>OU342737.1:193071951-194566345 GCA_910589765.1 Avena atlantica
TCTAAACATTTTAAAGCTCCCATTGGTCATTTACAAAATTGGTAAAACATTTAAATTCAAGTTGGTGAAAAAATGGCCATTTAAATCATTTTGTTTTGCTAGAAATGGTTTAAATCAAAGTAATAATTTGTAGGGTTAGCCAAATATATTCTTTAAACACAAATGTTAGTGTTTATGTTTTAAGGGTTTAATATTAATCCATTTGCAAAAAGGTTCCACCTAAATTCCATTTTTAAATCAAACAATATTTTTATTTGCTAGAAATGTTTTTAACAAGCAATAATTTAATAAGGTTCACCAAATATGTTTTCAAGTCCCAAAACTTGATGTTTAGGGTCAGAGAGTTTAAACCACATCATTTTCCAAAAGGTTTCACTTTAAAAACATTTTAAACCATAATCAATATTTTTATTTAGCTAGAATTGCTTTTATTCAAAGATTTAATTCCTAAGTGTCACCAAATATACTTTTAAATCTACAAGTTGGTTCTTAGGGTCAGTAGGTTCAAAACAATCCATTTACAAAAGATTTTACCTTAAAAACATTTTTAGAACAAATTTTATATCCAAAATAGGCCTAAACAAGTTTCTGTAAAAACAACCCATTTTCCAGAAGCAAAATACTAAACAAAGTCCATGGTTGGAAAGGTTTTGTTCTCCTAATTCCAATGATATAAAATTTGCAAAATTTGGACGTCTGGTTTAAAAGTTATGAATTTTGCATGTTTGTATATCTAATAGATCAAAATTTCTGTTTTAAAACAAACTCTAGCCACGTGGCTTAACCTTATTGGTCGGTAACTGTTCGCTGGGATCGACTGATGCGGTGCGTTGTATATACTTAAACTGCACCGCACACATCGTATGATACCGCTTTGCTTAGATCTAATATGAGCCATGCGATGCAGATCTAACGGCTACATTGCACCTGCCAGGAACTAGCGGCGCTCGATGGTGGCTGGCGCCGGTGCGGCTCAGGCGATGAGGTTGCCGATGAACCAAGAAGTGCGGAAGAGGGACAAAATGCTCACCAGACTCGCCGGGAAGCGCTGATTCTCGAGGTAGGGTCAGTTCGTCAAGGGGCGCTCGGGGGTAGTGGTGATTGCTCGTCGAAGACGGCGTCGGTGCCAAGTGCTTCTGTTCTTCGATGGGGGCGGGGCTACAGACCACCAGAAGGCAAAAGGAAGGTGGCGTTAGACGCGGGCGAGTGTGGAGATCACAAGAGCATCATCGAGAGGGACAGGGGCGGACAGAAACTACATGGAGAGTTCGCCGGAGTTGAAGATGTTCTCGGTGGCGCTTGGGTGATGTCGAAGCCGAGCTTCCAGCAAGTGTGCGGGTGAGCTGAGGTTATGGGTAGGTGCGCCTGGCGATGGGGAATAATCCAGTGGGTGTCAGGGAGTGGGAGGTGGCCGGAGTTGCCAGGATTTGTCCGGAGTAGCTCGTAGGAGCAGAAAGTTTCCAGCGGTTAATTCAGACAGCCTGGTGGCAGAGAGTGAACGACATCTGGGGGAAATGAAGAGGGGAGCGAGAGTTTAAGGGCGCGCCATTGCTGGCGACGATTACTCGTGCATTCATTCGAATTTACGAGGAATAAAACACGACATAAACGGCGAGTGCGAGGGGGAACGGCCGACACGGGTGAAGAAGAAGAACTGGCAAGTAGGGTCGCTTTGTTTGTAAAAGAGAGAGGGTGCGTGTGGGGGCCAGGCGTCAGCGACTTTACGGGTGCGAACGCGTGTGAGGAAAAAACGTTTCGCGGGGAGGAAAGATGGGCTGCGCTGCTGGGCTGGACTGGGCCTGTTAGTGGGTTGGGTTCGCTTCATTTTTTTTATACAGAATGTTTTTCTTTTTCTATTTATCTATTTTAATTTTTATTCAAATAATTCAAAAACTATTTAAATTCAAACCTCTACCAAACTTTGAGTAGATTTTAATACTGTTTATTAACATATTCTAAAATCCAATTTAGAGTATTTCTTTTATTCTTTTAGGGCATAATAATTATTTAAAATAGGTCCTTGTATTAATTCAAATAAGATTTTATTAATGTTTTCAAACTCTATTTAAATTCTAAATTTTACCAAATCTTTTTTAGTAGGTTTTATTTAAAAATAATTCACTTTGAATTATAATTTAAAATACTTTAATATGTTTTAGTGTTCATTTAAATTGGGAAATGTCTTTACTTAAATAAAAATGGATATTAATAAATCCCTATGATTTTATTTAAATAATCCTTTACTCTTTTTATTAAAAAAATCCTTTTATTTCAATTGTTTGGCCAAGATTTAATTTGTCCTTTTAAAGTAATCCTTATTTATTTATTTCTTCCTTGCTTATAAAATCCATATATTTTTATTTAAAGATCCAAAAATGGTGATTCCAACTTTTATAATTTTATTAATTATTTGTTTATCTTTTAAATCACTTTTCATTCAAAGTTTGTTCAAGATGGGTCTTTGATGTTTCCATTTGGAATCAATTTTTTTTCTTTTCACCCTAAATTTCAACACTTGTTTATTTTGTTTATTAATTTTTCACATTTCAAAATTTGGAAAATTTTGGGATGTGACACCTGAACTATGTGACTCATGGAATCTACTAGGCAAGTTAGTTGCTCGTGAGGTTTTCCAGGCCCCGTATGGTTGTACGCTCGTCTTGGTTCCAAAGGCAAGAACTCTTTTCCTAGTGGTGGTGAGCATAGGACTAGAAAAACCACATCCCATAGTGGCCTCCCATACAATCCTTAGCATGTTTAACTTATATCACCTCTGATATCATCTCATCACGTTCTCCTGTCATACTAGATTATCTTCATCTGATACATCATCTGGATGAACCAGACTCAACAGCTATGCATGGCTAAGCAGGACACAGATAAAGGCTTTAGTAGTGCACACAAGCCAAACCCAGTTATGCTAGGAGCAGTGGATCAGGTAATATAAGCTCAAAGGGAGTAATGCAACAGATAGGATACTCTATCTATCGATAAAAGACCACATTGGAATCGTATGCATCATGGGAGGAATTGAAATGATTTCAAAATCAAAGGATTATATCATGGTGGGGCTATGCTTGCCTTTGCCAGTTGATAATGAATAAGCAGATCTTTGGAGCCCTGTACTTGACTTGATTATAGTTGGTCAAGTAATGTTTGTCGATCTTCGATGGTCTTGATCTCGGTCTTCAATCTCGATCTCGATATCGTATTCTATCAGAAGAACCAAACACCGGAAAGAAAGGGAAACAATCAACACATGGCATTGGTGCAATGCTCAAGAAAGTATGATGATATGACAAGTTAAATTGTATTGAATTGAAACCCTAAAACATGCTCCGCAGTTTAATCGGGGTTCCGAGGGTGAAAACCCTAACCCGGGGAAACTCCGGATGTATATGAGAGGGGTTAATTAGTTCTATAATTAAACTTGTCATTTAAGTTGATTAACAATGCATGATTATAACTTAAATAGACAGGTTTCATTTTTCTGAAAATTTTGATATATTATTTGTGTTTTTCTGACTTATAAATAATTAGATATGAATTTTACAAGTTTTATTTAATTTCTGGATTTATTAAACCAGATTAAAAAAGTTTACTGCGTCATCACGATGTCAGCATAGGGCCTGGGTGTTTTTCTCACCGGGGCAGAGGCTAGCCACTAAGGCTGGCAGGTGGGGCCGAGGCCACGTTGGATGCCACCTTGGCGGTCAACGGTCAGCAGACTCCACGGGCACGTCAATATGACGTCGTGGTGATGTCACCGCCGTGTCCATGTCGGACGGTGGTCGTCGGCGACACCACGACACACTCCAGCAAGCGCGAGTGGCTGGGTTCAAACAAGCGCAGCGCGAGGGACCTAGCTATGGCGGCGCCACTCCTATTTGGTAACCGGAGCTACGTCTATGGCGAGGTCTGGCGGTGGTCGACGGCGGAGCGCGACGTGAGCTCTATCCAGAGTGAGGGGGAGAGGGAAAAGAGGTCGGGGAGAACCGCGTGCTCACCCTAGTGCTCATGGTCGTGACAGGGAGGCGCGTGGATGTCTTGAACAGCGTCAATGGCGATGGTGGAGCTCGAATAGAGTCGAGGAAGACGGCGATGTAGCAGCCGATTCAGGGATCCTGGGCACGATTCCGACGGCAGGGAGACACGGTGTAGCTCGGCGGATCTCGCGGCGGTCTCAGATAGGCGAGGGGAGGCCAGAGTCGGCGACGCGATGCGACGATGGTACGGCTAGGGTTTTGGCCAAGCTCAGAAACGAGATAGAGAGAGGTCTCCAGGGAGGAGGAATAATGGATAGGGGAGCGAGGGCAACGTCGTGACGACCTTATCCTCCTCCCAAGCTCGACGGACGGCGAGGATCAGGTGACAGGATCAACGGCAGTGGCGCCGGCACGCAGATGCTTACGCTCGCGAGAAAGACGATGAACGCGGGAGCGAAGCGGTACCGGGTCGGGGATGGGCCGTGGTAGGCTGGCTACGGCTGCTGGAGGCACGCACTGGGCGACAGGGAGAGAGGGAGAAGGAATGGGCCGGCCTGGGCTGCGACCTAGTTTGCTGCTCTATTTTTTTAAGCAAAACCCTTTTTCTTTTTAGTTTTATTATTTCTTTCTTTTGCAAACCCATTTCAAATATATTTTAAATGCTTTTAAAACACAAGAGGATTTTATAAAATATGTAAAATATTTATGAGCCCTTGTAATCCATTTGGGCTCCAATTATTTTTTTACTTTTAAAATTCAAACCATTTTGAATGGATTTCAAGAGAGGGAAAAACTAGGGTTTTAGAGTTTTTTTTATTTCTTCAATGCATGCATTTTAAGAATGATGCTCATGATGCACAAACAAACTCTAAATAGTATTTAGCTAAGACCGGGGTGTTACAGCTCTATCCCCCTTACGAGAATCTCGACCCGAGATTCCAAAGGTAGGAAGAGAGGCAGAGAGAAAGAAACAGGGGCACTCTAAGGGTAAGAGGGAACACACTATACGATATAGAGTATCTCATGGTCAACTCATGGATGGAGTGTTTGGAAACAACTATGAGATGATAAACATGAAACACGTCAAGGTAACAGAGGAAACAAGAGGAGAAGGTTTCAAGTTGTTAGATAAATGGTCTTCATCAGGATTGAGACCATGGAGCTCACAGAAGAGTTTTGAAGCTTCTAAAAAAGAAAGCTTCCAACAGAAAGATCATAACCACAGACTTCGAGAAATGAACCTCTAATAAACGACTCAAGTAGTTTCAGGTTGCAGAGATATGGATCAACAAAACCAAGCTGTTGAACCACTTTTGAAACAGAAGGGTATCTTTTTCATTCAACAGAAGGTTTAAGACAGAAAGGTGTTTTGGTGGAGAGGACTCATAAGAGTCACAAAGAACATGTAACAAGACAAACTGTTGATTACCAAAATCATGGTCTCTCTTCGAACATGTTTAAGAAAGCGGAAATGAAACTCTTTATTCATCCAGGACGATCAAAATCTTTGACAAAGATCTCGATATATCTTTGCACCATCTAGATGAATAGATAAGAAGATTCCTGATGACACGAGAAGAAAGAAACTTCATTCTTAGACTTCAGTTACTTGGCACAACAAAATGCTTGCCATCATAAAGGGTCTGGAGGATCGACCGAGAGACATTTAGCAACACTACTTTAAATGTTCTCCTTGATGTTCGAGATACGAAGCATCAAGTAAAGGTCGGACTTCGGATACAAAGGAAACCATAAGAACAACTCCTATATTAAATTGTAGAAGATGCCTCATGAAGAGTGATTGTTGTTGCTGAATCAAGAGAATATAACAAAAGGTCTTTCCGGCTAAGTTTGTGTCAACCATTACATCAATCTTGCCAGATTCACAAAGAGACTTATGTCAAAACCTTGAAGAACACCAACCATCATTGCTGCTTGAGATTTAGCTTTGGTTAGGCAGAATGATACTTCAGACTCAGCATGTCCAAATAGAAAATTTGCAACATTTACCGCAAAGATAAAGTTACTAGATTCTCAAGATATGGACTATAGTGCTAAGCTCCAAAAGATGAGCTAGATTGCTAGACCCATGTATTTAGCAACTTGTCGATAGACAACTGCCTACATATGAAGTACTAACAATAAAATACACGTGTATCCTTAAGGAACGGAGATAACTCTGCTCGAGTTCACGACGACATCTTTCAACAATTACATGTGAATCAGAGAAGGTTGCTACTAACATCCAGAACACATACTTCGAGATGACTTGAAGATGGTTCTCAAAAGTTTCCAACATTAATGACAATTGTTCCATATGAATCTTGTCTAGCATGGAGAAGATAAGGATGTCATTGATGGGCTCAACCATAAACTTATCGAGACACTCCAAGAAGATGGACTTATATGTCATATGAACAAAGCATAACTGTTGGTCAGACCAAAGACGTGAAGATGTACTCAAGTGAAACATCACAAGAAGAACATCATCAAGATGATCCTTGGAATTGAGTTTGGTTTGAGAATAACCCAAATCAAATCAAAGGTGGGGAAGGTAACATATCCATAAAGGAGATACTATCTTTCTTCGGCACAAACAAAACTAGACATCCCTTTAAGAAGGAACAAAGTCGAATAGAACTTTTGTCTTACAACTCTCCAAGTTATTGTTTAAGCTCAACCGACTAGTTCAGGGGTATCCAGTATGGATTCTTGGAGAAAAGAGCAGTTCAGAGAACTTGCTTGCTCAAGAACCTGACAACACAGTCATGTGGCAACATGGAGATACTTCTAGAAAGACATCTAGAATATCACAAACCACCGATATGTCACTTAGTTCGAGAGGAAACTTGCTTGGTAAGGCAAGAAGACACAATCTTAGAGCTCTGACATAATCCTAACTCTTTGATCAAAGAGAGTGTACCAGAATAACAGACTAGATAGCACCATCATTCTTTGCTTAGTAATAGGGTTAACCAATCATGCTAAGAATTACTCAAATGTCCTTTGAGTTATAAACAATAAAAATTGCTAAGAATCTTAGATGGCCACATTATTACACACGCGCATCACTCACGAGCGCGAAAGCTCTAGGAAGGGTGGATAAATATGTGTACAAGCATCACTTCATTAAGGGTAATGAAACTCGGCACGACCTCTTAGTATTAAAGAGTGTGATACTTTAACGTAGAACAGATAGAAGCTAATCAATGCCTCTTGATCTGCGGATTACAACACTTTGACCAGGTCCTAGATATGATGAGGTACTGGAGTTTGTTTCTCCTAGACATTCTGAAATGGTTTGTCTTGACGGACCACAAGAGTATCTTGCATCGGAAGACACCAATGCACATGTACTACTTGGCTACCAACTAGTAGACAAAGGTCAGAAAACAACAAGGGAAAGGAACATACTCAGGATAGAATCTCAAGATGTGGATGCATAAGTCAACAATCTTCCGAAAACCAATGCATAGAAGGGTAAGGTGTGGCGGAGTCATGAGTATAGATGCAAGACTAACGAGGAGTACTCTTGTCGTGATCTATTTGGTTCCATTAAGGAACATCTGCCATAGCTAGTGGTAGGGGAAGTCCTTAGTTGTCACAAATCAATCGCGACAATAACCACAAGCTTTAAGGCTAGAATTTGTAGTACCAGCCTGTAGGGTTCGCAGCATAGAAAACAAAAATTTTCCTACGATGTGAACTATATACCAAGATCCATCTACTAGATACAAACAACGGGCGGATGTATATCCGTAGAGAACATACCCTTGAAGACCGACAAAGCTTAACGAGTTCAACTCGTGGTTGATGTAGACGATCTCTTGCCGATCTCAAGATCGAGAGGAAGTCCTAGCGCCGCAAATCAGCAGCGCATCCGTGCTCGCACACACGTTCGAGGCACCGAGCAACCTCCGCCTCCTCGCTCCAGCGATGCAGCGGAAGCACAACTCTTTCTTGCCGAATAGCCACCGGGAACATGTATCTCGCTAGTCCGAGACCATGGGGGATAAATTCTAGAGGGGGAGAGAGATCCTTCACGAGGAGGTGTGGTGTGAGAGGAGGAGAGGGGGGCCTTTTATAGGGGAGAGGGGGGGCACCCAAGGGGCATGGCGCCCAGCCATGGGGCTGCCCCCACCTCTTCCACATTCATGTGGGTGGAGCTCCCACTCAAAATGAAAAGCCTCCACTCCCATTAAAAAGCCTCCACTCAAAAATCCACTCACATGCATTAAATTTCCACCAAATTTAATGCAAGCTCTCATTTAAATAAAACTCTTTTATTTATTTATTCAGAATTTTGTTAATTACTTTAATTAACAAACATTCACATAAAACCCCTTGCTAGTATTCCATTTCACATGCAGAACCAGTTTCAGCAATTTCAACCGAAACAGTTTCGGTGTCTAGTGAAATAAATTCCTGCGCTTTCCTTTTCTTTTCGGCATGAAACTTTTGCTCCAATTGGATGTCGGTGTATCTTAAGTGTGTCACCCTACGGTTCGTGAATAATGCGGACATGATCGAGACCCCTCTTGGATCAATAATCAGAAGCGGGATCTGGAGACCCATACTGACTCCCACACATTCAACGATGACTTTCTTGTGATCGTCGGAACCTTTTACGCTAGTATCTTAATCCCTTTGTTTCACGATATATTACATGTCCGAGATTCGATCATCAGTATCTCCATACCTAGTTTGATCTCGTTACCGACATGCACTCTTTTCTCGTTCCCGTGATATAACATTCTAGTGATCAAATCACTTGCTTGCAAGCTAATCAATGTGATATCACCGAGAGGGCCCATAGTATATCTATCCGTCATCGGGATGAACAAATTCCACTCTCGATCCATGGGCCTCAACATAACACTTTATTAGTTCTGAATCCATCTTTATAATCACCCTGTTACGGTGTGACGTTTGATGTTATCAAGAAACTCTTCCGGTGTTAGTGATTGACATGATCTCATGGTCTAAGGATTAGGATCACTTCGTAAGTTGTTATAGCAATATAAACTCAATGACTTTGATCGTAATGCTATACTTCGGATGAGTGTTCATCACACCATTACACTAATGTTGTGATCCCGTTATTAACAACATCCAATGTCCATGATCAGGAAACCTTGATCATCTTGTTAATCAACGAGCTAGTTTATGAGAGAGGCATAACTAGGAACTTTCTGTTTGTTTACTAAACACACATGTATTAACGTTTCCGTATTAATACAATTATAGCATGCAAAATAAACATCTATCATATACTTGGAATACACATAATAAACACTTTATTATTGCCTCTCAGGGCATATTCCCTTCAGTCTCCCACTTGCACTAGAGACAATAATCTAGTTACATAGTGATAAATCTAACACCCATTGTGTTCTGGTGTTGATTATGTTTTGCTCTAGGGAGAGTTTTAGTCAACGGATCTGCTACATTGAGATCCGTATGTACTTTACAAATCTTTATATCTCCATCCTTGACATGCTCGCGGATGGAGTGAAACCGGCGCTTAATATGCTTGGAATGCTTGTGAGACCTTGGCTCTTTGGCATTGGCAATGGCACCATTGTTGTCACAATAGATCACCATTGGGTCCAATGCGTTTGCCACAACTCCTAGTTCGGATATGAACTCCTTCATCCAAACTGCTTCCTGAGCCGCTTCTGAAGCAGCAACATATTCGGCCTCCGTTGTTGATCCCGCTACCATAGGTTGTTTGGAGCTCCTCCAACTAACCGCTCCGCCATTCATGAGAAATACGTATCCGGATTGAGACTTAGAGTCATCCGGATCGGTGTCAAAGCTAGCGTCGACATAACACTTAGCGACGAGCTCTTCTTCACCTCCGTATACAAGAAACATATCCTTAGTTCTTCGTAAGTACTTAAGGATATTCTTGACCGCTATCCAGTGTTCCGAACCTGGATCCGATTGGTACCTACTAGTCAAACTAATAGCATGTGCCACATCCGGTCTTGTACATAGCATGGCGTACATTATAGAGCCTATGGCTGAAGCATAGGGGACTTTGTCCATTATCTCTCTTTCTTCCGCCGAAGCCGGACTTTGAGTCTTACTCAATGTCTTGCCTTGCAACATAGGTAAGAACCCCTTCTTACTTCCGTCCATTTTAAACTTCTTTAAAATCTTATCAAGGTATGTACTTTGCGATAGCCCTATTAGGCGCCTAGATCTATCTCTATAGATCTTTATGCCTAATATGTATGACGCTTCACCTAGGTCCTTCATTGAAAATTTGCTGTTTAGATAACTTTTAACACTGTTTAAAAGATCTATATCATTTCCGATCAATAATATGTCATCCACATATAATATCACAAATGCCACATTGCTCCCACTCACTTTCTTGTAAATACAAGCTTCTCCATAAGTTTGGACAAATCCAAACTCTTTGATCACCTCATCAAAGCGGAGATTCCAACTTCGTGATGCTTGCTTCAATCCATAGATGGATCGCTGAAGCTTGCACACCTTGTTAGCATCCTTAGGATCGACAAAACCCTTTGGTTGTATCATATACAACTCTTCTTCAATATTACCATTGAGAAACGCGGTTTTGACATCCATCTGCCATATTTCATAATCGAAATATGCAGCAATTGCTAACATAATCCTAACTGACTTTAGCATCGCTACGGGAGAGAAAGTCTCATCGTAGTCAACTCCTTGAATTTGTCGAAACCCCTTTGCGACAAGTCGAGCTTTATAGATGGTCACATTACCATCAGCATCAGTTTTCCTTTTGAAAATCCATTTGTTCTCCACGGCCTTTCGGTCGTGAGGTAATTCCACCAAGTTCCAAACTTGATTTTCATACATGGATTCCATCTCGGATTTCATGGCTTCTAACCATTTGTTGGAATCTGGGCTCATCATCGCTTCTTCATACGTCACAGGGTCATCATTTTCATCAACCATGAAATTCATGACAGGATTTCCGTACAGCTCGGGAGCTGCATGCGTCCTGTTTGACCTGCGAGGTTCGGTAGTACTCTCTTTTGGAGTTTCATGATCATTACCATTAGTTCCCTCTTCAACAGGTGGAGCCAACTCCGGAACAACTTCCGGCGCTGCGCTACTCGCCATACTTTGAAGAGAAGGTTCCACAACCTCTTCGAGTTCTACCTTCCGACTACTCACACCTTTCGCGAGAAACTCTTTCTCTAGAAAGGATCCATTCTTGGCAACAAAAACCTTGCCCTCGGATCTGTGATAGAAGGAATACCCAATAGTTTCTTTAGGGTATCCTATGAAGATGCATTTTTCCGCTTTGGGTTCGAGTTTATCCGGTTGAAGTTTCTTCACATAAACATCGCATCCCCAAACTTTAAGAAATGATAGCTTAGGTTTGTTTCCAAACCACAATTCATACGGTGTCTTTTCAACGGATTTAGATGGTGCCCGATTTAAAGTGAATGCAGCAGTTTCTAGTGCATAACCCCAAAATGACAACGGCAAGTCTGTCAGAGACATCATAGATCGAACCATATCTAATAAAGTACGATTACGACGTTCCGACACACCATTTCGCTGTGGTGTTCCGGCAGGTGTGAGTTGTGAAACAATTCCACACTCTTTCATGTGAGTGCTAAACTCGTAACTTAGATACTCACCTCCACGGTCGGACCGTAGAAATTTGATCTTTCTATTACGATGATTTTCCACTTCATTCTGAAATTCCTTGAACTTTTCAAAGGTTTCAGACTTGTGTTTCATCAAGTAGATATAACCGTATCTACTCAAATCATCCGTGAAAGTAACAAAATAACGATATCCACCTCGCGCCGACACACTCATTGGACCACATACATCAGAATGTATGATTTCCAATAAATCTGTCGCCCGTTCCATTGAACCGGAAAACGGCGTTCTAGTCATCTTGCCCATAAGGCATGGCTCACATGTATCAAATGATTCATAATCAAGTGATTCCAAAAGTCCATCCGAATGGAGCTTCTTCATGCGTTTAACGCCAATATGACCTAGACGGCAGTGCCACATATATGAGGATATATCATCATTAAGTTTAATCCTTTTAGCATCAACATTATGAATATGTGTAACATTATCATCGAGATCTAATAGAAATAAACCATTCATCATTGGTGCATGACCATAAAAGATTTCATTCATATAAATGGAACAACCATTGTTCTCGGATTTAAATGAATAACCACTTCGCATCAAACACGATCCAGATACAATGTTCATGCTCAGTGCAGGCACCAGATAACATTTATTCAAGTTTATAACTAATCCCGACGGTAAGTGGAGAGGCAGCGTTCTGACGGCGATCACATCAACACTTGATCCATTGCCGACACGCATCTTGACCTCACCCCTTGCTAGCGGTCGCTTGTTCCGCAGCCCCTGATTCGAGTTACAAATATTAGCAACTGAACCGGTATCAAATACCCAGGTGCTACTGCGAGCACTAGTCAAGTACACATCAATAACATGTATATCATATATACCTTTGTTTGCCTTGCCGGCCTTCTTGTCTGCCAGATACTTGGGGCAGTTGCGCTTCCAATGGCCAGTCCCCTTACAATAGTAGCACTCGGAATCAGACTTAGGTCCAACTCGGTGATTACATGAACCAAATCCACTACACCAAGTCCGATCATCACGTGAGTCGGTATAGCTTCAAAGGCGAGCATCAAATGGGCATCATATCAACTATATGACTCATGCTTAACCTTTCGGTCTGTGTTCCGAGGCCATGTCTGTACATGCTAGGCTCGCCAAGTTAGAACCTTAGTATTTGCGTGTGTAACTGTTTTACACCCGAAATATGGTCGTGGATCCAAGAACACCTGATCATCACGTGATGTCTTGGAGCGACGAAAACATAATCGGTGCATACTAAAGGAAGAACACATTCTTATCTTGATATTTAAATGAGGGATCATCTTATTATGCTAACAAAGCGCTAAACAAGCAATATAAGATGCTATCAAACATCATATGTTTATCAGTGAAATTATATGGTTCCCGCAGATGATCTCTATCATGTGCATCGTGGTATGATCACTATCATACCTATATGTGTAAATCCAAGGTCTATGGATTTTACACGCTATGTGTGTTGTAAGAGTATCATTTTATACTTCTACTTACAACACTACCATATCATAACACTAGCCCAGCAACAATCTAAACTAGACGCCTCTAATTTATCCATTGCAAGTTTTACGTGGCTTAGGGCTTTCGAGATAGAACCGTTCTTACCTACGAACATGAACCACAACGAGGATAATCAAATTGTTGACAACTCGCTTGCAAAATAGATATTGACTATAGTAGGAGAGACAGACACCCGCTAGCCACTTATGCAAACTAGTTGCATGTCAAGCGTGGAACAGGTCTCATGTGCGAGGACATGTAAAGTTTGTCCGGGCCGCTTCATCCCACTATGCCACCAATATCCAAAATTACAACAAAGGAGCAACAACATGATCATCATCGCCCACATACTCATATGTGTACTACCCGTGTAAAGTATCTACGCATAGATCCGGCTCTGATACCACTGTAGGGTTCGCAGCATAGAAAACAAAAATTTTCCTACGATGTGAACTATATACCAAGATCCATCTACTAGATACAAACAACGGGCGGATGTATATCCGTAGAGAACATACCCTTGAAGACCGACAAAGCTTAACGAGTTCAACTCGTGGTTGATGTAGACGATCTCTTGCCGATCTCAAGATCGAGAGGAAGTCCTAGCGCCGCAAATCAGCAGCGCATCCGTGCTCGCACACACGTTCGAGGCACCGAGCAACCTCCGCCTCCTCGCTCCAGCGATGCAGCGGAAGCACAACTCTTTCTTGCCGAATAGCCACCGGGAACATGTATCTCGCTAGTCCGAGACCATGGGGGATAAATTCTAGAGGGGGAGAGAGATCCTTCACGAGGAGGTGTGGTGTGAGAGGAGGAGAGGGGGGCCTTTTATAGGGGAGAGGGGGGGCACCCAAGGGGCATGGCGCCCAGCCATGGGGCTGCCCCCACCTCTTCCACATTCATGTGGGTGGAGCTCCCACTCAAAATGAAAAGCCTCCACTCCCATTAAAAAGCCTCCACTCAAAAATCCACTCACATGCATTAAATTTCCACCAAATTTAATGCAAGCTCTCATTTAAATAAAACTCTTTTATTTATTTATTCAGAATTTTGTTAATTACTTTAATTAACAAACATTCACATAAAACCCCTTGCTAGTATTCCATTTCACATGCAGAACCAGTTTCAGCAATTTCAACCGAAACAGTTTCGGTGTCTAGTGAAATAAATTCCTGCGCTTTCCTTTTCTTTTCGGCATGAAACTTTTGCTCCAATTGGATTTCGGTGTCTCTTAAGTGTGTCACCCTACGGTTCGTGAATAATGCGGACATGATCGAGACCCCTCTCGGATCAATAATCAGAAGCGGGATCTGGAGACCCATACTGACTCCCACACATTCAACGATGACTTTCTTGTGATCGTCGGAACCTTTTACGCTAGTATCTTAATCCCTTTGTTTCACGATATATTACATGTCCGAGATTCGATCATCAGTATCTCCATACCTAGTTTGATCTCGTTACCGACATGCACTCTTTTCTCGTTCCCGTGATATAACATTCTAGTGATCAAATCACTTGCTTGCAAGCTAATCAATGTGATATCACCGAGAGGGCCCAGAGTATATCTATCCGTCATCGGGATGAACAAATTCCACTCTCGATCCATGGGCCTCAACATAACACTTTATTAGTTCTGAATCCATCTTTATAATCACCCTGTTACGGTGTGACGTTTGATGTTATCAAGAAACTCTTCCGGTGTTAGTGATTGACATGATCTCATGGTCTAAGGATTAGGATCACTTCGTAAGTTGTTATAGCAATATAAACTCAATGACTTTGATCGTAATGCTATACTTCGGATGAGTGTTCATCACAACATTACACTAATGTTGTGATCCCGTTATTAACAACATCCAATGTCCATGATCAGGAAACCTTGATCATCTTGTTAATCAACGAGCTAGTTTATGAGAGAGGCATAACTAGGAACTTTCTGTTTGTTTATTAAACACACATGTATTAACGTTTCCATATTAATACAATTATAGCATGCAAAATAAACATCTATCATATACTTGGAATACACATAATAAACACTTTATTATTGCCTCTCAGGGCATATTCCCTTCACAGCCATCCTTAGGTAATGTATGAACATTAACGACAGGGGTCATAGGAATGGATCTTGGTTTAAAGATCAGCTTCATGTACAAGATTCACAACACCAGAATCCAGCACAATCGGGGATCTTAGGTTCAACTCCAAGGATTAAAACCCGAGAAAGGAAGTAACTACTCTTGGGTGACATAGCGTACACTACAAGATAGTAATCACGAGGTAGCTTCCAAGAGAAGAAACGACTACTAAAGTACCTAACAAATAAGGAGGCACATGAGGCGAAAGGAAACCTCGAAGCCTAGAATAGAACACTGTGGATCCATCAATATAATATTGTGGTTCCAAAAGTTAGAGAGGTCATGATAGAAAGGAATCTCTCATATGAACAAGAACAAAGGAAACAAGGAGTGCACAACACACACGACTCTAGAGAACTCAACACTAGGTCAGCTGGCTGAAAAACGGCATGCCAAGAAGGCACCTAAGTTTTGAAACAATAGAAGAGATATCAAAACTTTTCCAAAATCAACACAAGATAAGATGACCAAGAGTTAGAGTGAAACTGGATACGGAGAAAAAGAAGCATACTAGAGTTTTCGCAAATACTTTTCAGCTTCAAAATAGTTTTTACAAACACTAGACTCAACATCGACCAATAGCAAGGTTTTCCTACAGTCGGTACTGCTCTGATACCAAGACCTGTGACACCCTAGGGATTAGGGCTAAACAAATCCTAGACCTCTGTCTGACATAAGCTTAACCTTGAGCTCGAGGATATCCAGTGAAGAATCGGTAACACATCAGTGACCCTACGACACAAAATTTATTACAGCAAGCTCATAACTGAGCAAAGAACCAAATTATTACAAGCACAGGTCACTGACCACAAACATCAAACAACAGAAGGCAAATTATGCTATTAAGTATAGCAAACTTAACAAATGGCCTAAGAGGCCTGAAGCATAACGATGACGTCCTAGCCCATAGATTCCAGGCTACCGGCCGGGAACCCCAAGCTACCCGTCGGTGTCGATATAGTACCAAACTCATCTTCAGAAGAACACTTACTCTGCCAAAAGTATCAACAAATAAAGGGTGAGTATAGGGTGTACTCCGCAAGACTTTTGGCTGGTGGTGTTGTTTTGCATAAAGACATCTTTTTTTGTAAAACAAGAGGGAAAAGAAGCTCGTCTAATCAGAATATTTTAAAAGGGGATAAGAGAGCGATATCTCCGAAGTAATGATCACCATCTTTTGATATCCACCAAATCATCATCATATGAACCCTATCTAGGATCACCCCCTCGTACCCATGAGGAAGCATCCTCAAGCACACATTGATCTGCCAAGTTTTATGATTAGGTTAAAGTTCTCTATGATATTAGAATCTGGTCACCAAGCATTCATAACCGTGAACACGGGTTTTCGAAAATATTATTACCCTACAGGGGAGTACAAATTTACCCACACGTACTAACCTTCTCTTAATGCCACATGATTAGCCCTCTTCCTTGGAAGGCCGGTAGAGGGTGGTTAGACATGACCTTTACCTTGCTTTCGCCGAGACCATGAGTCACGCAATAAGTATAGTTCCGCCGTAATGGGTCAAATCCCGAAGCCGGTACTTAAAGATGTGAGGTGAGGTTGGTTTACCAGGGGCGCTATCTACCCCAAGCAACCTGGTCCACGCTTCCCTACCTGTTATGAATGCACCTCCTTCACCACCTTCGAGAAGATCCAGAATGCATGTCAAATGGAACGCCCGAACTATGTGACTCATGGAATCTGCTAGGCAAGTTAGTTGCTCGTGAGGTTTTCCAGGCCCTGTGTGGTTGTACGCTCGTCTTGGTTCCAAAGGCAAGAACTCGGTTCCTAGTGGTGGCGAGCATGGGACTAGAAAAACCACATCCCACAGTGGCCTCCCATACAATCCTTAGCATGTTTAACTTAGATCACCTCTGATATCATCTCATCACGTTCTCCTATCATACTAGATTATCTGCATCTGATACATCATCTGGATGAACCAGACACAACAGCTATGCATGGCTAAGCAGGACACATATAAAGGCTTTGGCAGTGCACACAAGCCAAACCTAGTTATGCTAGGAGCAGTGGATCAGGTAATATAAGCTCAGAGGGAGTAATGCAATAGATAGGGTACTCTATCTATCGATAAAAGACCACAGTGGAATCGTATGCATCATGGCAGGAATTGAAATGATTTCGAAATCAAAGGATTATATCATGGTGGGGCTATGCTTGCCTTTGCCAGTTGATAACAGATAAGCAGATCTTTGGAGCCTTGTACTTGAATTGATTATAGTTGGTCAAGTAATGTTCGTCGATCTTCGATGGTCTTGATCTCGGTCTTCGATCTCGATATCGATATCGTATTCTATCGGAAGAACCAAAAACCGGAAAGAAAGGGAAACAATCAACACACGGCATTGGTGCAATGCTCAAGCAAGTATGATGATATGATAAGTTAAATTGTATTGAATTGAAACCCTAAAACATGCTCCATAGTTTAATCGGGGTTCCGAGGGTGAAAACCCTAACCTGGGGAAACTCCGGATATATATGAGAGGGGTTGATTAGTTATCTAATTAAACTTGTCATTTAAGTTGATTAACAATGCATGATTATAACTTAAATAGACAGGTTTCATTTTTCTGAACATTTTGATATATTATTTGTATTTTTCTGACTTATAAATAATTAGATATGAATTTTACAAGTTTTATTCAATTTCTGGATTTATTAAACCATATTAAAAAAGTTTACTGCGTCATCACGACGTCAGCACATGGCCTGGGTGTTTTTCTCAATGGGGCAGAGGCTAGCCACTAAGGCTGGCAGGTGGGGCCGATGCCACGTCAGATGCCACCTTGGCGGTCAACGGTCAGCAGACCCCACGGGCACGTCACCATGACGTCATGCTTATGCCACTATCGTGTCCACGTCAGACGGTGGTCGCCGGCGACACCACGGTGCACTCCAGCAAGCGCGAGTGGCTGGCTTCGAACGAGCGCAGCACGAGGGACCTAGCTACAGCGGCGCCGCTCCTATTTGGTAGCCGGAGCTACGTCTACGGCGAGGTCTGGCGGTGGCCGACGGCGACGCGCGATGCGAGCTCTATCCAGAGCGAGGGGGAGAGGTAAAAGAGGTCGGGGAGAACCACGTGCTCACCCTGGTGCTCATGGTCGTGACGGGGAGGTCTTGAACAACGTCAATGGCGACGGCGGAGCTCGAACAGAGGCGAGGAAGACGGCGATGTAGCGGCTGATTCAGGGTTCCTGGGCACGATTCTGATGGCAGGGAGACGCGGTGCAGCTCGTCGGAGCTCACAACAGTCTCAGATAGGCGAGGGGAGGCCAGAGTCGGCGGTACGACTAGGGTTTCGGCCAAGCTCAGAAATGAGAGGGGGGTCTCTGGGGAGGGGGAAGAATGGATAGGGGAGCGAGGGCGACGTCGTGGATACCTTATCCTCCTCCCGAGCTCGACGGACGGCGAGGATCAGGCGGCAGGATCGACGGCGGCGGCACCGGCACGCAAATGCTTACGCTCGCGAGGAAGACGATGAACGCGGGAGCGAAGCGGTACCGGGCCGGGGATGGGCCGTGCTGGGCTGGCTGCGGCTGCTGGAGGCATGCACTGGGCGACATGGAGAGAGGGAGAAGGAATGGGCCGGCCTGGGCTACGGCCTGGTTTGCTGCTCTATTTTTTTTAGCAAACTCCTTTTTCTTTTTAGTTTTATTATTTCTTTCTTTTGCAAACCCATTTCAAATCTGTTTTAAATGCTTTTAAAACACAAGAGGCTTTTATAAAATATGTAAAATATTTATGAGCCCTTGTAATCCATTTGGGCTCCAATTATTTTTGTACTTTTCAAATTCAAACCATTTTGAATGGATTTCAAGAGAGGGGAAAAATTAGGGTTTTAGAGTTTGCTTTATTTCTTCAATACATGCATTTTAAGAATGATGCTCATGATGCACAAACAAACCCTAAATAGTATTTAGCTAAGAATGGGGTGTTACACATCGCATCCCCAAACTTTAAGAAATGACAACTTAGGTTTGTTTTCAAACCATAATTCATACGGTGTCTTTTCAACGGATTTAGATGGTGCCCGATTTAAAGTGAATGCAACAGTTTCTAGTGCATAACCCCAAAATGACAACGGCAAGTCCGTTAGAGACATCATAGATCGAACCATATCCAATAAAGTACGATTACAACGTTCCGACACACCATTTCACTGTGGTGTTCCGGCAGGTGTGAGTTGTGAAACAATTCCACACTCTTTCATATGAGTGCTAAACTCGTAACTTAGATACTCACCTCCACGGTCGGACCATAGAAATTTTAACTTTATATTATGATGATTTTCCACTTCATTCTGAAATTCCTTGAACTTTTCAAAGGTTTCAGACTTGTGTTTCATCAAGTAGATATAACCATATCTACTCAATCATCCGTGAAAGTAAAAAAATAACGATATCCACCTCGTGCCGACACACTCATTGGACCACATACATCAGAATGTATGATTTCCAATAAAACTGTCGCCCGTTCCATTGAACCATCTTTCCCATAAGGCATGGCTCACATGTATCAAATGATTCAAAATCAAGTGATTCCAAAAGTCCATCCGAATGGAGCTTCTTCATGCGTTTAACGCCAATATGACCTAGACGGCAGTGCCACATATATGTGGATATATCATCATTAAGTTTAATCCTTTTATCATCAACATTATGAATATGTGTATCACTATTATCGAGATCCAACAGAAATAAACCATTCATCGTCGGTGCATGACCATAAAAGATTGCATTCATATAAATATAACAACCATTATTCTCGGATTTAAATGAATAACTACTTCGCATCAAACATGATCCAGATACAATGTTCATGCTTAGTGCAGGCACCAGATAACAATTATTCAAGTTTATTACTAACCCGACGGTAAGTGTAGAGGTAGCATTCCGACGGCGATCACATCAACACTTGATCCATTGTTGACACGCATCTTGACCTTACTCCTTGATAGCCGTCGCTTGTTCCGCAGCCCCTGATTCGAGTTACAAATATTAGCAACTGAACCGGTATCAAATACGCAGGTGCTATTGCGAGTACTAGTCAAGTACACATCAATAACATGTATATCATATATACCTTTGTTTGCCTTGCCGGCCTTCTTGTTTGCAAAATACTTGGGGCAGTTGCGCTTCTAGTGGCCAGTCCCCTTACAATAATAGCACTCGGTATCAGACACATGTCCGAGATTCGATCATCGGTATCTCCATACCTAGTTTGATCTCGTTACTGACATGCACTCTTTTCTCGTTCCCGTGATATAACATTCTAGTGATCAAATCACTTGCTTGCAAGCTAACCAATGTGATATCACCGAGAGGTCCCAGAGTATATCTATCTGCCATCGGGATGAAAAAATTCCACTCTTGATCCATGGGCCTCAACATAGCACTTTAGTAGTTCTGAATCCATCTTTATAATCACCCAGTTACGGTGTGACATTTGATGTTATCAAGAAACTCTTCCGGTGTTAGTGATTGACATGATCTCATGGTCTAAGGATTAGGATCACTTTGTAAGTTGTTATAGCAATATAAACTCAATGACTTTGATCGTAATGCTATTCTTCAGATGAATGTTCATCACACCCTTACACTAATGTTGTGATCTCGTTATTAACAACATCCAATGTCTATGATCAGGAAATTTTGATCGTCTTGTTAATCAACGAGCTAGTTTATGAGAGAGGCATAACTAGGAACCTTCTGTTTGTTTATTAAACACACATGTATTAATGTTTCCGCATTAATACAATTATAGCATGCAAAATAAACATCTATCATATACTTGGAATACACATAATAAACACTTTATTATTGCCTCTCAGGGCATATTCCCTTCAATAGGGACTTAGATTTTATTCATATCGTAACGAGGAGGTACATTGTTTGGCTGAGTAAACTTGGTTGAGTAGCCTTATTGAAAGTAAAAAGATAGCTAGGGGTAGAAGCGTCGCAGTTTTGCGACGTTCCATGGGTTGGAGTATGTGACTCCTGACTTGACGTCCTTGAGGCGGTAGGCGCCACCTAGGATGACTTCGGTGACGATGTATGGTCCCTCCCAGGGCGACTCGAGCTTCTTAGGCCGCTCTTGCTTGAGTCGCAGGACGAGGTGTCCTTCGACGAAGGACCTTGGGCGTAGCCGGCGGCTGTGGTAGTTGTGAAGGCTCTGCTGGTAGACCGCTGAGCGAGCCGCGGTGATGTCGCGTGCTTCGTCGAGTGTGTCAACGGCGTCTTCGAGTGCAACCGATGATTCGGCTTCACGATAGGAGACGACCCGTGGGGCCTTATGGCGTACTTCCGCAGGTAGCACGACTTTGGCTCCGTGCACCATGAAGAATGGGGTGTAGCTAGTTGAGCTGTTTGGCGTTGTACGCAGGCTCCAGAGGATGGAGGGTAGCTCTTCTGTCCAGGCTCTCACGAGTCGTTCGAGTGGGCTGAGTAGGCATTTCTTGATGCCACGGCCTACGAGACCATTGGCCTTTTCGACCTGCCCGTTGGTCCGCGGGTGCGCCACGGAGGCGCATGATATGTTGATGCCTAGGCCTTCACAGAAGTCCTGGAATTCTTTGGAGATGAAGTTCGACCCATTGTCTGTGATGATGCTGTGCGGCACGCCGAACTTGTAGACTATGTACTCGAAGAACTTGATGGCCGTTTTGCCTTTTTGGTTGGTGTCGTGGTGGTGGCACGGCAGATGCCATGGGTAGGCTAAAGTACGGGGCCAATGGATGCTAGTGGGATCTGGGGAGGGAAGATGCAACTGTCTTTACACTCAAGCTGCCAAAGTGATGAACTTTATTTCTCTCTTGACGGGTTACAAGTGCTCCTTGAGCTGTATACAGGGGGACAATGTGAATCTCCCCAGCCTAACGGTGCACCAAGAATCGATCCTTCCCTCAGGGTCCAAACCTCCCCTTATAAAGGGGTGCCTTGGGTGCCCTTAGGGCTGACGAGGCAAGCATTTCGTGGAATATGCTTGTCCCAAAATAGTAGTTCGGCGGCCTCCTTTCCCTGTCACCCTTCTAATGACGGCAAGGCTCCAGTGGCCCCCTCCTGCGTGCCTCGGGCTCCAGGACTGTCACCTCCGTGACCTCCTTCTGCCCCTCTGACGCTGTGCATCCTTGTCTCTTGTGCTCGGCCCTGTTCTGATTCCTTCTAGCCTGCAGCTATAGTTTGACCCTGGGCTTCTCCTTCTCTTGCAAGCCTCGTATCACTTGGCCTTTCCTTGGGTTACTCGGCTCGTTCCTCACCTGCATGAAGATCATTTGGGTAACCCGGCCGATTCTCTCATTAACTCGGCCGGGTAACCACTTGATACCTATACATGGGCTTCTTGCCTCCGTTCATCGGCCGACATACCCATGATTCGGCCGACTTAGGCCGTAGCTCGGAAAACCAGACGGGGACAGTACCTCTGCCTTTCCCCGTCTCTGACCTACCCGAGGTTAACCCCCCGACATTAGTCCCCGAAGCTGGTGTGGCCCTGTCAATAGCTTTGGCCGGGTTATATCAGCTTCATCACTTTCTTCAGTCTTGTTTCCGAGCTATGGCCTCGTCCGTGGTTTCCTCGTTCCTTCCCTCGTACGCCACGTCCTACGTGTCACCCCATCGTTTCTCCTCTAGTTTTTAGGTCCTTCTACAGTGTTTACTAACAAGCTATAGTGAACCCCACACCTGCTGCGCCGCCGCCGCGACGCCTCGTGTGCCGCTCCCCTTGGGATTGTAACAACTTTTCTTCGTCTGTGGCCGTTGGTGTGGCTCCAGTCACCGTCGTGCGTTCGTGCTGTTCCCACGATCTACACGGATAACTTCCACACCCACGATCCCACTCCCCCGTTCATGGCCTGACTATAAAGAGGGGAAACGCGCCCGCAGGGTTCATCTTTCCCCTTATCGCTCGCCTCCGCTCTCCTTCTTCCTTTCGCCTGCGTGTTCTCTTGCCACTCCGCCGCCGCTCGTCAGCCAGAGCCTCCGCCGGCGAGGATTCCGCCGCGTCGTTCGGCCTTTCTCGCCCGCGCTCTGCGGCTGTGGCTCCGTCGCCGGTGAGTCCTCTCTGACCATCTTGCCCTGATCTTGCCCTAGATCGATCTTCTCCGCTTTCGTGCTCAGGCGACGGTTCCTCCGCTCTTCGCCATTGTTTTCGTGCTAAGCTCCGACGGGGCCTTGTAGCTCTAAGCTCCCCTCTGCCGCCAGTTTTTCCTCCGGCGATCTCTCCGGCGCACCCATGTCTAGTTCGTTTAGCGGCGCTCTTGTTGAGGACGATGACGCTGGATCCGGGCCTGAGCGTGGCTCGTGGCAGGGCTCTTCAGTCACGCGCCGTGAGATTGAATGGCTCATCCGAACTCGACGGATTCCTGCCGAGGTTTCTTGTCGTTTACCCGGCAGCGAATCCTCTCCAGTTATCAGAGAGGGCGAGTATGTGGTTTTTATGTCTCACTTCGCCCGCGGCTTCGGTCTTCCTCTTAGCGATTTCGCTAGAGAATTCCTCGATTACTTTGGCCTTCAGCCGCATCATCTTCCCGCGAACGCCATAGCTTCTCTTTCTGCTTTCATTTCCGCTTCGGAGGGTTACTTCGGCCTGTAGCCGTCAGTACATGTCTGGTCGAAGTTCTTCCAGATCCGCTCAAACATTGTCCCTGACAAATCTCTGCACCCTTCCGAGAAGTTGCTCACCCAATGTGGGGCGGCGTCCATAACACCTCGGAGGAAATCCGTGTTCCCTCGTGTCACTGGGTTGGAGTCGTGCAAGAAGTGGCACAAGTCATTTTTCTACGTCAAGAACAGAGGGGCGGAAGACAAGATTCGGCTCCCTCCATTCTCAATTGGCCCACCTTCTAAAGTGAACTGGCTCTATAATCCGAGGAAAACTCACGCCTTGGCCGAGGCCTTTGAGATTCGGCTTAAAGAGTTGATCCGGGCCGGGTTATGCGGTGAAGACTTGATGGCAACTTTCATTAGTAGCCGGATCTGCCCCTTCCAGCAGCGGACCCACAAGCTGTGCTACATGAGTGGTCCCCTTGACCCTAACCGAGTCTCGACCGTGGAGCTGGATAACTACCTTATTTATAAGCGCGTCCGAGCTATCTTCAAGACTGAGATGCCTGAGGATTGGTCTTGGGGATTAAAACCATTCACTCGCGATCATCCGCCTCCCGAGGTAAGCTTAATCCGCATTGCTCTGTTACTCTCCTGTCTTTAGAAACTGGTTTATCTAATTCTCTTTTTCCTCGTCTTGCAGAGGTTCGCAGAGCAGAAAAACGAGGACGCCGAAATTCTGCAGCTCCCTTGGCCTGCGGACAGGAGTACCCCGGATACTGGCGAGCCGGACTCCGAGGAGTTCGTCCCTAAGTCAGATCCTGCTCCGACTCGAGCTCGCGGCAGAACTTCAGCGCATGACGAGGAAGGTGATTCGGACGAGGTCCAAATTCTTGAGGTAGTTGCCGCCACGCCTATTTCTTATGCATTTCCGGCTTCTACTTTCCCAGCTAATCCGGCCGGTCAGGTCCACGACGCCGAGCCTATTGCTTCCCGGCCTCCCTTTACCTCGGGGAAACGCGGGGCTCCTGCTTGTGCCTCGGAGGCGGTTCCTAAGAAGCGAATAAAGAGATCTGCTCCGAACCCTCCTAGGCGCAAGACTATGCCTGGGGTCGCCGGGTAAGTTCTTTTGCTTATATTTCTTGTTTCTCTCTTTCTGTTTCTCATACTGATGAATCCTCTTTCTTATTTTTGCAGTGCTCCTCTTTCTGTTAAACCCGGCGGTCCTAGTATGACTGACCGTCCGATTCGGCCGCCATCTCCTCCTCCCGCTGATGATACCAGGGTTCCTAGTCCTATTCGTCCTGCTTCTCCTCTAGCTCCGAATACTTCGCCTGTCCGTCACGAAGTCCCTGAGACCCCTTCCATTGCCCTGGACTCGAACCGGCCCTCCGAAGTTTTCGTCGAGCCCGCCGCCCCTTCTATGGGCCCCAGCGCTGCTACTGAGCCTCCATCTACTTCGGCAGTTTCCACGGCCATCCCGACCTCGGCCGAACAGGTTGTTATCCCGGCGCCCTCTGCGACCTTATCCTCGGCCGTTCCTAAGGACTCCGTCCCTACTTCCGAGGCGCCACTTCCTGCTAACGCCCCTTCTAAGGCAGAGAAAGCTATTGCCGTCAAGACCTCTTCTTCTCAGAAAGGTCTTGCCGGCTCTTCTCAACCGAGTATCGCTGACGTGCTGCGTAAGGGAGTTGCGCCTAAAGTCCTCGTTACCTCGGCCTCCGGCAGCCAGCTTGCTCTTCATAAGAGCCCTGCGACTGCCGTGATCGGACCGCCTGCCCGGGGTAAAGTTTTAACTCGGACAGCTAGTGGAAACAGCCTTGGAGCGCTGGTTGAATATGCCAACAACTGGAATGCTGCTGATCAGTTTGAGGGTAACCCAACCAACCAGCCCTTTCAGCTTTCTGACATCAGCGGCCGTTTTGACCATGCTGCCCAGTTCATCATTGATACCAACAAAATGAATGAGGTAATTATTTTTTCTCTGAGTCTTGAATTATTCTTCAGATGTTACCATATGCTCTAGTCCCCGAAACTTGCAAGGAAATAACTTGTTGTATACTTGGAAGTTTGACTTAATTTTATTTCTAAGGTTCGTTAATCCGGCCATTTAGATCCGAGTTTAGTTGTGTTTTATTCGGACCTAGCTTAGCTTTGAATATCCAGCCATCTAGATCCGAGTTTAGTCCTTCTTGACTCGGATCTGGTTTAGCTTTGAATATCCAGCCACCTAGAGCCGAATTAAGCTTTGCTTGATTTGGATCTGATTTAGCTTTGAATATCCAGCCACCTAGATCTGAGCTAAGTCCTGCTTGACTCGGATCTGGTTTAGCTTTGAATATCCAGCCACCTGAGCCGAATTAAGCTTTGCTTGATTTGGATCTAATTTAGATTTGAATATCCAGCCACCTAGATCTGAGTTAAGTTCTGCTTAACTCGGATCTGGTTTAACTTTGAATATCCAGCCACCTAGATCTGAGTTAAGTTCTGCTTAACTTGGATCTGGTTTAACTTTTACTCGTTGATTTATCATTGTGCCTCATTACTCAGGTTGCACATGACCGGCGAACTGCCGAGTTCCAGAGGTTGTTTTTTTCGCATCGCAAACTGGAAGAGAAGTACGAGAAAGTTCTGCCTGTGGCGAAGAAGACTGGTATGTTGATAGTTCCTTCTCCTTATTCCGAACTTTCTCATGTATTCGTCCACGGAATGCCGGCTTACTTCTTGTTGAACAGGTAATATTAATAACCTCAATATTCGCCTTCAAAAGAAGATCAAGGACCTGGAAGGTTAGTTTCCTTTCTATTTTACTCCTTCTCCTTCTTAATATATATGCTAAGGTTCCTTATTGCGCTCGGCTGTGGTAAAGTCGAGCTGCAAGACTTCGCAGTGTCACATCGAGATTGCGTGCCCATGCCTGACGTGATGCTGCATTTTTTAGAACAAAATGCAGTTCATTCGGCGCAACTGCAAGAAAAAGACGATGAGATAGCTCGCCTGCGATCCGAGGTGGATACCCTTAAGCTCTCTCAGAAATCCGAACTAGAGAAGGTCGACCAAGAATTTTCCGAGGAAAAGAATCGGCTGACTCTGGATCTACAGAAGAACAAAGAACTCCTCGAAGCTGCCGAACTTAAAACTCTCGGTTTGAGCGAGGAAATTGCTCGTTTCGAGAAGAGTAAAGCTGATTGGGCCAAAGACCTTCAGATAATGATGAGCTACATTCATCGTAAGTTATTTGGCGTGGCCGAACTATATTTTTCTTTGTCGTCCCTGCTACCCTTTGACATGTCCATGTTTTGTGCAGATCACTTCCCCGAGGCCAAAACCGTGAGTTCTAAAGCTGTTCTTGTAGCTCGCGCGCGCCGAGGTGAACCGGTTGCTGTTGACTTCGAATATTCGATGGAGGATTTCTTGGTTGCTGTTGGTGCTGCAGTTGGTCTGATGAAAATTATGGGCCGGGACTTGGTGCAGGCCGCTATCCGAGCTTACCATGTACTCTGGCCGAATACCTCAGGGACTCCTGATATCAACGAAGTCAAGTTATTGGTGACAAGGCTGATGGCATCTGAGAGGCAGTTGAGTCTTTGGAGAGAATCTGCTGCGCGTGCCGGTGCCGACATGGCCCTTACTGTAATCATGTCATGGTATGAAGACATCTCTCTTGACATTCTGAGGAATCTGCGCACTGGCTCCCGCTGGGTTGAAGATCCCACCTTTATTGCTCTTCGGCAAGCTCGGGCTTTCCAGCTCGTCGAATACGCCGACGTGCACACTTGGAATGAAGGGCCGAGTTTTCTCCCAGATCCGGATCAAGAGGTCGCGGCTGAGGGTGCTTCGGGTGATGATTCAGCTGAGCATGGGGAAGGTGAAGATGATTCGGCCACATCCGATAGCTCCAGCTCAAGCTCGGATAGCAACGGTGATGCGCGGTCCTCGTCCAAAGGCACCGGGCATTCTACCGCACGTACTGACGCTCCTGAACAACCCCGGGATACCGCCGAAGTTGCACCTGGGTCGGCGGAGGGCGAGGCGACCTCAGTCGAAGTTCCACCTACTTTGGAGTGCCCCGCGCCTGAGCAAGTAGCTGCCCCTCCAACGAACAACGCCTAAGTTATTTGCGATCCCTGGTATGCCGGGCGTATAATGTAGACGAAAAATTTGTCAGCTCGTTGTATGATTTGAATTTCTTTTGCTATGTATTGTTGAGACTCTCGGTTAAGTGGATGCTCATCCGAATTCTTGCCTTGCTGGCCCGTAATTTCTTGATTTTTTAGGGCTTAACTTTGCCGTTTATTTTGATGATCTTATCCAGGCATTAGCGCTGAATATCCACGTTATTGCCCTGTTTTGAACATAAGTTAACAATTCCGTTGTGGAAGCAAACAACAATCGCTGGATCGTTGTCTACTGTCCGAAATTCCCTTACATAAATCAAGTTTCGGAGGTAGTATAAAACTGATATGATTGCATTCAGCATAAGTTTGAGGTATCACACGGTAGTCCCCGAGTCGCTGCTTTATACGCCGAAGTTTAAGTGTCAATACAAAATTGACATATCATATGATAGTCCCCGAGTTATTGCTCTGGGCACCGAGGTTCATATTCGTAACATGAAAGGAATACAACATACGGCAGCCCCCGAGTCACTGCTCTGGTCGCCAATGTTTAAGTATGTAACGCGAAAGAAATAAATATACCATATGGCAGTCCCCGAGTCCTTGCTCTGGGTGCCGAGGTTTAAACATATAATACGAAATAATCATTACAGATGGCAGTCCCCGAGTAACTGCTCTGGGTGCCGAGGTTCAAATACATCATTGGATTTTGACCTTGAGATGTAATGCTACGAGTAAAATGGACGAAGTAAAGCCACATTCCAAGGGCGCTTCATTTCTTCACCAGCTTTGTTTGCCTTGTTCTCTTCAGGGGACTGAGCATCGATCAGATAATATGCATCGTTGTGCAATGCTTTGCTTACAATAAATGGTCCTTCCCATGGGGGTGACAATTTGTGCATGCCGGCCGTGCGTTGCACTAGCCAGAGGACCAAATCTCCTTCTTTGAATACTCTTGGATTCACTTTCTTGCTGTGATACCGCCGTAAGTTCTGTTGATAAATAGCCGATCGTGACAATGTCAACTCTCTGGCTTCTTCCAACAGGTCTACGGCATCTTGCCGAGCTATTTCGTTTGTCTCTGAGGTTGTGTACTGAGCAACTCTTGGCGAGTCATATATTATGTCGGCTGGGAGTACAGCCTCTGCCCCGTACACCAGAAAGAATGGAGTATAACCTGTTGATCTATTCGGAGTAGTCCGAAGGCTCCATAACACGGCTGGGATTTCTTCGATCCAACATCCTGCCGACCTTTGCAAAGGTTCAATAAGTCGTGGTTTTATTCCTGATAGCACCAGTCCATTAGACCTTTCCACTTGTCCATTGGATGCTGGGTGAGCTACCGAGGCAATATCTAGTCTTATGTGCTTCTCTTGGCAAAATCTAGAGAAGGCTCCTTCTGCAAAGTTTGTGCCATTATCCGTAATAATGCTATGTGGGTACCCGTATCTCAAGATTATATCCTTGAGAAATTTCACTGCTGTGTGCCCATCACACTTTTTGATTGGTTTTACTTCAATCCACTTGGTGAACTTGTCTACCATAACCAACATGTGGGTCATTCCTCCTCACGCCGGCTTGAATGGTCCCACCATGTCTAAACCCCATACATAAAATGGCCAAGTGATGGGTATTGTTTTTAACTCGGCTGACGGCATATGTATTCTGGTTGCGTATCTCTGATACCCATTGCACTTCTTAAATAATTCTTCTGCCTCTTTTAACGCCGTTGGCCAGTAAAATCCATGCCTAAATGCCTTGGCTAGTAAAGCGCGAGATGAGGCATGGTGCCCACATTCTCCTTGGTGTATGTCTAGAAGGATTTCCTGACCTTCTGTGGAACTCACGCACTTCTGCAATATGTTTGTTACGCTTCTCTTATATAACCCATTGTTTATGATTGTATAGGCTTTTGCTCTTCTTATGGTTTGTCTAGCTAATACCTCATTACTCGGCAATATCGCGTCTTTTAGGTAAGAAAATATGGGTTGCGCCCATACCGGTGTCACTCTTTCTGCAGTGATCTCACTGTCTATCTCCATGTTTTCTGCCGACGTATATACCTCGGCTCTCTCCATGATTGTTATTACCTCGGCTGTCCCCCTCTTTAGGGGTTCCGAATCTTTCTGCGGATCTACCTCCATTGGCGTGTGATTTTCAGCAGAACTTGCTGGGATGAAGATTGACTCGGATTCTGGTGATGGGTTTATTGATGGTTTCCTGAGGTGCTCCAGGGCAATACCTGGCAGAATTGACTGCCGGGTTGATCCTAATTTTGACAATGTGTCAGCAGCGTCATTTTCTGCTCGTGGTATGTGGTGGAATTCACATCCTTCAAAATATCCACTGATCTTTTGCGCATGGAATCTGTATAAAGCCATATTGGTATCTAATGCGTCCCAACTGCCCGATACTTGCTGTACTACTAGATCCGAGTCACCGTAGCATAGGATTCGACGTATACCAATTTCTTTTGCCACTTTTAATCCATGGACTAGTGCTTCATATTCAGCTACATTTTTGGACGCGGCAAAATGTATTTGCAGTACATATTTCAATTGATCTTTTTTAGGTGAGGTTAGCACTATTCCTGCTCCCAACCCGTTCCTTTTGGAACCATCAAAATGCATTGTCCAGTAATTTGGATCTGGCAATGGTGGCTCATATTGCACCTCGGCCCAGTCTACGAGAAAGTCGGCGACAACCTGAGATTTGATTGCATCTCTTCTATCAAATTGTGGAGCATACAGTGATAACTCGATCGCCCATTTTGCTATTCGGCCACTTGCATCTTTGTTGTTCAATATGTCGGCTATGGGTGCCTCACATATTACTTTGATGGGGTGCTCTTCAAAGTAATGCTTAAGCTTTTTTGCCGACATATATACTCCATAAGCCATCTTCTGATAGTGCGGGTAATTCTGCTTTGAAGTGGATAATACTTCACTTAGATAATATACTGGCCTATGAACTGACTTACCCTCTTCAAGTCGTTCCACTACAACCACAGTACTAACTACTCGATTGGTAGCTGCCACATAGAGTAGCATAGGTTCTTTCGATAATGGAGAAGCTAAAATGGGTGCCGTAACTAGCATCTTTTTCAACTCATGAAATGCAAGGTCCGCCTGGGGAGTCCAGCTGAATTTGTCTGACTTTCTCATCAGCTGATAAAGTGGCAGTGCCTTTTCTCCTAGCCGACATACAAATCGACTAAGCGAGGCCAGGCAGCCCGTGAATTTTTGTACATCGTTCAAACATCTCGGCAATTCCATTCTTTCTATTGCTCTTATTTTCGTTGGATTAGCCTCGATACCTCGGCTGGACACAAGGAAACCGAGTAGTTTTCCTGCCGGCACGCCAAATGTGCATTTCTCTGGATTAAGTTTCACTGTGGTGTTCCGGCAGGTGTGAGTTGTGAAACAATTCCACACTCTTTCATATGAGTGCTAAACTCGTAACTTAGATACTCACCTCCACGGTCGGACCATAGAAATTTTAACTTTATATTATGATGATTTTCCACTTCATTCTGAAATTCCTTGAACTTTTCAAAGGTTTCAGACTTGTGTTTCATCAAGTAGATATAACCATATCTACTCAATCATCCGTGAAAGTAAAAAAATAACGATATCCACCTCGTGCCGACACACTCATTGGACCACATACATCAGAATGTATGATTTCCAATAAAACTGTCGCCCGTTCCATTGAACCATCTTTCCCATAAGGCATGGCTCACATGTATCAAATGATTCAAAATCAAGTGATTCCAAAAGTCCATCCGAATGGAGCTTCTTCATGCGTTTAACGCCAATATGACCTAGACGGCAGTGCCACATATATGTGGATATATCATCATTAAGTTTAATCCTTTTATCATCAACATTATGAATATGTGTATCACTATTATCGAGATCCAACAGAAATAAACCATTCATCGTCGGTGCATGACCATAAAAGATTGCATTCATATAAATATAACAACCATTATTCTCGGATTTAAATGAATAACTACTTCGCATCAAACATGATCCAGATACAATGTTCATGCTTAGTGCAGGCACCAGATAACAATTATTCAAGTTTATTACTAACCCGACGGTAAGTGTAGAGGTAGCATTCCGACGGCGATCACATCAACACTTGATCCATTGTTGACACGCATCTTGACCTTACTCCTTGATAGCCGTCGCTTGTTCCGCAGCCCCTGATTCGAGTTACAAATATTAGCAACTGAACCGGTATCAAATACGCAGGTGCTATTGCGAGTACTAGTCAAGTACACATCAATAACATGTATATCATATATACCTTTGTTTGCCTTGCCGGCCTTCTTGTTTGCAAAATACTTGGGGCAGTTGCGCTTCTAGTGGCCAGTCCCCTTACAATAATAGCACTCGGTATCAGACACATGTCCGAGATTCGATCATCGGTATCTCCATACCTAGTTTGATCTCGTTACTGACATGCACTCTTTTCTCGTTCCCGTGATATAACATTCTAGTGATCAAATCACTTGCTTGCAAGCTAACCAATGTGATATCACCGAGAGGTCCCAGAGTATATCTATCTGCCATCGGGATGAAAAAATTCCACTCTTGATCCATGGGCCTCAACATAGCACTTTAGTAGTTCTGAATCCATCTTTATAATCACCCAGTTACGGTGTGACATTTGATGTTATCAAGAAACTCTTCCGGTGTTAGTGATTGACATGATCTCATGGTCTAAGGATTAGGATCACTTTGTAAGTTGTTATAGCAATATAAACTCAATGACTTTGATCGTAATGCTATTCTTCAGATGAATGTTCATCACACCCTTACACTAATGTTGTGATCTCGTTATTAACAACATCCAATGTCTATGATCAGGAAATTTTGATCGTCTTGTTAATCAACGAGCTAGTTTATGAGAGAGGCATAACTAGGAACCTTCTGTTTGTTTATTAAACACACATGTATTAATGTTTCCGCATTAATACAATTATAGCATGCAAAATAAACATCTATCATATACTTGGAATACACATAATAAACACTTTATTATTGCCTCTCAGGGCATATTCCCTTCAATAGGGACTTAGATTTTATTCATATCGTAACGAGGAGGTACATTGTTTGGCTGAGTAAACTTGGTTGAGTAGCCTTATTGAAAGTAAAAAGATAGCTAGGGGTAGAAGCGTCGCAGTTTTGCGACGTTCCATGGGTTGGAGTATGTGACTCCTGACTTGACGTCCTTGAGGCGGTAGGCGCCACCTAGGATGACTTCGGTGACGATGTATGGTCCCTCCCAGGGCGACTCGAGCTTCTTAGGACGCTCTTGCTTGAGTCGCAGGACGAGGTGTCCTTCGACGAAGGACCTTGGGCGTAGCCGGCGGCTGTGGTAGTTGTGAAGGCTCTGCTGGTAGACCGCTGAGCGAGCCGCGGTGATGTCGCGTGCTTCGTCGAGTGTGTCAACGGCGTCTTCGAGTGCAACCGATGATTCGGCTTCACGATAGGAGACGACCCGTGGGGCCTTATGGCGTACTTCCGCAGGTAGCACGACTTTGGCTCCGTGCACCATGAAGAATGGGGTGTAGCTAGTTGAGCTGTTTGGCGTTGTACGCAGGCTCCAGAGGATGGAGGGTAGCTCTTCTGTCCAGGCTCTCACGAGTCGTTCGAGTGGGCTGAGTAGGCATTTCTTGATGCCACGGCCTACGAGACCATTGGCCTTTTCGACCTGCCCGTTGGTCCGCGGGTGCGCCACGGAGGCGCATGATATGTTGATGCCTAGGCCTTCACAGAAGTCCTGGAATTCTTTGGAGATGAAGTTCGACCCATTGTCTGTGATGATGCTGTGCGGCACGCCGAACTTGTAGACTATGTACTCGAAGAACTTGATGGCCGTTTTGCCTTTTTGGTTGGTGTCGTGGTGGTGGCACGGCAGATGCCATGGGTAGGCTAAAGTACGGGGCCAATGGATGCTAGTGGGATCTGGGGAGGGAAGATGCAACTGTCTTTACACTCAAGCTGCCAAAGTGATGAACTTTATTTCTCTCTTGACGGGTTACAAGTGCTCCTTGAGCTGTATACAGGGGGACAATGTGAATCTCCCCAGCCTAACGGTGCACCAAGAATCGATCCTTCCCTCAGGGTCCAAACCTCCCCTTATAAAGGGGTGCCTTGGGTGCCCTTAGGGCTGACGAGGCAAGCATTTCGTGGAATATGCTTGTCCCAAAATAGTAGTTCGGCGGCCTCCTTTCCCTGTCACCCTTCTAATGACGGCAAGGCTCCAGTGGCCCCCTCCTGCGTGCCTCGGGCTCCAGGACTGTCACCTCCGTGACCTCCTTCTGCCCCTCTGACGCTGTGCATCCTTGTCTCTTGTGCTCGGCCCTGTTCTGATTCCTTCTAGCCTGCAGCTATAGTTTGACCCTGGGCTTCTCCTTCTCTTGCAAGCCTCGTATCACTTGGCCTTTCCTTGGGTTACTCGGCTCGTTCCTCACCTGCATGAAGATCATTTGGGTAACCCGGCCGATTCTCTCATTAACTCGGCCGGGTAACCACTTGATACCTATACATGGGCTTCTTGCCTCCGTTCATCGGCCGACATACCCATGATTCGGCCGACTTAGGCCGTAGCTCGGAAAACCAGACGGGGACAGTACCTCTGCCTTTCCCCGTCTCTGACCTACCCGAGGTTAACCCCCCGACATTAGTCCCCGAAGCTGGTGTGGCCCTGTCAATAGCTTTGGCCGGGTTATATCAGCTTCATCACTTTCTTCAGTCTTGTTTCCGAGCTATGGCCTCGTCCGTGGTTTCCTCGTTCCTTCCCTCGTACGCCACGTCCTACGTGTCACCCCATCGTTTCTCCTCTAGTTTTTAGGTCCTTCTACAGTATTTACTAACAAGCTATAGTGAACCCCACACCTGCTGCGCCGCCGCCGCGACGCCTCGTGTGCCGCTCCCCTTGGGATTGTAACAACTTTTCTTCGTCTGTGGCCGTTGGTGTGGCTCCAGTCACCGTCGTGCGTTCGTGCTGTTCCCACGATCTACACGGATAACTGCCACACCCACGATCCCACTCCTCCGTTCATGGCCTGACTATAAAGAGGGGAAACGCGCCCGCAGGGTTCATCTTTCCCCTTATCGCTCGCCTCCGCTCTCCTTCTTCCTTTCGCCTGCGTGTTTTCTTGCCACTCCGCCGCCGCTCGTCAGCCAGAGCCTCCGCCGGCGAGGATTCCGCCGCGTCGTTCGGCCTTTCTCGCCCGCGCTCTGCGGCTGTGGCTCCGTCGCCGGTGAGTCCTCTCTGACCATCTTGCCCTGATCTTGCCCTAGATCGATCTTCTCCGCTTTCGTGCTCAGGCGACGGTTCCTCCGCTCTTCGCCATTGTTTTCGTGCTAAGCTCCGACGGGGCCTTGTAGCTCTAAGCTCCCCTCTGCCGCCAGTTTTTCCTCCGGCGATCTCTCCGGCGCACCCATGTCTAGTTCGTTTAGCGGCGCTCTTGTTGAGGACGATGACGCTGGATCCGGGCCTGAGCGTGGCTCGTGGCAGGGCTCTTCAGTCACGCGCCGTGAGATTGAATGGCTCATCCGAACTCGACGGATTCCTGCCGAGGTTTCTTGTCATTTACCCGGCAGCGAATCCTCTCCAGTTATCAGAGAGGGCGAGTATGTGGTTTTTATGTCTCACTTCGCCCGCGGCTTCGGTCTTCCTCTTAGCGATTTCGCTAGAGAATTCCTCGATTACTTCGGCCTTCAGCCGCATCATCTTCCCGCGAACGCCATAGCTTCTCTTTCTGCTTTCATTTCCGCTTCGGAGGGTTACTTCGGCCTGTAGCCGTCAGTACATGTCTGGTCGAAGTTCTTCCAGATCCGCTCAAACGTTGTCCCTGACAAATCTCTGCACCCTTCCGAGAAGTTGCTCACCCAATGTGGGGCGGCGTCCATAACACCTCGGAGGAAATCCGTGTTCCCTCGTGTCACTGGGTTGGAGTCGTGCAAGAAGTGGCACAAGTCATTTTTCTACGTCAAGAACAGAGGGGCGGAAGACAAGATTCGGCTCCCTCCATTCTCAATTGGCCCACCTTCTAAAGTGAACTGGCTCTATAATCCGAGGAAAACTCACGCCTTGGCCGAGGCCTTTGAGATTCGGCTTAAAGAGTTGATCCGGGCCGGGTTATGCGGTGAAGACTTGATGGCAACTTTCATTAGTAGCCGGATCTGCCCCTTCCAGCAGCGGACCCACAAGCTGTGCTACATGAGTGGTCCCCTTGACCCTAACCGAGTCTCGACCGTGGAGCTGGATAACTACCTTATTTATAAGCGCGTCCGAGCTATCTTCAAGACTGAGATGCCTGAGGATTGGTCTTGGGGATTAAAACCATTCACTCGCGATCATCCGCCTCCCGAGGTAAGCTTAATCCGCATTGCTCTGTTACTCTCCTGTCTTTAGAAACTGGTTTATCTAATTCTCTTTTTCCTCGTCTTGCAGAGGTTCGCAGAGCAGAAAAACGAGGACGCCGAAATTCTGCAGCTCCCTTGGCCTGCGGACAGGAGTACCCCGGATACTGGCGAGCCGGACTCCGAGGAGTTCGTCCCTAAGTCAGATCCTGCTCCGACTCGAGCTCGCGGCAGAACTTCAGCGCATGACGAGGAAGGTGATTCGGACGAGGTCCAACTTCTTGAGGTAGTTGCCGCCACGCCTATTTCTTATGCATTTCCGGCTTCTACTTTCCCAGCTAATCCGGCCGGTCAGGTCCACGACGCCGAGCCTATTGCTTCCCGGCCTCCCTTTACCTCGGGGAAACGCGGGGCTCCTGCTTGTGCCTCGGAGGCGGTTCCTAAGAAGCGAATAAAGAGATCTGCTCCGAACCCTCCTAGGCGCAAGACTATGCCTGGGGTCGCCGGGTAAGTTCTTTTGCTTATATTTCTTGTTTCTCTCTTTCTGTTTCTCATACTGATGAATCCTCTTTCTTATTTTTGCAGTGCTCCTCTTTCTGTTAAACCCGGCGGTCCTAGTATGACTGACCGTCCGATTCGGCCGCCATCTCCTCCTCCCGCTGATGATACCAGGGTTCCTAGTCCTATTCGTCCTGCTTCTCCTCTAGCTCCGAATACTTCGCCTGTCCGTCACGAAGTCCCTGAGACCCCTTCCATTGCCTTGGACTCGAACCGGCCCTCCGAAGTTTTCGTCGAGCCCGCCGCCCCTTCTATGGGCCCCAGCGCTGCTACTGAGCCTCCATCTACTTCGGCAGTTTCCACGGCCATCCCGACCTCGGCCGAACAGGTTGTTATCCCGGCGCCCTCTGCGACCTTATCCTCGGCCGTTCCTAAGGACTCCGTCCCTACTTCCGAGGCGCCACTTCCTGCTAACGCCCCTTCTAAGGCAGAGAAAGCTATTGCCGTCAAGACCTCTTCTTCTCAGAAAGGTCTTGCCGGCTCTTCTCAACCGAGTATCGCTGACGTACTGCGTAAGGGAGTTGCGCCTAAAGTCCTCGTTACCTCGGCCTCCGGCAGCCAGCTTGCTCTTCATAAGAGCCCTGCGACTGCCGTGATCGGACCGCCTGCCCGGGGTAAAGTTTTAACTCGGACAGCTAGTGGAAACAGCCTTGGAGCGCTGGTTGAATATGCCAACAACTGGAATGCTGCTGATCAGTTTGAGGGTAACCCAACCAACCAGCCCTTTCAGCTTTCTGACATCAGCGGCCGTTTTGACCATGCTGCCCAGTTCATCATTGATACCAACAAAATGAATGAGGTAATTATTTTTTCTCTGAGTCTTGAATTATTCTTCAGATGTTACCATATGCTCTAGTCCCCGAAACTTGCAAGGAAATAACTTGTTGTATACTTGGAAGTTTGACTTAATTTTATTTCTAAGGTTCGTTAATCCGGCCATTTAGATCCGAGTTTAGTTGTGTTTTATTCGGACCTAGCTTAGCTTTGAATATCCAGCCATCTAGATCCGAGTTTAGTCCTTCTTGACTCGGATCTGGTTTAGCTTTGAATATCCAGCCACCTAGAGCCGAATTAAGCTTTGCTTGATTTGGATCTGATTTAGCTTTGAATATCCAGCCACCTAGATCTGAGCTAAGTCCTGCTTGACTCGGATCTGGTTTAGCTTTGAATATCCAGCCACCTGAGCCGAATTAAGCTTTGCTTGATTTGGATCTAATTTAGATTTGAATATCCAGCCACCTAGATCTGAGTTAAGTTCTGCTTAACTCGGATCTGGTTTAACTTTGAATATCCAGCCACCTAGATCTGAGTTAAGTTCTGCTTAACTTGGATCTGGTTTAACTTTTACTCGTTGATTTATCATTGTGCCTCATTAATCAGGTTGCACATGACCGGCGAACTGCCGAGTTCCAGAGGTTGCTTTTTTCGCATCGCAAACTGGAAGAGAAGTACGAGAAAGTTCTGCCTGTGGCGAAGAAGACTGGTATGTTGATAGTTCCTTCTCCTTATTCCGAACTTTCTCATGTATTCGTCCACGGAATGCCGGCTTACTTCTTGTTGAACAGGTAATATTAATAACCTCAATATTCGCCTTCAAAAGAAGATCAAGGACCTGGAAGGTTAGTTTCCTTTCTATTTTACTCCTTCTCCTTCTTAATATATATGCTAAGGTTCCTTATTGCGCTCGGCTGTGGTAAAGTCGAGCTGCAAGACTTCGCAGTGTCACATCGAGATTGCGTGCCCATGCCTGACGTGATGCTGCATTTTTTAGAACAAAATGCAGTTCATTCGGCGCAACTGCAAGAAAAAGACGATGAGATAGCTCGCCTGCGATCCGAGGTGGATACCCTTAAGCTCTCTCAGAAATCCGAACTAGAGAAGGTCGACCAAGAATTTTCCAAGGAAAAGAATCGGCTGACTCTGGATCTACAGAAGAACAAAGAACTCCTCGAAGCTGCCGAACTTAAAACTCTCGGTTTGAGCGAGGAAATTGCTCGTTTCGAGAAGAGTAAAGCTGATTGGGCCAAAGACCTTCAGATAATGATGAGCTACATTCATCGTAAGTTATTTGGCGTGGCCGAACTATATTTTTCTTTGTCGTCCCTGCTACCCTTTGACATGTCCATGTTTTGTGCAGATCACTTCCCCGAGGCCAAAACCGTGAGTTCTAAAGCTGTTCTTGTAGCTCGCGCGCGCCGAGGTGAACCGGTTGCTGTTGACTTCGAATATTCGATGGAGGATTTCTTGGTTGCTGTTGGTGCTGCAGTTGGTCCGATGAAAATTATGGGCCGGGACTTGGTGCAGGCCGCTATCCGAGCTTACCATGTACTCTGGCCGAATACCTCAGGGACTCCTGATATCAACGAAGTCAAGTTATTGGTGACAAGGCTGATGGCATCTGAGAGGCAGTTGAGTCTTTGGAGAGAATCTGCTGCGCGTGCCGGTGCCGACATGGCCCTTACTGTAATCATGTCATGGTATGAAGACATCTCTCTTGACATTCTGAGGAATCTGCGCACTGGCTCCCGCTGGGTTGAAGATCCCACCTTTATTGCTCTTCGGCAAGCTCGGGCTTTCCAGCTCGTCGAATACGCCGACATGCACACTTGGAATGAAGGGCCGAGTTTTCTCCCAGATCCGGATCAAGAGGTCGCGGCTGAGGGTGCTTCGGGTGATGATTCAGCTGAGCATGGGGAAGGTGAAGATGATTCGGCCACATCCGATAGCTCCAGCTCAAGCTCGGATAGCAACGGTGATGCGCGGTCCTCGTCCAAAGGCACCGGGCATTCTACCGCACGTACTGACGCTCCTGAACAACCCCGGGATACCGCCGAAGTTGCACCTGGGTCGGCGGAGGGCGAGGCGACCTCAGTCGAAGTTCCACCTACTTTGGAGTGCCCCGCGCCTGAGCAAGTAGCTGCCCCTCCAACGAACAACGCCTAAGTTATTTGCGATCCCTGGTATGCCGGGCGTATAATGTAGACGAAAAATTTGTCAGCTCGTTGTATGATTTGAATTTCTTTTGCTATGTATTGTTGAGACTCTCGGTTAAGTGGATGCTCATCCGAATTCTTGCCTTGCTGGCCCGTAATTTCTTGATTTTTTAGGGCTTAACTTTGCCGTTTATTTTGATGATCTTATCCAGGCATTAGCGCTGAATATCCACGTTATTGCCCTGTTTTGAACATAAGTTAACAATTCCGTTGTGGAAGCAAACAACAATCGCTGGATCGTTGTCTACTGTCCGAAATTCCCTTACATAAATCAAGTTTCGGAGGTAGTATAAAACTGATATGATTGCATTCAGCATAAGTTTGAGGTATCACACGGTAGTCCCCGAGTCGCTGCTTTATACGCCGAAGTTTAAGTGTCAATACAAAATTGACATATCATATGATAGTCCCCGAGTTATTGCTCTGGGCACCGAGGTTCATATTCGTAACATGAAAGGAATACAACATACGGCAGCCCCCGAGTCACTGCTCTGGTCGCCAATGTTTAAGTATGTAACGCGAAAGAAATAAATATACCATATGGCAGTCCCCGAGTCCTTGCTCTGGGTGCCGAGGTTTAAACATATAATACGAAATAATCATTACAGATGGCAGTCCCCGAGTAACTGCTCTGGGTGCCGAGGTTCAAATACATCATTGGATTTTGACCTTGAGATGTAATGCTACGAGTAAAATGGCCGAAGTAAAGCCACATTCCAAGGGCGCTTCATTTCTTCACCAGCTTTGTCTGCCTTGTTCTCTTCAGGGGACTGAGCATCGATCAGATAATATGCATCGTTGTGCAATGCTTTGCTTACAATAAATGGTCCTTCCCATGGGGGTGACAATTTGTGCATGCCGGCCGTGCGTTGCACTAGCCGGAGGACCAAATCTCCTTCTTTGAATACTCTTGGATTCACTTTCTTGCTGTGATACCGCCGTAAGTTCTGTTGATAAATAGCCGATCGTGACAATGTCAACTCTCTGGCTTCTTCCAACAGGTCTACGGCATCTTGCCGAGCTATTTCGTTTGTCTCTGAGGTTGTGTACTGAGCAACTCTTGGCGAGTCATATATTATGTCGGCTGGGAGTACAGCCTCTGCCCCGTACACCAGAAAGAATGGAGTATAACCTGTTGATCTATTCGGAGTAGTCCGAAGGCTCCATAACACGGCTGGGATTTCTTCGATCCAACATCCTGCCGACCTTTGCAAAGGTTCAATAAGTCGTGGTTTTATTCCTGATAGCACCAGTCCATTAGACCTTTCCACTTGTCCATTGGATGCTGGGTGAGCTACCGAGGCAATATCTAGTCTTATGTGCTTCTCTTGGCAAAATCTAGAGAAGGCTCCTTCTGCAAAGTTTGTGCCATTATCCGTAATAATGCTATGTGGGTACCCGTATCTCAAGATGATATCCTTGAGAAATTTCACTGCTGTGTGCCCATCACACTTTTTGATTGGTTTTACTTCAATCCACTTGGTGAACTTGTCTACCATAACCAACATGTGGGTCATTCCTCCTCACGCCGGCTTGAATGGTCCCACCATGTCTAAACCCCATACAGAAAATGGCCAAGTGATGGGTATTGTTTTTAACTCGGCTGACGGCATATGTATTCTGGTTGCGTATCTCTGATACCCATTGCACTTCTTAAATAATTCTTCTGCCTCTTTTAACGCCGTTGGCCAGTAAAATCCATGCCTAAATGCCTTGGCTAGTAAAGCGCGAGATGAGGCATGGTGCCCACATTCTCCTTGGTGTATGTCTAGAAGGATTTCCTGACCTTCTGTGGAACTCACGCACTTCTGCAATATGTTTGTTACGCTTCTCTTATATAACCCATTGTTTATGATTGTATAGGCTTTTGCTCTTCTTATGGTTTGTCTAGCTAATACCTCATTACTCGGCAATATCGCGTCTTTTAGGTAAGAAAATATGGGTTGCGCCCATACCGGTGTCACTCTTTCTGCAGTGATCTCACTGTCTATCTCCATGTTTTCTGCCGACGTATATACCTCGGCTCTCTCCATGATTGTTATTACCTCGGCTGTCCCCCTCTTTAGGGGTTCCGAATCTTTCTGCGGATCTACCTCCATTGGCGTGTGATTTTCAGCAGAACTTGCTGGGATGAAGATTGACTCGGATTCTGGTGATGGGTTTATTGATGGTTTCCTGAGGTGCTCCAGGGCAATACCTGGCGGAATTGACTGCCGGGTTGATCCTAATTTTGACAATGTGTCAGCAGCGTCATTTTCTGCTCGTGGTATGTGGTGGAATTCACATCCTTCAAAATATCCACTGATCTTTTGCGCATGGAATCTGTATAAAGCCATATTGGTATCTAATGCGTCCCAACTGCCCGATACTTGCTGTACTACTAGATCCGAGTCACCGTAGCATAGGATTCGACGTATACCAATTTCTTTTGCCACTTTTAATCCATGGACTAGTGCTTCATATTCAGCTACATTGTTGGACGCGGCAAAATGTATTTGCAGTACATATTTCAATTGATCTTTTTTAGGTGAGGTTAGCACTATTCCTGCTCCCAACCCGTTCCTTAGTTTGGAACCATCAAAATGCATTGTCCAGTAATTTGGATCTGGCAATGGTGGCTCATATTGCACCTCGGCCCAGTCTACGAGAAAGTCGGCGACAACCTGAGATTTGATTGCATCTCTTCTATCAAATTGTGGAGCATACGGTGATAACTCGATCGCCCATTTTGCTATTCGGCCACTTGCATCTTTGTTGTTCAATATGTCGGCTATGGGTGCCTCACATATTACTTTGATGGGGTGCTCTTCAAAGTAATGCTTAAGCTTTTTTGCCGACATATATACTCCATAAGCCATCTTCTGATAGTGCGGGTAATTCTGCTTTGAAGTGGATAATACTTCACTTAGATAATATACTGGCCTCTGAACTGACTTACCCTCTTCAAGTCGTTCCACTACAACCACAGTACTAACTACTCGATTGGTAGCTGCCACATAGAGTAGCATAGGTTCTTTCGATAATGGAGAAGCTAAAATGGGTGTCGTAACTAGCATCTTTTTCAACTCATGAAATGCAAGGTCCGCCTGGGGAGTCCAGCTGAATTTGTCTGACTTTCTCATCAGCTGATAAAGTGGCAGTGCCTTTTCTCCTAGCCGACATACAAATCGACTAAGCGAGGCCAGGCAGCCCGTGAATTTTTGTACATCGTTCAAACATCTCGGCAATTCCATTCTTTCTATTGCTCTTATTTTCGTTGGATTAGCCTCGATACCTCGGCTGGACACAAGGAAACCGAGTAGTTTTCCTGCCGGCACGCCAAATGTGCATTTCTCTGGATTAAGTTTCATTCGGAACCTTCTCAGGTTTGCGAAAGTTTGCCGTATATCTTCTAGCAAGGTTTTGCTCTCCTTAGTTTTGATGACTACGTCATCCACATATACCTTTACATTTTTTCCTATCTGATCATGTAGGCATTTTTGCATGCATCTTTGATATGTTGCTCCTGCATTTCGCAGGCCGAATGGCATTGCGCGATAACAATAAGCCCCGTACGGGGTAATAAATGCAGTCTTTATTTGATCGGCCGGATTTAACGGTATCTGGTGGAAACCAGAATACGCGTCTACAAATGATAACAGCTCACAGCCAGCGGTCGAGTCAATGACTTGGTCTATTCTAGGCAATGGAAAAGGATCTTTCGGACACGCCTTGTTCAGGTTAGTGTAGTCGATACACATTCGCCACACAATGGCTACATTGGGGTCATCTTTTTTCTTTTCTACTAGCACCGGATTTGATAACCAATCCGGATATAGCACCTCCATGATGAACCCGGCTGCGAGAAGCCGAGCTATTTCATCCCCTATTACTTTTCTCCTGTCTTCGGCGAAGCGGCGGAGAGGTTGCTTCACCGGCCTTGCTCCTGGCCTGACGTTTAAAGAGTGCTCAGCCAACTCCCTCGGCACACCTTGCAGATCTTGAGTTGACCATGCAAATATGTCCCGATTCTCACGGAGGAAGTTGGTGAGCTCGCCTTCCTATTTAGCGTCAAGGCCTGCACCAATAGTAACAGTGCGCTCTGGGAATTGCTCATCAATCTGAAATTTCTTCGTCTCTTTGGTCGGCTGAAAAGAAACACTGCCATGAGGGTTGGCCAGTGCCGGCATGCCTAACTGTGCTGACTAAGCGAGGGCTGCTACCTCCTGAATCCTTTTCTTTTCTCTTGCTATAACTAATGACTCGGCCAAATTTGAACCGGCCGAAGCACACTCCATTGACTTCTTGTAATCCCCAGCAACTGTTATCACCCCTTGTGGTCCGGGTAACTTCATCTTTAGATAACCTATATGACAGCTGCTCATGAATTTGGCCAGTGCGGGCCGTCCGAGTAGAGCATGATAACAACTTTCCAGATCGACCACCTCAAATTCTAAATTTTCTGCTCTGCAGTTATCTCTTGTACCGAATAACACGTCCACTCGGACTTTACCGATGGGCTCACATGAAAGCCCTGGCACTATCCCATGGAAAGTTGTCCTCGTGGACTGCAGCATATTCTGTGATATTCCGAGCTTATGCATGGTATCTTTGTACATGATGTTGATACTGCTTCCGTTGTCGATGAGTACTTTTGAAAATTTCACATTGATGCTTGGTCCCACAAACGTCGGATCCAACACAAGTGCATATGATCCTGGACTCGGCATTATTCTGGGGTGGTCTTTCATGCTCCAGGTCACCTCCTGATCAGACCATGGCTGGTATCTTGGCACTGCCGGTACAACTGCATTCACTTCCATATGCCGGCGCTGCACACTCTGCTTGTCCTGCTGTTCTGTCGTGAACACACAATAAGACTGGTGATGTTCCCTGTAATCATTACGTCCAGTATTTGCCGGATTTATCCTTCCGTCCTGCCCCTGGTTCATTACTTGATGCACTGCATCCCTCCGATCCGAGTTATCGTACCTCGGGGGAGGGGGCGGCAGCATCAGTTGCTGTGTATTTGCTCCAGTTAATTGCGGCTGATGCTGCTGTTGCACCTGATGGGGAGCCTGAACTCCTGCCGGGTTCCCCATCGCATTTTTCATCCAGGCGCATTGCTGGGTTGTATGATTGGCCGGTCTAGATGGGTTTGATGTGTGAAATTTGCACGACTGATCTAACATGGATTTGAACGTATACTTTGGCCTCTCTTGCCATTGCTTCTTTTGCTCAGGGGTCCATTGCCTCTTTCCCTCATTTCTTGATGTCCACTGTTGAGGTCCATTTTTCTGTCGTTGAGTTGCTCCGTGACTCGGCTGATCTTGTGCTACAGCCGCCACCTGGGCCGAATTATATCTATAATCCGGCCTCTCTTCTCTTCTTCTTCCTCTGAAATCACGCCTGGATGACCCGGCCAATTCTCTCGTGTACTGGTCCTGTTGCTCACGATGATCTGCCGACATTAACTCCGGTTGGGTTGGGTCACCCAATGCATAGGAATCTGCTATTCTGATAGTTTCTGCCAGTGTGGTTGGCATATCTCTTTGCAGGCATTGCCACAAAACGCTGGCATAGCGGCAACCTTGCGCGAACCAAGCGATTGCTTGTGATTCGATAACTCCCTCACATGAGTTTCTCAGGTTGCACCATCGAGTTAAAAACTCTCTATCCGTTTCATTCGGCCTCTGTTTGCACATGACCAGCTGTTGTGGTCTATTCTGTCTCTTGTATGTGCTGGTGAAGTTGCTGACGAACATTTCTTCGAAATCTAACCAGCAGTTGATACTGCCAGCTGGTTGATTATTCAACCATACCCTGGCTGGGCCTTCCAACATCTGTGGGACATACCGCACTGCCCATCTTAGGTTGCCACCCGCTATCTTCACAGCGGTGGCATAATCAATCAACCAGTCTTGTGGCTTGGTACTTCCGTTGTACGTTTTCGTGCCTCTTGCTAACTGAAAATTCGGCACTGGTGGTTCGCCCATGATCCGAGGTCCAAAACACGTCGGACCTGGGGGACCTTGCTCTTCCAATAACTCGGATCGGTATAGCCGATCCAACTTTACTCTCGCATCACTTGCTGGCAAATCTCTGTACAGAATTCTATCCTGTATCCCATAGTGATGGTTTCCACACTGGTTTGCGTATTCCACCTCGGAATATCCATCATTGTACCTCTCATTCATCTGATTGTGGCGAGCTGGCCTCATTTCTCTTTCCTGCCGAAGCTCATGTCTTGGTTGCGGGTTGGGCAGCACTTCTCTCCTTACTTCGGCCGGGGTCTGGTTTTCATGATTATCTCTTGCGGGTTCTCTCCTGCCGAGATCCCCATTGCCTCGGTCGTCGCCATCCTTTTCCACATGGCCATGGTTTCTCTCCCCACTGTTACCTCGGCTTGCATTGCCTCTGTTCTCATTTGCCTTTCCAGCTACTGCCGGGTCATATGGAACAATTTGCTTGTTCCTCTTCCCAGAGGTTACTGCTTTCTCTTTTCGAGCGTTGTTTCCGGGTGAAGATGCCGCTGCCGCGGATAAAGCAGGTACTGACCCCGCCGAATGTACCATTCGTGAAGCCCCTGGTCTTGCCGGGTTAGTTCTGAGTATTTCCTCATTTTGCTGATTTGCAATGCGGACCAGCTCATTTACTCTTTCTTGCTGTTTCTGCCGAGCTTCCCCGGTCAACCCCTCTAACTCCAATGCTGCGGCGTTTGCCGCTCTCAGGTTTTTCGCCGGGGTACTGTACCTCGGCAAACCCAAATCACCTAATTCTGCTCTGTGAGCTTCATGCTCTTTGTTAATGTCATTCATGAGGTTCTTTCCTTTCAATCTCAGTTCGTCCACCCGCTCGGGTGCGATATCAAGCTTATTAGCTTTTGCATATTCCCTTAGGGTCCTGTTCAAGGATTCCCGCAGGGCTGATACTTTTCTGGCTTCTACCGGCACCTTTTGCCTGGTCTCTTCTAACTCTGCCTGAGCATTTGCCGGATCAAGTATCGGCGCTACAGGTGTGGTTAAATTTTCTATAGTCGCTTCAAGAATGTTCTCTGGCCTTTCCAGAGGTGGCCCTCTCACTCTTGTTGCCTTTGGGGTGGTGTCGTGTAGCTCGGTTGGGTTTGTCACTGGCGGAAGTACCTCAGTGGTTTGCAGTGTGGTCTGCTTGGGTGCGCCCTGTGCGCCTGCGGCGGGTTCTTTGCTTGAACCGGCTACTGCTGCTCCCGCTTGAGCTCCTGCTGCGACCATCACCTCGACGCTGCCTGCGTGATGCTCTCCTGAGGGACGGCTCGCCGTGCTTCGAGGTGGCTCTCCTGCAACAACAACCTGGTGAGGATAAACGCCGGTGATATCGACGCCGATGTAGACTCTGTGCTCGCCCAGGCCGATGAAGATTCCATTGCGCGGGGGAGTTTTCCCCCTGAAGCTTCCTGCGTTGTCTCTGACGTAGTCGCAGAGACCAAGTCTCTGGACCAAGCCAGAAACAACGCGCTCGCCGGTGTTGACGAAGTTTCCCGTCCGGATCACAACTCCAGCTAGCACCGCTGCTGGCCCCACGGTGGGCGCCAACTGTCGTGGTGGTGGCACGGCAGATGCCATGGGTAGGCTAAAGTACGGGGCCAATGGATGCTAGTGGGATCTGGGGAGGGAAGATGCAACTGTCTTTACACTCAAGCTGCCAAAGTGATGAACTTTATTTCTCTCTTGACGGGTTACAAGTGCTCCTTGAGCTGTATACAGGGGGACAATGTGAATCTCCCCAGCCTAACGGTGCACCAAGAATCGATCCTTCCCTCAGGGTCCAAACCTCCCCTTATAAAGGGGTGCCTTGGGTGCCCTTAGGGCTGACGAGGCAAGCATATTCGTGGAATATGCTTGTCCCAAAATAGTAGTTCGGCGGCCTCCTTTCCCTGTCACCCTTCTAATGACGGCAAGGCTCCAGTGGCCCCCTCCTGCGTGCCTCGGGCTCCAGGACTGTCACCTCCGTGACCTCCTTCTGCCCCTCTGACGCTATGCATCCTTGTCTCTTGTGCTCGGCCCTGTTCTGATTCCTTCTAGCCTGCAGCTATAGTTTGACCCTGGGCTTATCCTTCTCTTGCAAGCCTCGTATCACTTGGCCTTTCCTTGGGTTACTCGGCTCGTTCCTCACCTGCATGAAGATCATTTGGGTAACCCGGCCGATTCTCTCATTAACTCGGCCGGGTAACCACTTGATACCTATACATACCCATGATTCGGCCGACATACCCATGATTCGGCCGACTTAGGCCGTAGCTCGGAAAACCAGACGGGGACAGTACCTCTGTCTTTCCCCGTCTCTGACCTACCCGAGGTTAACCCCCCGACAGTTGGTGACAGGCATGGCCTCAATCCACTTGGTGAACTTGTCGACTGTGACCAGGAGGTAGACGTGGCCTCCTTTCGAAGATTTGGGCAGTTTGCCGATCATGTCGAGGCCCCATTGGGCGAAGGGCCAAGCCAAGGGTATGGGCCTGAGCTCTGAGCCTGGTGCGTGTGGCTTGTCTGCAAACCTCTGGCAGCCATTGCACCTCTGGACGATGTCCTTGGCATCGTTCATGGCCGTTGGCCAGTAGAATCCATCTCGTAAGGCTTTGGCGATGAGGGCGCGGCTGCCTGCATGATAGCTGCAGATGCCCTCGTGGTTGTCTTGGAGGATGGTTTTGCCTTCACCGATGGTGACGCACCGCTGGAGTATACCCGAAATGCTGCGCTTGTATAGCTCGCCATTGATGATGGTGAAGGCCTTGGACCGGCGAGATATGCGCCGGGCATCTGCCGGGTCATCACGCAGTTCTCTGTTTATCAGGTACCGAAGGTATGGCTGCGTCCATGTTTATTCGATTGCCATGACCTGCATCCGGCTGACCAAATCGACCTCCATGTCGTGCATTTCGGGTCCTTCTTGTCCTTTGGATAGCGCAACCCCCGAGTGCTCTGCTTCTTCGGGTGATCCCTTAGGGAATTTCCTTTTGATAGAGGGTACGCCGATTTGTTCGAGGAACACACCTGGTGGTACCCGTGCGTAGGTGGATCCGATGTTGGTGAGTCTATCGGCCTCCTCGTTGCTTTCCCTTCCCACGTGGCGAAGCTCGTAGCCGTCAAAGTCTCCTCCGAGTGAGTTATAGAGCATGTGGTACGCGATCATGTTGGCAGCGTGGGCATCGCACTCGTTCATCGTCTGTTGGACGACGAGGTTCGAGTCGCCGTAGATGACTAGGCGTGTTGCACCGCAGATCTTTGCCATCCTCATGCCATGGATGAGGGCCTCGTATTCGGCCTTGTTGTTGGAGGCGCGAAATTTCATCCGAAGGACGTATTTCATCTTTTCACCTTGCGGGGACATCAGTATGACGCCAGCTCCTGCTCCAGCCTCGCGCTTGGACCCGTCAAAGTGCATTGTCCATGACTGCGTCATGTCCGGGGTGTCTAGCAGCTGGAGCTCCATCTAGTGAACTAGGAAGTCAGGGAGGACCTGAGATTTGATTACCTTGCTCCGCTCGTAGACTATGTCTAGAGGGGATAGCTCGATGCCCCACTGGGCTACACGTCCCATGGCTTCGGGGTTGTTCAGGATGTTGGAGAGTGGCACCTTGTTGATGACCATTATCTGATGCTCCTGGAAATAGTGGCTCAGCCGACGAGGTGTCATGAACACGCCGTAGGCGAGCTTCTGGTAGTGAGGGTACCTCTGTTTTTTTGGCGTCAGTACCTCGCTGAGGTAGTAAATTGGGCGTTGGACCCCATGGGTCTTTCCTTCTTCGGGTCATTCGACCATGAGTACGGTGCTTACCACCTGGAGCGTGGCTGCTATTTATAGCAGCAGAGGCTCGTGTTCCTTTGGCGTGACCAGGACAAGCGAGGTGGAGAGCAGTCACTTCAGATCTTCGAATGTGTCTTCTGCTTCAGGTGTCCACTCGAATTTGTCTGCTTTGCGTAGCAGCTGGTAGAAAGGCAGGGCCTTCTCACCCATGCGGCTGATGAATCTGCTCAGCACCACGATGCATCCGGCTAGCTGTTGGACACCTTTGATGTTCTTTGGCTTTTCCATGGTCAGTATGGCCCGGATTATCTTCGGGTTCGCCTTGATTCCTCGCTTTGAGATGAAGTATCCAAGTAATTGGCCAGATGGGACGCCGAAGGCGCACTTTTTTGGATTCAGCTTGATCTTGTAGTGATCAAGGTTATCAAATGTCTTGCGGAGATCGTTGATCAATGTCTTAGCTTCCCTTGTCTTGATGACTATGTCGTCGACATAGACTTGTATATTTCGACCGATCTGGTTTTTCAGACACGCCTGCATGCACTGCTGGTACGTGGCACCTGCATTCTTCAGCCCGAAGGGCATGGTGTTGTAGCAGAACACTCCGAATGGCGTGATGAGTGCCGTTTTCTCCTGATCTTCGACCTTTAGTCGAATCTGGTTGTAGCCTAAGTAGGTGTCAAGGAAGGAGACTTTCTCGCAACCTACAGTTGAATCGATGATCTGATCGATCTGTGGTAGAGGGAAGTGATTCTTGGGGCAGTGCTTGTTGAGCGACGTGAAGTCCACGCACATCCGCAGGATGTCCGTATCCTTTTTAGGGACCAGTATAGTGTTGGCTAGCCATTCGCTCTCCTTGATCTCCCGGATGAAGTCGACATCGAGCAGTCTGTTGACTTCAAACCCGACGGCTTCGGCCCATGGCTCGGACAATCGTCGGATGGATTGTCTGACGGGCTTGGCGTCCGGAAACACATTGAGTGCGTGCTCAGCGAATTCCATGGGAACTCCTGGCATGTCCGCAGGACACCAGGTGAAGATTTCCCAGCGCTCACGGAAGAATTCGACGAGCGCGCTTTCCTATGCGGGGCTGAGGTCGTTGGCGATCAGCACCGTCTTGGAGGCATCCGTTGGGTGGACCTGCACATTTTTCGTGTTGACTTTGGAGTCGAATGCCATGTCAGGTGTGTTTTTCCTGGAGAGCGAGGGTGCCCCGTTGTCTGTCAACTCTCGAAGCCTCGTAAGCTCCTCCTGCATACCGAATGACTGGGAGATTCTGTTGAAATCTCTGTCGCAGTGGTCGGATCAGGTGAAGCTGCCCTGGACCGTGATGACGCCCCTAGGTCCTGACATCTTGAGTAGCAGGTACGCATAGTGCGGTATGCCAGGAATCTTGCGAATGCGACGCGCCCGAGGATGGTGTGGTATTGTGATGGCCAGTCCACCACTTCGAACTCTAGACACTCACATCAAAAATTGTCGGGCATGCCGAAGATGACGTTGAGCCATATCCTTCCTAGGGGGTATATGCCCTTCCCTAGGACAATGCCGTGGAACGTTGTGTCGGATTGTTCCAGGCTGCACAGCGGGATCACATTGCTGCTAGGGTGCTAGCGAACATCAGGTTAATGCCACTTCCGCCGTCCATGAAGACGCGGCTCATTTCTAACCCTCCGATCTGTGCATCAAGCACCAGGACAGCATGACCTCTAGCGGGGGTGATCCGAACGACTGAATCTTTCGATATTTGGTTCATACCCCACATTATGGTCTTTGGTATGCTCGAGGGTCAACATTTGCTCTTTGTGGATACACAGACTCGGATTGGGCTGGTGATAAGGATGATAGGAAATCAACATCCGGGGCTTGCCAATTCCTTTGTAGGTCCTTGGTATGTTGGTCTTCTAAGAAGCAAAATTGTGTATCTCTCTCCACTGCCTAAGCCGAGTATGTGGCTACTGCTAGTGCTTGCACTCAATTGCTAGGGATGAGGCAAACTTTAAAGGAATATGGTGTCCATTGTGACAAAGTGCCTCTTCTATGTGACAATGAAAGTGCCATCAAGATTGCCTACAACCCGGTGGATCACACAAGGACAAAGCATATTGAGATCCGTCATTATTTCATTAGGGATCATGTTGATCGAGGTGATATTGAGCTATAATATGTGCCAACCAAAGACCAACTTGCCGACATCTTCACGAAGCCACTTGATGAAGCAAGGTTTTTCTATTTGAGGAATGAACTAAATATCATAGATTCAAGGAGCTTGACTTGATTATCTTGCATACTCACCTATGTATTGACCCTTATTTGGTTTAGGTGTAGGCACGGAGATAGGGGGAGTGCGGTTCTAATTGATTGGACTATCCCTGCCCCCATTATGCCCAAAGCAATCAAAATCACTCCTCTTAATATCATTTTGTGATATGTGAGCTTAAATGATGAGTTTCGCTAATGGACCCAAGATATATCTTCATGGTGCCACGCCGAGTATACTCAAATATGGTGGCCTAGGCCACCGCCCTCTCACATTCGAGAGGTTGGTGCTTACTCGTGTTTGTCATTTGTTGGTCCATGTCTTTTTGGAGCTTTCTTGAACATCTTTGTGAATTCCTATGACCCTTATTGATTTTTCACAGATTGATATCATACCCAAGGCCTAATCTCTTCTTAGGGAAGAGTTTGTTGTTGGATTGTGTTGATTGGTTTTCATCTTTATCATCTTTTTAGATCTTTTTCGACTCATTGGTTTTTCATAGTACATCCTCTGAATCCCAGGCCTACTCTCATCTACAAACATGCTCTTCTTGCCACACAATTGTCCAAAACTAGAATATGGGGTTTCTGGTCGAAGGGGGCCAGAGTGTCCGCCCTGGACCAACCGGAGTATCCGGCTTAGCCGGACTCTCCGCCTGATACAGACCGGACATTCTGGCCGGGCCGGACTATATGACGAATATCGCCCGGAATGTCCGGTCCATGCGGTTTCGTTCTGATTATAGAGGTCGGGGATAAGTGGTCGGTTCAGTCTTCCTTCTTCTCCCCAACTCTCTCCTCTTCTCAGACCACTGCCCCCGACCAGTATCTCCAACGGGAGGACTTATCCACCCTGGATCTTGTCGTTGCCGCCGACCATTTGCCTCCACTTGCCGCTGGGATCGTTTCCCCACCGATGAAGGCCCTCATGGATGCTGGTATGCTGTCCCTTTCCTACGTGCAATATTCTTCCTGGTAGTAGCTTTGCAATCCCGATCTGTCCCGATTGAACTCACACGAGCATCCTGAAAATTTGCCTGGAATCCTCCGGAATGTCTGACGTGTATGGGACGGACACTCAGGTACAGCCGGAATGTCCGACGTGTACGGGCCGGACACTTCGGTACAACCGGAATGTCTGACCGGAACACGCCGGACTGTCCGGCCCTAGTGGATTGTCTGGCTCAGATATTCCAGACTGTCCGGTGATTTCAATCTATAATGATCCAGATTTCTTTGACTATTATTATTTTGTTTATCTCCTGGACATTTGTGCTTCCCCATATGCTATCCCTATATTCTGATTTCACAGGTGGTTCTCGTCCTCGCCATTCTCGGGCTGCCAAGAAGATAGCAAGTCGCAGGTTCCGGTATGATGACGAGCGCGACATTCACATTGATCCATTTGTGGTCAGACATGTTGCTCGTGACCGTGCTGCAACAAAGCAAGAGAATATGAGGCAGGTAAAAAGAGATGAAGCCAAGCGGATGAAGTTTGAGTCCTTGACTACTCTAGCAAACTTGGGTACCGAGGAGTATGTGGATATGAGGCTCCAACAATTCTATTCCCTGCCCAGCACCTCAACTGATGAGCGCTTCTGGAGAACTGAGCAAGCCCTACTATTTTCTGAGCTCTACGGTTCCTTCTAGACTCCTACTTGCCCCATGCAGTGGTTGGACCTTGAGAAGCTTCATGCTCACAAGTACTTTGAGGATGCTCTTTGGGTGACTGAGAAGATGGGGTTGCACACCATCATTCAGGCAAAATAAGACTACAATGTTGAGTTTGTCCAGTAGTTCTATGCCACGGTGGTCTTTGGGGAGACTACTGACATTCCTCTTGAGTGGATGTCTGGTACTACAAGGGTTCACTCCAACATGGTTCAGTTTGCTCACATTCTTGGATTGCCTTTCAATCCCAATGGCCCCAGTGGTATCCGGATGCATGTACATGGTCAGTCCTATGATAAGAATCAGCTGGTTCCTATTTATTCTCAGAATGGTATGGTTGGGCAAACCACCAATATCAAGCTCATTTACAACATCTTGCTTCGCATGTTCCGCCACACTCTCACTCCCAAGGCTGGCAACAAGGATGAAATGAGAAGCGCGGATATCACCCTGATGGCTCATGCTCCCACTGTGTACATCACTGACAAGAAGTGTCCTCTGTATGCCCCATATGTGATGAAGCTCATTGCTGCCCTCACTCGTGTCACTTCCTTGCTCTATCAGGATCTTGTTCCCCACACTGCTGCCAAATTACAAAAAAGGGGGCCCCTACCACCAAGGCTCCTCGAGGCTACCCTCTAGCTCAGGACTTATTTGGGGATGATGAGATTGAGGCTGATAACTCTGACAGTGACGGTTCTGAGGAGATTCAGGCTCCACCGTCTCGTGGCCCTAGGATGAAGCATGCTAGCAATGCATATCTCTTCAACACCTCTACAGAGGAAGTGCACAAGAAGGTGAAGAAGTCCTCATGGTGGAAGAAGCTCCTCATTTGCCAGAATATTGACATTCGCCATGCACAGTATGATGCCTACAAGGCTAACAGGAATGTCATGAAGGAACTCAAGTGGATCAACCAGCCCATGGATGTTGATCCTTCTCAGCAGCAGGCATCAGATGGCACTCTCTCCTATGGTCAGTGGAGTCAGGGTCGTGTGGACTGGTCCATGTTTGAGGATGTGTCCACTTCTCGCCCTCACGGCCAGCGCTCGACTCAGGATGACGATGATGGTGAGGATGGTGATGAGGATGAGGATGACAATGAGGACTATAGTGACTAGTGTCTTGGGGTGTGTTAGTAGTGCTCCTTTCCCTTTTTGGCGTCTCGATGCCAAAGGGGGATAAGTAGCCCCATATTAGGTTGCTATCGGGATTTGCATGGGTCCACGGGCTTCACTTTCTCTCGATTTGCCTCTTTGAAGCTCCGTGTATTTTATCCTAGTTATTGTTTTGAGAACTTTATGTGTTGAGTGTTATGACTTGTGTACCCGGTTATGTCTAAGACTATGCTTTATCTAGCTTATCTACCTAGTATTTATCATATCTTGTCATAACGTGCTTAACAATCTAGCAAAGAAATGATCCTAGGATGTGTGATCTTGCATTCAAAAGCAAAGCCAAAATTGGTCACACATCTAGGGGGAGCCTTGCTATGTTGTAACTTTTTTTACTAGTGAACTTTTTATCTATCCCATATGCAAATCCTTGGGTTGTTATCAAACACCAAAAAGGGGGAGATTGAAAGGGCATTTTATGAATTTCATATTATTTTGATGTTTGTTGACAACACTTAGTATGCACCGTTGTTAAGACTCGTCGTTTCGAAGCATCACGTGATGATCGGGTGTGATAGATTCTACGTGTGTATGCAATGGGTGCAATCTAGATTTGCACATGCGGATAATAAGGTTAACCTTGACGAGCCTAGCATGTACAAACATGGTCTCGGAACACAGAATATCGGAAGGTAAAGCATGAGTCATATGGATGATATAATGAACATGTTGATTGTTCGCCTTTGAAGCTACATCATCTCTCATGATGATCAGACTTGGTGTAGTGGATTTGGTTCGTGTAATCACTAAGGCAACGTGAGAGATTTTGTTTTGAGTGGTAGTTCAAAAGTATATGATTAAAGTTGAACACAATTTATCATAAATTAAATCAAAGTGAATTTGCATAATTGTTGTAGTCATTGGCATCCGTTCACCACCTTATGCTTAGTTATAATTGAGATAATAGAACTATAGAATTCTGGATAGTTACTTTACGAACTAGTATTGTATTGTTATGAGTGTCAATCTAAAGTTTAAAAATCTTATTGCAAACTTTCAGCAAACTCCGTTTACTCCATGAAGTTTAATAATTAGTATTAAATAAAGAGTAACAATTCCAGTGTTAGTATCTAAAGTATCATGTTTGCCTCCATGATTCTTGATATTCAAAAGTTTGTTTTAACATCAAGGTTATCTAGGAGCTGAAAGAATTATTTCAGAAACCATCATGTGTGGAAGACATTGCGATATATAAAACAATGTTTTGGTTGCAACATGATAGAGTATAATTTGGCAAAATATATGTTCTCATATTTGATGAGAATATGCGAAGGTTGCAGATGCTAGGCATCCTAATCCTCCAAAAGGTTTTGGAAAGCAACATTATACTCGCGATTCTCCTTTATAAGCTATGGTATCTTGATCATGATAAGGATGAATAGAAGATGTAGGTAAAATGTTTACTACACTACAAGATTACTAAAGAATGGATTTTGAAAGAACGCCAAACATTTGATGATGGTGATCTACTTCAAAGTGCAAGGCCAAAGGTATTAGTATTTGACTATACACACTTTGGACTATGTGTCATGTGTATGACGCCACTATTGATGTTGATAGATTCTTTTAAAAGGGAAAGAAAATGCTAAAAGAGAATCTTTGAATATTTAGAAAAAATATAAAAGGTTGGAAATGTCTAGCTTGGATATATAGATGATATACATGTTATGGTTGTATTCTTTGCTTTTTAAACAATGTGGTTCTTGGGTATTGGATACCGAATTGGTTGGTGTGAAATGTCATACATGACAACACAATTCATGAACTGCAATGGCCTAAGTAACCAGCAAGAGAATATGTGATGATGTTCATCGAAAACAAACAAGGTGTTGTTGTGTTTCTCGTTTAAATCAAAGCTTACCTTCAAGATTTGTTTCAATAATTGTTATTTCGAGCAGGTATTATGAGAACAAAAGGTTGTCAAAATAATTACCACGTTTCATATAAGATGGATGATTTACATGTATGGTTGGAGAAATCACATATATAAAACTAATGCTAAAAATGTCGAAAGACAAATGATTAAAATATCACTTAAGAAGTGACATCGCCATTTAATTATATTGAAAAGAAAACATGAAGAAAATTCATGCTGATGGAATTTTGGAGTCTTTTGTTTTGATCAAATGATGCTTGTGGGACTTTCCTAGAGATAATTGAAACTTCGTTCAAAGGCCGAAGAAGAACGAATGACTAACTTATTGGAATTTGTACATATTGATGTATCTAGTCCATTATGTGTAGTCGTGAGCGATGGATTTCAACTTCATATGCTTTCTCCGGAAATTTGAGTGAATAAAATGTGTATATCTACTTAATGAGGATGAAGTATGAAATATTTGAAAATGTTCAGAGACTTTCAAGATGAAGTGGAAAATCATTGTAACAAGAGAATAAAGAGTATATGATTGGATCATAAAGGAACATATTTGAGTTACAAGTTTAGCATAACACCTAAGATTTGAGGAATCGTTCCATGGATTTACATTTATTGAAACACCATATGCGTATGGAGTGTTCTAGATATGTAATGAAACCTTGTTTGACATGGTGAAATAAAGATGTCAGTTATAAAACTGCCATTGTATTTTAAAGATTAAATCTTTAGTGACTAGCGCTTTTATACTGAAAATAGCTCCATCATGATTCATTGAAATGACACCATATAAGTTATGGTTTGGTATAAAACCCAACTTGTCCTTTCTTAAACTTTGGAGTGCTAGGCATAAGTAAAATGTTTACAACCAAAGTCGAATGAGCATGTCTTTGTATGTTATTTCTAATAACCGTTGGATGTTTCTCCATAAACACCAAAGACAAAAGTGTTTGTCGCTTAGAACGTCAAGTTTCTTGAGAAGGATTTTTTGTGAAAAGTTAAGTGGGAGTATAATAGAACTTTGATAATGTTATAGAACTTTAGCTATATGTGCGGAGTTACGCATCACCAAAAATTGTCCCCGAGGCAGCAACAAGCTCATGGCTCACGTGTACCAAAGGTTGTGGTCACGAAGGTCTAAGTTCCTATTGAACCGAGTAGGTCAGGTAAAATAATAAAATACTAAGATTTGATAGTAAATCATTGTTGTTTAACAATGATGAACCACCTATATGCATAGAATTGATAATGGTCCCTAACTCCGTTAGATGGCTTGAAGCCATAAAATCCATGATAGTTCCATACACGAGAAAAAAAGTTTTTTGAGCTTGGAAGACTGATGTCTACACACTTCTATTCTTGTAGACAATTGTTGGGCCTCCAAGTGCAGAGGTTTGTAGAACAACAACAAGTTTCCCTTAAGTGGATTACCCAAGGTTTATCGAACTCGGGGAGGAAGTGGTCAAAGGTATCCCTCTCAAGAAACCCTACAATCAAGATACAAGAAGTATCTTGTGTCCCCAACACACCCAATACACTTGTTAGGTGTATAGGTGCACTATTTCGGCGAAGAGATAATAAAATACAAGTAGTATGGATGATTATAAGACAACGGTGCCAGAAAAGAGCTTGACGAGAAGGAAGAGACTAAAGGCAATCTGAAATAAAGATGGAAGCAAGCAAACATGTAGCAGAACTAGTTGTAAACGGTGTTTCAATGCTTAGAAACAAGGCCTAGGAATCATACTTTCACTAGTGGACACTCTCATATAAATATTTTCTCTTCATGATACTACTCTAAACTACTCTCCGGTTGGACAACTGTAATCCACGGTAGGGCTACAAAAGCACTCCTTAAAGTTTGCTTTCCCCATCTAGATAACTCCACACTGTCACCTTGGGCAATAGATGGTTCCAACAAACACCACAATTTCATAGAGACATCCAACTCCAAATATAACTCATGATAAGTATTTATGTAATCTCTAGCCTAAGTGCCACACACGGTATGCATGCTGTTACTTTCACACACGTGGGAAAAGCATAGATCTCTTAAAGCACTTGAGTAGCAGAGTAGATCTACTTGATTACAAAGCTCATGATCACAATATGATCACGCATAGAGAGAGAGATGAACACATAGCTACCGGTAGATCCCTTAGCCTTGAGGAAGAACTATTCCCTTCTCATCATGGGAATTAGAAACGGCGATGGAGATGGTGGTAGAGATCGATGGATATGGCTTCAGGGGCAACTCCCCGTCCCGGCAGGGTGCCGGAACAGAGATTTCTGTCCCCCAAATCTCCGCTTCGGTGGCGGCGGTGATGCGGACCTTTTTGTGGATTTCTGCCCGCGTTAGGGTTTACGTCTCGAGGAGACGTATATATAGGCGAAATGGCAAGGTCGGTGGAGGCCCGGGGCCCACACCCCCTGGTGGCGCAGCCAGGGTGGGCCTGCGCCACCCTAGGGTGTGCCCACCCGGGTGCCCTACTCCGTCTCTGCTTCGTAGTTCTGTGTTGCTTCGGGAAAAATAGTAACTTTGGCTTTTGTCCCGCCCAATTCTGAGAATATTCATTTTTTAGATTTTCTGAAATCAAAAACAGCAGAAAATAGGCAACTAGCACTACGCCATTGATACGTCGGAAACGTATCTATAATTTTTGATGTTCCATGCTTGTTTAGTATCTACTTTGCTTTACTTTGTCTACACTTTGAGGTATTTTTATATGTTTATTGGACTAACCTATTAACAAGATGCCACAGTGCCAGTTGCCCGTTTTCTTCTGTTTTTGGTTCCAGAAAAGGCAGAAAATCAATATTCTCGGAATTGGACAGGACAAAATCCCAAGTCAATATTTTACCGTGGGGACACGGAGCCAGAAGAAGAGACAGAGAAGAGCCACCAGGGGGCCACATCCCCTAGCCGTGCGGCTAGGCCTGGCCCACGCCCGAGGGGGTGGGGTGCGGCCACCCTGGGTGCCCCTCTGCCTTGCCTCTTTTCCAATAAGAAGCCCCCAATACCAAAAACCTAAGTACCCGATCATGTAGGGGTTCATAGCATGGAAAACAAAAAATTCTACCGCATGAACACAAACAAGCCAAGATCTATCTACTAGATTGTACCAACGAGTCGATTAGAGTACTCACCCTCGAAGATTCCAAAGCGGTTAACGAGAGAAGATTCTCGTGGGTGATGTAGTCGTACACTTGCCGATCTCAAGATCGTGTAGACGATCCTTCCGGGGTTGCGTTCCGGCAGCGCTTCTGCAGTCGGTCACACGTTCGGTACTCGATGAAGACCTTCCTCTCCCTTGTTCCAGCAGGTAGCAGAGGTTATACCTTGCGATTCCGGTAGCACGACGGCGTGGTGTCGGAAGTAGAGGGAAGATCCTGCAGGGCTTCGCCTAAGCTGGAGCAGGTTATGGTGGAGAATTAGGGTTTTCGACGATCTAGGGTTTAGAGAGCCGGAGAGGAGGAGGTGGATTCGGCGGCGGCTGGCGGTGGTGCTAGGGGCGGCGGAGATGCGGCGGCTATGTGGGGAGGGGCTGGTGTTGTGTGCCCTTGGGGCACCCCTTCCCATCTATTTATGAGAGGGAGAGCAGCTTGGCAGAGGGGAGTTTGAATCCTTCTTCAACTCCCTCTCCTAGTTGGCTTGTGGTGGAGGGAAAGAAGGATTCTTTCCTTCCTCCACCAGGATACATTGTCCCAGTTTGACTTTTCAAACTTTCCTTTTGACTTTCAATTTGGAGCTTAATTTCTTTCTTGCAAATGCCCAACCAAGTGACCTAGGACATGATTCAATCATTCCACTTATCCATGACACATTCATGTACCCTTCCCCTTCCGGTCTGGTGAGCCTTCTAGACCCTTCTAGAACCTCTCGGATGAAAACATCGGAATCATTCCTGAACTTCGGAATAGGACTTTCCTTATATGAATCTTATTCTCCGGACCATTCCGGATCTCCTCGTGATATCCAGGATCCTATCCGAGACTCCGAACAACATTCGGTCTCCCTACTTACATTCCATATCTACTAAACAACATCGAATCCTTAAGTGTGTCTCCCTACGGTTCGTGAATTATGCAGACATGACCGAGACTCTTCTCCGATCAATAACCAATAGAGGAATCTGGAAATTCATATGGCTCCCACATATTTCTGTGATTACTTTGCAATCGAATGAACCACTTACATACGATACCAATTTCCCTTTGTCTCACGATAGTTTACTTATCCGAGGTCTGATCGTCGGTATCTATGCATACCTAGTTCAACCTTGTTACCGATAAGTACTCTTTTCTCGTTCCCGTGATATGTGATCTCTTGTGAGCCAGTCACATGCTTGCAAGCTAATTGGATGACATTCCACCGAGAGGGCCCAGGGTATATCTATCCGTCATATGGATGGACAAATCCCAGTCTTGATCCATGTGCCTCAACACATACTTTCTTAACACTCAATGCCACCTTTATAGCCACCCAGTTACGGTGTGGTGTTTGATGTCATCAAAGCATCCATCTGGTGATGGTGATTAGCATGATCTCATGGTTGAAGGAATTAGGTTACTATGTATCAGAAAGCTTATAGCAAACGAACTATTGAAATGACTTGATCTTTATGCTATGCTTATCTATAGGAGTATGTCCATCACACCATTCTCCTAATGATATGATCTTGTTGTTAATAACATCTCAATGTTCATGATCAGGAAACCATGATCATATATTAACCAACAAGCTATTTTAACAAGAGGCTTTACTAGGGACTCTTTTATGTTTACTAATCACACAAGTATTAATGTTTCTGGTTAATACAATTATAGCATGGTATGTAAACATTTATCATAAGCATGAAGATATGATAATAACCACTTTATTATTGCCTCTTGGGAATATCTCCAACGGTCTCCCACTTGCACTAGAGACAATAATCTAGTTTCAAATCTTTGGTATTCAACACCTATGGCTTTCCGGTGTTGTATGTACACGATTGCTAGTGATCAACCGATCTTTGGATCCGACACTTTCAGGTCCGTGTGTAATTGCATGTCTTTGCGTCTCTACGCATCACTCATTCTCTAATGAGATGGCTTTGTATAAATTTGGTCCTTTGGTGAGACATTTAGTTCCTAGGGGTTAAGACATGTTGACAATATTGTCATACAATATATCTTCATAGTATTATCCCTCTGTGAACTACACCTAGTTTAGTAAAAAACTACTTGACACAAATGCCCTCTTTTGCTGCTATAATAGCAGTCATATACTTAGCCTTTTATTGTAGTATCTGTCACAATGTCTTAACTTTGGAACTCATCCAAATCCATTATGAAACTTACTTTCCATCATATTGTGCCACCCTTAGTTTAGATTGAGATAAACATAATTTGTACTTTGTGAAAAAACTAGTATCAATGTAGTACCTTTTACAATGAACTAACCATCTATTTGTCACTTCTACAAAATAATATATTCTTAGTTCTTCTAAAAGATCATAAGAATATCCTTACTATCATCCAATGATCATCTTATGAATCATTCTGGTATATGCTCATAACATTTAGAGCATAGGACATATCTGGATTTGTACATATCACAGTATGATTGAAAAATACTTTTTGTGATTTTATTCATCAAGTATCAATCAATACTTGAATCTTTGTTTCACTTACCAAGTGTCGATACACTGAATTTCAATTCAATCCTTTCTGTGCGACAAGAACCTTTCTTGTAGTTTCTATATTGAACTCATTCAATATATCATCTATGTACTTTCGGCACAACCATATTAGCGTTTCAATCTATCTATATAGATATTGATGCCAAATATTCGGGTTTTGCCTATGTGTTTCATCAAAATGAAATTCTTAACTCGTGTTAACAAAAGATACATCATTTCCAATCAACAATATGTATTCCACATAATGTATTATAAATATGTCTTAGCGCTCCCACTTAATTTCTTGCAAATACAAGCATCTTCATTATCTCCGATGAGATTAAACTCTTTTAACAATTTCATCATGGTGAAGATTCCAACTCCGCGATGCTTATTTCAACCATTCAAGTTTGCATACGCTTTTAGCATCCTTTGAATTAACAAAACCCTTTGGATCGTGTTATGTACATGTCCTAGGTAACAATTCTATTAAAAGAACTTTGTTTTATTTGTTCAACCACCATATAACATAAATATATGTAGTGGTTGCTACATTAATCCGTATAGACTAAATGTCACTATGAAAGATCAAATCTTGTCATAGTTAACCTTTGAACATTGTTGTGAAATCTTTCCCAACATGTCGAATATTTCATAGATGTGAAACATCCATGTCTATTTCTTTATAGATCCAGACATGACTGTAAGGTCTTACATCTTTCTAGAGGGTCTTTCAAGTTCAAAGCTTGCTTTCTCGTGTATGGAACTATCACAGATTTTATGGCTTCAAGCCATTTGACGGAGTCAGGGCTCATCATCGCTTCTTTGCTAGTCCATTCATTATTCTCAAATAATGATTCAACCTCAAATCTTGGTATTTGATTGTTTACCTGACCTACTTGTTTCAATAGGAACTTTGACCTCCGTAACCACAACCTTTGAGGCACGTGAGCCATGAGCATTGTTGCTGCCTCCGGAACACTTTTCGGCACTACACAACTTTGCACATATAGCTAAGGTTCTTTTAACCTTACCAAAGTTCTATTATCCTCCCACTTAACTTTTCACGGAAAATTCCTTCTCAAAGAAACTTGACGTTCTAAGCGACAAACATTTTTGTGTTGGTGTTATGGAGGAATACTCAACGATTATTCGAAATAACATACAAAGATATGTTCATACGATTTTGGTTGCAAACATCTTTTTTATGCATAGCATACCAATGTTTAAAAGAGGACAACTTGGGTTTTATCCCAAACCATAACTTTATATGGTGTCATTTCAACGGATTATGATGGAGCTCTTTTCAGTGGAAAAGAGGTAGTCTCTAAAGCTTTAATATTTAAAATATAATGGCAGTTTTATAAATTACACCTTTGATCTTACCATGTCAAACAAGGTTTCATTACATATCTCGAACGCTCCATACACTTATGGTATTTCGGGAAATGCAAATCCACGAAACGATTCCTCAAATCTAAGGTGTTATGCTAAACTTGTAACTCAAATATCTTCCTTTATGATCCTATCATAAATACTTTATTTTCTTGTTACATTGATTTTGCACTTCATCTTGAATTTTTTTGAACTTTTCAAATGTTTCACACTTCATCCTTATTAAGTAAATATTTATATATTCACTCAAATTTTTCGGAGAAAGCATATGAAATTGAAATCCATTGCTCTCGACTACACATAATGAGCTTCATACAACAATATGTACAAGTTCCAATAAGCTAGTCATTTGTTCCCTTTTGGCCTATGAACGAGGTTTTAATTATCTCTAGGAAAGTTTCGCAAGCTGTAACATCCCTAAAATCATGTTTTCAAAGATTTCATATCATGCATGCATGCATATCATTTAGGGATCAAATTCAAACTCATTTGATAGAAACAGAAACTTGAGAGCCATGATTTTATGTGATCAAACACTAATCAAATGCCACTCTTATAAGAGAGTATAATTGTTTTAAAACCAAGCCTTGTTGCTCTCAGATTGCTTTGCTTGAATGCTAGTACTTAAACCAAAATTTACAAAACAAATATGGATTTAAAACCATTTTCAAAAACTATTCAAATCAAGTGCTATATCACTATTTATTTTTTTGGTTAATCAAAAGGACCAAGCTAGTACAGAGAGGTCACATGATTTTATGCCTAGAAATATGAGTATTACACTCTACAAAATCCAGTAAAGATTTGAATTCAATTGGCTTTTGAAATCATTTGAAAAAGGTTCCTAGAAATTCAAACAGAAAAAGAAAAAGAATAAGGAAATAAGAAAAGGCCGGCGCCAGACTTTTGGCCCAATAGCGAAACCAGCCCACTAAGCCCACCCGGGGTTTTCCCCTCTCTCTCTCACGCGCACCCACTCGACCCTGCGCTCACTGACCAGTGGCCCCATCGCCACGTCGTCATCGTCCTCCCAAAACAGCGCAATGAACATGTCGCCGCCCGTTTCTTCCCCCGCCTCTACCGCGATTTTAAACCTCTTAATTGATGATGAATGCGTGCGTGATCTCCGCCCCTGCTCCGGCTATAAGATCCCCTCCCCTCGCTGCTCATTTCCCCTCACTTAGCACATACACCACGCCACCAGGCTGCCCGTAATCGTGCCCACACCGCCGCAGCACCAACGACCTCCGGCGACCAATTCCGGTGAGCATCGTCCACCCCTTTGTCTCTGCTTCATGCGAGCATGTTCTACATGTCCTTGCGCATCTTCTCATGCCTTCCTTTCTCTCTGTACCATCCTAGAACGCCGTCACCGTCCACCACTAGAAGCAACTGAAGCTCGGCGCAACTCCGACGACCCCTCCTGGTACTTCCCGACCACCCCTTCCTCCCTTTTCGATACTCACATGTTCGCCTGGCTTGTGCGCATCTAACAACATCGCTGGTTTGTCTAAGCGCGCACCAGAACCTCGCCCCCGAAGACGCCAAAGCTTGCCTGACGTCTGCCTCTACTCCGACGAGGAATCCTCACCGTGTCCGCGCGCCCCTTGACAAGCCACTTCCACGTTGAGCTTCAGCACACCTCCGCGAGTCTGGTAAGCCTCTCCGACGATCCCAACCCCCTCTGTGGCCATCGCGCCGCCGTAGACAGAGCGCTCCACTGCTCACCGTCGCCGCAAGCCACTAGACTTTGGTAGGTTGATCGGGCACCGTTGGATCTGGATCTAACGTGTATGATAGATCACTTAATGAAGGGGTATGGATCAGATCTGGCCGTGCATTTTAGTTAGATCTGGCGGTCCACGTTAGCCGATCCGCGCGAATCGGTATCGTCCAATCAGATGCCGCCGCGTGTCTGTGGGTTAGATTTAAAATCAGAAATTTGATCTATTAGATGTTTAAACTTGTTTAATTCATAACTTTTGATTCTCACGTCCAAATTTGACAAATTTTATATCAATGGAATCAGGAGAGAACACCCTTTCCATTTATGCAATGTGTTTAATTTTTTGCTTCTGTTAAAATGATTGTTTTTGCAGAAACATTTGTAGGCATAATTTGGGTATAATAATTATTTGAAAAATGTTTTAATGTTCAAATAAAGTTTATTTAGCTTGTTTTGTACTTGTTTATGATTCAGTATCATGAACTTGTCTTGTTTGGTGTAGAAAATCATAACATGGCATTATGCATGCATCCATATATTTTTGCTTGTATTTATTTTGTATGTGATTTTGGTGCTATTATTTTATGTGTAGATTTTGGTGCAAATAGTGATTGTGATTGTGAGGATTGTAGCTACTCTCCAAACTACCAAGGCAAGTGGTGCTTCATGATATTATTCCTATGTTTTCAACTATGCACTAGAAATATTTTTTCTAGACTTGCATGAATATTTTTCTCTATATACTATGCTTGGGAAATCCTAGTAGTTGTAGAATTGCTAGAAATTTCTAAGTTAAGATGCTTATCTATGCCATGCTTAGCCTAGCTAGTAGCAACCAAGGGTGGTTATATATATATGCTATGATAAAATATTTCTAAGTCTTTGGACTTGTGTTTTGCTTAATAAAACAACTAAGTGAATGAAACACCTGGGTGGAATGGAAGGAATGGTTTATGTTGAGTGGTTATACAAGGCCCATTTCTATGGTTTACCTTGTGTATCTCTTTGTGGAAAGCCACCCAGGAACAAAGGGATTTGAGAGGCCAAATGTTAAGAAGCTTCTAGTGCAACCACTTGGCGATATGGGCTCTGCCTGGATCATATAGGTTGCAATAACTTAGCCATTTGGACAGTTCGTGGTAGTGGGATGATAGGTTGGAGCGCGTCCATTTGGTATAAGGGAAGGCTTCTGAACGGTCCTGTCTTGGTGAAAATCAAGTCTTGTGGGGAAAGTGCACAACCTCTGCAGATGGAAGAATCTAAGTACTTAGCCATGTCCCTGGTATTGGACAACTTGAGATTCAAGCCATGGAAGCTATCAAGAATCTCCTCATCCCAATTTATAAGTAAAAACTTGTGGTTGAACAAGGGTGAAGGTCCCCAATGTCTATTGGTGGTTCCATGGGAAAGATTTTGACAAATAAAAACTTAGTGTTTTCAACTAATAGGTAAACCTATTTTGAGCAAAGCAAGCCTAAGCTACACTTAGCCAAAATGCATATAGTATCTAGTCTACCAAAATTCTACTAAGGTATCACTTGCCAATACTATTCCAATGTATTGACCCACTGTGGTTGTAACTTGTGATGTTGCAGGATATTCTGATGATGATTAGGAGTCATGAGTCTACACTCAACATGCTTGCCTGTGGCACATGAAGATGAAGACTTATTTATCTTATTATAAATTGGAACTCTCGTATTAGGCCTGTGGCCATGGAGTTTGTAAAAGACTATGTTTGTCTCTGGAATGACTTGTAATAATGACCTTTGTTTCTGTGTACTTCATCTTAAACTGTGGATGCTAGCATTGATCCAGGGACTAGCATTGCAATCACAGGGATCCTTTCCTTTACAAAGGAGGGATCTTACAGATGGTATCATAGCACTGTGTTGCCTGTAGGATTATGACCATAGGATTGGAAACCACTAAGGAAAAAATTTAAACAACTTTCACACTTGTCTTTTCTTCTCGTAAACTTTTCTAATCTTCTTTCTCATCTATATTTGTAGATGAACTCCATCAAAGAAGCCGTGAGGAAGGGACCACTCATGACTATGACTTTGGAATGTGAGACAGAATTCCCCAAGGCTCTCAAGGACCTCATGGTTTCCATGGGAATACATGGTGCAGCTGTGTACAAATTTTTTCCTGTGATGGATGAAGGAGTTGAGTACTGGTGGGTGCAACTTCACTTGTATAAAAACAAGGAAGACAACCACAAGGACTCAGGATTCTGCATGGTCACCAACTCAGTGATGCACACCACATTCTTTGATTCAGCAAGGGATGCAGCTTGGAAGGCCATCAAAGAACTTGGTGATAGAATCAAGTGCAGAATGCTTAACACCCAGAATGACCTTAGGGAAGAAAAGAAGCATACCCAAGAATTAGAGGCTACCAACCAAAGCTTAAGGAAGGACATCATAGACTTAGCAATGGAGTCATGTGATCTAGATAAACAGATTGCCTCTAGGGATGCCCTGTTAGCCAACTTGGCAAGTGAGATGGGATTGTAATGTACTTCGTTAGTTGGACCACCACACTTATCATTTTATTTCCCAAATGTTGTTTAAAATAAGTTGAACCTTGGTTGTTTGTAATGAATCCATGTATGCCATGACTTGTGTGTTTCGATTTCCAAAATTATGCATGAGATGCCTTGTCTTGTGATTTGTCTTAAATTGTGTTGATTCTAACTTTTTCTATCTTATTAAATAGATGCCTAATGTTACTATCAGCACGGTAGAAGAGTTCAAGGGAACTCGTTTTGGCACTCGTATTATTGAGCTCACTAGTCTGCTCAATCTCCCTCTTCCTACTATCATGATGCTTTCCTCACCAAGTTTGAGAGGAAAGACCTTTGGGGCTTCAAGGTTAATCAGCCAGGACGCCAGACTGAGCCAGCCATGGAGGCCATCATCTTCAAGCTCATGCATGATGACAAGGAGAGAGGCCTAGAGGTAGTCATGCAGGATTTGATTGGGCATTTACTAGGGAGACACTCTCGAGAGGTTAGAGGTACTCACTTCCACACCTTTGGTAGACGTGATGATGATGGTGAGTCCATTGACTTTGAGGATACTTCGAGAGAGACGGCAGAGCCGATTCGCCTATACCTCCAGGACTTAGAGGTTCTTCTTAGGCACATAGACACTGATAGGACCAACGTCATGCTTAGAAATGACGAACTCCAGGTGCAGCTTCGTGAGAAGGACAAGCTCTTCGCGGAGCAAGATGAGATAATCAAGGAGATGGAGGATAAGTTTGAGAGTCAGGATAGAAAGTTCAAGAGTCAAGAGAAGCGAGTCCAAGATAGGAACAAGAGGATTCGAGACATGACTGCAGAACTAGAGACCAAGGACTTCAGGCTCGAGCATCAGCAGACTGTGATTGAGAGGCTTCGTTCACAAAAGAGGGCTCTCAAAGCCAAAGTAGAGACCTTGACCACCAATGTCGAGGAATACAAGACCGCAATGGAGAATGCAGGTCTTACATTTGTTGACGAGGAGGTTGATGCAGAGGAGTAGTGATGACTACTCATTTACCTTTATTTATCATGTCTTTGATTATTGAGTCGCAATGACCATCCAACATGTGGATGGCTTGCTATTGGTGTGTTTACTTTTCCAAAAACTTGTTGTCTGTGTTGTTGAACCTTTACTACTATGATGCATGATTGTGATTTGTTATGTGATGTATTGTGCATGTTAGCATCTATGGGTATCTCATTCTTATCCTTATTGAAAACCACAGATGCCTCCCCGACGTGCCAATCCTAACCCCAACAACAACAACATCACCCCTGAGATGCATCAGATGATGACAGCTCAGACTCAGTTGATGCAAATGATGACCACGCTCATCTAGAATCAGAACAACAACAACAACAATAATAACAACAACAACAATCAGAACAACCCACCGGGTTTTGACATGCTTACCAGGTTCTTAAGGCTAAGGCCAGCATAGTTCTTAGGAGCTACTGATCCTATGGTGGCCAATGATTGTCTACGCTCTGTGAACAAGGACTTGGTAACTGTTGGCTGTACTGATGAAGAGAAAGTCAGATTTGCAGCTCACTTGTTGGAAGGACTAGCAGCCACTTGGTGGGATAACTTCCAGATCACCACTCCCATTGAGGATGTGACATGGGCTATCTTTGAAGATGGTTTCCGTACTTCTCACATCTCATCCGGAGTGATGAGTTTGAAGAAGAAAGAGTTCCATAACTTGAAGCAGCGCCACCACAGCGTGGCTGAATATATTGAGGAGTTCAACAATCTGGCGCGATATGCACCGGATGAAGTTGACACTGATGCTAAGAGGAAGGAGAAGTTCCTTGAAGGGTTGAATGATGAATTGAACCTGCAGTTAGCTGTGGCCTATGTTCCCACATACCAGTCTCTTTGTGACAAGTCTGCTATTTTTGAGAGCAAGATGAAACAAGTTGAAAGCAGGAAGGGAAAGCACTCTAACAAGCACAACTCGGGAACGTCTCACAAGCGTTCCCATTATGATGACAGTGGGAGTTCTGGATCCCACAAGCATGGGAAGTTCAACAAGCACCACAACCACAACCGTTATCATGACAGCAAGCACCACCGTAGTCATGACAATGATAAGTACAAGAATCACAAGGGTGGATATAAGAGCCACCACAATGGAAGTGGAAGTGGCAGTGGAAGCCAGCCTGTCAAGAAGGATCTTAGTCAGGTTGAATGTTTCAAGTGCAAGAAGTTGAGGCATTATGCAAATGAATGCCCAGAAAAGAAAGTTGAAGGACCCAAGAAGCCCAACCCTTTCCAGAAAGGGCAAGTGAACCACATAAATGTGGAGGAAATCTATGAAGAGCCAGATGTTGTGGCTGGTAAGTTCAAACTCAATTCTATTCCAGCACTTGTTCTTTTTGATACTGGAGCATCACATTCATTCATATCAAAAGCATTTGTTGATAGAAATGGGTTTCCAACTGAAAACATTGGGTGTCCAATAAAAGTAAGTTCTCTAGGTGGAGATATGATAGTAAGTCTTGGATGCCGGGATCTAGTGATAGAGTTTGGAAAACATAAGTTTCCAGTGAGTCTGATAATCCTAGATTCCCAAGGACTGGATGTAATTTTGGTAATGGATTGGATGACCAAGTATGAAGGAGTACTAGATTGTGCCAATCATACTGTTGCACTCACAACCCCGGAAAAGAAACAGATTAGATTCAAGTCTAACTTTGAATCAAAAGGGAGTAAGCTAAATTCTCTTAAGGGGGTTAGCATAGACAGTGTGCCAATTGTGAGTGAATATCCGGATGTGTTTCCGGAAGAATTGTGGGGAATGCCACCAGATAGAGATGTGGAGTTTCTTATTGATTTGCTACCAGGATCTGGACCAATAGCAAAAAGACCGTACAAGATGTCAGTTGATGAGTTGAAAGAACTCAAGAAACAACTTGGAGAACAGTTGCAGACAGGAATTATTCAACCAAGTTCTTCATCTTGGGGAGCACCAGTTTTGTTTGTGGAGAAGAAAGATAAAAGTCAAAGGTTATGCATAGATTACCGTTCACTCAATGAGGTGACTATCAAGAACAAATACCCTTTGCCTAGAATCAATGACTTGTTTGATCAGTTAGAAGGAGCCTGTGTGTTCTGAAAGATTGATCTCCGGTCAAGTTATTTCCAGCTGAAGATAAGGGAACAAGACATACCTAAGACAACTTTCACCACAAGGTATGGATTGTATGAGTATACCGTGATGCCATTTGGTCTAACCAATGCACCATCATACTTCATGAATATGATGAACAAAGTGTTCATGGAGTTCCTTGACAAGTTTGTTGTCGTATTCATCGATGACATTTTGATCTACTCCAAGAGCAAGGAAGATCATGAAGGACATTTGCGTTTGATACTTGAGAAGCTTAGAGAGCATAAGTTGTATGCCAAATTCAGCAAGTGTGAATTTTGGTTAAATGAAGTTGGTTTTCTTGGACACGTTGTGTCAGGGGATGGTGTAGCAGTTGATCCTGCTAAAGTTTCGGCTGTAACTGAATGGGAATCTCCCAAGTCAGTGAAAGAGGTTTGTAGTTTCCTTGGCTTAGCAGGTTACTACAGAAGGTTCATTGAGAATTTCTCCAAGGTAGCTAAGCCTATGACAGAATTGCTAAAGAAAGACAAGAAATTTGCTTAGTCTGAAGGTTGTGAACTCAGCTTTCAAGAATTGAAGAAGAGACTAGTGACAGCACCAGTCTTATATTTGCCAGATTTGGAGAAAGATTTCCAAGTATATTGTGATGCATCTCATCATGTATTAGGTGCAGTACTTATGCAAGAAGGGAAAGTTGTGGCTTATGCCTCGAGACAACTCAAAACTCATGAGGTAAACTACCCTACTCATGATTTATAGTTAGCCTCTGTTGTCCATGCACTCAAAACATGGAGACATTATCTTTTGGGAAAGCGATGTGAAGTGTTCACAGATCACAAGAGTTTGAAGTATATCTTCACCCAGAAAGAAATTAACATGAGACAAAGAAGATGGCTAGAACTCATCAAGGACTATGACTTGAGTTTGCAATACCACCCCGATAAAGCAAATATTGTAGCAGATGCTCTAAGACGTAAGGTTTTTGTAAATGGCCTTACTAAAGGAGAATTGCCAGATGATCTGTGTGCCCAATTTAGAGATCTCAGATTGGAGATTGTGCCTGAGGGACATCTCATGTCTTTGGATGTTCAACCCACTTTGTTGGACAAGATCAAAGAAGCCCAAAAGACAGACATGGAAATTGAAGAGATTAAGGAAAAGATTGGCAAGGGAAAAGCCAAAGGATTCCATGAAGATGAACAGGGTACTTTATGGTATGGAAAACGTATCTGTGTTCCACAAGATCCGGAGCTTCGGAAACTGATTTTACAAGAAGCCCACAACTCACCGTATTCCATTCACCCGGGTAACACCAAAATGTACATGGATATGAAAGAAAGATTTTGGTGGAATAATCTCAAGAAGGACATCACTGAACATATTGCTTTGTGTGATGTATGTAGTAGAGTGAAAGCGGAACATCAGAAGCCAGCAGGATTGTTACAACCACTACCTATTCCTGATTGGAAGTGGGACAAGATTGGTATGGATTTCATCACCGGATTGCCAAGGACCCGGTCAGGATATGATTCTATTTGGGTAGTAGTGGATCACCTAACTAAAGTGGCTCATTTCATACCCGTGAAGACAACCTATACAAGTGCTAAGTTAGCCAAGATCTATATGAGTAGAATTGTATGTCTACATGGAGTACCCAAGAGTATTGTGTCTGATAGGGGAACTCAATTCACTTCTCATTTTTGGAGGCAACTACATGAGTCATTGGGAACGAGATTGGAATTCAGCACTGCATTTCATCCTCAGACTGATGGACAAACGGAAAGGACTAATCATATTCTTGAAGATATGCTGAGGGCATGTGCTCTAGATTATGGAGCCAGTTGGGATGAAAGTCTGCCGTACGCAGAATTCTCTTACAATAACAGCTATCAAGCCAGTATTGAGATGGCACCATTTGAGTTTCTCTATGGGAGAAAGTGTACCACCCCACTGCTATGGAATGGTGTGGGAGAAAGAAGTTTGTTCGGACCAGAACTAATCAAAGAGGCTGAAGAGAAAGTCAAGCTGGTTAAGGACAGGTTGAAGATTGCACAGTCCCGACAAAAGAGCTACGCAGATTCTAAGCGTAGAGAAGTCACCTATGAAGTGGGTGATAGAGCTTATCTTAGAGTGTCACCACTTCGTGGAGTGAAGAGATTTGGTGTCAAAGGTAAATTGGCCCCAAGATATGTTGGACCATTTAAAATTCTAAGTCGTAAAGGAGAAGTAGCTTATGAGATTGAATTGCCAGAGTCACTGTCTGCTGTTCACAATGTATTTCATGTGAGTCAGCTTAAGAAATTCCATCCAGAGATGGAAGAGACTTCTTTGAAGGATACTATACCTTTGGAGGAGGTTCAATTGGAAAGTGATCTCACTTATGCGGAGAAACCTATCAAGATTCTTGATACAACAGAAAGAGTTACACGGACTAAGACTATCAAATTCTGCAAGGTTCAATGGAACCATCATTCCGAAGAAGAAGCAACATGGGAAAGAGAAGATGATCTTCGGAAAGACCACCCTCACCTATTTGCTAGCCAACCCGAATCTCGAGGGCGAGATTCACCTTAAGGGTGTTAGATTTGTAACATCCCTAAAATCATGTTTTCAAAGATTTCATATCATGCATGCATGCATGCATATCATTTAGGGATCAGATTCAAACTCATTTGATAGAAACAGAAACTTGAGAGCCATGATTTTATGTGATCAAACACTAATCAAATGCCACTCTTATATGAGAGTATAATTGTTTTAAACCAAGCCTTGTTGCTCTCAGATTGCTTTGCTTGAATGCTAGTACTTAAACAAAAATTTACAAAACAAATATGGATTTAAAACCATTTTCAAAAACTATTCAAATCAAGTGCTATTTCACTATTTATTTTTTTGGTTAATCAAAAGGACCAAGCTAGTACAGAGAGGTCACATGATTTTATGCCTAGAAATATGAGTATTACACTCTACAAAATCCAGTAAAGATTTGAATTCAATTGGCTTTTGAAATCATTTGAAAAAGGTTCCTGGAAATTCAAACAGAAAAATAAAAATAATAAGGAAATAAGAAAAGGCCGGCGCCAGACTTTTGGCCCAACAGCGAAACCAGCCCACTAAGCCCACCCGGGGTTTTCCCCTCTCTCTCTCACGCGCACCCACTCGACCCGACGCTCACTAACCAGTGGCCCCATCGCCACGTCGTCATCGTCCTCCCAGAAACAGCGCGATGAACACATCGCCGCCCGTTTCTTCCCCCGCCTTTGCCGCGATTTTAAACCTCTTAATTGACGATGAATGCGTGCGTGATCTCCGCCCATGCTCCGGCTATAAGATCCCCTCCCCTCGCTGCTCATTTCCCCTCACTCAGCACAGACACCACGCCACCAGGCTGCCCGTAATCTTGCCCACACCGCCGCAGCACCGACGACCTCCGGCGACCAATTCCGGTGAGCATCGTCCACCCCTTTGTCTCTGCTTCATGCGAGCATGTTCTACATGTCCTTGCGCATCTTATCTGCCTTCCTTTCTCTCTGTACCATCCTAGAACGCCGTCACCGTCCACCACTAGAAGCAACTGAAGCTCGACGCAACTCCAACGACCCCTCCTAGTAGTTCCCGACCACCCCTTCCTCCCTTTTCGATACTCACATGTTCGCCTGGCTTGTGCGCATCTAACAACATCGCTGGTTTGTCTTAGCGCGCACCAAAACCTCGCCCCCGACGACGCCAAAGCTTGCCCGACGTCTGGCTCTACTCCGACGAGGAATCCTCACCGTGTCCGCGCGCCCCTTGACAAGCCACTGCCACGTTGAGCTTCAGCACACCTCCGCGAGTCTGGTAAGCCTCTACGACGACCCCAACCCCCTCTGTAGCCATCGTGCCGCCATAGACAGAGCGCGCCGCCGCTCACCGCGCCGCCAGACTTTGGTAGGTTGATCGGGCACCGTTGGATCTGGATCTAACGTGTATGATAGATCACTTAACGTAGGGGTATGGATCAGATCTGGCCGTGCGTTTTAGTTAGATCTAGCAGTCAACGTTAGCCGATCCGCACGAATCGGTATCGTCCAATCAGATGCCGCCGCGTGTCTGTGGGTTAGATTTAAAATCAGAAATTTGATCTATTAGATGTTTAAACTTGTTTAATTCATAACTTTTGATTCCCACGTCCAAATTTGACAAATTTTATATCAATGGAATCAGGAGAGAAAACCCTTTCCATTTATGCAATGTGTTTAATGTTTTGCTTCTGTTAAAATGATTATTTTTGCAAAAACATTTGTAGGCATAATTTGGGTATAATAATTATTTGAAAAATGTTTTAATGTTCAAATAAAGTTTATTTAGCTTGTTTTGTACTTGTTTATGATTCAGTATCATGCAATTGTCTTGTTTGGTGTAGAAAATCATCACATGGCATTATGCATGCATCCATATATTTTTGCTTGTATTTATTTTGTATGTGATTTTGGTGCTATTATTTTATGTGTAGATTTTGGTGCAAATAGTGATTGTGATTGTGAGGATTGTAGATACTCTCCAAACTACCAAGGCAAGTGGTGCTTCATGATATTATTCCTATGTTTTTCAACTATGCACTAGAAATATTTTTGCTAGACTTGCATGAATATATTTCTCTATATACTATGCTTGGGAAATCCTAGTAGTTGTAGAATTGCTAGAAATTTCTAAGTTAAGATGCTTATCTATGCCATGCTTAGCCTAGCTAGTTTCAACCAAGGGTGGTTATATATATATGCTATGATAAAATATTTCTAAGTCTTTGGACTTGTGTTTTGCTTAATAAAACAACTAAGTGAATGAAACACCTGGGTGGAATGGAAGGAATGGTTTATGTTGAGTGGTTACACAAGGCCCATTTCTATGGTTTACCTTGTGTATCTCACTTGTGGAAAGCCACCCAAGAACAAAGGGATTTGAGAGGCCAAATGTTAAGAAGCTTCTAGTGCAACCACTTGGCAATATGGGCTCTGCCTGGATCATATAGGTTGCAATAACTAAGCCATTTGGACAGTTGGTGGTAGTGGGATGATAGGTTGGAGCGCGTCCATTTGGTCTAAGGGAAGGCTTCTGAAAGGTCCTGTCTTGGTGAAAATCAAGTCTTGTGGGGAAAGTGCACAACCTCTGTAGATGGAAGAATCTAAGTGCTTAGCCATGTCCCTGGTATTGGACAACTTGAGCTTCAAGACATGGAAGCTATCAAGAATCTCCTCATCCCAATTTCTAAGTAAAAACTTGTGGTTGAACAAGGGTGAAGGTCCCCAATATCTATTGGTGGTTCCTTGGGAAAGATTTTGACAAAGAAAAACTTAGTGTTTTCAACTAATAGGTAAACCTATTTTGAGAAAAGCAAGCCTAAGCTACACTTAGCCAAAATGCATATAGTATCTAGTCTACCAAAATTCTACTAAGGTATCACTTGCCAATACTATTCCAATGTATTGACCCACAGTGGCTGTAACTTGTGATGTTGCAGGATATTCTGATGATGATTAGGAGTCATGAGTCTACACTCAACATGCTTTCCTGTGGCACATGAAGATGAAGACTTATTTATCTTATTATAAATTGGAACTCATGTATTAGGCCTGTGGCCATGGAGTTTGTAAAAGACTATGTTTGTCTCTGGAATGACTTGTAATAATGACCTTTGTTTCTATGTACTTCATCTTAAACTGTGGATGCTAGCATTGATCCAGGGACTAGCATTGCAATCACAGGGATCCTTTACTTTACAAAGGAGGGATCTTACACAAGCATTATTTGATCAAAATCAAAAGACTCCAAAATTCCATCCACATGGAGTTTCTTCATGTTTTCTTTCCAATATAATTTAAACAGCGATGTCACTTCCTAAGTGATGTTTCAATCAATTGTCTTTCAACATTTTTAGCACTTATTTTATGGATGTGATTTATCCAACGATATTTGTAAATCGTCCATCTTTTATGGATTACGACATTTATTTGAACAACCCTTTATTCTCATAATACCCGATAAAACAAATCTTGAAGGCAAGCTTTTATGTTAATGAGAAACACATCAACACTTTATTTGTTCTCGATGAACATCATCACATATTCTCTTGCTAGTTACTTAGGCCATTGTAGTTCATGAATAGTGTTGTTTTGTATCACGATTCACACCAACAAATTCGGTATCTAATACTTAATAACCACATTATTTAACAAGCACAGAATACATCCATAACACATATATCCTCTATATACCTAAGCTGAACAATTCTAGTCTTTTCTTTTCTGCCATATATTTATGAGATTCTCTTTCAGTATTTCCTTTTCTGTTTGATAGAATCTATCAACATCAATAGTGGAGCCACACATGACACATAGTCCAAAGCATGTATAGTTAAATACCAATGTCTTTGGACTTGCACTTTGAAGTAAATCACCATCATTAAATATTTGGTGTTATTTCAAATTCCATTCTTTAGTAATCTTTTAGTGTAGTAAACATTTTACCTACATCAAATATTCATCCTTATCATGGAACTATTCATGATCAAGCTACTTTAGCTTATAACGGTGAATTGCGAGTATAATGTTTCTCTCCAAAACCTTTTGGAGAATTAGGACGAATAGCGTCTCCAACCTTTTGAAAATTCTCATCAAATATGAGAACATAAACTTTGATATATTATACTCTATCATGTTGTAATCAAAACATCGTTTCAGATATCGCAATATCTTTCACATATTATGGTTTCCAAAACAATTCTTTCAGCTCCTAGATAACCTTGATATTAAAACAATCTTTTGAATATCAAGAATCATGGAGATAAACATGATACTTATTTACTAACGTTGGAATTGTTACTCTTAATTTAATACCAATTATTAAACTTCATGGACTAACCGGAACTTACTGAAAGTTTGCAATAGGACTTTTAAACTTTAGATCAACACTTCAAAACAATACGATACCAGTTCATAAAGTAACCAACCAAAATTCTATAGTTCTATTATCTCAATTATAACTAAGAACAAGGTGGTAAACGGATGCCAATGACTACAACAACTATGCAAATTCACTTTGATTTAATTTATGATAAATAGTGTTCAACTTTTAATCATATTGTTGTTGAACTTCCACTCAAAATAATATCCCTCACATTGTTTTAGTGATTACATGAACCAAATCCACTAGACCAAGTCTGATCATCACGTGACATGATGTAGTTTCAAAGGCGAACAATCATCATGTTCATCATATCATCTATATGACTCATGCTTTATCTTTCGGTATTCCGTGTTCTGAGACCATGTCTGTACATGCTAGGCTTGTCAAGATGTAACCTTAGTTTCCGCATGAGCAAATCTGGCTTGCTCTCGTTGTATACAGTCACAGAATCTAACGCACCCAATCATCACGTGGTGCTTCGAAACAACGAGCTTTGGCAACGGTGCTTACTAAGGATGAACACTTTATAACATGATATTTTGTGAGAGGGGTCATCTTATAATGCTACCGTCGCGATCTAAGCAATACAAGATGCATAAAAGGATTAACATCACATGCAATTCATAATATGTGATATGATATGGCCTTTCTTCTTGTGCTTCCGATCTCTATCTTCAAGCACGAACATGATCTTCATCATCACCGGCGTGGCATCAAGGTCAATGGCACCGCTCCATGGTTGTCGTCCACCAGCATCAACTATTACAACTACTTTGAATAATAGACACGCAGGTCTTAACGAAATTAAAAGACAACCATAAGTCTCATGCAGGTTTCCTACTTACAATAAGGAACATTGCATACATCATATATAATCACAATCATGGCCATATCACATCACAACACACCCCTGCAAAACAAAGTTAGATGATTCTAATTTTCTTTGCATATTTTACGTGGTTTGGGGCTTTCAATAAGTGTCATTCTAACTTACGAACAAGAACCACAACGTTGATACTAGTATTGTCAATCACCCGTTATAAATTGAATCTTCACTATGTTGGGAGAAATAGGCACCCGCAAAGCCACTTATGCAATACAAGTTGCATGCCAAGCGTGGAGCAAGTCTCATGAATGATGTCATGTAAGGTTAGCCCGTGCCGCTTCATCCCACAATAACGCAAGATGCAAAGTACACAAGAATCAATCGACAACAAAATCATCAACGCCCACAATGACCATTGTGTTCTACTCGTGCAATAGATCTACATATAGACACGGCTCTGCAAAGTACACAAGAACCAAGTTCTATATGGAAGGAAGTGTAGATCACCAATATGTTGGTATGAGCCTGGAAGAAGCAAAGAATTTGCGCCAGATTATATCAAGGAAAGACAAGATATCATTGATAAGATCAGGGATAGACTGAAAATAGCCCAGAGTAGGCAGAAAAGTTATGTTGATCAAAGTCGAAGATCATGGCATCCAGAAGTGGGAGATATGGTATATTTGAAAGCAAGTCCAATGAAAGGGGTGAAAAGGTTCATAGTTAAAGGAAAATTGAGTCCAAGATACATCAGACCATTCAAGATATTGAGTCAAAACTGAACTATAGCTTATGCTTTAGAGGTACCATCAAGATTAGCTCAAGTGCATAATGTTTTCCATGTGTCACAACTTCGTAAATGTTTGAAAGTTCCGGATGATGCAATCACACACCAAGAGATAGAATTACAAGAAGACTTGACCTGTGTCGAAAAGCCCTGTAAGATTCTGGAAGAAAACTGGAAAAGACTGAGGAACAGAGCAATCAAGTATTGCAAAGTACAATGGGAACATCACCCTGAAAGAGAAGCCACGTGGGAGAAAGAAGAGGATTTAAGAAAAGCCTATCCAGAACTATTCAGGTACATCTCAACAAACTTCGGGACGAAGTTTAATTTAAGGGGGGAAGTCTGTAACATCCCAGCATTTAGGAACTAACGAAGGGTAGATTTAGGAAATTGAAATGTTGCATGCATTCATCTATGAAAATGTGGGTAAATTTTTCGCCAAATAAAAACCTGAAGTGATCAAGGTTTCTTTCATAGTTTGAGATTAGGTTTAGTCTTAAAGGATGATTGCTATAGACTTTGATATGATCTTTGAGGAATTATGTGTTTTGGAAAATGAATTTGAATTTTAAACTTGAGTGTTTGAATTATAATTCAAATGATTTCTGAATAAGGTTTGAATCTTGATTTAATTATGTAGGGGTCCCAATCTTTAATAAGATAGAGCCTCCTGTGTTTACAATGCTAGTCCCCGGATCAATAGCTAGCATCCACAGTTAAGATGTAATATCAAGAAACAAAGGTCATAATATAACTTTATAACCAGGAATAACATAAGTTTATTACATCAAACATAGCTCATTAGGCTATTTCATTACATTGCAGCGGAATAACTATGGTCAAGTGGTCCTTCATCTTCAAAGTGCCACAGGCAGATGTTGGTTGTAGACTTTGTAATCCTAATCAAACAATCTTCACTAAAATCAATCAAACCTGCAACATACAAGTTACAGCCACAAAGGGTCAATACATTTGAATTGTATTGGCAAGTGATACTATGGTAGTATAGTGGAGTCTATCATCTATATGCATTTGGCTAAGTGGAGTTGAGGCTTGCATTGCTCAAAATAGATTTTTCTTATCATTTTGAAAATACTAAGTTTTTGCTTGACAAAATCATTTTCCTCAATCAAATATTTCAAGATCCTTGTACCAAGCCATCTCTCCATCAATGATTGAAGAATTCAAACAACCCTTGTTCAAACCACAAGATTTTAACTTAGAAATTTGAATGATGAGATTCTTGATTGCTTCCATGTCTTCATGCTCAAATTGTCCTTTACCAGGGACATGGCTAAGTACTTAGATTTTACACTCTGCAGAGGTGGTGCACTTTCCCCACAAGACTTGGTTTCCCAAGACAAGATCTTTCAGAAGCCTTCCCTTAGACCAAAATGGACGCGTTCCAACCTATCAAACACTACCACCCACTGTCCATATGGCTAAGTTCTTGCAACCTATATGATCATGGCAGAGCCCATATTGCCAAGTGGTTGCACTTGAAGCTTCTCAACATTTGACATCTCAAATCCCTTTGTTTCCTGGGTGGCATTCCACAAGTGAGATACACAATCCAAGCCCATGGCATTGTGAACCACTCAACCATTCTCCACCAAGCAAGCCCATTCCACCCAGGGGATTCATTAACTTAGTTGTTTTATTAAACAAAAACATAAGTCCTCAGACTTAGAATATTTTTCCATAGTGTGAATATATTTTCCACCCATGTTTTCTATTAGCTAGGCTAAGCTTGATAGTAGTAGGAATCTTTAACTTAGTAAAATCCTACTAAGGATTCATTACTATGTTTTCCTATAGCAAGATCTATACTTAGCAAAATCCATGCAAGTTTTACTTAACAAAATCACTAATGCATAGTGAAAGTAATAGGACAAAAAGTATGAAGCATCACTTGCCTTTTTGGTAGGGAATGGTGGTTCACTCCTTGATCTTGCTAGTCTCACACTTCACTACAAGTCAATCAAGCAAACACTAATTCAATTTACATTCCAAACCAATAATCACTCAAACAAATTCACACACACAAAACAATGGAAACCAATTCATGCATGGGAGCATGCACAAGATAGTTTTATTTTGCAAAGAGGCCTCTATTGGGTTTCTAAACTTCATAAGTTCCAAATTGGTCATTTACCAAAGTGGCAAAGTCATTAGTTATGGGGTTTTGCCCAAAACTATTTTTAAATCCATTTATCATTTCATGTGGTGAAAAATGTTTTTATTAAGGCAAAACTTTTAAGTTGTTCACCAAATGAGTTGCTAATTTGCAAAACTTGGTGTTTTTAGGTCAGTAGGTTTGGTCCAAATCATTTCCTTAAAGTTTTCTTTTCATAAACATTTTTATAACAAAAACCATTCTTTTTATTTGGCTAGAAAATGACTAAGTCAAGTAATCCAACCTAAATTTTACAAAAAATCATTTTTAATGCAAAGGGTTGGTTCCTAGGGTCAGTAAGATCACAAAAATCCAATTTTCAAAGTTTTTATCCCTAAATTCAATTTTAAACAATTTTTATACTCTAAACAAGTACACAAATGTTTCTGCAAATTCAAACAAGCTATCAGATACTATTTGTCAAACTAAGGCCATGGTTGGCTAGGGCTTGTTCTCCTGAATCCATTGATATAAAATTTGCCAAATTTGGACGTGTGGATCAAAAGATATAAGGGTTTGAAGTTTGCAAAAATTTCTGTTTTCAAATTCTGTTTTAAACTGAATAACAGACACGTGTCCTAACCCTACTCGCCGATACCGTTTCGGTTGGATCAAGCGTCGAGAGGCGTTGGATCTAACTCAAATCGTGCGGTCCAGAGGACATACCTCTTCGCGTTAAGTGATTCTGTCCAGTGCGTCCGATCTAGATCTAACGGCTGTGAGGTGCTCGACCAAAGACGGGCGGCGCTGCGGCGGCTGCTGGCGGCGGAGCGATCAGATGATGGCGGCGCCGGTGAAATAGGAAGCGAGGGAGGAGGAGAGGGGGTTCACTGTGATCGTCGTGGCACGGTGATGCTCAACCTGCTACTGGTTGATGAAGGGGCGCACGGGGTTGGGCGGAATTCCTCGCCGGAGTTGAAGACAACGTCGGGCGTGTCAGGTGGTCGTCGAGGACGAGGATAAGGAGCGCCCTAAGACAAACGGAGGGTACGGTTAGGTTCGTAAGAGAGAGGCGAGTATGTGTGCATCATCGAGACGGAAGGGGGCGGTCAGATGTTACCTGGAGGACTCGCCGGAGTAAGGCAGACGCGGCGGCGGTACTGGTGGTTGTCGTTGGCGAGGCTCAGAGGTTCCCGCGGTCAAGTGGGTGGTACGGGGAGGAAGGTCTGGGAGTGGGGAAGCTTCCAGGGTGCTCGGGGAGGCTCGGGGTGGTGTGTGCTGGTCGGATTTTGGCAAGGATGGTCGTCGGAGTTGGTGAGGTTGCAGTGGTCAATTGGAGCAGCACTGGGGCGGAGAGGAACTGGAACCAGCGGGGAAACGGAGAGGAGGAACTGGCGATTTAATACGCGTGTTCACTGCAGGTTTAACTCGTGGCATCAAGGCGAATTAAGCCGAGGAATCAATGGCAGGGCGGGGGAGAACGGTCGAGGCGGGTGAGGAAGAAGGGTGTGGTGGTGGGGTCCTTTGATCAGTGGGGAAAAGAAATGAGGGGGGGTCCACTTGTCAGGGGCTTGCGGGTTGTTTCAGTCGGTGAAGAAAACGGTTCGGGGAGGGGAAAAAGAGCTGGGCCGCTGGTGGGCTTCGTGGGTTGCTGGGTTGGGTTGGTTTTCCTTTATTTTTTTCTGTCTGCTTTGTTTTTTTCTATTTTCTATTTACTGATTTGGATTTCAAACAATTATTCACACATTCAAACAACACTCAATCAATTCAAACAAGCACTCAACTTCACTTTGAATTTGGTTCTGTTTTTCAATATAATCCAAAATCAAACAATATTTTTAAATCTATTTAGGTTCCATTTATTAGTTTAAATAAAATGGACCATGGTTTATTTAATAAAATAAGGTTTGGTTTAATTAATAAAATCTCCAATTGAATTCCAAATGTTTTCAAATCCAAATCAGTAGGTTTTATTTGTTAATAAAGAATATTTTGAAAATTTGTTTAAAATAATATAATCCTTTTACTTTAGGGTCCATTAACAATTAAATAAAATGGGTCTTAGTTATGAAATCAAATAGAGTTTGATTTTATTAATAAAATCTTTAATTGAAACCTAAATATCTTCAAAACCAAAATAGTAAGTTTAATTTATATAATATTTTGGAAATTATTTTTAAACAAAAGTCCATTATTAATTAATATAATAGGCTTTCATTACTATTTCAAATAGGATTTATTTTATTTGAGAAATTTATTTTGAAAAATAAAGCCAAAACACTTTAGTGGGTTTTATTAGAAAATATAAATTACTTGGAAAACCTATTTTAAACAATTTAATAAGTTTTGATGTTTTAATTAAAATGGTAAAACCCTTTTTATCAAATAAAGTTGGATATTAAATCCTTATTATTTTATTTAAATAATCCTTTATTATTTTTAAATAAACCTTTGCTAAATTTATTTAGAATAAAATGTTTTAATTCCAAAACTTGGCCAAGTTTTAATTTGGCTTTATAAAACAATCTTTGTTTATAAAACCATATTTTCTTTTGAATACCAAATCTTTTATCAAAGGATCAAGTAATAGTATTTCCAAAACATTTTTAATTTCTTTTATTAAATGTTTATCTTTATGAATCCTTTTAAGATCTTATTTGATTCAAATTGGTTTGTGGTTCCATTTGAATTCAAAAAGTTTCTTCTAGCCCTGAAAATCAAACAAAGTTTTATTTTATTCATTTATTTTCACATTACAAGATTTGGAAAATCTTGGGATGTGACAAATTAAGAGTTAATCAATATAACTCAAACTTTATCTAAAGAAAACAATTAAGAATATGAATATCTATTTCATATTTTCATTCAATAAATAAGTTACAAAACTGTAACTTATTGAAACTATCCACAATCTTCACAATAGAAAATAAATAAAGAATAAGAATATTTCTTTATAGATAATAATATAATCTTTAGTAAAAAATAATAAAATGAAGATTACAAAATAATAAAATGAAAATTACAAAAGAATAAAGAAGATTAAATTAACTATTCTATCAAGAAAACCTAAACTAAAATCTTCATCTTCAAATCTGTACCTGCAAATCAAACACTAATAAGAGAATAAAGAAGGTTAGGGTTAGTATTGTTTTACTCTCAGACATGTCAGTGAAGTGCACTGATCAAGATTCATCATTGAGTAATTCATAAAAGGGGCAAGTTTCACCATCCAGGTAAAAGTAATCAGATCAAAGTAACTCTCAAGTAAAGAGCATATCCACAAGTGCACAACAAGCACACAGGCAGGACACACACCAAAATGCATGGTGTGTGCTGTCAGCCTCACAGCACAGCTCAAACACACAAAACCATCAGCACAGCCGTGGAGAGGCACTAGTGCATCTCTTCACTGCTCACACACAAGAACAGCTAACTTAGCCAGCAGCTTCACCAAGCACAGCAGCCAGCAGCCAAACCAACGAAAGCCAGAATCACATCACCAGGATGGTGACATAAGGAGGGGGGAGATCAGGTGGATAGCAAGACCAAGGTCAAGCCATCAGGATCAGGAGGTGATGGGCTAGATCAAGGAGAAGCCAGAAGCTAAATATACCAGGGGAGCACAAGATCAACCACAAGATCAAGCTACCACAAGATCCACCACTAGCAACCACAACATCAAGTGACAGAGGAGAGTACAAAGACCATCACATGATATATTTGTCTAAGATTAGACAAGCATACATGATCTGTTTCACAGCCAAACTCTCAGAAAGAACCCAAGTGGGGTGAATCCATCATTGAGATTTTAAACTCTAAAAGCAAACAGCAAAGTACAAGGATCCAACCAAAACTCAGAACAACATCATTGATTTGGTTTTCAAGCTATATATTTCAATTCAAGCACAAATATAGCTATGATTTAATTTCTAGGCACATCCCTAAGATAAGGGTAGCACCTTAGAAGTTAATCTTTTGGATCCATATAATGATCAAGCCTACTATCATTTTTCTCCAAGCTTTGAGTCAAGAAACAATAGCTGGTACCACTACCAGGACTATATATATGAATCAATTAGATAAAGCCTAATCCCTAAGCCTTAGACCAACATCATTGGTCTTAGGGATTTCAGAAAAGAACATTTCTACTTATCTTTTAAAGCCAAGCTTGTCTTAAGCTTTGTAAGGTTCCCAACCTTTAATAATGTAGAGATCCCTGTGTTTACAATGCTAGTCCCTGGATCAATAGCTAGCATCCACAGTTAAGATGTAATACCAAGAAACAAAGGTCATAATACAACTTTATAACCAGGAATAAAATAATTCATTACATCTTACATAGCTCATTTGGCTATCACATTACATTGTAGCAGAATATCTATAAGCATGGGGTCCTTCATCTTCAAAGTGCCACAGGCAGTCATGTTGGTTGTAGACTTGTAATCCTAATTCAACACACTTCACTAACATCAAACAAACCTGCAACATAATAAGTTGCAGCCACAAGGGTCAATACATTTGAATTGTATTGGCAAGTTTCACTACTAAGTAGAAATATGTGGATCCAATCATTACATGCATATTTGGCTAAGTGGGGTTTAGGCTCATTTGCAGAAAGCAATATAGTTTTATCCTATCTTTTCAAAATAGTTTTTGATCTTTGTCAAATCTTTTTGAACTTCTTGGAAATCTCCAAGTGCTTCAAAATCCCTTGTTGTCACCATCAAGTTTTACTTTGAGAAATTGGAATGTCGAGATCTTCCATAGCTTCAGGCCTTAGTTTCTCAGTATTGTCCATAACCGGGGACACGACTAAGTACTTAGAATTTTGATCTTCTGCAGAAGTTGTACACTTTACCCACATGACACAATCTCATATTGATGCCACCAGTGGCCGCTGGATAAGTACTCACCAAGATGGAGTACTGGCAGATTGAGAATGTGACAAAGTCTTTCCATAGGAGTCCTCCCAATACACAATGCTAGCTTGTCATCCAGGCACCAATGTAGGGTTTCAAGTTCCTTAGCACAAATCTAGTTAACCTGAAGATGCCAATGCATGGGATTTTCCACTATGTAGTTGACTAAGCTAGAGCCCATTTAGCATGTGGCTGTACACGAAAGCCACTGTACGAGAAACATGTTCAATCTCTAAGTCCCTGGGTGGTTTTCTTCTAGCGCACAACAAAAAGAGATTGCCATATAAACATGGTTCCTTTCGTTGCCACCTTGTCCAAAAACTTGAGTATCCTTGTCCACCCAGGTGGTTCATTGAGTACTTGTTTTATTATATAAAACATAAGTCTTTTTAACTCTTCATATAATAATATCATGTATCCCATCCCATTATATAGCAGGGCTAAGCATACTACAACTACAATGTTTCCACTAAGCAATATATAAGGGTATCCTAATAGGATTTAGCATAGCATAAAATATAGAAATCCTTATCATGCATGTTTCAAAAATCCACTAGGTGTAATCAAAGTAATAGGACTTGGATGATAGTGTCACTTGCCTTTTTGGTAGAGAATGTTAGTTCACTTCTTGATCTTGCAAATGTCACACTCTTCTAATTCCACTACAATTCAATCAAGCAAACATAGATTCAACTAGCATTCCACCAATATTCAAACAATTTATCACACATAAAATAATAGAAACAAGGTCATGCATGCAAGCATGCAAAAGATAGTTTGGTTTGAAAAAGTGGTTTCTACTAGGCTCTAAACATTATAAAGTTCAAAAGTGGTCATTTACTAAAGTGGTGAAACCATTTGCAAAAGATTTTATCTATAAACCATTTTTAAATCAAATCATTATTTTATGTGGTTGAAATTGCTTTTATCACAGGAATAATTTTATATTGTTCATCAAATAAGTTGTTAATTCACAAAACTTGGTGTTTAGGGTCAGAAGGTTTGAATCAAGTCATTTCCCAAAGGTTTTACTCAAAAATCATTTCTAAACCATAAACATTATTTTTATTTGACTAGAAATGAGTTAATTCAAATATTTATTCCTAAACTTCACAAAATACATTTTTAAATCCATAATTTAGTTCCTAGGGTCAGTAAGTTCACAACAAACCATTTTGCAAAGATTTCATATTATAATTATATCTAGAATAATTTTTATATTCAAAATAAGCCTACACATGTTTCTGCAATTTCAACCAATTTTACAGAAGTAAAACATTAAACAAAGTGCATGGTTGCAAAGTACATGTTCTAATGATTCCATTGATATAAAATTTGCAAATTTTGGACGTGTGGATCAAAAGTTATGCAATTTACAAGTTTGCAATTCAATCAGATTCAAAATTCTGTTTTAAACAAAACCAGTGCCACGCGGCGTAATCTAATTGGCCGGTACAGCTTCATGCAGATCGAGCTCTCTGGACCACTGGATTTCATTTAAATCATACGGCTCAGATGCGCTCATACCCCTTCGGTTAGATCGAATCGCAGCCAGACACTTTGCATCTAACGGTTCACAGCAGCTCGACCACGATCTGGCGGCGCTGGCGGTGGCAGACGGCGGCGCGCGGTCAGACGGTGGCGTCGCGGCAGTTACAGGAAGCAAGGGGGAAGCGGAGGTGCTCACCATGCTCGTAGGGTCGAGGTGAAGCTCAAGTTGGCGCTGGCTTGGCGAGGGGCACTCAGGGACGGCGACGATTGCTCGCCGAAGTAGCTCCTGACGACGGGCGGCTCTGTTTGCTGTCGAAGGTGAGGTTGCAGGTCGCGCCGAAGCAAAACAAGTCGTGGTCAGATGCGTACTGATCTGGGGAAGATGGGAGCATCAACAGGAGGCACGGGGGTGGTCGAGGCTTACCAGGGGAGCTCGACGGAGCAATGGCAGACGGTGGTGGCGGGTTGGGCTTGTCCTTGCCGACGCTCTGGAGCGGGCACGAGTGAATGGAGCACACAGGCAGGTGCGCCTGGGGGTGGGGAACAGGCTCGTGAGCAGTGGGAGGCGAGGGGCGGCTGGACGGCGCCGGAATTTCTCTGGGACGTCGTCGGAGACAGTGGGATGCGAGCTCGAATTGGAGCAGCCTAGGGGCAGTGGGGAGGCGCTGTTTGGGGCGAAAGAGAGAGGAGACAGGGGCGATTAAATGGGCATGGTCACGGCGAGGTATAACAGCGGCAATAACGCTATTCAACGCCGGAATTACTCGGCTGCAATGGCAGGGGACTTGGTCGTGGGTTGAAGACGATGACACGCTGGCGTGGGGCCTGCCTGTCAGTGAGGTGGAGGGAGTGGGAGATGGGGCCACTTGTCTGCGTCTGTGTGGGTGTGGTTTCGCGTGAGAAGACGCTTCGCTGAGGGGGGAGAGTTGGGCTGCGACTGGGCCTTGCTGGTCTTGCTTAGTTGGGCTGTTTTGTTTCATTTTTTTTATTCTGTGAGCTTTTTATTTTTCTATTTGATTTTCTGTTTTGATTTTCAATCAAACAATTCAAACTCCAAATGAATTTAAACTTCCACCCAAACTTTGTATTGATTTTAGTTCTGTTTAACAACACAATCCAAAGTCCAAAACTAAATAATTTTTATTCTTTTTAGGATCCATTAATAATTAAATAAATGGACCTTAGTCATTAATTGAAATAGGGTTTAATTTATTTAAAAATTCTATTTGAAATCTAAAACAAACCAAAACCTTTTCAGTAGGTTTCATTTGAAAATACAAAACACTTGGAAATATTATTTAAAATAAATTAACAAGTTTTAGTGTTTATTTAAAAATGGAAAAGCCTTTACTTTAATAAAATTGGATATTAATAAATCCTCATTATTTTATTTAAATAAACCTTTTCTCTTTTTATCAAATAGAAATGTTTTATTTCAAAAGCTTGGCCAAGATTTAATTTGGCTCTATAAAATAATCTTTATTTATAATTCTACCTTTGCTTTTGAAAATCAAATCCTTTTATTAAAAGATCCAAAAATAGTAATTCCAACTATCATAATTTTATTTATTATTTGTTTATCTTTTTAAATCCCTTTAAGATTTTATTTGACCAAAATAGGTTTTGATGTTTCCAAATGGAATCAAAAAAAATCTTCTCACCCTAAATTTCAACAAAGTTTTATTTTGTTTATTTATTTTTCACATTACAAAATTTGGAAAATTTTGGGATGTGACTGGCTACCACCCTTAAAATAAATCTCGTCCCGAGATTTGGGAACGCTAAAGGTTACAAGTTGGCTTCAAGGCAACTAGGGTACTACCACCCTTAAAAGAAAGTCTCATAGGGTTACATTGATGGTTCACTTGACTATGGGTTCAACACTTGATATCCTGAGAAGGAATCCTTATTTTACTCTTCTGAGTTAACTAGCTTCTGACATACACTTCTTCTATCTCTTCAAAGTTTCCATCCATGTCAATGTGGTTCACATTTCCTTTCTGGGTCACATTGGAGTCATTTCCATTGGCTCTTCTAACATCCTTTTTCTTTTCCTTCTCAGGACAGTCTAATGCATATTGTCCAAGTTCCTTGCAGTTATAGCACTACAACTGGCTAATGTCTTTCTTCCTGAAAGTGTCTTGTTGATTCTGACCAAGGTCATCTCCATTGTCAATATCATTTCCATTATTCTCACTTCCATTGTTGTTGTGGTGATCTTGATGTGGTTCAGAATCTTCATTGCTCTTTTTGAATGAATGCTTCTTCTTTGATGATCCTGAGTGATTATTGAGTTTATGCTTCCTCTTTCCGTTCTCAACTTGATTCATCTTGTTTTCCAAAATGGTGGCTTTGTCACAGAGTGATTGATAAGTTGGGACATAGGAAATGGCTAGCTGCAGGTTCAACTCATCATTATGTCCTTCCAGAAATTTTTCTTTTCTCTTAGCATCTGTGTCAACTTCATCCGGTGCATATCGTTCCAGATTGTTGAATTCTTCAATATACTCAGCCACACTGAGGTGACGCTGTTTCAGATTGTGAAACTCCTTTTTCTTCAAGTACATCACTCCAGGCGAGATGTGAGTTGTTCTAAATCCATCCTCAAAAATAGCCCAAGTTACATCTTCAAGGGGAGTGGTGATCTGAAAGTTGTCCCACCATGTTGCTGCTGGTCCTTCAAGTAGAACTGCTGCAAACCTAACTTTTTCTTCATCGGTGCAGCCAACAGTCACTAGGTCTTTGTTCACTAAACGTAACCAATCATCAGCTTCCATTGGATCAGTTGTTCTAGAGAATCTTGCAGGCCTAAGTTTCAGAAACTTGGTGAGCATGTCAAGTGCTGGAGGATTATTCTGATTGTTGTTGTTGTTGTTTTGATTCTGTATGAGTGTGGTCATCTCCTGCATCAACTATGTCTGAACTGCCAACATCCGCTGTATCTCAGGGGGAATGTTGTTGTTGTTGTTTTGGTTGGGGTTGGCACGACGAGGAGGCATCTGTTGGTTTGATAGGGATAAGTATTGGTGGATAGGTTTTTAAGAAGTTTTAACACACAACTCAAAAACAACCAAGTTCAATCAAACAATCAAGCAATCAACAAGCAACTATTCACTTAACAACTTATGAGCTTAACTCATGAGTTGAAGGAAACAACAAGTTTTCTTAAAATAACAACTTAGTATAGTCATACCTCATAGGTCAATATGATCCATACTCTAACTTGATGTCAATGTCTTTGGTAGGAAATCTAATGTCTCTTGGTTTTCACTTGTAATTCTTAGTGATGTCTAAGTTGAAGTCCTTGGTGTGACTAAGGTTGAAATTACTTGAAGATGTTGAAGTCATTGGAGTTTGATGAAGTCCTTGGTGAAACTCAAGTTGAAGTCATTAGTCATGGTGAAGGCTTTATCCACTAAGTTGAAATAGAAGAGATGTAGAGTCAAAACCAAAAAGGTTGAGGAAAGAGTTTACAAGATTGTTTGTAAATAAGTTTTTGGAACAAATACAACTCCTATTTTTCTAAGGGGTTTTGTCCAATCCTAGGGTTACAATCCTACAGGCAACAAAGTGCTCTCATACCATCTGTAAGGTTCCCAACCTTTAATAAGGTAGAGATCCCTGTGTTTACAATGCTAGTCCCTGGATCAATAGCTAGCATCCACAGTTAAGATGTAATGTCAAGAAACAAAGGTCATAATACAACTTTATAACCAGGAATAAAATAATTCATTACATCTTACATAGCTCATTTGGCTATCACATTACATTGTAGCAGAATATCTATAAGCATGGGGTCCTTCATCTTCAAAGTGCCACAGGCAGTCATGTTGGTTGTAGACTTGTAATACTAATTCAACACACTTCACTAACATCAAACAAACCTGCAACATAATAAGTTGTAGCCACAAGGGTCAATACATTTGAATTGTATTGGCAAGTTTCACTACTAAGTAGAAATATGTGGATCCTATCATTACATGCATATTTGGCTAAGTGGGGTTTAGGCTCATTTGCAGAAAGCAATATAGTTTTATCCTATATTTTCGAAATAGTTTTTGATCTTTGTCAAATATTTTTGAACTTCTTGGAAATCTCCAAGTGCTTCAAAATCCCTTGTTGTCACCATCAAGTTTTACTTTGAGAAATTGGAATGTCGAGATCTTCCATAGCTTCAGGACTTAGTTGCTCAGTATTGTCCATAACCGGGGACACGGCTAAGTACTTAGAATTTTGATCTTCTTCAGAAGTTGTACACTTTACCCACATGACACAATCTCATCTTGATGCCACCAGTGACCGCTGGATAAGTACTCACCAAGATGGAGTACTGGCAGATTGAGAATGTGACAAAGTCTTTCCATAGGAGTCCTCCCAATACACAATGCTAGCTTGTCATCCAGGCACCAATGTAGGGTTTCAAGTTCCCTAGCACAAATCTAGTTAACCTGAAGATGCCAATGCATGGGATTTTCCACTATGTAGTTGACTAAGCTAGAGCCCATTTAGCATGTGGCTGTACACGGAAGCCACTGTACGAGAAACATGTTCAATCTCTAAGTCCCTGGGTGGTTTTCTTCTAGTGCACAACAAAAAGAGATTGCCATATAAACATGGTTCCTTTTGTTGCCACCTTGTCCAAAAACTTGAGTATCCTTGTCCACCCAGGTGGTTCATTGACTACTTGTTTTATTATATAAAACATAAGTCTTTTCAACTCTTCATATAATAATATCATGTATCCCATCCCATTATATAGCAGGGCTAAGCATACTACAACTACAATGTTTCCACTAAGCAATATATAAGGGTATCCTAATAGGATTTAGCATAGCATAAAATATAGAAATCCTTATCATGCATGTTTCAAAAATCCACTAGGTGTAATGAAAGTAATAGGACTTGGATGATAGTGTCACTTGCCTTTTTGGTAGAGAATGTTGGTTCACTTATTGATCTTGCAAATGTCACACTCTTCTAATTCCACTACAATTCAATCAAGCAAACATAGATTCAACTAGCATTCCACCAATATTCAAACAATTTATCACACATAAAATAATAGAAACAAGGTCATGCATGCAAGCATGCAAAAGATAGTTTGGTTTGCAAAAGTGGTTTCTACTAGGCTCTAAACATTATAAAGTTCAAAAGTGGTCATTTACTAAAGTGGTGAAACCATTTGCAAAAGATTTTATCTATAAACCATTTTTAAATCAAATCAATATTTTATGTGGTTGAAAATGCTTTTATCAAAGAAATAATTTTATATTGTTCATCAAATAAGTTGTTAATTCACAAAACTTGGTGTTTAGGGCCAGAAGGTTTGAATCAAGTCATTTCCCAAAGGTTTTACTGAAAAATCATTTCTAAACCATAAACATTATTTTTATTTGACTAGAAATGAGTTAATTCAAATATTTATTCCTAAACTTCACAAAATACATTTTTAAATCCATAAGTTGGTTCCTAGGGTCAGTAAGTTCACAACAAACCATTTTGCAAAGATTTCATATTAAAATTATATCTAGAATAATTTTTATATTCAAAATAAGCCTACACATGTTTCTGCAATTTCAACCAATTTTACAGGATCAAAACATTAAACAAAGTGCATGGTTGCAAAGTACATGTTCTACTGATTCCATTGATATAAAATTTGCAAATTTTGGACGTGTGGATCAAAAGTTATGCAATTTACAAGTTTGCAATTCAATCAGATTCAAAATTCTGTTTTAAACAAAACCAGTGCCACGCGGCGTAATCTAATTGGCCGGTACCGCTTCGTGCGGATCGAGCTCTCTGGACCGCTGGATTTCATTTAAATCATACGGCTCAGATGCGTTCATACCCCTTCGGTTAGAACTAATCGCAGCCAGACACTTTGCATCTAACGGTTCACAGCAGCTCGACCACGATCTGGCGGCGCTGGCGGTGGCAGACGGCGGCGCGCGGTCAGACGGTGGCGTCGCGGCGGTTATAGGAATCAAGGGGGGAAGCGGAGGTGCTCACCGTGCTCATAGGGTCGAGGTGAAGCTCAAGGTGGCGCTGGCTTGGCGAGGGGCGCTCAGGGACGGCGACGATTGCTCGCCGCAGTAGCTCCTGACGACGGGCGGCTCTGTTTGCTGTCGAAGGTGAGGTTGTAGGTCGCGCCGAGGCAAAACAAGGACGTGGTCAGATGCGTACTGATCTGGGGAAGATGGGAGCATCAACAGGAGGCACGGGGGTGGTCGAGGCTTACCAGGGGAGCTCGACGGAGCAATGGCAGACGGTGGTGGCGGGTTGGGCTTGTCCTTGCCGATGCACTGGAGCGGGCACGAGTGAATGGAGCACACGGGAAGGTGCGCCTGGGGGTGGGGAACAGGCTCGTGAGCAGTGGGAGGCGAGGGGCGGCTGGACGGCGCCGGATTTCTCTGGGAGGTCGTCGGAGACAGTGGGATGCGAGCTCGAATTGGAGCAGCCTAGGGGCAGTGGGGAGGCGCTGTTTGGGGGGAAAGAGAGAGGAGACAGGGGCGATTAAATGGGCATGGTCACGGCGAGGTATAACAGCGGCAATAACGCTATTCAACGCCGGAATTACTCGGCTGCAATGGCAGGGGACTTGGTCGTGGGTTGAAGACGATGACACGCTGGCGTGGGGCCTGCCTATCAGCGAGGTGGAGGGAGTGGGAGATGGGGCCACTTGTCTGCGTCTGTGTGGGTGTGGTTTCGCGTGAGAAAACGCTTCGCTGAGGGGGGAGAGTTGGGATGTGACCGGGCCTTGCTGGGCTTGCTTAGTTGGGCTGTTTTGTTTCATTTTTTTTATTCTATAAGCTTTTTCTTTTTCTATTTGATTTTCTTTTTTGATTTTCAATCAAACAATTCAAACTCCAAATGAATTCAAACTTCCACCCAAACTTTGTATTGATTTTAGTTCTGTTTAACAACACAATCCAAAGTCCAAAACTAAATAATTTTTATTCTTTTTAGGATCCATTAATAATTAAATAAATGGACCTTAGTCATTAATTGAAATAGGGTTTAATTTATTGAAAAATTCTATTTGAAATCTAAAACAAACCAAAACCTTTTCAGTAGGTTTCATTTGAAAATACAAAACACTTGGAAATATTATTTAAAATAAATTAACAAGTTTTAGTGTTTATTTAAAAATGGAAAAGCCTTTACTTTAATAAAATTGGATATTAATAAATCCTCATTATTTTATTTTAATAAACCTTTACTCTTTTTATCAAATAGAAATGTTTTATTTCAAAATCTTGGCCAAGATTTATTTTGGCTCTATAAAATAATCTTTATTTATAATTCTACCTTTGCTTTTGAAAATCAAATCCTTTTATTAAAAGATCCAACAATAGTTTTTCCAACTATCATAATTTTATTTATTATTTGTTTATCTTTTTAAATCCCTTTAAGATTTTATTTGACCAAAATAGGTTTTGATGTTTCCAAATGGAATCAAAAAGTTTCTTCTCACCCTAAATTTCAACAAAGTTTTATTTTGTTTATTTATTTTTCACATTAAAAAATTTGGAAAATTTTGGGATGTGACAAGCTTAAACCAACCCAATCAATGGATTAGAATCAATCTTGTGTGCCATATAAATATGGTGTCACAAGAACAATTCTACTGAATCAGAATAAGCATATCATCTTCACATATTCAATTAATCAATCTACCAATCATTTTCCTGTCATTACAGGAATCATAATTAGAACATTCCTAAGTATATCTTCACTGTTGATATCATTATGATCTCAGACCACACATGAATTCTCAAGCCAACAGTACTAAGACAGTGATTTCATCACACCATACCCAACATCATTAATCAAGTAATGACAGTGGTAAGTTATCAAACCCACTGACTTTACCAAGCATTGATTTCAGAACAACTATATCATCTGAATCATATGAAATCTAAACATAAAATCATCTGATAAGCCACCAGAACCATTATAGTTCATCTTAAGTAGCAAGCCTCAAGCTAATTATCATTCAGCATGCATAGGGACCATCAACAGATGCTCTAATTCATCCAGTAGATAATCAACACTAGGATATGAACCCTAAATGGAACAAATCATCTTAACCAGGACAAGACAGTAACCAGAGAGGTCAGTACCAACATCAAGCATAGGATGAGCGAGCACACAGAGAGAGCACAAGGGGGAGAGGAAAAGAACTCACCAAAGGTCCTCACTGGAGACTAGAAGAGGAAGTAGAGGTGGCCAACGACCATGGCAGCACGGTGAGCACCCCTAGAGGGGTGCTGCTACCCATACAGTGCCACGGCGGTGACCATAGCCACGTCTAGAGGCAAAGTGAATCACCACAACACACGATGGTAGGGACGGCGCCAAGATCCACGCCAACCCCAAACCCTAGGGTTCAGGACGGCATCGATACGTCGCAGGAGAGCCCCATGCTCAAATCCAATTAGACAAGATGGAGAGGCGTAGTCGACAACCTCCTCCTGAACCACGATGGCGAGTATAACGGTCCACGACGGCGGGAATCGTCGGCGGCGGCATCACCGACAACGGGGTCGGGGAGAGAGGAGGAGAGCGGTGAGCTCGAGGGTGAGAGACAGCGAGTGGGTGGGCCGAGTGGGACAGAACCCTTCGGGTTGGTTGTTTTAACTAAGTATCATGGGCCACTAGGGCCCACTAAGAACAAGCCAGCCTAGAAACCTTTAAGGCTTGTTTTAATAAATAGGAAAAGACCAAAATACCCCTAAACTTAATTAAATTCTAGAAAATAAAATAAAAGTCCAAACATTATAAATAAAATATTTTTTTTATTCACAATAATCCACACTATCCAAATAAATTAAGAAATAAAATTTTAGACACATAAATTTTATTAAGAATTTTTTAATTTTTATAACCCTTACGGAATTTTACAAAATTATTGATAGGTGATAAAATTAAATAAAATTCACTTTCATCATATATTAATATTGTAGTATTTTATAAAAATACTAAACAAATATTTAATACCAATTTTTGATATTTAAATGATAATTCTTAAAAGAATTATTAAATCAATAAAAGTCAAATAAAAGAGAAATAAAATAAAAGAATACCATATTCTATTATAAATATTAAAAAATTAATATTTATAAATCCTTTAATATTAGAAATAATTTTATTAATAATGGGGAAAATGCATATCAAATTAAATGCTGCATTACATTACTTGCATAATCATTTTGCTTCTTTAAATATTGTCCTTACCGGGCAATAATGATGTTTTTGTAGACATAGAAGCTCAAGGTCCAGTGCAAGCATCAGACTCACTACCTTGCCATCACAAGGCAAATTCATCACTTGCTCATATCCGTTGAATAGTCTTTATCAAAGTATTTGCAAATTGTATGTTATCATATATACTCTAAAATAAAGAAAATATTAATTTCACAAATCAAGAAATCATAGATATCATCCTAAGTGATGATATAATGGAGCAATAGAACTTAGGGTTCTATTTGCAACAATTATAATCAATTAGGGACTTAATAACCCCTCACATCAGTGATTCTAGCACCGTATATTACGCGTTAGCCATGATATTTGGAATGGGACAGAGAAGTCAGTTGTATCTTCTTGCTCTCGCATGAAGCCGGATGTGCAGGTCGTGGCTGTTATCCTCGTAGTGTGCATATTAATTGGTAATTCGTAGAGGATATGCAGCTTATGGGTGGTAACCCTCATCGTCCCACGATAGTTCTGGCATCTAACTGTTTGTACAAACCATTGCCGTAATTCATTATGTGGGCATGGTGTACACCAAGGAGGCATGTGAGGTCGCGAAGGGGTAGTGATTGGCTTGGACCAACTACTGGGCCCCACATCATGGAATTGTGGACGAGAAAGTACGCCCGGTTGTGCAACAAGGAGTTGATCTCTCATGGGTAAAGTAACGCACCTCTGCAGAGTGTAAGAATTGTAACTTGTTACTCCATGTTCCGGGAAGGAGCTACGAACGCGGAAGGAAAGGAACTCCATGAAAGTTCTGGTCAACCTGTGAAGGCTGGTGGTCATAGATTTTCATAATAAAATCAATCTTTAAAGAAAGATTTACAAAAACTACATAGTTCCAAGGATTTATAATCCGAGGTGGTAATTAGAGCATCAAACTTTCCACCTTGCATATAATGAACTTGTTGGGTAACGCTGTTACTCATCCTTTCCTTTGATCCCTTGCTTAGACTCTGAGGATCCCGAAGACGTGCCAATGGATGCAAGTGAATGTTAAGAAGATGTGTTCTACGAGGAACTTGATATGTTCGGAGGTGTTGAAGGAGTGGATTACGAAATCCGCTACGGTGTCGATGATAACGAATCCAACTAAGTATCCCTAGTTAGTAGTAACCAATGGAGCCGAGCAGCATGAACTCTATAGAATAAGCTGCTGAGCTCAACTCCTAGTCAGAGTTTCTACTTTTAAATTCCGCTGAAACACTTTATATTTTGGTTTGTAAGTTGAATCTTTAGGAAGTCTTGAACTTCCGGTATTGTAATAATAATGTGTGTATATTTGTAATATGGACCCGCAATGTTTCTGTTGTACCACTCTGAGGGATGTGATATTTACGGAACGGTGTTCTGTGGATGTCATGTCAACGACTATAGTGTACTACACATGGAGTGGTATGCTGGGTCACCGTAGTTAGTATCAGATCGAAATTATTTGACCTTAGGTTGGAAACCTAGTAAAGGGTATTACCTGTAGGAAAGTGTAGCAACGATAAAGAATTCTCTAAAAGTAATATAACGAGTATTCAATTGAGAATATTTCGTTGTATATTTTAGTGCGATAATTCTTTGTTATGATGCAATATATTATTTGGTTACTAATCAAAACTATTTTTCTGATATACAGAGTTATGGCACCAAAGTTTCCAAAATAGACTTTGGTAAGGAAAGAGGAGACTCTTCATGATTATCAAGGATCATTCACAGACCAACTTCGTCAACTTTTAAAGATCTTTAGTTGTCCAACTAGAATTCCAGTGAACACTATCACTTACCTTGATGGCCGGATTTTATCCAAGTATCGCGTGAGTATCCAACTCCTAGAGGAGCTAGGATTATATCACTCTATAGGAGAAGGTAGGAGTCATTTAGCAGCATATCATATTGCTGTTGTGGAGGCGATAGCTAATATCCGAGAGCAGAAAACCAAGGAGTTAGAAGGTAGCACATTCTCTGTGATACCTCATGATTCTATAGACTCGAAGCCTATACCAGATCATCTTACTTTGGTTAAGAAGCATCCTAAGTTAGCTTCCAAGTTTATGGGTAGATATCGAACACTCGTTGTGTCTTTTTATAAGACACATCAAGTGACTGTTGAAGATAAAAATGATATGTTAGAGGATCTAACCGATCTAGAAAGGAGGAAACAGTTAGCATTCCAGTTAGAGAAGGAAGCAGGTAGTAGCGCAACACCTATTTTTAAGGATATACCTATAGATCCTGAATCTTTTATACCATATCCTTATTCACCAAGACCCGAACCAATACATGATCCTACTATGGATATGAGGTATGCAGTACCACATGGCTCAGATGATGGTTCTGACTCAGAACTTCCTATTGAAAATTCGGATGGTTGGAGAATGGGATCATATGAAGGATCTCATGAACACCAGATGTCCACAGATGGTTCTGACAGAAATGTTGGACAATCTAGTTGGATGGGTGCAAGGATTAACCCTAATAACAGTAGTAGAAATACCATGTCAATAGATAATCAAGATGAAGAAGAAGATCCTAAGGAGAGAGTGTTTGAATCATCAACATCTTCTCAAAACCCAGGGAATATACATTATCTAGTGTTTAACTATCTTGCCCAAGGGAGCACCTGGGAAGCAGCAGGATCTGCGTATCCTGTTGACAACTCGAGGAATGAAGCTCAGGAGATGCAGGCGGGAGATAATGTTGAATATGTTTCTGAAGACTTTTCAGCTGAGCTAGAGGGAGTCAATGCGCTCAGGTTGAGTAATGACTCAAGTCCTGACACTTCAGATACATAGTATGTTCCTTCTGGAAGGCCATTTTTTCCACAAATTGTGCAACGAACAACACGTCATCACAGTTGGACATCAGGCATGTATGATGAGCGTAGTTACTACTAGAAGGAGGCAAATAGTTAGTGATATCAAGTATCGTGTATTGTACTCCAAGAAATAAGATAGTAAGATGAATAAGGTAGTTTTGTGATTATACCTAAATGGTATATGTTGTAATGACTTTGTATTATTATGATATTATGTTTAATATGTGAAATGCATATTTGGATTTTTTTTTTGGATTTTCATTGTGTGACTAGTTATGTGCGTAAAGTCGAGCTCAGAACACATGTGCATGATGTAACTATGAGTATTTGCTTTATGTTGCAGGACTAGAGGGTCATGGATACGGGTGTAGAAAACGAAACTGAGCAGCAGCGGATGGAGCGAGAGGCCAAAGAGAATGCCGATGCAGATGCAGCAAATCAAGGAGCATTACCACCACCACCAATGAGGCCGTTAATGGAGCAGAACTTTATGCAGTGCATGCAAATGATGTAGGAGACCCAGAATAAGTTCATGGAAGAGCTGCTGGGGCGAGCAAATCAGAGGGCACCTGAAGGTGGAGGAGTGAGTCTATCTGATTTCCAGAATGCAAGGCCGTTACCTTTTGCATCAGCCCCTGAACCAATGGATGCAGAAGATTGGCTAGCAGATACAGAAAGAAAGCTGTAGACTGTAGGTTGCAATGATGGGGAGAAATTGAGGTATGCAACTCATCTTTTGACTGGACCTGCAGCATCATGGTGGGAGAATCAGTTGGCCATGCAACAACCAGGAAGGGAGTTTACCTGGGAAGAGTTCAAGCAGAGATTCCGTGAATATCATGTTCCGGAAAGTGTTATGAAGTTGAAGCGGAGAGAATTTGAGGAGCTTCAGCAGGGATATACTAGTGTCATGAAGTACATCCGGGAGTTTAGTCAACTGTCTCGCTATGATGAGGAGGATGTCAACACTGAAGAGAAGCGGAAGAAGCATTTTCTACGTGGATTAAATCCATTTGTGAAGATGCAGCTAAGGTTAGCCAATAAGCAAACTTATCAGCAGTTGCTGGATGCAGCCATTACTTTCGAAGATGATTACAAGAATGTCCAAGAGGATCGGAGGAAGAGAGCCAAGAAGGAAACCAAGAGGATTCATGCAAGCAAACCTAAACCCAGTCTGGAATTCAAACCTCGGAACAGGAACTATGGCAACAATAACAATAATAATAACAAGGGCAGTGGTGGAAATCAATCCAATCCTAGAAGGAATGTTATTTATAACAATTGTGGAATTCCAGGGCATTTCTAGAGGGAATGCAAAAATCCTGTAGTGATCTGTTACGGTTGTGGTCATAAGGGGCATATCAAGCCCGATTGTCCGAGCAAACCACCAGGAGGTTAGCCTACCAAGGGAGGAGGAGAAGCCAGTGGAGGAAATGGAAAACCCAATAAAGGAGGAAATAATGCCAAGAGGAACAGACCTACCGGGAAACTGAATTGTGCAACCCATGAGGAGGTGGATAATTCGGAGCATGCAGTGATAGGTACGCTCAATATCCTTACCAATCCCGGCAAAGTTCTATTTGATACTGGTGCAACTACTTCATTCATTTCTGAAGAATTTTGTGATAAGTTCGAGATTAGAAGGGCAACGTTAGAAAGTCCTATGACCGTAGTTACGACAGGGGGAAATGTGATTGTACGCCACATAAAACAAGATCAGGTTATCTCGATCTATGGTTGTACATGCTTCGCAGACCTTTATGTGATTCCTTTGAAGGGAATTGCAGTAGTGCTGGGGATGGACTGGATGATGGAACACGGAGCTCAGATAAATTGTGAGGAGAAAACTGTCTCAATCAAAACTCCAAGTGGAGCAAGGATAGTTTACCAAGCAGATAAGCACAGTCATATGATGGTGGATCTGCAGTTGAACTCAATGAAAGAGGTCAAATTGGAAGAGATTCCTATAGTAAATGAATTTCAAGATGTTTTTCCAACAGAGCTACCGGGAATGCCACCAGACCGAGAGATAGAGTTCACTATTGACCTAATTCCTATTACAACACCAATAGCTCAAGCACCATATAAAATGGGACCCAAAGAGTTAAAAGAACTCAAAAAGAAAATTGATGAGTTAGCCAGAAAAGGATTTATTCAGGAAAGTGTATCTCCATGGGGAACACCAGTAATCTTTGTGGATAAGAGAGATGGTGGAAGAAGAATGTGTGGAGATTATAGAAATCTAAACAACGTTACTATCAAGAATATGCATCCTTTACCAAGAATTCAAGATTTGTTTGATCAAGTGAAAGGGGCTGGAGTATTTTCAAAGTTCGATTTAAGATCTGGATACCATCAAATAAAAATCAAACCGGAAGATGTTCCAAAGACAGCATTTGTCTCAAGATATGGACACCATGAGTATCTAGTAGTACCATTTGGTTTAACCAATGCACCGACAATATTCATGAATCTGATGAATAAGATCTTCATGCCATATTTGGACAAGTTCGTCATAATCTTTATTGATGATATTATGATATATTCCAAGGATAAGGAAGAGCATGCTGATCATTTGAGAATAGCGAACACAAACTTTATGCTAAGTTTAGTAAGTGTGAATTTTGGCTAGATGAGGTAGAATTCCTCGGTCATGTGATCAGTAAAGATGGATTTGCTGTAAATCCATCTAAGGTTCAGTCAGTACTGGATTGAACTTCACCAACCAATGTGAAGCAAATTCGAGGTTTCTTAGGAATGGTTGGTTATTATCGGAGATTCAATGAAGGTTTCTCCAAAATAGCTGGACCAATGACCAAATTATTAAGGAAGAATACACCATTCAAGTGGGATGAGAAATGTGAAGCAAGTTTTCAAGAGTTGAAGACTAGATTAACAACAGCTCCAATCTTAGCAGTTCCTCAGACAAGGAAGGACTTCACCGTATACTGTGATGCATCTAAAGATGGTCTAGGTTGTGTATTAATGCAAGATCGGAAAGTGATTGCCTATGGTTCAAGATAACTGAAACCACATGAAGTCAATTATCCAACTCATGATTTAGAGTTAGCAGCAGTAGTTTTTGCGCTGAAAGGATAGAGGCATTTTCTATATGGAGCCAGATGTGAGTTATACACTGACCATAAAAGTCTCAAATATTTCTTCACTCAAAAAGAGTTGAATATGAGACAAAAGCGTTGGTTGGAACTAATCAAGGATTATGATTTAACAATCAACTACACCCCAGGGAAAGCAAATGTTGTAGCTGATGCTTTAAGCAGAAAGAGTGCAGATATTCGGCCTAGCAATCGGGAGTTACTAGAAGAGTTACAAATGGACTTGGAAACATTAGAGCTTCAATTCATTAGAACAGAGGTTCTTGGAGGATTAGATACTATGCAGGTAGTTGTAGAGCTGGAAAGTGATCTTAAGCAAGAAATTTTTAGACATCAAGTAGAAGATCCTTTTATTGCTGAGGAAATTCGAAGAATATCTCAAGGGAAAAAATCAGTTTTTCGTCTTGGAGAATATGAGTCTTTATGGTTTCAAGACCGTCTTTGTGTTCCAGATGTGACTGAGATTCGTGATATCATACTTAGAGAAGCACATGAAACACCGTACTCTATACATCCGGGAAGTACTAAGATGTATATGGATTTGAAATAACTATTCTGGTGGAATAATATGAAAAGAGACATTGCTAAATATGTATCTGAATGCCATACTTGCCAAAGGGTGAAGGCTGAACATCAAAGCCCAGCAGGACCATTACAACCTTTGGAAATTCCCGAATGGAAGTGGGAATAAATAGGTATGGACTTCATCACAGGATTGCCCATGACACCAAAAAGGAAGGATATGATATGGGTAATTGTGGACAGACTCACTAAGAGTGCACATTTTATTCCAGTGAATAAAAAAGATAATGCCGAGAAATTAGTTGAAGTATATGTCAAAGAGATAGTAAGTAAGCATGGAGTACCCAAAAAGATCGTAACTGACAGGGGATCAGTGTTTACTTCAGCATTTTGGAAGCAATTGCATGAAGCACTTGGTTCAAAGTTAGATTTCATCACAACATATCATCCTGAGAAAGGAGGTCAAACGGAAAGAACAAATCAAATACTAGAAGACATGTTAAGAGCTTGTGCACTAGATTTTGGAGGAACATGGGAAGATCATCTACCATTGGCAGAATTTTCTTATAACAATAGCTATCAGAGTAGTCTGAAGGCAGCTCCATACCAAGTTCTATATGGAAGGAAGTGTAGATCACCAATATGTTGGTATGAGCCTGGAAGCAGCAAAGAATTTGTGCCAGATTATATCAAGGAAAGACAAGATATCATTAATAAGATCGGGGATAGACTACAAATATCCCAGAGTAGGCAGAAAATTTATGCTGATCAAAGTTGAAGATGATGGCATCCAGAAGTGGGAGATATGGTATATTTGAAAGTAAGTCCAATTAAAGGGGTGAAAAGGTTCGGAGTTAAAGGAAAATTGAGTCCAAGATACATCGGACCATTAAAGATATTGAGTCAAAACCGAACTATAGCTTATGCTTTAGAGTTACCATCAAGATTAGCACAAGTGCATAATGTTTTCCATGTGTCACAACTTCGTAAATGTTTGAAAGTTCCAGATGATGCAATCACACACCAAGAGATAGAATTACAAGAAGACTTGACCTATGTCGAAAAGCCCTGTAAGATTCTGGAAGAAAACTGGAAAAGACTGAGGAACAGAGCAATCAAGTATTGCAAAGTACAATGGGAACATCACCCTGAAAGAGAAGCCACGTGGGAGAAAGAAGAGGATTTAAGAAAAGCCTATCCAGAACTATTCATGTCCATCTCAACAAACTTCGGGGCGAAGTTTAATTTAAGGGGGGGGAGTATGTAACATCCCAGCATTTAGGAACTAACGAAGGGTAGATTTAGGAAATTGAAATGTTGCATGCATTCATCTGTGAAAATGTGGGTAAATTTTTCGCCAAATAAAAACCTAAAGTGATCAAGGTTTATTTCATACTTTGAGATTAGGTTTAGTCTTAAAGGATGATTGCTATAGACTTTGATATGATCTTTGAGGAATTATGTGTTTTGTAAAATGAATTTGAATTTTAAACTTGAGTGTTTGAATTATAATTCAAATGATTTCTGAATAAGGTTTGAATCTTGATTTAATTAAGAGTTAATCAATATAACTCAAACTTTATCTAAAGAAAACAATTAAGAATATGAATATCTATTTCATATTTTCATTCAATAAATAAGTTACAAAAATGTAACTTATTGAAACTATCCACAATCTTCACAACAGCAAATAAAGAAAGAATAAGAATATTTCTTTATTGATAATAATATAATCTTTAGTATAAAATAATAAAATGAAGATTGCAAAATAATAAAATGAAAATTACAAAAGAATAAATAAGATTTAATTAACTATTCTATCAAGAAAACCTAAACTAAAATCTTCATCTTCAAATCTATACCTGCAAATCAAACACTAATAAGAAGAAGGTTAGGGTTAGTATTGTTTTACTCTCAGACATGTCAGTGAAGTGCACTGATCAAGATTCATCATTGAGTAATTTATAAAAGGGGCAAGTTTAACCAGCCAGGTAAAAGTAATCAGATCAAAGTAACTCTCAAGTCTAGAGCATATCCACAAGTTCACAGCAAGCACACAGGCAGGACACACACCAAAATTCATGGTGTGTGCTGTCAGCCTGACAGCATAGCTCAAACACAAAACCATTAGCACAGCCGTGGAGAGGCACTAGCGCATCTCTTCACTGCTCACACACACAAGAACAACTAACTTAGACAATAGCTTCACCAAGCACAGCAGCCAGCAGCCAAACCAACCAAAGCCAGAATCACATCACCAGGATGGTGACATAAGGAAGGGGAAGATCAGGTGGATAGCAAGACCAAGGTCAAGCCATCAGGATCAGGAGGTGATGGGCTAGATCAAGGACAAGCCAGAAGCTAAATATACCAGGGAGCACAAGATCAACCACAAGGTCAAGCTACCACAAGATCCACCACTAGCAACCACAACATCAAGTGACAGAGGTGAGTACAAAGACCATCACATGATCAATTTATCTAAGATTAGACAAGCATACATGATCTGTTTCACAACTAAACTCTCAGAAAGAACCCAAGTGGGGTGAATCCATCATTGAGATTTTAAACTCTAAAAGCAAACAGCAAAGTACAAGGATCCAACCAAAACTCAGAACAACATCATTGATTAGGTTGTCAAGCTATATAATTCAATTCAAGCACAAATATAGATAAGATTTAATTTCTAGGCACATCCCTAAGATGAGGGTAGCACCTTAGAATTTAATCTTTTGGATCCATATAATGATCAAGCCTACTATCATTTTTCTCCAAGCTTTGATTCAAGAAACAATAGCTGGTACCACTACCAGGACTATCTATATGAACCAATTAGATAAAGCCTAATCCCTAAGCCTCAGACCAACATCATTGGTCTTAGGGATTTCAGAAAAGAACATTTCTACTTATCTTTTAAAGCCAAGCTTGTCTTAAGCTTAAACCAACCCAATCAATGGATTAGAATCAATCTTGTGTGCCATATAAAGATGGTGTCACAAGAACATTTCAACTAAGACAGTGATTTCATCACACCATACCCAACATCATTAATCAAGTAATGACAGTGGTAAGTTATCAAACCCACTGACTTTACCAAGCATTGATTTCAGAACAACCATATCATCTGAATCATATGAAATCTAAACATAAAATCATCTGATAAGCCACCAGAACCATTATAGTTCATCTTAAGTAGCAAGCCTCAAGCTATTAATCATTCAGCATGCATAGGGACCATCAACAGATGCTCTAATTCATCCAGTAGATAATCAACACCAGGATATGAACCCTAAATGGAACAAATCATCTTAACCAGGACAATACAGTAACCAGAGAGGTCACTACCAACATCTAGCATAGGATGAGAGAGCACAGAGAGAGAGCACAAGGGGGAGAGGAAAAGAACTCACCAAAGGTCCTCGCTGAAGACTAGAAGAGGAAGCAGAGGTGGCCGACGACCATGGCAGCACGGGGAGAATCCCCAGAGGGGCGCTGCGACCCATACAGCACCACGGTGGCGACCATAGCCACGTCTAGAGGCAAGGTGAATCACCACAGCACACGACGGCAGCGGTGGCGCCAAGATCCACGCCAACCCCCAAACCCTAGGGTTTGGGACGGCATCGATCCGTCGCAGGAGAGCCCCATGCTCAAATCCAATTGGACAGGATGGAGAGGCATAGTCGACAACCTCCTCCTGCACCACGGCAGCGACTAGAACGGTCCATGACGGCGGGAATCGTCGGCGGCGGCATCACCGACCACGAGGTCGGGGAGAGAGGAGGAGAGCGGTGAGCTCGAGGGTGAGAGACAGCGAGTGGGTGGGCCGAGTGGGACAGAACCCTTCGGTATGGATGTTTTAACTAAGTCTCATGGTCCACCAGGACCCAATAAGAACAAGCCAGCCCAGAAACCTTTAAGGCTTGTTTTAATAAATAGGAAAAGACCAAAATACCCCTGAACTTAATTAAATTCTAGAAAATAAAATAAAAGTCCAAAAATTATAAATAAAATATTTTTGGATTCACAATAATCCACACTATCCAAATAAAATAAGAAATAAAATTTTAGACACATAAATTTTATTAAGAATTTTGTAATTTTTATAACCCTTACGGAATTTTACAAAATTATTGAAAGGTGATAAAATTAATTAAAATTCACTTCATCATATATTAATATTGTAGTATTTTAGAAAAATACTAAACAAATATTTAATAACAATTTTTGATATTTAAATGATAATTCTTAAAAGAATTATTAAATCAATAAAAGTCAAATAAAAGAGAAATAAAATAAAAGAATACCATATTCTATTATAAATATTAAAAAATTAATATTTATAAATCCTTTAATATTAGAAATAATTTTATTAATAATGGGGAAACTGCATATCAAATTAAATGCTGCATTACATTACTTGCATAATCATTTTGCTTCTTTAAATATTGTCCTTACCAGGCAATAATGATGTTTTTGTAGACATAGAAGCTCAAGGTCCAGTGCAAGCATCAGACTTCACTACCTTGCCATCACAAGGCAAGTTCATCACTTGCTCATATCCTTTGAAGAGTCTTTATCAAAGTATTTGCAAATTGTGTGTTATTATATATACTCTAAAATAAAGAAAATATTAATTTCACAAATCAAGAAATCATAGATATCATCCTAAGTGATGATATAATGGAGCAATAGAACTTAGGGTTCTATTTGCAACAATGATAATCAATTAGGGACTTAATAACCCCTAACATCAGTGATTCTAGCGCCGTATATTACGCGTTAGACATGAGATTTGGAATGGGATAGAGAAGTCAACTGTATCTTCTTCCTCTCGCATGAAGCCGGATGTGCAGGTCGTGGCTGTTATCCTCGTAGCGTGCATATTAATTGGTAATTCATAGAGGATATGCAGCATATGGGTGGGAACCCTCATCGTCTCATGATAGTTCTGGCATCTAACGGTTTGTACAAACCATTGCCGTAATTCATTATGTGGGCATGGTGTACACCAAGGAGGCATGTGAGGTTGCGAAGGGGCAGTGATTGGCTTGGACCAACTACCGGGCCCCACATCATGGAATTGTGGATGGGAAAGTACGCCCGGTTGTGCAACAAGGAGTTGATCTCTCATGGGTAAAGTAACACACCTCTGCAGAGTGTAAGAATTGTAACTTATTACTCCCTGTTCCGGGAAGGAGCTACAAACGTGGCAGGAAAGGAACTCCATGAAAGTTCTGGTCAACCTGTGAAGGCTGATGGTCATAGATTTTCATAATAAAATAAATCTTTAAAGAAAGATTTACAAAAATTACATAGTGCCAAGGATTTATAATCCGAGGTGGTAGTTAGAGCATCAAACTTTCCACCTTGCATATAATGAACTTGTTGGGTAACGTTGTTACTCATCCTTTCCTCTGATCCCTTGCTTAGACTCTGAGGAGACGTGCCAATGTATGCAGCCGAATGTCAAGAAGATGTGTTCTACGAGGAACTTGATCTGTCTGGAGGTGTTGAAGGAGTGGATTACGAAATCCTCTACGGTGTCGATGATAACGAATCCAACTAAGTATCCCTAGTTAGTAGTACCCAACAGAGCCGAGTAGCATGAACTCTATAGAATAAGCTGCTGAGCTGAACTCCTAGTCGGAGTTGCTACTTTTAAATTCCGCTGAAACACTTTATATTTTGGTTTGTAAGTTGAATCTTTAGGAAGTCTTGAACTTCTGGTATTGTAATAATAATAATGTGTGTATATTTGTAATATGGACCCGCAATGTTTCTGTTGTACCACTCTGAGGGATGTGATATTTACATAACGGTGTTCTGTGGATGTCATGTCAACGACTATAGTGTACTACACATGTAGTGGTATGCTGGGTCACCGTAGTTAATGAGAGAATATTCTCATGGGTGATGTAGTCGTACACTTGCCGATCTCAATATCACGTAGACGATCCTTCTGGCGCTGTGTTCCGACAGCGCTTCCACAGTCGGTCACATGTTCGTTACTCGATGAAGACCTTCCTCTCCCTTGTTCTAGCAGGCAGCAGAGGTTGTAGTTCTCCCCTCGCGATTCCGGCATCACGACGGTGTGGTGTCGGAAGTAGAGGGAAGATCCTGCAAGGCTTTTCCTAAGCCAGAGTAGGTTATGGTGGAGAATTAGGGTTTCTGGTGATCTAGGGTTTAGAGGGCCGGAGAGGAGGAGGTGGAGTCGACGGCGGCTAGTGCGGCTGAGACGCGGCGGCTATGTGGGGAGGGGCTGGTGTTGTGTGTCCTTGGGTCACCCCTTCCCCTCTATTTATGAGAGGGAGGGCAGCTTGGCAGAGGGCAGTTTGAATCCTTCCCCAACTCCCTCTCCCAGTTGGCTTGTGGGGAGGGAAAGAAGGATTCTTTCCTTCCTCCACCAGGATACATTGTCCCAGTTTGACTTTTCAAACTTGCCTTTTGACTTTCAATTTGGAGCTTAATTTCTTTCTTGCAAATGCACAACCAAGTGACCTAGGACATGGTTCAATCATTCCACTTATCCATGAAACATTCATGTACCCTTCCCCACCCGGTCCGGTGACCCTTCTAGAACCTCTCCGATGAAAACATCGGAATCATTCCTGAACTGCGGAATTGGACTTTCCTTATATGAATCTTATTCTCCGGACCATTCCGGATCTCCCTGTTATATCCCGGATCCTATCCGAGACTCCGAACAACATTCGGTCTCCCTACTTACATTCCACATCTACTAAACAACATCGAATCCTTAAGTGTGTCTCCCTACGGTTCGTGAATTATGCAGACATGACCGAGACTCTTCTCCGATTAATAATCAATAGATAAACTGGAAATTCATATGGCTCCAACATATTTCTATGATTACTTTGTGATCGAATGAACCTCTTACATACGATACCAATTTCCCTTTATCTTGCGATAGTTTACTTATCCGAGGTCTGATCGTTGGTATCTCTGCATACCTAGTTCAACCTCGTTACTGATAAGTACTCTTTTATCGTTCCCATGATATGTGATCCCTTGTGATCCAGTCTCATTCTTGCAAGCTAATTGGATGACATTCCACTAAGAGGGACCATAGTATAGCTATCCGTCATGTGGATGGACAAATCCCACTCTTGATCCATGTGCCTCAACACATACTTTCTGAACACTCAATGACACCTTTATAGCCACCCAGTTACGGTGTGGTGTTTGATGTCATCAAAGCATCCATCCGGTGATGGTGATTAGCATGATCTCATGGTCGAAGGAATTAGGTTACTATGTATTAGAAAGATTATAGCAAACGAACTATTGAAATGACTTGATCTTTATGATACGCTTATCTATAGGAGTATGTCCATCACACCATTCTCCAAATGATATGATCTTGTTGTTAATCACATCTCAATGTTCATGATCAGGAAAACATGATCATATATTAACAAACAAGCTAGTTTAACAAGAGGCTTTACTAGAGACTCTTTTATTTTTACAAATCACATAAGTATTAATGTTTCCGGTTAATACAATTATAGCATGGTATGTTGTAACATCCCTAAAATCATGTTTCAAACTCATGCATATCATCCATGCATCCATGATCATATGAGTTTCATTTCAAACAAAACATTTCAAAACAGAAGCTTTGTTGCTCAATATTTTATGTAAGTCCACTCAAGCCCTTGTGCTACTTGTTTTTTGAGAAAGGTACTGATAATCATTCAGTATGGTTTAGAATCCAAACTCAAGTGATTTCGAAAACTTGAGCAAAGTCTCAAAGCAAAATATGAAACAAAAACCAATTCTATGCCTATTATCACACCTCATAAAGGCATGGTTTTATTTTATTTTCAAAAGACCCAAGTGTGTTTGAGTGAACAGATGTGATTGACACTTATTTGAGTACAAGATTTATTGTACAAAAATCCTGACAAGTTTTGGAATCAAACAGATTTGAATTGAAGTTTGAAAACCATTTCAGAAAAGCAAACAGAAAAAGAAAAAGCTTAAAAGAGAAAAAATAAGCCTTCAGTCGAATCTGGCCCAACTGGCCCAGCTAAGCCCAGCACCCCACCCCGCGAACCGTTTTCTTTCACTCGCCCCCACACCCGCTGAGTGACTGACAGGCATGACCCACTCCCCCTCTATTTCTCTCGCTGACAGCCAAGGCCCACACGGCATCGTCGTCTCCACCCCACCGCGATGTGTTCTTCCCCAAATCACGTCGTGCGTTACCTGGTTGATTCGCTCATCAATTCGCGTTGATTGCATGAGTAATTCACGCCCCCGCCTTGCATACTTAAAGCTTCTCGGCCCCCTCTCCATTTCCCCCCAAACTCCGAGCCCAGAGCGCCCCCAGGCTGCCCGCATTCATCCTCCCACCGCCGCAGACAGAGAGCCCTCCGGCGACCAATTCCGGTGAGCCCCGTGCGCCCCTCTCCCTCTAGTTCTTGCAGACAGCCTCGCCACTTTCTTGCGCATCTACTAACACCGCTGGTTCCTTTTATACTGCCCCAGGTCGTCGATTCCGTTCAACACCGCAAGCTCCCGACGACACCCTCAACTCCGGCGACCAAATTCCGTAAGCCCTTTGTTCCCCTTCGCCTCTGACTCACACGATGTTGTTCGCCACTGTCTTGTGCATCACCTTATGCCGCTTGTTCGTGCTAGGGAGACCAGGAGCGTCGCCAACGTCACCGTCCATCCAAGCCCGATGCCGCCCACAACTTCGACGAGCTCCAGCAACCCACTCCGTGCGCCCCTTGCCAAGCCGCCGCCAAGTTGAGCATCAGTGCATCGCCATGGTTCTGGTAAGCCCCTCCGACGACCCTAGGACCACCTGTAGCGCTACACCGCCATAGGCCGAGCTCGCCGCCGCCAGTAGCCACCGCCAGCGTGTAACACCCTCAGAATCGACCCTTTGCAAGTTTCAGCGCTTCCCGCCAAACCCGCATAGAAACGATTCAAAGGTGCCCACCAGGCACTTTCGTGCGGGTGGAAAACGAAGTAATAACATTACACAACAGTCCTCGATGGGACCCACAGAACAGATATATATACAACAGCGACTCCATGAGTCAAGAATACAGTTATAATATACAAAGCTCCAAATCACCTTGAAAACGATAGAGCGTCCAGCTACGGACAAGATGCAAATGGGGCTAAGAGCCCTGAAGAATAACCAATGGCGTCCATAACCCTGCCCAGGCCAAGCCGGAAGGGTAACCCTGCTAACGACGTCGATCTCAAAGCCTGCTTAAACAAAAGGGGTGCCGACAAAGGGCAAAGGAAAAAGAGGAGCATCAGTACTGAGGCCAGTACACGGCGAGGCTAGAATTCGGCGGTCCTCGCCTACATAGGTATGGTGGACTGAGCGGCAGCGCAGCATGCACTAAACAACCTATAGAGACTCGATCCAGCTGGCGGCTATCAGAGAGAGATAAGAAAGACCTATTCGGATCCACCCTGAGTCTTACACCAAACAATCCCATCCTGGTATTTCCCCCTCGAGACCAAACGAGGAAGTCCACCGAGGAACTCACACAGTTGGCAGTTTTATTTATACAGTTATTGTTACACCAATTACTAGTCAGGTATAGATAATCATCCTGATATAATAAGCCATGGGCAGTTTTAGTTAACCATTCCGTTGTAGTTGCGACACTTACTAGTCAAATACAATTAGCATGAGATATCCCAAAACCCAGCAGTTGTTGGTACTTTTATTTAGCCATTCCGTTATAGTTGCAATACTTACTAGTCAGATACAATGGTCGCAAGCGACACCCAAACAAGCAATTGTTGGCAGTTTTATTTAGCCATTCCATTATGGTGAAGCTGATTACTAGTCATTATAAAGTCAGGTTTATAGCACTACTTTAGTTGTAGTTATCTATGATCGAGATACTGTTCTCCAATTCGTCCATAACCGCGGACACGGCTTTCAGAAAGTTTTACCCGGCCGGGGTGCACAAATAGAAACACACACTCGATCAACCTCGGAAAAACCAAATCAAATCCCAACGAGGCCTTCACGACAAAGCAATCACAAGATTCAGAAATATTTCAGGGGGCCACCCCATTGAGTAGACCCGCAACGAAGCTAGCTGACTCCGAGACGGACTCAAGGTTTGCGTCAATGGCTGTAAACGACTGGGAACCCGAAAGTGTGACTGGGCTTGTCAATACCGCGAAAACATTCCGCTTACCTAAACAGTACAGTGTGCTCCTCGCACAATCGTAAATAAAGCAGTAAAGCATGGCATAAGTACAGGATAGTAAATAAAACCTCAAACTAGTTTGTGGCCCCAAGAAATAAGACGGAATCAAGCTCTGGCTCAGGGTGGTCCCATAATCCTCCCGGATGTGGATAGCGCGAATATTCAAGGAACAGGTATCAAGTACTCGGGGTCCTACGGGACACAAGTGGACGGTTAACAACCAAATAACATCTATTGCCCACATGTGCCTCTGCTTACCTACTTCGATTTTAGTTGTTAAACAGTAATTAAAGTGAACAATAATTAAAGCCACGATCATCTCCACATTGAACATGCGGCAATACTCCAACAACTGTGGTACTTGACGACACGCAACAGCACTTGAGCAAGCGACTACGACGCGCAAGTACAACTATCTACCAAACAACAGGTAATAGGATGTGTCCAAGGCAATATAAGGCGGCAAGGGATAACTCGGGTACGAAAACTAGAGCATCGCAACACAGATAGCAATAGATCAACAGGAGGGAATAAATACTATAAAAGTAAGATAGGTAGAAAGGGGGAGATGCTCGCCTGAAAACATTGCCGAAGGTTCATCCGACGATCGGGTCGACACTTGCATCAACTCAACGACCTTATCCGCGAAGAAGCAAAACACTAGAATAAACACCGGATGCAATATTTAATACTACGGCAAAAGATCGGGCATGATGCATGTATGATGTATGACATGGCAAGGTGCAATGCAATTGGGCAATATTAAGTGGAACCGGGGTCCCGACAATTATTTAAACGGTTCAAGTTGTTTAGAACCCCGCAATTTAAATGTTGTTTTAACAAGGCAAAATATATCACCGGTTCGCTACACAAATTTAAATGAGGCCAATACAAGGCTAGATTTGTCCGCATATGGGCCCCATATTTAATTATGCAGTGAATCGGCATAAGGCCCCCAAACCACACAAATATGCATGTGAGTATGACAATTTAATATGCATCAATTTGTTATTACATTTATAAAATAGGGCTCGAGAAAAGGGGCACACTTTAGGGTTCGGCGATCTTGGTTCCGAGGGTTCGGGGTCGGTCTCAGGGTTCGGATCTGGGGTTCGACGGAAACGTTCTCGGACTCCGGGATTTAGGGTCTTCGGGTCAGGGTGGTAGATCTTGTCACATGAGCGTCACTGCTTCCGGGAAGAACTTGTCGTCCAGGGTCCCGGTGTCCGGGGTGAAGTGCTCGACGCCCTTTGGTTCCATGTCGACGGCCTTGATGTCCTCGATGGAGAACTCGGAGCATCTGTGTCATGGTTCTTGTCGGGGTTCTCGGCTTCGGCGCCGGGGTCGGTCTTCGGGATCGGATCCGGGAAGAAGACCTTGGGGTATCACGGTTCCTTGTCGGCGGTCTTGGCGTTCGGGTTCGGTCTTCGGAGTTCATGAGGCGAACTTGGCGTTTCGAGGGGTCCGGAAAGGGGAGCTGCGTGTCATCGGGTCCGGGAAGGAGTACTCGAGCGGCATTGCCTTCGCGTTCCAAGAAGGAGATGCCTTCGGGGACTCGGTCATCGGACTCGGGTACGGTGCCGTTGTTTCATCGGGCTTGGCCGGGTCGGTGTTGATCTTGTATTGTCTCCCTACGAATGTTCACAGGAGCTCGTAGAGGATGCGCGGTACTTGACAGAGGCGACGCAGGGTCACGTCGACGGCACGGGGACGGGGACGGGGACGTGCTTGAGCAGGAGGAAGTTTGGGCCGGAGGAGGACGGTCTCGGGCGGCGGGCTCGCTGCCGGCATCGACGGCGTGAGGACGGGGCCGACAGGGCCCGGCCGACGGGAGCCACCGGCGCCGGCGAGGTGAGGGCCGGAGGCGGGCTCGGAGGCCCGGAGGAGGCCACGCGGACGGGTCGGCCTGGTGAGGCGGGGCCGCGGTGGTCGAGGACGGGCAGCGGCGGGCTCGAGGCGGCCGGCGGGGAGCGCGGCGTCGGGCGGGCTCGCTGGGCGCGGAGGATACGGGCGGACGGCGGAGGCGGGGCCCAAGCGGCAGGGCGGCGGCGCTCCGGGCAGGCTGCCGGAGAGGGGGCGATGGGGCGTCGCGGCGGAGGGGGCACCGGCGGAAGGAAGGCGGAGGGCAGGCCGCGGCGGCACCGGCCTGACGGAGAGGAGGAGCAGGGCGGTGACCGGAGGGAGCGGCCGGCCGGGGCGGCGGGGTCGCGCGGAGAAGAGGGGGGCGCGCCGGAGGAGAGGAGGAGGCCGGAGCTCGGGGTCGGGCGCGGTGATGCCGAGGGCGGGGTGGAGGCCGGGGAACTCGGGCGGGGTGGTGGGTGCGTCGGGTGGCTCGCGGGGACGGGGAGGGTGGTCGCCGGCGGCCAACGGAAGGCGGACGGCGAGGAGGAGAGAACGGGGGAAGGCAAGCGCGGCCATGAGAGGGGGAGGGAGCGAGGCAGAGAGAGGGAGGCTGCGGGGGAGACGCGTGGGGAGGAGAGGATGGTGGGGAAAAGGTGGGTCCGGGCCCAGGCGGCGTGGGGCCGGACTGGCAGGGTGTGGGGTGGTGTGCTGCGTGGGGCTGGGTGGAAGTGGGGTTGCGGGTGGGGCCCGAGTGTCGGTGAGGGAGAGGGAGAGGGGTAGGTGGGACTGGGGTGAGAAGAGAGAGAGAGGGGATGGGGGATTGATGAGGTGGCGGGGTGGGTATGGATTGGGGCCAGGGGTGAGGTGGCGAGCTGGGAGTGGTGGGTAGATTAGGACTGGGTGGGAATAGGTTTTAGGTTTGGATGGACCGTTTTATTTCTGGGGGTGGTCGACTGGGTCGGGTTGGCCCGTTCGACTGCCCCCACTAAAATAATTAAATATTTTATTTGTTTTAAACGGACCGTTTTCAAACCATGGTTAGTCAAAACAAAATATTCCGGAGACCCGGTTTTGCGTTTGGATAAAGACGGGGCGTTTAGAAAACAAATTAGGTTTTCTCGAAAATAGTTTTATGCAAGCAAATGCAAGATGATGAAGATGCTCAAATGCAATGTGGCATGATGACATGAGCATGCGGTCATGATGATGCAATGCACAAAAACAACGCGATTTTCTAGTAGTGGTTTTTGCGGGATGCCACAATTCGACACCACTAACAATGGATCTCGCCCTCGAGATCCGCCTCATGGTACCGGAAGGGAGGTCGGCGATCTGCGTCTTCTCGCTTCGTGTAGATCCTCGCGACACCACTAACAAGAGGTCGTTGTCCGTGATCGTCGAGGGAACACTCCGGTAACAAAAGGTCGAAGGTAGAGGTATCAACAAATAAAGCCACCCCTAACTTCCGTGGACGGAGTACAATTGCTGGATCCACTGATTCGATGTACAAGAGCGAATGATAAGAGTAGCCGGATGGTGATCAGTCCATCGCGCACCCAAACCATTACTCTGCACACGAATAGGCGGATTATGCAACCAACTCTCGGAATTAGACTGAAGATCTCGACAAACGAGGTTCAGAAACAAAGGGGGTGATGTAAACTCTGCATCGGATCTGAAGTAGATGATGTCGTCGCGTCGGAAAACACCGGAAGGCACAAACAAGGAACAAATAATGATACCACAGTAGACGGATTCCTCAGACAGCATGAACACCGGATGGTAGAATACCGTTATCAACGAGGGAAGCGAAACCCTGAAGGTACGACGGAACCCAACCACGAGAAATCCTGGACTCGAAGAAAAAGGCTAGAGCGGATTCAAAACACGTAGAGGTAAGAGGAGAATAGCAGGGGGTAAGGTATAAAATCAGACCTAGTCAGAACTATCCAACCGATTTTTCAAAAATAGTTTTGACACTCTACTTCGGCCGTTAGCTAGGTTATCCTACAGGCTGGACTTGTGGGGTATCGCAACTGCTGAGCTCTGATACCACTCTGTAACACCCTCAGAATCGACCCTATGCAAGTTTCAGCGCTTCCCGCCAAACCCGCATAGAAACGATTCAAAGGTGCCCACCAGGCACTTTCGTGCGGGTGGAAAACGAAGTAATAACATTACACAACAGTCCTCGATGGGACCCACAGAACAGATATATATACAACAGCGACTCCATGAGTCAAGAATACAGATATAATATACAAAGATCCAAATCACCTTGAAAACGATAGAGCGTCCAGCTACGGACAAGATGCAAATGAGGCTAAGAGCCCTCAAGAATAACCAATGGCGTCCATAACCCTGCCCAGGCCAAGACGGAAGGGTAACCCTGCTAACGACGTCGATCTCAAAGCCTGCTTAAACAAAAGGGGTGCCGACAAAGGGCAAAGGAAAAAGTGGAGCGTCAGTACTGAGGCCAGTACACGGCGAGGCTAGAATTCGGCGGTCCTCGCCTACATAGGTATGGTGGACTGAGCGGCAGCGCAGCATGCACTAAACAACCTATAGAGACTCGATTCAGCTGGCGGCTATCAGAGAGAGATAAGAAAGACCTATTCGGATCCACCCTGAGTCTTACACCAAACAATCCCATCCTGGTATTTCCCCCTCGAGACCAAACGAGGAAGTCCACCGAGGAACTCACACAGTTGGCAGTTTTATTTATACAGTTATCGTGGCACCAATTACTAGTCAGGTATAGATAATCATCCTGATATAATAAGCCATGGGCAGTTTTAGTTAACCATTCCGTTGTAGTTGCGACACTTACTAGTCAAATACAATTAGCATGAGATATCCCAAAACCCAGCAGTTGTTGGTACTTTTATTTAGCCATTCCGTTATAGTTGCAATACTTACTAGTCAGATACAATGGTCGCAAGCGACACCCAAACAAGCAATTGTTGGCAGTTTTATTTAGCCATTCCATTATGGTGAAGCTGATTACTAGTCATTATAAAGTCAGGTTTATAGCACTACTTTAGTTGTAGTTATCTATGATCGAGATACTGTGCTCCAAGTCGTCCATAACCGCGGACACGGCTTTCAGAAAGTTTTACCCAGCCGGGGTGCACAAATAGCAACACACACTCGATCAACCTCGGAAAAACCAAATCAAATCCCAACGAGGCCTTCACGACAAAGCAATCACAAGATTCAGAAATATTTCAGGGGGCCACCCCATTGAGTAGACCCGCAATGAAGCTAGCTGACTCCGAGACGGACTCAAGGTTTGCGTCAATGGCTGTAAACGACTGGGAACCCGAAAGTGTGACTGGGCTTGTCGATACCGCGAAAACATTCCGCTTACCTAAACAGTACAGTGTGCTCCTCGCACAATCGTAAATAAAGCAGTAAAGCATGGCATAAGTACAGGATAGTAAATAAAACCTCAAACTAGTTTGTGGCCCCAAGAAATAAGACGGAATCAAGCTCTGGCTCAGGGGGGTCCCATAATCCTCCCGGATGTGGATAGCACGAATATTCAAGGAACAGGTATCAAGTACTCGGGGTCCTACGGGACACAAGTGGACGGTTAACAACCAAATAACATCTATTGCCCACCTGTGCCTCTGCTTACCTACTTCGATTTTAGTTGTTAAACAGTAATTAAAGTGAACAATAATTAAAGCCACGATCATCTCCACATTGAACATGCGGCAATACTCCAACAATTGTGGTACTTGACGACACGCAACAGCACTTGAGCAAGCGACTACGACGCGCAAGTCCAACTATCTACCAAACAACAGGTAATAGGATGTGTCCAAGGCAATATAAGGCGGCAAGGGATAACTCGGGTACGAAAACTAGAGCATCGCAACACAGATAGCAATAGATCAACAGGAGGGAATAAATACTATAAAAGTAAGATAGGTAGAAAGGGGGAGATGCTCGCCTGAAAACATTGCCGAAGGTTCATCCGACGATCGGGTCGACACTCGCATCAACTCAACGACCTTATCCGCGAAGAAGCAAAACACTAGAATAAACACCGGATGCAATATTTAATACTACGGCAAAAGATCGGGCATGATGCATGTATGATGTATGACATGGCAAGGTGCAATGCAATTGGGCAATATTAAGTGGAACCGGGGTCCCGACAATTATTTAAATGGTTCAAGTTGTTTAGAACCCCGCAATTTAAATGTTGTTTTAACAAGGCAAAATATATCACCGGTTCGCTACACAAATTTAAATGAGGCCAATACAAGGCTAGATTTGTCCGCATATGGGCCCCATATTTAATTATGCAGTGAATCGGCATAAGGCCCCCAAACCACACAAATATGCATGCGAGTATGACAATTTAATATGCATCAATTTGTTATTACATTTATAAAATAGGGCTCGAGAAAAGGGGCACACTTTAGGGTTCGGCGATCTTGGTTCCGAGGGTTCGGGGTCGGTCACAGGGTTCGGATCTGGGGTTCGACGGAAACGTTCTCGGACTCCGGGATTTAGGGTCTTCGGGTCGGGGTGGTAGATCTTTTCACATGAGCGTCACTGCTTCCGGGAAGAACTTGTCGTCCAGGGTCCCGGTGTCCGGGGTGAAGTGCTCGACGCCCTTTGGTTCCATGTCGACGGCCTTGATGTCCTCGATGGAGAACTCGGAGCATGTGTGTCATGGTTCTTGTCGGGGTTCTCGGCTTCGGCGTCGGGGTCGGTCTTCGGGATCGGATCCGGGAAGACGACCTTGGGGTATCACGGTTCCGTTGTCGGCGGTCTTGGCGTTCGGGTTCGGTCTTCGGAGTTCATGAGGCGAACTTGGCGTTTCGAGGGGTCCGGAAAGGGGAGCTGCGTGTCATCGGGTCCGGGAAGGAGTACTCGAGCGGCATTGCCTTCGCGTTCCAAGAAGGAGATGCCTTCGGGGCCTCGGTCATCGGACTCGGGTACGGTGCCGTTGTTTCATCGGGCTTGGCTGGGTCGGTGTTGATCTTGTATTGTCTCCCTACGAATGTTCACAGGAGCTCGTAGAGGATGCGCGGTACTTGACAGAGGCGACGCAGGGTCACGTCCACGGCACGGGGACGGGGACGTGCTTGAGCAGGAGGAAGTTCGGGCCGGAGGAGGACGGTCTCGGGCGGCGGGCTCGCTGTCGGCATCGACGGCGTGAGGACGGGGCCGACAGGGCCCGGGCGACGGGAGCCACCGGCGCCGGCGAGGTGAGGGCCGGAGGCGGGCTCGGAGGCGCGGAGGAGGCCACGCGGACGGGTCGGCCTGGCGAGGCGGGGCCGCGATGGTCGAGGACGGGCAGCGGCGGGCTCGAGGCGGCCCGCGGGGAGCGCGGCGTCGGGCGGGCTCGCCTGGCGCGGAGGATACGGGCGGACGGCGGAGGCGGGGCCCAAGCGGCAGGGCGGCGGCGCTCCGGGCAGGCGGCCGGAGAGGGGGCGATGGGGCGTCGCGGCGGAGGGGGCGCCGGCGGAAGGAAGGCGGAGGGCAGGCCGCGGCGGCGCCGGCCTGACGGAGAGGAGGAGCAGGGCGGTGACCGGAGGGAGCGGCGGCGGCCGGTCGTGGCGGCGGGGTCTCGCGGAGAAGAGGGGGGTCGCGCCGGAGGAGAGGAGGAGGCCGGAGCTCGGGGTCGGGAGCGGTGAGGCCGAGGGCGGGGCGGAGGCCGGGGAACTCGAGCGGGGTGGTGGGTGCGTCGGGTGGCTCGCGGGGACGGGGAGGGTGGTCGCCGGCGGCCAACGGAAGGCGGACGGCGAGGAGGAGAGAACGGGGGAAGGCGAGCGCGGCCATGAGAGGGGGAGGGAGCGAGGCAGAGAGAGGGAGGCTGCGGGGGAGACGCGTGGGGAGGAGAGGATGGTGGGGAAAAGGTGGGTCCGGGCCCAGGCGGCGTGGGGCCGGACTGGCAGGGTGTGGGGGGGTGTGCTGCGTGGGGCTGGGTGGAAGTGGGGCTACGGGTGGGGCCCGAGTGTCGGTGAGGGAGAGGGAGAGGGGTAGGTGGGACTGGGGTGAGAAGAGAGAGAGAGAGGGGATGGGGGATTGATGAGGTGGCGGGGTGGTAGGGATTGGGGCCAGGGGTGAGGTGGCGAGCTGGGAGTGGTGGGTAGATTAGGACTGGGTGGGAATAGGTTTTAGGTTTGGATGGACCGTTTTATTTCTGGGGGTGGTCGACTGGGTCGGGTCGTCCCGTTCGACTGCCCCCACTAAAATAATTAAATATTTTATTTGTTTTAAACGGACCGTTTGCAAACCGTGGTTAGTCAAAACAAAATATTCCGGAGACCCAGTTTTGCGTTTGGATAAAGATGGGGCATTTAGAAAACAAATTAGGTTTTCTCGAAAATAGTTTTATGCAAGCAAATGCAAGATGATGACGATGCTCAAATGCAATGTGGCATGATGACATGAGCATGCGGTCATGATGATGCAATGCACAAAAACAACGCGATTTTCTAGTAGTGGTTTTTTCGGGATGCCACACAGCGCCGCCCAGCTTTGGTCGTTTGATCCAGGGCCGTCAGATCTGGATCCAGCATGCAGGATTAGATCACTTAAAGAATCGGTACGAGTAGATCTGAGCCGTGCGGTTTAAGTAGATCTAACAGCTCAGAAGTGTGATCCTACGCGAAGCGGTACGGGCCAATTAGAATAAGACGCGTGGCATCTGTTAGAGTTTAAAAACAGAATTTGAATCTATTAGATGTTTAAATTTGTTTTGGTTATAACTTTTGATCCCCACGTTAGAATTTGACAAATTTTATACCGTTGGAATCAGAAGAGCAATCTCTTTCTAAATATGCAATGTGTTTAATGTTTTTCTTATGTTAAATTACTTTATTTGCAGAAACTTGTGTAGGGCTAATTTGAGTATATGAATTGTTTAAGAATTGTTTTAGGGTTTATCTAAATGTTGTTTGGCAAGTTTTTAACTTGTTTATGAATCAGTACTGTATACTTGCCTAGTTGAGTTTTAAAAATCATCACATATTATTTTGCATGCGTGCATATATTTGTGATTGTATATGTTTTGTATATGATTGTTGCTATAATTCTTTGTGTAGATTTGGGTGCTAGTGATTGTGATTGTGAGGAGTGTCGATACTGTTCAAACTACCAAGGCAAGTGGTACTTCATGAATATTTTGTTCCTATGATTTCTACTAAGCATTAGAAATATTTTGTTAGTCTTGCATGCTATATTTTGCTTATATGCCATGTTGGGAAATCCTAGTAGTTGTAGAATTGCTAGGAAATTTCTAAGTTAAGATGCTTATCTATGCCATGCTTAGCCTAGCTAGTAGCAACCAATGGTTGGTGAAATATACATGCTATGATGAAAATATTTCTAAGTCTTTGGACTTGTGTTTTGCCTAATAAAACAACTAAGTAAATGAAACACCTAGGTGGAATGGAAGGAATGGTTTGTGTTGAGTGGTTACACAAGTCCAGGGGACCGGTGAACCTTGTGTATCTCACTTGTGGAAAGCCACCCAGGAACAAAGAGATTTTAGAGGCCAAGTGTTGAGAAGCTTCTAGTGCAGCCACTTGGCAATATGGGCTCTGCCTGGATCACATAGGTTGCTAGAACTTAGCCATTTGGACAGTTGGTGGTAGTGTGAATGATAGGTTGGAGCGCGTCCATTTGGTCTAAGGGAAGGCTTCTGAAAGGTCCTGTCTTGGTGAAAATCAAGTCTGGTGGGGAAAGTGCACAACCTCTGCAGATGGAAAAACCTAAGTACTTAGCCATGTCCCTGGAAAAGGACAACTTGAGCATCAAGACATGGAAGCTATCAAGAATCTCCTCATCCCAATTTCTAAGTAAAAACTTGTGGGTGAACAAGGGTGAAGGACCTCAATGTCTATTGGTGGTTCCTTGGGAAAAGTTTTGACAAAGAAAAACTTAGTGATTTCAACTAATAGGCAAAACCTATTTTGAGCAAAGCAAGCCAAGCTACACTTAGCCAAATTTGCATATAGTACCTAGTCCACCTAGATTATACTAAGGTATTACTTGCCAATACTATTCCAATGTATTGACCCACTGTGGGTGTAACTTGTGATGTTGCAGGTTACTCTGATGAGGATTAGGAGTCATGATTCTACACTCAACATGTTTGCCTGTGGGACATGAAGATGAAGACTTTTATTTATTTACTTATTCAAACTCTTGCAATAGGCCTGTGTCCTTGGAGTTGTAAAGACTATGTTTGTCTCTGGAATGCCTGTAATAATGACCTTTGTATCTGTGTACTTCATCTTAAACTGTGGATGCTAGAAATGATCCAGGGACTAGCATTGCAATCACAGGGATCCTTTTCCTTTATAAAGGAGAGATCTTACATATGTAAACATTTATCATAAGCATGAAGATATGATAATAACCACTTTATTATTGCCTCTTGGGCATATGTCCAACAGATCAATCTTCCACGAAATAGTCTATAGCTGCCGCCACAATCATCCCTAGATCGGGGGAAAGTGCACAACCTCTGCAGATGGAAAAACCTAAGTACTTAGCCATGTCCCTGGAAAAGGACAACTTGAGCATCAAGACATGGAAGCTATCAAGAATCTCCTCATCCCAATTTCTAAGTAAAAACTTGTGGGTGAACAAGGGTGAAGGACCTCAATGTCTATTGGTGGTTCCTTGGTAAAAGTTTTGACAAAGAAAAACTTAGTGATTTCAACTAATAGGCAAAACCTATTTTGAGCAAAGCAAGCCAAGCTACACTTAGCCAAATTTGCACATAGTACCTAGTCTACCTAGATTATACTAAGGTGTCACTTGCCAATACTATTCCAATGTATTGACCCACTGTGGCTATAACTTGTGATGTTGCAGGTTACTCTGATGAGGATTAGGAGTCATGAGTCTACACTCAACATGTTTGCTTGTGGCACATAAAGATGAAGATGTTTATTTATTTACTTATTCAAACTCTTGTAATAGGCCTGTGGCCTTGGAGTTGTAAAGACTATGTTTGTCTCTGGAATGCCTGTAATAATGACCTTTGTATCTGTGTACTTCATCTTAAACTATGGATGCCAGCAATGATCCAGGGACTAGCATTGCAATCACAGGGATCCTTTTCCTTTATAAAGGAGGTATCTTACAGATGGTATCAGAGCACTGTGTTGCCTGTAGGATTATGACCCTAGGATTGGAAACCACTAAGGAAAATTTTTCAACAACTTCTACACTTGTCTATTCTTCTCGTAAACTTTTCTAATCTTCTTTCTCATCTCCAATTGTAGATGAACTCCATCAACGAAGCTGTAAGGAAGGGACCACTCATGACAATGACTTTGGAGTGTGAGACAGAATTCCCCAAGGCTCTCAAGGACCTCATGGTTGCAATGGAAATGCATGGTGCAGCTGTGTACAAAGGTTTTCCTGTGATGGATGAAGGAGTTGAGTACTGGTGGGTGCAACTTCACTTGTATAAAAACAAGGAAGACAACCACAAGGACTCAGGATTCTGCATGTTCACCAATTCAGTGATGCACCCTACATTCTTTGACTCAACAAGGGATGTAGCTTGGAAGACCATCAAAGAACTTGGTGAAAGAGTCAAGTGCAGAATGTTCAACATCCAAAATAGCCTAGAAGAAGAGAAGAAACATACCCAAGAGTTAGAAGCTACCAACCAAACTTTAAGAGGAGACATTATAGACTTAGTGATGGAGTCATGTGAGAAATATAGACTGCTTGCTTCTAGAAACATTATGTTAGCCAACAGATCCAGTGAGATAGGATTGTAAACGTACTTCGTTAGTTGGACCACCACTTATCACCTTATTTTCCAAAATGTTGCTTTAACATAAGTTGAACCTTGGTTGTTGTAATGGATCCATGTATGCCATGACTTGTGTGTTTTGATTTCCAAGGATATGTATGTGATATTTTGTCTTTTGTTTTATCTTGAATTGTGTTGTTCTAACTTTTCTATCTTATAAATAGATGCCTACTGTTACCATCAGCACTGTTGAGGAGTTCCAGGGAACGAGCTTTGGTCCTCGTATTGTTGAGCTTACTACTTTGCTCAATCTCCCTCTTTCTACCATCATGGTGCTTCCCCTCACCAAGTTTGAGAGGAAAGACCTCTGGGGTTTCAAGGTCAACCAGCCCGGACGCCAGACTGAGCCTACCACGGAGGCCATCGTCTTCAAGCTCATGCACGATGACAAGGAGAGAGGCCTTGAGGTAGTCATGCAGGATCTGATAGGACGTCTGCTGGGGAGACACTCCCGACAGGTTAGAGGTACTCACTTCCACGTCTTCGGTAGACGTGATGAGGATGGAGAGTCCATCAACTTCGAGGACACTGCGAGGGATACAGCCAAGCCGATTCGTCTATACCTCCAGGACTTAGAGGCTCTCATTAGGCACGTGGACTCCGATAGGACCAACGTCATGCTCAGCAATGACGAACTCCAGGTGCAGCTTCGCGAGAAGGACAAACTCTTTGCGGAGCAAGATGAGATAGTTAAGGAGATGGAGGCGAAGTTCGAGAGCCAGGACAGAAATTTCAAGAGTCAGGAGAAGCGAATCCAGGATAGGAACAAGAAGATCCGGGACATGACTGAAGAACTGCAGGCCAAGGACTTCGAGCTCGAGCATCAGCAGACGGTGATTGAGAGGCTTCGTTCCCAAAAGAGGGCTCTCAAAGCCAAGATAGAGACCTTGACCACTAGCGTCGAGGAATACAAGACCGCGATGGAGAACGCAGGTCTTACCTTTGTCGAGGAGGAGGTTGATGCCGAGGAGTAGATTTGACTACTCATTTATCATTTATTATCATACTTGTCGTTGAGAACTTGTTATTGACCATCCAACATGTGGATGGCTTGTTATTTGTGTGTGTTTTACTTTGCGAACTTGTTATCTGGTTGTGAATCTTTATCATTATGTTGCATGCTTTGTGATTGTTTATGTGATGTATTGTGCATGAAAGCATCTATGGGTATCTCATTCTTATCTCTATTGAACAAACCACAGATGCCTCCCCGTCGTGCAAACCCCAACCCCAACAACAACAACATCACTCCAGAAATGCAGCAAATGATGACCGCTCAAACTCAGCTGATGCAAATGATGACGACGCGCATCCAGAACCAAAACAACAACAACAATAACAACAACAACAACAACCCACCGGGTTTTGACATGCTTACCAGGTTCTTGAGATTGAGGCCAGCAAAATTCTCAGGAACGACTGATCCCATGGTGGCCAATGACTAGCTATGCTCTGTGAACAAGGACTTGGTAACTGTGGGCTGTACTGTGCAGAAAAGGTCAGATTTGCAGCATATTTGCTGGAAGGACCAGCCGCCACTTGGTGGGATAATTTCCAGATCACCACTTCCATAGAAGATGTGACATGGGCTATCTTTGAGGATGGCTTTCGTACTGCTCATATCTCATCTGGAGTGATGAGTCTGAAAAAGAAAGAGTTCCATAATCTAAAGCAGCGCCACCGCAGCGTGGCTGAATATATTGAGGAGTTCAACAATCTGGCGCGTTATGCACCGGATGAAGTTGACACCGATGCTAAGAGAAAGGAAAAATTTCTTGAAGGCTTCAATGATGAGCTGAACCTGCAGTTGGCTGTGGCATATGTTCCCACATACCAGTCTCTTTGTGATAAGGCTGCTATTTTGGAGAACAAAATGAAGCAAGTTGAGAGTAGAAAGAGAAAGCACTCGGACAAGCACAGCTCGGGATCGTCTCACAAATGTTCCCATTACGATGACAGTGGAAACTCAGGGTCCCACAAGCATGCGAAAATCAACAAGCACCACAACCACAACCGTCATGACAACAAGCATCACCGTAGTCATGACAATGACAAGTACAAGAACCACAAGGGTGGATATAAGAGCCACCACAGTGGAAATGGAAGTGGCAGTGGAAGCCAGCCTGTCAAGAAGGACATCAGTCAGGTTGAATGCTTCAAGTGCAAGAAGATGGGGCATTATGCAAATGAATGCCCAGAAAAGAAAGTTGAAGGACCCAACAAGCCCAACCCTTTTCAAAGGGGACAAGTGAACCACATCAATGTGGAGGAAATTTATGAGGAGCCTGATGCTGTTGCTGGTAAGTTCAGACTCAATTCTATTCCAGCATTTGTTCTTTTCGATACTGGAGCATCACATTCATTCATATCAAAAGCATTTGTTGATAGAAATGGGTTTCCAACTGAAAACATTGGGTGTCCAATAAAAGTTAGTTCTCCAGGTGGAGATATGATAGTAAGTCTTGGATACCGGGATCTAGTAATAGCGTTTGAAAAGCATAAATTTCCAGTGAGTCTGATAATCCTAGATTCCCAAGGACTGGACGTAATATTGGGAATGGATTGGATGGCTAAATATGAAGGAGTACTAGATTGTGCTAATCATACTGTCGCACTCACAACCCCGGAAGGAAAACGGATTAAATTCAAGTTTAACTTTGAATCAAAAGGGAGTAAGCTAAATTCACTTAAGGGGGTTAGCATAGACAGTGTGCCAATTGTGAGTGAATATCCGGATGTGTTTCCGGAAGAATTGCCGGGAATGCCACCAGATAGAGATGTGGAGTTCCTTATTGATTTGCTACCAGGATCTGGACCAATAGCAAAGAGACCATACAAGATGTCAGTAGATGAACTGAAAGAACTCAAGAAACAACTCGGAGAACAGTTGTAGAAAGGATTTATTCAACCAAGTTCTTCGTCTTGGGGAGCCCTAGTTTTGTTTGTGGAGAAGAAAGATAGAAGTCAAAGGTTATGCATTGATTACCGTTCACTCAATGAGGTGACTATCAAGAACAAATACCCTTTGCCTAGAATCAATGATTTGTTTGATCAGCTAGAAGGAGCTTGTGTGTTCTCGAAGATTGATCTTCGGTCAGGTTATTTCCAACTCAAGATAAGAGAACAAGACATACCTAAGACAACTTTCACCATGAGTTATGGATTGTATGAGTATACCGTGATGCCTTTTGGTTTAACCAATGCTCCAGCATACTTTATGAATATGATGAACAAGGTGTTCATGGAATTCCTTGATAAATTTGTTGTCGTTTTCATCAATGACATTTTAATCTACTCTAAGAGCAGAGAAGAACGTGAAGGACATTTGCGTTTGATACTTGAGAAGCTTAGAGAGCATAAACTGTATGCCAAATTCAGCAAGTGTGAATTCTGGCTAAATGAAGTTGGATTTCTTGGTCATGTTATGACAAAAGATGGTGTAGCAGTTGATCCTGCTAAAGTTTCAGCTGTAACTGAATGGGAATCTCCCAAGTCAGTGAAAGAAGTTCGTAGTTTCCTTGGCTTAGCAGGTTACTACAGAAGGTTCATTGAGAATTTCTCCAAGGTAGATAAGCCTATGAAAGAATTGCTAAAGAAAGACAAGAAATTTGCTTGGTCTAAAGGTTGTGAACTCAGCTTTCAGGAATTAAAGAAGAGACTTGTGACAGCACCAGTCTTGTGTTTGCCAGACTTGGAAAAAGATTTTCAAGTATATTGTGATGCATCTCATCATGGTTTGGGAGCAGTACTTATGCAAGAAGGAAAAGTTGTGGCATATGCCTCGAGACAACTCAAAACTCATGAAGTGAACTATCCTACTCATGATTTGGAGTTAGCCTCCGTTGTACATGCACTCAAAACATGGAGACACTATCTTTTGGGAAAGCGATGTGAAGTGTTCACGGATCACAAGAGTTTGAAGTATATCTTCACCCAGAAGGAAATTAATATGAGACAAAGAAGATGGCTGGAACTCATCAAGGACTATGACTTAAGTTTGCAATACCATCCCGGTAAAGCAAATGTTGTAGCGGATGCTTTAAGCCGTAAGGTTTTTGTGAATGGCCTTACAAAAGGGGAATTGCCAGATGATTTGTGTGCCCAATTTAGAGATCTCAGATTGGAGATTGTGCCCGAAGGACATCTCATGTCTTTGGAAGTTCAACCCACCTTGTTGGACAAGATCAAAGAAGCCCAAAAGATTGATAAGGAAATCGAAGAGATTAAAGAAAAGATTGGCAAAGGAAAAGCCAAAGGGTTCCGTGAAGACGAACATGGTACTTTATGGCATGGGAAACGTATCTGTGTTCCACAAGATCCGGAGCTTCAGAAACTGATTTTGCAAGAAGCACTATTCCATTCATCCGGGTAACACCAAAATGTACATGGACATGCAAAAAGATTTTGGTGGAATAACCTCAAGAAGGACATCGCCGAACATATTGCTTTGTGTGATGTGTGTAGTAGAGTGAAAGCGGAACATCAGAAACCAGCTGGTTTGCTTCAACCACTACCTATTCCTGATTGGAAGTGGGACAAGATTGGTATGGACTTCATTACCGGATTACCAAGGACCAGATCAGGATATGATTCTATTTGGGTAGTAGTGGATCGCCTAACTAAAGTGGCTCATTTCATACCCGTGAAGACAACCTATACAAGTGCTAAGTTGGCCAAAATCTACATGAGTAGAATTTTATGTCTACATGGAGTGCCCAAGAGTATTGTGTCTGATAGGGGAACTCAATTCACTTCCCATTTTTGGAGACAGTTACATGAGTCATTGGGAACGAGGTTGGAATTCAGCACTGCTTTTCATCCTCAAACTGATGGACAGACAGAAAGAACTAATCAGATTCTTGAAGACATGTTGAGGGCATGTGCCCTAGACTATGGAGCCAGTTGGGACAAAAGTATGCCCTACGTAGAATTTTCTTATAACAACAGCTATCAAGCCAGCATTGAGATGGCACCATTTGAGTTTCTCTACGGGAGAAAGTGTACCACCCCATTGTTATGGAATGGTGTGGGAGAAAGAAGTTTGTTCGGACCGAAACTTATCAAAGAAGCCGAAGATAAAGTCAAGTTGGTTAAAGACAGATTGAAGATAGCACAGTCCCGGCAGAAAAGCTACGCAGATCCTAAGCATAGAGAAGTCACCTATGAAGTGGGTGATAGAGCCTATCTTAGAGTGTCACCACTTCGTGGAGTAAAAAGGTTTAGAGTCAAAGGAAAGTTGGCCCCAAGATATGTTGGGCCATTCAAGATTCTAAGTCGCAAAGGAGAAGTTGCTTATGAAATTGAATTGCCAGAGTCTTTGTCAGCTGTCCATAATGTGTTTCACGTGAGTCAGCTTAAGAAATGTCATCCAGAAATGGAAGAAACTTCTTTGAAGGATACTATACCTTTGGAAGAGGTTCAGTTGGAGAGTGACCTCACTTATGAGGAGAAGCCTATCAAGATTCTTGAGACTGCAGAAAGAGTGACACGGACCAAGACTATCAAGTTTTGCAAAGTTCAGTGGAACCACCATTCCGAAGAGGAAGCAACATGGGAGAGAGAAGATGATCTTCGGAAAGACCACCCTCACCTATTTGCTAGCCAACCCGAATCACGAGGGCGAGATTCACCTTAAGGGGGTTAGATTTGTAACATCCCTAAAATCATGTTTCAAACTCATGCATATCATCCATGCATCCATGATCATATGAGTTTCATTTCAAACAAAACATTTCAAATCAGAAGCTTTGTTGCTCAATATTTTATGTAAGTTCACTCAAGCCCCTGTTCTACTTGTTTTTTGAGAAAGGTACTGATAATCATTCAGTATGGTTTAGAATCCAAACTCAAGTGATTTCAAAAACTTGAGAAAAGTCTCAAAGCAAAATATGAAATAAAAACCAATTCTATGCCTATTATCACACCTCATAAAGGCATGGTTTTATTTTATTTTCAAAAGACCCAAGTGTGTTTGAGTTAACAGATGTGATTGACACTTATTTGAGTACAAGATTTATTGTACAAAAATCCTGAAAAGTTTTGGAATCAAACAGATTTGAATTGAAGTTTGAAAACCATTTCAGAAAAGCAAACAGAAAAAGAAAAAGCTTAAAAGAGAAAAAAATAAGCCTTCAGTCGAATCTGGCCCAACTGGCCCAGCTAAGCCCAGCACCCCCACCCCGTGAACCGTTTTCTTTCACTCGCCCCCGCACCCGCTGAGTGACTGACAGGCATGACCCACTCCCCCTCTGTTTCTCTCGCTGACAGCCAAGGCCCACACGGCATCGTCGTCTCCACCCCACCGCGACGTGTTCTTCCCAAAATCACGTCGTGCGTTACCTGGTTGATTCGCTCATCAATTCGCGTTTATTGCAGGAGTAATTCACGCCCCCGCCTTGCCTACTTAAACCCCCTCTTCCCCCTCTCCATTTCCCCCCAAACTCCGATCCCAGAGCGCCCCCAGGCTGCCCGCATTCATCCTCGCACCACCGTAGACAGAGAGCCCTCTGGCGACCAATTCCGGTGAGCCCCATGCGCCCCTCTCCCTCTGGTTCTTGCAGACAACCTCGCCACTTTCTTGCTCATCTACTAACACCACTGGTTCCTTTTATACTGCCCCAGGTCGTCGATTCCGTTCAACACCGCAAGCTCCCGACGACACCCTCAACTCCGGCGACCAAATTCCGTAAGCCCTTTGTTCCCCTTCGCCTCTGACTCACACGATGTTGTTCGCCACTGTCTTGTGCACCACCTGATGCCGCTTGTTCATGCTAGGGAGACCAGGAGCGTCGCCAACGTCGCCGTCCACCCAAGCCCGACGCCACCCGCAACTTCGACGAACTCCAACAACCCACTTCGTGCGCCCCTTGCCAAGCCGCCGCCAAGTTGAGCATTAGTGCGTCACCACGGTTCTGGTAAGCCCCTCCGATGACCCTAGGACCACTTGTAGCACCGCGCCACCGTAGGCCGAGCTCGCCGCCGCCAGTAGCCACCGCCAGCGCCGCCCAGCTTTGGTCGTTTGATCCAGGGCCGTCAGATCTAGATCCAGCATGCAGGATTAGATCACTTAACGAATCGGTACGAGTAGATCTGAGCCGTGCAGTTTAAGTAGATATAACGGCTCAGAAGCGTGATCCTACGCGAAGCGGTACGGGCCAATTAGAATAAGACGCGTGGCATATGTTAGAGTTTAAAAACAGAATTTGAATCTATTAGATGTTTAAATTTGTTTTGGCTATAACTTTTGATCCCCACGTTAGAATTTGACAAATTTTATACCGTTGGAATCATAAGAGCAAGATCTTTCTAAATATACAATGTGTTTAATGTTTTGCTTATGTTAAAATGACTTTATTTCCAGAAACTTGTGTAGGGCTAATTTGAGTATATGAATTGTTTAAGAATTGTTTTAGGGTGTATCTAAATGTTGTTTGGCACGTTTTTAACTTGTTTATGAATCATTACTGTATACTTGCCTAGTTGAGTTTTAAAAATCATCACATATTATTTTGCATGCGTGCATATATTTGTGATTGTATATGTTTTGTATATGATTGTTGCTATAATTCTTTGTGTAGATTTGGGTGCTAGTGATTGTGATTGTGAGGAGTGTCGATACTGTTCAAACTACCAAGGCAAGTGGTACTTCATGAATATTTTGTTCCTATGATTTCTACTAAGCATTAGAAATATTTTGTTAGTCTTGCATGCTATATTTTGCTTATATGCCATGTTGGGAAATCCTAGTAGTTGTAGAATTGCTAGGAAATTTCTAAGTTAAGATGCTTATCTATGCCATTCTTAGCCTAGCTAGTAGCAACCAATGGTTGGTGAAATATACATGCTATGATGAAAATATTTCTAAGTCTTTGGACTTGTGTTTTGCCTAATAAAACAACTAAGTAAATGAAACACCTAGGTGGAATGGAAGGAATGGTTTGTGTTGAGTGGTTACACAAGGCCAGGGGACCGGTGAACCTTGTGTATCTCACTTGTGGAAAGCCACCCAGGAACAAAGAGATTTTAGAGGCCAAGTGTTGAGAAGCTTCTAGTGCAGCCACTTGGCAATATGGGCTCTGCCTGGATCACATAGGTTGCTAGAACTTAGCCATTTGGACAGTTGGTGGTAGTGGGAATGATAGGTTGGAGCGCGTCCATTTGGTCTAAGGGAAGGCTTCTGAAAGGTCCTGTCTTGGTGAAAATCAAGTCTGGTGGGGAAAGTGCACAACCTCTGCAGATGGAAAAACCTAAGTACTTAGCCATGTCCCTCGAAAAGGACAACTTGAGCATCAAGACATGGAAGCTATCAAGAATCTCCTCATCCCAATTTCTAAGTAAAAACTTGTGGGTGAACAAGGGTGAAGGACCTCAATGTCTATTGGTGGTTCCTTGGGAAAAGTTTTGACAAAGAAAAACTTAGTGATTTCAACTAATAGGCAAAACCTATTTTGAGCAAAGCAAGCCAAGCTACACTTAGCCAAATTTGCATATAGTACCTAGTCCACCTAGATTATACTAAGGTATTACTTTCCAATACTATTCCAATGTATTGACCCACTGTGGGTGTAACTTGTGATGTTGCAGGTTACTCTGATGAGGATTAGGAGTCATGAGTCTACACTCAACATGTTTGCCTGTGGGACATGAAGATGAAGACTTTTATTTATTTACTTATTCAAACTCTTGCAATAGGCCTGTGTCCTTGGAGTTGTAAAGACTATGTTTGTCTCTGGAATGCCTGTAATAATGACCTTTGTATCTGTGTACTTCATCTTAAACTGTGGATGCTAGCAATGATCCAGGGACTAGCATTGCAATCACAGGGATCCTTTTCCTTTATAAAGGAGAGATCTTACATATGTAAACATTTATCATAAGCATGAAGATATGATAATAACCACTTTATTATTGCCTCTTGGGCATATGTCCAACAGATCAATCTTCCACGAAATAGTCTATAGCCGCCGCCACAATCATCCCTAGATCGGGGGATCTGAAGCTCTTCCTGGCACCCTGCCGGAGGGGAGATCACCCCGGAGGCCTTCTTCATCATCATGTCAGCCTCCGGTATGAAGCATGAGTTGTTCCACCTTGGACTACGGGTCCATGTAGTATCTAGATGGTTGTTTCTCCTCCTTTGTGCTACCATGTTTAGATCTTGTGAGCTCCGTTCATGATCAAGATCATCTATTTGTAATCATGCATGTTGTGTTTGCGGGGGTCCGATGGATATTGAGATTACTATGTTAGATTGGTTAATGGTTATATCTTATTGATTCTGTCATGTTTGTGTTGTTTGTGATCTTGCATTCTCTCCGTTTCTAGTAGCTATCTTGGCCAAGTAGATGCTAGTGACTCCAAGAGGGAGTATTTATGCTCGATAGTGGGTTCATGCCTCTATTTAATCTGGGTAAGTGATAGAAATCTCTAAGGTTGTATATGTGTTGTTGCTACTAGGGAGAAAACAATGGTCTCTTGTTCATGGAACAAGTGTATTATTTACCTTACACACTTTGCTTAAAGCAGTTATCCGTTGCTTGCAACTTAATAATGGAGGGGGTTCGGATGATAACCTAAAGGTGGATTACTAGTCAAAGATGCAGTTGGATGGCAGTCTATGTATCTTGTTGTATTTCCCAATCAAATCTCTTAGGATCATGAATGTCTAGTATTGCATTGTTATGCCTTGCTCTGTCCTGTCAATTGTCTCGCTGTAATTTGTTTACCCAGCATTGCCATGTTTGTTTATCTTAAGGAGAACACCTCTAGTATACTATGGACCTTGTTCCAATCTTTACCATTGATGCATCTTCCACTGTTACTGTTTACTTTCTGCAAAACACCATTACCTTCTACACCATATAGTTAATCCTTTGTTTTCAGCAAACCGGTGAGATTGACAACATCACTGTTCGTTGGGGCAAAGACTTGAGTTTGTGTTGTGCAGGTTTCCAAGTTGCTAGCAACACCTTTGAGTCATTTCCTTCCTCCTACTAGTTCGATAACCTTGGTTTCTTTCTGAGGGAAGACTTGCTGTTGTGCTCATCATACCGTCCTCTTGGGGTCTCCCAATGAAGCTCTACATTAATCTGAGCGCATCAGGCATCTTGTCAATAGGTTAGTTCCAGAAAATGTATAAAAAATACCTCAAAGTGTAGACAAAACATAAGACAAATGATATAAAACAAGCATGGAGCATCAAAAATTATAGATACGTTTATGACGTATCAAAGACCCTATGGAAAGGTGTAAGACCTTACAGTCGTATTTGGATCTATAAAGAAATAGATATGGATTTTTCACATCTATGAAATATTCAACATGTCGGGAAAGAGTTTACGGCGACGTTCAAGGAGTTGACTATGACAAGTTAATCTTTCATAGCGATATTTTGTCTGGATAGATTAATGTAGCAACCACTACATATAATTTTGGTATATGGTAGTTGAACAAACAAAACAAAGTTCTTCTAACAGAATGGTTACCTAGGAAGTGTACATGACACAATCCAAAGGTTTTTGTTAATTCAAAGGATGTTAAAAGTGTATGCAAACTTCAATGGTTGAAGTAAGCATCGAGGAGTTGGAATCTTCACCATGATGAAACTATTAAAAGAGTTTAATTTCATCGGAGACGATGAAGATGCTTCCATTTGCAAGAAATTAAGTGGGAGCGCTAATACATAGTTCTAATAAATTATGTGAAATACATATTATTGATTGGAAATAATGTATCTTTTATTTACACAGGTTAAGAATTTCATTTCGATGAAATACTTAGGCAAAACCCGAATATTTGGTATCAATGTCTATATGGATAGATTGAGACGCTAATATGGTTGTGCTAAATGTACATAGATGGGATATTGAATAAGTTCAATACGGAAATGACAAGAAAGGTATTTGTCGGATAGATAGAATCAATATTCAAGTGTTTTGACTCTTGGTGAGTGAAACGAGATTCAAGTGTTTTGGCACTTGGTCAGTGAAATCACAAGAATATTTTTTGATCGCTCATACTATGATATGTATACATACAGATATGTCCTATGCTCTAAATGTTATGAGCATATACCAGAATGACTCATAAGACGATCACTGGACGATAGTAAGGATATTATTATGATCTTTGGAAGAACTAAGAATATGTTATTTATGCAGAGGTGACGAATAGATAGATAGTTCATCGTAAAGTGTTACATTGATACTAGTTTTTTCACAAGATACATATTAAGTTTATCTCAATTTAAACTATCGGTGGCACAATGTAATGGAAAGGAAGTTCCATAACGGATTTGGATGAGTTCCAAAGTTAAGACATTATGATGGATACTTCAACAAAAGGCTAAGTATATGACTGTTGTTGTAGCAGCAAAATACGGCATTTGTGTCAAGTAGTTTATTATCAAACCAGGTGTGGTTCACAGCGGGCTAGTACTATGAAGATATATTGTATGACAATTGTATTGACATGGTTTAACCCCAAGGAACCAAAGGTCTCACCAAAGGACCAAATTTATACAATGCCATCTCATTGGAGAATGAGTGATGTGTAGAGACGCAAAGACATGCAAATACACACGGACCTAAAAGTGTCAAATCCGAAGATTATGTTTAACACTATCAATCACGTATATACAACACCAGAAAGCCATAGGTGTTGAATACACAAGTTTTTCTAATCTAGATTATTGACTCTAGTGCAAGTGGGAGACTGTTGGAGATATGCCCAAGAGGCAATAATAAAGTGGTTATTATTATATCTTTGTGTTTATGATAAATGTTAACATTCCATGCTATAATTGTATTAACTGGAAACATTAATACTTGTGTGTTTTGTAAACATAAAAGAGTCCTTAGTAAGCCTCTTGTTAAGCTAGCTTGTTGATTAATAGATGATCATGGTTTTCTAATCATGGACATTGGATGTTATTAATAACAAGGTCATATCATTAGGAGAATGATGTGATGGACACACACCCATAGTAAGCATAGCACTAGATCATGTCATTAAGTTTGTTTTGCTACAAGATTTCATATACATAGTAACCTAATCCTTCGACCATGAGATAATGTTAATCACCATCACCAGATGGATGCTTTAATGACATCAAACACCACTTCCATAAATGGGTGGTTATAAAGGTGGCATTAGGTATTCTGAAAGTATGGATTGAAGCGCATGGATCAAGAGTGGGATTTGTCCATACATATGACATCTAGATATACTCTGGGCCTTCTCGGTGGAATGTAATCCAATTGGCTTGCAAGCATGTGACTAGGTCACAAGGGATGTCATACCACGGAACGAGTAAAGGGTACTTATCGGTAACAAGGTTGAACTAGGTATAGATATACCGACAATCGAACCTTGGATAAGTAAAGTATCGCCCGACAGAGGGAATCAGTATTGTATGTAAATGGTTCATTCGATCATGAAGTCATCATTAAAATATGTTGGAGCCATTATGGATTTCTAGATCCCTCTATTTGTTATTGATCGGAGAGGTGTCTCGATCATGTCTGCATAGTTTATGAACCATAGGAAGACACGCTTAAGAAATCAATGATGTTTAAGTAGATATGGAATATGAGTTGGAGACCAAATGTTGTTTGGGGTCTCGGATTGGATCTAGTACATCATGAGGAGATCCGGAGAATAAGATTCATATAAGGAAAGTGGTTTTCCGGGGTTCGGGAAAAGTTTTGGTGTTTTGACCGGATACTTCTAGAATGTTCTAGAGGGACCATGTAGCACCCCGGGTAAATCCACTACTAGAAAATCATGTGTTATTTTTATTCATGCATCATCGTGACATCATCATGCATATATTGCCCTGGAAATATTTTCACGAAAACCATATTTTGTCTTCTACATTATATCTCCTCTTTTATTCAAATTATATGTCGTGCTATTTTAATCATGAGAAGCTATTTACAAAATGTTTTCTAAATATAAGAAAATAAAACAAACACTATCCAAATAAATAAATAAATAAGAACCCTAGACCTAAAACCGGCCAGGCCCAAAAGGCCCAGCCGGCAGAACCAACCCTACCACACACCCAAACCCTAATCCCATCTGAACCCTAACCCAACCCCGCTGTCACATCCCAAGATTTTCCAAATCTTGTTATGTGAAAAATAAATGAATAAAATAAAACTTTGTTGATTTTCAGGGTGAGAAGAAACTTTTGATTCCAATTGGAAACTTTCAAAACCTATTTGGATCAAATAAAATCCTAAAGGGATTTAAAAAGATAAAATAAACAATAAAGTTAAAAATATTTGGAATTACTATTTTTGGATCTTTTAATAAAAGATTTAGTTTTCAAATGAAAAGGTAGAAATATAAATAAAGATTATTTTATAGAGCCAAATTAAACCTTGGCCAAGCTTTTGAAATAAAATGTTTTGTTTTGATTAAAAGAGTAAAGGTTTATTTAAATAAAATAATGAGGGTTTATTAATAAACCAATTTTATTAAAATAAAGGTTTTACCATTTTAATTAAACATCAAAACATGTTATTTTATTTTAAACAAGTTTTGCAATTATTTTTTCAAATAAAACCTACTGATTTGGTTTTAATAATATTTAGATTTCAAATGGAGATTTTAAATAAATAAATCAAAACCTATTTGAATTAATAAATAAAGTCTATTTTATTTAATTATTAATGGACCCTAAAATAAAAATATTATTTTGTTTTGGACTTTGTTTTGTGTTGTTAAACAGAACTAAACCGAATACAAAGTTTGGTGGAAGTTTGATTTGATTTGGTTGTTTGAATTGTGGTTTGAATTTCAAAAACAGAAAATCGAAATAGAAAAAGATAAAGCAATCAGAAAAAAATAGAATCAGACCTGACCCAGCCCAACCAGCCCACCTGGCCCAGTCCAGCCCACCTATCCCCCTCGCCCCCGAAGCGTTTTTCTTACCAAAGAAAGAACCCGCACCCTCACTGACCGGTGGACCCTATTTCCTCTCTCTCTCTCACGCTGCCAAGCGGACCCTATCTGCCTCGTCAGCGTCTTCAACCGCGGACCCGTTCCTTCCCCTCACCTCGCCGGCCGTTTCTGGCTATAATCGCTCGCGTAAATTTGCGTCAATGCCTCAGCAATTCAACCCCGTGACCACGCAGTGATAAACGCCAGCATCTCCTCTCTCTTTCCCCTCTCTCGCCCGACCCTCTCTGCAATCAGGCTGCCCTCATTGCTTGCAACAACCTCCCTGTCTCCGACGAGCTCGCAACCGAATTCCAGCAGCCCTGCGCCACCCTTTGCCTTCCCGAGCACACGGCCGTGATCCCCAGCCTCTGGCGCTTCTCCCTGTGCCTTCTGTTCAACCGCGCTCGCCCCAGACCCTCGGCTTCAAAAACATCTGAGCGCCGCCGCGTCTGCTTCTTTTTCCGGCGACCTCCCCTAGTAAGTTTCGACCGCCCCGGCACCTCCTATTGATGCTCACTTCATCAGCAGAACAAACCGCGTCTAACCATGCCCTTATTCTTCCTCGGGGTGATCTACAACGTCGCCCCCGACGACCTCCAGAGCCGCCTGACGCCACCACCTACTCCGACGAGGAATTGCCGCCGACCCTGAGCGCCCCTTGCCAAGCAGACCATGCGTTGAACTTCCCCTCGACCTCGCAAGCACGGTGAGCACCCCCGTTTCCTTCTTTGCTTCCTGTATCGCCGGCTCCGCCGTAGACAGAGCGTGCGCCGCCGCCAGCCGCCGCCAGCTCGTGGTCAAATGCACAGAGCCCGTCAGATCCAAATCCTGTGGCTACGATTAGATTAGATTAGATCGAAGGGGTAAGTTTGATTCAGAGCCGTAGGATTTCATTTAGATATAACGCACCGCATCAGTCGATCCACCTGAAGCGGTACCGACGAATAGGAAAGCGCCACGTGGCCAACCTTTGATTTAAAACAGATTTTAGAATCTGATTTAGATGAAAATTTGTAAACCTTATAACTTTTGATCCACACGTCCAAAATTTGCAAATTTTATATCAATGGAATCAGTGGAACAAGCCCTAGCCAACCATGCACTTTGTTTAGTAAAAAGCTTCTGTTAAATTGTTTGTTTTTGCAGAAACATATGTATGCTTGTTTAGGTTATAAAAATTATTCCAAAATGATTTTGAGGATAAAATCTTTTGCAAATGGTGTGTTTTGAACCTACTAACCATAGTAAACACTTTGTGGTTTCAAAAATATATTTGGTGATGCAAAAGAATGAATCTTGGATTTAAAACCAATTCTAGTCAAATAAAAATATGGTTTATTTATTAAAATGGTTTTGGAAGAAAACCTTTGGGAAATGTTTTGTTTCAAACTCTCTGACCCCAAACACCAAGTTTTATGATTTGAAAATGTATTTGGTGAACCCTATAGAACTACTACTTTACTAAAGACATTTTCAAACCACATAAAATAATGACTTGGTTTAGAAAATGGTTTATAAAGTGAAATCTTTTGCAAATGACTTTGCCACTTTATAAAATGACCATTAGGTGTTTTCAAATGTTTATGACCCATTAGGAACCACTTTTTCAAATAAAACAAAGCTTGGCATGTTTGCATGCATTACCTTGACTTTATCATTTTATGTGATGTTTTGCTTGATTGGTAGATTGAGATTGTGCCTTGTTTGATTGAATTGTAGTGACTTGAAGAGTGTGATTGTTGAAAGGACAAGGAGTGAACTTATACCCTCTACCAAAAAGGCAAGTGATGCTTCATACTTTTGTCCCATTACTTTCACTATGCATTAGTGATTTTTCTAAGTAAAACTTGCATGGAATTTTTGCTAAGAATAAACCATGCTATGGGAAAACCTAGTAGATGAAACCTTAGTAGAATTTCCTAAGTTAAGATTCCTACTACTATCATGCTTAGCTTAGCTAATAGAAAACAAGGGTGGAATATATACATTCATACTATGGAAAAATTTCTAAGTCTGAGCACTTGTGTTTTTGTTTAATAAAACAACTAAGATAATGAATCACCTGGGTGGAAAGGAACTTGCTTGGTGGTTTTTGGTTGAGTGGTTACACAAGGCACATGGCTATGGTTTACCTTGTGTATCACACTTGTGGATTGCCACCCAGGAACAAAGAGATTTGAGATGTCAAATGTTGAGAAGCTTCAAGTGCAACCACTTGGCATTATGGGCTCTGCCTGGATCATATGGGTTGCTAGAACTTAGCCAATTGGACAGTTGGTGGTAGTGGGAATGATAGGTTGGAACGCGTCCATTTGGTCTAAGGAAAGGCTTCTTAAAGATCTTGTCTTGGTGAAACCAAGTCTTGTGGGGAAAGTGCACCACCTCTACAGAGTGTAAAATCTAAGTACTTAGCCATGTCCCTGGTAAAGGACAATTTGAGCATCAAGACATGGAAGCTATCAAGAATCTCATCATCCAAATTTCTAAGTTAAAAACTTGTGGTTAAACAAGGGTGAAAGGATCTTCAATCTTTGATTGGTAGATGCCTTGGGTGATTTTTGTCAAGCAAAAACTTAGTGTTTTCAAATGATAAGGAAAATCTATTTTGAGCAATGCAAGCCTAAGCTCCACTTAGCCAAATGCATATAGATGATAGACTCCACTATACTACCATAGTATCACTTGCCAATACAATTCAAATGTATTGACCCTTGTGGCTGTAACTTGTTATGTTGCAGGTTTGATTGATATTAGTGGAGTTTAATGATTAGGATTACAAGTCTACAACCAACATGTCTGCCTGTGGCACTTTGAAGATGAAGGACCCCATGCTTATAGAAATTCTGCTGCAATGTATTGTAATAGCCAAATGAGCTATGTAAGATGTAATAAATTATGTTATTCCTGGTTATAAAGTTGTATTATGACCTTTGTTTCTTGATATTACATCTTAGCTATGGATGCTAGCTATTGATCCAGGGACTAGCATTGTAAACACAGGGAACTCTACCTTATTAAAGGTTGGGAACCTTACAGATGGTATCAGAGCATTGTGTTGCCTGTAGGATTTATAAACCTAGGATTGGACAAAACCCCTTAGAAAAATAGGAGTTGCATTTGTTCCAAAACTTATTTACAAACAATCTTGTAAACTCTTTCCTCAACCATTTTGGTTTCAACTCTACATCTCTTCTATTTCAACTTGATGGACAAACCTACCCCATGGCCAAAGACTTCACCATGAGCTAAGGACTTCATCAACTCTAATGACTTCAACATCTTCAACTCTAATGACTTCAACATCATCAGCATTTTCACCAAGGACCTCAACCTTGGATATCACTAAGGAAAAGTGAGACAAGAAATCTTGCTCAAGATTTGAAGACTAAGGAAACACAAATTAGAAGGAGCCATCATCACTTTAAAGTTTTTGTGACCAAGAGTTTTCCCAAGGAAACCATGATCTCAAGCAAGAAGAATCAACCAAGAAGGATGGAAAGATCACAAGTGAACCATATAGATGGACCACCATATTTAGTTTAAGCCAAACCCACCAACTTATGTGTTGTAACAAAAATATTTTTGGTTGCCTAAAAATGTGCTTGAACTTTATTGTTTGAGTGGAATGTTTGTTTGTGATTTCTTGCACATTGCTTGTGTGAATTGTGATGTGTGTGGTTAGAATTATTCCTTAGAAAATCTTTTGCCCATTCTAATCCCAATCCAACCCAAACAGATGACTACTCCAAGAAACTCCAACATCAAGGATGATGGCAACAACAACAACCAAGAGATGCACATGAGAGAACAACTACTAGCAAACCAAACCCAGTTGAGCCAAGTGACAACTCAGCTTTTAGCCAACAACAATGGATTAGACCCAGCCATACAAAGGATTTTGGAACTTTAATCCCAATTTTTGCAAGGGATGGCCACTCAAATGATCAACATTGGAGACAACTCTTCCAAAGGAGTTTATGACAACAAGGATGACAAAGATGTTATTTTAGAAGGAACCAAAGCTTGCAATATTTGTGGAGACAAGGATCACACCTCCAAGGAACATAGGGATCAATGCCCCAATTGTGAAGAGGAACATCCAGTTGGCCAATGTCCCACATCTCAAGCTACTTGCTTCCTATGTGAAGGAAATAGTCATGTCCCTATCCAATGCCCCATCTATTCCATAATTCAAAAAAGGAAACAAGGTGGAGTGCAACAACTGATTACAAACTATCAAGAGGGAGCTAAGTCTACCAAGAAAGATGAGGACAAAGGAAAATCTCCACTTATACCTCCATGCAATACAACCCAATTTAAAGGACCAAAGAAGAGGCATATGAATTATCCAAGGAGCAATAGAAGGTCCAAGAAACCAGTAGACATTCCTACCTATGAGATAACATATGAAGAGCATGAACTGGAAGCACTCTTAGCTTTGGAGAAACCCAAGAAAAAGAAGGAAAAAAGCCATGTGCAATGTTACACTTGCAAAGAGATGGGACACTATGCCAATGAATGCCTAGAAAAGAAGAAGAACCAAGGAAACAAACAAGAGGAAATGATACCAAAAGAAAAGAAAGATATTAGCCAAGTGTGGTGCAACAACTGCAAAGAGCTAGGACATTATGCAAGCAACTGTCCAGAAAAGATGAAGCACAAGATAAGCAAACCTATGAAGGATCTCAGCCTTGTCACATGTTTCAAATGCAAGGATCTAGGCCACTATGCAAACCTCTGTCCAGAGAAGCTTCATCAAAATCCCAAGCAAACCAATATGTAATCTAGTTGGAAAAATTTTAAGGGTGGTAGTACCCTAGTTGTTTTGAGCCTACTTGTAAACCCTAGCCTCCCCAAATCTCGGGACGAGATTTATTTTAAGGGTGGTAGCTTGTCACATCCCAAGATTTTCCAAATCTTGTTATGTGAAAAATAAATGAATAAAATAAAACTTTGTTGATTTTCAGGGTGAGAAGAAACTTTTGATTCCAATTGGAAACTTTCAAAACCTATTTGGATCAAATAAAATCCTAAAGGGATTTAAAAAGATAAAATAAACAATAAAGTTAAAAATATTTGGAATTACTATTTTTGGATCGTTTAATAAAAGATTTAGTTTTCAAATGAAAAGGTAGAAATATAAATAAAGATTATTTTATAGAGCCAAATTAAACCTTGGTCAAGCTTTTGAAATAAAATGTTTTGTTTTGATTAAAAGAGTTAAAGGTTTATTTAAATAAAATAATGAGGGTTTATTAATAAACCAATTTTATTAAAATAAAGGTTTTACCATTTTAATTAAACATCAAAACATGTTATTTTATTTTAAACAAGTTTTCCAAGTATTTTTTCAAATAAAACCTACTGATTTGGTTTTAATAATATTTAGATTTCAAATGGAGATTTTAAATAAATAAATCAAAACCTATTTGAATTAATAAATAAAGTCTATTTTATTTAATTATTAATGGACCCTAAATAAAAATATTATTTTGTTTTGGACTTTGTTTTGTGTTGTAAACAGAACTAAACACAATACAAAGTTTGGTGGAAGTTTGATTTGATTTGGTTGTTTGAATTGTGGTTTGAATTTCAAAAACAGAAAATCGAAATAGAAAAAGATAAAGCAATCAGAAAGAAAAAAATAGAATCAGACCTGACCCAGCCCAACCAGCCCACCTGGCCCAGTCCATCCCACCTATCCCCCTCGCCCCCGAAGCGTTTTTCTTACCAAAGAAAGAACCCGCACCCTCACTGACCGGTGGACCCTATTTCCTCTCTCTCTCACGCTGCCAAGCGGACCCCACCTGCCTCGTCAGCATCTTCAACCGCGGACCCGTCCCTTCCCCTCACCTCGCCGGCCGTTTCTGGCTATAATCGCTCGCGTAAATTCGTGTCAATGCCTCAGCAATTCAACCTCGTGACCACGCAGTGATAAACGCCAGCATCTCCTCTCTCTTTCCCCTCTCTCGCCCGACCCTCTCTGCCCTCAGGCTGTCCTCATTGCTTGCAACAACCTCCCTGTCTCCGACGAGCTCGCAACCGAATTCCGGCAGCCCTGCGCCACCCTTTGCCTTCCCGAGCACACGGCCATGATCCCCAGCCTCTGGCGCTTCTCCCTGTGCCTTCTGTTCAACCGCGCTCGCCCTAGAGCCTCGGCTTCGACAAACATCTGAGCGCCGCCGCGTCTGCTTCTTTTTCCGGCGACCTCCCCTGGTAAGTTTCGACCGCCCCGGTACCTCCTATTGATGCTCACTTCATCAGCAGAACAAACCGCGTCTAACCATGCCCTTATTCTTCCTCGGGTTGATCTACAACGTCGCCCCCGACGACCTCCAAAGCCGCCTGACGCCGCCACCTACTCCGACGAGGAATTGCCGCCGTCCCTGAGCGCCCCTTGCCAAGCAGACCACGCGTTGAGCTTCCCCTCGACCTCGCAAGCACGGTGAGAACCCCCGTTTCCTTCTTTGCTTCCTGTATCGCCGGCTCCGCCATAGACAGAGTGTGCGCCGCCGCCAGCCGCCGCCAGCTCGTGGTCAAACGCACAGAGCCCGTCAGATCCAAATCATGTGGCTACGATTAGATTAGATCAAAGGGGTAAGTTTGATTCAGAGCCGTAGGATTTCATTTAGATCTAACGCTCTGCATCAGTCGCTCCACCCGAAGCGGTACCGACGAATAGGAAAGCGCCACGTGGCCAACCTTTGATTTAAAACAGATTTTAGAATCTAATTTAGATGCAAATTTGTAAACCTTATAACTTTTGATCCACACGTCCAAAATTTGCAAATTTTATATCAATGGAATCAGTGGAACAAGCCCTAGCCAACCATGCACTTTGTTTAGTAAAAAGCTTCTGTTAAATTGTTTGATTTGCAGAAACATATGTATGCTTGTTTAGGTTATAAAAATTATTCCAAAATGATTTTGAGGATAAAATCTTTTGCAAATGGTGTGTTTTGAACCTACTGACCATAGTAAACACTTTGTGGTTTCAAAAATATATTTGGTGATGCAAAAGAATGAATCTTGGATTTAAAACCAATTCTAGTCAAATAAAAATATGGTTTATTTATTAAAAATGGTTTTGGAAGAAAACCTTTGGGAAATGTTTTGTTTCAAACTCTCTGACCCCAAACACCAAGTTTTATGATTTGAAAATGTATTTGGTGAACCCTATAGAACTACTACTTTACTAAAGACATTTTCAAACCACATAAAATAATGACTTGGTTTAGAAAATGGTTTATAAAGTGAAATCTTTTGCAAATGAATTTGCCACTTTATAAAATGACCATTAGGTGTTTTCAAATGTTTATGACCCATTAGGAACCACTTTTTCAAATAAAACAAAGCTTGGCATGTTTGCATGCATTACCTTGACTTTATCATTTTATGTGATGTTTTGCTTGATTGGTAGATTGAGATTGTGCCTTGTTTGATTGAATTGTAGTGACTTGAAGAGTGTGATTGTTGCAAGGACAAGGAGTGAACTTATAAGCTCTACCAAAAAGGCAAGTGATGCTTCATACTTTTGTCCCATTACTTTCACTATGCATTAGTGATTTTTCTAAGTAAAACTTGCATGGAATTTTTGCTAAGAATAAACCATGCTATGGGAAAACCTAGTAGACGAAACCTTAGTAGCATTTCCTAAGTTAAGATTCCTACTACTATCATGCTTAGCTTAGCTAATAGAAAACAAGGGTGGAATATATACATTCATACTGTGGAAAAATTTCTAAGTCCGAGGACTTGTGTTTTTGTTTAATAAAACAACTAAGATAATGAATCACCTGGGTGGAAAGGGACTTGCTTGGTGGTTTTTGGTTGAGTGGTTACACAAGGCCCATGGCTATGGTTTACCTTGTGTATCACACTTGTGGATTGCCACCCAGGAACAAAGAGATTTGAGATGTCAAATGTTGAGAAGCTTCAAGTGCAACCACTTGGCATTATGGGCTCTACCTGGATCATATGGGTTGCTAGAACTTAGCCAATTGGACAGTTGGTGGTAGTGGGAATGATAGGTTGGAACGCGTCCATTTGGTCTAAGGAAAGGCTTCTGAAAGATCTTGTCTTGGTGAAACCAAGTCTTGTGGGGAAAGTGCACCACCTCTACAGAGTGTAAAATCTAAGTACTTAGCCATGTCCCTGGTAAAGGACAATTTGAGCATCAAGACATGGAAGCTATCAAGAATCTCATCATCCAAATTTCTAAGTTAAAAACTTGTGGTTAAACACGGGTGAAAGGATCTTCAATCTTTGATTGGTAGATGCCTTGGGTGATTTTTGTCAAGCAAAAACTTAGTGTTTTCAAATGATAAGGAAAATCTATTTTGAGCAATGCAAGCCTAAGCTCCACTTAGGCAAATGCATATAGATGATAGACTCCACTATACTACCATAGTATCACTTGCCAATACAATTCAAATGTATTGAACCTTGTGGCTGTAACTTGTTATGTTGCAAGTTTGATTGATATTAGTGGAGTTTAATGATTAGGATTACAAGTCTACAACCAACATGTCTGCCTATGGCACTTTGAAGATGAAGGACCCCATGCTTATAGAAATTCTGCTGCAATGTATTGTAATAGCCAAATGAGCTATGTAAGATGTAATAAATTATGTTATTCCTGGTTATAAAGTTGTATTATGACATTTGTTTCTTGATATTACATCTTAACTGTGGATGCTAGCTATTGATCCAGGGACTATCATTGTAAACACAGGGATCTCTACCTTATTAAAGGTTGGGAACCTTACACCCGCACTCCACCCGCGCTTCGCCAGACTCACCCAGCGGCACACAACACACATTCAGCACCACTACACACTAAACACAAACGCACACACGGTGGCTGTTTGCTGAAGGCCAATCTAATCTCTTGAGGTGGGAGTTGGTGGTGATCTCTTGCAAACAAGGCCCCTCCTCAAGAAAGCATCGTCGTTGCTTCTCTAGCGGTCGTCGTGCTGCTCTCTCTTGGCCGGCCGTGGCGACGAGGAAGAGAAAGAGGACATCGGCTTCTGGGTGCAGTTGAATCTTCTCTCGGGAGCTCATCCACGGTGGCCATGGAGGTCGTCGGTCTTGCTAGCCGACAGACGCCTACTCCTGACGCCGGAATCTCGAAGATTTCTAAATCTCTAGATGGGAGGCCCTTCTGCGACTTCTCGTCGGTGCTCCACGCTCTCCTCTCCCCAAGTGGTAGGTTCCCCAGTTGAGAGGTTGACGGCCGGCGATGTCGTCGTCCTTGCGGCGGTGGCCAAGGACCCGATCGCTTTTTTAGCAAGCTTTTCAGGGTCCTCGATGCTTATTTACAGGACTATGTTGTAATCTTTACCTATTTTAAGGTCTTGTTTGTACTTTTTCTTGTAACAGTCGGGATTTAATGCACCTTTTTCAGGGTCCTTCGAGGCCCCTCTCCTTGTTAAAAAAAACGCACCCTGTCACGCCTCCACGCTCCCGACCCGCTGAGCCCCTCGCCTCGCAACCCAGCGCTCGCTCGACACAGGCCTGCTCGCGTGGACCACCTGTCCCCGTTTGACCGCTCCCGTCCACCCTCCCACGCAATCCCGGCCCCACCCGCATGACCCCGTGCCCTGCTCCTTGCTTCGCTCCCACCTCACGAGCCCTCTCTCGCATCTATCCCGAAATCCCGCTAGCACCTCCTCTACGCCTTCCTCTCCCTGCAGGCACATCCTCCTCTCCGTTTGGCGCCACCGTCGGCTTTCCCCTTTCTGGCCCTAGCTCCCGCTGACCTCGCCGGAGCCCCCGCGACGACCGCCTCACCCCACCGATGTAGCCTCCGTATCTATCGGTCCTGCATCGCCTCCGCCTCAAGATCCTTGTATAAGGGTTATAGTTATCGTTTAGAGTTAAATATGGAAATAAGCAAACACTTGTTTCAAATACAAAGGAACATCCAAAGATTCGTGGAAACAACACCATAAGAGTTATGGCATGTTCAAGTTTTTGGAGATTTCCATAATTCAAAATCGTGGCGAATAAACAAGTCTTTGTAGCGTATTCATAGGAATACAGGTTCCACAAAGGGCAAACCTGTTGTTTTCCTAAGTTTATGTGTCTTGATAAATATACATGTGGAAGAAAGTAAAAATTTCAAAACAAGGTATTTGACCTTACCTCCTGATTGTTGAGTGGCGCAATGAAATTTGTTTCATGAAACCGAACTCTACAAATAGAGGAGAAACCAATGATAATGATCATAAAATTTTAGCGAATACTTTTACTAAATAAAGTAGGATTCAACGATATATATTCTGCAAGTTTGTGGAATTATATTATTGATTCACTTTTCATGTTATGTGAACAAGACATACTACGAAATACAAAGAAGTGTGATGGAACTAAGTGCGAGAAATGACTAAGTGTCATAAAATCCTATATTAAGTTACATTTAAGATTGAAAAGTAACATGTTACTTGATATTATTAATTAAAGATGTTTACTTGATATTTCTAAATGATTGCGAATGTTTTTTCACAAAGAATGTTTGGACAAATTCAAGGAGTTGACTACAAATGTAGCGATGCTTGAGTCTATTGGATTTACACCAGAAATATATGGTTATTGGGAACTCGCAACTAGAATTCTCAATTTGATGATGATCAAATAATTTTGGAATGTCCAAGATTATCGAGAGGACTTTTTTTAGGGTTGAACAGTAGGGAAAGTTCCCACTACAATTTTTATAAATAAATATTAGAGAGAGTTACATATTTACAAAGTTACATATCCACCTCATTGAGGGATTACAGCCAGAGGGTAACTATCTCCAATCTAAATGGGAGTTGATCCAGGTTTTTAGACCATGGCTATGTTTTTTCTTAATTCTAAGCACAACCCACATCTCAGTTCTTGGGTCACAATGGCCTTCCATTCCTCCAATGAAGGACTTTGATTGTTGAAAATCTTGTTATTGCGGCATATCCAAATTCCCCAGGCTACTAAGATAATAATCTCCATTGCAAAAGGTACTTTCAGCTTGCTTTTTATATTTGAAAATGCCTCTTTTAGCGAGAGGTCCATGGTCCTGGTTGGACATTGATACGTCGTAAACGTATCTATATTTTTTGATGTTCCATGCCTGTTTAGTATCTACTTTGCTTTGCTTTGTCTACACTTTGAGGTATTTTTATATGTTTTCTGGGACTAACCTATTAACAAGATGCCACTGTGTCAGTTGCCTGTTTTATTCTGTTTTTGGTTCCAGAAAAGGCAGAAAATGAATATTCTCGGAATTGGACGGAACAAAAGCCAAAGTCAATATTTTACCGTGGGGAACACGGAGCCAGAAGACGAGACGGAGGAGGGCCTCGAGGGGGCCACACACCCTGGCCACGCGGCCAGGCCTGGCCCGCGCCCGGGGGTGAGGCCGCCTCGGGCACCCCCTCGGTCTCCCTCTTCGCCTATAAGAATCCCCCGATACCTAAACCGTAAGTACCCGATCAATATTCCATGAAATAGTCTGTAGCCGCCACCACCATCGTCCCTAGATTGGGGGGATCTGAAGCTCTTCTCGGCACCCTGCCGGAGGGGAGAGATCATCCCGGAGGCCTTCTTCATCACCATGCCAGCCTCCAGTATGATGTGTGAGTAGTTCCACCTTGGACTACGGGTCCATGTAGTAGCTAGATGGTTGTTTCTCCTCCTTTGTGCTACCATGTTTAGATCTTGTGAGCTCCGTTCATGATCAATATCATCTATTTGTAATCATGCATGTTGTGTTTGCGGGGATCCGATGGATATTGAGATTACTATGTCAGATTGGTTAATGATTTTATCTTATTGATTCTATCATGTCTGTGTTGTTTGAGATCTTGCATGCTCTCTGTTTCTAGTAGCTATCTTGGCCAAGTAGATGCTAGTGACTCCAAGAGGGAGTATTTATGCTCGATAGTGGGTTCATGCCTCTATTTAATCTGCGGAAGTGACATAAATCTCTAAGGTTGTAGATTTGTTGTTGCTACTAGGGAGAAAACAACAATCTCTTGTTCATGGAACAAGTGGATTGTTTACCTTACACACTTTGCTTAAAGCAGTTATCCGTTGCTTGCAACTTAATACTGGAGGGGGTTCGGATGACAACCTGAAGGTGGATTACTAGTCATAGATGCAGTTGGATGGCGATCTATGTATATTGTTGTAATGCCCAATCAAATCTCATAGGATCATGAATGTCTAGTATTGCATTGTTTTGCCTTTCTCTGTCCTGTCAATTTCCCCGCTGTAATTTGTTTACCCAGCATGTTATGTTGTTTATCTTAAGGAGAACACTTCTAGTGAACTATGGACCCCAGTCCAATCATTACCATTGATACATCTTCCATTATTCCTGTTACTTTCTGCAAACCACCATTACCTTCCGCACTATATAGTTAATCCTTTATTTTCAGCAAACCGGTGAGATTGACAACCTCACTGTTTGTTTGGGCAAAGTCTTGAGTTTGTGTTGTGAAGGTTTCCAAGTTGCTAGCAACACCTTTGGGTCGTTTCCTTCCTCCTACTAGTTCGATAACCTTGATTTCTTTCTGAGGGAAAACTTGCTGTTGTGCTCATCATACCTTCCTCTTGGGGTTTCCCAATGATACCTCGGAAACGTATCTATAATTTTTGATGATCCATGCTTGTTTTGTATCTTTTCTAGAACTAACATATTACAAGTTTCTACAGTGCCAGTTGCCTGTTTTCTTCTGGTTTTGGTTCCAGAAAGGTAGTAAATCAATATTCTCGGAATTGGACGGGAAAAAAGCCAAAGTCATTATTTTTCCCGGAGCAACACGGAACCACGAAGCAGATCCGGAGGGGGGCCACAGGGTGGCCGCACCCCCCTAGGTGCGGGCAAGCCCTAGGGGCGCCCACAGGGGGTGTGGACCCCCTAGACCCCCAACGACCTTGATTCATGCGCCTATAAGAGCCCCCGATGAGAAAACCCTAGATAATCCATCAGAAATCCACGAAAACCTCCGTAGCGCCGCCACCACCGAAGGGGAGATTCGAGGGACAGAAAGTCTCTGTTCCGGCACCCTGCCGGGATGGGGAAGTGCCCCCGGAGCCATCTCCATCGATCTCCACCACCATCTCCATCACCGTTGCTAATTCCCATGATGAGGAGGGAGTAATTCTTCCTCAGGGCTAAGGGCTCTACCAGTAGCTATGTGTTCATCTCTCTCTATGCATGATCTTGTGGTCATGAGCTTTGTAATCAAGTAGATCTACCTTGCTACTCAAGTGCTTCATTAGATCTTTTCTCTCCCCATGTGTGTGTAAGTGACAGCGTGCACGCCATGGTGGCACTTAGGCTTGAGTCTACATAAATACTCTTTGTGCTTTAATAGATCTATGATTTTCCCCACGTGTGTGAAATTGACAGCGTGCATACCGTGTGTGGAACTTTGGCTAGATATATTTTGAGTTGGATGTCTCTATGAAATTGTGGTGTTTGTTGGAACCATCTAGCGCTCAAGGTGATAGTGTGGGGTTATCTAGATTGGGGAAGGCGAACTTTGAGGTGTGTTGTTATAGCCCTACCTTGGATTAGAGTGTCCAACCGGAGAGTAGTTAAGAGTAGTATGATGAAGAGAGGATATTTATATGAGAGAGTGTTCACTAGTGAAAGTATGATCCCTAGGCCTTGTTTCTAAGCATTGAAACACCATTTGCTACTAGATCTATTGCATGTTTGCTTGCTTTCTTGTTGCCTTTAGTCTTTGCCTCACCATCAAGCTCTTTTCTGGCACCGTTACCACTTGTATTTCACTATCTCTTCGCCGAACTAGTGCACCTATACACCTGACAAGTGTATTGGGTGTGTTGGGGACACAAGAGACTTCTTGTATCTTGATTGCAGGATTGCTTGAGAGGGAATACCTTTGACCACTTCCTCCCTGAGTTCGATAAACCTTGGGCAATCCACTTAAGGGAAACTTGCTTCTGTTCTACAAACGTCTACACTTGGAGGCCCAACAACTATCTACAATAATAGAAGTGCGTAGACATCAAGCTCTTTTCTTGGCGCCGTTGCCGGGGACGTTTTGGGCTTTTACCTTTCCTCCATGCCAGAAAGCTCTTTTCTGGCGCCGTTGCCGAGGAGGTAAGGTAAAAGGTACTCACATCCTCCGGTGTGAGTGCTCGAAGTTATTTCCTTTAGATTCTGCAATTTTGTCTTTTTGTTTCTTGTTTTCACTAGTTAGGCTTAATGGAAAACAACAACAAAATTAGAGAGCTCTATAGTGTTTATCTTGAGTTTGGACATGAAGTGTTTGAAGAGAAAATTAAAAAACCTATAGAACTTTATTTGCATGCTAATAACAATGTTATTAGTATGCATTTTTTCAACAGCATTGTTACTAATGCTATGGAAACGTCTAAGCTTGGGGAAGCTAGTTTTGATGAAAATGATCTTTTTAGTCCCCCAGCTTTGGAAGATAGCTATTCTATTGCTTATGATGATACCAAACCTCCAATATATGATGATTACAATGATGAATATGATATTTACAGTCCACCTACTATTGAGGAGAAAAATTATTCTGATTACAATATGCCTCCTATATTTGATGATTATGGTGATGAGAATAATAGTGATAGCTATTTTGTTGAATTTGCTCCCACTATAATTAATAAGAATGACTATTCTTATGTGGAGAGTAATAATTATTATATGCATGTGGCTCATGATAAAAATGTCTTATGTGATAGTTACATTGTTAATTTTATTCATGTTTCTACTGAAAGTTAATATGAGAGAGGGAAACATGGTCTTATGTATCTCAACAATATTAAGTTTCCCCTCTTTATGTTGAAAGTTTTGAAGTTGCACTTGATTTGCTTTCCTATGCTTGTTTCTTTGTTCTTTAATTAATTGTTTCTTTACAAGATTCCTATGCATAGGAAGCGGGTTAGACTAAAATGTGTTTTGAATTTGCTTCTGCATGCTCTCTTTTACTTCATTTCATATTTCTTATGTGAGCATCTTTTCAAACTATCAAGCCTAACTTAAAGGCATTAAAGAAAAGTACTTGTTGGGAGATATCCCAAGAGTTTTCTTGAGTCTTGGAAGTTATTACTTCTGTAATGACCTCTCCTTATCCTTTTTGTTTGCTTTTTGTGCCAAGAATGACCTCTAATGAGAGGGAAGTAAGATTTGGGGAGTTGCTGTCCCGAAACATATTTTTGTCCTCCACCATAAAAATTCGTGAGGAGTCTCTGTAAGTAGGATTGAGCTCAAAATTTACGAAAAAATCCCCAGTATGTTATCTAACTTTTTTTAGTTCAAAACTTTTTGATTTGAGCAACAGAAGATGTTCCAAAAAATCAGTTTCTACCTGCTGGTCTGTTTTGACAGATTTCTGCCATTATTTGCAGTTGCTTCTTATTGATTCCTTTTTTAGTTCTCTTTTGGGGAATTGAGCTTTTTGAAGGAGATACTACAGTAGCTTGTGTTTTTAGTGAAAACCCTTGCTATTTCAAAGCTTTGCCAGATGTCTAATATCTTTTGAATACACTAATGTTGCTAATGAAGATTGTGTGAAGTTTTGTATGAAGGAAAAAATTTAGGTGTAGAGAGAGAATGATGTAATGAGATGAAGAATGGATAAAAGCTCAAGCTTGGGGATGCCACCCCATGTCACCCCAAGAAATATTCAAGAGCTACAAGCAACAAAATCTTGGGGATGCCCAAGGCATCCCCTTCTTCATCAATAAAAATCTTAGGTCTTTCTAGACACTTCGTTTTTATTGTTTCATGCATTGTTGTGTTGTTCTTGGAGCGTCTTAGTTTTTGGTTTTGGTTTTCGTTTGCTTAGTTTGATTGAGTAAGTTGGTTGGTTACACCACACTTCTTTTGGAGAGAGACACACTCTGTTTCCATTGCCTAGAACACTCTAGTTTTCACTCTTATTGTTTTGTGAGTGTTCACTTTTGCTAGCACTGCGTTCAGCCTTAGTTTTCTTGTGCTTTTAGCTTAGAACTTTTTAGTTCTTCTTTGTGGATTTGTGAGACAAGCTCACTGGTCTTTATTTATTATTATATTTGTGAGTTGTTTCAAATAAGTTGCTTGGTGTTGTAAAGGAGTAGTAAGTTCTTGCTTGAAGTGCAAGAGGAGCTTGCATTGACTGTGACTTAGACTTCAACATGACATGCTAGGTGTTATTTTGGCATTAGCTTAGTGATTATTGTTGTAGCATGTCTTGTTCCAAACAATTGGGATTGCTTAGTGTGCCTTGAAGAAATTATGCGTTGTTTTAGCATGCAAAAGCATAGTATTGTAGTATTCTCCTTTGATGCTTTGCTTGGGTTGACTTGGCACATGGTCACACCATGTTATGACTTTGACAAGTCACCATTAGCCTCTATGATCATTTAGTCCTTGACTTGTATTACCACTCTATGCTTTGATTAGTAATGCTTTGTTGCTCTACATGATTATGGCCATTATGCTCTCTTAGTTGGTTTGCTCCCAGTCTTTTGCTGGCCTCCACTTGTATTAGTAAGTTCTACTCATGCTTCCAACTCCCAAGAAACCAAGTTATTCCAAAGTGTCCACTATAAACTCATATGCATGGTGTGTTACACCATTCCATGTATATTCTCGTTTTCAATTATCTTCCAATTAAAAACTATTTTGTTATGTGAAAACTTAGTGATTAAAGCCCTCACGAACTTGATGGCACACTTTATATTCTTTGCCCCTAATAAAATTGAACCATTGTGACAACTTTGTTGTATATGCTTGCACTTATAAGTTGGAATTAGCAGATCCGTGCTGTCACGGGGAACGTTTGCAACATTGCACTTGTACTTTGTACTCAATTGATATCATGCTCTTTTGTCTATGGATGTCATCGGTGTGAAATAAAGAGGGAACTTGTAAGTCCATGGAGTTTGTATCCTGTGTTAGAGAAACGCCTGGGCCGCTAGCCTAAGCCATGCCTAATCATGGTGGAAACTTGCAGCATCACCATAATGAGCTATCTATGAAGCATCCTCAATAAAAAAAGCTATGCATATGGTAAATAAAAAGATTACTGAGATGCTCATTGTCTGTTTGCCTTGTCATTTTGGTTATGGGAAAGCTCATGTACCATGTGCAAGGGGTACCCCATTGGAGGTTCTCAATGATATGCAAATACTTACAATGAAAAGAACTTACATGGACCCAAAGTTGAGTATGCATGAGGTGTGGCCCTCATATTTAAGGGACTTGAGATTGCCAACTTATACTTCGTCAAGCATATACTCCACCATTGCCACTTTAACCTTAACCACTTCAAGATGCTTATGATAGGGGAAATGAGGGATGAAAGCTAACAAGTACCATAATTTATGGAAGCTCTTTTTGAAACTTGAAATCCCTGCTTCCTTTACAAAAGGCTTTTATTCCACCTTTATGTTGATCTACCTTTAGGCACCATTAAGAGAGCATAGTTGTCATTCTGTGTGCAGTGTTCCAAAGCTTATTAATTGATGCATATTGTGATATTACTTGTTCTTGTGCTATTTGTTTCTAGTCACCCTTGTGAACTTTGAAGGTGTTCTATGCATCTACTTGCTACTCTATGAGGGACAAGATGAATGCCACTATGCTATGTTTTCTATATGTGAAACAAACAAACGTTTTTCAATGCATGTTATTCATGATCTTTGTTTGTGGCCTTTCATGTTGCATGCATAGTTACTATGTCCTATTGTTAGAACTCCATCTTTCATGCACATGTTTAGAGTTCTTTGATCCCAGCTTTCAATGCTTGCAAATGGTTTGATCTTGGTTTTTATGGTGCATGTCACCTCAAAATTATTATTTTATCACTTACCTACTCGAGGACGAGCAGGAGTTAAGATTGGGGATGCTTGATACGTCGAAAACGTATCTATAATTTTTTATGCCCCATGCTTGTTTTGTATCTACTTTGCTTTCCTTTGTCTACACTTTGAGGTGTTTTTATATCTTTCCTGGAACTAACCTATTAACAAGTTGCCACAGTTCCAGTTGCCTGTTTTCTTCTGTTTTTGGTTCCAGAAAGGCAGAAAATCAATATTCTCGGAATTGGACGAGACAAAAGCCAAAGTCATTATTTTTTCCGGAGCAACACGGAACCACGAAGCAGAGCCGGGGGGCACAGGGTGGCTGCGCCCCCTAGGCACAGGAAAGCCCTAGGGGTGCCCACAGGGGGTGTGGGCCCCCTGGACCCCCACCGACCTTGATTCCTACGCCTATAAGAGCCCCCCGATGAGAAAACCCTAGATAATCCATCAGAAATCCACGAAAACCTCTGTAGCGCCGCCATCACCGAAGGGGAGATTTGGGGGACAGAAAGTCTCTGCTCCGGCACCCTGCCAGGACGGATAAATGCCCCCGGAGCCATCTCCATCGATCTCCACCACCATCTCCATCACCGTTGTTGATTCCCATGATGAGGAGGGAGTAGTTCTTCCTCAGGGCTAAGGGCTCTACCGGTAGCTATGTGTTCATATCTCTCTCTATGCATGATCTTGTGGTCATGAGCTTTGTAATGAAGTAGATCTACCTTGCTACTCAAGTGCTTCATTAGATCTCTGCTCTCCCCATGCGTGTGAAAGTGACAGTGTGCACGCCATGGTGGCACTTAGGCTTGAGTCTACATAAATACTCTTTGTGCTTTAATAGATCTATGCTTTTCCCCACGTGTGTGAAAGTGACAGCGTGCATACCATGTGTGGAACTTTGGCTATATTGAATATTTGTTATGAGTTATATTCGGAGTTGGATGTCTCTATTAAATTGTGGTGTTTGTTGGAACCATCTAGCGCTCAAGGTGACAGTGTGGGGTTATCTAGATTGGGGAAGACGCACTTTGTGGTGTGCTGTTATAGCCCTACCTTGGATTAGAGTGTCCAACCGGAGAGTAGTTAAGAGTAGTATGATGAAGAGAGGATATTTATATGAGAGAGTGTTCACTAGTGAAAGTATGATCCCTAGGCCTTGTTTCTAAGCATTGAAACACCATTTGCTACTAGATCTATTGCATGTTTGCTTACTTCCTTCTTGTTGCCTTTAGTCTTTGCCTCACCGTCAAGCTCTTTTCTAGCATCGTTACCACTTGTATTTCACTATCTCTTCTCCGAACTAGTGCACCTATACACCTGACAAGTGTATTGGGTGCGTTGGGGACACAAGAGACTTCTTGTATCTTGATTGCAGGATTGCTTAAGAGGGAATACCTTTGACCACTTCCTCCCTGAGTTCGATAAACCTTGGATAATCCACTTAAGGGAAACTTGCTGCTGTTCTACAAACCTCTGCACTTGGAGGTCCAACAACTATCTACAAGAATAGAAGTGCGTAGACATCACCCAATGAAGCTCTACAGTGATCTGAGCTGCATCAAGCTGTTTTCTGGCGCCGTTTTCGGGGAGGCTAAGGACGGCTTCACAAGGGGAGTCCTTCACAACCTTTCTCTTTACTTTGTTTTTGTTTTTCTTAGTTTCTTTTCCTTTGTTTTGTTTTCCTCTTTTTATCAAAAATCACAAAAAGTTAGTTTCGTTTGGTTTGTTTTTCTTATAAAAACACAAAAAATTAGTTCCTACTATAGTTGTTGGTTTGTTATTGTCTTGCTTTGTCATGCTTTCTATCAATGGATGGTTTCTTTGAAAATAGTTCTTATTGGCAAGGTGGGTTCACAAAATAACAAAAATACTATTATAAGGAACATCGCTTGTCACAAAAAGGGAAACACTTATGGGAACAAATTGATAAATTGAATATTATTGCTAGAGGTGTGTGATCTACTTATAATGTTACTTATTGCCTTGATAAAGCTTGTTGATGTAGGAGGTATAAACACCTCCCTTTCAATGTGAGTATAATGATAATGTTACCATATCTTATGTTAAGGGAAATTATGACTTTTATGATGTGGAACAAATTGAAGAATTTATTGCTTGGAAGGGTGCATTCGAACTTGCTAGTTTGCTTGAAAATATTGATGATTCACCTTATGAATATGAGGTTTATGATATACTTAAATTTTGCTTTAATAATTACAAGGAATAAAATGTCTATATTCTTGAATATTTTAATAGATGCTTTCCACAAACGGAAGAGATTAATGCCTTGCAGGAGCCTATGGAAGAAGAAATTGTTGAAACTGGAAGCTCATTAGATAAAAAAGAGGAGGAGAGTGATGAACAAAAGGAGGAAGAAAGGATTAGATACCCATGCCTAACTTCAAATGAGAGTAACTCTTTATCCCTTACATTATTTGATTCTCCCCCATGCTTACCAAAGGAGGATGAATGTTATGTTCCTGTGGATCCTTTTGAAATATCTACTATGGGTAAAACTTGTGATAATAATTATGCTCCTGTTATCTATGATAATCCTTTATTTGTGCCTGACTTCGAAATTCATGGTACTAAAGAGTTTTGCTTAGAAAATGTTTATGATAAAGCTCTATATGATGGTCCTATATTGAATGACCAGTCACCTTGTTATAAAATTGTTAAAAGTGGGTTTGAAGGTTTTAATCCCACTAGTTTTGAGCTTGATAGAAATTATATGTTTGTAGATCATGAAAAGCATGCATTATGTGATAGTTATATTGTTGATTTTTATCTAAAAATTATGTTTGTAGAAGTTTTCATGGTACCGAAACACCTCTCTATGTGCTGAAGGTTTTGAAGTTGCTCTTGTTTTATCTACCCATTCTTGTTACTATGTGCTTCTTTGATTTATTTTCTTACAATACTTCTATGCATAGGAAGTGGGTTAGACGTAAATGTGTTTTGAATTTGCTTCTTGATGCTCTCTTTTACTTCAATTCATATTTCTTATGTGAGCATCTTCTCAAACTATCATGCCTGCCTTAAAGGCGTTAAAGCAAAGTACTTCTTGGGAGATAACCCAATAGTTTTCTTGAGTCTTGGAAGTTATTACTTCTGTAATGACCTCTCCTTATCCTTTTTGTTTGATTTTTGTGCCAAAATAACCTCTAATGAGAGGGAAGTAAGATTTGGGGAGTTGCTGTCCCAAAACAGATTTTTGTGCTCCACTTTAAATATTCGTGTAAAATCTCTGTAAGTCGTATTGAGATGTAATTTTCTGAATAAATCTCCCAGGTTGTTAGCTAACTTTCGTTAGTTCAACACTTTTTTATTTGAGCAACAGAAGGTCTTCGAAAAAATCGTTTTCTACCTGCTGGTCTGTTTTGACAGATTTCTGCCATTATTTGCATTTGCTTCTTATTGATTCCTTTTTGGGTTCTTTTTAGGAAATTGAGCTTTTTGAGGTAATTTCTGCAGTAGCTTCTGTATTTAGTGAAAGTTTTACTGTTTTAAAACTAAACCCCAAAGGTCTATTATCTTTTGAATGTACTAATGTTGCTAATGAAGATTGTGTGAAGGAAAATTTTCAGGTGTAGAGAAAGAATGATGTAATGATATGAAGAATGGACAAAAGCTAAAGCTTGGGGATGCCACCCTGTCTCGCCCCAAGAAATATTCAAGAGGTACAAGCGTCAAAGCTTGTGGATGCCCAAGGCATCCCCTTCTTCATCAATTAAAATCCCAGGTCTTTCTAGACACTTCGTTTTTATTTTTTCATGCACTGTTGTGTTGTTCTTGGAGCGTCTTAGTTTTCGTTTTTGTTTGCTTAGTTTTCTTGAATAAAGTAGTTAGACCCCCATTCTCGTTGTGTTGCTTCAAATAAGTTGACTGGTGTTGGAAAGGAGTAGGAAGTTCTTGCCTTAGTAGTACAAGAGGAGCTTGCTTTGACTGTGACTTAGACTCTATCATGTCATGCTAGATGTTGTTTTGACCTTATGATTAGTGATTATTGCTGCAGCATGACTTGTTCCAAACAATTAGGATTGCTTAATGTGCCTTGGAAAAATCATGCGTTGTTTTAGCATACAAAAGCATAATATTGTGGTATTCTCCTTTGATGCTTTGTTTGGGTTGACTTGGCACATGCTCACACCATGTTATGCCTATGAACCAGTCACCTTAGCCTCTATGATCATTTATTTTTTTACTTGCGGTACCACTCTATGCTTTGATTAGTAATGTTTTGTCGCGCTACATGATTATGGCCATTATTGCTCTCTTAGTTGGTCGCTCCCAATCTTTTGCTAGCCTCCACTTGTATGTGTAGGGGTTCGTAGCATGGAAAACAAAAAAATTCTACCACATGAACACACAATCAAGATCTAATCTATGATCAAGCCAAGATCTATCTACTAGATCGGTGCAACAAGTTGATAGAGTACTAACCCTCGAAGATCCAAAGCGGTTAACGAGAGCAGATTCTCGTGGGTGATGTAGTCATTCACTTGCCGATCTCAAGATCGCATAGACGATCCTTCTGGCGCTGTGTTCCGGCAGCGCTCCTACAGTCGGTCACACATACGGTACTCGATGAAGACCTTCCTCTCCCTTGTTACATCAGGAAGCGGAGGTTGTAGCTCTCTCCTCGCGATTTCGGCAGCACGACGGCGTGGTGTCGGAAGTAGAGGGGAGATCCTGCAAGTCTTCACCTAAGCCGGAGCGAGTATGGTGGAGTAGAGGGAGCCCCGGCTATCTAGGGTTTAGAGGGCCGAGGTTTATAGGCAGCTAGCAACTAGAGTTTAGCTAGTCGGTAGCGGTTTAGAGGAGATCTAGATTGGTCGCAACTAGAGAGGGGGCGGCGGCCAACCTAGGGTTTCTTGGGAACCTAGGGCAAGGGGGATACCTTGGGGTGCGCCCCTACCCCTCCTTATATAGGTGGGGGCATCCAAGGGTGTTCCCAACCCAGGTGGAAACCCTCCCTAACTCAGAAACCCTCCCAAACTCGGAAACCATGTTAGGATTTGACCTTTTCAAACTACCTTTTTGACTTTCAAATTAGAGTTTGATTTCTCTCTTCCAAGTGTCTAGCCAAGTGACCTAGGACATGATGCAACCATTACACTTTGTCATGACACATCCATGTACCCTTCCCCTTCCGGATTGGTGAACCTTCTAGACCCTTCTAGAACATTCCGGTGAAAACACCGGAATCATTCCTGAACTCTGAAATTGGACTTTCCTTATATGAATCTTATTCTCTGGACCATTCCGGATCTCCTCGTGATATCCCGGATCCCATCCGAGACTCCGAACAACATTCAGTCTCTTTACTCACATTCCATATCTACTAAACAACATCGAATCCTTAAGTGTGTCTCCCTACGGTTCGTGAATTTTGCAGACATGATCGAGACTCTTCTCCGATCAATAAACAATAGAGGAATCTGGAAATTCATATGGCTCCCACATATTTCTATGATTACTTCGTGATCGAATGAACCATTTACATACGATACCAATTTCCCTTTGTCTCACGATACTTTACTTATCCGAGGTTTGATCGTCGGTTTCTCTGCATACCTAGTTCAACCTCGTTACCAATAAGTACTCTTTTCTCGTTCCCGTGATATGTGATCCCTTGTGAGCCAGGAACATGCTTGTAAGCTAATTAGATGACATTCTACCGAGAGGGCCCAAAGTATATATATCTGTCATATGGATGGACAAATCCCAATCTTGATCCATGTGCCTCAACACATACTTTCCGAACACTCAATGCCACCTTTATAGCCACCCAGTTATGGTGTGGTGTTTGATGTCATCAAAGCATCCTTCCAGTGACAGTGATTAGCATGATCTCATGGTCGAAGGAATTAGGTTACTATGTATCAGAAATCTTATAGCAAGTGAACTATATTAAATGACTTGATCTTTATGCTATGCTTAACTATAGGAGTATGTCCATCACATAATTCTCCTAATGATATGACCCTATTGTTAATAACATCTCTATGTTCATGATCAGGAAACCATGATCATATATTAACCAACAAGCTAGTTTAACAAGAGGCTTTACTAGGGACTCTTTTATGTTTACAAATCACACAAGTATTAATGTTTCCGTTTATACAATTATAGCATGGTATGTAAACATTTATCATAAGCATGAAGATATGATAATAACCACTTTATTATTGCCTCTTGGGCATATCTCCAATAGTCTCCCACTTGCACTAGAGTCAATTGTCTAGTTTCAAACCTTTGTGCATTCAACACCTATGGCTTTCCGGTGTTGTATTTACACGATTGCTAGTGGTCAATTGATCTTCGGATCCGATACTTTCATGTCCGTGTGTAATTGCATGTCTTTGCGTCTCTACGCATCACTCATTATCTAATGAGATGGCTTTGTATAAATTTGGTCCTTTGGTGAGACCTTTAGTTCCTTGTGGTTAAACCATGTTGATAATATTGTCGTACAATATATCTTCATAGTACTATCCCACTGTGAACCACACCTAGTTTGATAACAAACTACTTGACACAAATGCCCTCTTTTGCTGCTAATATAGCAGTCATATACTTAGTCTTTTGTTGTAGTATCCGTCACAATGTCTTAACTTTGGAACTCATCCAAATCCATTATGGAACTTACTTTCCATCATATTGTGCCACCCTTAGTTTATGTGACACCCCGGTTCTGATAAGACCGTGGCCTCTACGTGACATGCCAATCCCTGGATCGGTTCATTGGCCCACAATAGAGTAAGATAGATAATCATAGCAAATAACCGTGTATCATGATCTACAAAGATCCAGAGTACCATTATTACAATATAAAGGCTTAGCATAAAGCTATCTCAAATTGTTCAGGTAGCAACAAAAGCGAGTAAATCCTCCAATCTTCAAATTGCCCACAAGTGAACAAGTGCCGAGTGGAGTACCGTGGCCTATAACGATCAATCAGAATCGGAATAACCTGCAGCATAAAACGCAACAGCCCCGAAGGGTCAATACATGGAATGTATGGCAAGTAGAGCTAGTAATGGAGACAATAGTACTAACATCTACATGCATATTTGGCAAGTGGAGCTGTGTCTGGCTTGCATTTGCAAATAACTTTGTCCTACTTTCATAAACAGTTTTGAATTTTCTTTGAAAAGATCCCAATTAAGTTAACCCAACAATATTAAAGCAATTATGAAATTAGAATGAGCGAGAAACATGTCATGGAATCAATATCAAGCAACTCAGTTGTCCATAACCGGGGACACGGCTAATCGATTAGATTATACACTCTGCAGAGGTTAGTACACTTTACCCATGTGACTTGGCCAGCCCAGCTCGTACCATCACTCTCATTTTGGGTGACGATAGGGAGAAGACCAAGAAGAGACTGCTCGGGAAGTAGCTCCTCAATCCCGACGCGCACCGGTCCAACCTACCAAAATTCTACATCTCTGGATACGCGGGTTCGAGTTACCACAACCTACTAAGTCCAACCAACCGCCTATTTCATTATTGGCACATGGTTGTACACGTAAGCTACACAATAAAGAAGCCAATCAATTTCTCTTGATGCCTGGGTGCCTTTCCGCAATGAAACCACCAAAATTTATCAATACCATCACACCCAGGGGGTTCATTGATTAAGTTGTTTTAGTTTTCACAAACCAATACTTTGAGAAAACAATTATCAATGATGTAACCCAGCCCTCGTTCAACATAGCATGGCTAAGCACATCTACAACGGTGGTTCATCTACAAGGAAAGCCCTACCACATAATAGGACATAGCATAGCGATAGTATCATCCTACACATGCATCTACAAAATATACGACAATGCATTGAAAATAGTAGGAAGATATCATGAACAAAGTATAATCTACTTGCCTTGGTTGTAGCGGTCGGAGGAACAATCCACACACGAGCAAGGGTTGCACTCCACACAATCTACACGACACAATTGCATTCATAAACAAACAATTCACAAACATATGCAACAAAGATGATGCATGAATGCAAGAACGGCAAGTGAATTGGTGCTACAGCTGCACCACATAATACTAATACATATTACTACCGAATACATGCATGGAAAATAGATTTGGCGCAAGGGAAACTATTAACCAAAAGTAGTGATCACTACTAGAGCTAGAACTTAAATAATTCACTACAGGTAGTAGACAGGTTGTAAAATCTTGGAAAAATTCTACCGCATAGGCATCGCTGATAAGAAACAGTACCAATTGGAATTACTCAAAAAGGAGTTATAAAACATCCCGAGTAATTAAAACACTGCAGAAAGCCATTAGACAAATACTGCAGAAGTTTTTACTGTAAGCCTATCTTTTTATTTCACGATGAGATTCCCCTCGTTCATACGAGTTCAGGGACATATCACACGCGATTTTTGGAGCTACGGAACTTTTACTACGAATTTATTACTCCGAAAAGGCCATTAACTCATTTGATTAAACTGTACTAAACCTAACGGTAAAAGTCTGAACCAAAGGTATAGAGAGATTCTACACAACTCACCGAACGCGTACATATTTTATTTGCAATTTTTGGCCAAGAGGTTGAATTTCTACGCAATTTACAAGATTCTACCGAAATCTGTCAACTAATAGGATTAACGAAATTGACCCAGTCAACTGTGTCTGATGACTGGGCGCTGACTGGGCATCTGACCAGTCAACGTCTGGGGCGTCTGACTAGTCAACGTCTGGAGTGCTGACTAGTCAACGAACGATCTAAGCCGCTGATCTGATATCTGACGGTGGCTGCTGTCTTACCGGAATCAGATGGCGAATCGAACTCCGGCGAACTCCGGACGACGGCGACGATCGGTTCCGGCGTCGTGGTTCTACCTGCACGTACACACACGGTCAACTACGACTCCCGGAATAATAAACGCGCGCGCGAGGCGACGCGCGTACGTGCGTGTACGCGTACATGCAATAACGCGCGTACGCGTGCGCGTACGCGGCGATCTGCAGGGCGCAGATGGCGGCGGCGGATGGAGACGCGGAGCATGGGAACGGAAAGAGGAGATCGAGGCGAACCCGGCAACAGACGCGGCGACAAACGGCGACAGCCGGAGGCGGCGGCGCGCGACGCGGAAGGCGGCGACGGCGGGCGCCAGGCGAGGCGGCGGCGGGCGGTGTCGAGGCCCAGGGAGGCGGCTCGCGCGGGGTCTGGGAGTCGGCGGGGTCGGGCACGACTTCCGAGGCGGTGGGGCCCCTTTTAATTGGTCTCTCACGCGCGGAAAGAAAGAAAAAAAACTGAAACAGAATCGGTCAGCGGTTGGACTCCGTTTCGGAAATCGTCCGGATTTTCGAACTGTTTTCCGGCGGTTTACTAAACCGTCCGAGTCTTTTGCATACGAACTCCGATTGGAGCGATTCTCGTGCCTACGGGTTCGTATCGTCGAGGGGAACAACCTTCAGTCGAAGTTTGAGTGAAAACTCGAACCTATAGGGGTGGTTGTTGCAAGTCTTACTAGAGCTCCCCGCAGGAACCTCGGATCGAAACAAAATAGGGTTTTGACGATGGCCCTTCGCCGAACCTTTCTGCTCGACGGTTTTGCATGGAAAGATATGATGCAATGCTATGAATGATATGCAAGACCAAATCTAAAATTTGGGATGTGACAAGACTAACCCCCTTAAGATGAATCTCGTCCTCGAGATTCGGCGCGGCTAGCAAATAGGTGTGGGTAGTCCTCTCGGATGTCATCTTCACGCTCCCAAGTGGCTTCCTCTTCGGTGTGGTGACTCCACTGTACTTTGCAAAACTTGATTGTCTTGGTACGGGTAGTCCTTTCTGCTGTCTCCAGAATCTTGACCGGTTTCTCCTCATAGGTCAAATCATTCTCAAGCTGAACCTCCTCTAGCGGTACAATGTCTCTCAATGGTGTATCCACCATCTCCGGATGGCACTTCTTCAGCTGGGACACGTGGAACACATTGTGAACAGCAGACAGAGCCTCTGGCAACTCCAACTGATAAGCAACCTCTCCTTTGTGTGCTAAGACTCGATACGGTCCAATAAATCGAGGTGCCAGCTTACCCTTAATACCAAATCTCTTGATTCCACGAAGCGGCGATACTCTGAGGTATGCTCTATCACCTATCGCATACACCACTTCCTTGTGCTTGGCGTCAGCGTAGCTCTTCTGCCTAGATTGTGCTACCTTCAGTCTGTCTCTAATCAAGGCGACCTTCTCCTCAGCGTCCTTGATCAAATCAGGTCCAAACAACTGACGTTCTCCTACTCCATCCCATAGCAATGGTGTTCGGCACCGTTTCCCATATAGCACATCGAACGGTGACGTCTTGATGCTGGTTTGATAACTGTTGTTGTAGGAAAACTCCGCATATGGCAAATTCTCATCCCAACTAGAACCATGAGCCAAGGCGCAAGCTCTTAGCATGTCCTCCAAAATCTGATTCACCCTCTCGGTCTGTCCATCAGTCTGTGGGTGAAACGCTGTGCTAAATTCCAATCTAGTACCAAGTGACTCGTGCAGCTGGCGCCAGAAGTGTGAGGTAAATTGGGTGCCTCTATCAGATACGATACTCTTGGGAACTCCATGTAGGCACACAATCCTGTTCATGTAAATCTTGGCCAACTTTGCACTCGTATAGGTTGTCTTCACCGGTATAAAGTGGGCTACCTTGGTCAAATGATCGACCACTACCCAAATAGAGTCATATCCTGACCTGGTCCTGGGCAATCCTATGATAAAGTCCATTCCCACTCTTTCCCACTTCCAATCCGGCACAGGCAATGGCTGTAGCAATCCTGCTGGCTTCTGGTGTTCGGCCTTAACTCGACTACATACATCGCATAGGGCAATATGCTCCACGATGTCTCCCTTCATGTTGTTCCACCAGAATCTGTCCTTTAGGTCCATATACATCTTCGTATTGCCCGGATGTATGGAATACGGCGAGTCATGAGCTTCCTGCAGAATCAACTTCCTTAACTCTGGATCGTTGGGCACACACAAACGATCTCCATACCACAAGGTACCTTGCTCATCCTTGCGGAATTCCCTTGCTCGACCTTCCTTCATCTTTTCCTTAACTTCATCTATCTCTTTGTCTCCCACTTGAGCCTTCTTGATTCTGTCTTGAAGCGTTGGTTGGACTTCCATTGTAGCCAAGTATCCTTCAGATACTACCTCCAGTCTAAGGTCCTTGAATTGCTTGCACAAATCCTCAGGCAATTCACCAATTGTCAATCCATTGGCATAAACCTTCCGGCTCAGAGCATCTGCTACTACATTGGCCTTTCCTGGGTGGTATTGTAGATTCATATCATAATCCTTGATAAGTTCCAACCATCTCCTTTGTCTCATGTTCAGTTCCTTCTGTGTAAATATGTACTTCAGGCTCTTGTGGTCGGTGTACACATCACAGTGTTTTCCCATTAAGTAATGCCTCCATACCTTGAGCGCATGCACCACTGACGCTAACTCCAGGTCGTGTGTGGGGTAATTCCGCTCATGGTGCTTGAGTTGTCGCGAGGCATATGACACTACTCTCCCATCTTGCATCAGCACACTCCCAAGTCCCTGTCGTGAAACATCACAGTACACTTGGAAATCCTTCTAAAGATCTGGTAAACACAGAACTGGGGCGGTTACTAGTCGACGCTTTAGTTCCTGAAAGCTGGCTTCACATACGTCTGACCATTCAAACTTCCTCTCCTTCTTCAGAAGTTCAGTCATCGGCTTTGCAATCTTGGAAAAGTTTTGAATAAACCTCCTGTAATATCCAGCAAGTCCCAAAAAGCTTCGAATCTCTCCTGCATTCTTGGGCGCTTCCCACTCTGTTACTGCAGTCACTTTGTTTGGATCAACAGCAATTCCTTCTCCTGACACTACGTGTCCAAGAAATCCAACAATGTTAAGCCAGAATTCACACTTGCTGAATTTGGCATACAGCTTGTGTTCTCTCAGCTTCTCCATAATCATTCTCAGATGTTTCTCGTGCTCGGCATCATCCTTGGAATATATCAGTATGTCATCAATAAACACCACCATGAACTTGTCCAAATACTCCATAAATACCTTGATCATCATGGTCATGAAGTATGCCGGGGCATTTGTTAGTCCAAAAGACATAACTGTATACTCATATAAACCATACCTAGTGGTGAAGGCGGTTTTTGGTACATCCTCCTCTCGGATCTTCAATTGGAAATAGCCTGATCGCAGATCAATCTTGCTGAACACCTTTGCTCCTTCCAGTTGATCAAACAAGTCATTTATGTTCGGCAGAGGGTACTTGTTCTTAATGGTTACTTCATTCAGCGAGCGATAGTCTACCACTAGTCTCTTGGTGTTGTCTTTCTTCTCCACAAACAGAACAGGTGCTCCCCATGACGACGCACTAGGCTGAATGAATCCCTTTTCCAGCTGTTCCTTCAACTGTTTCTTCAATTCCTTCAGATCATCGACATCCATCTTATATGGTTTCTTTGCTATAGGTCCTGTTCCCGGCATCAGGTCGATAAGAAACTCTACATCTCTGTCAGGTGGCATCCCTGGCAGCTCTTCCGGAAACACGTCGGGGTAATCCCTAATCACTGGCACAGTATCCATGCTAACCCCCTTAAGAGAATTCAGCTTACACCTTCCTGGTCGTGCGGCTGACTTGAATCTAATCCTCTTACCATCCGGGGTTTTGAGTGAAACAGCTCGCTGTGCACAATCTATGTGTCCTCCATGCATAGACATCCAATCCATACCCAGAATGACATCTAATCCCTGTGAATCCAACACTACTAGATGTGCGATGAAGTTGTGTGTTCCAATCCTCATAGTCAAGTCGCGGCATCCCGCGCTAGCTATCATATCTCCTCCAGGTGAACTCACTCTAATAGACCTCTTCATAGACTCAGTAGGTAACTTATACTTATCCACAAATGCCCTTGACATGAATGAATGCGATGCACCAGTATCAAAAAGTATAAGTGCAGGGTAAGTGTTGATTGGGAACTTACCAATCACAAGGTCAGGCTCATCTGGAATCTCCTCCACATTCATGTGGTTCACTGTGGCCTTCTCGCCGTTGGTTGGCTTGAGTCCTTTCCTCTCCGGACAGTTGTCAGCATAGTGCCCCTTCTGCTTGCACTTGAAGCACGTCACCTCACTCAGATCCTTCTTCACGAAGTTGCGATCACGGTTGCGGTCATGTACACCGTGTCCTCCAGAGTGGTGAGAGTGTCCTCCCTTGTGGTTGTGGTGGCTGCTCCTATGGTTGTCATGGCGATGTCCATCGCGACGGTCATGGCTCCCATGGTCACTTCCTCCATGCTTGGAGTATCCATCATATGAAGTGCGAGTCTTGTGGTGTGAACCAGAGTGGTGATTGTTGTTCTTTCTCTTGCGGTTCTCCACTTGCTTGTGCTTCCCCTCCAAGATTCTGGCCTTGTCCATAAGCTCCTGGAAAGTGGGGCAATAAACCACAAGTAGCTGTACTGAAAGCTCATCACTGAGGCCATCCAGGAATCTCTCCCTCCTTTTGGCATCAGTGTCAACATCCTCAGGTGCATAACGGGACAAGTTGTTGAACTCCTCAATGTACTCGGCCACGGTGCGATTGGTTTGGCGCAAGTTGCGGAACTCCTTCCTCTTCAGGCTCAGAACTCCTGAAGTCATGTGGTTGGTCCTGAAACCTTCCTCAAACATTGCCCAAGTCACGGTATCCAGTGGGTGGGTGATCTGAAATGTGTCCCACCAAGAAGCGGCTGGTCCCTCCAGTAGGTGAGCGGCAAACCTCACCTTCTCAGCATCAGTGCATCCGATAGTTACTAGATCCTTGTTGACTGAATGCAACCAGTCGAGAGCAACCATTGGTTCCGTTGCAGTAGAGAACTTAGCTGGCCTTAACCTCAGAAATCTGGTGAGAGCATCTCCCTGAGGCTGATTGTTTCCATTGTTGTTGTTCTGGTTTTCCATGAACTGAGTCATCACTTGGGTCAGCTGTGCCTGAGCTTCCATGAGCTGCTCCATCTTAGTGGGTTGGCGACAGGGAGGCATCTGCGGTTCAGCATAGGTAAGTTTAGAAAGAATCAACTACGATAATAGGATTCTACCCATGCATATGATCAACCAACAACAAACAATAGCAGACAATCACAAGCAAGCAACACATCAACAAACAAGCGATCCAGCAACATCCCAGGTGTTATCCTAGCAGTATATACCTACTAAAATAGTTTTGCAAGAGTTGGCAATGGTTAACTAAACAGTTGATATCCTAAACAACCAAAACAGCAATCTGCCAGAACAGTCCAGCAGCGTTCACGAATTTTTCCGGCTGACTTAAACTCGTCAGAAAATTTAGCCAATTTTTGTGCATATGGCACAGAGAGTTCCGCATCAGCCCAATATTTTTCAGATTTTTCCGAGTTACCAGAAAAATATAAAAAATCGCGCAGTACTGCTGTATCAGCAGAAAAACTGCAGCGAAAAAACACATAGATGATAACCAAATTGCCATAACTCTTTCATAAAAATTCGCACAAATAAATCCTGGGATATTGGAGTACACAAATAAGCAACTAAACACTTTTAAACTAACACGAACTAAGCTTCACAACGATCGAAACTAATCTTAACGAATTCTCCTAACGTGGACTAATTGGTGGACTTCTATCTACTTCTTGAAGAGATTGAGGTAGGTCCTTGTGGTCATGCGTTGGCGCTTCGGCTCGCGGTACAACCATGGCGGTGGAGTGTACACCTCTCCTGAACCATCACTTGAGACTTCAAACTCCACCTCTTCTGGATCCTCCTCTTCTTCTTCATCCTCAGCTGCAACAGCAACAGCTTCATCTCCTCCACCATCATCGTCTCCATCATCATCATCCTCGTCCTCATCATCATCATCGTCTCCACTGTCATCATCATCCCCATTGTTGCCATCATTCCCACTGTCATCATCCGAGGGTGAATTTAGCTGTGCTTGGAGAGCGGCAATCTGGGCTGTCATTGCTTCAATGGTTTGGTCCCTTTCCTGGACGGTCCCTTGCAATTGTTGTATGTTCTGGGTATTCTCCTGCACAGTACCATGAAGATGGGCTATGGTCTCATCTCTGGCTATCAGGGCAGTCTCCAGAACTCCCACAGCTTCATGCAGAGTGTCTATCTCCTGTCCTTGGACTACCATTCCATTGCTAGTAAAGTCTGCAATCTCCTTCAACATCCTCACCTTCTCTGCTAGAGCTCCATTCTCCCTCTCCATGTCCTCTATGTGCCTCCGACGGGGCGGCATGTTGTTCCTGTCGCCCGGGGTAACCACGATGTTCCCATCTTCATCACGCCTTCCATAATCACGGTAGGGTGAATCTGCAGGCAGTAGGTGTCGAACATAGTGGCACTGGCGAGACAGGGCTTCATGTACAGCCAAGTTGATCCCAAGTCCCCAGTTGCAGTATATCTTGGTGTAGACCAAGTGCGCGGGGTTTGGCAAGGCGGCATCTCTGAATATGAAGGTAGTGATCTCCCATGCATCCTCTCCATATCCATAGGTGTACAGCCTTCTTCCCTTGAACATAGGCAGTGGCAATCCCAATGACTGAGAGAGCTGAGCTAACTGCCTTGCAAAGGGCCTTGGTGACTCCATGGTGACATACTCAGTCCTGACGTCTCCCATCTATCAATTAAAGAGGAAAGTGTGAGAATAGCATATGGTAAGAATATACGAGGGTGAAAGGCATAAGAGGAAAGACAGAGTTAATATAATCTTAATAATTCTATGGCTTCCTAATCCAATCCTAGGTCACGATCCTACAGTCGACACACGGGCTCTGATACCATCCTGTGACACCCCGGTTCTGATAAGACCGTGGCCTCTACGTGACATGCCAGTCCCTGGATCGGTTCATTGGCCCACAATAGAGTAAGATAGATAATCATAGCAAATAACCGTGTATCATGATCTACAAAGATCCAGAGTACCATTATTACAATATAAAGGCTTAGCATAAAGCTAGCTCAAATTGTTCAGGTAGCAACAAAAGCGAGTAAATCCTCCAATATTCAAATTGCCCACAAGTGAACAAGTGCCGAGTGGAGTACCGAGGCCTATAACGATCGATCAGAATCGGAATAACCTGCAGCATAAAACGCAACAGCCCCGAAGGGTCAATACATGGAATGTATGGCAAGTAGAGCTAGTAATGGAGACAATAGTACTAACATCTACATGCATATTTGGCAAGTGGAGCTATGTCTGGCTTGCATTTGCAAATAACTTTGTCCTACTTTCATAAACAGTTTTGAATTTTCTTTGAAAAGATCCCAATTAAGTTAACCCAACAATATTAAAGCAATTATGAAATTAGAATGAGCGAGAAACATGTCATGGAATCAATATCAAGCAACTCAGTTGTCCATAACCGGGGACACGGCTAATCGATTAGATTATACACTCTGCAGAGGTTAGTACACTTTACCCATGTGACTTGGCCAGCCCAGCTCGTACCATCACTCTCATTTTGGGTGACGATAGGGAGAAGACCAAGAAGAGACTGTTCGGGAAGTAGCTCCTCAATCCCGACGCGCACCGGTCCAACCTACCAAAATTCTACATCTCTGGATACGCGGGTTCGAGTTACCACAACCTACTAAGTCCAACCAACCGCTCATTTCATTATTGGCACATGGTTGTACACGTAAGCTACACAATAAAGAAGTCAATCAATTTCTCTTGATGCCTGGGTGCCTTTCCGCAATGAAACCACCAAAATTTATCAATACCATCACACCCAGGGGGTTCATTGATTAAGTTGTTTTAGTTTTCACAAACCAATACTTTGAGAAAACAAGTATCAATGATGTAACCCAGCCCTCATTCAACATAGCATGGCTAAGCATATCTACAACGGTGGTTCATCTACAAGGAAAGCCCTACCACATAATAGGACATAGCATAGCGATAGTATCATCCTACACATGCATCTACAAAATACACGACAATGCATTGAAAATAGTAGGACGATATCATGAACGAAGTAGAATCTACTTGCCTTGGTTGTAGCGGTCGGAGGAACAATCCACACACGAGCAAGGGTTGCACTCCACACAATCTACACGACACAATTGCATTCATAAACAAACAATTCACAAACATATGCAACAAAGATGATGCATGAATGCAAGAACGGCAAGTGAATTGGTGCTACAGCTGCACCACATAATACTAATACATATTACTACCGAATACATGCATGGAAAATAGATTTGGCGCAAGGGAAACTATTAACCAAAAGTAGTGATCACTACTAGAGCTAGAACTTAAATAATTCACTACAGGTAGTAGACAGGTTGTAAAATCTTGGAAAAATTCTACCGTATAGGCATCGCTGATAAGAAACAGTACCAATTGGAATTACCCAAAAAGGAGTTATAAAACATCCCGAGTAATTAAAACACTGCAGAAAGCCATTAGACAAATACTGCAGAAGTTTTTACTGTAAGCCTATCTTTTTATTTCACGATGAGATTCCCCTCGTTCATACGAGTTCAGGGACATATCACACGCGATTTTTGGAGCTACGAAACTTTTACTAAAAAATTAATTACTCCGAAAAGGCCATTAACTCATTTGATTAAACTGTACTAAACCTGACGGTAAAAGTCTGAACCAAAGGTATACAGAGATTCTACACAACTCACTGAACGCGTACATATTTTATTTACAATTTTTGGCCAAGCGGTTGAATTTCTACGCAATTTACAAGATTCTACCAAAATCTGCCAACTAATAGGATTAACGAAATTGACCCAGTCAACTGTGTCTGATGACTGGGCGCTGACTGGGCATCTGATCAGTCAACGTCTGGGGCGTCTGACTAGTCAACGTCTGGAGTGCTGACCAGTCAACGAACGATCTAAGCCGCTGATCTGAGATCTGACGGTGGCTGCTGTCTTGCCGGAATCGGATGGCGAATCGAACTCCGGCGAACTCCGGACGGCGGCGACGATCGGTTCCGGCGTCGTGGTTCTACCTGCACGTACACACACGGTCAACTACGACTCCCGGAATAATAAACGCGCACGCGAGGCGACGCGCGTACGTGCGTGTACGCGTACATGCAATAACGTGCGTACGCGTGCGCGTACGCGGCGATCTGCAGGGCGCAGATGGCGGCGGCGGATGGAGACGCGGAGCACGGGAACGGAAAGAGGAAATCGAGGCGAACCCGGCAACAGACGCGGCGACGAACGGCGACGGCCGGAGGCGGCGGCGCGCGGCGCGGAAGGCGGCGACGGCGGGCGCCAGGCGAGGCGGCGGCGGGCGGTGTCGAGGCCCAGGGAGGCGGCTCGCGCGGGGTCTGGGAGGAGGCAGGGTCGGGCACGACTTCCGAGGCGGTGGGGCCCCCTTTTAATTGGTCTCTCACGCGCCTAAAGAAAGAAAAAAAACTGAAACAGAATCGGTCCGCGGTTGGACTCCGTTTCGGAAATCGGTCCGGATTTTCGGACCGTTTTTCGGCGGTTTACTAAAACGTCCGAGTCTTTTGCATACGAACTCCGATTGGAGCGATTCTCGCGCCTACGGGTTCATATCGTCGAGGGGAACAACCTTCAGTCGAATTTTGAGCAAAAACTCGAACCTATAGGGGTGGTTGTTGCAAGTCTTACTAGAGCTCCCCGCAGGAACCTCGGATCGAAACAAAATAGGGTTTTGACGATGGCGCTTCGCCGAACCTTTCTGCTCGACGGTTTTGCATGGAAATATATGATGCAATGCTATGAATGATATGCAAGACCAAATCTAAAATTTGGGATGTGACAGTTTATATAGAGATAAACTTAATTTGTACTTTCTGACAAAACTAGTATTAATGTAATACTTTTACAATGAACTAACCATCTATTTGTCACTTCTACAAAACAATATATTCTTAGTTCTTCTATAAGATCATAAGAATATATTTACTATCGTCCAATAATCATTTTATGAATAATTCTGGTATACGCTCATAAAATTTAGAGCATAGGACATATCTGGATTTGTACACATCACAGCATGATTGATAAAGTACTCTTTGTGATTTTTTATATCAAGTATCAAAAATACTTGAATCTTTATTCAATCCTTCTTGTGCAACAAGAACCTTTCTTGTAGTTTCTATATTGAACTCATTCAATATCTCATCTATGTACTTATGGCACAATCATATTAGCGTCTCAATTTATCCATATAGGCATTGATGCCAAATATTCGGGTTCTGCCTAAGCCTATCATCGAGATGAAATTCTTAACCCGTGTCAATAAAAAGATACATCATTTCCAACTAACAACATGTCTTCCACATAATGTATTAGAAACATGTCTTAGCGCTCCCACTTAATTTCTTGCAAATGCAAGCATCTTCATCGTCTCCGATGAAATTAAACTCTTTTAACAGTTTCATCATAGTAAAGATTCCAACTCCGCGATACTTACTTCAACCATTGAAGTTTGCATATGCTTTTAGCATCCTTTGAATTAACAAAACCCTTTGGACCGTGTCATGCACACGTCCTAGGTAACCATTCTATTAGAAGAACTTGTTTTGTTTATTCAACTACCACATAACAAAATTATATGTAGTGGTTGCTATATTAATCCGTCTAGACTAAATATCGCTTAATGAAAGATCATATCTTGTCATAGTCAACTCTTTGAACATTTTCGTGAACTCTTTCCCGACATGTCGATAATTTCATAGATATGAAACATCCATGTCTATTTCTTTATAGATCCAAATACGACTGTAAGGTCTTGCACCTTTTCAGAGGTTCTTTCAAGTTCAAAGCTTGATCTCTCGTATATGGAACTATCACAGATTTTATGGCTTCAAACCATTTGACGGAGTCAGGGCCCATCATCGCTTCTTTCCATGTAGTCGAATCATTATTTTCAAATAATGATTTAAATCGCAAATCTTGGTATTTGATTGGTTACCCGACCTACTTGTTTCAATAGGAACTTAGACCTTCGTGACCACAACCTTTGAGGCACGTGAGCCATGAGCATTGTTGCTGCCTTCGGAACACTTTTCAACACTGCGCAACTTTGCACATATAGCTAAGGTTCTTTTAACCTTATCAAAGTTCTATTGTCCTCCCACTTAACTTTTCACGGAAAATTCCCTTCTCAAAGAAACTTGACGTTCTAAGCGACAAACATTTTTGTCTTTGGTGTTATGGAGGTACTCAACGATTATTCAAAATAACATACAAAGATATGTTCATCCGATTTTGGTTGCAAACATCTTTCTTATGCATAGCATACCAATGTTTTAAGAAAGTAAAACTTGGGTTTTATTCCAAACCATAACTTTATATGGTGCCATTTCAACGGATTATGATGGAGCTCTTTTCAATTGAAAAAGGTAGTCTCTAAAGCTTTAATCTTTAAAATATAATGGCAGTTTTATCAATTACACCTTTGATCTTACCATGTCAAACAAGGTTTCATTACATATCTCGATTATTCCATACTCATATGGTGTTTCAGGAAACGCAAATCCATGGAACGATTCCTCAAATCTTAGGTGTTATGCTGAACTTTATAACTCAAATATCTTCCTTTATGATCTTATCATAAATTCTTTATTTTCTTGTTACATTGATTTTGCACTTCATCTTGAAAGTCTTTAAACTTTTCAAATGTTTCACACTTCATCCTTATTAAGTAAATATTCATATATTCACTCAAATTTTCGGAGAAAGCATATAAAGTTGAAATCTATCGCTCTTGACTACACATAATGGACTTCATACAACAATATGTAGAAGTTCCAATAAGCTAGTCATCTGTTCCCTTTGGCCTATGAGCGGAGTTTTAATTACCTCTAGGAAAATTTCACAAGCGTCATTTGATCAAAATTCAAAAGACTCCAAAATTCCATCCACATGGAGTTTCTTCATGTTTTCTTTCCAATATAATTTAAATGGCGATGTCACTTCCTAAGTGATCTTTCTTATCAATTGTCTTTCGATATTTTTAGCAATATTTTTATGGATGTGATTCATCCAACGAGATTTGTAAATCATCCATCTTTTATGGATTACGGCAATTATTTGAACAACCCTTTTGTTCTCATAATACCTGATAAAACAAATCTTGAAGGCAAGCTTTGATGTTAACGAGCAACACAACAACCCTTTATTTGTTCTCGATGAACATCATCACATATTCTTTTGCTAGTTACTTAGGCCATTGTAGTTCATGAATTGTGTTGTTTCGTATGACGATTCACACCAACAAATTCAGTATCCAATACTTAAGAACCACATTGTTTAATAACAAAAGAATATAGCCATAACATGTATATCCTCTATATACCTAAGCTGAACAATTATAGTCTTTTCTTTTCTGCCATATATTTCTGAGATTCTCTTTCAGTATTTCCTTTTTTGTTCGAAAGAATCTATCAACATCAATAGTGGAGCCATACACATGACACATAGTCCAAAGCATGTATAGTTAAATACCAATGTCTTTGGACTTGCACATTGAAGTAGATCACCATCATCAAATACTTGGTGTTCTTTCAAATTCCATTCTTTAGTAATCTTTTAGTGTAGTAAACATTTTATCAAATATTCACCCTTATCATGGAACTATTCATGATCAAGCTACTTTTAGCTTATAATGGTGAATCACGAATATAATGTTGCTCTCCAAAACCTTTTGGAGGATTACGACGACAAGCATCTCCAACCTTTATCAAATTCTCATCAAATATGAGAACATAAACTTTGCCATATTATACTCTCTCATGTTGCAGCCAAAACATCATATTAGATATCGCAATATCTTCCACACATCATGGTTTCTAAAACAACTCTTTCAGATCCTAGATAACCTTGATATTAAAACAATCTTTTGAATATCAAGAATCATGGAGACAAACATGATACTTATATACTAACACTATAATTGTCACTCTTCATTTAATACCAATTATTAAACTTCACGGAGTAACCGGAACTTACTGAAAGTTTGCAATAGGATTTTTAAACTTTAGATTAACACTTGAAAACAATACAATACCAGTTTGTAAAGTAACTAACCAGAATTCTATAGTTCTATTATCTCAATTATAACTAAGCGCAAGGTGGTAAACGGATGCCAATGACTACAACAACAATGCAAATTTACTTTGATTTAATTTATGATAAATAGTGTTCAACTTTTAATCATATTGATATTGAACTCCCACTCAAAACAATATCCCTCACATTGTTTTAGTGATCACATGAACCAAATTCACTACACCAAGTCCGATCATCACGTGCCATGATATTGTTTCAAAGGCGAACAATCATCATGTTCATCATATCATCTATATGACTCTTGCTTTACCTTTCGGTATTCCGTGTTCCGATACCATGTCTGTACATGCTAGGCTCATCAAGATCAAACCTTATCTTCCACATGAGCAAATCTGGCTTGCTCCCATTGTATACACTCGTAGAATCTAACACACCCGATCATCACGTGGTGCTTCGAAACAACGAGCTTTGTCAACGGTGCCTACTAAGGAAGAACACTCTATAACTTGATCTTTTTTGAGAGGGATCATCTTAATGCTACCTTCGCGAACTAAGCAATACAAGATGCATGAAAGGATTAACATCACATGCAATTCAAAATATGTGATATGATATGGCCTTTCTTCTTGTGCTTCCAATCTCCATCTTCAAGCACGAACATGATCTCCATCATCACCGGCGTGGCGTCTAGGTCAATGGCGCCGCTCCATGGTTATCGTCCACCAGCATCAACTATTACAACTACTTTGAATAATAGACACGCAGGTCTAGACGAAATTAAAAGACAACCATATGGCTCCTGCCGGTTGCCGACTTATAATAAGGAACATTGCATACATCATATATAATCACAATCATGGCGATATCACATCACAGCACACCCCTACAAAACAAAGTTAGACGCCTCTAATTTTCTTTGCATGTTTTACGTGGTTTGGGGCTTTCAATAAGTGTCATTCTAACTTACGAACAAGAACCACAACGTTTATGCTTGAACTATCAAGTGCCCGTTGTAAATTGAATCTTTACTATGATGGGAGAGACAGACACCTGCAAAGCCACTTATGCAATACAAGTTGCATGTCGAGCGTGGAGCAAGTCTCATGAACGATGTCATGTAAGGTTAGCCCGGGCCGCTTCATCTCACCATACCGCAAGATGAAAAGTACACAAGAAGCAATTGATAATAAAAGCACCACCGCCCACAATGACCATTGTGTTCTACTCGTGCAACAGATCTACATATAGACACGACTCTGATACCACTGTAGGGGTTCGTAGCATGGAAAACAAAAAATTTCTACCGCATGAACAAACAATCAAGATCTAATCTATGATCAAGCCAAGATCTATCTACTAGATCGATGCAACAAATTGATAGAGTACTAACCCTCGAAGATCGAAAGCGGTTAACGAGAGCAAATTCTCGTGGATGATGTAGTCGTTCACTTGCCGATCTCAAGATCGCGTAGACGATCCTTCCGGCGCCGTGTTCCGACAGCGCTCCCGCAGTCGGTCACACATACGGTACTCGATGAAGACCTTCCTCTCCCTTGTTCTAGCAGGCAGCAGAGGTTGTAGCTCTCTCCTCGCGATTCCGGCAGCACAACGGCGTGGTGTCGAAAGTAGAGGGGAGATCCCGCAGGGCTTCGCCTAAGCCGGAGCGAGTATGGTGGAGTAGAGGGAGCCCCGGCGATCTAGAGTTTAGAGGGCCGAGGTTTAGATGTAGCTAGCAACTACAGTTTAGCTAGTCGGTAGCAGTTTAGAGGAGATCTAGATTGGTCGCAACTAGAGAGGGGGCGGCGGCCAACCTAGGGTTTCTTGGGCGCCTAGGGCAATGGGTGAAGGGTTTCGCGGCATAGTAAATCAAAATTTTCTACGGAGCGAACAGAGGGAAAGCCAAGATTTAATCTAGGAGATGCAAACAACGAGAGAGATTGGATTAGATCTTCATACCCTTGAAGATTCGCACAGCGGAACGTTCGTCGGAACGTGGGTGATGTAGTCGTACTCGCTTCTCCTCCTCGCGATCCGATCCGATCTAGCACCACAAGTGGCGGTGCCTCCGTGAGATGCACACGTGCAGCACCTCGACGTCTGCTCCTTCCTCGGACCAGCGAGTATGGTGGAGAGATAGATTGGATCTACAGCACGACGGCGTGGTGTATATGGTGGAGAATTTCTGCTGCAGGGCTTCGCCTACAAACAGTCGGGAGGGAGAGAGGAAGGTAGCAAGGCTGCTAGGGCTTGGAGGAAGGTGTGTGTGTAGGGGGAGGGGGCGCACCACCCCTCTATATATAGAGGGGGGCGGCCAGCCCTTGCCCCTCCTCCAAGCCTATCTCTAGTTTAAACAATTTAAACTCTCCCTTATCTAGAAATCCTATCTCTAGTTTAAACGATTTAAACTCTCCCTTATCTAGAAATTCTATCCCGAGATTTAAACGAGTCAAATCTCTCTAGAATCGGCTGGGCCCTATGGGGCCTTGTGCCCCTGGCCCAATGCGGCCAGGACACTCCCTCATAGGCCCATGCCCCCTCCCGGAAGGTGGGGCCACGTTGGTCCCCTTCCGGAAGGTTCTAGAAGCTTCCGGTACAATACCGATTAACCCGGAACAATTCCGAACTCCAAAAACTGCATTGCATTATATGAATCTTATTCTCCGGACCATTCCGGAACCTCTCGTGATATCCCGGATCCCATCCGAGACTCCGAACAAAAATTCATAAACCAATTATCCAATCTATCCTAGCGTCGAGATACGTTAAGTGTGTGACCCTGCGGGTTCGAGAATATGCAGACATGATCTTCTATCAATAATCAACAGCGGGGTCTGGGCACCCATATTGACTCCCACACATTCATCGATGATCATATCGGATGAACCACGATGCCAGGATTCAATCAATCCCATATATATATTCCCTTCGTCTCGCGATATTTTACTTGCCCGAGATTCGATCGTCGGTACCGTCATACCTAGTTCAATCTCGTTCACAGCAAGTACTTTACTCGTTCCATAATCCGATATCACTTTGTGATTAACTCCTTAACCACATGCTTGCAAGCGGTGTTGATATCGATTACCGAGTGGGCCCGAAGTATATCTCTCCGACTTGGGAGGGACAAATTCCATCTCGATACATACAACCCAACAGATACTTTCCGATCACCTGAGAGACACCTTTATGATCACCCTCTCATAGGATGACGTTTGATGACCTCAAAGCTTTCTTCCGATACCAGGGAGTTGCATTATCTCATGGTCTAAGGAATACAATATTTGACATAGGAAAAGCTTCGCAAAGAGGAACACGATGACAAGATCTAATTGCTCTGCTTTGTTTGGGTCTATCCAGCATATCATTCTCCCAATGATATGATCTCATTATCAATTGACAACTCATGTCTATGGTTAGGAAACCTTAACCATCATTGATCAATGAGCTAGTCCATAGAGGCGTACTAGGGACACGGTGTTGTTTACAAACCACACAAGTATTAAAGTTTCCGCTTAATACAATTCTAGCATGGAACATAAACTTTATCATGAACAAGAATTATAATAATAACATCTTTATTATTGCCTCTAGGGCATAATTCCAACAGTCTCCCACTTGCACTAGAGTCAATAATCTAGTTTACATCTGGCAACAATCTCACACCCATGGCACTGAGGTGTTGATCATGTTTTACACGTGGAAGAGGTTTAGTCAATGGATCTGCGACATTCAGATCCGTATGTACTTTGCTAATCTTCAGATCTCCATCTGCTATATAATCTCGGATTATATGAAACTTGCGGTTGATATGCTTGGTCTTTGGATGATATCTTGGTTCCTTAGCGAGTGCTATGGCGCCAGTGTTGTCACACAATATCTCCAGTGGGTCCAATGCACTTGGAACCACGCCAAGCTCAGTGATGAAGTTTTTGATCCAAACTCCTTCACTTGACGCTTCTGCAGAAGCCATGTATTCCGCTTCTACTGTAGATCCCGCGATCACGCTTTGCTTGCAGCTTCTCCAGCTCACAGCTCCTCCATTCAAAATATAAACGTATCCTGTCTGAGATTTAGAATCATCCTTGTCGGTGTCGAAACTAGCATCGACGTAACCTTTTACGACAAGCTGTTCATCACCCCCATAGACTAAGAACATTTCTTTAGTTCTATTTAGGTACTTTAGGATGTTCTTCACGGCTGTCCAGTGTTCCACTCCTGGATCACTTTGATATCTGCTCGTCAAACTAAGAGCATTGGACACATCCGGTCTAGTACACAGCATGGCATACATGATGGAACCTATGGCCGAGGCATAAGGCATTTTGCTCATAGCTTCCCTATCATTTACCGTATCTGGACACTGAGCCTTGCTCAATATCTTACCTGACAACATAGGCACTGAACCTTTCTTTGCCTTATCCATTCTGAACCTTTTCAGAACTTTGTCTAGGTATGTACTCTGGCTTAAAGCTATCAGGCGTCTTTGTCTATCTCTATAGATCTTGATGCCCAATATATAAGAAGCTTCACCTAGGTCTTTCATTGAAAAACACTTGTTCAAATAACTCTTCACATCGTTAAGCATGTTGATGTCATTTCCGATAATCAATATGTCATCCACATACAGTACCAGAAACATCACCGAGCTCCCACTCACTTTCTTGTAGATGCAAGCTTCGTAGCAATTTGGAACAAATCCAAAGCTCTTGATCACTTGATCAAAACGAAGGTTCCAACTCCGAGATGCTTGCTTTAGTCCATAAATGGAACGCTGAAGTTTGCATACTTTACTAGCATCCTTAGGATCGACAAAACCCTCGGGTTGCATCATATACAACTCTTCATCAATGTTGCCATTGAGGAAAGCAGTCTTGACATCCATCTGCCATATTTCATAATCATGAAACGCAGCAATTGCATAAAATCCGAATGGACTTAAACATCGCTACGGGAGAGAAAGTCTCATCGTAGTCAACACCTTGAACTTGTCGAAAACCTTTTGCGACAAGCCGTGCTTTATAGACGGTAACATTACCATCCGCGTCCGTTTTCTTCTTGAATATCCATTTGCACTCAACGGCCTTTCGGTCTCTAGGAGGATCCACCAAAGTCCATACTTGGTTTTCGCTCATGGATCCCAATTCGGATTTCATGGCTTCCAGCCATTTCTCAGAGTCTGGGCTCATCATCGCTTCCTCATAGTTCGTAGGTTCACTGTCTTCTACTAACAAGACAGTCAAGACAGGGTTGCCGTACCACTCAGGAGGGGCACGCGACCTTGTCGACCTGCGACGTTCAGTAGCAGCATCGTCCGAAGCTTCATGATCCTTGTCATTAGCTTCCTCTATTGTTGGTGCAGGCGGCACTGGAACAATTTCAGGTGCTGCGCTACTCTCCAATTCAAGAGAAGGTTCGATAACCTCGTCTAGCTCTACTTTCCTCCCACTCACTTCTTTCGAGAGAAACTCCTTCTCAAGAAAGGAACCGTTCTTTGCGACAAACACTTTGCCTTCGGTTCTGTGATAGAAGGTATACCCAATAGTTTCCTTAGGGTATCCTATGAAGACGCATTTCTCCGCTTTGGGTTCGAGCTTGTCCGACATCAACTTCTTGACGTAAGCTTCGCATCCCCAAACTTTAAGAAACGACAACTTAGGTTTAGCACCAAACCACAGTTCATACGGTGTCGTCTCAACGGATTTAGATGGAGCCCTATTTAAAGTGAATGCAGCGGTTTCTAATGCATAACCCCAAAATGATAACGGCAAATCAGTAAGATACATCATCGATCGGACCATATCTAATAGGGTTCGATTCCGGCGTTCAGACACACCATTGCGCTGTGGTGTTCCGGGTGGCGTGAGTTGCGAAACAATTCCGCTTGCTTTAAGATGCGTGAGAAAATCATAACTCAAATATTCGCCCCCACGATCGGATCGTAGAAACTTAATCTTTCTGTTACGATGGTTCTCCACTTCATTCTGAAATTCTTTGAACTTTTCAAACGTTTCAGATTTATGTTTCATTAAATAGATATACCCATATCTACTTAAGTCATCGGTAAAAGTGAGGAAATAGCGATATCCACCGCGCGTCGAAACACTCATCGGTCCGCATACATCGGTATGTATGATTTCCAACAAGTCTGTTGCTCGCTCCATCATACCGAAGAACGGGGTTTTGATCATCTTGCCCATGAGGCATGGTTCGCATGTGTCAAATGATTCAAAATCAAGAGACTCCAAAAGTCCATCAGAATGGAGTTTCTTCATGCGCTTTACTCCAATATGACCTAGACGACAGTGCCACAAATAAGTAGTATTATCACTATCTACTTTGCATCTCTTAGCCTCAATGTTATGGATGTGTGTTTCATCCCTTTCGAGATTTAGAAGAAATAAACCATTCACAAGAGGTGCATGACCATAAAAGATGTTACTCATATAAATAGAACAACCATTATTCTCTGATTTAAATGAATAACCGTCTTGCAATAAACACGATCCGGAAATGATGTTCATCCTCAACGCAGGCACATAATAACATTTATTAAGGTTTAAAACTAATCCCGAAGGTAAAACTAAGGAGAGCGTGCCGACGGCCATCACATCAACTCTTGATCCGTTGCCAACGCGCATCGTCACCTCATCCCTCGCAAGCCGCCGTCTATTCCGTAGCTCCTGTTTCGAGTTACAAATATTAGCAACTGAACCGGTATCAAATACCCAGGCACTACAACGAGGGCTAGTAAGGAAAACATCAATAACATGTATATCAAATATACCTTTGATGGTGCCAGCCTTCTTGTCCGCTAAGTACTTCGGACAGTTGCGCTTCCAGTGACCCTTGTCCTTGCAATAGAAGCACTCAGTGTCCGGCTTGGGACCAGACCTGAGCTTCTTCTCAGCAGGGGCATTGCGCTTGCCGCCGCCCTTCTTGAAGGGCTTCTTTGCTCCCTTACCTTTCTTAAAGGAGGGCTTGTTGACCATCAACACATGATTATCCTTCTTGATGTCCACTTCCGCAGCCTTCAGCTTTGCGAAGAGCTCGGTGATCGTATCAGTGGAACCAATCTTATTATGAGTCACTACAAAACTTTTGTAGCTAGGAGGGAGTGATTGCAGAACCCTGTCAATCTTGAGCTCCTCTGGAATCGTGCATTCCAGTTGCTCAAGGCGTTGAGTGTAGCCCGACATCTTTATGGCGTGCTCACTAACGGAACTCCCTTCCTCCATCTTGCATTTAAAGAACTTCTCAGAGATCTCATATCTCTCAGAACGGGCTTGAGTCTGAAACATGGTTTTCAGCTCCTCGAGAATCTCAAAGGGCCCGGGATAGGTTTCAAAACGATTTTGAAGCTCCGGTTCCATAGCAAACAACATGGTGCTCTTAATCACACCATAATCATCTTTGCACGACTGATAGACAGCTTTCTCATCAGCCGGCGCAGTTGCAGCAGGGGGGTCACCTAACGCTTTACCAAGTACATAGTCCTTTTGTCCGCCAGACAGAATGATTCTTAGATTGCGGAACCAATTGGTGAAGTTAGACCCATTGTTTCTAAGCTTTTCCTTCTCAGCAAAAACGTTGAAGTTGAAGTTGGATTTGGCCATGTGATCTACAGTATTTGCAAGTATAATTTAGACTATGTTCATGATAAATAGTTCAACTTAATCAAATTACTAGATGAACTCCCACTAAATTCAACATCCCTCAAGTTGTTTAGTGAACACGATCCAAATTCACCACACCTAATCCGATCATCACGAGAAGAGATGTGGTTTCAATGGTGGACAACAAAGTGTCGATCATATCATTCATATGACTCATGCTTAACCTTTCGGTTGTTGTGTTCCGAGGCCATGTCTGTACATGCTAGGCTCGTCAAGTTAGACCCAAGTATTTCCGCGTGTGCAAAAACTGGCTTGCACCCGTTGTATGTGAGCGTAGAGTCTATAGCACCCGATCATCACGTGATGCTTGGAAACGACGAACTTTCGCAACGGTGCATACTTGGGGAGAACACAGTTTTTATCTTGATCTTTAAGTGAGGAATCATCTTATAATGCTACCGTCGCGATCTAAGCATGATAAGATACATAAAAGGATAAACATCACATGCATATAACTTTATGTGACATGGTATAGCCTATCTTCGTGCAATGATCTCCATCTTGTGCGTTCCGGCATGATCTCCATCACTCCACCATGATTGCCTCCACCACGAATAGAAACTACAACTATTGCTAACTACTTAGCGATAAAGTAAAGCTATTACATGGCGTATAAGTTGACTCGCAGGTCATACACAATTATAAAGACAACCATATGGCTCCTGCCGGTTGTGTACTCATCGACATGCAAGTCGTGAAACATTACAAAACATGATCATCGCATACAATATACACATCACATCTTGGGCCATACCATATCACAGAAATCACTCCCTGCAAAAACAAGTTAGACGCCTCTACTTTGTTGTTGCATGTTTTACGTGGCTTTATGGGAGTAGATGCTAAGAACGATTCTTACCTACGGAAAGCCACAACGGTGATATTATGGTTGCCAAACTCCGGTGTTAATCCCATGACAACTATAGTGAGAGAAACTGACATCCACCAGCCGCATGTGTGGAACAAGCCACACGTCAAGTGCGGAACCGGTCTCGCGAACGACGTTGCGTAAGGTTGGCCTGGACCGCTTCAATCTCACTATCCCGCGTCATAAGAAGAACACAAACAAGAGGCTTGCAACAGAAAACATCAATGCCCGCAACAACCATGTTGCGTTCTACTCGTGAAACACATCTACGCATAGATCTAGCTCTGATATCACTGAAGGGTTTCGCGGCATAGTAAATCAAAATTTTCTACGGAGCGAACAAAGGGAAAGCCAAGATCTAATCTAGGAGATGCAAACAACGAGAGAGATTGGATAGATCTTCATACCCTTGAAGATTCGCACAGCGGAACGTTCGTCGGAACGTGGGTGATGTAGTCGTACTCGCTTCTCCTCCTCGCGATCCGATCCGATCTAGCACCACAAGTGGCGGTGCCTCCGTGAGATGCACACGTGCAGCACCTCGACGTCTCCTCCTTCCTCGGACCAGCGAGTATGGTGGAGAGATAGATTGGATCTACAGTACGACGGCGTGGTGTATATGGTGGAGAATTTCTGCTGCAGGGCTTCGCCTACAAACAGTCGGGAGGGAGAGAGGAAGATAGCAAGGCTGCTAGGGCTTGGAGGAAGGTGTGTGTGTAGGGGGAGGGGGCGGACCACCCCTCTATATATAGAGGGGGGCGGCCAGATCTTGCCCCTCCTCCAAGCCTATCTCTAGTTTAAACAATTTAAACTCTCCCTTATCTAGAAATCCTATCTCTAGTTTAAACGATTTAAACTCTCCCTTATCTAGAAATTCTATCCCGAGATTTAAACGAGTCAAATCTCTCTAGAATCGGCTGGGCCCTATGGGGCCTTGTGCCCCTGGCCCAATGCGGCCAGGACACTCCCTCATAGGCCCATGCCCCCTCCCGGAAGGTGGGGCCACGTTGGTCCCCTTCCGGAAGGTTCTAGAAGCTTGTACAATACCGATTAACCCGGAACAATTCCGAACTCCAAAAACTGCACTGCCTTATATGAATCTTATTCTCCGGACCATTCCGGAACCTCTCGTGATATCCCGTATCCCATCCGAGACTCCGAACAAAAATTCATAAACCAATTATCCAATCTATCCTAGCGTCGAGATACGTTAAGTGTGTGACCCTGCGGGTTCGAGAATATGCAGACATGATCTTCTATCAATAATCAACAGCGGGGTCTGGGCACCCATATTGACTCCCACACATTCATCGATGATCATATCGGATGAACCACGATGCCAGGATTCAATCAATCCCATATATATATTCCCTTCGTCTCGCGATATTTTACTTGCCCGAGATTCGATCGTCGGTACCGTCATACCTAGTTCAATCTCGTTCACAGCAAGTACTTTACTCGTTCCGTAATCCGATATAACTTTGTGATTAACTCCTTAACCACATGCTTGCAAGCGGTGTTGATATCGATTACCGAGTGGGCCCGAAGTATATCTCTCCGACTTGGGAGGGACAAATTCCATCTCGATACATACAACCCAACAGATACTTTCTGATCACCTGAGAGACACCTTTATGATCACCCTCTCATAGGATGACGTTTGATGACCTCAAAGCTTTCTTCCGATACCAGGGAGTTGCATTATCTCATGGTCTAAGGAATACAATATTTGACATAGGAAAAGCTTCACAAAGACGAACACGATGACACGATCTAATTGCTCTGCTTTGTTTGGGTCTATCCACCATATCATTCTCCCAATGATATGATCTCATTATCAATTGACAACTCATGTCTATGGTTAGGAAACCTTAACCATCATTGATCAATGAGCTAGTCCATAGAGGCGTACTAGGGACACGGTGTTGTTTACAAACCACACAAGTATTAAAGTTTCCGCTTAATACAATTCTAGTGGAACATAAACTTTATCATGAACAAGAATTATAATAATAACATCTTTATTATTGCCTCTAGGGCATAATTCCAACAATGGGGATACCTTGGGGTGCGCCCCTACCCCTCCTTATATAGGTGGGGGGCATCCACGGGTGTTCCCAACCCAGGTGGAAACCCTACCTAACTCAGAAACCCTCCCTCACTCGGAAACCATGTTGGGATTTGACTTTTTCAAACTGCCTTTTTGACTTTCAAATTAGAGTTTGATTTCTATCTTCCAAGTGTCCAGCCAAGTGACCTAGGACATGATGCAACCATTACACTTTGTCATGACACATCCATGTACCCTTCCCCTTCCAAATCGGTGAACCTTCTAGACCCTTCTAGAACATTGCGGTGAAAACACCGGAATCATTCCCGAACTCCGAAATTGAAATTTCCTTATATGAATCTTATTCTTTGGAGCATTCCGGATCTCCTTGTGATATCCCGGATCCCATCTGAGACTCCAAGCAACATTCGGTCTCTTTACTCACATTCCATATCTACTAAACAACATCGAATCCTTAAGTGTGTCTCCCTACGGTTCGTGAATTATGCAGACATGATCGAGACTCTTCTCCGATCAATAACCAATAGAGGAATCTAGAAATTCATATGGATCCAACATATTTCTACGATTACTTCGTGATCGAACGAACCATTTACATACGATACCGATTTACCTTTGTCTCATGATACTTTACTTATCCGAGGTTTGATCACCGGTATCTCCGCATACCTAGTTCAACCTCATTACCAATAAGTACTCTTTTATCGTTCCCGTGATATGTGATCCCTTGTGAGCCAGTCACATGCTTTCAAGCTAATTGGATGACATTCCACCGAGAGGGCCCAAAGTATATATATCCGTCATATGGATGGACAAATCCCAATCTTGATCCATGTGCCTCAACACATACTTTACGAACACTCGATGCCACCTTTATAGCCACCCAGTTATGGTGTGGTGTTTGATGTCATCAAAGCATCCTTCTAGTGATGGTGATTAGCATGATCTCATGGTAGAAGGAATTAGGTTACTATGTATCAGAAAGCTTATAGCAAGTGAACTATATTAAATGACTTGATCTTTATGCTACGCTTAACTATAGGAGTATGTCCATCACATCATTCTCCTAATGATACGACCCTATTGTTAATAACAACTCTATGTTCATGATCAGGAAACCATGATCATATATTAACCAACAAGCTAGTTTAACAAAAGGCTTTACTAGGGACTCTTTTATGTTTACAAATCACACAAGTATTAATGTTTCCGGTTAATACAATTATAGCATGGTATGTAAATATTTATCATAAGCATGAAGATATGATAATAACCACTTTATTATTGCCTCTTGGGCATATCTCCAACAATATGAGTAAGCTCTACTCATGCATCCAACTCCCAAGAAACCAAGTTATTCCAAAGTGTCCAATATAAATTCCTATGCATGGTGTGTTACACCATTCCAAGTATATTCTTGTTTTATCTATCTTCCAAATTAAACTTGTTATGTGAAAATTTAGTGATTAAATCTCTCACAAACTTGATGGCACACTTTATTTTTCTTGCCCCTAAATAAACTTGAACCATTGTGTCATCTATGTTGTATATGCTTGCACTTATATGTTGGAATTAGCAGAACCATGATGTCATGAGGAACACTTTCAACATTGTACCCAGTTGATATCATGCTCTTTTGTTTGCGGATGTCGTCGGTGTGAAATAAAAGGGGAGCTTGTAAGTCCATGGAGTTATGTATGTGTATTAGAGAAATGCCTGGGCCGCTAGCCTAAGCCATGCCTAATCATGGTGGAAACTTGCAGCATCACCATAGTGAGCAATCTATGAAGCTTTATTCTTATAAAAAAAGAGACATATTGAAAAGATGAAAGAGATAAAAAGGCACCATTTTCCCATGGTAAATAAGAAGATTGCTGAGATGCTCATTGTCTGCTTGCCTTGTCATTTTGATTATGGGATAGCTCATGTATCATGTGCAAGGTGTACCCCATTGGCGGTTCTCTATGATACATATGTACTTACTACGATAAGAACTTACCGATGACTAAAGTTGATTAGCATGAGGAGTGTCCCTCGCACTCAAGGGACATGAGATTGCCAACTTATACTTTGTCAAGCATATACTCCATAGTTTGTTCACTTTAACCTTAATCACTTCAAGATGCTTATGATAGGGGCAATGAGAGATGAAAGCTAACAAATACCATAATTTTTGGAAGCTCTTTATGAGACTTGAAATCCCTGCTTCCCTTTTATGAAGGGCCTTTCTTCCACCATTATATTGAGTCTCCACCTTCTATCCTTAGGCACCAATTAAGAGAGTATAGTTGCCATTCTTAGTTCTATGTGCATTGTCCCAAAACTTATTGATTGATTCATATTGTTGATATTACTTGCTCATAAACTATTTGTGTCTAGTCACTCTTATGAACTTTGAAGGTGTTCTATGCATTTATTTGCTACTCCATGAGGGACAAGCTGAATGCCACTATGTTATGTTTTCTATATGCGAAACAAACAAACGTCTTTCAATGCATTGTTATTCATGAATCTTTGTTTGTATCCTTTCATGTTGCATGCATAGTTACTTTGTCTTATTGTTAGAACTTCATCTTTCACGCTCATGTTTAGAGTTCTTTGATCCCAGCTTTCCATGCTTGCAAATGGTTTGATCTTGATTTTGATGGTGCATGTCACCTCAAAAATTATTCTTTTTATCACTTACCTACTTGAGGATGAGCAGGAGTTAAGCTTGGGGATGCTTGATACGTCGCAAACGTATCTATAATTTTTGATTTTTCATGCGTGTTTAGTATCTACTTTGCTTTGTTTTGTCAACACTTTGAGGTATTTTTATATGTTTTATGGGACTAACCTATTAACAAGATGCCACAGTACCAGTTTCTTGTTTTCTTCTGTTTTTGGTTCCAGAAAAGGCAGAAAATGAATATACTCGGAGTTGGACGGGACAAAATCCAAAGTCAATATTTTACCGTGGGAAACACGGAGCCAAAAGACAATATGGAGGAGGGCCTCGAGGCGGCCACACCCACTGGCTACGCGGTGAGGCCTGGCCCGCGCCTAGGGGTTGCGGCCACCTCGGGCACCCCCTCGACCTCTTAGCCTATAAGAAGCCCCCGATACCTAAACCCTAAGTACCCGATCAATCTTCCACAAAACAGTCCGTAGTCGCCGCCACCATCGTCCCTAGATTGGGGTGGATCTGAAGCTCTTTCCGGCACCCTGCCGGAGGGGAGAGATCATCCCGGAGGCCTTCTTCATCACCATGCCAGCCTCCGGTATGATGCGTAGTAGTTCCACCTTGGACTACGAGTCCATGTAGTATCTAGATGGTTGTTTCTCCTCCTTTGTGCTACCATGTTTAGATCTTGTGAGTTCCGTTCATGATCAAGATCATCTATTTGTAATCATGCATGTTGTGTTTGGAGGGATCCGATGGATATTGAGATTACTATGTCAGATTGGTTAATGATTCTATCTTATTGATTCTATCATGTTTGTGTTGTTTGAGATCTTGCATGCTCTCCGTTTCTAGTAGCTATCTTGGCTAAGTAGATGCTAGTGACTCCAAGAGGGAGTATTTATGCTCGATAGTGGGTGAAAGGATACAGATGCCGCCTAGAGGGGGAGTGAATATGCGATTAAAACTTTTGTGAGAGGGGCTCAATAAAGGCGGAGATAAACTAGAGTTTACTTTGTTAAGCACAACCTAGAACAACTAGGGTTCACCTATGTTCACCAACAACTTATGCTAAGCAATACAAGCAACAATGTGATCGCAAGATATAGATTAGTTCAAGCACGAAGGCTATCACAATGTAAAGTGCATAAGTAAAGAGCTCGGGTATAGAGATAACCGAGGCACGCGGGGACGACGATATTTTACCGAGTTCCTCCCAACATGGCGTACGTCTCGTCTGGATAGTGGGTGGTATCAAACCACCAACGCCACAAAAGGCCTCCCTTATTCTCCTGTGAATCTCACCCTAATGGGATCAATCCATGCTTCCACTATCGGTGCACTTGTCGGTGGCAATCCGGAACCTCTCACAAGGTTGGGGCACTTCTCCACAACTCAATTGGAGGCTCCCAACAAACAATCTTGGGGAAAGATCCACAACTTAATTGGAGGCCCCAAGTAATCCAAGAACCTGCCAAAACCACCAAACCGTCTAGGGTTCCAAGAACCCAAGAGTAAAAAGCTTCTCACCTTTCACTCAATCGAATCCTCACCGAGAACTCAAACCTATGCACCAAATGCAATGGCAAGAACACAAGTAGTTCTCAAATCCTTCTCTCCCAAATTCCACCAAAGCTAAAAAAGCATGTGGGGGAATAATATAGGAAGAAAAATGGAGGAAATCCACAAAAGACTCCAAGATCTAGATCCCAAGATGTTCCCCTCACTTAGAGGAGAGATGGATTGGTGGGATTGTAGATCTAGATCTCCTCTTTCAAATCCCTAAAGTATATGCAAGAATCAAGGGACGGTTTGAAGGGGGAGAAAGCTCAAGAGGGTCAAGAATGGAGGAGAAAGCCTGTAAAACTTGAGCCGTATCATTGGGGAAAAAGGGCCCCTTTTTATAGGCCCACAAAATTCTGACCGTTTTCTGCCCGTTGGGGAAAAGTCAGACTGGAGACTCCGGTGTGCAGACCGGAGACTCCGGTCTACACTAGAGACTCAGGCCCATCTCTGGACCAGCCTCCGGACCAGTCTTCTGGCTGTCCCAGGCCTTCTACGAGCCAAGTGGACCGGAGACTCCGGTCTAGCCCCACTACAAGAAATGTGTCAACCTATGACCTTTTGATAGTGACTATAGATAAAATCGTCATAGAGTTATGACGATTTCACACCAGATGGTTATAAGCCGTTTGAGAGAGTCAAAACCCTGAATAATAAAGACGATTTGGCTTAAAAACATCATAGGTTTAATATATGAAATCGTCATAACCAACAAGATATAAGACCTGGCAATATCGACCATTGGATATGAACCTAATGAACGGTTGAGATAGTGATGGATGGAAAGAGAGTGCCAACATCTATAGAATTTGTGCGCTAAATAGGATCCCTCAGGAGGAAAAATAGCTTACATTTCTTCCTGAACGTTGTACTCAAATTCTTGGCGTATTGTTCTCACATGACCATTGGTAATACCATAGTTGTTTGCACAAAAGCATGGTGTAACCAGAAACCAGCCAAGAGCCCAAGCCAGTGGTTCTTGCATAAGAAGCTAGCCTAGTTATATGAATTGTTTTTGTTTGAAAATATACTTTACTAGACTTGGAGTATGCCACCCTCATCCAGTAACGGGAGTGTGTTTTCTTGCTATGAACTTCTACTGTATATGTAGTGTAGCCTTTTCTGCTTGCCGTTAACCTCAACCAACAGAGCTATTTATGCTTGCTATTTACTATATACCATCTGTTTGCCATTTATTATAAACTTTTCATTGTACTATTGGTGCTTATTCACTGACTTCTTAGCTCTGATTGTGTTATTCTACAGCATACGTCTATGCCGTGGAACCATGGTGTTTGTGCAATTTGGTTGTATTGGTGGTATCCTGGACTTGTACCATGTTTGTGGTACAGAGTATATGGTGTACTACTACTGTAATTTATAGAGTTCAACATCTAGTTTCTGTTCTGGTACTAATCATGTGGTAATTGTTCTGGTCTTAAATGAGTGAATTAATAAATAGGTTCCTGGTGATACGTTGATCACTTAGGAGTGTGGTACTTCTTCTGGTTGGTTTATAGCTCCTATTGTGTTGTAGATTAGGTGGTCTAGTAGATGCAGATGGAGTTATTATATATAACTAGAGCATAATCATGTTGTTTTTAGTAAATTGAAATGTATATGATGTGCTGGAGTGTATATAAGCTCATCTAGGCATACTTAATTCCATATGCAAGGCACTAGTAGGTGATTTTAATGATAGGTTTATGGAATCTGTGAAAACAATTGGTAATATCTGCTGTTGAGAATATGTTAGATCCATATGTGATTGTTGAATATGTTGGCCTTTTACTAGTCAGTTTGAGTTCACCTGCTGCTACTATGATACAAAATTATTTAATAACCCTGTAATGCATTAGTTTGACATGCAAGAGTAGCATTCTTGATGCTTACTGACCCAAACCATTGTTCTCGCAGACCCAAAGGAGCTAGCCCTACTTCTTGTGTGCTGAAGCGCATCATCCTTTGCCATGTTACCACATTTGCAGCGTCGAGATCAGCACGCTTCCATGGCACGGGTGTTCTATTTATGATTAGATAAGTCTGATCTCTCCCATCCTCTTCCTTTATTACTTGGTTGATAGGCCAAGGTGCCATGACATATTATTTTGTCGAGTTCCTATGTGATGTGGAAAGGTATTGTCTGAATAGTGTTTTATTAGGTTCCCATTTTTGTTCCCCGCTTAACCTGTGGAGTATTTCCTGGAGCTTAATTTTCTTGCTGTTGCTCTTTTCGTATACACAGAGCATTTCCTGGAGCTTAATGTGTGCTAGTACATTTGTTCTATCTAGTACCTGTAGTGTTTAGGTAGTGCATTTGATGAACTACATGTGTATATTTGAGTGCTAGTAGCAATTAGTTTGTGAACTATAATCTGTTGATTTGGATTTGGGTTCTTGTAAATCTATTATTTATTGTGTTTTTAATTTTCTACGTTATTACTAGAAGATATGATTTCATTCTGACTCGATGGCCATCATTTTCTCTCTTATACAGGAGCTCAAGGTTGAAGTTGGAAGAAGGGAAGATTTTATTGCATACTCAAAAAAGTGGAGTAGATAGTCATGTTTTCTAGCTAGTTATACATGGTCTTGGGTGGTCTGAACTATGAATGATTGTAATATAATATATATCCCCAAATGTTTTATATTCTAGGTTATGTAATACGGCTTGATTGAAATATACATTATAATTTTCGATGTCATTTGTGAAAATTTATTTGATTTTGGTTCTTGACTCTCGGTCATAGGAAATGATCCAAAAGATATTTGGGCTAGTAAGAAATGATCCAAATAAATTTTGGGCTTTAAAATGGCTGTGGCCCAAACAATATTAAATTGCAGTAGTGAATAATTCAAAAAATGCAGAACAAAATCATTGTAGAAAAAGGCCCGGGCCTAGAAATAAAAAGGCCAATATGCTGGGATTGAGGCATGTAGCTGGACGGAATTGATTAGAAAAGCTTATTTGAATTATTGGGCTTGGCCCACATAAATGACCGAATGGACTGGGCTGAATTCATACTATGACGGTTTTATTTCGTCATAATTTTGCCACGTCGGATCTGACCTGGCCTGGCTAGATGGTCCATGACGATATTGAATCGTCATAGAGGTTATGACGATCCAATATCGTCATAGACGGTTATGACGATTTCGTAAAAATCATCGTTATAGTTCATTTGCGACGCCCAGCTTTCGACGATTTCATTTTTGTCATAAGATCATCATAGATGAACTACTGTGACGATTTTGTGACGAAAATGGAGGGTCATAGAAGCTCAGATTCCTTGTAGTGCCCCACCGGAGACTCCGTTCTGAGGCTCGGACCGGAGACTCCGGACCAGTCTCCGGACCTTGCTCCGGACCACCCTTCCGGATGTCCCGGGCTGATTTATGTGGCCTCCTCTAGGTATTCCTGGGGAAACTCCGGCCCACACCGGAGATTCCGGTCCAGCCAGACCGGAGACTCCGGTCTGGACAAAATAAGAGGCAAACTTCAAATGGCAATATCTAGAGTTTGGAAACTCCGATTGACCCAAAACCAATTTTGTTGGAAAGAGGACAACCAATATTGGATACCACCAAGTGAGAACATTTCATTTGTTATAATGTGAGATACCTCCCTTGGTGAGAAACCAGAAAACCTCAAGGATCAAAAAACGCAATATGATATAAAAGGGAAATCCGTTTTTGATGAACTGGAGCTTGTTATGAATATTACCACAAGCTCTAGAACCTCACATAGATAAGGTCCAAATAACAACCAATAAGGGATGATGCTAAGTATGCAAAGGTTTGAGCTCTCTCTGAAGGATATGATCGAGTTACTCACTTGAGTGCCCCTCTTGATAGTACGGTTAATAATCCTTTAAACCAGTCTCCCCAACAAACGCCACGAGACCGGTAAGAAGGAACCCTATCAATATCATACCTTTGCCTTGCGCATATTCCACTTGATCTTGATATAGACGATCTTTTCCTTCCCAAGATGGAACACTTTTCTTGATTGCTCTTGCGTGCACTTGCTTGATGAAGACTTACAAGTTGTTCCCCCATACGGCATGGGAAACCTTTACTTTGACCTTGTCTTCATCGATCCATGATCACCGAGGATGGCAAGCTTCAAGCATGAGATCTTCTAGATATGGCACATCTTTAGCTTGCACAACATTTCTTCTAAAACCATTTGGATTATGTCTTGAAGATACATAAGATGAACTCTATCTTTTTATTCAAGACACCCTTGCAATAGGCTCATCACTTGATCCCCTTCACTTTCTTCTTCTACAAACCTTGAATCCAACATATGGTTCAGGCATTTCCTGTGGACAATTCCTATAAGTACAACTTGATACAAGCATTAGTCCATAGATATTGTCATTAATTACCAAAACCACACATGGGGGCCCACATGTTCTTTCAGTGGGTTCATGCCTCTATTTAATCCGGGGAAGTGACATAAATCTCAAAGGTTGTAGATGTGTTGTTGCTACTAGGGAGAAAACAACGATCTCTTGTTCATGGAACAAGTGGATTGTTTACCTTACATACTTTGCTTAAAGCAGTTATTCGTTGCTTGCAACTTAATACTGGAGGGGGTTCGGATGATAACCTGAAGGCGTATTACTAGTCATAGAAGCAGTTGGATGGCGGTCTATGTATATTGTTGTAATGCCCAATCAAATCTCATAGGATCATGAATGTCTAGTTTTGCATTGTTTTGCCTTGCTCTGTCATGTCAATTGCCCTGATGTAATTTGTTTACCCAGCATGTTATGTTGTTTATCTTAAGGAGAACACCTCTAGTGAACTAAGGACCCCGGTCCAATCTTTACCATTGATACATCTTCCACTGTTCCTGTTACTTTAAGCAAACCACCATTACCTTCCACACCATACAGTTAATCCTTTGTTTTTAGCAAACCGGTGAGATTGACAACCTCATTGTTCATTGGGGCAAAGTCTTGAGTTTGTGTTGTGCGGGTTTCCAAATTTCTAGCAACACCTTTGGTTCGTTTCCTTCCTCCTACTGGTTCGATAACCTTGGTTTCTTTCTGAGGGAAAACTTGTTGTTGTTCTCATCATACCTTCCTCTTGGGGTTTCCCAACGAAGCTTTACAGTGATCTGAGCTGCATCAGACATATTTCATCCTAGCATAGTTTGGCAAAAGGGCAATCCCAAAAGAGGTGTGCCAAAGTTTCCTCAGAAGAACAACCAACAGTAGCACAGTTATAAGAAGGTAAGGAGAACTTCTTTCTCCTCAGCAGATTTCTTATATTCAATTTTTCCAATAAAAGTAGCCAGAAGAAAAACTTGTGCTTTTGCTGACAGGAAGACTCCTAGATCCATGATAAATGTGGTGGGGGCAATTATATGCCCAGAGAGAATAGAATATGCCTTTTTGACAGAAAAAATATCATTTCCCCAAATATAGCTCCACTTATCCGCATTCCCATGTTGCATTGAAATGGTAGTGTTTTGACATATATGTTCTAGGCTTAAGAATTCAGAGTAAGCCTGCTATGAAAGGGGCAGGTAAAAGTGGTCCTGAATATGTTGAGTCTGAATGAAATCCTAGACAGAAATACTTGAGTTCTTTGTAAAAGACAGCAAATGAGGGAATTTATGCTACAAACATTCTTCCTGCCACATATCAATCCAGAATAAAGTGGTTTTACTAGTTCTCACAGAGCATTTTGCAATTCCTTTGTAGATGTCAATCAATTTCAGATGAGCTTTCCACCAAAAAGATCCCTCCATACTTCTCCCTTGCAATTTTCCATTATTGAGAGGACTTGCATTTGAGTGGGATCTTAATGGCTTGGCTAAGACCCAATATGTAGGAGACATATTTTAGAGTGGGGGCTGAGTGAAATCCCTGGATCTCATATATGGATGCCATATTTGAGTGGGAGCATGTCATCATTTTGAAATATGTGGATGACATATATGAATGATGTGATTGGTATTAATAATATTTAAGTTAGTAAAACATTTACATGCCGAGATCTATATTTCGTTAGATCAGCCAACTGCGGTATTGTCGCCGGATTTTTACAGGTGCGGGAACTTTACAGGACTTGTTAGTAACATGTTGGAAACTGAAAGAGTTTCCCTCCAGAAATGGACAGGGCAATAAACGGCGTCAGCGAACTCTCCACGTGTGGTGTGCAGCACTGCGCAGCGTCAGGTCTCGGCCGGGTTCTTTTTTACTTTCTCACGGTAGCATGGTTAATTTGGCTACTTATACTTTCTCACGGGAGCAAGAAGAAGACACGACATGCCAATTGGCGAGAAGCTAAGACAAGTTAACCACTAAATAAAGTGGATGAGATCATGCAGCAATCAGAGCCACAAATAGTAGTAATACTCATGTTCAGACACACGAGTTTATCAGCTTGCATCAAAATGCCCCAGCTAGCTAGGTCCTCAAACAGAGAAATGTTTGTGGTGTGTGTCTGTGTCTTTTCCTTTTTGTCAGAAAGCAGTTAGCCAAGCAGCGACCTGCCCAATGGCGGCGACGGTTGCAAGTATCTCTTGTGACTAAGTCTTCTTGTGCGTAGCGTAATGGCCAATGGAAGAAGAAGATGATGTGTCTTTGGTCGGACCGGAGGCAGCTACGACCGAGTCTTTCGTCGGCCTGGTGTGGAACCTTGGCTCCCTGGGAACTGTTTGGGGCTTCACTGACCTGCAGTTCCATTCCATCCAAGAAAAAGAAAAAATGATCTTTAGCTGACATTATCTTGAAATGATGAACCAACCACAGTTCATGTCTCATCATGGAAACTGAAGTATGGTCACAGTAAGGTAACCATGATTTTGTTACTGTACCTTTTGGGCACGAATGGCTTCGAGAAATCCGGCATTGGATGCGCCCTCGGCACCTGCTCCTTCCTCAGCTGTTTGATCTCAATCTCCTCATCAATCTGCACACAGAAAAAATAAATGCCACGTCTCAGCCGGTTCTTGCATCTGCATTCATACACCATGGGATGGAATTCTCAGATGGGTGGTTGGTAAAATTTGAATTACAGTACCTTCTGCTGCCTCTCCTTCTCCTGCTCCAGCTTCTCCAGGAACTCGTTGTGCTCCATGATCTGCGGGATTGAAGAACAGCCATTGCATTTGCATAGACTCTTTCAGCAACCAGTCGACGGCGTGAGCCAAAATTGTGATGCATAGATACGTAAGTGCTACTACTTACCTGATGATCAAACCTGGCGCGACCCACTGCGCGAACGGTGCTATGAAGCACAACATCGAACGGTTCTGTGGGCTCTTTTGTCGGGGGCCTCGCTAGATTCTACAACCAAAGAAAAATGAAATTGAAGTAAAGTTGCACTTGAACGAAGTTGCATGACAAGAAAATATGGTGTTGTACTGAAATTTTCTGAAGGACTGAATTTTGTTCAGTTAACCTTAATGTGTGATATCATGCTCATTGCTCTATCAAAATATGAATGAACAGAGGAGAACATAGTGTGATTGTGTTCCGCGTACCTCCGGTTCATCGGTGGTCCATGGGAGCCCCTGCGCGAGCGGGTTGCGCAGCCTCTCCTCCTCCAGCAGCATCCTCCTCATCCTCTCGACAAAGTCGCCTTCCTTCGTCTTTCCTCTTTGCTGAACAGAACAACAGAGACATACAGTTTTTTTCAGTCACCAGTCATGTGAGCTTCTGAACCCACTGTCCAAAACATAGAAAAGATAGATGAACAAATTTTCTGTTGTTAATGTCGATACCTCGGTCCTCAGATTGAACGGATGCTGCCTCGTCACCTTCCTACTCCAGCTCCTCTCCGACGACCCGATGCTCTGCGATCCGCGCCAACAACATGAACACAGAATTCACCACAAAATTCAACTCTGACGACAGTTCTGAATTTCTCCAAATTTGACGATTCTGAATACGCAGCTTACCTTGCATCTCCTGAGCTGCCGCTCGTCTCGCTTGCGGCGTGGGAGGCCGTCGACGCAGTAGGATATCTCGGAAGACGAGGATGCCACGGAGGGGTAGGACGCCATGTCCATCTCTTCGGCCTTCCGCGGCGACGACGAGGCCGAGGCCGCCCTCTTCATCATCCTCCTCGACCCCGCGCCGCCTCTGCTCTGCGCCTCGGGGTTGCCGCCGCGGGACAGGGACAGGAGCCGCTCGAACGTGTCCACCAGGTACCTTACGCGGCCCTCGCCGGGCTCCGGGAGGCCGGCCATGGCCTCCTCCACCGTCACGCCCCACGCCGCCCTCTTCCGCGGGTCCTCCGCCGGCGCGACGTCGCAGGGCGACGAGAACCTCGCCCTGACCTTCTTCTCGCTGGGCTCCTCGGAGAAGTCATACAGCGGCGCGCGCGGCGCCTCGTACGCCGCCGAGGCCTTCCTGCGCGAGGCAGCGGAATCGGGCCTCTTCCTGCTCGCCGTCCTCGGCGTCCTCGGCGCCGCCATCTTCCTGGAGGCAGGCGTCCCAGAGCACCTCCTGTTCCTGAGGACCGCGGCCTTGCCGCCGACGGGGAAGGCGGGCTTCGTCGCCGCCGCGGCCGCCGCCTCACCCGAGAACTTCCTGAACCGGCGGAGGCACTGCTCGAACGACGTCGTGGTCCCGTCCGCGGGCTCGACGTTCTCCGACCCCGGCGTCGCCGCCGGCATCACCCGCCTCCTCGCCGCCGACAGCGACGCTACCGCCGCGAACGGCCGCCGCGCCCTGGGCCTCTTCGCCGCCACCGCCGGCGAGGCCATCGCTCGTACGTACGTCTCCGGTCCCGAAAACAACTACAACAATCAACGATCAATGCGGACGGCGGTTGAAGGCGAGTAATGGGAAGAATTCGATTCGAAATCGCGGGGGACGGAACGAAACCAAACGAAGCAGGATTTATAGGGGAGGACGAGGAAGAACAAAGTGTGGGCGTGCGTAACGTTGGTGGCGTGCCGCCTGCGCGGCGCCAGCTTAGGGGGCAACGGCTAGTGGCGGTTTTCGATCACCTGCGGGCTGGCTGGGCCGTTGGATAGGGGCAGGAGATGGCAGCCCAGCCGTCGATGCGCCCGGCCGGATGTTACAGCAGCAATTATTAATGTTTTTGGGCGTAATTAATTTCTGTCGATACGTTCGATATTTTTGTACGATCTGTTCACGAGTTTTTTGTTTTTGAAAATGGGAACGGTAAAATTTGTTGGAGCGAGTGTGAATGTATGAATCCTGGTAGTTATCGCCTGATGTGTTTTTTATGGGGCTGTAATCGTCGCTGATCTGTTCATGATGATTTTGGTTCCTTGCGATCGGCTGGCTAATACACCCAGATTTGTACGAGGGGATGCATCATGCACGGTGAATTTGTTTTCAGCGCGCGCTTGGTACTTATCGCCGAATGTGGTTTTAACGGCTGTGTCAATTCTCCTAACCTATTCATGTTTTTTTTTGTTCCATTGCGGTTTCTGATTGGCACTAGCCAAAAGTTCGAGATGAATTTTTCCTTGGCAGAAAATGTGGAAGGAGACGGTGTGTTAATTTTAGCTTTTGCTAAGAACATCCACCGCGGCACAGGGCATATGCCCAAGGACGAAGATTTAAATTTGTTGTTTTCAAAGAAGTGTTTTGAGCTTATTTTACTAACACTAACCTTAGGCAACTCGGAGAAGCTCGTGACTAAGAAAAGGTTAGCCATATGTGTGGCAATGATCCGTAAAAAGATAAGTCTATAAAACACGTGCTCCGCAAAAAAAAAAGTCTATAACTCACGTATAAAATAAAACTATGGTAAATAAATAAATATATATCTAATAATTATAGATATCCCCTATGCTTTTTAATGTGGTGGCTGATATGCTTGCCATTCTTATTGCTAGAGCAAAGGAGAGTGGACAGGTAGCTGGGTTGATACCGAATCTAGTCGAGGGAGAAGTGTCTATCTTACAATACGCTGATGATACAATTTTGTTCATGAAACATGATCTTCAAAAAGCAGTCAACATGAAGCTAATACTCTGTATTTTCGAACAATTGTCTGGTTTGAAAATTAACTTCCATAAAAGCGAGGTTTACTGTTTTGGAGAGGCTGCTAGTCACGAGCAAAATTATAAGGAAGTGTTTGGATGCGATGCATGATCCTTACCGTTCAGATATCTTGGGATACCTATACATCATAGGAAGTTACGGAATGCGGATTGGAATTCAGTGGAAAACAGATTTGAAGGTAAATTAGGTTGTTGGCAAGGGAAACTATTATCATACAGGGACAGATTGGTTCTGATTAATTCTGTTTTATCTAGTATGCCTATGTTTATGTTATCTTTTCTTTAAATACCAAAGGGTGTGAGGAAAAGGCTAGACTTCTTTCGTTCACGCTTCTTTTGGCAGAGTGATGAACATAAGAAGAAATACAGGCTAACTAAGTGGAATATTATTTGTAGGCCCAAAGATCAGGGGCTTAGGCATAGAGGTGCTAGAATTGAAAAACTTATGTTTGCTTAGCAAGTGGTTGCATAAGCTACTGACAGTGCAAGGGGTGTGGAAAGAATTGATACATAACAAATACTTGAAAACGAAAACTTTAGCACAAGTGGAAGCTAAACCGACGGATTCGCCTTTTTGGAAGGGACTAATGGGAGTAAAAGATGAGTTCTTTGCCCGCGGTACTTTTAAAATTGGTAATGGGACAGGCATTAGGTTCTGGGAAGATATTTGGTTAGGAGCGACGCCGCTTGCACAACAATATCCTTCTCTTTACAATATTGCACATAGAAAGAATGTACTAGTGTCCCAGGTTCTATCTCATAATCCGATTAATATTACTTTTAGACGTACTTTAATTGGCAATAAATGGGATGCATGGCTGCATCTATGTGAGAGATTAATGAAAATAACTTCGACAAATGAGCCTGATAAATTTCTATGGAGTTTAACCGAGTATAGAATCTTCACGGTTAAATCGATGTATGGGGATCTTATGAATGGTCATCCAAGTTTCCCTACTAGATATCTATGGAAATTGAAGATACCGACGAAAGTAAAAAAATTCATGTGGTTCCTCAATAAGAAAGTGTTGTTAACAAAAGACAACCAGGTAAAGAGAAATTGGAACGGATATAAAAAATATTGTTTTTGTGACGCTGACAAAACAATAGAATATTTATTTTTATCATGCCCTTTTGCTAAAATTTTGTGGCGTGTGGTATTCTTCACTTTTAACTTACCGCCTCCAACCAATATCACCAATATGTTTGGGAATTGGCTAAACGGGGTAGACAAAGAAAGTAAAGCAAAAATACGTATAGGCATTTCGGCCATGTGTTGGTCAATTTGGAAATGCAGAAACAACTGCATTTTTAACAATACTGGAGTTCTATCTTTTTTGCAGGTTATTCTTACGGCGGCTTACTAGATTCAGCTCTAGGCACTTATGTCACCCCAACACCTGCGGCAACCCTTGGTTTCTGGGTGTAACCGTCTTGTGGCGGTTACTACGGAGTTTTTCAACCAAGCTTCGTGGCGTCATTCTAGTAGAGTGACTCATTTCTAGTTACTCCTTGTGAGTCCGATCTCGTGTGAGATCTCTATCTTTTTCTAGGGTTGGTGCTTATATCAATCTCTTTTGCTCTTTCGTTTGTAATACTTTTGGCTACTTTTGAAGACTTCTTTTAATAAATGGCTGTGTGCATCCTAAGATGCAGAGGCCGGGGAATTCCCCCATTTCAAAAAAAAAACAATTATAGATATGGAAAACTGTGTTCCCCCGGACCAAATATGCGTAAAAAAAATCCTGACTTTGATTATTAGGTCATGATTCTCTAGATCATTTTGTCACAACTCACAAACACGAAACAAGAGTGAGCAGTTTGTACAAATAGCAAATTATACACTTAATCACATTAGGATAGGCAAACCGGCGACACGGTGTCTTGCTCTTGGGTGTATATGCTTCTTTTATTTGAATTGTACGTTAAAAGCATTTTAAAATATCAAAATTCCTTAAAAAAATACCCGCACAGACATCTCCATATCCTACGTACGTGCAAAGTAGTTTCACGAAATTCAATTTTTTGTGTGGTTTGTGTAAAAAAAGAAAAAATCTAGTGCTAAAATAAGACTTATCATGACATATTTTTGTCTTTTTCACACAACCCATAAAAATATAGTTTTTTTTCCAGAATTTTACGTGAGCACGTAGAACATAGAGATGCACACACGGATATTATTTTGGAACTTTTTTAACAACTTGAAATGTATGTTTTTGCTAAAGGGAGGCTTGTGAAGAGGAGATGGCGTAGTGTTAACAAATATTATGACAAAACTGTCTTTCTTTTTTTTAAAACGTTCACATACTCACCAATAGTGACAATCTCTTGTTGAGCCTTTAATTTCAGGCACCTTTTTTTTACAAAAGCATTGTATCGAAAAGAGAAAATTGCATAGATTAGCAACACTTGCGGCAAAAGTTGCTCACAACAACGACTATAATTTTTGGTTGCACAAACCAGTGACTCTTAGGATAAATTGTTGCAGAGAGCTCTAATGATTGGACTACGAACCTTGGTCATATGCCACAACACACCAAGCAACTATTTTTATTCCATATGTTTCCACATCTATATATGTAAAATGTAACAACTATAGGAAAATGAAAAAAGTTTTGCATAATATGGCTTGATTATTAAACAAAAAATGGAAAAACATCTCATCATATATGACAACAACTGAAATGGGCATTTCCCTTCTAAGTATGTTTTGGGTGTTCGTTAAGAACACAAGCGAGTGTTACTGTGTGATAAGTGTTTCTAGGTACATGTGCTGAATAGCACAAGATGGTGATCGATCCTTTAAAAGTGAAAAGGCCGAGAAGATTTTCCTTAGCTTTGCTAGTTGCTTGAGTCATAGGAAACTGTACTATCAACATGGGTTGCTCTTTGAAAGGTTCGTGGGCAATCAGATCACATACACAAACTCATTTGTACCCACCTAGCCTTCCTATCTTGCAATGGAGGAGACATCTAGAAATGTTGTTGTCGCCCGCCAAGTTACACTCAAGACTCTCGGGTTCAAGTCCATAGACTCTATCCTTGGTTATCGGAGTTAGTCCTTGTAACATGATGGTCTCAGGCTAGGGACTTCACTCTAGGTAGAGACTCCCGGGTGTCAAGCATGGAGACTCTAGCCGGTTGATACGTCGGAAACGTATCTATAATTTTTTATGCTCCATGCTTGTTTAATATCTACTTTGCTTTGCTTGTCCACACTTTGAGGTGCTTTTTACATGTTTTCTGGTACTAACCTATTAACAGTTGTCACAGTGCCAGATGCATGTTTTCTGCTGTTTTTGGTTTCAGAAAAGTTAGTAAAGAAGTATTCTAGGAATTGGACGGGACAAACGTCAAAGTCAATTACTTTCCGTGGGGAACAAGAAGTCTAGAGGGGATCCGGAGGGGCCATCCAGGGGGGCCAGACCCACCCTAGGCGCGGGGGGGGGGGCTGTCCCACGCCTGGCTAGCGTTTGGCCACCCAGGCCGCCTCCTCGGCATCCCCCTTCGCCTATAAGAAGCCCCCGATGCAGAAACCCTAAGAACCCGATCAATATTCCAGGAAACCATCTGTAGCCGCCGCCACCATCGTCCCTAGATCAGGGGGATCTGAAGTTCTTCCCGGAACCCTACCAGAGGGGAGATCATCCCGGAGGCCTTCTCTCCGGTATGATGTGTGAGTAGTTCCACCTTCGACTATGGGTCCATCTAGTAGCTAGATGGTTGTATCTCCTCCTTGTGCTTTCATGTATAGATCTTGTGAGCTCCGTTCGTGATTAAGATCTAATCTATTTGTAATCATGCATGTTGTGTTTGCGGGGATCCGATAGATATTGAGATTATTATGTTGGTTTGATTGATGGTTTTGTCTTTACGATTCTATCATGTCTGTCTTGTTTGTGATCTTGCATGCTCTCCGTTGTTAGTAGCTATCTTGGCCAAGTAGTTGCTAGTGACTCCAAGAGGGGGTATTTATGCTCGATAGTGGGTTCATGTCTCTAGTTTCCAAGGAAAGTGACAGAATTATCTTCGGTTGTAGATGTGCTATTGCCACTAGGGATAAAACAACGGTCTCTTGTTCATGGAATATGTGGACTGTTTACCTTACACACTTTGCTTAAAGCAGTTGTCTGTTGCTTGCAACTTAATACTAGAGGGGTTCGGATGATAACCTGAAGGTGGACTTCTAGTCATAGATGCGGTTGGATGGCGGTCTATGTATCTTGTTGTATTGCCCAATCGAATCTCATAGGACCTTTCTGACTAGTAATTGCATTGTTATGCCTTGCTCAGTTCCTGTCAATTGCCCTGTTGTAATTTGTTTACCCTTCATGCCATGTTTTTTATCTAAGGAGATCACCTCTAGTGAACTATGGACCCCGGTCCAATCTTTACCATTGATACATCTTCCAATGTTACTTGTTTACTTGCTGCAAACCATTGCCTTCCACACCATACGTTTAGTCCTTTGTTACAGCAAACCGGTGAGCTTGACAACCTTACTAATTCATTGGGGCGAAGTCTTGAGTTTGTGTTGTGCAGGTCTCTGTGTTGCTTGCAACACCTGTGTGACGTTTCCTTCCTCCTTCTGGTTCGATAACCTCGGTCTCTACTGAGGGAAAACTTGCTGCTTGCTGCTTCACACCTTGCTCTTGGGGTTCCCAACAGGCTCTGCGTAAACAGCCATCAAGCTTTCTGGCGTCGTTGCCAGGGAGGCTAAGGACGTCTTCACAAGGGGATTCCTTCACTTCCTTTCTCTTTACTTTGTTTTTAGTTTGATTTGTTTCTTTTGCTTGGTTTTGTTTGCCACTTTTCAAAAAAACACAAAAAAAATTAGTTCCTTCTCTAGCTGTTGCTGCTGTTTTTGGCTTGCCCACCTTTGCCAAAATGAACTCTGCTGAGAACACCAAGTTGTGTGACTTCACTAGCACCAACAACAATGATTTCCTAAGCACTCATATTTCTTCACCTTCTCCTGATGCTACCTTTTATGAAATTAAGCCTGCTTTGTTGAATCTTGTGATGAGAGAGCAATTTTCTGGTGCTGGTTCTGATGATCCTGCTGCCCATCTCAATAGCTTTGTTGAACTTTGTGAGATGCAAAAGTATAAGGATGTAGATGGAGATATTATTAATCTCAATCTTTTTTCCTTTCTCCTTCAGAGGAAAATCTAAATAATGGTTGCTTTCTTTGCCTAAAAATAGTATTGATTCTTGGACTAAGTGCAAAGATGCTTTTATTGGAAAGTACTATCCTCATGCTAAGATTATATCTATGAGAAGTGACATTATGAAATTTCAACAACTTGATAGTGAACATGTTGCTCCAGCTTGGGAAAGAATGAAATCTTTGGTTAAAAATTGCCCTACTCATGGACTCACTGCTTGGATGATTATCCAGACTTTTTACACAGGTTTGAACTTCTCCTCAAGAAATCTGTTGGATTCAGCTGCTGGAGGTACTTTTATGGGCCTCACTTTGGGTGCTGCAACAAGGCTCCTTGATAATATGATGGTTAACTACTTTGAATGGCATGTTGAGAGAGCTCCACATGGTAAGAAGGTAAATTCTGTTGAGGAAACTTCCTCTTTGAGTGAAAAGATTGATGTTATTATGGCTATGCTTGTTAATGGGAAAGCTCCTTTAGATCCTAATAGTGTTCCCTTAGCCTCTTTGGTTGCTCAAGAAGAAAAAGTTGATGTGAACTTCATTAGAAACAACAATTTCAACAACAATGACTATAGGAACAATTTTGGAAGCAACAATAATTATAGGCCTTATCCTCCTAATAATGGCAATTCCTGTGGAAACTCTTACAATAATGCTAGAAGTGCCCCCTCTGAACTTGAAGTCATGCTCAAAGACTTTATTAGTAAACAAACCATTTTCAACAACACCGTGGAGGAAAAGCTTTTAACTGTTGAGAAAAATATATTCTCTTTGTCTGAAGCTCAGTCCTCCTTGATTAATAAAATGGCTGCTAAACCTGAAACTATGGAAAACACTTTTTCTACTGCTCATGCCATACAAGTTACTATTGATGAAAATGTTAGGTTGTTAGCTCAACTTCATGCTAAGTGGGAAAGGGAAGCTGAAATTGATAGAAACAATAGTGTGTGTTCCATCACCACTAAACCACAAGTAGTCCCTATTCCTCCTCCTACTATGCCTAAGCCTATTGAGCCTACTACTAGTGATGCCAAGTTTGACTTTGATATTGATGGTTGCAATATTTTTGAAGTGATTATGTTCTTGCAAAAGCTTGCTAAAGTCCTGATGCTAGTGATATGCATGTTGCTTTCACTAAACACATTACAGATGTTCTTGTTAAGATTAAGGAAGAGAAGCTAAAACACAAAGCTTCTATTCCTAGGAAAGTAGAAGATCGTTGGGAACCCATTATTAATATGCAAGTGAATGACTTTGATCTCAAAGCTTCATGTGATCTTGGTTCTAGTGTCTCTATTATGCCTAGGAAGATTTATGAAATGCTTGATTTTCCACCATTAGAAGATTGCTATTTAGATGTCCCACTCAATGATAATGCTAAGAAGAAACTCATGGGGAGTATTAATGATGTTCTCATTATGGTTAATAATGCTTATGTCCCTGTTGATTTCTATATTTTGGATGTTGAATATAATGCTTCTTGTCCTATTACTTTGGGAAGACCTTTTCTTAAAACAGTTGGTGCCATCATTCATATGAAAGAAGGCACCATTAAATATCCTTTTCCATTCAAGAAAGGTATTGAACACTTCCCTATGAGGATAAAGAAGTTACTTTTTGCTCCTCCTTTGAAAGCAAGATTTGATGTGAGTGCTTCTTCATTTGAAAATACTTGATTCTTCTTGCTTCTTGTTCCTAACTTAAAGGCGTTAAAGAAAAGTACTTGTTGGGAGATAACCCAAGAGTTTCATTGAGTCTTGGAAGTTATTACTTCTATAATGACCTCTCCTTATCCTTTTTGTTTGCTTTTTGTGCCAAGAATGACCTCTAATGAGAGGGAAGTAAGATTTGGGGAGTTGTTGTCCCGAAACAGATTTCTGTCCTCGACCAAAAAGTTTCATGAGGAGTCTCTGTAAATCGGATTGAGCTCAAAATTTACGAATAAATCCCCTAGTATGTTAGCTAACTTTCGTTAGTTCAACACTTTTGATTTGAGCAACAGAAGATGTTCGAAAAAATAGGTTTCTACCTGCTAGTCTGTTTTGACAGATTTCTGCCATTATTTGCATTTGCTTCGTATTGATTACTTTTTGCATTCTCTTTAGGTGAATTGAGCTTTTTGAAGGAGTTACTACAGTATCTTGTGTTTTTAGTGAAAAGCCCTACTGTTCCAAAGCTTTGCTAGAGGTCTAATATCTTTTGAATACACTAATGTTGCTAATGAAGATTGTGTGAAGTTTTGTATGAAGGAAAAAATTTAGGTGTAGAGAGGGAATGATGCAATGAGATGAAGGATAGACAAAAGCTTAATCTTGGGGATGTCACCATGGTGTCACCCCAACAAATATCCAAGAGGTACAAGCGTCAAAGCTTGGGGATGCCCAAGGCATCCCCTTCTTCATCAATAAAAAGCTCAGGTCTGTCTAGGCACTTCGTTTTTATTGTTTCATGCACAGTTGTGTTATTTTTGGAGCGTCTTAGTTTTCGTTTAATTTGCTTAGGTTGTTTAGTTTGCTTGAATAAAGTAGTTTGTACCCCGTTCTTGCTGTGTTGTTTTACAAATAAGTTGCTTGGTGTTGGAAAGGAGTAGTAAGTTCTTGCTTTAAGTGCAAGAGGAGCTTGCATTGACTGTGACTTAGACTTTAGCATGACAATGCTAGGTGTTGTTTTGGCATTATGCTTAGTGATTATTGTTGTAGCATGTCTTGTTCCAAACAATTGGGATTGCTTAGTGTGCCTTGAAGAAATTATGCGTTGTTTTAGCATGCAAAAGCATAGTATTGTGGTATTCTCCTTTGATGCTTTGCTTGGGTTGACTTGGCACATGCTCACACCATGTTATGACTATGACAAGTCACCATTAGCCTCCATGATCAGTTAGTCCTTGACTTGTAATACCACTCTTTACTTTGATTAGTATGCTTTGTTGCACTGCATGTTTATGGCCATTATGCTCTCTTAGTTGGTTGCTCCCAGTCTTTTGCTAGCCTCCACTTTTATGAGTAAGCTCTACTCATGCTTCCAACTCCCAAGAAACCAAGTTATTCCAAAGTGTCCACTATAAAGTCCTATGCATGGTGGATTACACCATTCCAAGTATATTCTTGTTTTCAACTATCTTCCAATTAAAAACTATTTTGTTATGTGAAAAATTAGTGATTAAATCCCTCACGAACTTGATGGAACACTTTATTCTTTGCCCCTAATAAACTTGAACCATTGTGACAACTTTGTTGTATATGCTTGCACTTATAAGTTGGAATTAGCAGAACCGTGCTGTCACGGGGAACGTTTTCAACATTGCACTTGTACTTTGTACTCAGTTGATACCATGCTCTTTTGTCTATGGATGTCACCGTGTGAAATAAAGAGGGAACTTGTAAGTCCATGGAGTTTGTATCCTGTGTTAGAGAAACGCCTGGGCCACTAGCCTAAGCCATGCCTAATCATGGTGAAAACTTGCAGCATCACCCTAATGATCTATCTATGAAGCATCCTCAATAAAAAAGCTATGCATATGGTAAATAAAAAGATTGCTGAGATGCTCATTGTCTGCTTGCCTTGTCATTTTGGTTATGGGAAAGCTCCTGTACCATGTGCAAGGGGTACCCCGTTGGCGGTTCTCAATGATATATAAATACTTACAATGACAAGAACTTACCTGGACCCAAATTTGAGTATGCATGAGGTGTTTCCCTCGTATTCAAGGGACTTGAGATTGCCAACTTATAATTCGTTAAGCATATATTCCATCTTTGCCACTTTAAACCTTAATCAATTCAAAATGCTTATGATAGGGGCAATGAGGGATGAAAGCTAACAAGTACCATAATTTTTGGAAGCTCTTTTTGAAACTTGTAATCCCTGCTTCCTTTACAAAAAAGGCTTTTCTTCCACCATTATTGAGTCTCCACCTTCTACCTTTAGGCACCATTAAGAGAGCATAGTTGTCATTCTGTGTGTAGTGGTCCAAAGCTTATTAATTGATGCTTATTGTGTTATTACTTGTTCTTGTGCTATTTGTTTCTAGTCACCCTTGTGAACTTTGCAGGTGTCCTATGCATCTATATTGCTACTCTATGAGGGACACGCTGATTGCCACTATGCTATGTTTTCTGTATGTGAAACAAACAAACGTTTTTCAATGCATGTTATTTATGATCTTTGTTTGTAGCCAATCATGTTGCATGGATAGTTACTATGTCCTATTGTTAAAACTCAATCTTTCATCCACATGTTTAGAGTTCTTTGATCCCATATCTCAATGCTTGCAAATGGTTGGATCCTTATTGTGAGGGTGCATGTCACCTAAAAAATTATTCTTTTTATCACTTACCTACTCAAGGAAGAGCAGGAGTTAAGCTTGGGGATGTTGATACGTCGGAAACTTATCTATTATTTTTGATGCTCCATGCTTATTTAATATCTACTTTGCTTTGCTTGTCCGCACTTTGAGGTGCTTTTTACATGTTTTCTGGTACTAACCTATTAACAAGTTGCCACAGTGCTAGATGCCTGTTTTCTGCTGTTTTTGGTTTCAGAAAAGTTAATAAAGAAATATTCTCGGAATTGGACGAGACAAACGTCAAATTCAATTACTTCCTGTGGGGAACAAGATGTCCAGAGGGGAGCCGGAGGGGGCAGCCAGGGGGCAGACCCACCCCAGGAGTGGGTGGGCCCTGCCTCGCGCCTGACTAGGGTTTGGCCACCCAGGCCGCCTCCTCGGCCTCCCCCTTCGCCTATAAGAAGCCCCCGATGCAGAAACCCTAAGAACTCGATCAATATTCCATGAAACCGTCTGTAGCCGCCGCCACCATCGTCCTTCTGAAGTTCTTCCCGACTCCCTTTCAGAGGGGAGATCATCCCGAAGGCCTTCTCTCCGGTATGATGCGTGAGTAGTTCCACCTTGGACTATGGGTTCATGTAGTAGCTAGATGGTTGTATCTCCTCCTTGTGCTTTCATGTATAGATCTTGTGAGCTCCGTTCATGATCAATATCTAATCTATTTGTAATCATGCATGTTGTGTTTGCGGGGATCCAGTGGATATTGAGATTATTATGTTGGTTTGATTAATGGTTTTGTCTTTATGATTCTATCATGTCTGTGTTGTTTGTGATCTTGCATGCTCTCCGTTGTTAGTAGCTATCTTGGCCAAGTAGTTGCTAGTGACTCCAAGAGGGGGTATTTATGCTCGATAGTGGGTGAATAGTTCCGCGGCATAGTAAATCAAAATTTTCTACGGATGCGAACAGAGGGAAAGCCAAGATCTAATCTAGGAGATGCAAACAACGAGAGAGATTGAATTAGATCTTCATACCCTTGAAGATTCGCACAGCGGAACGTTCGTCGGAACGGTGATGTAGTCGTACTCGCTTCTCCTCCTCGCGATCTGATCCGATCTAGCACCACAAGTGGCAGTGCCTCCATGAGATGCACACGTTCAGCACTTCGACGTCTCCTCCTTCCTCGGTCCAGCAAGTATGGTGGAGAGATGGATTGGATCTACAACACGACGGCGTGGTGTATATGGTGGAGAATTTCTGCAGCAGGGCTTCGCCTACAAGCAGTCGGGAGGGAGAGAGGAAGGGCAGCATGGCGGCTAGGGTTAGAGGGGAAGGTGTGGGGGGTGGTGCACCCCCAGCCCTCTTTATATAGAGGGGTGGGGCGCAGCCCTAGCCCCTCCCCCAAGCCCAAACCGGCGGCCCCAAAGGAGGAGGAGTGGGGGGCAAGGAAACCCCCCTTCCAGAAGCTCTATCTAGGGTTTAAACCCTCTTTGGCCGGCTGGGCCTATGGGGCCTTGTGCCCCTGGCCCAATGCGGCCAGGGCACTCCCTCATAGGCCCATGCCCCCTCCCGGAAGGTGTGGCCACGTTGGTCCCCTTCCGGAAGGATCTAGAAGCTTCCGGTACAATATCGATTAACCCGAAACAATTCCGAACTCCAAAAACCGCACTGCCTTATATGAATCTTATTCTCCGGACTACTCCGGAACCTCTCGTGATGTCCCGGATCTCATCCGAGACTCCGAACAAAAACTCATAAACCAATTATCCAATCTATCCTAGCGTCGAGACACGTTAAGTGTGTGACCCTGCGGGTTCGAGAATATGCAGACATGATCTTCTATCAATAATCAACAGCGGGGTCTGAAACCCATATTGGCTCCCACACATTCATCGATGATCATATCGGATGAACCACGATGCCAGGATTCAATGAATCCCATATATATATTCCCTTCGTCTCGCGATATTTTACTTGCCCGAGATTCGATCGTCGGTACCGTCATACCTAGTTCAATCTCGTTCACAGCAAGTACTTTACTCGTTCCGTAATCCGATATCACTTTGTGATTAACTCCTTAACCACATGCTTGCAAGCGGTGTTGATATCGATTACCGAGTGGGCCCGAAGTATATCTCTCCGACTTGGGAGGGACAAATCCCATCTAGATACATACAACCCAACAGATACTTTCCGATCACCTAAGAGACACCTTTATGATCACCCTCTCATAGGATGACGTTTGATGACCTCAAAGCTTTCTTCCGATACCAGGGAGTTGTATTATCTCATGTTCTAAGGAATACAATATTTGACATAAGAACAGCTTTGCAAAGACGAACACGATGAGACGATCTAATTGCTTCGCTTAGTTTGGGTCTGTCCATCACATCATTCTCCCAATGATATGATCTCATTATTAATCGACAACTCATGTCCATGGTTAGGAAACCTTAACCATCATTAATCGATGAGCTAGTCCATAGAGGCGTACTAGGGACACGGTGTTGTTCACAAACCACACAAGTATTAAAGTTTCCGCTTAATACAATTCTAGCATGGAATATAAACATTATCATGAACAAGAATTATAATAATAACATCTTTATTATTGCCTCTATGGCATAATTCCAACAGTCTCCCACTTGCACTAGAGTCAATAATCTAGTTTACATTTGGCAACAATCTCACACCCATGGCACTGAGGTGCTGATCATGTTTTACACGTGGAAGAGGTTTAGTCAATGGAGCTGCGACATTCAGATCTGTATGTACTTTTCTAATCTTCAAATCTCCATCTGCTATATAATCTCGGATTATATGAAACTTGCGGTTGATATGCTTGGTATTTGGATGATATCTTGGTTCCTTAGCGAGTGCTATGGCGCCAGTGTTGTCACACAATATCTCCAGTGGGTCCAATGCACTTGGAACCACGCCAAGCTCAGTGATGAAGTTTCTGATCCATACTCCTTCACTTGACGCTTCTGCAGCAGCCATGTATTCCGCTTATACTGTAGATCCCGCGATCACGCTTTGCTTGCAGCTTCTCCAGCTCACAGCTCCTCCATTCAAAATATACACGTATCCTGTCTGAGATTTAGAATCATCCTTGTTGGTGTCAAAACTAGCGTCGACGTAACCTTTTACGACGAGCTGTTCATCACCCCCATAGACTAAGAACATTTCTTTAGTTCTATTTAGATACTTTAGGATGTTCTTCATGGCTGTCCAGTGTTCCACTCCTGGATCACTTTGATATCTGCTCGTCAAACTAAGAGCATTGGACACATCCGGTCTAGTACATAGCATGGCATACATGATAGAACCTATGGTCGAGGCATAAGGCACTTTGCTCATAGCTACCCTATCATTTACCGTAGCTGGACACTGAGCCTTGCTCAATATCTTACCTGACAACATAGGCACTGAAACTTTCTTTGCCTTATCCATTCTGAACCTTTTCAGAACTTTGTCTAGGTATGTACTCTGGCTTAAAGCTATCAGGCGTCTTTGTCTATCTCTATAGATTTTTATGCCCAATATATAAGCAGCTTCACCTAGGTCTTTCATTGAAAAACACTTGTTCAAATAACTCTTCACATCGTTAAGCATGTTGATGTCATTTCCGATAATTAATATGTCATCCACATATAGTACTAGAAACGTCACCGAGCTCCCACTCACTTTCTTGTAGATGCAAGCTTCGTAGCAATTTGGAACAAATCCAAAGCTCTTGATCACTTGATCAAAACGAAGGTTCCAACTCCGAGATGTTTGCTTCAGTCCATAAATGGAACGCTGAAGTTTGCATACTTTATCAGCATCCTTAGGATCGACAAAACCTTCGGGTTGCATCATATACAACTCTTCATCAATGTTGCCATTGAGGAAAGAAGTCTTGACATCCATCAGACATATTTCATAATCATGAAACGCAGCAATTGCTAATAAAATCCGAATGGACTTAAACATCGCTACGGGAGAGAAAGTCTCATCGTAGTCAACACCTTGAACTTGTCGAAAACCTTTCGCAACAAGTCGTGCTTTATAGACGGTAACATTACCATCCTCATTCGTTTTCTTCTTGAAAATCCATTTGCACTCAACGGCCTTTCGGTCGCTAGGAGGGTCCACCAAAGTCCATACTTGGTTTTCGCTCATGGATCCCAATTCGGATTTCATGGCTTCCAGCCATTTCTCAGAGTCTGGGCTCATCATCGCTTCCTCATAGTTCGTAGGTTCACTGTCTTCTACTAACAAGACAGTCAAGACAGGGTTGCCGTACCACTCAGGAGGGGCACGCGACCTTGTCGACCTGCGACGTTCAGTAGCAGCATTGTCCGAAGCTTCATGATCCTTGTCATTAGCTTCCTCTATCGTTGGTGCAGGCGGCACTAGAACAATTTCAGGTGCTGCGCTACTCTCCAACTCAAGAGAAGGTTCAATAACCTCGTCTAGCTCTACTTTCCTCCCACTCACTTCTTTTGAGAGAAACTCCTTCTCAAGAAAGGAACTGTTCTTTGCGACAAACACTTTGCCTTCGGTTCTGTGATAGAAGGTATACCCAATAGTTTCCTTAGGGTATCCTGTGAAGACGCATTTCTCCGCTTTGGGTTCGAGCTTGTCCGGCATCAACTTCTTGACGTAAGCTTCGCATCCCCAAAATTTAAGAAACGACAACTTAGGTTTAGCACCAAACCACAGTTCATACGGTGTCGTCTCAACGGATTTAGATGGATCCCTATTTAAAGTGAATGCAGCGGTTTCTAATGCATAACCCCAAAATGATAACGGCAAATCAGTAAGAGACATCATTGATCGGACCATATCTAATAGGGTTCGATTCCGGCGTTCAGACACACCATTGCGCTGTGGTGTTCCGGGTGGCGTGAGTTGCGAAACGATTCCGCTTGCATTAAGATGCGTGAGAAAATCATAACTCAAATATTCACCTCCACGATCGGATCGTAGAAACTTAATTTTTCTGTTATGATGGTTCTCCACTTCATTATGAAATTCCTTGAACTTTTCAAATGTTTCAGATTTATGTTTCATTAAATAGATATACCCATATCTACTTAAGTCATCGGTAAAAGTGAGAAAATAGCGATATCCACCGCGCGTCGAAACACTCATCGGTCCGCATACATCGGTATGTATGATTTCCAACAAGTCCGTTGCTCGCTCCATCATACCGGAGAACGGGGTTTTGATCATCTTGCCCATGAGGCATGGTTCGCATGTGTCAAATGATTCAAAATCAAGAGACTCCAAAAGTCCATCAGAATGGAGTTTTACACCAATATGACCTAGACGACAGTGCCACAAATAAGTAGCATTATCACTATCTACTTTGCATCTCTTAGCCTCAATGTTATGGATGTGTGTTTCATCCCTTTCGAGATTTAGAAGAAATAAACCATTCACAATAGGTGCATGACCATAAAAGATGTTACTCATATAAATAGAACAACCATTATTCTCCGATTTAAATGAATAACCGTCTTGCAATAAACAAGATCCAGAAATAATGTTCATGCTCAACGCAGGCACATAATAACATTTATTAAGGTTTAAAACTAATCCCGAAGGTAAACTTAAGGAGAGCGTGCCGACGGCCATCACATCAACTCTTGATACGTTGCCAACGCGCATCGTCACCTCATCCCTCGCAAGCCGCCGTCTATTCCGTAGCTCCTGTTTCGAGTTACAAATATTAGCAACTGAACCGGTATCAAATACCTAGGCACTACAACGAGGGCTAGTAAGGAAAACATCAATAACATGTATATCAAATATACCTTTGATGGTGCCAGCCTTCTTGTCCGCTAAGTACTTCGGACAGTTGCGCTTTCAGTGACCCTTGTCCTTGCAATAGAAGCACTCATTGTCCGGCTTAGGACCAGACTTGAGCTTCTTCTCAGCAGGGGCAACGCGCTTGCCGCCGCCTTGCTTGAAGGGCTTCTTTGCACCCTTACCTTTCTTGAAGGTGGGGGGGCTTGTTGACCATCAACATATGATTATTCTTTTTGATGTCCACCTCCGCTACTTCCATCTTAGCGAAGAGCTCAGTGATCATATCAGTGGAACCAATTTGATTGTGAGCAACTACAAAACTTTTGTAGCTAGGAGGGAGTGATTGCATAACTCTGTCAATCTTGAGCTCCTCTGGAATCTTGCAGTCCAGTTGCTCAAGGCGTTGAGTGTAGCCCGACATCTTAATGGCGTGCTCACTAACGGAACTCCCTTCCTCCATCTTGTAGTTAAAGAATTTCTTAGAGATCTCATATCTCTCAGAACGGGCCTGAGTCTGAAACATGGTTTTCAGCTCTTCGAGAATCTCAAAGGGCCCTGGATAGTCTTCAAAATGATTTTGAAGTTCTAGTTCCATAGCAAACAACATGGTGCTCTTAATCACACCATAATCATCTTTGCGCGACTGATAGACAGCTTTCTCATCAGCCGGCGCAGTTGCAGCAGGGGGGTCACCTAACGCTTTCCCAAGGACATAGTCCTTTTGACCGCCAGAGAGAATGATTCTTAGATTGCGGAACCAATTGGTGAAGTTAGACCCATTGTTTCTAAGCTTTTCCTTCTCAGCGAAAACGTTGAAGTTGAAGTTGGACTTAGCCATTTGATCTACAGTATTGCAAGTACAAATTAGACTATGTTCATGATAACTAGTTCAACTTTTAATCAAATTACTAGATGAACTCCCACTAAATTCAACATCCCTCAAGTTGTTTAGTGAACATGATCCAAATTCACCACACCTAATCCGATCATCATGAGAAGAGATGTGGCTTCAATGGTGGACAACGAAGTGTCGATCATATCATTCACATGACTCATGCTTAACCTTTCGGTTCATGTGTTCCTATGCCATGTCTGTACATGCTAGGCTCATCAAGTTAGACCCAAGTATTTCCGCGTGTGCAAAACTGGCTTGCACCCGTTGTATGTGAGCGTAGAGTCTATAGCACCCGATCATCACGTGATGCTTGGACACGACGAACTTTCGCAACGGTGCATACTTGGGGAGAACACAGTTTTTATCTTGATCTTTAAGTGAGGAATCATCTTATAATGCTACCGTCGCGATCTAAGCATAATAAGATACATAAAAGGGATAAACATCACATGCACATAACTTTATGTGACATGGTATAGCCAATCTTCGCGCAATGATCTCCATCTTGTGCGTTCCGGCATGATCTCCATCACTCCACCATGATTGCCTCCACCATGAATAGCAACTACAACTATTGCTAACTACTTAGCGATAAAGTGAAACTATTACATGGCGTATAATAAGTTGACACACAGGTCATACACAATTATAAAGACAACCATATGTCTCCTACCGGTTGTGTACTCATCGACATGCAAGTCGTGAAACATTACAAAACATGATCATCGCATACATTATACACATCACATCTTGGGCCATACCATATCACAGAAAACACTCCCTGCAAAAACAAGTTAGACGCCTCTACTTTGTTGTTGCATGTTTTACGTGGCTTATGGGAGTAGATGCTAAGAATGTTTCTTACCTACGGAAAGCCACAACGGTGATATTATGGTTGCCAAACTCCGGTGTAAATCCCATGACAACTATAGTGAGAGAAACTGGCATCCACCAGCCGCATGTGTGGAACAAGCCACACGTCAAGTGCGGAGCCGGTCTCGCGAACGACGACGCGTAAGGTTGGCCTGGACCGCTTCAATCTCACTATCCCGCGTCATAAGAAGAACACAAAAAAGAGGCTTGAAATAGAAAACATCAACGCCCGCAACAACCATGTTGTGTTCTACTTGTGAAACACATCTACGCATAGATCTAGCTCTGATACCACTGAATGGTTTCGCGGCATAGTAAATCAAAATTTTCTACGGATGCGAACAGAGGGAAAGCCAAGATCTAATCTAGGAGATGCAAACAACGAGAGAGATTGGATTAGATCTTCATACCCTTGAAGATTCGCACAGCGGAACGTTCGTCAGAACGTGGGTGATGTAGTCGTACTCGCTTCTCCTCCTCGTGGTCCGATCCGATCTAGCACCACAAGTGGCGGTGCCTCCGTGAGATGCACACGTTCAGCATCTCGACGTCTCCTCCTTCCTCGGTCCAGCAAGTATGGTGGAGATATGGATTGGATCTACAACACGACGGCGTGGTGTATATGGTGGAGAATTTCTGCAGCAGGGCTTCGCCTACAAGCAGTCAGGAGGGAGAGAGGAAGGGAGGCACGGCGGCTAGGGCTGGAGGGGAAGGTGTGGGGGGTGGTGCGCCCCCAGCCCTCTTTATATAGAGGGTTGGGGCGCAGCCCTAGCCCCTCCCCCAAGCCCAAACCGGCGGCCCCAAAGGAGGAGGAGTGGGGGGCAAGGAAACCCCCCCCCCTTCTAGAAGCTCTATCTATGGTTTAAACCCTCTTTGGCCGGCTGGGCCCTATGGGGCCTTGTGCCCCTGGCCCAATGCGGCCAGGGCACTACCTCATAGGCCCATGCCCCTCCCGGAAGGTGTGGCCACGTTGGTCCCCTTCCAGAAGGTTCTAGAAGCTTCCGGTACAATACCGATTAACCCGGAACAATTCCGAACTCCAAAAACCGCACTGCCTTATATGAATCTTATTCTCCGGACCACTCCGGAACCTCTCGTGATGTCCCGGATCCCATCCGAGACTCCGAACAAAAACTCATAAACCAATTATCCCATCTATCCTAGCGTCGAGACACGTTAAGTGTGTGACCCTGCGGGTTCAAGAATATGCAGACATGATCTTCTATCAATAATCAACAGCGGGGTCTGGAAACCTATATTGACTCCCACACATTCATCGATGATCATATCGGATGAACCACGATGCCAGGATTCAATCAATCCCATATATATATTCCCTTCGTCTCGCGATATTTTACTTGCCCGAGATTCGATCGTCGGTACCGTCATACCTAGTTCAATCTTGTTCACAGCAAGTACTTTACTCGTTCCGTAATCCGATATCACTTTGTGATTAACTCCTTAACCACATGCTTGCAAGCGGTGTTGATATCGATTACCGAGTGGGCCCGAAGTATATCTCTCCAACTTGGGAGGGACAAATCCCATCTCGATACATACAACCCAACAGATACTTTCCGATCACCTGAGAGACACCTTTATGATCACCCTCTCATAGGATGACGTTTGATGACCTCAAAGCTTTCTTCCGATACCAGGGAGTTGCATTATCTCATGTTCTAAGGAATACAATATTTGACATAAGAACAGCTTTGCAAAGACGAACACGATGACACGATCTAATTGCTTCGCTTAGTTTGGGTCTGTCCATCACATCATTCTCCCAATGATATGATCTCATTATTAATCGACAACTCATGTCCATGGTTAGGAAACCTTAACCATAATTAATCAATGAGCTAGTCCATAGAGGCGTACTAGGGACACGGTGTTGTTCACAAACCACACAAGTATTAAAGTTTCCGCTTAATACAATTCTAGCATGGAATATAAACATTATCATGAACAAGAATTATAATAATAACATCTTTATTATTGCCTCTAGGGCATAATTCCAACAGTGGGTTCATGCCTCTAGTTTCCAAGGGAAGTGACAATAATCTCTTCAGTTGTAGATGTGTTGTTGCTACTAGGGAGAAAACAACGGTCTCTTGTTCATGGAACATGTGGACTGTTTACCTTGCACACTTTGCTTAAAGTAGTTGTCTGTTGCTTGCAACTTAATACTGGAGGGGGTTCGGATGATAACCTGAAGGTGGACTTCTAGTCATAGATGCAGTTGGATGGCGGTATATGTATCTTGTTGTATTGCCTAATCGAATCTCATAGGATCTTTCTGACTAGTAATTGCATTGTTATGCCTTGCTCAGTTCCTGTCAATTGCCCTGCTATAATTTATTTACCCTTCATGCCATGTTCTTTATCTAAGGAGAGCACCTCTAGTGAACTATGGACCCCGGTCCAATCTTTACCATTGATAAATCTTCCACTGTTACTTGTTTACTTGCTGCAAACCATTACCTTCCATACCATAGGTTTAATCCTTTGTTAGAGCAAACCGGTGAGCTTGACAACCTCACTATTTATTGGGGCAAAGTCTTGAGTTTCTGTTGTGCAGGTCTCCGAGTTGCTTGCAACACATGTGTGACATTTCCTTCCTCCTTCTGGTTCGATAACCTCGGTCTCTACTGAGGGAAAACTTGCTGCTTGCTGCTTCACACCTTGCTCTTGGGGTTCCCAACAGGCTCTGCGTAAACAGCTGTCACCCGTTCAGTAGGGCTAGATGCTCCAAAGGTACTAGACCTAGTCCGAAGGCTACGGCCTCCTGGTCGGAGACTCTGGTGTAAGTAGCTGACAACGGCTCTATTTCAGAGGGGGCATATAAATAGCAGCCTTCTTCTACCTTGTGAAGTTGTGACTTACACTCTCTCTCCTCCATTGTAGTTGAGCTTAATTCCACTAGATCTCACTCCCTATCCACTAGAATTTTATGACCTTTTCGAAATCAATGGAGAGGACCTAGATCTACACTTCCACCAAATGGATTTGATTTCCCCCATTTTTAGTTGAGGAACTTATTACTCTTGGGTATTTGGAGCCCTAAATGGAGGAAACTGCCCCTGAAGCACTCTCTTTATGTTGTTAAGCTTTCAAGTCGTGTTGGGAGACTCCAACTTAGTTGTGGAGAGTGCCCCAACAAGTTTTGAAGGTTTTGGTCGCCACATTGAAGACCACTACATAGTGGATTGACTTTGTGGTGCGCATACGGGAGAATAATGTGAGCCTTTTTGGCGTTTGTGGCCTTGTATGGCACCACACCTCCCCAACAAAGATGTACTTCCCTTAACAGGGAAGGAGCATCGGGAATACATCATTATGTCTCCATTGTGGTTACTTCTATCCTTTACCATTGTGGTGTTGTTTGTATTGGCTATGATATAGAGAAATTTAGTTAGTTGCATATCTAGAGAACTTACATTTGTGTCAGGCCTAAATTAAAAAAGAACTAAAATTTGGTTAGCGCATATTCACCCCCTCTAGTATACATACTTGTACTTCCAATTGGTATTAGAGCCTCATGCTCTTATTCGAGATTTACCGCCTAATAGAGTATGATCGACAATCGCCCTCCAAAGGAATTGAAGGGGTTGAGTGATCTCCAACAACCCCCAGTATCTCAAGTACTATATCAAGTAAAGAGCACCATGTGTCCTTAAAGGAAATGGAAAACTCCTTGATTAATAAAGTAGAAGAGATGATGGTCAAATTCCTTGGTAATAATTCCAAAGTGCATGAAGCTTCTCTTGCCGATAATCATTTGGAAAACCTTGTGTTAGATATTTGCCCATCCAAGGAATACCACTCCATCATGAGTGATAAGCAGAGGGTACTTCCAACTCTCCTAAAGGGAATAATTGGCTGAGTTATAGGTTCCCTCCACCACAATAATATGGCGGTGCCCCGACACATGTCTCTCACCCTCATATAGAAAATCAGAGAGACCCTCTTTTCCTAAATGGCTATACATGATGAGATCTCATCTTAGCTGTGCAAGTTTCCATTTGTTGATGTGGTTGTTAACCATTTGGGGGTGGCACGATCTTCACTGAATGACTAGGCGGGGGGATGAATGTGAATAACAAAAGGGGTCATAAATACAAATGCATACACACACAAATCCGGTTTCCCTTGTTGGACTGAATCACCAACTCAATAGAATCCTCATGGAGAAGAGACCTTGGTAGGTAGAGTTCTCTTGTGGAAAGATTGCCGAGAAAATAAATTGAATACCAAAGTTGAAGAAACTGCAATGGATATAGTTCACTAGGGAAGAGAACTCTTGCAATAGAGTTCAACAAAGAAAAAAATCCAAGTGCAAGGAGGGCGCTTGTACAACTCTTAGATGCAATCTAAAGAGAGGTCCCCCTAGGGAAAGTGGAGTCTAAGCCAATATAATTCTCAAATCAAGTCTAGGGGTTAAAATAGGAGTGGGCCAAATATATATCTAGCCACACAACATGGGTATGTTGGGAAATAAAAGGAAGTTCCAAAGGGTTACATGGGTTAAGGCCAAGCTACTGTGTGCCTAGGCATTGGTGGCTACAGTAGTTTCGGCCATCTGGTCCGATAGTACCGGACGAGCTATAACAGCCTCGATCAGTGCATAGTGTCATGATTTTGAGTGCGTGTTAGCCACACGAGGTCCGGTAGTACCGGGGTCTTGATCCAGTAGTACGTGGGCTACGATAGCGTGTGATGCATGTAAAATGCATACATGAATTTTGTAGTTTATAGATACATATTCCTACATATATATAACATTTATAATGCAATAACTATATTTCATATTGATTTTTTGGGATTTAACAATGATCCCCTTTATTTTAGTTATAACTCAGCAGGACAGAAAAACCCTATTTTGTGTATTTTGATTTTTTAGGGACCTAAACGAAGTCCAATGGAGCTAAAACTCTAGGAAAGCCAATATTTTGTGAAGAGAAGGATCAAAAGTGCTTTGACCTCACAAGGGAGGACCGGAGACCTGAAAGAGGTGTGGTGGCACGGCCATGCTTGGTGCAAACGCCACCACACTCTTTCCCTTCCCGGTCGTCTGATTCGCTTCAATATTGCACCCACCGACTTGGTTTGACCTAAAAACTTCTATAAAAAGGGTCCCCAGGGCATCCTCGAGGAGAGTGCCACAGAAACACCAAAAAGTAGTCAGAACTAGCGAAGATTGGAGAGGGAAACTCCATCGGAGCCGCCACTAGAGGGATCTCTACCTTCTCCAACATCTGCAACTTCATCGCCATGATGAAAAGGGAGTATTCCACCTCCGGACTATGGGTTTGTGGCAGTAGCTTGATCTATCTATCTCTTGTTCTTCATAGACCTAGTACCATATGAGCTTCCCTACATGATGATTATGGTCATATATGTAATTTCTATGTGGTGGATCTTTATTCAATGATTTGATATTTGAGATTAGAATTTATCTATGTGTAATATGTATTGATATATGCATCTGATGTACGCCATTCTTAATTGCTTGTTTTGACCCAACTTGTATGCAAGAACGTGTGTGTGTGGGGGGGGAGTGTCTATTAGATGGCGTAACATGGTAGTGGTCATTGAATAGTGACATCAAATTCAATATCTACTATGGTTTTTACCTTTATTTTGTTACCTCACTAGGGATTTAGTGAATTCATGTCCTATAATTATCTAGTGATAGCTTGATAATCTTGTTTGTTCAAGGTAGAATATTTGTGATTCAAACATCATGTCAAAGTACTTAAGGCTTCTATTAATTCCTAATTCTAGATTGCTTAGAGTTTTCCCTTTCTAGAGGAGTATAAGAGAGATGTGTTGCATCATCTTTATGTCAGGACATGATGCCCATATAAATGCTTATCAAACACATAGTGATGTTCTACCAATATAATATTAATGATGAATTGTTTTATGTCCACTGCAGCTTTAAAGAGAGTAGACAAGTGAACGCATGAACCCTGGTCCAACTATTATCATAAGAAACAACCTACAAAGTTACTGTTATCATTTAACTTTGTTGCAATTTATTATCTAAAACACAAAAATACTTTCTTTCTTGCAAACACAAATAAAAACAGAAAAGACCTTTACTTATTGCATTTACTTTACTGTTTTACTTAGTTAATATTATTTCATATTACTAATACGAAACCTTGTGCTTGACAACCACACGGTGCAGTTGGGGACACAAGGAAAAAACTTTGCTTTGCAGGTTTCTTGAGAAGAGAAAAAGAAGATACTCTTTGCCAATTCCCCGAGAGTTTGATATAAACCCTCGAGTCACCCTTGTGGGGAAAAAACGCTTGCTATAACACTCTGCACTTAGAATCCCAACGAATTGGTACATATGGAGTTGTTTCCATCAGTGTGGCATGGTAGTAGCGGGTTCTAGTAGCAGGGTGCCCAAGAGCTTTGGCGAGTTGGATCTCCAGCTCGAAGCAATAGGGTCAGGTAGTACCATGTGGTTTTTCGATAGTACCGACATGAAGGGTTTCGCAACATAGTAAATCAAAAAAATTCTACGGATGCGAACGGGGAAGCCAAGATCTAATCTAGGAGATGCAAACAACGAGGGGAAATAGATGAGATCTTCATATCCTTGAAGAAATCGCACGGAGGAATGTTCAACGGAACGTGGTTGATGTAGTCGTACTAGCCTTCTCCTCCTCGCGATCCGATCCGATCCAACACCGCAAGTGGCGACGCCTCCGAGAGATGCACACGTACGGCACCTCAACGTCTCTTCCTTCCTCGGTCCAGCAAGTGGGGTGGAGAGAATATTGGATCTACAACACGACGACGTGGTGCAAAGGTGGAGAGTTTCTACGGCAGGGCTTCGCCTACGCGTAGTCGGGAGAGAGAGAGAGGAGGGCAGCAACTAGGAGGCTAGGGTTTGAGGAGGTGTGGGGGGAGGGTGCGCCCCTGCCCTCTTTATATAGAGGGATGGCCGGCTGCCCTTGCCCCTCCTCCAAACCCTAGGGCCGGCGGCCACATGGGGTGGAGTGGGGGGGCAAGTTCCCCCTTCTAGAAGCTCTCCCTAGGGTTTCCCTTAGGGCTTGGCCGGCTGGGCCTATGGGGCCTTGTGCCCCTGGACCAATGCGGCCAGGGCACTCCCTCGTAGGCCCACGCCCCCTCCCGACAAGTGGGGCCACGTTGGTCCCACTCCGGAAGGTTCTAGAAGCTTCCGGTACAATACCAAACATTCCGAAACAATTCCGAAATCCAAAAACTGCTTTCCCTTATATTAATCTTATTCTTTGGACCATTCCGGAACCTCTCCTGATGTCCTGGATCTCATCCGAGACTCCGAACAAAAACTCATAAACCAATTATCCATTCTATCCTAGCGTCGAGACACGTTAAGTGTGTGACCCTACGGGTTCGAGAATATGCAGACATGATCTTCTATCAATAATCAACAGCGGGGTCTGGAAACCCATATTGACTCCCACATATTCATCGATGATCATATCGGATGAACCACGATGCCAGGATTCAATTAATCCCATATATATATTCTCTTCGTCACGCGATATTTTACTTGTCCGAGATTCGATCGTTGGCATCGGAATACCTAGTTCAATCTCGTTGACAGCAAGTACTTTACTCGTTCCGTAATCCGATATCACTTTGTGATTAACTCATTAACCACGTGCTTGCAAGCGGTGTTGATATCGATTACCGAGTGGGCCCGAAGTATATCTCTCCGACTTGGGAGGGACAAATCCCATCTCGATACATACGACCCAACAGGTACTTTCCGATCACCTGAGAGACACCTTTATGATCACCCTCTCATAGGATGACGTTTGATGACCTCAAAGATTTCTTCCGATACCAGGGAGTTGCATTATCTCATGGTCTAAGGAGTACAATATTTGACATAAGAAAAAGCTTCGCAAATATGAACATGATGACACGATCTAATTGCTCTGCTTGATTTGGGTATGTCCATCATATCATTCTCCCAATGACATGATCTCATTATTAATTGACAACTCATGTCTATGGTTAGGAAACCTTAACCATCATTAATCAATGAGCTAGTTCATAGAGGCATACTAGGGACACGGTGTTGTTCATAAACCACACAAGTATCAAAGTTTCTGCTTAATACAATTCTAGCATGGAATATAAACTTTATCATGAACAAGAATTATAATAATAACATCTTTATTATTGCCTCTAGGGCATAATTCCAACAGTCTCCCACTTGCACTAGAGTCAATAATCTAGTTTACATCTGGCAACAATCTAACACCCATGGCACTAAGGTGATGATCATGTTTTGCTCGTGGAAGAGGTTTAGTCAACGGATCTGCGACATTCAGATCCGTATGTACTTTGCTAATCTTTAGATCTCCATTTGTTATATAATCTTGAATTATATGAAACTTGCGGTTGATGTGCTTGGTCTTTGGATGATATCTTGGTTCCTTAGCCAGTGTTGTCACACAATATCTCCAGTGGGTCCAAGGCACTTGGAACCACACCAAGCTCAGTGATGAAGTTCCTGATCCAAACTCCTTCACTTGACGCTTCTGCAGCAGCCATGTATTCCGCTTCTACTGTAGATCCAGTGATCATGCTTTGCTTGCAGCTTCTCCAGCTCACAGCTCCTCCATTCAAAATATAAACGTATCCTATCTAAGATTTAGAATCATCCTTGTCGGTGTCGAAACTAGCGTTGACGTAACCTTTTACGACGAGCTGTTCATCACCTCCATAGACTAATAACATTTCTTTAGTCCTATTTAAATACTTTAGGATGTTCTTCACGGCTGTCCAGTGTTTCACTCCTGGATCACTTTGGTATCTGCTTGTCAAACTAAGAGCATTGGACACATCCGGTCTAGTACACATCATGGCATACATGATAGAACCTATGGCCTAGGCATAAGGCACTTTGCTCATAGCTTCTCTATCGTTTACCGTAGCTGGACACTGAGCCTTGCTCAATATCTTACCTGAAAACATAGGCACTGAACCTTTATTTGCCTTATCCATTCTGAACCTTTTCAGAACTTTGTCTAGGTATGTACTTTGGCTTAAAGCTATTAGGCGTCTTTGTCTATCTCTATAGATTTTGATGCCTAATATATAAGCAGCTTGCCCTAGGTCTTTCATTGAAAAACATTTGTTCAAATAACTCTTCACATCGTTAAGCATGTCAATGTCATTTCCAATAATCAATATGTCATCCACATATAGTACCAAAAATGTCATTGAGCTCCCACTCACTTTCTTGTAGATACAAGCTTCGTAGCAATTTGGAACAAATCCAAAGCTCTTGATCACTTGATCAAAACGAAGGTTCCAACTCCGAGATGCTTGCTTCAGTCCATAAATGGAACGCTAAAGTTTGCACACCTTATCGGCAACCTTAGGATCGACAAAACCTTCGGGTTGCATCATATACAACTCTTCATCAATGTTGCCATTGAGGAACGCAGTCTTGACATCCATCTGCGATATTTCATAATCATGAAATGCAACAATTGCTAATAAAATCCGAATGGACTTAAACTTCGCTACGGGAGAGAAAGTCTCATCGTAGTCAACACCTTGAACTTGTCGAAAACCTTTCGCGACAAGTCGAGCTTTATAGACAGTAACATTTTCTTCTTGAATATCCATTTGCACTCAACGGCCTTACGGTCGCTAGGAGGGTCCACCAAAGTCCATACGTGGTTTTCGCTCATGGATCCCAATTCGGATTTCATGGCCTCCAGCCATTTCTCAGAGTCTGGGCTCATCATTGCTTCCTCATAGTTCGTAGGTTCACTGTCTTCTACTAACAAGACAGTCAAGACAGGGTTGCCGTACCACTCAGGAGGGGCACGTGACCTTGTCGACCTGCGACGTTCAGTAGTAGCATCGTCCGAAGCTTCATGATCCTTGTCATTAGCTTCCTCTATCGTTGGTGCAGGCGGCACTAGAACAATTTCAGGTGCTGCGCTACTCTCCAACTCAAGAGAAGGTTCAATGACCTCGTCTAGCTCTACTTTCCTCCCACTCACTTCTTTCGAGAGAAACTCCTTCTCAAGAAAGGAACCGTTCTTTGCGACAAACACTTTGCCTTCGGTTCTGTGATAGAAGGTATACCCAATAGTTTCCTTAGGGTATCCTGTGAAGACGCATTTCTCCGCTTTGGGTCCGAGCTTGTCCGGCATCAACTTCTTGACGTAAGCTTCGCATCCCCAAACTTTAAGAAACGACAACTTAGGTTAGCACCAAACCACAGTTCATACGGTGTCGTCTCAACGGATTTAGATGGATCCCTATTTAAAGTGAATGCAGCGGTTTCTAATGCATAACCCCAAAATGATAACGGCAAATCAGTAAGAGACATCATTGATCGGACCATATCTAATAGGGTTCGATTCCGGCGTTCAGACACACCATTGCACTGTGGTGTTCCGGGTGGCGTGAGTTGCGAAACTATTCCGCTTGCATTAAGATGCGTGAGAAAATCATAACTCAAATATTCACCTCCACAATCGGATCGTAGAAACTTAATTTTCCTGTTACGATGGTTTTCCACTTCATTCTGAAATTCTTTGAACTTTTCAAATGTTTCTGATTTATGTTTCATTAAATAGATATACCCATATCTACTTAAGTCATCAGTGAAAGTGAGAAAATAGCGATATCCACCGCGCGTCGAAACACTCATTGGTCCGCATACATCGGTTTGTATGATTTCCAACAAGTCCGTTGCTCGCTCCATTATTCCGGAGAACAGGGTTTTGATCATCTTGCCCATGAGGCATGGATCGCACGTGTCAAATGATTCAAAATCAAGAGACTCCAAAAGTCCATCAGAATGGAGTTTCTTCATGCGTTTTACACCAATATGACCTAGACGGCAGTGCCACAAATATGTCGTATTATCACTATCTACCTTGCATCTCTTAGCCTCCATGTTATGGATGTGTGTTTCATTGCTTTTGAGATTTAGAAGAAATAAACCATTCATAGCAGGTGCATGACCATAAAAGATGTTACTCATATAAATAGAACAACCATTATTCTCCGATTTGAATTAATAACTGTCTTGCAATGAACACGATCCAGATATGATGTTCATGCTCAACGCAGGTACATAATAACATTTATTAAGGTTTAAAACTAATCCCAAAGGTAAAACTAAGGAGAGCGTGCCGACAGCCATCACATCAACTCTTGGTCTGTTGCCAACGCGCATCGTCACCTCATCCCTCGATAGCCGCCGTCTATTCTGTAGCTCCTGTTTCGAGTTACAAATATTAGCAACTGAACCAGTATCAAATACCCAAGCACTACAACGAGCGCTAGTAAGGTAAACATCAATAACATGTATATCAAATATACCTTTGATGGTGCCAGCCTTCTTGTCCGCTAAGTACTTCGGACAGTTGCGCTTCCAGTGACCCTTGTCCTTGCAATAGAAGCACTTAGTGTTCGGCTTAGGTCCAGACTTGAGGTTCTTCTCAGCAGGGGCAACGCGCTTGCCGCTACCTTTCTTGAAGGGCTTCTTTGCACCCTTACCTTTCTTAAAGCTGGGGGGCTTGTTGTCCATCAACACTTGATTATCTTTCTTGATGTCCACCTCCGCAGCTTTCAGCTTAGCGAAGAGCTCGGTGATCGTATCAGTGGAACCAATCTGATTATGAGTAACTACAAAACCTTTGTAGCTAGGAGGGAGTGATTGCAGAACTCTGTCAATCTTGAGATCCTCTGGAATCTTGCAGTCCAGTTGCTCGAGGCGTTGAGTGTAGCCCGACATCTTAATGGCGTGCTCACTAACGGAACTCCCTTCCTCCATCTTGCAGTTGAAGAATTTCTTAGAGATCTCATATCTCTCAGAACGGGCCTGAGTCTAAAACATGGTTTTCAGTTCCTCAAGAATCTCAAAGGGTCTGACGAACTCCTCAAAATGATTTTGAAGGTCCGATTCCATAGCAAACAAAATGGTGCTCTTAATCACACCATAATCATGTTTGCGCGACTGATAAACATCTTTCTCATCAGCCGGCGCATCTACAGCAGGGGCGTCACCTAGAGCTTTCTCAAGGACATAGTCCTTTTGTCTACCAGCGATAATGATTCTCAGATTGCGGAACCAGTTGGTGAAGTTAGACCCATTGTTCTTAAGCTTTTATTTCTCAGCAAAAACGTTGAAGTTGAAGTTGGACTTAGCCATTTGATCTACAAAATTTGCAAATACAATTTAGACTATGTTCATGATAACTAGTTCAAATTAATCAAATTACTAGATGAACTCCCACTAAACTCAACATCCTTCAAGTTGTTTAGTGAACATGATCCAAATTCACCACACCTAATCCGATCTTCACGAGAAGAGATGTGGTTTCAATGGTGGACAACAAAGTGTCGATCATATCATTCATATGACTCATGCTTAACCTTTCGGTTCGTGTGTTCCGAGGCCATGTCTGTACATGCTAGTCTCGTCAAGTCAAACCCAAGTATTTCTGCGTGTGCAAAACTGGCTTGCACCCGTTATATGTGAACGTAGAGTTTATAGCACCCGATCATCACGTGATGCTTGAACACGATGAACTTTCGCAACGGTGCATACATGGGGAGAACACAGTTTTATCTTGATCTTTAAGTGAGGAATCATCTTATAATGCTACCGTCGCGATCTAAGCATGATGAGGATATGCCTACCGGGGTATACCCAGCAGGACGTTTCCGACTGGCCCAAAGAACTGGCGAGTGGGCCTGCAAGACGGCGACTGGATTGAAGCCCAGCAAGGAACCAAGCGACTGGAAGCAGAAGGCCCAGGCGAGTAGATAGGCCCAGTCGGATTAGGTTAAACGAGTACCGAAGCTTTAACTGAATCGGTTGAGATATGTAAACCCTAGGGGAGGTGAGCCTATATAAACCTCCCTATAGGGCGAGTAGAGATACGTTCCATCATACACCCAAGCGACTCGCCGCCTAGATCGCCCATTGTACCACCTCCATAATACAATCTAGCAGGAGTAGGTCTTTACCCTCCGGGGGGCGAACCTGGGTAAAGCCTGTGTCTTTGCCCTCATCTCGCACCGCAGATGGCTGGCCGCCCTTTCCCCTCGTTCTACTACTCGCTGCCGATTGCAGCATCTACCGTGACCATTCCCACGACAGTGGCGCCCACCGTGGGGCCTGGCCGGTCTAGCCGGTGTTCTGCGGCGAGATCCAATCTGCCCATCAACGAGACGGTCGCCACCGGCCGCATGATAGCGATCGACGAGATGCTCCAAATCTTGCCGAGCAGCTACGTCCCGGCGGAGCGGCCCGTCACGCATAGCGTGATCCTGCCGATCGGCACGACCAGCCTCTTCGTCGGCCTCACCGACGTCATCGTCTCGGAGGATTCGGCTCGCATCCGCGAGTCACCGCCACGCGATCGGCTCTCCGAGAGCCAGATCTGCACGATCCATCGCCTCGCCTCCGAGTACAACTCGGCCCACAGCGACGTGTCCGAAAACTCAGCGGCCGCGGGAGACGCGGCCCTCAACGACGATGCCGACTCGGCGACCCCGGCGTCACTCGCCGAGTCCATCACCGCGGCTTCACCCGCGGGCTCCATCACTCAGGTCTCCAACATAGGAGACTTCGAGGACCCATCCATCCTCGGGATCTTCGAATTCGACTCCGGGTCGGAGAACTTCGCCGACCTCCACGACGGAACCGGTCGCCACGCCGCGACCTACATGGCAACCGGCACCGATCCGCCGGAGGATCCATTCTCCACCCCAATCCCTCCTAACGCCACGGCAACTGAGGTCGAGGAACTCCGCCTAAAACTGGCGGAGGCGGTGCACAAGGAGCAAGCCGAGCGCGAAAAATTTCGCCTCGAGCAGGTGACGGCGCAGGAACTATCACGCTACCACCAGCAGCGGATCAGGTCGCGCCTGAACCCCACCGTTTAGGGGCGCGCCCTGAACTTCCACGACGAAAATGACCCGGACCGCGTGGCCGAGTGCGCGATCTGCGAGAACGCGCCACCAGGAGGAAGCGCCCGACCCCCGCCAGGGTCGACGGCGATGGGCGTCCCGCCTCCACCCAACCGCACACCCCCAGGGACCAGCCTCGGATAGTGGTCTCCTCACGGGAGAAAGACGCAAACGGCCTCCCACTATTCTCCACCCCGATGAACAACCTCGTAGCAGGCCGAGCGGCAGCCGACAGCATCACGGCCACCGGCGACGGCGCCCTACAGATCCAATACGTGAGGGCCCTGCTCGCAAAGGCCGTCGAGCAGCAAAGAGCGGGCGCCGACTCCCAAGGTCGAGTATACTCGCGTTCCTCGGGAAGCAGAGCGGCCTCCAGCGGCCGCCCAGCGGTGGCAAACACCCTCAACTGCCCGCCACCAGAGCCACTGCAGCTCCAACACCGACCCGCGAATGTGGCACTCTCCACCAACGACCCTAGACCGGCGACCAACTTCGTCGCCGCCAACGGGCTACCCATTGACGCCCGCACCCACATCATCAACAACCAAAGCTGGCACGCACGCCAGCCCGACGACCTGCGACATACCCTAACCAATCGCCGCGACGGCGAGCCCATGGGGTCGCTCAGTCGACTCGGACCCAAGTGCTTCGGACCAATGATCCGAGGCGAGAAGTACCCGCCAAACTTCAAGGCGCCAAAGGAGATAGAAAAGTACGACTCCTCGTACGACCCCGCCGTCTGGCTCGACACATACCTCATGGCGATGGGGATCGCAGGACACACCGACCTTCTAGCCGCCCGTTACCTCCCCTTGATGATGGAGGGGACGTGCAGGCAGTGGATCAACACCCTCCCCCAGGACAGTATCGACTCCTGGGAGGAGATGCTCGACGCCTTCGTCAGGCACTTCGAGTGCTCCTACACCGCGCCACCACCATCGAGGACCTGGAGCGATGCGTCCAGGGACCCCGCGAGTTGACCCGCAACTGGGTCCAAAGGTGGCAAGAACTCTGGTACAACGCGGTCGGCATCCACCCAGACACCGCGATCCATTGCTTCAAGACCTCGTGCCGCTACGAGCCCCTGGTCTCCAAGCTCAAGCGACACTCTCGCACACTCGACAACATCCCCGACCTCCTCGAGATCGCCAAACGGTACGCGGAGGAAGATCCAAACCAGGAAACCGACGACGAGTCAGGAGGTCAAGGCCGCACGAGAGGCAACGACAGCGGACGACGATCCGACCTACGCTACAGCAACACTCGCCTCACCGGCAAGCGCCATAGTGATGGGCGAGTCGACTTCGTCGCCAACGCCGGGCACGTGCAACGCGAGCCCAAGAGCTTCCGCCGCGACGGAGGACAACGCCGCGACGGCGGCAACTACAAGGCCAAGCCAAGGTTCGACCCCGTGGCTCTCCTTAACCAACCATGTGCGTTTCATAGCAGGGAAGGGAATCCCGCAATGCACACCACCGCCGACTGCCACACCCTCAGGGAAATCGAGAAGGCACGGCGAGCGCGGGAGGACCCCGACAACGACCCGCCAAACAGCGGAAAATTCGACAAAGTGGCCGGCTCGCTCCATACCTTCACAGGCTTCAACACGAAGCGCGAGAAGAAGGTCATCGCCCGCGCCGTCGCCGTCAACGCGGTGGCCCAGGTGGATGTTCCCCAGTTCCTCAACTGGTCAGAGCAGCCCATCACCTGGAGCCGCCAAGTCCACTCACCACGCATCGAGTACCCAGGACGAGTCGCCCTAGTGGTCAAGCCCAAGGTCGGCGACTACTGGCTCCCCAAAACATTGATGGACGGCGGCAGATCCATCAACATCCTGTACCTCGACACCTTCAGGCGGCTGCGGCTCCCGCAGTCGATGATCGAGACGACCCACACCACGTTCCACAGCATCGTCCCCGGACGGAAGGCGTACCCGATCGGCAAGGTCACGCTGCCAGTCACCTTCGGCACACCGGCAAACTTCTGCACCGAGCGGATCGTCTTCGAGCTGGTGCCCTTCGACAGCCCCTACCACTACGTCCTGGGGCGCCAGGCGTTCGCTAAGTTCATGGCAGCGCCCCACTACGCGTACAACGCGATGAAGCTCCCCGGGCCGTACGGCGACCCCGACATGGCCGCCGAGTGCGAGGCCAAAGGAGCCGAACTCGCTGACGCCGTCGTCGCGGCGGAGACCAACCATGCTGATGAGCTCGCCAAGTACGCGAGCAGGGTCAACAACGACGACCCCACCATACTCAAGAAGCCCAACTCAGAGGGCGCAAACACCTCAACCTTTGAGGCCATGACGCACACCCGCACCGTCGAGCTGGTCCCAGGCGACTCCAGCCAGACGGTGACGATCGGGACGGGCATGAGCCCAGCATAGGAAGGCGCGCTCATCGAGTTCCTCCGTGAGAACAGGGACATCTTCGCATGGAAGCCCTCTGACATGCCCGGTGTCCCTCGGGAGCTCGCTGAGCACAAGCTAAACGCCGACCCCAAAGTGCAACCTGTCAAGCAGTCGTTGCGGCCCTTCAATGAAGAGCGCCGCCGGGCAATCGCCGAGGAGGTGCAGCGTCTACTCGCTGCATGCTTCATCCGACCAATCAAATACTCCAAGTGGCTGGCAAACCCAGTCCTGGTCGAGAAGAAGAACGGGACCTAGAGGATGTGTATCGACTACACAAACCTGAACAACGCCTGCCCAAAGGAGCAGTTCGTCCTCCCACGGATCGACCAGATAATCGATTCAACCGCGGGCTCGGAGTCGCTATGTTTCCTCGACACCTACTCTGGGTACAACCAGATCAAAATGGCCGTCGAAGACTAGGAGAAGACGGCGTTCATCACGCCATTCGGAGCCTTCTGCTACACCGCCATGACCTTCGGCCTCAAAAACGTCGGGGCGACCTACCAGCGGTGCATGCAAGAATGCCTCGCGAGCCAAATTGGCCGCAACATCCACGTCTACATCGACGACGTGGTCGTAAAATCCGCTCGCCAGGGCGACCTACTCGCCGACCTGGCGGAAACATTCGCCAACCTGCGAAAATACAAGATAAAGCTCAACCCGGGCAAATGCACCTTCGGTGTACCTGCAGGTCAACTACTGGGGTACGTCGTCTCCAAACGAGGGATCGAAGCGAACCCCACGAAGATCGACACGATCGCCTGGCTCGGCAAACCCGAGTGCCTGCGCGACGTCCAGAAACTGGCCGGGCGAGTAGCGGCTCTCAGTCGCTTCATCCCCCGCCTGGGCGAAAAGGCGATGCCCCTATACCGCCTGATGCGCAAGAACCCCACCTTCCAGTGGGACAAGGAGGCGGACGACGCGCTCCGCGATCTCAAAAAAGTGTTACTCGCCGCACCACTACTTGCCGCCCCCGCCGACAAAGAACCCATGCTGGTTTACGTCGCGGCTTCCGAGCACGTCGTCAGCGCCGTGATGGTCGTCGAGTGACCGGAGGATGGAAAGGAGCGCCCAGTGCAGCGCCCGGTGTACTATGTGGCATCCCGCAACGACCACTACTAGAAAATCGCGTTGAATTTGGGCATTGCATCGTCATCATCATATGTTGTTTGTCAAAACTATTTCGCAAAGCCCGTTTTGTTTTCTAAAACGCCCCGACTTTTATTCAAACGCCAAACCCCGGATGCTGCCGGATATTTTGTTTGTCTAAAACTATTTACAAAGTTCGTTGCATTCAAATAAAAATATTAAATTATTTTGGGCGGGGCAGTCGAACGGGCCGATTGACCCGAACGACCGCCCCAGAAATTAAAACGGTCCACCAACCCGCCTTCTAAATCCTAAGTTCACCCAATCTATCCTACCCACCCCTCTGGCCACCTCACCCCCACCTATCCTAGGCCGCCACGTCACCCTGCCCAACCCCCTAGCCAACCATGTGCTGACACTTGTCCCAGCCCACTCCCTCTCTCTCACCCCCTCTCTCCACCTGGACAACACAGCACACACACACCCACGCAGCCACGCAGCACCACCCGCACGCGCCTGCAGCCCCTGGCCTGGCCCCACCTCCCCTGGGACCCACCCTGCACGCACTCCCACGCCGCTGCCTCTTCTCCCTTTCTTCTTCCTCCCTCGCACGCGCGGCACGCACGCCAGCCCGCGCCCACGCCCGTCTCCCGCCGCCTCCACCCTCCGCGCTCCACCCTCGCCTCCCCTCCGTCCTCGCCGCGGAGCCCGCGAGCCGCCGCCGCCGGCAACCGCCTCTCCCCCGAGCCTCCTCCTCGCCAGCGACCTCCGCCGCCTCGCCGTCCCGTTCCCCGCCGTCGTGCCCCGCCTCGCGGGCCTCTCCTCTCCCTCGGCGACCCCGCCGCCCGCCGGCGAGCCGACCCGCGCGCCCCACCGCCCGCTCTTCCCTTCGGCCCCGACGCGATCCCCGCTGCCTCGCCGAGCTCCACCAACCCGCGCGCCGCCTCCTCCCCGCATCTCCGCCGCCATCGCCGGAGCGCCCGACGCGGCCTCCTCCGTCGCCCTCGACGCCGTCCCCGACCCTCGCTCCCTCGCCAGCCCGCCGGCCCCAGGCTCGCCTCCGCGCCGCCGTTGTCCGCCTGCGGCCTGCGCCGCCCCGCGCCTCCTCCGGCCGCCGCGCCCCCGCCTCGGTCCTCCCCGAGCTCGCCCCGTCCGCCTCAGAGCCCACCTCCGCCGCTGCGCCCGGCCAGCGCGCCGGCTCACCTCCGCGACCGCCGCGCCTGGCCGCCTGCCGCTGCTCGCGCTCGATCCCGCCTGCCTCGGCCACGGTCCCGTCGCCGTCGAGCCGCCTGCCTCCCGCCGGCCCAGCGAGCGCCAGCGTCGGCCTCCGTCTCCTCCGGCCTCCAGCGCTGCGCGCGCCTCCGCCCCGAGCCGTCCGCCGCTCCTGCTGCGCCCGCCCAACGTCGCCTCCTACCGCCTCGCGCCGGACCTTGCAGCGCCGCCGACCCGAGCTCGCCAACGGGCCCCCCAAGGCCGACCCTTGCCCCTGCCATGAGCTCACCTCGGGTCCCTGCCGTCCAAGCTCGTCGTGTAGCCACTCCTGTGCCTGCCTCGACGTTGACCAGATGGGTGTCCCGCTAGGTGTTCGGGCAGATGCCCAAGTGGGGCCGGCCCCGGTTTGCGGTGTAAGCAGGCGCTGTCCTGATCGAGTTCGCCTTCATGGGTTCGCCAAGATCCACCGGCGCCAATCCCAAGACCGACATCGCCACCCGAAAAACATGACCGTCTCGTCACAAGAGCCCCGATGCGTTTTGTCACCAAGATCTGCATCGTTCCGTCGACCAATGTGCAAGGTGGAACCCGATGACGCCGGTACCCCAAGATCTATCTCAGGGACGAACCACGGACCTGGAGAATCCCCGAACACCAAGACCGATCCCGGCGGAACTGAACCGAGACCCCGGATGCAACAAGATCTTCTCCCCGGATGCCACGTCGAGAACCCGGATGCGACAAGTACTTCCTCGAGGACCCGACAAGATCTGCGCAACGACAAGAACGGCACCGACCAGGGCGGACCTGCTACGCCCCGACGCCAAACCAAGTCCTTCTCCCCGGAACGTCAAGTTCTTCACCTTGTATCCGACTCCGAGAACGCCTCCGCCGAGATCGAACCCTAGACCCTGGACCCCGAGACCGGACCCTGGACCCTGTCGAACCCCGAACCCCGGAAACCCAAGATCTGCCGAACCCTAATGTGTGAACCCCTTCCCGAAACCCTATTTTATAACATAATAACAACTTGTCGCATAATAATTGTTCATGCATGCATCTTATCATGTGGTTTGGGGGCCTTATGCCGATTCACCTAAGAATTAAATATGGGGCCCATATGCGGGCAAGTCTAGTCTCATATTGGCCTCATTTAAACTTGTGTAGCGAACCGGTGATATATTCTGGTTTGTTAAACAACATTTAAATTGCGGGGGATCTAAATAACTTGCACCATCTAATTAATGTCGGGACCCCGGTTCCGCCTAATCTGACCTAATTGCATCGCACCTTGCCATGCCATGCATCATACATGCATCATGCCGATCTTCTGCCGTTGTATTAAATATTGCATCCGGTGTTTATTCTAGTGTTTTGCTTCTTCGCGGATAAGGCCGTTGAGTTGATGTGAGCTTCGTCCCGATCTTCGGGTGAACCCCTCGACAATGTTTTCAGGCGAGCATCTCCCCCTTTCTACCTATCTTACTTCTATAGTAATTTACTCCTTCCTGTTGATCTATTGCTATCTGTGTTGCGATGCTCTAGTTTTCGTACCCGTGAAATCCCTTGCAGCCCTATATTGCCTTGGACACATCCTATTACCTGTTGTTTGGTAGATAGTTGTACTTGCGCGTCGTAGTCGCTTGCTCAAGTGCTGTTGCGTGTCGTCTAATGCCACAGTTGTTGATGTATTGCCGCATGTTGATGATGGAGATGATCCTAGTTTTACTTATCGTCACTTTAATTTCTGTTTAACAACTAAAATTGAAATAAGCAGAGGCATCGGTGGGTGATAGATAATATTTGGTTTCCGAACGCCCACTTGTGTCCCGTAAGACCCCGAGTACTTGATACCTGTTCCTTGATTTATCGCGCTATCCACATCCGGGAGGTATATGGGACCCCCCTGAGCCAGAGCTTGATTCAGTCTTATTTCTTGGGGCCACAAACTAGTTTGAGGTTTTATTTACTATCCTGTACTTATGCCATGCTACTTATGTATTTACGTTTGTGCGAGGAGCACACTGTACTGTTTAGGAATTGTGACCCGTTTACGTGGTATCGACAAACCCAGCCACACTTTCGGGTTCCCAGTCGTTTACCGCCGGCCCCACAAACCTTGAGTCCGTCTCGGAGTCAGCTAGCTTCGTTGCGGGATCTACTTAAGGGGTGGCCCCCTGAAATATTTCTGAATCCTGTGATTGTTCAGTCGTGAAAGCCTCGTTGGGTTTTGATTTGGTTTTTCCGAGGTTGATCGAGCGTGTGTTGCTATTGGTGCACCCCGGCCGGGTAAAACTTTCTGAAAGCCGTGTCCGCGGATATGGACGACTTGGAGCACAGTATCTCGATCATAGACAAGCATAACTAAAGTTTATTGCTATAAATTTGACTTTATAATGACTAGTAATCAGCTTCACTATAATGGAATGGGTAATTAATACTGCCCACAACTGCTTGTTTGGAGTGTCGCTTGCGACCATTGTACCTGACTAGTAAGTATTGCAACTACAACGAAATGGCTGAATAAAAGTACCAACAACTGCTGGGTTTCGGGATTACATCATGCTATCTGTATCTGATTAGTAATTGCTGCAACTACAACGGAATGATTAACAAAAAGGACCCACTGCTTACTTTATCAGGACGATTATCTATACCTGACTAGTAATTGCTGCAACGATAACCAAATAAGTAAAACTGCCTATTGTGTGAGTTCCTCGGTTGACTTCCTCGTTGGTCTCGAGGGGGAAATACCAGGATGGGTTTGTTTGATGGTAGTGTCAGGTCGGTTCCGAATAGGTCTTTCTCACCCCTCTCTGATAACCGCCAGTTGTATCGAGTCTCTATAGGTTGTTTAGTGCATGCTGCCGCTGCCGCTCAGTCCACCATACCTATGTAGGCGAGGACCGCCGAATTCTAGCCTCGCCGTGTACTGGCCTCAGTACTGACGCTCCTCTTTTTCCTTTGCCCTTTGTCGGCACCCCCTTTTGTTAAGCAGGTTTTGAGATCGACGCCGTTAGCAGGGTTACCCTTCCGGCTTGGCCTGGGCAGGGTTATGGACGCCATTGGTTATTCTTCAGGGCTCTTAGCCCCATTTGCATCTTGTCCGTAGTCGGACGCTCGATCATTTCAAGGTGATTTGGATCTTTGTACCTTATATCTGTATTCTTGACTCATGGAGTCGCTGATATATATATCTGTTCTGTGGGTCCCATCGAGGACTATTGTGTAATGTTATTACTTCGTTTTCCACCCGCACGAAAGTGCCTGGTGGGCACCTTTGAATCGTTTCTATGCGGGTTTGGCGGATTTCGCTAAAACTTGCATAGGTCCGATTCCGAGGGTGTTACAGAGTGGTATCAGAGCTCAGCAGTTGCGATACCCCACAAGTCCAGCCTGTAGGATAACCTAGCTAACGGCCGAAGTAGAGTGTCAAAACTATTTTGCAAAATCGGTTGGATAGTTCTGAATAGGTCTGATTTTACTCCTTACCCCTCTGCTATTCTCCTCTTACCCCTACGTGTTTTGAATCCGCTCTCTTCTTTCTCTTCGAGTCCAGGAATTCTCGTGGTTGGGTTTCCGTCGTGCCTTCAGGGTTTCGCTTCCTCCTTTGGTAACGGTATTCTACCATCCGGTGTTCATGCTGCCTGAGTGATCCTTTATCTGTGGTACCATTCTTTGTTCCTTGTTTGTGCTTTCCGGTGTTTTCCGACTCGACGGCATCCTCTGCGCCAGATCCGATGCAGAGTCTGCATCACTCCTTTGTTTCCGAACCTCGCTCGTCGAGATCTTCAGTCTGATTCCGAGAATGGTTGCACGCTCTTCTACTGCTTGTGCGGAGTAATAGTTTGGGTGCGTGATGGATTGGCCCCCATGCCGACTACCCTTCCTATTCGCTCTTGTACATTGAAGTGGACGAGAATGCATCGGTTCCCCCTTTTCCACCGGAGTTAGATGTGGCTTTATTTGTTGATACCTCTACCTTCGACCTTTTGTTTCCGGAGTGTTCTCTCGACGATCACGGACAACAACCCATTGTTAGTGGTGTCGTGAGGATCTACACAAAGCGAGAAGACGGAGAACGCCGACCTTCCTTCCGGTACCATGAGGCGGATCTCGAGGGCGAGATCCATTGTTAGTGGTGTCGAATTGTGGCATCCCGCAACGACCACTACTAGAAAATCGCGTTGAATTTGGGCATTGCATCGTCATCATCATATGTTGTTTGTCAAAACTATTTCGCAAAGCCCGTTTTGTTTTCTAAAATGCCCCGACTTTTATTCAAACGCCAAACCCCGGATGCTGCCGGATATTTTGTTTGTCTAAAACTATTTACAAAGTTCGTTGCATTCAAATAAAAATATTAAATTATTTTGGGCGGGGCAGTCGAACGGGCCGATTGACCCGAACGACCGCCCCAGAAATTAAAACGGTCCACCAACCCGCCTTCTAAATCCTAAGTTCACCCAATCTATCCTACCCACCCCTCTGGCCACCTCACCCCCACCTATCCTAGGCCGCCACGTCACCCTGCCCAACCCCCCAGCCAACCATGTGCTGACACTTGTCCCAGCCCACTCCCTCTCTCTCACCCCCTCTCTCCACCTGGACAACACAGCACACACACACACCCACGCAGCCACGCAGCACCACCCGCACGCGCCTGCAGCCCCGGGCCTGGCCCCACCTCCCCTGGGACCCACCCTGCATGCACTCCCACGCCGCTGCCTCTTCTCCCTTTCTTCTTCCTCCCTCGCACGCGCGGCACGCACGCCAGCCCGCGCCCACGCCCGTCTCCCGCCGCCTCCACCCTCCGCGCTCCACCCTCGCCTCCCCTCCGTCCTCACCGCGGAGCCCGCGAGCCGCCGCCGCCGGCAACCGCCTCTCCCCCGAGCCTCCTCCTCGCCAGCGACCTCCGCCGCCTCGCCGTCCCGTTCGCCGCCGTCGCGCCCCGCCTCGCGGGCCTCTCCTCTCCCTCGGCGACCCCGCCGCCCGCCGGCGAGCCGACCCGCGCGCCCCACCGCCCGCTCTTCCCTTCGGCCCCGACGCGATCCCCGCTGCCTCGCCGAGCTCCACCAACCCGCGCGCCGCCTCCTCCCCGCATCTCCGCCGCCGTCGCCGGAGCGCCCGACGCGGCCTCCTCCGTCGCCCTCGACGCCGTCCCCGACCCTCGCTCCCTCGCCAGCCCGCCGGCCCCAGGCTCGCCTCCGCGCCGCCGTCGTCCGCCTGCGGCCTGCGCCGCCCCGCGCCTCCTCCGGCCGCCGCGCCCCCGCCTCGGTCCTCCCCGAGCTCGCCCCGTCCGCCTCAGAGCCCACCTCCGCCGCTGCGCCCGGCCAGCGCGCCGGCTCACCTCCGCGACCGCCGCGCCTGGCCGCCTGCCGCTGCTCGCGCTCGATCCCGCCTGCCTCGGCCACGGTCCCGTCGCCGTCGAGCCGCCTGCCTCCCGCCGGCCCAGCGAGCGCCAGCGTCGGCCTCCGTCTCCTCCGGCCTCCAGCGCTGCGCGCGCCTCCGCCCCGAGCCGTCCGCCGCTCCTGCTGCGCCCGCCCAACGTCGCCTCCTACCGCCTCGCGCCGGACCTTACAGCGCCGCCGACCCGAGCTCGCCAACGGGCCCCCCAAGGCCGACCCTTGCCCCTGCCATGAGCTCACCTCGGGTCCCTGCCGTCCAAGCTCGTCGTGTAGCCACTCCTGTGCCTGCCTCGACGTTGACCAGATGGGTGTCCCGCTAGGTGTTCGGGCAGATGCCCAAGTGGGGCCGGCCCCGGTTTGCGGTGTAAGCAGGCGCTGTCCTGATCGAGTTCGCCTTCATGGGTTCGCCAAGATCCACCGGCGCCAATCCCAAGACCGACATCGCCACCCGAAAAACATGACCGTCTCGTCACAAGAGCCCCGATGCGTTTTGTCACCAAGATCTGCATCGTTCCGTCGACCAATGTGCAAGGTGGAACCCGATGACGCCGGTACCCCAAGATCTATCTCAGGGACGAACCACGGACCTGGAGAATCCCCGAACACCAAGACCGATCCCGGCGGAACTGAACCGAGACCCCGGATGCAACAAGATCTTCTCCCCGGATGCCACGTCGAGAACCCGGATGCGACAAGTACTTCCTCGAGGACCCGACAAGATCTGCGCAACGACAAGAACGGCACCGACCAGGGCGGACCCGCTACGCCCCGACGCCAAACCAAGTCCTTCTCCCCGGAACGTCAAGTTCTTCACCTTGTATCCGACTCTGAGAACGCCTCCGCCGAGATCGAACCCTAGACCCTGGACCCCGAGACCGGACCCTGGACCCTGTCGAACCCCGAACCCCGGAAACCCAAGATCTGCCGAACCCTAATGTGTGAACCCCTTCCCGAAACCCTATTTTATAACATAATAACAACTTGTCGCATAATAATTGTTCATGCATGCATCTTATCATGTGGTTTGGGGGCCTTATGCCGATTCACCTAAGAATTAAATATGGGGCCCATATGCGGGCAAGTCTAGTCTCATATTGGCCTCATTTAAACTTGTGTAGCGAACCGGTGATATATTCTAGTTTGTTAAACAACATTTAAATTGCGGGGGATCTAAATAACTTGCACCATCTAATTAATGTCGGGACCCCGGTTCCGCCTAATCTGACCTAATTGCATCGCACCTTGCCATGCCATGCATCATACATGCATCATCCCGATCTTCTGCCGTTGTATTAAATATTGCATCCGGTGTTTATTCTAGTGTTTTGCTTCTTCGCGGATAAGGCCGTTGAGTTGATGTGAGCTTCGTCCCGATCTTCGGGTGAACCCCTCGACAATGTTTTCAGGCGAGCATCTCCCCCTTTCTACCTATCTTACTTCTATAGTAATTTAATCCTTCCTGTTGATCTATTGCTATCTGTGTTGCGATGCTCTAGTTTTCGTACCCGTGAAATCCCTTGCAGCCCTATATTGCCTTGGACACATCCTATTACCTGTTGTTTGGTAGATAGTTGGACTTGCGCGTCGTAGTCGCTTGCTCAAGTGCTGTTGCGTGTCGTCTAATGCCACAGTTGTTGATGTATTGCCGCATGTTGATGATGGAGATGATCCTAGTTTTACTTATCGTCACTTTAATTTCTGTTTAACAACTAAAATTGAAATAAGCAGAGGCATCGGTGGGTGATAGATAATATTTGGTTTCCGAACGCCCACTTGTGTCCCGTAAGACCCCGAGTACTTGATACCTGTTCCTTGATTTATCGCGCTATCCACATCCGGGAGGTATATGGGACCCCCCTGAGCCAGAGCTTGATTCAGTCTTATTTCTTGGGGCCACAAACTAGTTTGAGGTTTTATTTACTATCCTGTACTTATGCCATGCTACTTATGTATTTACGTTTATGCGAGGAGCACACTGTACTGTTTAGGAATTGTGACCCGTTTACGTGGTATCGACAAGCCCAGCCACACTTTCGGGTTCCCAGTCGTTTACCGCCGGCCCCACAAACCTTGAGTCCGTCTCGGAGTCAGCTAGCTTCGTTGCGGGATCTACTTAAGGGGTGTCCCCCTGAAATATTTCTGAATCCTGTGATTGTTCAGTCGTGAAAGCCTCGTTGGGTTTTGATTTGGTTTTTCCGAGGTTGATCGAGCGTGTGTTGCTATTGGTGCACCCCGGCCGGGTAAAACTTTCTGAAAGCCGTGTCCGCGGATATGGACGACTTGGAGCACAGTATCTCGATCATAGACAAGCATAACTAAAGTTTATTGCTATAAATTTGACTTTATAATGACTAGTAATCAGCTTCACTATAATGGAATGGGTAATTAATACTGCCCACAACTGCTTGTTTGGAGTGTCGCTTGCGACCATTGTACCTGACTAGTAAGTATTGCAACTACAACGAAATGGCTGAATAAAAGTACCAACAACTGCTGGGTTTCGGGATTACATCATGCTATCTGTATCTGATTAGTAATTGCTGCAACTACAACGGAATGATTAACAAAAAGGACCCACTGCTTACTTTATCAGGACGATTATCTATACCTGACTAGTAATTGCTGCAACGATAACCAAATAAGTAAAACTGCCTACTGTGTGAGTTCCTCGGTTGACTTCCTCGTTGGTCTCGAGGGGGAAATACCAGGATGGGTTTGTTTGATGGTAGTGTCAGGTCGGTTCCGAATAGGTCTTTCTCACCCCTCTCTGATAACCGCCAGTTGTATCGAGTCTCTATAGGTTGTTTAGTGCATGCTGCCGCTGCCGCTCAGTCCACCATACCTATGTAGGCGAGGACCGCCGAATTCTAGCCTCGCCGTGTACTGGCCTCAGTACTGACGCTCCTCTTTTTCCTTTGCCCTTTGTCGGCACCCCCTTTTGTTAAGCAGGTTTTGAGATCGACGCCGTTAGCAGGGTTACCCTTTCGGCTTGGCCTGGACAGGGTTATGGACGCCATTGGTTATTCTTCAGGGCTCTTAGCCCCATTTGCATCTTGTCCGTAGTCGGACGCTCGATCATTTCAAGGTGATTTGGATCTTTGTACCTTATATCTGTATTCTTGACTCATGGAGTCGCTGATATATATATCTGTTCTGTGGGTCCCATCAAGGACTGTTGTGTAATGTTATTACTTCGTTTTCCACCCGCACGAAAGTGCCTGGTGGGCACCTTTGAATCGTTTCTATGCGGGTTTGGCGGATTTCGCTAAAACTTGCATAGGTCCGATTCCGAGGGTGTTACATACTACATCAGCGAGGTCCGCACCGAGTCGCGCCAGCGGTACCCCCAGTACCAAAAGCTGGTATACGCGGTCTTCAGAGCTCTGAGGCGCCTGCTGCACTACTTCCAGGAGCACCCGATCACGGTCGTTTCCTCGGCACCGCTGCAGGACATCATCCGCAACCGTGAGGCAACCGGGCGGGTCGCCAAGTGGGCCGTCGAGATCGGCGTCCATAACTTCAAATACGAGCCGCGAAAAGCGATCAAATCACAGGCCCTAGCGGACTTCATCGCCGACTGGGAAGAGGCCCAGCAGCCAGAGAAGCTGCCATACCTCCATTACTGGAGCCTGCACTCCGACGGTTCCAAGAACGCGGATGGCGCAGGCGCAGGGATCGTGCTAACTTCGGCAAAGGGTGACAAGCTCTGCTACGTCCTCTGCCTCGACTTCACACCCTGCACCAACAACATGGCTGAGTATGAGGCCTTACTCCACGGCATGCGAGCGGCCAAGGAGATGAACGTCAACCGCCTACGCTGCTACGGCGATTCCGATCTCGTTGCAGGGCAAGTCGCTGGCACCTGCGACGCCGTCTCCCCCACCATGGCGGCGTACCGCCAAGCAGTGGACAAGTTAGGCGGACACTTCACAGGCTACTCCGTCGAGTGGATCGACAGGCGGAAGAACGAGGAGGCCGACGCACTCTCTCGCATCGGGTCAACTCGACTCGCACCACCCGCCGGCGTCTTCCTCGACACGATCACCAAGCCATCAGTCTCTCCCCCGAGGGAGATCGACATCGGAGTCCCGCTCCAACCAGAGGCAGCCCTGGTCGCACTCATCAACGAGCCAGATGACTGGACCAAGCCCTACATCGCCTACCTGGAAGCCGGCACCTTGCCAGCAAACGAGACGGACGCCCGGATGATCGCTCGCCCCTGCAAGTCCTACACCATCATCGACGGTGAGCTCCACAAGCGCAGTGTCACCGGCATGTTTCAACGCTGCGTCCAACCCGCCGAAGGACGCAAGATCCTCCATGATATCCACTCCGGCGACTGCGGCCACCACGCCGGCGCCCGCTCCCTGGTCGCCAAGGCTATGCGACATGGCTTTTACTGGCCCACCGCACACGCCGATGCCGTCGACATTGTCTAGCGGTGCGCCGGGTGCCAGAAGTACGCCAACCAGACGCACGTGCCGAGCTCAGTGCTCAAAACAATCCCCATCACCTGGCCATTCGCTGTGTGGGGCATGGATATGGTAGGCCCCTTCAAGAAGGCCCCCTCCGGCTACACCCACCTGCTAGTCGCAGTCGACAAATTCACAAAGTGGGTGGAGGCCAAGCCAGTTCGGAAATGCGACGGGAAGACCGCCACCAAATTCCTACGCGAGCTCATATATCGCTACGGGTTCCCAAACAGCATCATCACAGACAATGGTACCAACTTCGCCAAAGGAGCCATGGCTGAATTCTGCGAAGAGCACCACATCCGGCTCGACCTCGCGTCGGTCGCCCACCCGGAATCCAACGGCCAGGCAGAAAGGGCCAACCAAAGCATCCTCCACGGACTGAAGCAGCGACTCCAAGTACCACTCGAGCGCACCACCGGGTGCTGGGTCGAGGAGTTGCCCTCTATCATCTGGGGGATCCGCACCTCAGTCAACAGGTCGACAGGGTTCACCCCCTTCTTCATGGTCTACGGCGCCGAGGCAGTCATGCCCACCGACCTCGAGCACGACTCGCCGCAGGTCGTCCACTACACGGAGGCTGCGAACGAGCTCGCCCGCCAAGACGGGGTCGACCAACTCGATGAAGCACGTGACCTCGCTCGGTTACGGACCGCCATCTACCAGCAGGGACTCCGCCGCTACCACAGCCGGCGGGTGAAAACTCGCACCTTCCAAGAAGGCGACCTGGTGTTACGCCTCATCCAGGACAAGAAGGGCATGCACAAGCTCTCCCCTCTGTGGGAAGGGCCATTCGCCATCGGGCGCGTACTCGGCAACGACGCCTACTACCTCATCGACGTCCGCGGGGACGGTGAACTCGACGTCAAGCGACCATGGAATGTAAACCTCCTACGGAAGTTCTACTCCTAGAACCCCACACATGTACTCTCCAGTCGCTATGAAATAAAAAGACACGGTTACCGCAAAATTGCGCCTACTCTCCATGTCTTGTGCCACTCGCACTTGTAATAACAGCGTTACGCTAACCGCAGGAGTCAACCTTTGGTACAGCGATCGGCACGGCCAAGTAGTGCGGTGCAAGAGCACTGAGTCACATCAGGTCTTGCATCGTCCATGAAAAACGCCTACCCGGAGACCCATTAGAGTCGCCTAGCTCGACTGGTTCTACGAACCAAGACAACTGCCTTCGCTTCTTACAACGACCATGGTCCTCCGCATCCTTGGCATAGCGACTTGAACGGCTAAGTACCACGCTCGGGGACTGAAGACCAGTTCATCGCGAGCGGTCCGGGAAAACGCCAAGTAGGAGAGAATGCCCAGGACTCGCCACGCGACTGACCCCGGGGCCAGGCAGGAGTGACGCGCTCAAACTAACGCGCTAAGTCCTCAACCACCCTCGAGTCACGCCTAGAACAACCAAGTACCACGCTCGGGGACTCGGCCACCCGACCTCGTTCGCGCAAGGGAAAACGGCAAAGTACAGAGCACTCAAGGGAGTCGCCTAGCGACTGGCTCTCCGAGCTCGGGCGAGTCGACCACAATGACAAAACACATAAAAACAACAAACATATCACATACGAGGTAAACCCCACAAAAGGGCGGACGCGCTCGGGGACTCGTTCAAACAACAATCACAAACACATGACACATACCAAAATAGACACGGTGTCTCATTCGATTACATGTCGCATTGTCTCATGTTACAACATATGCCCGCATGGCAGACCTGCTGCTAACGCCACAAGGCAACCTATTCTACTCTGCAGGCTTTGATGACGATTCACCAACACCCCGGTGATTGCGGATGAACGGCGTGTACGGGTTCGACGGATACGTCGTCAGTTCACCCGCCATCGCCGCGCGAAAGGGCTGCTCGACCTTGAAATCACGATGCGGAGGCTCGGGGTCGTTCGGCACGACAACCGTTTCCTGGTACGGAAGGAGTTCGCCCATTGCCCAAACACGCTCCGAGTACGCGGCGGCGCGATCTTGCAACTTGAGGAACTCGGAAAGCTCCACCGCGTCAGTCGACGATGGGTATCCACTCGTCACATCGTCGATGTCGAAGTCCTCGGGGAAGTGGGCAAGTCCAAGACTAAGCGTCGTCGCCGCTCCGCGCCGAAACGCCGACCGCGTCATGAACTCAACGACCGCGGGCGCCTTCTCCAAATACCTCCACACCTCAACGAGGTCGCTGGGAATCACTTCCGTGGGCGATATCTCTTGGAGATAGGCACGGATGCACGTCACCGACAACGTTGCCGAGTCGACAAGCATGCTTACACACTGCCGCGCGTCAAACGAGCTTGCCTCTTCCGCGCTATCGATGATGCGACCTGCGAGTAGAAGACAATAATGAATACGACGGACACCACAAAAGGCACAACCACCGGAAGGGGCAGACGCACTTACCAATCAACGGGCGGGCGAGTTCCGTGATGAAGCTTTGAAGCGACGTATGGTCGTCCTGAAGCCCAGCAACAAGGGCATCGGATACTTTGCGATCCTCTTCGGCGGCTGCAATAGCGGCCTTGGCTCTCCCGTCAGCCGAGCTCGCTTCTTCTTTTGCCTCCCGCAGCTCGCGCTCGAGGTTGGCGACCCGCTGTTCAGCCGCACTCAAAGCCGATTGCGCCGCCACCAATTCACCAGCGGGGACAAGCCCCTGGCGAGCTTCCTCTGCCTTCGCGGCAACAGCCTGAAGCCCTTTGTTCGCCTCCTGGACGATGGCCAGCTCCTTCTCCGCGCGCTGCCTCGCGGCCAATCGGTCAGCCAACTCAAGCTGTAGACCCTGCATATCACCAAAAAGGTTAATCAAAGCAAAATTCCTAAGTGCCCACCCGCTGAAATTCAGCGAGTGCGCACTCCGGGACTGGCAATCAAAAAAATTCCTAAGTGCCCACCCGCTGAAATTCAGCGAGTGCGCACTCGGGGACTGGCACTCAAAGAAATTCCTAAGTGCCCACCCGCTGAAATTCAACGCGTGCGCACTCGGGGATTGGATACAAAAATAAAAGAGATAAGACATTAAAAGAATTAGGCCGCTGCAAAGCACCGACCTGATCCTCGAGGACTGGAGGTACTTGGATGGCTGCGCCAAGCATGTCGTGGAGTTGTATCGCGTCCACGGACGCGAGGAGAGCCGGCGTGTGCCCACGACGTTGGTCGACTTCAGCATCGGCGGTCCCAGGAGCGGGGCTCGAGGGCGAAGTTCCACTTACCGCGGCCGCCTTGGTCATGAAGCGCGGGAAGGTGGCGATAGAGGCACCCGCTCCAAAGGAGGTCGGCTCGGCCGTTCCAGGCAAGGGAGCGCCCTCCTTCATAGACGCGGCTGCCTCCGTTACGGGTCCGGCTGGCGCGATCGCCGTGTCGTCAGAAATAGTAACGACGTCGTCACCCTTGGCCTTCTTGCTGCCATCCGCAGAGACGACGACCTCGTCCGCCTTCCTCTTGCGAGAAGGTTCCTCCTCGCTAACGACGGGTGGCACCTTAGCCACGGTCGGGTGGCCCATTCTCTTCACTCCGGTCCTGTGCATCAATCGTATAAGCAAAAATAATTCAAGCAATTATGAAAGACAAAGAAGGGTGAGTGTACTCACTTGGCGACTGGGATAAAGCGTAGCCCCGTACGGAGGCCGGCCGGTTTCTCCAGTTCAGGGCCCAGTTTGCTACTGAGCCCCATCTGCAGGACGTCGCGTGCCCAAGACACGGACGGCTTCTTCGTTGTTGAGGCTGCAGCCGGAGCCTCTGGGATATCGTCGGCAGGAGCTTCCTTGCGAGGCGAAGTCGCTGCAGACGGAGCATCCCCCAGCCCAGAGACTGGGGTGAATGGCGGAGGCATTGAAGCCATCGGCACCTCCACGGTCATCGTGTCCAGCACGGCTATCGTTGGTGGCGCCTCGTCCTTGGCCGGGCTGGGCGCGTCAGAACTGCTCGCTGAATGTGGCGGCGAGGCCGGCCTCGTCGGTCTGGTCTTCGCCTTCCTCGGAGGCGCCTTCACCTCCTTTTCCTTCTTCTTCTTTTTCGATGGAGTCGCCTGGCGGCGCGAGGTGGTTTCTGGAAGCTCGTCGTCGTCATCGTGACGCTCGAGGCTTTTACTTGCTTCAAGCTCTCGCTGACGCTGCCCACGGGTCTTGCGGAGCAGTGGGGCGACTTCTTCTTCGGATTCGTCGTCGCTGTCGCCCTCGTCGCTCCCGGCATTATCCTTGGCGGGAGGCGACTCGCCCACGTCCTGGACGGACGAGCTCGAGTTCTCATCATCCGAAGGTGGGAGTCATCCTTCCACCACTTGGAATAGCTGCAAAAAATACAAGATGAAATTAGAATTACCGCGATTGCATAAACTGCGACTGCGAGCGAAGTGAAACGATTACCGTTGGAGCTGGACGCTTTGCGGTATAGGGGCGACCCCAGCCTGTGCGTCCAGGTACACCGCCTGGGTAATTTTCTTCAGTGCTGGGATGTAGTCCTCCAGCTTCCATTCGTCGAGGCAGGCCTTCGTCGAGTCTCCCCGGCCCGTGTACTGGTACATGTAGTGCTCACGCTGAGCGAGCGGGACGAGCCGCCGCCCGAGCCAGCAGTTGTACAGGTTTATCGTTTGGAGGCCCTTCTTCTTCAGACCGCGGATGGTCTGGAGCATCTCGTCGATGACCATCCGCTGATTGTTGGGGAGCTTGCCGACTTGGAGATGGCGTGGCTCGGACCGATTGGCGGAATACCGCGGGATCGCCACCTCGCCTTCCGGGGTCGCCTCGGCTACGTAAAACCACGACTTCTTCCAGTCGCTTGCTGCCTTGGCGGGTAGCATCAGATCGAAGAATGAAGCCTTTGACTTGAGTTGGAAGGTTAGGCCGCCCGCGGCTAGCATTGGGCCGCCTGCTTCCTCGCGGCTGATCTGTCCGTGGAACAGATCTTGCCACAAGGGGAAGTAGGGCCGGCAGCCCAAGTAGCATTCGCAGAACGCCACGAAGATGGCGAGTTGCTCGATGCTGTGGGGACCCAGATCTGAAGGCTGGATCCCGTAGTAGGCGCATAAGCGCCGGAAGAACAGGGACGTGGGGAACCCTAGCCCCCGTTCGAGATGGCTGGTGAAGCAGATGAACTCCCTCTCTCGTGGATTCGGGGTCGTCTCTCCGGCTGCAGGAATACGCCAACAGCCGGCTCGCAAGATCCCGGCCTCCTCGAAGGAAGCCAGTTGCGCCCTCGTGCACTTGGATCTACCCCACGGCTCGGTGGAAAGGGCCATGGCCGAGAGATTTGCTGGGGGTCGGGGGATTTCGGGTCGGCTGGATCGCGATGCGAAGGGAGGCGAAAGGTGCGCGCAGTCGGAGGAAATGGTGAGAAGGTGGTTCTCTGATCGCCTGCCATTCCTCTTATATAGCGGTTGTTACCCGCCAAATCAGGGAGTCGTTACTACGCGGTGATTACGCCAAAAGTTACCGTTGGATTACCCCAACGGCTAGTTTGACCACGGTTAACGGTCCAACTTTGGCCACTCGACTCGCCGACCCGATCACTATGACAGTGTTTCGCCGACTCGACTCGCCAAAGCTGCGATCAGGATGACTAGTTTTCTCCTTTATACAGGAGCCCGCCGATGATTCGACTGGATGTCTACTCTGAAGCCGTATACTCCGACTGCCAGCAGCCACCTACGCCTAATCGACGGCGGCCTCGAGGACTACTGATGGGTATATGCCTACCGGGGTATACCCAGCAGGACGTTTCCAACTGACCCAAAGAACTGGCGAGTGGGCCTGCAAGACGGCGACTGGATTGAAGCCCAGCAAGGAACCAAGCGACTGGAAGCTGAAGGCCCAGGCGAGTAGATAGGCCCAGTCGGATTAGGTTAAACGAGTACCGAAGCTTTAACTGAATCGGTTGAGATATGTAAACCCTAGGGGAGGTGAGCCTATATAAACCTCCCTATAGGGCGAGTAGAGATACGTTCCATCATACACCCAAGCGACTCGCCGCCTAGCCGCCGAGCTCGCCCATTGTACCACCTCCATAATACAATCTAGCAGGAGTAGGTCTTTACCCTCCGGGGGGCCGAACCTGGGTAAACCCTGTGTCTTTGCCCTCATCTCGCACCGCAGATGGCTGGCCGCCCTTGCCCCTCGTTCTACTGCTCGCTGCCGATTGCAGCATCTGCCGTGACCATTCCCACGACAAAGCATAATAAGATACATAAAAGGATAAACATCACATGCATATAATTTTATGTGACATGGTATAGCCAATCTCCGCGCAATGATCTCCATCTTGTGCGTGCCAGCATGATCTCCATCACTCCACCACGATTGCCTCCACCACGAATAGCAATTACAACTATTGTTAACTACTTAGCGATAAAGTGAAGCTATTACATGGCGTTTAAGAAGTTGACACACAGGTCATACACAATTATAAAGACAACCATATGTCTCCTACCGGTTGTGTACTCATCAACATGCAAGTCGTGAAACATTACAAAACATGATCATTGCATACAACATACACATCACATCTTGGGCCATACCATATCACAGAAACACTCCCTGCAAAAACAAGTTAGACGCCTCTACTTTGTTGTTGCATGTTTTACGTGGCTTATGGGAGTAACAAGCTAAGAACGATTCTTACCTACATAAAGCCACAACGGTGATACTATGGTTGCCAACATCCGGTGTAAATCCCATGACAACTATAGTGAGAGAAACTGGCATCCACCAGCCGCATGTGTGGAACAAGCCACACGTCAAGTGCGGAGCCGGTCTCGCAAACGCGGTCGCGTAAAGTTGGACTGGACCGCTTCGATCTCACTATCCCGCATCATAATAAGTACACAACAAGAGGCTTGCAATAGAAAACATCAACGCCCGCAACAACCATGTTGCGTTCTACTCGTGAAACACATCTACGCATAGTTCTAGCTCTGATACCACTGAAGGGTTTCGCAGCGTAGTAAATCAAAAAAATTCTATGGATGCGAACAGGGAATCCAAGATCTAATCTAGGAGATGAAAACAACGAGGGGAAATAGATGAGATCTTCATACCCTTGAAGAAATCGCACAGCGGAACGTTCAACGGAACGTGGTTGATATAGTCGTACTAGCCTTCTCCTCCTCGCGATCCGATCCGATCCAACGCCGCAAGTGGCGATGCCTCCAAGAGATGCACACGTACGGAACCTCGATGTCTCCTCCTTCCTCAGTCTAGCAAGTGGGGTGGAGAGATAGATTGGATCTACAACACAACGGCGTGGTGCAAAGGTGGAGAGTTTTTGCGGCAGGGCTTCACCTACGCGCAGTCGGGAGAGAGAGAGAGAGGAGGGCAGCAACTAGGCGGCTAGGGTTTGAGGAGGTGTGGGGGGAGGACTCTTTATATAGAGGGCTGGCCGGCTGCCCTTTCCCCTCCTCCAAACCCTAGGGCCAGCAGCCACATGGGGTGGAGTGGGGGGCAAGTTTCCCCCCTTCTAGAAGCTCTCCTAGGGCTTGGCCGGCTGGGACTATGGGGCCTTCTGCCCCTGGCCTAATGCGGCCAGGGCACTCCCTCGTAGGCCCACGGCCCCTCCCGACAAGAGGGGACACGTTGGTCCCACTCTGGAAGGTTCTAGAAGCTTCCGGTACAATACCGAACATTCCGAAACAATTCCGAAATCCAAAAACTGCTTTCCCTGATATGAATCTTATTCTCCGGACCATTTCGGAACCTCTCGTGATGTCCTGGATCTCATCCGAGACTCCGAACAAAAACTCATAAACCAATTATCCATTCTATCCTAGCATCAAGACACATTAAGTGTGTGACCCTACGGGTTCGAGAATATGCAGACATGATCTTCTATCAATAATCAATAGCGGGGTCTGGAAACCCATATTGACTCCCACATATTCATCGATGATCATATCGGATGAACCATGATGCCAGGATTCAATTAATCCCATATATATATTCCCTTCATCACGCGGTATTTTACTTGTCCGAGATTCGATCGTTGGCATCGGAATACCTAGTTCAATCTCGTTCACAGCAAGTACTTTACTTGTTCCGTAATCCTATATCACTTTGTGATTAACTCCTTAACCACGTGCTTGCAAGCGGTGTTGATATAGATTACCGAGTGGGCCCGAAGTATATCTCTCCGACTTGGGAGGGACAAATCCCATCTCGATACATACAACCCAACAGGTACTTTCCGATCACCTGAGAGACACCTTTATGATCACCCTCTCATAGGATGACGTTTGATGACCTCAAAGCTTTCTTCCGATACCAGGGAGTTGTATTATCTCATGGTCTAAGGAATACAATATTTGACATAAGAAAAAGCTTCACAAAGATGAACACGATGACACAATCTAATTGCTCTGCTTGATTTGGGTTTGTCCATCATATCATTCTCCCAATGACATGATCTCATTATTAATTGACAACTCATGTATATGGTTATGAAACCTTAACCATCATTAATCAATGAGCTAGTCCATAGAGGCGTACTAGGGACACGGTGTTGTTCATAAACCACACAAGTATCAAAGTTTTCACTTAATACAATTCTAGCATGGAATATAAACTTTATCATGAACTAGAATTATAATAATAACATCTTTATTATTGCCTCTAGGGCATAATTCCAACACGACATTCACAGTAGTACCTCTCCTGGGTGGCGGTAGTACCATGCTTGGAAGTCTTCTAACCTTCCTTTTGATGCCTTGAGCCTTGGGGTGTTGTCCTTTGGGTTCATACCTAAGTATACAAAGGGTATTGAAATGAAGTAGCAATCCATCCAAGATAGTATCAAAGTCACAAGACTATAGGAGCGAATTCACCTTATCATGGAGAGCCTTGACTCGAGCAGGTACCATTGGTCCACTTCGGAGACTTGATGGTGTCGTAGCAGTGTTGTATGTAGGGTGGACTACATCACCCTAGAAAGAGCCGTGCTTGATTCCAGGCTTTCTTCATTTCCATGATATGTCGAGAGATCCACCACATCAAATGTGTTGCTCACCAAGTACTTCGATTGTGGTATGTCGATGGCATATGCGTTGTTGTTGATGCGATTGGGGACCTTAAATGGGCCATCACCTCGTGGCTTTAGCTCTGAGTTTTGTTCTTGAGGAAACCTATCATTTCCGAGGTGAATCAACATGAGGTCATCTGCTTCAAAGATCATCTCCTTGTTTTGTTCAATCTTGATGCTTGACGTTGTACTTGTTCTTCGAGCATAGCTCTTGTTGCTTCATGAAGTGTTTTCATTGATTTTGGTTGGTTGTCCACATCCATGTTGATTTGTTCACGTAGTGGAAGTGGAAGTAGATCAAGGACAGTGTATGATTTGAAGCCATAGACAATTACAAATGGGCTCTTTGATACGTCCAAAACGTATCTACTTTCTCGAACACTTTTCCATTGTTTCTTCTCTAAACTTGTGTGATTTGGATACAACTAACACTGACTGACGCTGTTTTCAGCAGAATTACCTTGGTGTCTTGTTTTTGTGCAGAAAATGAACTATCAGGAAAATCCCGGAAAATATGCCAAAAATTATATTTCACCAGAAGATCCACGGAGCCAGAAGACGAGACAGAGAGGAGGTCTGGGGGGCTCACATCCACCCCAGGCGCGCTCACCACTGGCCGCGCCTGGAGGGGGTGCAGCCACCCCATGCACCCCTCGGCCTCCCTCTGTGCCTATAAGTTGTCTTTCGACCTAAAAACCGAGGGGGGTTCGATAGTTTTCCAGAAAGAGTTCCGCTCCGCCGCCGCCACCAGAAACCGAGATTCAGATCCAGAAACTCCGTTCTGGCACCCTGTCGGGATGGGGAATTTGGAGAGGATCATCGCCATCGTCATCACCAACACATCTCCATCAACCACCGATGTTTTCCTCATCCATGAGTGAGTAATCCCCCACTGTAGGCTCGGGGATGGTAGGGATTGGATGAGTTCTATCATGTAATCGAATAAGATCTGTTAGGGCATAGTGCCTAGTATCTCTATTAGTGATATTTGACTTTTTTGCAACTTGGTGTGCTTAATGCTTGTCACTAGGGCCCGAGTGTCATGATCTCAGATCTGAACTTATTATTGAATCATTATGATAGTATTGTTTGTGATCTTATATGCAAGTTGTGTACACATATCATTGTCCGGATCCAAAGGCCCCAAAGTGACAATAATTGGGACAACCAGAGGGGATGGTTGTGGTGTGAGGATCACATGTGTTCGTGGAGTGTTAATGCTTTGCTCCAGTGCTCTATTAAAAGGAGCACCTTAATTGCGAGTAGTTCCCTAGAGGCCCCGCCGCCACGGGCTGGCTAGACAGAAGATGTGCAAGTTCTCATTGCAAGCACGTATGACTATATTTGGAGCACATGCCTAGGATTGTTTAGTACTTGGATGCTTGTTATTATTTATCTGCAATGCCCTAGATCTTGAAGTTACATGTTTAGACTCATACATGCAACGCCCATCCATCCATACCTATGCCTACCGCACTCGAATCCTACTGTTACCGTTACTGTTACTATTGCTCCTATTTCACTTGCTTTGCTGTTGCTACTACAAATTGTTGCTACTGATAAACTTCTGTGAGCAAGAACTATTTCTAGGTGCAACTGAACTGACAACTCAGTTGTTAAGGCTTGCAAGTATTCTTTGGCTCTCCTTGTGTCGAATCAATAAATTGGGTAATACTACCCGCGAAGACTGTTGCGATCCCCTATACTTGTGAGTCATCAAGACTATTTTCTAGCGCTGTTGCCGGGGAGCATAGCTTTATTTGTAAGTTCACTTGGATCTATTATTGTTCACTGCTACTCCTTTCATCATGGGGAAGTCTCGTGATGGAAAGTTCCCTATTTTACCATCCACTACAAGAAGAGGTACAGTCCTAAACACCTCTGCTGCTCTTGATTCCTGTCTGTTATAAGTAAGCTTGTTACACCACCACATACACATGCTACACACACTGCTACTACTGTTGAGTCTGAAACTGCTTTTGATGCTCATGATGTTACTTCTACTGTGCTTGATGCGAGTGGTTCATTAGGTACTTTTCTAGATGCTACTATGGCTAGTCTAGGAAATACCAAAACTCCTAGTGAAGACACTGTTACACCTGTTATCTCACCTGAGTCTAGTGAGAGTTATGATATTAATGATGGTTACATTGATTTCACTGATGATTTTGTTGAAGAGTGACGAAACACAGATGGTACTAGTCCTATTAAGGGTCTCCTTGATAGACGTACTATCATGCCTAAGTTGTCCTCTGATCCTAAGTTTGCCACTTCTCGCATAGATATTAAAGATGAAGACTATGATTTCTCTCTTGATTTGTCTTATTTAGATATTTTTGAGAAAGAACCTTTTTGTGGGACTGAAAATGAGTGTTGTGGCTCGTATGAATGAGCTTTCTACTATGAGTTCTTTGTTCTCTGATGATTTTAAGATGCGCAAGTACTTTATTACTAAAAGGAGAAGATAGGGCTTGGTTTAATAGATTAGCTCCTGGTTCCACCGATAGCCCTGATTGCTTGATTGCTTCTTTCTTCTAGAAATATTTTCCTCCCAGTGCTAGACATGCTGCTTTGTAGAGACTTTTTGATTTTAAACAGGGAGAAGAATAGAAATTTCCTGAGTCATGGACAAGGTTCTGTGCCTTGATTCATGCACAACCTGGATGTCCATTACTTAAGAATGAACTTCTTGATATTTATTATAATGGACTAACTGATGATTCTAGGATATACCTAGATAGCTTTGTTGATTATGTTTTTAGGAAAAGGACTCCTACAGATGCTGAAGAATTAATGGCTAAGATAAGCAAGAATTATGATGATTGGACTTCAACTAAGCTAAATACACCTGAGCCTATTACTCCTGAACCAGTTATGCCTGAACCAGTTCCAACACCAACAACAAAGAAGAGGGGAGTTATTGCATTAAATTATGAAGTGATGAAGGAAGCTAAGAAGTGTTTAAAGGAGAAAGGTATTAGAGCTGAAGATGTGAAGAATCTACCTCCTATAGAAGAATTATGTTAGCCAATTCCCCACTCATCTACTATTGAGGTACACTCTCTCCAACACTCTGATGAAGGTGATATTCCTTATGGTAAGCCTCCTCATCAATGTTTAGAGGAACTTAACACATTTATTGTTAAGAAAGGGTATTTTAATAAACAAGTTCAGAATCATTTATTGGAAAACTCTAGAGCTATCCATGAGTTGAAAGATATTGTGGAAAGAACTTCTAATGATATTAAAATGCTTTGTAAACACTTTCAAATGGTTCAAACACAACTTGATCAAGTTGCTAAGGTGCAAAAGGATATGCTAGTTAACGCTTCAGGAGATAAACATGCTTATGGAATTAGAACTAGGAGTGGTATAGCTACTCAAGATCCTTTATATCCTTAAGGACACCCTAAAAGAATAGAGAAGGATTCCCAACAAGGTGAAGATAGTGGTAGTCCTCGTAAGAGGAAGAAAAAGAAACATAAGATAGTTGAGGAACCACTTGAACCTGCTATAAATCCTAATAGTATATCTGTCTCTGATGCTGAAACTGAGAGTGGTAATAATAATGATGCTCCTGATAAGGAGGAAGTTGAGGAAGAACCTGAGAAGCACACTAAGAACACTAGGTACACAAAGGAAGATTTTATTGCTAATAAACATGGTAAAGAGAGAGAACCTTGGGTGCAGAAACCTATGCCTTTTCCAGGTAAGAAACACAAGTCAAAGGAGGAAGAACACTACAACAAGTTTTTTGAGTGGATGAAACCTTTATTCTTGCAAATTCCTTTGACTGATGCTATTAAGTTGCCTCCTTATTTCAAAGTATATGAAAGATATTGTCTCTAATAAAAGGAAGATTCCTAATGAGGAGATTTATACTTTGCTTGCTAATTACTCTTTCAATGGTAAGGTTCCAAAGAAACTTGGTGATCCAGGTATACCAACTATCCCTTGCTCCATTAAGAATAATTATGTTAGAACTACTTTATGTGATTTGGGAGATGGAGTCAGTGTTATGCCTTTCTCTCTCCATAAGAGACTCCAGCTAGAAAAGTTGATACCAACTGATATTTCTTTGCAAATGGCTGATAAGTTAACTACTATTCATGTTGGTATATGTGAGGATGTTCCTGTTCAAGATGCTCATAATTGCATGATTTTAACTGATTTTGTTGTGCTTGAAATGCCTGAAGATGATAATATGTCTATTATTCTTGGGAGACCTTTTCTTAATACTGTGTAGCATCCCAATTGTCTAACATTGGAATGCTACATAATAAATACAGATCCACACTACCATATGCTTGTTATTTGTTGCATCATCAAGATATCATGCTCATGTCATCATGCCACATTGCATTTGAGCATCATATAAAACATTGCATGGATCATATTTTAAAAAGGTTGCATGTGATATGTTCCATTGTATTGCTTTTGCATTTTGTATCTTGCTTGTGTGTTATTGATATTACGTCCCTTTCCCTCTATGTCGTTTTCTACAAGCTTGGGATCCATGTATAGGATCCATTATTTATAAATGGCTTTGTTCTTTTTATAATACCCTAAATCTCAAGTACTCGTAAAATGCCAAAATTGATTTTATTTGTGGGCATCTCTTATCCTTGACTTCCATTCCCCTCTTGCCCCATTTAAATGCCACCTCTTTTTTCTCAAAAGCTTCTGCAAGGTTTCAAAATGATTTGAAATAAGTTCTGTTTAAATTTGGTTAAAACAATTAATAATTAGAATAAAACATGAAAGAATATAGTGAGAGAGCTTTCTGCAGCAACCCAACTCGCAGGTTCTTGACCGCAGCCCACCCCGGCTCCGTACACCTTCCACTGGGCCAGCCCAACTCCATCCCCCAAACCGATCAGCTCCTTCTGCCGTCTTCCTCGTTAGAGAGGGTGCATGCAGGAGGCGTGACCCCCCTCTGCTTTTCAACCACCGTAGGGACTCCACCACAGAGCATCGGCCCCTTCTCCTTTAACTCCCCAAGCAAAAACCCTAGCCTCCTTCCCTCTCCACTCCGCCGCCACCAGCCTTTTCCCTATCTACTATGATCCTCACTTCTGTTTATTTCTCCATAAACAAGAAGAAGGAGACCAACTCCAGCTCACCGGTATGACGACGTTCCGGTTGCCCCTGTCGACCTCCGTCCTTGCTGATCTTTTCCTCATGCTCCAGGTGATCTATTGCTTCACCTGAACCTCGCCTCGGTTACCTCTCTCCCTGATACTCCTATTTGATGCTAACACGGGCCTCACTCTGTATGTCCACACCTCCCGTCACCATGGTCTCCTTTGAGCCCAGCTAAGCACGATCGTCGTCTCCACGTTCGTCCACCGTCCACCAACCGGAAGCAGGGGAGGTACCAGCGCCATACTGCTTCCCCATCTTCATCTCTGACGGAGCTGAGCACCGCCAACACGACATCATCCCCTTGATCCCTCCAACTGTCCCCAGCCACAATTCCAACGGGAATCGCACGCGGTGAGACCCATCTTTCGATATCCATACTCTCTGAACCTCGCGACCGCTCGGTAGATCGCCGTCGCCATCGTCGGTAACCTCCACCACGCGCGCAGCAGCAACAACAACATCCGCGCGCACCAAGCTCTACAGTAGAACAGCCCGAGCAGCAATTTCTATCTCTATTCCTCGCAAGCTAGCAACATGTACAGTCCGCCTCCGTTGATTCATAAAACACAAAAACATGTAGAGGAGAGTCCCCTCTTCAATTTTGTATTTTGTGGCATAGCAAAATTCCCAAAGGAGCGCTCGCCATATTCGTTGCAACATCGGCCGAGCTACCAGTTTTTGCGATCCAACTTCAGTTCGTTAGGTTCCCGACAGGTCCAAGATGTCTTTGCGAAAAGCCCCTCCTCCTTTTTGGCTTCCAACCCGCAGCCCCGCCGCTGCTCACGTGGCACAACCCATTGCATCCGCTCGCATAGTGGGCCGCGCCGCCTGCGACCCCACTGGTCAGCGGTTTGGGTAGATCCAGGCCGGGTGAGAAAAGCCTTCAGCCATTTCTTAAATCAAATAAAATTTCAGTAAATGATTAAGATCAAATAAATTCATATCTATTTAAATAATTTGAATTTGAATAAACTCCCAAAATTAAATATGAATGTTTTTCAAATGTGAATTCAAATATGTTTCAAAGTTAGCCAAAGTTGACACTATCTGGTCAAACCTTTAACTTTTGACCATATTTAAATTACTTTGCATTTAATAATATTTTAAAAAATATATTTCCAAATAATAAAAATAATATATGTTTTTGAATCAGAAAAATGTGATGAATCTGTTTATGCCATGCATAATATAATTTGAGCATTTTAAAATTTCGAAATTATTTAAATGCTAATAAAATGGTCTTATCTTAATAAATTCATAACTTTTAAACCATAATTCTGAATTTGGAAAATAATATGTCTAAATCGATCAGCGCGACGAGACCTTTTCAACCATGCTATCCATGTTATCATTTGCATCATGAATTAAGAGCAGTTTTATATTCAGAACTGTTTATGCAAGGAAAATATGATGAATAAGATTGGAACATAATTATTTCTTATTAATAATGCCTCACTAATGTTGTATAATTGATGTACTATGCGAATGACATCTTTTCAACAAGGTTTGCATCATTAACTTGTCATGTCATGCATCATATCATAATCATGCTGGTTCTTTCGCATTAGTTGTAATTGTTACATCGCTTGTTCTTTTTAGTGCTTTGCTTCTTTCCGGATAGGACGGTGAGATGTCGTGAGCCCCGACCAGTTCTTCGGATGAACCTTCGACAATGTTTCCAGGCGAGCATTCTCCCCCTTTCTACCTATTTTACATTTCTAGTCTTATTTCCTCCTATTGATCTATTGCTATCCGTGTTGCGATGCTTTAGTTTCCATACCCCTGTTATATTACTTGCATCCCCTATATTGCCTTGGACACCTCCTATTACCTGTTGTTGATAGACAGTCGGCCTTGCGAGTCATAGTTGCTTGCTTAGTTGTCGCTTCGCGTTGTCGAGGTTCCACTGATGTTGGGGGTTGGCATATTCTTAAAGGTGGAGATGTTTGTGGTTTTAATTACAGATGGTTACTTTAATATTAAAATCGATATTAACTAATGAAGAGGCACTGGTGGGTAATAGTTGAGATTTGGTTGTTAACCGCCCACTTGTGTCCACCTAGGACCCGAGTGCTTGACGCCTGTTTCGAGACTGAGCGCGCTAACCAGATGTGGGGTGTCTGGGCACCCCTATCGGCTTAGTATGTGATTTCAAAGTACTGTATTGGGGGCCACAAACTAGTTTGAAGTTTTCATGCCACGTTATGCCATGTATGCCATGTTGATTACTTGTTGCTCGATGAGCGTTTATTACTGTTGCGTAGGTGCAATACTCTGTCACGGGAATATTTTGTCCATGACCTCTGCTTTCGTGCAAGTGTACGCAACCTTAGAGTCCGTACGAGGAGGATTAGCTATACCTCATACGGGTAGCTCTTTCGGGTGGGCCCCATTTACTTGCTTTGGGTCAGGGAAAGCGTTGTGTCCTAGGCCCTGCCGACATACCGATGGAAGTATGTTAATTGATCTGGCAACAAGGGTCGAAGTGCGTGTGGAAATTTTGGTGCACCCCTGCAGGGTTAAATCTTTTCGAAAAGCCGTGTCCGCGGTTATGGATGACTTGGAGCACAGTATCTCGATCATAGACAACTATAACTAAAGTTTACTATTATAAATTTGAATTGTGGCTGATATGACTAGTAAGTTGGATAACCACCATGGAAAGAATGAATAAAACTTCCAACCGTGTGAGTTTCTTCGGCTTGACTTCCTCGTTTGGTCTCGAGGGGGAAATACCGAGATGGGTATGTTTGGTGGTAGTCTCAGGTTGGATCCGAATAGGTCCTTCTCATCTTTTCTGATAGCCGTCAGTTGTATTGAGTCTCTATAGGTTGTTTAGTGCATGTTGCGCTGCCGCTTCGGTCCACCATACCTTTGTAGGCGAGGACCGCCGAATTCTAGTCTCGTCGTGTACTGGCCTCAGTACTGACCGCTCTCTTTTTCTTTTGCCCTTTGCCGGCACCCCTTTTGTTTTAGCAGGTTTTGAGATCGACGTCGTTAGCAGGGTTACCCTTCCGGCTTGGCCTGGGCAGGGTTATGGACGCCATTGGTTATTCTTTAGGGCTCTTAGCCCTATTTTCTTCTTGTCCGTACTCGGGCGTTGTATCGTTTTTAAGGTGATTTGGATCTTTGTATTGTATATTTGCATTCTTGACTCTTGGAGTCGTTGTTGTATATATATGTTCTGTGGGTTCCATCGAGGACTATTGTGTAATGGTATTACTTCGTTTTCCACCCGCACGAAAGTGCTTGGTGGGCACCTTTGAATCGTTTCTATACGGGTTTGGTGGGAATCGCTAAAACTTGCATAGGGCCGATCCAAGGGTGTTACATACTGCAGGTGTTGTCATCAATTGCAATCAAGGAAAAGTAACATTCAATATTAATGACAAAGAGCAAACCGTCTATTCCCCAAGAAGGTTGTTAAAATCTATTGCCTGAATTCCATTGAAAATATTGAGAGCATCAAGGTTGGAGAAATATATTGTCCCATTCCACAAGAAATATTTGAAACTATTATGATTGGTACCATTGCTATCAAATATGAGGTAACATAATCACCTTGTGGAATGCAAAGTTTTCCTTCATATAAGATTGTTTTGGTAACAAGACTTGATCAACCTTGTTAACAAAAGGATTTTAATGAACAAAATAATGTTTCCACTATGGTTGTATTTGCTTTCTTTTACTTTTCTCCTTCCTAGTCTTTGATTTAGCTTTAGTTTTGCTAGTTGTTTACTTGTTTGAGTTTCTTAGAGCTCTTGTAGTCTGGCTTTTGGTTTGCTTTTGCTTCTTCTGAAAAAAAATGTTTCTGCGAGAAAATCAATTTTCATACCCTCAAAATTGGCCAAAAATAAAGTTTCCCAAAAAATCCCAGAAAATTCAAAATAAATTTTTCCTCGAAAAAAGGTGTAGAGAGGCACCTGAAGTGACCCAGGGGCCACCCCAGGCCACCACACCCATGATAGGCATGGCCTACCAGGTGGCGACGCCTGGGGGGTCTGGCCCACATGGGCCCCTCCAGGCTGCCTCCTCAAAGTCATCTTCTTTCTCTCTCCCGAAAAATACGAGAAAACTTGCTCAAGCTCGAGTTCTTGCTGTTCTTGCTCGCGAATTTCTATCTCCTTGTTCAGCCCATCTCAAGTGCTGATTTTTGGAGGGATTGTTCCTTGGTATGTGCCTCCTCCACTTGTCCAATTAGATTTGTGATTGGTAGATTGTATCGTGAGTATTTTGTTGCTATAAGTGATAGGTTGTTTGAGCTTGCATGCTTGTTCTATGCTTAGAAACTTTGTTTTGATGCATGTGTAGTCCAATATCAAGTTCCTATAGTAGTTTCTCATCATTTATCAACTTAGAAATCACTTGGTTTGATGGTTGTTTAAAATTTCAGAAAAAGTGACGTCATGGATCACCACACATTTGGTGATATATCTGAGAGTGATGCACCTAGAAGGGCAAGGCTTCCAAGGTCATATACCAGTACTAGACCCTCATACAATGAGGATATCATCACTCCGCGATTTGGTGACGAGGGGGATGAAGGGGATGCACACCCCTCCACCTTTTCTTGCCAAACTTTTTGGCAAGCTGCTGGGATTCTTAACAATTTTATGAATTTGATTCAGAGGGCTGGACTAACAAGTTACATGCAGGATGAGAGCTCACAATATGCTTTGCTTACTAAAACATTTGTGGAGAGTTTCTCCTTTACTAACAGCATGTTCAAGCCTTCTATGTCTTTCAAAATTTATGGCAGGGCTCATTCTATGACTTTAAGGAAATTTTGCAAGGCCCTGGGACTTGGTACAGCTGGGTCATCAAAGAAGATTCCAGCTCTTCCCGCTGATTTGTTGGAGCTTTATCGAGGAATAACCAATGACGATGACCGCAGAGCTCAACGAGGAAATATAAAGAATATTCAACTCCCAGCCATTAGGTACTTTGCCTACTATCTTGCCACCAGTGTTCTTGGTAGGGAGAACACTAGTAATATTTCCAACTATCAATTGGCCTTCTTAGCTGCTGCGCTCAACAATGAGGATAAGTATAATCTTGGATCTCTCATTGCTCGTTGTTTAGCTGCTAAGGGACCCATTTATGGGGGAATTATTGCTACTCGTATTGCTGCTGCCTTGAACATTGCTGTTGGTCCACATGATACATTGGCTCCTTAGAGGCTTGATCTTGCTGCCATGAAGGCGCACCACTTTGTCACCACTAGCTCTACTCTTGATAACTTGGTTTATAGAATGTTGTTTATTGATGGTGAAGAGAGAGAGATCCCTCTACCCCAAACCACTTTGTTCAGTATTTCTCAGGGACCTTGGTCACGCTCGAAGGCGGAGATGGATGACAAGCTGCGCTCTCTTAACTTCCATGGGCGCTATCAGGAGGAAGCACCCTCATATGACCCCGCGGTACACTACACAGGGGAGTCCTCGAGCTCGTACCAGGACGAGGGAGCTTCCTCGACATACTACAGAGGTGCATCTACTTGGGCACCATGGGATTGAGCCCCACTTAGGCCAAAAGCCTAAGCTTGGGGGGAGGTACACCGACATCACACTCATATATATATATATCATATTCTATCGGTTCTTTGTATATCCATTGTTTTTGCTTTCTTTTTGGTTTTTATTGCTTCTTTCTCAAAAAACACAAAAATACCAAAAATATTTTCGTTGTTTCTCTTAGTTTGTTTCTTTGCTTTGGTTTGCCTTAAAAGAAAAATCCAAAAAGATTTTTCTTTGTTTGGTTTGCTTTGTTTTTGTTTGGTTTTTCTTTGTTTGCTTGTTTCTAAAAAAATTAAAAACACCAAAAATATTTGTTGTTTTTCTTTGGTTTTGTGAGTTATTTACAGGGTTCAGCCGTCCACAGTGGATTTTGGTTTCATGTTAATATTCAAGTCACACAAGTGAAGGGCAATAATGAAGATTAAGACAACTCGAGGTGTGGTAAGAGACTGGTAATGAACTCTATTTCTTTCATTTTTTACATATACTCATCATTGTGAGCATGCTTAGCCTACTTGTGTAAGGTGTATGCCATTATGGATGCTTAGTAGTTCTTGCTTGTCTATGATTAGCTCCAGCTTGTTAATAGTTTGTAGCATGTCATATGAATGTTTGCTTGCATTGTTTTATTCATACTTTGGTATGACAATGTGGTATCCTCCTCTGACTGTTCATATGAATCGACTTGGCACATGCTCACGCATGCATATGACTAATCAATAGTCAGTAAGCCTCGATGATTTGTTCTGCCTCAGAGTTCTTGTATCACTTTCATGCCATAATTAGTCATGTTTTATTGCAAGCATGATTTTGACAGCTATTGCTCTCTTGTTTGTCGCTCCCTCTCTATTGCTAGCCTTCACTTGCACTGAGTATGTGCTCTACCTGTGCTTCCAACTCCCCAAAACCAATATTGCCAGCTGTGTCCACCATACCTACCTATTAGCATCATTTGCTACTTCAGCGCATATTATGTATGCTGTGTTTTCTTCCAAAATAAAATGTTTGTCTGTTTTGAGAAAGTTAGTTAGTAAAGCTCTCAAAAACTTGATGGCACACATTATTCTTTGCGCTTAATAATCTTGAACCATTGTGACTAGTCCATGAAAGTTATATGCTTGCTTATTATATGATGGGAGTCAGCAGAACCGTGTTGTCATGGGGAACGCTTTCAACACCTTTTTTGGATATCCCATCCAGTTGATTCCTTGCTCTTTTGTTTGCGGATGTCGACGATGTGAAATAAAAGGGGAGCTTGTGAGTTCATGGAGTTTATAAATTGTGTTAGAGAAATGCATGGTCCGCTAGCCTAAGCCATGCCTAATCATGGTGGAAACTTGCAGCATCACCATAAGGAGCATCTATGAAGCATCCTCAATAAAAAGCTACGCATATGGTAAATAAAAAGATTGCTGAGATGCTCATTGTCAGTTTGACTTGTCATTTTGGTTATGGGAAAGCTCTTGTACCATGTGCAAGGGGTACCCCGTTGGCGGTTCTCGATGATATGCATGTATTTACAATGACAAGAAATTTCAGGTGACCAAAGTTGAGTAGCATGCGGAGCGACTCTCGTACTCAAGGGACTTGGGATTTCCAGTTTATGATATATCAAGCATATGATTCAGAGTGGACCTCACTTTCACCTTAACCACATGAAGATGCCTATGATAGGGGCAATGAGAGCTCAAATCTAATGAGTACCTTCCTTTCAGCATTGGGAAGCCTTTCAAATCTTTCAAAACCTTTTTCACAACTTTGTTGAGTCACCACTTATTCTATGAGCACCTTCTTGAGAGCATAGTTGTCATTCTTGTGTTTGTTCCAAAACTTGGTTAATTATGTCATGAATTTGATGCTTGTGTCTCTGATATCTTTACTTCTAGTCGTCATGTGAACTTCAGAGGTGCCTTGGCATTTATATTGTGCTCTTCAAACAAAGGCAAGCGAGATATCACTCTATCATACCTTATTATGAGCATTGCAATGTTGCTTATTGTCGTGGTATTGCCGACGAGTACGCCATGGAGGGGTCATCACAGTGCGTGTTTAGAGACGTGGGGGGAAGGCGGACGGTTGGCGGGTATGAGGTAACACAGCTTACCCAGGTTCAGATCCCACAACGGTGGCGGAATCCTACTCCTTCTATAAATCACTATAAGGGCAATACGCCGAGTCATAGAGATAGGTTCGCTGTGCGAGTTGTGTGCTAATCGCTACTCGATTGTCTGAGATTGTAAGTTGTCGTGCACTAAAGGATCCCATAGGCCTGACTTATATAGTCGCCAGGTCCTAGGCTTACAAGGAAAAGTCCTAGCCGGACAGGTTACAGAGTCCTACACCGTCTATTACTAGTCTTGTGTATCTTGCACTCCAAGGCTCCGGGTACGTCGGTGACTCCAACCGTATCCTTCCTTTATCCGGCATGGGCTTCCCTTCTGGATCCATCTAACTGGGCCGCCCAGCAGGCCATGGGCCATGCTACCAACTATGGGCCACCCGGGTTATGCGGATAAGAGACATGCTATGAGGATACCCATATAGCATATCCCCAACAGTAGCCCCAGGAGAACTCCAAGATCTTGCACCGTCTTGCCTCTTCACATGGAATGCTCCGTCTAGATGAATGTCGGCAAATCGTCAAGCAATATCTTGTAGTCCTCCCAAAAAACCCTGCAAGGTTTTCTCCGTCTTCAACACGTAAGTCGGAGAAATGTTGAATCTTCCATCGTACTCTTCCGTAGCCGGACTGGATCCTTCCATGCCGGAATCTTCTGATGTGACGGCTCATCTGCCTATGTCATCTAGGGCGACGTAGACATAGGTCAGCGACGCCTCGTAACTCACACATGCAGAGAACGCAATCATGTCCGATTTTCCCGCGCGGGCGATACGAACCGTTGGCAGCGACGGTTGGAGACGTGGCGAAATTTCCGCGCACGTTCGCGAACACGTCGTCTACGCGGCAATCGTCCGATTAAGCTGCACGAATCTTGATGCTGGAGATGATAAATAGTAACCGCGGTGGGATTTTTTACTTTTTACCTCATTCTCTCCTCGCATCGTCTTCTTCCTCCAGCGCGTGCCTCCTCGAGCTCTCCGCGTGAACTCGCGAAAAACCCTAGCCCCAATCTACACCAGTCGCCTCTAAACTCACTCCATGGCTAGCAACAGCACTTCCCCTTCCATGGCGGCGTCGAGCGAAGCCGCGGCGAAGCCGGCGAGCTCTATCGTCGTGCCCGCCAGAGGGCTTGGTCATCCCCGCCTCGGCGGTGATTGAGTCCACCGGCGGCGACCATAATCCAGCGGCGCTGGAGCCGTTGGAGGAAGAGCTCGATTCTCACAAGGGCGACTGGCGTGGTTCAGATATCACGAACCGCGACATCCAGGAGCTGATCGCCGAGGGCTACCTCCCTGCGACGGAGGGGCTCGCCTGGCGGGCGGCGCCGGCCGGCGAGGTGACACCTTCTCCCCAAGCCGGAGAAAAAGTGTACCTCAAAGCCCAACTGGTACGCGGTGTCTCCTTGCCCATCTCCAACTTCTTCCTCTCCGTCTTGAACCACTATAGAGTCTAGCCCCAAAACCTTTCTCCCAACAGTATCTTAGCGCTTAGCAACTACGCGACGCTCTGCGAGGGTTACTTAGGGATAAAGCCTAGGCTAGATCTCTTTGTGTACTTATTCACCGTTAAACGTGAAGCCGAAGCCAGTAAGGAAGAACTTAGGAACTGCGGCACCATAAGCTTCAAGATCCGTCCTGGCCGGCGGTTCCCCGACATCGTCGGTCACGAGTCTTGCAAAAACTGGCAGCGTACTTACTTCTACGGCCCAGATATCCCTCTGGCTGGCCGAGAAGTAACGTACCCGGACTTCGTAGATGGAGCCGCTGCTGAAGCCTCATCATGGAGATCCTAGGACTCCCTTCCCTCCGACCTTGACGCTTCCCGCGCCATAAGGCGGATAGAATGGTTCGAAGAGACGGGTTTGACCGGCTTGGACCTAGCCATGTGCTGGTTCATCAGGCGAATCCAACCTCTGCAGCACCGCGCGAAGCTCATGCACGAGTATACTAGCGATAGAAGGGATAGCCTCCGCATCTCTGTGGACAACTTCTCCAGTGACTCCGTCAAGCTTCGCCTTAAGGACATCGTCAAGGTGAAGGACAAGAAGTGTGGCTTCACCATCACCTATGACATGTTCGTAGACGGCAAGTGACCAAAGGTAGTTATTTATTTTCCGTGTATGACGTATACTCCAGTTCTTCCGTCTTGCAAATGTCGTCTCATCTAACACGGTGACTTCTCACTTAACAGCTTAGCGATCTAGAGGAGGACAGCATGGCAGCAAAATCTACGATCCAAAGATGAAGGAAGTCACGGTCGTGTCCGACGACGATGCTCCATTGGCGCGAAAGCGGAAGAGCTCCACCTCTAACGCTGCCGACGGAGGCAAGAAGAAGAAGACGGAGGGTGGAGCCTCCAAGAAGACTACCGCCGCCTTAGAGGCGGAGAAGAGAAAAGTTATCGGGATCCCCTTTGCCAAAGCACCCCCACTTGTGTAAGTTTCTTTCTCTTCGACATTGTCTATTCATCTGTCTTGCTCCTATACTTATGCAATTTGCACGTTTCAGGAAGAAAGCCACGACCAGCCTGAAGAAGACCTCAAAATTGGGGGGCTTCTAGAACCATCAAGGACATGTTGCATCGCGACGCATCTCCTGCCATCGCTCCTGCCACTCCCTCCGTCAAGCCCTCGTCTGCCCCGACAAGCTCACAAGCTAAGGAGGCATCTGGCCCTTCCGCCATGGAAGTGGACTCAGGTGCCTCTACCGAGGTTGCTGTCGTCGGCGAGAAGGCGACGCAGGAGAGTGCCACCCACCAAATGGCTGAAGCTCCGGCTAAGGATGACATCGGTGGCGGTAAGGCGGTGGTGGAAGCAGGTACTTCTGTCGTTGGCGGCGCCCCCGCACCCAAGAAAGCCATAGTTTATCCAAATATAGTATATCCGGTACTTACACCGGGTAGCACTGCTTTGGCTCCTGGTGCGGCACCGACATCTCCGACGTGCGGTCTAGAGGAACTCCTCTGACAAGCAGAAATCTTGCAAGGAAACAACGAGTCCTTTGGCAAGCTGCTGGCCGAGAGTGCTACAAACCTCAAGATCATTGCACTTGTAAGTTTTATTTGCCTTTTGCTTTTCATATGAGTATCCAACTGTAGCCCCCGAGGATGTAGACGAAAACCATAGGTATTTGCATCTATATGCTCTAAGAGTGACTAAGTTAGAAAACCTCTCACTGTAGCCCCCAAGCATATAAGTGGAATGAAATATTCCGACTAGATGCTTTAAGAGTAGCATACGCAGTGTTTATAAATTTCAATACTGTAGCCCCCAAGCCTCTAGTTGTAACTGAATTAGTTCCGACTAGATGCTTAAAGAAAAGCTAAGCATATATTCAAGTTAAAAACTTTATACTGTAGCCCCCAAGCTTCTAATCGAGAACTGAATTAGTTCTGACTAGATGCTTAAAGAAAATCTAAGCATATTTCTAAGTTAAAAAACTCTCGCTGTAGCCCCTGAGCGTCTAGGTGGAAAATTTCCGGCTAGATGCTCCAATCAGACCAAACAACATTTAACTTTCTTTCCTTTTTTTTCCATAGAACGAGAATGCTCGGAGGGGCATGGCCAACGACAAGTACCAGAAGATGCGCGCAGACTTGGAAGCTGAAAAGGGTAAAACTTCCTTCTTGAAGGAACATATCACCAAGAGCAAGCGTTTGTTTTATTTTTCGCATTCCGACTTGGTTTTGTGCCCATATTCTCCGAGTACTCACTGTTTACTTTGCTTTCTACGACTTGCGGAAACCATCGCCAAGGCCAAGAATACTGTCGAGCAATCCAAGCACATCTAAGAGTTGGATAGCGAGAACAAAAATCTTAAGAAGGAGAGGAAGGACATGCTGAAAATGCATGAGGAGTCGATGAAGGTCCTGCAGGACTCCGCCATCGAGGAAATCAATCGCTTGAAGGAGGAGATCTCTATCTTAAGAGATCAGAAGCAAGCTGCCGATGAGCAGAATCAACGCCACAGTGAGGCGTATAAGCTCCTCCAACAAGAGAAAGAATCCTTGGCGGACACCCTTTGGCAAGCTGAGGCCAGCATCTTCAGTAAGTTTTCTCCGTCTTGGCTTTCTGTAGTCTAGATACTCTAAATTTTTGAACTCATGTGCTCCTTGTCGGAATTTGCAGCTCCTATGGGTTTAACCCGATCGCCTCGTCCAGCCAAGGAATGCATGGTTCTTGCCGGTAACTTCATAAACACCGCCATCACGCAAGCTAAGGATATTGCCAAGCCCCTCCAGATAAACATCAAGGCATCAGACTCCGTGGCGAAGTACTTGGAGATTCTGCGCCGAGCCCCCGAGCGTATCACAAGCTGGAAAGCTTCATGTGCACGGGCTTCGCAAGGATGGCGCTGTCAATGGTGAAGGCACACTACGAAGATGCCGACATCGACACGGTGACCTCTGGCATTCCCGACGTAGACGATGATGGCAAAGAGATTAACCACGAATCCATCTTGTCGTTGCTCGCGGGCTATGACACCAGAGTTGCCGAGTTGGTCGACATCAACGTCTTCGTGCCGATGAACACCATCGATGTCGGCAACCAAAGATCCTCCGAGTCTCTTCACACCGTCGACTTCGAGGGTGGCTCTCCTGTTGGTGATGACGCTGCTTCTAAGTCACCTGCGCCAAAGGAATGAAGAACAACTTTGTAATATTTGTTTCACCTTTGGTGCATATGCGGAAAAAACTTATTTATGTAACTTAAGGCGGAAAACAATGTTGTATGTCCTGCTACTCAAGAACCATTTTCCAGCATGTATATATTGTTTAAGCAAGTGTTGGCTTATCCATTACTTTGGTTCTTATGCTTGACTTTTCGTGAGTCGGAAGACTCGTTGTCGGAACCATGCGCTCAGGTGATGATGCCCAATGGCACCGTCAATAACCTAAGTGCAAAATCACCGACAATAAGTGTAGAAAGTCACTACACCAGAATCCACATAAAAACGACAAAGAACGTGTAGACCAGAAAACTTAAGCTAACGCCCGTAGGCAGAATTTTCACAAGTGCAATCGCAAAACTTGTGCATAAAGGTTTTATATGATCCAAAAATGAACACTAAAGGAGGTAAAAGACTCAGAAATATGAGTGAACCAGAGAGCTTTATTTCATTGATCATACAAGAGGTACACAATTAGATAAAAATGCTAAGTGTAGAAAGGACGTAGCTGTGCTATGTTCCATGGCCGATCAAGCTCCGGGTAGTCATCATCCGGGGCACGTCGCTTACGCTTATGATCCTCGTTGGGTCTATCCTTCAGTTCACGATTGTCAACGAGGTAGTAAGACCCATTGAGCAGCACCTTCCTTATGATGAACGGTCCTTCCCATGGCGGGGATAATTTGTGTGACTTCTTCTGCTTAAGTCGGAGCACCATATCCCCTTCTTTAAATGAGCGATGCCGAACGCGGCGACTATGGTAGCTGCGTAGCTTCTGCTGGTAGATGGCGGATCTTTGGCATGCCAAAACGCGCTCCTCCTCGAGAAGGTCCACATCTAGGTGTCTAGATTCTTCAGCGTCATCTTCGTCGTAGGCGGCAACTCTTGGTGCATCGTGAAGTATGTCGGAAGGCAGGATGGCTTCTGCTCCATATACCATGAAGTAAGGGGTGTAGCCGGTAGATCTGTTGGGTGTAGTTCGTAAACTTCATAGCACAGATGGCAATTCTTCCGCCCAGGCTCCAGCTGCTCTATGTAGCGGTGCTTCAAGACATGGCTTGATTCCCTGCAGAATTAATCCATTGTCTCGCTCAACCTGACCATTGGATTGTGGGTGTGCCACAGATGCGAGGTCAAGTCGGATGCCCTTCTCCCAACAATAAGCTTCCACTTCTCCGAGTGACAGGTTGCTGCCGTTGTCGGTGATAATGCTATGTGGGAGACCAAATCTCACCACTAGATCCCGGACAAACCTGAGGGCAGTTGCCCCATCAAGCTTTCTAATGGGTTTAGCTTCTATCCATTTAGTGAATTTATCAACTGCTACTAGCAGATGCGTAAATCCACAAGGTGTCGTCGTCCCACCATGTCTAGCCCCCAGACTGCAAACAGCCAAGTTATTGGTATTGTTCGCAATTCTTCAGCAGGAACATGTGGTTGTCGGGCATAATACTGGCATCCCATGCATGTCTCAACCAGCTTGTCGGCGTCCGCCTTTGCGGTCAGCCAGTAGAATCCTTGCCGGAAGGCTTTCGCGACCAACGATCGAGGAGCAGCGTGATGCCCGCAATCTCTAAGATGGATTTCGCGTAGGATTTCCATACCTTCTAGCTAGGAAACACACTTTAGGTATACACAAGTAGTGCTACTTTTGTAGAGTTGCCCATTGATTATGGTATAACCCTTTGCTCGTCGTACTATTTTCCATCTTTCGACTTCGTCGTTGGGCAAAGTTCCATGTTCGAGATATTCCATGAGCGGTTTTGTCCAAGCCGGAGGGACCTTAGTCACCATGTTTACGAAAGAGTTAGATCGATCCGGGTTGTCGATGTTGGCTCCCTTCACAGATGGTGTGCGCAGATGCTCAAGGAAAACTTCTGGCGGAATTCGTTTGCGCCCTGGTCCAAGCTTAGATAGCAGATCAGCTACCTCGTTTTGCTCCCTAGGTACATACTTGACTTCGTAGCCCAAGAAGCTCTTGGATATCTTGTCCACTTCGTATCAATATGCAGCCTTCATAGGGTTCCGCACATTCCAGGTGCCAGCCACCTGCTGGGCAACCAAGTCAGAATCTCCACAGCAAACTATGCGCTTGATGCCAATATCCTTGGCTACACGTAGTCCATGAATGAGTGCTTCATACTCCGCCATGTTGTTTGTAGCCTCGAAGTGGATCTGCAGAACGTAGTGTATCTTGTCTCCTGTTGGTGACTGTAGCAATACATCAGCCCCCAAGCTGTTGAGCAGCTTTGATCCGTCAAAGTGCATCACCTAGTACTCTGGTTCTGGCAACGGAGTAGCATCTGGCATCTCCATCCAATCTGCAACAAAATCCGCCAAGGCTTGTGACTTGATAGCGTCGTGTCTCTTGTAGGTGATCTCGAAGGCGGCAAGTTCAATGCCCCACTTCGCGACCCTTCCCGTAGCGTCGCTGTTGATGATTATGTTGGACAGTGGGGTCTTGCTCACCACTGTGATTGGGTGCTCCTGAAAGTAATGCCTCAGCTTTCCAGAAGCAAGGAATACTCAATAAGCTATCTTCTGGTAGTGCGGGTAACGCTTCTTGGACTCCTTCAAGACCTTGCTCACATAGTAAACTGGTCGTTGAACTCCGTGCTCATAGCCTGGTTCCTTCCGCTCTACCACGGCGACGATGTTGATTACCCGGTTGGTTGCCGCCATGTAGATTAATAGGGGCTTGCCAGGCTCGGGTGCTGCAAGGATGGGCGCTGAGGAAAGAATCTCCTTGAGCTGCTTCAATGCTACATCTGCCTCGTCCGTCCATATGATTTTGTCCGCCTTCTTCAACAACTTGTACAGTGGCAGAGCCTTCTCTCCAAGTCGGCTGACGAACTGACTAACTGCTGCAACATAACCTGTTAGTCGTTGGATGTCCTTTAGGCATGTCGGACGGTTTATGTTTAAGATGGCCTTGATTTTCTCCGGGTTGACCTTGATTCCGCGCTGGGAAACGATGAAACCCAACAATTTGCCGGCTGGGACCCCGAAGATGCACTTCTTAGGGTTAAGCATCATGTTGTATTTCCGGAGATTATCAAAGGTTTCTTTTAAGTCGGAGATTAAGTCATTTGACTTTTTAGACATCACCGCTATATCGTCCACATAGGCGTGAACGTTCCAACCAATTTGGTCGTGAAGGCAACATTGTATTGTTCGCTAGTACGTAGCACCTGCGTTTTTCAGCCCAAAAGGCACCGTAACATAGCAAAACACGCCATATGGGGTAGTGAACGAAGTGGCCAATTGGTCCGATTTCCTCATCTTGATCTGGTGGTATCCTGAGTATGCATCGAGAAAACACAAAAGTTCCGAGCCAGCCGTTGAGTCAATGACTTGGTCAATGCGAGGCAAAGCAAACGGATCTTTGGGACATGCTTTGTTCAAGCCGGTGTAATCAACGCACATTCTTAATTCATTGGTTCCCTTTTTGGGGACAAGTACATGATTGGCCACCCATTGGGTGTGAAGGACTTCTCGGATAAATCTAGCCTTAAGTAACCTAGCTATATCTTTACCAATGGATCGTCTCTTCTCATCTCCAAAGCATCGTAGAGGTTGTTTCAGTGGTTTGGATTTTGGATCAATGTTTAGGCTGTGCTCGGCAAGTTCCCTAGGTACACCTTTCATGTCGGCAGGTTGCCAGGCAAATATGTCCCTGTTCTCACGGAGGAACTCGACGAGCGTGCTTTCCTATTTGGAATCCAGGTTCGTCCCGATGGCGGTGACCTTGGAGGCATCGCCTACCACAAGTTCCATCGGCTTGGTCTCGATGGAGGCCTTGAAGGCAGGAGCATAGTCGGAGATCTGTTTCTTCGACGCGGGCATCTCTGTGTCATCGACCTTGCTCTGGATCTCTTTGAATTCTTCGCTGTAGAGGACAGCTTCTGCAGCGACTGCTTCATTGATCTCGCAGTCCCTTGCCTTGGTAAAACTTCCGGATACGGTGATGATACCGTTTGGTCCGGGTATCTTGAGTTTGTTGTAGACGAAGCATGGCTTGACCATGAATGTGTGGAATATTTCGCGACCGAATATGACGTGGTACACGCTCTTGAAGGGGACCACCTCAAAGGTCATGCGCTCTTGGCGATAATTATTAACATCACCAAAGGCAACCTGAAGTGTAATGCACCCAAGGGACCGAGCCTCCCGACCAGGAACTACGCCGTGGAAGATGGTGTTGGTACGCCTTAGGTTTTCCTCTGTCAAGTTCATCTTCTGCAGTGTATCCAGGTACATAATGTTGATGCTGCTTCCACTATCCACCATACACTTGGTGAACTCCACGCCGTCAATCAAGGGGTTGATGACCATGGCGTACTGGTTCTCCGTAGGGATAAGGACTGGGTGGTTCGTCCTGTCCCAAGTAATTGGAACCTCTGACCAGCACAGGAACTGGGGGGAGAGTAGCCATCAGGATCCTCAGGGAGGTCTTCTATTGTCGAACGGTGGGGGTGCCAAGAAAAGTGTGGTAGACTGGTGCCTTCTTCACGAAGGGGTTCTTGCCCTTGTCGTCGCTTTTGGCGGTGTGCTTGGGGTCAACGTCCTCGTCCATGTCACTTGAATCCTTGGACTCTTCCTCCTTCTTCTTCCCCTTGCCTCGTGGTCTGTTCTTCCGACTTCGCTTGTAGCCGGACTCAGGGTCTTCCTTGAGGTCATTGACGAACTTGCAGTGTCGATTGGTATGGGTGGCCTTGCCGTTGACGTCAAGGTGTATGAGGCACGACATATCACGGTACTCCTCGTAGGTTTGGGGAACGCGGAGCGACGCCGAGGTAGTTTCGCTTCCTCATTGCTGCCCACGGCCAGCTCCCCTTCCTCTGCCACGTTGTCCACCATCACCTCGTCCTGCAAAAGTCATAGCGACCATGTCGCTAGATTGCTTTTCTTCTGGAGCAGTTTTCCACTTTGTACTGATGTTCCTCCGAGATTGAGTTGGGACGGCCGTTGCCGGCAAGGAGCCGCGAGCATCATCGTCGGCAGCTGCGAACTCACTAGCCAACTGAATCATCTGGTTCAAGTCAAGCTGGTGATTGTCCTGCAAGCGCTTCAGCTTATGTCGGAGCAACGTGCCCCTTTCAAACCCATCGATGAAGGCGGCCATGGCGGTCTGAGCGTGCACTCCTGTGCAGGAATTCTTCATGTCCATCCAGCGGGAGAGGTAGGCGCGCGATGTCTCGTCTTTCTCTTGCACGCACTGCTGTAGATCGCCCACAGTGCAGGGACGCTTGTATGTACCCTCAAAGTTCTTGGTGAACGCTTCTTGCATGTCCAACCAATTGCAGATGGATTTATCCGGCAAGCCGTCGATCCATTGACGGGCCGTGCCCGCCAACATTAACGGGAGGTACTTGACGACGACGTTGGGGTTGCCTCCGGCAATCTCCACTGCGTTGTCGTAGTCCTGCAACCATGTGGCTGGCTTGGCGGTGCTGTCATAGGGCTTGATGGTCTTGTCAATCCGGAAACCTTTGGGGTAATTTGCGGACCGTATTGCAGGTACAAAGCAACATGGTCCCAGGTATGGTCCTTCCCGGGACTCGTGGATCTTATCGATCCGCAAACATGCATCGTATGGCTCCGGGTTCTTCTTCTTCTTGTCAACAGGGGATGGTCTGCGTGAATGACGCGGGCCTCCTCCGCCATGGTGAATGCTTGGTGGTGATGAAGGCGGAGGTGGCGGCGGGTTAGCCTTCTTCTTATTACCCTCCTACGACGCCTCACGCCTGTCAGGGTTGCTTGTCGGACACGGAGGGTCATGGCATGACCTGCTCTTGTGTCCTTGGTTGCACTCTCCGTCATGACGGGTCTGCTCCATGTTGTCGCGGATGACGATGCCGCACTTCTTTGGTGGGGGCATATCCGTACGATGGTGAGCCTTGTGATCTTCACGATGTCGGGGGGATCGGGACGGTGGCGATGGGCGACGAGGTCGGGCCTTTTCTCCGTGATCGGAGGATATGGGGATAACATCCTTCCCGTTGCCTCCGTTTTCATTCTGATGAACCCGTCTGGGACCCGACATCAAGAGGAGATCGATCCCTTGGCAGCTTGCACTGGCTAGACTGGCAAAGCGCTGGGTCGGACTCAAGCCTCTGAGAGGTGGCATTTTCCTGCTGCTTCAACGCCTTGGACACTAGGTCATAGACCTGTTCCACTGCCTCAGGCGATCTATCCTGCTCCAGAAGGGTCTTGGCGATGGCGAGGTTAAGGAGTGGGGTGGGCATCACCTGCTTACATTCACTGTCAATGTATGGCTTGGACTGTGCCGGCTTCGAGGGAGCCCATCCTAGGTTTCGCCTTACACCAGGATCGTTGATGACGCGAGCCAGAGCTTTCTTGGCCTTCTGCTGCTATAGCAGAGTCTTGTATTCGGCCTCCATTGCTCTAGCTTTCTCTATGGACTTCTGCGCGTTGAAGAGATCTCGATCTAGCTTAGCGCCTTGCTCCGTGATGGCCTGCTCTTCCTCCAGCAGCTGCTGGCGCTTCTCGTCAAGCTGGGTCACGTTCCAGATATGAGCTACGGTTAGTGGCTCGATGAGGAGGTTGCCGTACATTACTCTATCAACTGGAGTAACTTGGGCAGCGGCCGATGTAGATGCCGGAGGCGACAAGTTTGCGGTGTTGTTGTTGCTTGGGCCGGTGCCAAGTTCCTGCGGCTGTTTCACTGGGTTAGGCGAAGGAGGCATGACCTTTGCACGATCATCGTCAGCAGCAATAAGTGGCCCCTTCCCCTTCTCCAGCGCTGTAGGCGGAGCTCGTCCGGGTTGATCTTCGTCCATCGTCGTCCCAATGGTGACGAACACCTCTCGAGACGTGACGGCGTTGTTGGCTTGCTCGCCGCGCGTGTACTCCTCCTCCATCTCCTGCATGGCGGAGTCTAGATCCTCTAGACTTAAATCTATCTCCTCTGAATCTGCATTGAAATCAGCATAAAGCGCGTCAATAACAGAGTCAGAGGGTGCCAGGACTTCCTCGATGATGGGCGGTGGAGGTGCAACAGCAGCGATGATGACTGGAGGTGGCGGCGCAGCTGCGACAATGGCGGCCGGAGGCGGTGGTGGCGGTGGCTGAATCGGAGGGGCTCCGTCAATGAGCGCAAGCGCTGTCTGAGCTGCCGCTTCGGCCTCCGCGTAGTTGTTGACGGTGTTCACCATGCCTACGAAGGTAAGGCGGACTGACGCATGTTGCCGTCTTAGAGAATGTCAGAGAAGCGTGCCATGGTCCAGTTGTGGCATCCCGCAAAACCACTACTAGAAAATCGCGTTGTTTTTGTGCATTGCATCATCATGACCGCATGCTCATGTCATCATGCCACATTGCATTTGAGCATCGTCATCATCTTGCATTTGCTTGCATAAAACTATTTGCGGAAAAACCTGGTTTGTTTTCTAAACGCCCCATCTTTATTCAAACGCAAAACCCGGGGCGCCGGAATACTTTGTTTTGTCTGCTATCGGTTTGCAAAAGCCCGGTTGGAAATAAATAAAATAGTTAAATATTTTTAGTGGGGCAGTCGAACGGGCCAATTCGACCCGAACGACCACCCCCAGAAATAAAATCGGTCTACCCTAAAATGCTATTCCTACCAGTCCTAATCTACCCACCCCACCTCCACCTCACCCGGACCAATCCCGGGCTGCCACCTCACCCTCTCCCTCCCCTCTAACCAATCCACAACCGCCACATCACCCCAACCCGCAGCCACCTGGTCTCCCCACCCTCTCTCTCTCCCCCTCTCTCTCTCTGGGTCCCACCCCTAGCCCACACCCTGCCGACGCCCCACGCGCGCCCCACCCTGTTCACCCTGGCCCACCCCGACCCCGTCGTCCCCATCCTCCCACCCCATGCGCCCTGTTCTTCTTCCTCCTATCCCTCCCTTATCTCCTTCTCCCGTGCGCCACCCATCCGCCTCCGACCACCGCCTTCTCCCCCTTCTCTGGCTCGCCGCCCGGCCCCGCCACCTCCGCCGGCGCCGCGCCCTCCACCTCGCCCCGCTCCCGCTCGGGCTCGCCGCCGCCATCAGCCCGTCCGCCAGCGCCGCCCCTTCTTCCCCTAACCCGCAAGCTCCCTCCGGCCGCCCACGTCTCCCCCTCTACCGTCGGCCCCGACCTCGCCTCGCCCTCTCCGCGTTCCGCGCCTCTGCGGCCGAGCTCCGCCCCGCGGCCCCAACCTCCCTCCCCAGGCGCCGTCGCCGGTCGGCCTGCATCCATCCTCGCCGCCTGCGATCCCCAAGCACGAGCCCCACCGCCGCCCGCCTCCAGCCTCTCAGGCGCTACCCGCGCCGGCCTCCTCCATCGGCCAGCGACCCGACCGCATCGAGCGCGTTCGCCGCCGCCACCGCTGGCTTCGAGCTTCCAGTGCTGCGCAGCCCCGTGCAGAGCCGCAGTACCCCGCCGGTCCCTGCTGTGTTGACGCTGCTGCTCTGCTGCAGCAGGCAACTCTGAGGCTTTTGGAGTTGATCGTGTCCCTGCCGTGTCGGTTCTCTGCAGCGTTGTACAGCATGTGGTGAACGCGTGGGGAGATGGGCTACCTCGACAATATTATCCTCACGGGACGACAACTCTCCATCCCGGGTTGCCGGGAACTTTGACCGGAACTAGAGAGGTCGGTACCTCAAGATCTCCCTCACGGACCGCAAGACCGTTCCCCGAACCCGAAGACCGATCCCGTACCCGGTGCCGCGCCAAGAACTCCGAAAAACCCCGGTACCGGACAAGTTTGCCATCGACCTCGAGTTCTCCTACACGGATACCAAGCGACAAGATCTCCTTCATGGGTTGAATGGAGACCGCCATGACCTCCTCCAAGGATCTGATGGCCGAGACCTCGCACCGGTCCCGGAATCCGAAGCTCGACCTCGGCGCCGAACCCCGAAGACCGCGGAACCCCAAGACCGCCGACAGGGAACCGATCAGTTCGCCGAGAACCTAGATGCCAAGCTCTTCTCATCGACAGGATCGACCAATCTGGAACGCCAAGTACTACCCTCGGACGCCAAAAACCGCAGCGGAAGGACGCCAAGATCGCCACACGGAAGACAAGTTCTACTTCCGAACGGCAAGACCGGCCGATCCGTGGACCGACTAGATCGTCGCAACGACAAGATCGACACCGACCAGGGCGAGGCCGATGTGCCCTCGACGCCAACCAAGTCCTGCTTCCCGGATACGACAAGGTCTACTTCCCCGATCCGAAGACCCTAATCCCGGAGTCCGAGAACGACCCCGTCGAACCCTGGACCCTGAGACTGAACCCTGAACCCCCGGAACCCCAAGACCGTCGAGACCCCTCAATGTGTGAACCCCTTTCCAAAACCCTATTTTATAATATAATACAACTGTTGCATCTTAAATTGTCATGCTCGCATCATAACATTGGTTTGGGGGCCTTATGCCGATTCACCATATAATTAAATATGGGGCCCATATGTGGGCAAATCTAGTCTCATATTGGCCTCATTTAAATTTGTGTAGAGAACCGGTGCTAGGTTTTGCCATGTTAAGACAACATTTAAAATGCGGGGTAGATAAACAACTTGAACCATTTAATTAATTATCGGGACCCCGGTTCCGCTTAATATTGCCTAATCGCATCGCCCCTTTACCATGCCATGCATCAACCATGCATCATGCCGATCTTCTGCTGTTGTATTAAATACTGCATCTGGTGTTTATTCTAGTGTTTTGCTTCTTCGCGGATAAGGCCGTTGAGTTGATGCGAGTGCCGACCCGATCTTCGGTTGAACCTTCGGCAATGTTTTCAGGCGAGCATCTCCCCCTTTCTACCTATCTTACTTTTAAAGTATTTATTCCCTCCTGTTGATCTATTGCTACCTGTGTTGCGTTGCTCTAGTTTTCGTACCCGTGATATCCCTTGCAGCCCTATATTGCCATGGCCACCTCCTATTACCTGTTGTTTGGTAGATAGCTGGACTTGTGCGTCATAGTCGCTTGCTTAAGTGCTGTTGCGTGTCGCCATGTACCACAGTTGTTGGAGTATTTCCACATATTTGATGTTGGAGATGATCTCGGCTTTATTTATCGTTCACCTTAATTCCTGTTTAACAACTAAAATTGAAGTAAGTAAGCAGAGGCATCGGTGGGCGATAGATAATATTTGGTTTCCGACCGCCCACTTGTGTCCCGTAGGACCCCGAGTGCTTGATACCTATTCCTTGATTTATCGCGCTATCCACATACGGGGAATTATGGGACCCCCCTTAGCCAGAGCTTGATTCCGTCTTATTTCTTGGGGCCACAAACTAGTTTGAGGTTTTATTTACTATCATGTACTTATGCCATGCTTTACTGCTTTATTTACGATTGTGCGAGGAGCACACTGTACTGTTTAGGAATTGTGACCCGTTTACGCGGTATCGACAAGCCCAGTTTTGGGTTCCCAGTCGTTTACCGCCGGCCCCACAAACCTCGGGTCCGTCTCGAAGTCAGCTAACTTCGTTGCGGGTGTACTCCAAGGGGTGTCCCCCTGAAATATTTCTGAATCTTGTGATTGCTCTGTCGTGAAAGCCTCGTTGGGTTTTGATTTGGTTTTTCCGAGGTCGATCGTGTGTGTGTTGCTATTTGTGCACCCCGGCCGGGTTAAAACTTTCTGAAAGCCGTGTCCGCGGTTATGGACGACTTGGAGCACAGTATCTCGATCATAGACAACTATAACTAAAGTTCACTGTTATAAATTGACTTGTATCTGATATGACTAGTAATCAACTTCAACCACAACGGAATGGCTAAATAAAACTGCCAACAATTGCTTGTTTGATTTGTCGCTTGCGACAATTGTATCTGACTAGTAAATATTGCAACTACAACGGAATGGCTAAATAAAAGTACCAACAACTGCTGGGTTTTTGGGTTATCTCATGCTAATTGTACCTGATAGTAAGTATTGCAACTACAACGGAATGGTTAACTAAAAGGGCCCACTGCTTATTTTATCAGGATGACTATCTAAACCTGACTAGTAAACGATGCAACTATAACTGAATAAGTAAAACTGCCAACTGTGTGAGTTCCTCGGTTGACTTCCTCGTCGGTCTCGAGGGGGAAACGCCAGGATGGGTTTGTTTGATGGTAGTATCAGGTTGGTTTCGATTAGGTCTTTCTTACCCCTCTCTGATTTCCGCCAGTTGTATCGAGTCTCTATAGGGTGTTTAGTGCATGCTGCCGCTGCCGCTTCAGTCCACCATACCTATGTAGGCGAGGACCGCCGAATTCTAGCCTCACCGTGTACTGGCCTCAGTACTGACGCTCCTCTTTTTCCTTTGCCCTTTGTCGGCACCCCTTTTGTTTAAGCAGGTTTGAGGTCGGCGTCGTTAGCAGGGTTACCCTTCCGGCTTGGCCTGGGCAGGGTTATGGACGCCATTGGTTATTCTTCAGGGCTCTTAGCCCCATTTGCATCTTGTCCGTAGACGGACGCTATATCGTTTTCAAGGTGATTTGGATCTTTGTATATTATATCTGTATTCTTGACTCTTTGAGTCGCTGTTGTATATATCTGTTATGTGGGTCCCATCGAGGACTGTTGTGTAATGTTATTACTTCGTTTACCACCCGCACGAAAGTGCCTGGTGGGCACCTTTGAATCGTTTCTATGCGGGTTTGGCGGGTTTCGCTAAAACTTGCATAGGGCCGATTCTGAGGGTGTTACAGAGTGGTATCAGAGCTCAGCATTTGCGATACCCCACAAGTACAGCCTGTAGGATAACCTAGCTAACGGCCGAAGTAGAGTGTCAAAACTATTTTTGCAAAATCGGTTGGATAGTTCTGATTAGGTCTGATTTTACTCCTTACCCCTCTGCTATTCTCCTCTTATCTCGACGTGTTTTGAACCTGCTCTCTTATCTTTTCTTCGAGTCCAGGAATTCTCGTGGTGGGGTTTTCCGTCGTATCTTCAGGGTTTCGCTTCCTCCTTTGATAACGGTGTTCTACCATCCGGTGTTCACGCTGTCTGATGAATCCGTCTACGGTGTTACCATTCTTTATTCCTTGTTTGTGCCTTCCGGTGTTTTCCGACGCGACGACATCATCTACGCCAGATCCGATGCAGAGTCTGCATCACTCCTTTGTTTCCGAACCTCGCTTGTCGAGATCTTCAGTCTGACTCCGAGAATGGTTGCACTCTTTTCTACTGATTGTGCAGAGTAATAGTTTGGGGGCGTGATGGATTGGCCCCCATTTCGACTACCCTTTCTATTCGCTCTCGTACCTTGAAGTGGGATAGGCCGCATCTTTTCTCACCTTCTATCGAAGTTAGAGGTGTCTTTATTTGTTGATACCTCTACCTTCGACCTTTTGTTTCCGGAGTGTTCTCTCGACGATCACGGACAACGACCTCTTGTTAGTGGTGTCGCGAGGATCTACACGAAGCGAGAAGACGCAGATCGCCGAACTTCCTTCCCGGTCCCATGAGGCGGATCTCGAGGGCGAGATCCATTGTTAGTGGTGTCGAATTGTGGCATCCCGCAAAACCACTACTAGAAAATCGCGTTGTTTTTGTGCATTGCATCATCATGACCGGATGCTCATGTCATCATGCCACATTGCATTTGAGCATCGTCATCATCTTGCATTTGCTTGCATAAAACTATTTGCGGAAAAACCTGGTTTGTTTTCTAAACGCCCCATCTTTATTCAAACGCAAAACCCGGGGCACCGGAATACTTTGTTTTGTCTGCTATCGGTTTGCAAAAGCACGGTTGGAAATAAATAAAATAGTTAAATATTTTTAGTGGGGCAGTCGAACGGGCCAATCCGACCCGAACGACCACCCCCAGAAATAAAATCGGTCTACCCTAAAATCCTATTCCTACCAGTCCTAATCTACCTACCCCACCTCCACCTCACCCGGACCAATCCCGGGCTGCCACCTCACCCTCTCCCTCCCCTCTAACCAATCCTCAACCGCCACATCACCCCAACCCGCAGCCACCTGGTCTCCCCACCCTCTCTCTCCCCCTCTCTCTCTGGGTCCCACCCCCAGTCCACACCCTGCCGGCGCCCCACGCGCGCCCCATCCTGTTCACCCTGGCCCACCCCGACACCGTCGTCCCCATCCTCCCACCCCACGCGCCCTGTTCTTCTTCCTCCTCTCCCTCCCTTCTCTCCTTCTCCCGTGCGCCGCCCATCCGCCTCCGACCATCGCCTTCTCCCCCTTCTCTGGCTCGCCGCCTGGCCCCGCCACCTCCGCCGGCGCCGCGCCCTCCACCTCGCCCCGCTCCCGCTTGGGCTCGCTGCCGCCATCAGCCCGTCCGCCAGCGCCGCCCCTTCTTCCCCTAACCCGCAAGCTCCCTCCGGCCGCCCGCGTCTCCCCCTCTACCGTCGGCCCCGACCTCGCCTCGCCCTCTCCGCGTTCCGCGCCTCCGCGGCCGAGCTCCGCCCCGCGGCCCCAACCTCCCTCCCCAGGTGCCGCCGCCGGCCGGCCTGCATCCATCCTCGCCGTCCTGCGATCCCCAAGCACGAGCCCCACCGCCGCCCGCCTCCAGCCTCTCAGGCGCTACCCGCGCCGGCCTCCTCCGTCGGCCAGCGACCCGACCGCATCGAGTGTGTTCGCCGCCGCCACCGCTGGCTTCGAGCTTCCAGTGCTGCGCAGCCCCGTGCAGAGCCGCAGTACCCCGCCGGTCCCTGTTGTGTTGACGCTGCTGCTCTGCTGCAGCAGGCAACTCTGAGGCTTTTGGAGTTGAACGTGTCCCTGCCGTGTCGGTTCTCTGCAGCGTTGTATAGCATGTGGTGAACACGTGGGGAGATGGGCTACCTCGACAATATTATCCTCACGGGACGACAACTCTCCATCCCGGGTTGCCGGGAACTTTGACCGGAACTAGAGAGGTCGGTACCTCAAGATCTCCCTCACGGACCGCAAGACCGTTCCCCGAACCCGAAGACCGATCCCGTACCCGGTGCCGCGCCAAGAACTCCAAAAAACCCCGGTACCGGACAAGTTTGCCATCGACCTCGAGTTATCCTACACGGATACCAAGCGACAAGATCTCCTTCATGGGTTGAATGGAGACCGCCATGACCTCCTCCAAGGATCTGATGGCCGAGACCTCGCACCGGTCCCGGAATCCGAAGCTCGACCTCGGCGCCGAACCCCGAAGACCGCGGAACCCCAAGACCGCCGACAGGGAACCGATCAGTTCGCCGAGAACCTAGATGCCAAGCTCTTCTCATCGACAGGATCGACCAATCTGGAACGCCAAGTACTACCCTCGGACGCCAAAAACCGCACCGGAAGGACGCCAAGATCGCCACACGGACGACAAGTTCTACTTCCGAACGGCAAGACCGGCCGATCCGTGGACCGACTAGATCGTCGCAACGACAAGATCGACACCGATCAGGGCGAGCCCGATGTGCCCTCGACGCCAACCAAGTCCTTCTTCCCAGATACGACAAGGTCTACTTCCCAGATCCGAAGACCCTAATCCCGGAGTCCGAGAACGACCCCGTCGAACCCTGGACCCTGAGACTGAACCCTGAACCCCCGGAACCCCAAGACCGTCGAGACCCCTCAATGTGTGAACCCCTTTCCAAAACCCTATTTTATAATATAATACAACTGTTGCATCTTCTGCCGTTGTATTAAATACTGCATCCGGTGTTTATTCTAGTGTTTTGCTTCTTCGCGGATAAGGCCGTTGAGTTGATGCGAGTGCCGACCCGATCTTCGGTTGAACCTTCGGCAATGTTTTCAGGCGAGCATCTCCCCCTTTCTACCTATCTTACTTTTAAAGTATTTATGCCCTCCTGTTGATCTATTGCTACCTGTGTTGCGTTGCTCTAGTTTTCGTACCCGTGATATCCCTTGCAGCCCTATATTGCCATGGCCACCTCCTATTACCTGTTGTTTGGTAGATAGTTGGACTTGCGCGTCGTAGTCGCTTGCTCAAGTGCTGTTGCGTGTCGCCATGTACCACAGTTGTTGGAGTATTGTCACATGTTTGATGTTGGAGATGATCTCGGCTTTATTTATCGTTCACCTTAATTCCTGTTTAACAACTAAAATTGAAGTAAGTAAGCATAGGCATCGGTGGGCGATAGATAATATTTGGTTTCCGACCGCCCACTTGTGTCCCGTAGGACCCCGAGTGCTTGATACCTGTTCCTTGATTTATCGCGCTATCCATATACGGGGAATTATGGGACCCCCCTTAGCCAGAGCTTGATTCCGTCTTATTTCTTGGGGCCACAAACTAGTTTGAGGTTTTATTTACTATCCTGTACTTATGCCATGCTTTACTGCTTTATTTACGATTGTGCGAGGAGCACACTGTACTGTTTAGGAATTGTGACCCGTTTACGCGGTATCCACAAGCCCAGTTTTGGGTTCCCAGTCGTTTACCGCCGGCCCCACAAACCTCGGGTCCGTCTCGAAGTCAGCTAACTTCGTTGCGGGTGTACTCCAAGGGGTGTCCCCCTGAAATATTTCTAAATCTTGTGATTGCTCTGTCGTGAAAGCCTCGTTGGGTTTTGATTTGGTTTTTCCGAGGTCGATCATGTGTGTGTGTTGCTATTTGTGCACCCCGGCCGGGTTAAAACTTTCTGAAAGCCGTGTCCGCGGTTATGGACGACTTGGAGCACAGTATCTCGATCATAGACAACTATAACTAAAGTTCACTGTTATAAATTGACTTGTATCTGATATGACTAGTAATCAGCTTCAACCACAACGGAATGGCTAAATAAAACTGCCAACAATTGCTTGTTTGATTTGTCGCTTGCGACAATTGTATCTGACTAGTAAATATTGCAACTACAACGGAATGGCTAAATAAAAGTACCAACAACTGCTGGGTTTTTGGGTTATCTCATGCTAATTGTACCTGATAGTAAGTATTGCAACTACAACGGAATGGTTAACTAAAAGGGCCCACTGCTTATTTTATCAGGATGACTATCTAAACCTGACTAGTAAATGATGCAACTATAACTGAATAAGTAAAACTGCCAACTGTGTGAGTTCCTCGGTTGACTTCCTCGTCGGTCTCGAGGGGGAAACGCCAGGATGGGTTTGTTTGATGGTAGTATCAGGTTGGTTTCGATTAGGTATTTCTTATCCCTCTCTGATTGCCGCCAGTTGTATCGAGTCTCTATAGGGTGTTTAGTGCATGCTGCCGCTGCCGCTTCAGTCCACCATACCTATGTAGGCGAGGACCGCCGAATTCTAGCCTCGCCGTGTACTGGCCTCAGTACTGACGCTCCTCTTTTTCCTTTGCCCTTTGTCGGCACCCCTTTTGTTTAAGCAGGTTTGAGGTCGACGTCGTTAGCAGGGTTACCCTTCCGGCTTGGCCTGGGCAGGGTTATGGACGCCATTGGTTATTCTTCAGGGCTCTTAGCCCCATTTGCATCTTGTCCGTAGCCGGACGCTATATCGTTTTCAAGGTGATTTGGATCTTTGTATATTATATCTGTATTCTTGACTCTTTGAGTCGCTGTTGTATATATCTGTTCTGTGGGTCCCATCGAGGACTGTTGTGTAATGTTATTACTTTGTTTACCACCCGCACGAAAGTGCCTGGTGGGCACCTTTGAATCATTTCTATGCGGGTTTGGCGGGTTTCGCTAAAACTTGCATAGGGCCGATTCTGAGGGTGTTACACCAGTCCTTCCACAAAGTGATACATAGCATCATCATTGGGGTAGTGGGCCAGATCAGCTCGTATATGGAGCCACCTGGCCAGGTAATAACGGGGGTTTTCGCCCTCTCTATGAACGCAACGTGCCAGATCAAAGATGGTAACCACAATGACAAACTTGGATCTCTGCTGACCAGACGCACGGGCAAAGCCGGCGGACTTGCAGCAATCTTCCACCGTTATATCCTGCATAGGGGCGGTTTGGGTGGGCCTTGAATTTTTCCGATCTTTGCCGGCAAACTCCGAAGAGAGATCCGACATCGATCCTTCCGTGAACGTATCCTGCCCGTAGGCGGTCCGTGCAGGCCTTGATGCTCCTCCGACTCCCAGGGAACTAGTGCCCGAGTCGATTTCGCCGATGAAGAGGTGGATGTCTCCGATAGGAACGATCGAACACCGCGTAGGGTTCGTCTTCGTCGGGATCCAGAACTCGTTGGGAGGGGCGATTGGAACGTTGCCGGAGAAGAGAACGCAATCGATGGCTACGGTTTCGTCGATTCTCGCAAAGATCTTGGTCATCACCCGCTGAAGAGCCTGAAGCGCCTCTTGCCCCACAGTGGGCGCCAATTGTTGTGGTATTGCCGACGAGTACGCCATGGAGGGGTCCTCACAGTGCGTGTTTAGAGACGTGGGGGAAGGCGAACGGTTGACGGGTACGAGGTAACACAGCTTACCTAGGTTCAGATCCCACAACGGTGGCGGAATCCTACTCCTGCTATAAATCACTATAAGGGCAATACGCCGAGTTACAGAGATAGGTTCGCTGTGCGAGGTGTGTGCTAATCACTAATCGATTGTCTGAGATTGTAAGTTATCGTGCCCTAAAGGCTCCCATAGGCCTGACTTATATAGTCGCCAGGTCCTAGGGTTACAGGGAAAAGTCCTAGCCGGAAAGGTTACAGAGTCCTACACCGTCTATTACTAGTCTTGTGTAGCTTGCACTCCAAGGCTCCGGGTACGTCGGTGACTCCAACCGTAGCCTTCCTTTATCCGGCATGGGCCTCCCTTCTGGATCCATCTAACTAGGCCACCCAGCAGGCCATGGGCCATGCTACCAACTGTGGGCCACCCGGGTTATCCAGATAAGCGACATGCTATGAGGATACCCATATAGCATATCCCCAACACTTATGTTTATGTTTCATGCTACTTATTATTATTGAGTTGGTTTCTCTTCATAGCTTGCAATGACTATTGAGTAGACTTAGTTGCATACTCTTTATTATGAATTGTCTAAGCATCTACTCCTGTACTAAGAATATTTACATCATATGAAGCAAAGTGTTCGTGAAAGTTCTTTTATCGCACTCAGTTTTCAACTGAATTGCTTGAGGACAAGCAGTAAGCTAAGCTTGGGGGGAGTTGATACGTCCAAAACGTATCTACTTTCTCGAACACTTTGCTATTGTTTCTTTTCCAAACTTGTGTGATTTGGATACAACTAACACGGACTGACGCTGTTTTCAGCAGAATTACCTTGGTGTCTTGTTTTTGTGTAGAAAATGAACTATCAGGAAAAATCCCGGAAAATATGCTAAAAATTATATTTCACCAGAAGATCCACAACTGCACCCCTTTAGGCGCGAACAGTGGTGGGCCCGTGCCTGGGGTGGGTGTGGGCCCCTAGGCACCCCCCTCGGCCTCCCTCTGCGCCTATAAGTTGCCTTTCAACCTAAAAACCGAGGGGGGTTCGATAGTTTTCCACAAAGAGTTCCGCTCTATCGCCACCAGAAACCAAGATTCGTATCCAGAAACTTCGTTCTGGCACCCTGCCGGGACGGGGAATTTGGAGAGGATCATCGCCATCGTCATCATCAATGCATCTCCATCAACCGCCGATGTTTCCCTCATCCATGAGTGAGTAATCCCCCGCTGTAGGCTTGGGGATGGTAGGGATAGGATGAGTTTTATCATGTAATCGAATAAGATCTGTTAGGGTATAGTGCCTAGTATCTCTATTAGTGCTATTTGACTTTGTTGCAACTTGTTGTGCTTAATGCTTGTCACTAGGGCCCGAGTGCCATGATCTCAGATCTGAACTTATTATTGAATCATTATGATAGTATTGTTTGTGATCTTATCTGCAAGTTGTGTACACATATCATTGTCCGGATCCAAAGGCCTCAAAGTGACAATAATTGGGACAACCAGAGGGGATGGCTGTGGTGTGAGGATCACATGTGTTCACGGAGTGTTAATGCTTTGCTCCAGTGCTCTATTAAAAGGAGCACCTTAATTGCCAGCAGTTCCCTAGAGGCCCCGCTGCCACGGGCTGGCTAGACAGAAGATGTTGTGCAAGTTCTCATTGCGAGAACGTATGACTATATTTAGAGCAAATGCCTAGGATTTTTTAGTACTTAGATGCTTGTTATTATTTATCTGCAATGCCCTAGATCTTGAAGTTATATGTTTAGACTCGTCCATGCAATGCCCATCCATCCATCCCTATGCCTACCGCACTCGAATCCTACTGTTACCGTTACTGTTACTATTGCTCCTATTTTACTGTTGATGTTGCTATTGTTTTGCTGTTGCTATTACAAACTGTTGCTACTGATAAACTTCTGTGAGCAAGAACTATATCTAGGTGCAGCTGAACTGACAACGCAGTTGTTAAGGCTTGCAAGTATTCTTTGACTCCCCTTATGTTAAATCAATAAATTGGATAATACTACCCGCGAAGACTGTTGCGATCCCCTATACTTATGGTTCATCACTCTTCGACGTCATGCGATGGGTAGAGCGATTGTAGACGAATTCCGCATGTGGGATGCATTCCTCCCACATGCTCCTATCGACATCCGGACATCGCCGACGCCTATGAATGAAGGGGTGGATGGAACTGGTTTGGATCATGATTTGGTCCAGCTCGATATTTCTTTACCATGCAGTAGATGGACATAAAAAACCAGAGTGGCAGCCGGGTAAACCATTAGGATGGTCCCAATTGTCAGAATCACTGTTAAATGGTCGTTAGAACTCCTTCTACAACAAATTACCTTCACTAGTTTGTACAAAAATAAATTTGAGTCATTGGTCGGTGCGACTTCCGCCTCAAGCATAGCTGGTTTGTGCAACTTTCATCCCAAGATTTGTGAAATTTTCTCTCTTTTTTTTTTCTACTCCATAATTTTATTTGTTATTTGTTATTGTGATGTTTCTACAATATAATAAAACCATTGGGCGCAGAGGTGAGTCATCGCACATGGGTGCGTCTAGCACGAGCCAACAAAACAGCGAAAGCTTTCGCTTCGTCACGAAGCGTCTTGGCCAGGGCGCGCCTGTCCCACTGCCGGTGGGCCCAACGGACCGTCCAAAGCAGATCGCTAAACTAATCAACCGACAAATAATCAGACTCCCGAGGGGGAAGCGAGCACGCAAAGCAGCCGATCTCGCCCGTCCGTCGCCCCATCAACGGCGTAAATCAAGCGTGGGCGACGTGGCCCGAGACACCCGACGCCACAAACCGGCGTGATTAACTCGCGTATATTAGCACGGGATCTTTCTTAACTCCGTGTGTTATGACAAGGAGGCTCTGCGGCTTTCGCCCCTTTCCGCAGCGCCAGACCGGAGGAGGGGAAAGGGCGAGCGAGGAGGAGATGCTGGAATCGGAATCGCAGAGGAGGCGCACCGACGCAATGTGAGCGGGGAGGGAGGGGCTAGGGAAGAAGAAGAAGCAGCGATCCCGGGCTCCCGACGTGCCGCCCGCCCGTCGCCGATCCCCGCGAGGTATCTCTTTTTTCTACAGTTTCCTTCCCACACGTTTCTTCTATCGAAGCACGAGGACATTTCGGGGGATTCCTGGCGACGGGAAGGCCGGGGAATTAGGGTTCCGGTGAGGGTTGGCTGAGGAGGCGTGGCTTGTTTGTCTCTAGGGCCGTGAGCGTTGGGTTGTTTCTGGTTGTGCTCGCGCGCCTGCCTGCGCGGGGAGGGAGGATGGCCTTCTAGGGTGTTGGTTCGTGCGTGAATTGGGCGAGTTCGTAGCACTGCGCAGGATCGTGGAGCTACTCTGTATCGTTTTGATCAAGGGGTCCTGGAGCAGATTCTCCCAAGTTCTGAGAAAGCACAATCCGCTGAAAACAGAAAACGCTGCTAATGTGTCAAAGTAACGAAACTGCCATGGTCCTGCAAAGGGTTTTCTTTCAGAACCTAAGCAAGAGTTGTCGGGCATCTCCACTGGCTAGAACAGGACAGGAGATACCTAATTCCGTGGTCCATGCCTCATCATACCTCTTGCAGTAGAGAGAAATGACAATGGCAGTATCAATAACTAAAATACTGGCTATCACATGGGTATGGACACACGATCTAGTTATGTTTACATTACCATTAAACGCCAGCAGAAAAACCTTTAGCAGAGCGATAGGACAGTCTTTTCCCCCTGCAAGTATATATCGAATTAACTGCCACTTTACCACATTGCAGGGACATACAAGATGCTGCACCCTAGCTGGAATGACATCTCGGCATACATGTCAGAGTATTGGTCTGCCATAGTTGCTACAGTCATTTTTGCATTGGTAGGTGGCGTGACAATTTATTACACCATCAATCAGTTGAACAAAAACATCAGCTTGAGCTTGATGAAAGCTATCAGAGCTAGGGCAAAGAAGTACAAGAAACTGAAAGACAAGGTCCCTGCTGCTTCCCACATCTGGCGAAAAGAACCTGGCTCTCGGAGTAAAGGTCTGAAATGCTGTGTATGTTTGAAGTCTGTTTCATCTCCACAGTATCTGGGCGGAACCATCCATCATTGTGATATTTGTGGTGCCACCGCACATCCTAGTTGCTCCGGAAATGCGCACAAAGATTGCAAATGCGTTTCTATGTCTGGTCTTGATCATGTTATTCACCAGTGGGCTGTTCAGTGGATTGACACGGCAGATCGCTCTGAAGAAGACTCGTTCTGTTGCTACTGTGATGAATCTTGCAGTGGAGCATTTCTTGCAGGGTCTCCAATTTGGTACTGTATGTGGTGTCAACGGCTAGTGCATGTTGATTGCCACAACAACTTAGCTAAGGAAACTGGTGATATCTGTGACTTAGGCCCATTGAAACGCCTGATATTATCACCTCTCTGTGTCAAGGAGCTTCATAGAACAGGTGCAGCAGGAATTTTCAGTTCTATCACAAGTGGGGCTAATGAATTGGCTTCCACTGTCCGGGAGACGATCAGAATTCGTAGTAAAAGGTACAAAAAGGGCATTACTTCTTCTGGGGAGAGCCCCGGTGCTGCTGAGCCACCATCTGATACTGAAGGAGATACTCCTGCTAAGAGGGATGGTCATGTCAATTGTAAATTTGATGAAGTACTTCAAAGCTCCGAGTCAGAAAAAGATGAACAGCTCATAGCGGATAACGCCACTAGCAGGCCAAATGTCCAACATGAGAATTCCCCTGCCCAGAATAATCAAAAATATGAAATTGTGGATGTTCCTTCTGATTCTAGGCCATTGCTAGTGTTCGTTAACAAGAAAAGTGGTGCCCAGAGTGGTGACTCACTGAGACAACGTCTGCAGATCCTTCTTAATCCTTTGCAGGTTGGTGTAGCAAATTCTAGTTGCTTTTATCAGCTTTAAATTATGTGGAACTCTTGCTTCATTTGTTCTGATCCATGCTGCTTATGTGATTTCTTTCTAGCACATTGTTTATTATCATGCATAACTCTTATATATTATCTCTTAAGGGTGTAAGCTTTCTGCCATACCATAAATAATTCTGTCCCAGCTTTATATTAGTTAAAAACTTTATGTTTTGTATAACTTTTCATGTTCCTTACTTAGAATTCAATCAATGCTCCACCTTTCAGTTCTTAAACATTTCAATCTTATTGAATAGGCTTATTTATTTATAGTAAAACTCAACTTCACATTCTTTTGTGGTGCTATCTCTTCCATTAGGTGTTTGAGTTGGGCAAGGATCAAGGACCAGAAGTTGGTTTGGCTTTATTTCAGAAGGTGCCTCACTTCAAAATTCTTGTTTGTGGTGGTGATGGCACGGCTGGTTGGGTATTGGATGCCATTGAGAAACAAAAGTTTGAAGCACCTCCTCCTGTAGCCATCCTTCCAGCTGGTACTGGCAATGATCTTGCGAGGGTTTTATCCTGGGGTGGTGGTCTCGGTGCTGTGGATAAACGGGGAGGTTTATTTTCAGTTTTGAAAGATGTCGAGCATGCTGCAGTTACTGTTCTTGACAGATGGAAGATCACTATAAAGGACGACCAAGGAAAGCTTATGTCTTCACCAAAATTTATGAACAACTACTTTGGTATGTCCATCCATGTCCTTCATAGCTTACGTCCCTGTAATAGTTCTTGCATTGTAAGATACCTTAGTAGTTAATGCTGATACTTCTCACTTTTTCAGGGGTTGGCTGTGATGCAAAGGTTGCTCTAGATATCCATAACCTAAGGGAGGAAAACCCTGAACGATTTTATAGCCAGGTAAAACTCCCGCTTGCTCCCACCCTGTTATGTGCATAACTGCACATGTCCGAGGGCATTTTTTCCTTAAATGTTTCAAGTAAACTTTTTGGTGTTCCTGCTTGGTTGCACATAACCAGACATGTGGAACCTAAACGTTACATCATGATAAATTATCATTATTTTCTTCCAAAAATTATCAAAGGACTACTCATATGCAATGAAAAAGCAACTTAAATTTTTTTCAACTTCCCTTTCTAACAGTTTATGCTATACGAAACTACATCGATTGTCTTTTACCATGCAAATGTGCATGTTTTAAAGTGTTGAATTTCTTTGAGTGTATACTAGTATATGATTTCATGTTTTTGTATAAATCGCTAGACAAGATATGCTATCATTCTATTTATCAAAATGTTTAGATTGCTAAAATTAATCCATCCAGCTGCTAATGATATCATATCATGCAAATTGTCCGTCCCATGTTCTAGCAGAAAGAAAATAATTCTTTGTCACACTAATATGATACAATTTCTCTGTAGTTCATGAATAAAGTGCTTTATGCAAAAGAAGGCGCAAAGAATATGATGGATAACATGTTCTATTATTTTCCATGGGAAGTCAAGCTTGAGATAGATGGATCCAACATTGATATTCCTCAGGTAAAAGTGTATTGCATTTGCTTATCTGTCCTCTTTTATGTGTCTTAGTGAGCACAAAGCCTTGCACTGGCGTATCTGCAGTAGAGAATACACAAGAACCCCAAGTGTACACAATAATGGTGAATGTGATTTGTTAAGATTGTTACTTCTGTTTGATTCTTCACTTCCTTAAAATTAATTTGATATATCTGGTATCCCCTCTGGATGTTATGTAGAAACATCTCCTGGTTAGGCGATGCCCACCGTGTAGCAAGTGCATTGAAAGAAAAAGATCAGACTACGTCCTGTTCCTTATTTGTTTATTTCATCCCGTTGCAGGACGCTGAAGGTATCCTTGTTGCCAACATTCGGAGCTACATGGGAGGGGTTGACTTATGGAAGAACGAAGATAGTGTTTCAGACACTTTCCAACCTCAGTCCATGCATGACAAGATGCTGGAGGTAGTAAGCTTCACCGGAATGCTGCATCTTGGAAGGCTGCAGGTAGGAAAGAAGAATAATTCTTGTTGTAGACTCCATATTCTTGTAGTAATATATACTCCATTTAGTATGGACAGTATATTGATAATCTTTGCTCTAGGTAGGGCTTTCTCGTGCGCAAAGGTTGGCTCAAGGGCATCATATAAAGATCGAGATCACTACTACGATGCCCATCCAAGTCGATGGAGAGCCATGGTCTCAGGAGCCATGCACCATAGAAGTTTCTCACCATGCCCAGGTTCGTCTCTCCCTCGTTTGCTTAACTGCGCTTCCTTCCTCCTGAGCTTACACATATGTTTCTTTTCCAAAGGCCTTCATGCTGAAGAGAGTCTCTGAAGAACCTATAAGTCACGCTGCGTCCATAATGGCCGACATCCTGGAGAACGCCGAGAACAGCGGTACCATCACAGCCTCCCAGAAGAGTGCTCTGCTTCAGGAGATAGCGTCTAGGCTTTTGTAGGAATCTTTGCGCACCCGGTCATGTAGCTCTGTAGTTTGCCAGCCCTAGACCATTTAACCATGTCTTGTCCCGTTTGTACATACAGTCATGGCTTCCTTCTTGGATGGCCTTGTGTATAATTCTGTAAAATTTTGTAGAGGCTTCAGATTGAGCAGTACCAGAGAACTATTGTGGTTTTACTGGTTAGCCTAGTTCTCGACTTGGTGATTCTGGGAAATGTTTCCTCAGCCGGTTGTTTGGCTTGTGATGTTAAGATGCTGATTCGGTGCGATGTTATGTGCGCAGTGCTAACATGAGCTGAGTGCTTGCACAAATTATTTTTTGCTTCTTTGAACAACTTCCAGCTGCTCTATTTGGGTTGTTCCGCTCGGACTCGAGCACGAACCCATCGATTTATGTGAGTTGACGACTTGACGAGAATCAAAAAAGAATGAAATAAGGGAAGGTGCGAGTTGGACGGTGGGTTCGAATGACCTCCAGATGGTAAGGAAGTCACTGGTAAAATTTCTTGCACTTAAAAAATACAAGATCAGCCCGTCTAGCTCAGTTGGTAGAGCGCAAGGCTCTTAACCTTGTGGTCGTGGGTTCGAGCCCCACGGTGGGCGATCATGCTTTGTTGAATTTTTTTTTACCTTGCACATGATTCAGTTAAAGTCTCTTTTTTTTTTGCGGGGAAGAGTTTAAGCTCTCGACTGTGTAAACTTGGCAAATGATTGAGTTGAACTATCGCATTTGTTGTTTGCAATTCAACCACTAACTTTTTTTTAAAATATTAATAATCATCAACGGTTGTACAAAAGAGATCCAAAAATAATAAAAATTACAAATAGGTCATTGGACCACCTAGCGATGGCTACAACTAGTACGAGCCGAAGGCGTGCCGCCGTCCTCGCCCTCCATCACCAGAGCCGGACAAAAGTTTTTCGTACTAGAACTTGTTGTAGATAACAGACGGAAAGTCATCGTGCTAAGACCATAAAACACCAATACACCAGAGCAGCAACCATCGCCAATGATGACAACCGTATATCGAAAGAGAGTGACATGAGAACAAACCAATGAACACAAAAACGAAGAGGATCCCGAGAGATTCATCGGACAAACGACTCCACGTGCCTTCCATCGGGGCTAGATGCACCACCGGAACGAGGATAGAACGAAAATAACCTTATTCTGACTTCGAAACGTAGTCGTCGTCTCAACACCTCGAAGAAGACCCTGAAAAACAGGCTAAACAAACTATGAAAAACCTCTGGCCAACAAGAAGCCATGGTCTGCCACACCTCCATGGCCCTAAGGCCACAGGAGACGGAGTGGACCGCCAAGGAGGACGAAACCCTACATAGGTTTTAGCTGGCTCTCCTCTCCTTGCGGCTACCCCGTATCGTACCGGTTCAGCCAGTTCAACCCCTAACTCAGCAAGCTAATAATTTAAAACTTGTCCGATTAGCAAACTCGTTTCCTTAACGAGTCCACTCTATCATGGGATATTACGTGTTTTCTCATGTTGCTCATAATACATGATATACTCTTTTCTATTTGTCGTGGGAATAGCCACGGCAGATGCTGCAATCGGCAGCGAGTAATAGAACGAGGGGCAAAGGCGGCCAGCCATCTACGATGTGAGATGAGGACAAAGACACATGGTTTTACCCAGGTTCGCCCCCCGGAGGATAAAGACCTATTCCTGCTAGATTGTATTGATGAGAGAATACAAGGGCGAGCTCGGCGGCTAGGTGGCGAGTCGCAGGGGGTGTATGATGGAACGTAAGTTCTATGTGTACCCTAGGGAGGTTTATATAGAGTCACCTCGCTAAGGTTTATAGATCTACAGCCGAGTTGGATAAGGACTCAGAGGGTGCTTGACCTAATTTGACTAGGCCTAGCTACGCTTCTGGGCCTCCAGCTTCCAGTCGTATGGCTCCTTGTTGGGTCGTGATCCAGTCGCCGTCCTGCAGGCCCACTCGTTGGCAGTATGGGCCAGTAGGAAACGTCCTGTTGGGTATACCCCACTCAGCATATCCCCATCAGTAGACTCTGAGGCCGTCGTTGATTCGTCGTAGGTGTACTTTGGCAGTCGGAGTGTTCAGGTCCAATTTGGACGCCTAGTAGAATCGGCGGTGGACTCCAATGAAAGAGAGAGTCTTCGGCGTGTTTCCTTAGTCGCAATAACGGCGACCAGTCGAATCGCCGTAGTCGAATCACAGCCATGGCGAATGGGTCGGCGAGTAGTCGAATCGTTGCGGCTGGCGAGTCAAGTAGGCGAAGGTGGACCGTCAATCTTGGTCAAACTAGTCGCTGGGTAATCCAACGGTAATATCGGCGTAATCATCGCGCGGTAACGGCTCCCTAAAATGGCGGGTACCAACTGGTATATAAGGAGAGTGACGGGTGAAGGGCGACCATACCCCACTTTTCTTCCGACCTCATGCATCCCCCAATCTTCCATTCCTCTGTAGCGACCCAGAGTGATCCAGAGCGACCCCGCGATCCCAGATCATCCGGTCGATGGCACCTCCAACTGATCTATGGGGAAGATCCAAGTGCACCAAGACGTTGTTGAAATCCTTCGAGGATGCGGGAATTCTCCGCACCAGGAGATGGCGGATCCCCGCAGCCGGAGAGGTGGTACCGGATCGGCGCATTGGGGAATTCATCTGCTTCACCAACCACTTGGAGTATTTGATTGGCCGTATGAAGCCTGCAGCGAATAGACGCTACACCTCCTCGGCGATTGCTCGGCAGCGCACTTCATTGAAGGGCCGTAGTGACTTCTTGACGGGTCGCGCTTTGAGGTCGACGTTGAGTTTGTGCTCACCGAGTTCCCTCGGGACACCAGGCATGTCAGATGGCTTCCATGCGAAGATGTCGCGATTCTCACGTAGGAACTCGATGAGCGTGCTTTCCTATGCTGAGCTCATGCCCGTCCCGGTCGTCACCGTATGGCTGGAGTCGCCTGGGACTAGCTAGACGGAGCGCGTGTGCATGGTGGCCTCGAATGCGGTTGAGCCGCCGTTCTCCGAGTTGGGCTTCTTGAGTATTGTGGGGTCGTCATTGTCGACCCCGCTCGTGTACTTGGCGAGCTCCTCCGCATGGTTGGCTTGTAAGGCAATGACGGCGTCGGCGAGATCGGCACCCTTTGCCTCGCACTCCGTGGCCATGTCAGGGTCGCCGTGGACGGTGATGATACTCACGGTCCTGGGAGCTTCATCGAGTTGTACACATAGTGTGGCGCCGCCATGAACTTGGCGAACGCTTGCCGCCCTAGGACGCAATGGTAGGGGCTGTTGAAGGGCACCAGCTCGAAGATGATTCGCTCGGTGCGTAAGTTCGCTGGAGTGTCGAAGGTGACTGGAAGCATCACCTTGCCGATCGGGTACGCCTTCCGACCGGGGACGATGCCGTGGAAGGTGGTGTAGGTCGTCTCGATCATTGACTGCGGGAGTCGCAGTCGCCTGAACGTGTCCAGGTAGAGGATGTTGATGGAGCTCCCGCCATCCATCAGCGTCTTGGGGAGCCAATAGTCGCCCACTTTGGGCTTTACCACCAAGGTGACTCGCCCCAGATATTCGATCTGTGGCGAGTGGTCCTTGCGGCTCTAGGTGATCCGCTGTTCGGACCAGTTGAGGAAGCGGGGGACGTCAACTTAGGACACCGCGTTGATGGTGACGACGCGGTCGATGACCTTCTTCTTGCGCTTGGTGCTGAACCCGGTGAAGGTATGGAGCGAGCCGACCTCGTTGCCGAATGCCCCACCATTTGGTAGGTGGTTGTTGGGGTCTTCCCGTGCATGTCGTGCCTTCTCGATCTCCCTCAGGGAGTGGCAGTCGGCGGTCATGTGCGTGGCGGGCTTCCCCTCCCTGCTGTGGAACACACAGGGCTGGTTAAGGAGAGCCGCGGGGTCGAATTTTGGCCTCGCCTTGTAGTTTCCACTGTCGCGGCGCGAGCATCCATCGTGGCGGAAGCTCTTGGGTTCGCATGGCGTGTAGCCGGCATTGGCGACGAAGTTGACTCGCCCGTCACCGCGGTGCTTGCCAGTGAGGCGAGTGTTGCTGTAGCGTAGCTCGGGTCGCCTCCCATTGTCATGGCCGCTTGGGCGGCGGTTTCCACCCGACTCGTCGTCGGTTTCTTGGTTCGGGTCCTCCTCTGCGTACCGCTTGGCGATCTCGAGGAGGTATGAGATGTTGTCGAGTGTCTTGTACACCCGCTTGAGCTCGGTGACCAATGGCTCGTAGCAGCATGAGGTCTTGAAGCAGTGTATCGCCGTGTCTGGGTGGATGCCGGCCGCATTGAACCACAGATCCTGCCATCGTTGGACCCAGCTGCGGGTTGACTCGCGGGGGTCCTTGGACGCATCACTCCAGGTCCTCGATGGTGGTGGCGCGGGTGTAAGAACCCTCGAAGTGCCCGACGAAGGCGTCGCGCATGTCCTCCCAGGAATCGATGCTGTCCGCGGGGAGGGTATTGATCCATTGCCGGCTCGCTCCCTCTATCATCAGGGGAGGTAGCGAGCAGCAAGTATGTCAGTGTGGCCGGCGATTCCCATCGCCATAAGGTACATGTCTAGCCACACGAAGGGTCATATGAGGGATTGTACTTCTCGATCTCCTTTGGCGCTTTGAAGTTCGCCGAAATTTTTTCGCCTCGGATCATTGGTCCGAAGCACTGGGGCCCAACTCGGCTGAGCGGGCCCCTTGGCTCGCCGTCGCGACGGTTCATGAGGGTGTGCCTCAGGTCACCGGGCTAGCGTGCGCGCCATCTTTGGTTGTTGATGATGTGGGTCCGTGCGTCGACTAGATGGCCATTGATGGCGACCAAGTTGTTCATCGGTCGCGGGTCGTTGGTGGAGAGTGTCGCGTGCACGGGTCGTGTTTGGAGCTACAGGGGCTCGAGTGGTGGGCAGTTGAGAGGATTTTCCATCATTGGGAGGCCGCTCGAGGCCGCCCTAGTTCCTGATAAGCGGGAGTACATGCGCCCCCGCGAGTTGGCTCCCGCGGTTTGCTGCTCGACGGCCTTGGCGAGTAAGGCCTTGGCATACTGGATCTGTAGTGCGCCTTCCCCGGTCACATTGATGTTGGCGACCGCGGCTTGACTCGCGATGACGTTTTCCATCAGAGTGAAGAACAGCGGGAGGTCGTTCGCGTCCCACTCTTGCGGAGAGATCATGATCCTTGGCTAGTCTGGAGGGGCGCGTGACCAGGCGGCGGTGAGGCGTTGCGCCTGGTGGTGGCCGGGCACTTCCTCCCGGTGGCGCGTTCTCGCAGACCACGCGGCCGACCATGCGGGTCGGGTCGTTCTCATCGTCGAAGTTCAGCGCGCGGTGTTGAACGGTGTGGTTCAGGCGCGACCTGATGCGACGCTGGTGGTAGAGCGAGAGCTCCTGCGCCGTTGCTTGCTCAAGGCGAAATTTTTCGTGCTCGGCTTGTTCCTTGCAGACCGCCTCCTCCAGGCGCATGCGGAGTTCCTCGACCTCCGTCGCTGTCGTGGTTGGCGGGATCAGTGTGGAGAAGTGTCTGGCGGGGCGCTCGTACCGCTCGCCATGTAGGTCGTGACGAAGCGACCAGATCCGGTGTGGAGGTCGTCGGGTTCTCCGACCCAGAGTCGGAGTTGAAGATCCCGAGGATGGAAGGATCCTCGAAGTCCCCCATGTTGGAGACTTGGGTGATGGAGCCCACGGGTGACGCGACGACAACGGATCTGACGATTGACGCCGGGTTCTTCGAGTCGGCGTCGTCGTTGAGGGCCGCATTGTCCGCGGCCATGCTGGTCTTGGCCACGTTGATGTTGGCCGAACCATACTCGGAGGCGAGGCGGTGGATGGTGCGGACCTGACTCTCAGAGATCCGATCACTCGGTGGGGACTCGCGGATGTGGGCCGAGTCCTCCGAGACGATGACGTCAGTGAAGCCGACGAAGAGGCTGATCGTGACGATTGACATGATTATGCTGTGCGTGACCGGGCGTGCCGCCGGGACGTAGCTGCTCAGCAAGATTTGGAGGATCTCGCCGATGGCGATCATGCGACCGGTGGCAATCATCTGGTTGATTGGCAAGTTGGATCTCGCCGCGGAACACATGCCTGGCTGGCCAGGCCCCACGGTGGGCGCCACTGTCGCGGGAATGGCCACGACAGATGCTGCAATCGATAGCGAGTAGTAGAACGAGGGGAAAGTGCGGCCAACCATCTACGGTGCGATATGAGGTCAAAGATACTGGGTTTTACCCAGGTTCGGCCCCCCGGAGGGTAAAGACCTACTCCTGCTAGATTGTATTGATGAGAGAGTACAAGGGCGAGCTCGGCGGCTAGGCGGCGAGTCGCAGGGGGTGTATGATGGAACGTAAGTTCTATGTGTACCCTAGGGAGGTTTATATAGATTCACCTCGCTAGGGTTTACAGATGTAGAACCGAGTTGGATAAGGACTCGGAGGGTGCTTGACCTAATTCGACTGGGCCTAGCTACGCTTCTGGGCCTCCATCTTCCAGTCGCCTGGATCCTTGTTGGGTCGTGATCTAGTCGCCGTCTTGCAGGCCCACTCGCTGGTAGTATGGGCCAGTAGGAAATATCCTGCTGGGTATACCCCACTCGGCATATACCCATCACTATTTTTTGTTCATTATTCAATTCTAGATTTACATAATGACTCAATTATTGTACTACATGATCAAAAATATTAGTGAGTTGAGGTTCTGAAGAGAGGACACCCTAAAACCCATCTAGGGTTCCGCCCCATCGTTGGTGACGCCGGCGGTCTGCTCCGCCTCCGGTAGTCTTGAGGCGTGGTTGGCCACGACCCCTCACCAACGAGAGGGCTTTTGTTCTTTGTTTAGGTTACTTTTCCATGTTTTTTAGAATGGTGAGGATACTAAAGTTAGAATAAGATCCTTATTGTCCTATTCTCACTCTGGTGGTACCTCTAGCGGCGCCAATGGAGGGCTGTGGAGTCACGTGATTGGAAAATCTCCTAGCATTTGTCATTGTTGTGGTTTTAGGTCACTCTCTTCTGATCTATGGTTATTATCATTGGCGATGATTGTTGTTTTGGTGTGCTGGTCCTTTGGGGGTTTGACACGATGACTTTTTGTGTGTCTACTATGATAAATTTTTCCAAACTCCGGTGATGGAGGACCGAGAAAGTTGGCACGGATTCGGCTCACGCTAGTGTCTATAGTTAGTTTATCGGTATAAGCATGTGGATGTTCTTATTTGGACATCTTGTTTGGTCTACTGGATTTATGTTCTTTATTTCATAGTGTGGATTTTTTTACAACGAAGGCAAAAGTTTTGCCTCAACAATTAATTCAGAAGAGAGTGCAAAGTTTTTAGGAGAAAACCGGACGAAAACCTACAACAGTGCCAAACTCCCATAATCCCAGAGCCAAGCCCAACATATATTGGACAAGATGACACACTCACTGTAACCACAAGAGACTACAAAGCGGCACACCCACTCTAACAGACACAAGAGACCACAGAATGACACGAAAGAACACTCCCAACATGACAACCCTACACCGTGCCGACAAATACATGACATGACATTGGGGGATCCCATCAAGTAACTATAGATGCCCTTCTGTTGGATTTAGGGTAGGAAGAAGCAAGGGTGGAGATAAAATCGCAAACCTCTCCAGCGACGACAGTTGCAGGCACCAGAACCACATGCCTGCCAGACTCTAGAGAGAGAGAGACTGCATCGTCGACATCACCACTCTTTTCAAAATCAAATACCTGACTCATTGGAGAAGCCACAATCAAGATCTTGCGTGAGTCAGACTTCACTTCCCCATACTTCACTTCCTCGACATAAGGACGAAGAACCATACCACCACATAGCTCCAGAAGCTCAGGCATGATCTACATGACCGGAGCCTTGACCACCGAGCTCGCCCTAGCATGAGGTGATAAACATCCATAAAGGCCCGCTCTCAACGCTGCTTCCGCCCTCTCCAGAAATCCCCAATCGCAAGAAGCCAAACGTGCAAGGAGTCAACAATCTCATGAAGAGGTCGTACGACCTCCTCAAGCCGAAGGGAAGCCATGCTAAATAGCTCGACACGTAACGACTCGGTTTTCTTCTTTATAGCGGATTGTGTCGACCTATCCACTAAGGCCAAAGAGCCAATAGAAGCAGAAACAACTGACACCCAAGTCCCGCGACAATGCACCTTGGACGAGAGCGAAACCTCAACTTGGGCTCGATAGGGAGCTTTTGCCAATAGTGTGGCTATTGGTAGGAATGAATTGAGAATTTATACACATACACCTTTAGCTAATTTAGTTTGCTAGGTTATCTAAGGATTTATCTGTAATTTTTGTTAGCTTTGCATATTGTTGTTAATAATTATTAATAGAGTTGTGGAATTTTTGAAAATGAATTATTAACAAATTAAGCGAGCCAAACTCAGGTTTCTAAGGCCTTCCATAGAGTATGTCCAGACCGGTGCCCAAATCGATTTTGAGGCATCGAGCAGCGAAGCCCTCCGTTGCACAGGTGATGTACAATTTTTTTCCAGGGAATCAGAGCATGTAGGTGCTCCGGTGCCCAAAATCATCACCCAATAAAAATATTGCTATAACTATTGAAAAAGGAGAGCTCGCTCAAGACGTCCTCCCGTGTGAAGCAGCTAGAAAGATTTGTTTAGTGCATATTTGTCAGTGTGGGGTCATTTACTTTTAGGCTGAGCGGTGCCCTCCACTGTAAGGATAGTGCCAGAAATTTTTTCTTTGGGCATCGGTGATATGTGAAGAACTTTTCAGAGACGGGGCACCCATAACATTGTGGAAGGCCTAACGAGTCGAGACGAGCTGCCCTTTTGCTTGACGAGTTCGAGCCAAACGAGTAGATCTTGGCAGCTTGCTCATCATCCAGCCGCTGGTACTGTTGCCTGTCGTCCAACAGTGACGAAAACTACTGGCTGAGGCGTAATTTCGGCGCGCGCCGCCCTCGCCCTCGCCATCGCAGCCGCCTCGCTATCCAACCCGGAAGCTTGCTAGCTAGCCGTGTGCCCAGTCGCTATCGCTGCACATGCCCTCGCTGCCTGGGCAAGCCGGCTGCACCGCACTCTCTCTTCCTGTGTGGCCGAAGCTGCCGAACTGCTCGACGTCTCCAGTCTCTAGGCCGGCGTCATCTCCGAGCATTCCATCGACGGCGGGGCGCTGCAAGGAAGAATGGCAGGCTGCGCCACGTACCACGTCAGGGGCACATTGGTGGTGGTCGCGGGACGACGACCTCTTTTTACCACCCACCACCACCTATTCGACCGAAGGTCCGATGGCAGACATCAGGGTATCATTTAACAGTTTTATTTGGAAGTGGATGTGGTTTCTTTCCCAAGATATGGCTATGCAACAAGTTAAGATGAACTTTTCCTTCATATCTTCATTGCAGTAGAAACTGACAAAGTTCAAGAATGAGGGCTACAATAGGTCTGATAAAGGAAACCCGGAGCTTCAGTCGATCATCGGATGGATGATTTGTCAATTGTACTATTTTCAGGAGACCTCTACAAATAAAGGTATACTTTAGTTTCTCAACTTCTCTACATATTAAGTGTGCCTACCCGGCGGACGTCCTAAAAAAACGAGTTTCTCGCGGGCGTTCCGACCACGATCACGCGAACCCGCGTCGCCCTGCGCCCGCCCCTCCCACCCCGGTCGCGTGACCAGGTCCAAAAAGGGAGGGACAGCTGGCTGCAGTCTGGACCATCTTCCTCTCCAAGCAAAACCCAAAACCAGAACAGAAACAAAACCCCCCTAGATCTAGCGCTATCCCCCTCTCCCCCGATTACTCACCTGTCCATATCGCCTTCATCCTCTAGCCAAAAACTCCATTGCAGCTCCACCTTAACACCTTGATGCCCAGTGCCCTGCTACTGAAAAGCAAAAAAGGAACACACATGCAAAAACAACATGTACTTCTCAAAATCAAACCTTCAATTCACCATGATTTTGGTAGCAACGTCTCTATATGGTTCTCAATATGACAATATACTGTTGCACAACATGGATCTAAACGAAAAATAGGTCATCTATAACTACTCCTCAGTTTTGCATCTGAGAGATGTCCAATCTTGTTCAAACTATAAGAAATCAATCATCCTAAGCTTCATTGACAATATATGTTGATCCCTACATTAAAAACATCTAATTTAGGACAACTAACAAGCTAAATAGACATGATTTCCTATTAATTGCTTCATCCTAACAACTAAATCTCCTAACATCATGAATATTTTGGTTGAACAGCTCCGAAACCATGGATATCGACATAAATGCAGAACCAGATCAAGAAATAGAAGAAGACCATGCTGATGCTTCACACACAAATGCTATCATGCAAGTTGTAAACGAAGATATTGTGATTATCCATGCTTGCATGCAGAGGTTATGCTTGCATGCAAAAGTTATCCATGCTTACATGCATAAGTTATCAACTAGCTAAAACAAAAGTTATACATGCTTACAAAGCAGAAGTTATCAACTAGCTAGAACAGAAGTTATCCATGCTGTAGCATAAGTTATCAACTAGCTAAAACATAAGTTATCCACTAGCTAAAGCTACAGTTATATGCAGAAGTTATCAACTAGCTAAAACAGAACTTATCCATCATTATATGCAGAAGTTATCCACTATCTAAAACTACAGTTAAACATGCTTACATGCTAGAAAAGTTATCCAGAAACATGAGTAGAAGTTATCACTAGCAAAAAAATGCAGGTATCCATGACCATAAGTACAAGTTATCCACTAGCTAAAGCTATAATTATCCATGCATATATGCAGAAGTTATCCATGCAAATCATTACAAAAAACACATGACATGATTACAAAAATACTTGCTAGTAAAAAAAGTTACCCACCTATTATAACTGCTGTTATCCATGACTTCTCATTGTATATACCCATTCCTACAAAAAAACAGAAATGATAACTTGTGTTTATTTGCATAACAGGTGATGTCCAAATTGAAGAACATACTGACAATGACTGCATGTATACTATAGTTGAACAAGCTGCACAAGAAACAGCAACGGGTGGCACAATCGAAGAAACATCAGTACACATAGCAGATTCAAATGAGGATGGGGAGAATAATACACACAATAATGATGCAAGAGATGAAGTACATTCCACACCGCAACCACCAACAAATGGAATACGCTTTGATAGTTTTGAATCAGCTAGATAACACTACATGGCGTATTCACAACGGAAGGGTTTAAGAATAAGGATAGATTGGTCAAGAAAAGACATAAGAAATGAGCTAAACAAGGTGTATCTTGTGTGCACAAAAGCTGGTAAACCTCACGAAGAAAAGGAAGACACCCAGAACCCAAAATCATGTGTCAAGAAGAGGAAAAAAATACACATCCAAGGACTAGGTGCACAACACACTTTTATGTAAAGAGAAAGGATGCATGGTGGTATGTTTAGAATTTATCGGATGATCATAACCATCCCCTGATATTAAAACCTTCATTAACAATGTTCTTGCGTTTGCACCGGAACATACCAGCAGAAGAAAAGGTGTTCTTGCGGATGCTTCATGCATGCAACATCGAAACATGCCGACAGATGCAACTGATGGCAAGTTTCTACGACAGTCTGAATGATGTGCCATACATAGAAAAAGACGTGGCGAACCTAAAGGCTTCTTTTTCAGTGAAAACAATCACCACGACATGCAAGAAACCTTGGCATACTTCGAAAAGATGAAGGCAGAAGATCCAGATTTCTTCTACAAATTTACACTTGATGAAGAGGACATGGTTGAGAACCTGTTTTGGGTTGACGGGGCATCACGAAGAGCATACAAGTCTGGATACAACGATTGCATATCATTTGAGACTACCTTCCTAACGAACCGGTATAAACTACCATGCGCTCCATTTATTGGGATAAACAACCATGGACTATCAGTTCAGTTTGGATGCGGGTTCGTGCGTCGAGAGCTCAAGGACAACTTTGTGTGGCTATTTCAAATGTTCAAACTAGCAATGGACGGCTTAGCACCAAAAAATATAATAACAAATCAAGACGATGCCATGGGTGGTGCTATAAGTGCTGTTTTTTCGGATGCAGCTCACAGGAATTGCAGATGGCGCGTCATCTAGAATGCAAATTTAGAAAATAGGGACATTCATAGCCAACCACCCAGAACTGCTCGACACTTTCAATGCATGTGTGAACAACAGCTTGTCACCGAAGGAATTTGAGGAGGCTTGGATGCATATGATAAATACTCATAATGTCCGTGACAATGTGGATCTATTTTCACTGTGGGAATAAAGAAAGGTTTGGGTACCAGCGTACTTTATGCACTCCTTTTTCCCATTCGTTCAGACCACAGCAAGAAGTGAAGGGTTCAACGCAGTGCTCAAGCATTACGTCAAACCAAGCAACTCCATTTATGAGTTTGTACAATAGTACATGTGAGTACAAGAAAAGATTTACAATGCTGAGCTAAAGGCAGAGTGTGATACAGCTTTGACAGACCTGGAGTGGTGATGTGGAAGCATTATGGAGATACAAATGGCAAAAGCATACACAAGGAAAATCTTCTTCAGGTTTCAGAGCGAAATGCGAAAGAGCATGTCATACCAATGCGACCACCTCAACGGATACCAGTTTGAACTGAGCATAACAGGGATACCGGTTCCACACTATGGTTACATAATTTATAGGGTATTCGCAAACTGGGAAGAAGGAACATATGAATGCAACTACTGTAAATTCGATCGTGACGGTATGTTGTGCTGCCACATTATAAAAGCGATGACGCATAAAAAAGTCCATCAAATCCCAGATATGCACATCCTGAAAAGGTGGACATTGGACGCGGAAACTATCCTAACTGAACCACATGACAAACATAAACAACGAAAGATATGCTTGAAGACTCAAGAAATATGATGGTGTTTGCATCATACATACAAGAGTTTGCCAGAGCTGCAAAGATAGGAGTAAAGACAGATGATGGAAGAAAAATCATTAGGAAACACTTGAAGGAAATGAAACAAGAGCTAGATGTGATAGCAAGAAGAGAAGAGAAGTAGAAAAGAGAGGCCGAAAATGAAGTGATTACTATGCCATCGTCTAGTACCCCTAATGACGCAAGCGTGACACCTTCGACAACTACCACACCAAACAGGGCACAGTCAATAAGAAACTATGCAACACTTCAAACAACAAGCACATCGGGATCTCACATGTCATCAACAAAGCACATACAGAACCCGGAGAAGTCAGTAACAAAAGGGCGACCACGATAAATAGCAAACAAAAATCCACTAGACCTTGCTATAAAGAAATCAAAAAAATGCAGCCACTGCGGTGCACAAGGTCACACCATCCGCAAATGCCAGGAAAAGTTGAAGCTCCTAGGATATCAAATCCAGAATGTTCATGTAACACAAAATGGAAACGATATATTTGTTGTTTCTATGTATGATAGTTCATGCTGTACATTCTGTGGTTTACAAAGTTATCCATGCATATGAGTACAAGTTATCCACCAGATAACACATAAGTTATCCACACATATGAGTACAAGTTATCCATCACCTAACATAGCAATTATCATTGCATACAAAAATAATAAAGGCTATCCACTGGTTAAATATACATTTATCAATGCGTATATGTAAAATGTTACCCAACAAAAACATTAATATACTATTTAAGTATAGAAGTTATCCAGATAAATGACTACAAGTTATCAGCAACCAAACACAATAGTTACCCATGGATACAAGTAGAAGTTATCAGGTAGATAAAAAACTACAGTTCTTCATAATTATATGTTGTAATTATACATCAAAATAATTAATAAGAAAATTATCAAACAGAATTGACAGTAGAAAGAAAGCATAAAAACACTCATATATACGAAAAACACGTATAAGGTGGGTAACTTATATAACACAGTGTGGATAACTTACAGAAATATGACAGGATAACAAACATTTAAGGGTGTGGATAACAAACATGTAAGAGTATGGATAAACTTGGAAAAAATACCTCAGAACTTATTTTCTTCCAAAAGTGACCTCCAATTCAAAAGAACATCACGAGGATGGTTCAACCAAAAATAAGTCATCTTTTTCTTAATTCCCGGCATCATATCTTGAGAAATATAAGGCACGACGCTTCCATTCCACAATTCAAGGTTCTTGAGCATGAAGAATCAACAATTAGTGCTGAAAACAAAAAATAAACAGAGAATAAACAAATATAATATCAATAATTATACAAAACCAAAATAAAATTACATGCGTACAAAAAAACTAATATAATAACAGAAAATAAATGATGCCACGGTAACTGTAAAACTAACCTGTCAACTTGATTCGGAACAGGGACATGCATCAACTCAAAATCTTCAATCTGTCTTCTAGAATCAGAATAATTGACGATGTACATTTTCTTTATTGCTTCCATTAGCTTGGTCGCATGTTCAATCATTTCTACATTAGCTTCACCATGGAGCGAGTCAAGAATCTCAAACCTTTTGGTAGACATATTAACAGAAAGCATATACCAATGACCCAAATGGTCCTTTTTAGTCCCTATCTCCTGAAGGACAGCAAAACAAAGCTACATAAAAAATGAACATAAGATAAGTAAAGGCACGTGTAGAAAAAACAGTGGTTACTCAGGCAGAAATGAAAGAGTTATTAACACAAAATAAGGAATGGTTACCATACACTATGCCTGAACTTATCAACTGCATACAGTAGAATAAAAACAATAAATAATCAAAATAGACCACATATCATATATTTGTGGCTCAGTTTATAGTTTTCATCTCTCCTGAACGACCTCCGAACAAGATTTGCAGTGAATCTTCCCTCCAACAGATTTTTAGTAACGATATAAGGAAAAATAATCTTGTTGGATGGGCAATTATCTTGCATTGTAGAAATAGCAAGATCACACATATTGTTAGAAAGCTCGCCATATGGCATCACACTTTCAGCAAAATCACTAGTTGTCACCCACATTGGATCAATGTTACAAATTGATGTGCTACAAAAAATGTAATGATTAGAATACAAGTTATCCACTATGAAAACCAGAAGTTATCACCAACAAACAGTACAAGTAATCAACCTGTAGTAATACAACTTATCAAACCAGTGGTAGAGTTTTAGGAGATTTTTATTAAAGTTATGTAATAATTAAGTCTTGTTCCTTTGCACTGTTTTATTTATGCATCCTCTGAAACAGTGGTTTATATTGTGCTGGAATATTAGACGCCTAAATGCTAGGTCCAAACAATTAGCTTTGCATAATGCTATCCTTTCTTGTGGCTGCTCTGTGGTATGTTTGCAAGAAACTAAGAAGGAATATTTTGATATTGCTTTTATTAAGGATTGTTGCCCTCCTGGATTTGATGATTTTGTTTATGTCCCATCTGTGGGGGCATCTGGTGGGTTGGTTATTATTTGGAAGAGTGCTATTTTCTCTGGTATTGTAATGCATTACACCACCTTTGCTTTATCTGTATATTTCACTTCAAAACAGTCATCTCAATCATGGACTTTGGTAAACATTTATGGACCTTATATTGGGGAAGCAAGAGAAGGATTCAAAAAATGGATGTTTGATTTATGCATCCCTGATGATGAAGATTGGATCATTCTTGGTGACTTTAATTTCATTAGATCACCTTCTAACAGAAATAAACCAGGTGGGAATATTAGTTAATTTCATCAGAGAGCAACATCTCACAGAAATTGGAATTAAAGGGAGAAACTATACCTGGAGTAATATGCAAGAAAACCCTCTACTTGAACAACTAGATTGGTTTTTTACTTCTCTGCACTGGACTATTTCCTTCCCACAGACTTTTGTCTCTCCACAAGGGAAACCTACTTCTGATCATATCCCTTTGGTGGTTACCATGCAAACTTCTATTCCTGCAGCAAAAATATTCAGATTTGAGAATTATTGGGTGGCTCATCAAGGGTTTCATGAAGTTGTTGCCAAAATTTGGAACAAGCCTACTCAAAAGGTTAAGATATGATTTGAAATTTTGGAGTAAATCTATCTCCAAACTCAAAATATGCATTGAAAACTCTAACAGGGCCTTATTGGAAATTGATAATATAGAAGACAAAAGGAGATTAACTATTGCTGAAGCCAATTTTAGGAAAATATTAAAGGAACATCTACTGAATTTATTGGATTTTCAAAGACAGTACTGGAAGAAAAGGTGTACTATTCGTTGGACAAAGTTTGGGGATGAAAATACAAAAAAATTCCAGTCCATAGCTACATAAAGGTATATAAGGAACTCTATCTCTCAGCTTCAGAGTTCTAATGGTTCTTTGGTGAAGGATCATGCAGGGAAGGAACAAATAATACACAACTCTTTCAAACAAAGATTGGGCACAAAATCAAACCCTCAGATGATGTTCAATCTAGCTGACTTGATTCACCCTATCACTGGTCTTGAGGATCTTTCTATGCCTTTCACAACTGATGAAATTGATGATGTGGTCAAGACTATACCAGTGGACAAAGCTCCTGGACCTGATGGCTTTAATGGCCAATTTTTGAAAAGCTGTTGGAGTATCATTAAATAAGATATTTACCAGTTATGCTTTGACTTCTTTGATGGAATATTGGACCTTGAGAGCATTAATATGGGATACATTACACTGATCCCAAAAGTTTCATCCCCTATCTCTATTAATGATTATAGGTCGATTACTTTGCTGAATTGCTGCCTTAAGATTATTACAAAAATATTGGCTAATAGGCTCCAGAAGGTGGTACTCAAGGTTGTACATAAAAATCAATATGGATTCTTAAAAGGCAGAAGTATTCAAGATTTCTTAGCATGGGCATTTGAATTCCTTTTTCAGTGTGAAGCATCCAAAATAGAGATTATATTACTGAAACTAGATTTTGCAAAAGATTTTGATACCATTGATCATGGGGCAATGATAAAAATCATGAAGCAAATGGGCTTTGATCAAAAATGGCTAGATTGGATTTCTATTATCTTTGAGTCTGGGAAATCCTCTGTTTTGCTAAATGGCACACCTGGGAAACAATTTCACTGTTTAAGGGGAGTAAGACAGGGTGACCCTCTATCTCCTTTAATCTTTGTCCTTGCTGCATATTTACTTCAGGCTGCAATCAACAAAGTTTTCAGAGATGGACATATTTTGGCACCCTTTTCTCCAGATTATGGTATGGACTATCCAGTAATTAAATATGCAGATGATACCCTTATAATCATGCCTGCATGTACTAATCAGCTGGAGATTATGAAGAAAATACTTGATGATTATGCCCTATCTACTGGTCTGAAAATAAACTACACCAAGTCTATGATGGTTCCAATAAACATTCACTCCAATGGGATCCAACAATTTACTGATATTATGGGATGTACTGTAGGCAAGATGCCCTTCACATACTTGGGACTACCAATGGGCACCACTAAGCCAACTATTACAGAATTAATGCCTCTGGTTGACAGAGTTGAGAGGAAAATGTCTGCATCCTTTATGATGATGAACTACAGTGGTAGGGTTACTGTCATTAATTGCCTCTTGCCTCAATATCAACGTTTGCCATGTGCTCCCTTAGCCTGCCAAAAAAATAGTTGAGCATTTTGAAAAGCTAGAAAGGCACTGTCTATGGAATAAGAAAACACAAGAGGGAGAAAGATGCAATTCTTTGATTGTTTGGTAAAAGGTTTGTAGACCAAAGGAGAAGGGAGGTGTTGGAGTACTGAATCTACAATTACAGAATAAAGCTTTATTATTGAAATACTTGCATAAATTCTATAATAAAGAGGCTGTTCCTTGGGTTAAGGTAATTTGGCAGGCATATTATACTGAAAAAGTTCCTCATAATTCTGATCCATGTGGATCCTTTTGGTGGAAGGATGTTTGCAAACTTTCCCCTATATACAGAGGCATTGCAAAATGTTCAGTGCAAAAGGGTGATTCTGTTCTCTTTTGGAAGGATGAATGGATGGATGGAATTGTTTCTGAACAATTCCCTAGAATATTTTCTTATTACCTCAATGAGGATGTTTCAGTTCAGGAATTCTTAACTGAAGATAATTTGTCACACAATTTTAATCTTCCTCTGTCTCTAGAGGCAATGGGGGAACTCGGGCAAATTCAGAACTTATCTCTCCACATTACTTTAGATGCTGCAACTGATGATTCCTGGAGCTATGATTGGGGTACAAATTATACTTCACAGAAATTTTACAAGCATTGTTTCAGGAATGTGATTACCCATGAGGCCTTTAAGTGGATTTGGAAATCGAAATGTACACCTAAAGTTAAATTTTTTTGCTGGCTTCTATTCTCTGACAGAATAAATACCAGAGACATGTTAAGAAGAAGACACCTTCGTCTCAATTCTGGTTATCTTTGTCCTATTTATGGACAGACTGAAGAAACCGCTGAACATTTGTTCATGAAGTAGACTTCAGTAAATCCTGCTGGCATTCATTTGCTATATACTGGAACACTTTTGGACTGGATTAGCCATGCTAAACATAACTGGAATCAACCTTTATTCATGGAAATTTTTATGGTGGCTTCTTGGAACATATGGAAGGAAAGAAATGACCTTATATTCAACTCAGTTACACCCTCCCCAAATTCCCGGAAAACTAGATTTTCTACTGATTTCTCTCTACTGGTCCATAGAACCAAGTCTGATTTGCACTCTGCTATTCATAGTATAGTCAGCAACTTGTAATTTTATTTTTTGATCTTCTGAAGTCACCTTGACTTCTACTATACTCTGTAATTATGTTCCAATATTAATGAAAAAAGGAGAAGGCAGTAGAACCCTCTAAGGGTTTCTACTGTCATAATTGCTCAAAAAAAACCAGTGGAAAAAAAGTTCAAGTTATCCACTGAAATAACTAAAGAGTTATCAACCAAAACTAGTACTAACCAACCAGTATTAGTACAACTTATCATCGAGGTAAAAATAAAAAAGGTAAAGTTATCAGCACTAAACATTAAAAATGATCCACAGTGAAAACCATAAAGTTCAGCAACTAGAAGTACAAAGTGATACACAAGTAGTAATACAGGTTAGCAAACAAGTAACAAAAAAAGGTTCAAGTTATCCACTATTAAAACTAAGAGTTATCCACCAAAAATACTACAAGTGACCCACCAGGATTACTACAACTTATCAACCAGATAACATAAAAATTCAAGTTATCAAGCATAAAACATTAGAAGTGACCAATGATAGCATTTAAAAGTTACCAACAGAGAATACTAAAAAGGATAGAAGATTATAAAAAAATGAACATGTACATACTTTTTAATCTTCGACTTATTCGCATTATGCGTGTGTATGATAATCTTCTTATACAATGCATATACTTCTGCAGTTGTCTTAGTATAGGAGAACGGAGGAAGAAGAGACTTGGCAGGATGAATAAGTCTAACAGTGCGCAGCCGCGTCGCAGGTGTAACACTACCAGCAACAACAACTGGAAGAGCAGAATTGATACCAGGAGTTGAATAATCAGGAACAACTACAAAAAAAATTAATGCAGCTCGTAAAAAATATCCATTCAAATACATAAATAATAACTAAACAATTTTGTTTAGTTACCTCGAATGGAACAAATAGTCTGGTTTAACCGTTTGGTATCTTTTGTAAAACTCAGAACAGCTTGATAACCAATCTTTTCACCCAACAGATCATCAAGAGAAATAACTACATTTTCATCATTTATCGGCTTTTTGCACTTACAATCAACTTTTTGTTGATACACTACAAAAATAATAAAGAAAAGAAAAAGGAAATGTCCAAATGAAAATGGATAGAAATGGCGGACCCCATGTGGAAAAACAAAACCACATGTTTATCACCATAAAGAAAAAATTGAAAAACATAACATATATTAAACAATAAAAGGTAGTTTAATTACATCACACAAACATAGAGTCATATAAATTACAACACAAATTATTCCATCAACAACATATCACAAAAGAAAAGTTCCCATAAATTGAAACCTAATTTTAGCTATGGCTACCATAAAACAGAACCAAACAGCCATGAAACCGAATCATGATCTTCAGGTTTGAAACCCAAGCCCCAAACAGCCATCGCAACGATGATCTTCAAGTTTGTCATCCAAAAGGGACAATTAACTAGATCCATCCGCACCCTCATTTTTATCACCACCCGTTTTCGGTAAGTTCAATAAGTTAACAACTGCATAGAATATATCCCAAAAGAAAGACAAGAAGAAAAAGGGACAAAACAAAAAAATTGTTAATGTCATATAATCTGTTACATGCTTTCTACAACGAAAACATGTTAATACTAAAGTTATCAGCATAAAAACAGTGTAGATTACCAATATAAATGAACTAAAGTTATCAGCATTGGTATATAAAAGTGATCAAGGGCATATATATAAAGTTATCAACACAAACAAAAAATGCACAATCATGATAAAAACACATGATACACTATGGAATAAAACATCATTAAAATAATATAGTTTTACATTACAAAAAAAGCATATAAGACAAACATATAATCAAGTTGCAAGCATTTAAAACATTTGAAAACAAAAAAAGTGTAGGTTACCAACATAAATAAGTTACAGTTATCAGCACTAATATATAAAAGTGATCCAGGGCATATACACAAAGTTATCAGGCTGAAGGTGTGTACCAGTGCTGGCAGAAGGTGCCCAAGACAAAGGAAGAACATCTTCTTCTTCAAAAACATGAAATAAATCACCCGGATCAGCAGAAATGTGATGAGAAACAGGCACAACATTAGAATCACCTTGTGCAACAATACGAAGTTAGGCTGGGCAGGAGCAGGCTGCACAGGTGCACTAGCAGTAGGAGCAGGCTGCACAGAGGCACCAACAGTAGGAGCAGGCTGTGCACGGGCTCCAGCAGTAGGAGAAATAGGAGGATCCGCATCAGGCATAGAATACGACACAACATCCCTAAAAACATGTAATGGTATCCCAGCTGCAAGACTCAACTTTCCATCACGAGCAACCAAATTTTCTTTCTTGATAACAATGAGTTCAGCTTCAGAACTTCCATCACCACTTGAAGGACTAGCAGAGGTATCGAGCACACTGGACTACCTGCTAATAGGGGGTCGAAAAGACTTGACGCAGGAACCAAAGGAGCAGATAAAACAAGTTGTACATCTTCTTGGGTACTATCATCCAAGACAGAAGGCTCATTTTCACTCTCACCCTGGGTTGATGGATCTCCAAGCGAGTAGATAGCAGGACTTGCAGCAACAACAACAGAAGTAGCAGCTGCTGCAAGGTTGGTGAACAGCGATGACGCGGGAACAAGAACAGCACAATCAGGACAAACATAACCACCGACATCAACATTGACATCAACCTGGGGGGCATCTCTGGTGGCAGCAGCACCTTCCGTGATGTTATCCGTCTCGTTTTCCATGATATTTACAACGCTGCTGCTAACAGGCTGATTAATGGTTTGCTTAATCAGTGGAGCTCTAGAGTATGGTTGAGGTACATCCATTGTCACATCGATAAATAATCCTACTATAACTATAGCAGGTGTGCTCATCATAACAAGATCTTCAGTAGCAACACCCTTGCCACAAGTTTTTTCACCAGATATAACCTCTTCAACATTCAAGCAGGCGAATCCACGACATCAGGAGTTGCAACAATATTAGAATGTCCTTCAACATGAGTAGGTGAAGGAATAGGAGAGGATCCATCAACATCTATAACAGATGTGCCTCCATCTCCAGAACACTGTTTTGCCAACCGTGGTGAAGACCTTGTAGCTAGCACAAATGTCTTCTTCAATGATTTCTTGCTGTAATAAATAATTGCCAACAAAAAAAATCAGAACATAATAAACAAAAGATAGACAAATTACCAACATGAACATAAATAAGTTATCAGATGAAATATACTATAGTTATCCAGTGATTAACAATTAAAAAAACAAAAATGATTGACATAAATAAAGATAAAGAAGTTATCAAATGAGAAATGCTACAGTTATCAACATTAACATAAAGAAGTTATCATGTGAGAAATGCTATAGTTATCAGTATAAACATAAAGAAGTTATCATGTGAGAAAGGCTATAGTTATCAGTATAAACATAAAGAAGTTATCAGATGAAAAATGATACAGTTATCAATATAAAGTTATCTATATAAACATAATAAACATAAAACAAAAAGGTTACCCACGTAAACATAAACAAGTTATCAGATGAAATATGATATAGTTATCAACACTAAGGTAGTAAAGTTATACAGTGATTAACAAAAAAAATACAGAAATGAATGAGATAAATAATTATGCCCACTCATACCTCTCAGAAACAGCAGACCGCATCATGGAAGGAGTAAGGCCCAAATCTTTGCAGACAAGAGACTTGATCTCATTATCAACCCCCTCAACAGTACGTGAATTGATCACATTATCAACATCCTCAACCGGAATGACTTCTTCTTCCTAGACCTTACATACACACGCAAAGGGGTTTGTTCCTATCCACCCACAATAGTAGCAATAGGAGTATCAGTCACCCGGTTTACGGGTGAGACAGGATCTACAACAGGAGACCTAGATTCAGGTGGTGACATATGACGATCATCGGGTGATCTTGCTCCTGGACTCTTATTCTGCTCTTCATCGGAATCTGGGAAAGTCAAAGATAGCTGGGCATTGGAAGAACCACCCGCACGACCACCAACAACACCCTTACCCTTCTTGTCATCATGAACATACCGTTCAACATCATCGTCTCCACTGCTGTCAGAACTTCCGCTGTCTAAATCCCGCAGAATTGTATTATCACTACGAAGAATAGGAAACAAGACTTCATTAGTGCGTGGAAAATTCCTTCCACGAGTGATAGGACGAGTAAGCCTAGATCCACGGACACCACTTGAGCTAGCTCCACCCATGAAGATTCCTCCCATGGGTTGCGTTGCAAGTTGACCACCAAACCGGGCAGTAAATTGTTTCGCCATTTCAGCACCAGCATTGCCTTGCACCGCCGTGAAGCCTTAAACAAGGGTACTCATTAACCCAAAAATACCAGATGCAAAACTGCCAACAAGATTTGCTATCTGTGACTTTTGCTGCACAAATAAAAAGAAAAGAAACAACAAGAACATTAACAAAACAAAAAGCAAACAGTAACATGACAATAAAAAGATAAGTACAATATCAAAATCCTAAAAATCTCACCTCATTTGAACAACTAGGGTTTGCACAAGTGTTCAACCATTTGTTAAACCCTTGCGCACCACCAAAAAGTCCAAAGCTCATGCCATACTGAGGCTTCAACTGCACAAAGAAAAAGATATATAATTAGCAAATGTGATCAACCAGTTTTCTATATATTACCCACCTTAATCACATTATAAACCTACATGTTACCACCCAATAAACACATAAGTTACCCACTATTTATACTCAATGTAATCAAACAGACATATAACATGTTACCAACACTTAAACCTAAAAAAGTTAAGTTATCAACAACATAAAAACACATATGCTACAAAATGTATTACACACCTCCAACTTTCCATATGCATTTCCATCATTCTGCAGATCAGCAATCAACACTTCATCAATTAACTCTCTTGACCATATGTTCACAGCATAATGCCCCTCTGACAAATCAATATCCAACCCACTAACATCAAGTGAGTCAACATAAAGCAGCTTCAAGAAAAAAAATTAAAAACCAGAAAAAGAATACAATAAATACACTAACTAAAACATAAAACAAATTTCAATATAGAAAGTAATATTCACACAATATAAAAACAACAATGTGTACCTGCAAGAGAAAAAGGCAAGCCTGCGTATGACCACCACTAGAAAGCTCCTCATGCAGCTGGCCAGCGACAAACTTGCACCACTAGAACTTGGACACATTTCCAATGTTGTGCTGAAATTAGATAATGGAAAAGAAACTATCAACATAACATCAAAACTTGCACATATATTACACACCACCACAAAAACCTAAAACAAAAATGTTACCACCCCTATTACACACAGGTTATCATCACACCAATCAACAAAAACATATAATTTACCAGCCAAGACAAATATTGAAAATGAACAGACATGACAACTAAAACTTACCATGATAGGGTACCATTTATGGCAAACACGGTTCCGGGTGGTGGGTGGCAGAAGTGTAGATACAATGTACATCACATACACTTGATTGAACTCATCTCCATATGAAGTCATATCCTTCAAGATTTCAAAAACTCGAGTTCTCAAAGGTGTACCAGAATCATCAGGAAACAGAACAGGGGCAAGAGCACCCTGAATTTCTGCATCAGCATAATAAGGAACCGGCTCTTCACCAAGCGGCAATCCCAAACATCTGAATACACTATCCTTGTTGAGGGGTATCTGAAAGAACATTTCCTAATCCCTAGTGTTTTGTGTGTTAGATAACAATATCAAGGATTATTTAATGTGTGTTGAAGTGCTACAGATCTGTACACTAAAAAGGAAAGGAAACTGCCTTTTGGGGGGCGGATAATCCGCCCCTCGAGGATTTCCTTCAAGCCAAGTCCTGCGTCGCTCTCTGTATGGGGGCGGAGTTTCCCTCGGACTTTCAGGCCCTCGGGCGGATTCTCTCCCTAGGGCGGATAGTCCGTCCCTAAGGGGGGCGGATAATATGCCCCCTCAGGAAATTCCTTCAAGCCAAGGCCTGCGTCGCTCTCTGTATGGGGCGGAGTTTCCCTCGGACTTTCCGGCCCTGGGGCGTATTCTCTCCCTAGGGTGGATAGTCCGCCCCCTCAGGAAATTCCTTCAAGTCAAGGCTGTGTACTCTATGTATGGGGGACGGAGTTTTTCCCGGAGTTTCCGTCCTGGGGGGCGGTTTTTCTCCCCAGGGCGGATAGTCCGCCCCAAAGGGGGGTGGATAATCCGCCCCCAAACTTCTCCACCGGCTTGTTCTGGGCAGGGGGTATTTAAGCCTGTCTTCCCCCTCTGTCCAGAACTCTTGATTCATTCGAAAAAGACAAGATCTGATCTGCAACCTTCATCCAAGAGAGCTCCACCTAGATCCACCCAAAGGCCCCGTCCCTTGGGGAATCGAAGGAGGAGAACTCGATCTTCATCATCAGCAATCAAGCGTTTCATCTCCTCTCCATTAATTTGGAGAATCACCGATCTAGTATTTCTTGCAAATACCTAGATCCTTGTTTTGTTTATATTGATAAACCTTATTCTTGTGACAGCTTGTTGTCATCTCGGGAGCCCCCAATTCAGTTGTGGGTCTGTGCCCCGGTAGCGTTGTAAAAGGCACCGGTTCCCGCCTCGAAGGGATCCAATAGTGGAGAAGGTGGATCAGGCCTCTCGTTGCGAGATCCATCGGAGAATAGGGTGAGGCCTATTGTAGCGTGGTGGTATTAGAACCGCCCACCCCTCCAATGCAGATGTACTTCCCTTAACAAGGAAGGAACTACGGTAAAACAAATCCCTGTGTCTCCGCGTGCTCCACTACAGTTCCTTTGCTCCTCTCTTTACGTGCTTAGTAGGTAGGGTTGCATATAGGGAAATTCTCATAGTTACATATCTAGAGAATTTACTTTGTGTCAAGCCTAAAATTGAAAAAGTATTAAAAATTGGTTAGCACCTATTCACCCCCCTCTAGGTGCCCATACGATCCATTTCAATTGGTATCAGAGCCTCGACTCTTATTTCGGGCTTAACCGCCTAAGAGAAGTATGGGTTCCAAGGTAGATGGGAGTGATGCTCCGGATGTAGTCACCATGAATGATCTCAAGACGTTGGAAACAACCTTGGTGAGTTCTATGGAGGCTAATATGGAATATATTCGTCAAATGATAATGCGTCTCTCCACATCCACAACATCACCTCCATCTAACTCAGAGGCTACCACTCCGCAATCCAAGGAACCGGGTAAAACCGATTCCAAAGAGAACGAAGTGGTTGGTGATGACACTAGCAAGAGCTCCTCCTCGAAAAAGGATAGTGGTAAGGATGGATACAATGAGGTTTCTCATGTGTATTCTCCTGATCCACCTATCCCTCACCCACATATACATAATAGGGGTGATCCACCCAAACTTTCTGCATCTACTTTTTCTCAATGGCAATTTTTGATAAAGTCTCATGTGTGCAGTTCCTCCATTGAGTTGTGGAAAATCATAGAAAATGTCTTCATGTTGGAAACCCCAACAATCCCACAAGAATAGAAGTTGTTGATAGCCAACTCAACGCTACATCTCTACACATGATACAACTTGGTGTGGGTGACAAAGACATGCCACACATTCAGCATCTTAGCACTGCTAAGGAAGCTTGGGATGCCCTCACCGAGCTCTTCATCGGAAATGAAAGTATGAGAAGGAATAGATATGATGCTTTGAGCAACGAAGCTGAAGGATTCTATATGTTGGATGGAGAAGACCACGAGGACATGTATAGGAGGCTCAAGGCAATAACCACAACTTTCAGAAACCACGGTGCAGCTCATGTTGATGATGCATGGATCAAGCGCAAGTACGTCAGTGCTCTTATGCCATTTGAGCCCACAGATTTGAAAAGTATCCAAGGTAGGCATAACTATCACCTCATGACATCCAATGAGGCAATGCAAGAAATGGCCGCTTTCAAAGTGGCTGCCAAGAATGTCGAAGATGCTCGTGATCGAGCTATGGGGATGCAAAAGGGGGTCAACATGGCCCTGAAGACTAGTGTGATTGATCATGATGAATATGCCATAGAAGGTCTGGACTGTCCCGAGGATATAAAAAGGATCCATGGACAATACTTGGCTCTTTATGCTAGAAACTTTTGGAAAGATCCAGCCAAGGCTAAAGTTGAACTAGAACGCAAGAGTGGAGCCTATGGAAGAAAAGAAAATGGTCCCAAGCTGAGAACATGTTTCAACTATGGTGACCGGCTGCACTTTGTAGCTGAGTGTCCATATCAAAGTAGGGAAGATAATGGAGGAAGACTTATTTTCAAGGACAAATCAAAGGCTCCACGCAAGAAACAGTTTGTAAAGAAGAATGCTCCCTTCAAGAAGCAACCAAAGATTGTTCTAGTGGCTCAAGAAGAATATTCTTCGGGAAATGAAGATGAGGACGAGGACGATATCTCTCAAGAGGTGGCTGCTATAGCCACCACATCTACATCAACATCCCTCTTCGACTCTCCGAGCGAAAACATCATCAACAAAAATGCTACTTGTCTCATGGCAAGAAGCTCCGAGGTAACGACTTCTAACTCTTCTTTTCCTAAGGCTATGATTGACATGGATGATCCTACTAGTCTTAAGGTTAAAGAAGAGATTATTGCTTTGGACTATTTTTTCACTAACTTGCAAGGTGAGCACAAAGTACATTTTGAGGCTCTTATGGACCAGCTGGCCCAAAATGAAGCTCTTCTTGAAGAAAAGGGCAGAATTGAAAGGAAGGATGCAATGGAAATTGCATCCTTAAAAAATTCTCTATAAGAAGAAGAAGATGCTCGGGTTTCTCTTGAAGAGAGGCTTGAGTCCATTGAGGAGTCACATGAAGAAATAGTGGCTAAGCTTGTTAAGGAACGTGACAACGCAGTTGCCAAAGCAAAGAAGTTAAAGAAGGAAAAGATTGACTTTGGGGCTGCTCATGATAGACTCTCCGAGGAATTGGAGAAACTAGACATCGCTCACAAGGCGTTGAAAAGTGAATTCTCTATTCTCAATGAGTCAGATGATCAGCTCCAAATTTGATTGACCAAGTATGATGTTCCTAGCACATCTAAGTCAACATATATTCACAAGGAAAGTGATAGTATGGAAGAAGGTTTTGTCAATGACATCTCTCCCAAAGATAAGGGTGTGCTCGATGAAGTTCTTGGCAAGCAAAGGTCAAATCAGGGTAAAGAGGGACTTGGGTATGTCACCAAGTCCAAGAAAAACAAAAACAAGAAGAACAAGACCAAGAATGTGCAATCAAGGACAAGCACCACTGAGAAGAATGTCACAAAAGACAAGACTAACAATATTGGTTTTGCAGGGTCTCACAAACCAAATTATGAACTCTTTTGTGATGATTATGGTGATGTTTATGCTTATTATGTTGGTCCCTTTGATGAATATATTGCTTGGTCTATTTGGATCCCAAAGACCCTTGTTACTAACATGAAAGTACCCATTGAAAAATGGGTACCTAAAACCAAGAATTAATTCTCTTGCAGGGCTATGCTTCCGGTGGGTCGAAATGGGTGCTGGATAGTGGATGCACTAGTCATATGATCGGAAGCAAGGAGATCATCACGGAGATGCGTCCAAATCATGATAATATTACAGTCTCCTACGGTGATAAGTCTAAATCTCAGGTACTGGGTCTTGGCAAGGTTGTGGTTGCCCACGATATCTCTCTCGTGGACGTCATGCTTGTTGAGACCCTCGGTTACAACCTTCTTTCTGTTCGTGCTCTTGGCAAGATGGGTCTTGCTGTTTTTATCGATGATGATTTGGTGGTACTCTTGTGGAGCAAGTCTCTAAAGGTCGCTTTCATTGGGTACATCGAAAATGACCTGTATGTGGTGGACTTCTCGGGGAAAACCACTTCGGGTCCGATGTGTCTATTCGGAAAGGCCGACGTGGGCTGGTTGTGGCATCGCTGTTTAGCCCATGTCAACATGAGAACTTTGCAAAGTCTCCACAAGGGTGGCCACATCCTTGGACTAAAAGACAATGTCTCCTTTGCCAAAGATCGTGTTTGCAGGGCTTGTGTTGAAGGCAAAATGCATGACTCTCCCCACAAGAGGAAGACTATTGCGTCTTTAAAGAGGATCTTGGAATTACTTCATGTGGACTTATTTGGTCCCCCTTCTCATGCAAGTCTTGGTGGGAAGAAATATTGTTTGGTCATTGTTGATGATTACTCAAGATATACATGGGTCTATTTCTTCAAGCTAAAGAATGAGACTCAACAAACAGTCATTGACTTTGCCAATGAAGTTCAACGTCAACACAATGTTCCTATCTTGGCAATAAGAAGTGACAACGGCTCCGAATTCAAAAACTACACTTTGAATGAGTTTCTTAGCGAAGAGGGGATTATACATCAATATTCCGCTGCGTACACCCCTCAACAAAATGGTTGTAGCCGAGAGGAAGAACCGGACTTGGATGGATATGGCTAGATCAATGTTGGCTGAATTCAAGTCTCCTTACAATTTCTGGGCTGAAGCCATATCCACTGCTTGTCACTCATCGAACCGGCTCTACCTCCGAAAGATTTTGGACAAGACTCCTTATGAAATACTTACTGGTAACAAGCCTAACATCTCATACTTCAGAGTATTCGGGTGTAACTGTTTCTTTCTTATTAAAGGTGGCCGCTTGTCTAAATTTGAGTCCAAGGCTTTAGAAGGTATTTTTGTTGGTTATGGTGACGTATCCGACACTTATACAGTCTACAACAAGCTTACTGGGATTGTTGTAGAATCTTGTAGTGTGGAATTCGATGAAAATAACGGCTCCTTTGTAGGGCAAGTTGATGTTTGTGATGCAGATGTTGAAATACCCCAAGATGCCATAAGAAGAATGGGCGTGGGATTTTTCTGCCCCATTGAGGAACCACTTGTGGAGGATCGGGAAGGACAATGCTCCACTCAAGTGGAGCCCTCATCTTCACAAGATCAACAAGATCCTACTATTGGAGAAAACTCTGCACCGACACCGCAACCTGCTGAAGATCATAAGTCTCCTGGACGAGATGGTAGTCCCAGGCCGGACTATCCGCCCCCAAGGGGCGGACAATCCGCCCCTGGCACTCCAACTTGGTCCAGGGGATCCGAAGAAGAAGACAACAGCCAAGAAGTACCAGGATAGATTCTCCGGCCCCTAAGGGCGGATTATCCGACTCTGGATCTCCCAGTTCTGCCAGGCATCCTCAGGAAGAAGAAACTGGTGCCTCATCTCCTAGGTCGGATAGTCCGGCCCCTCCAAGGGGCGGATTATCCGGCCCTCAAGAACAAATTCTGCAGCAAGCTCCTATTGTTAACTCAGATCAAGATCAAGGGCAAGGCAGTGGTCAAGACAAGGATAAAAATACTGAATCAACTCCTTCTAGAAACAATAAGGACATTAAGGCTCGTCGCAAGGCTCGTGCTGATCGAAAACTTGAACTAAGGGGTCACACTCTTGACAAGGTTGTTGGTGATCTACGAAGAAGGGTGTCTACTAGAAGAGAACTTGCAAGCTTCTGTGATCATCAAGCTCACATTTCCATGGTTGAACCGAAGAAAGTCTTTGATGCTCTTGAAGACCCCGATTGGGTTGTTGCAATGCATGAAGAATTAAATAACTTCAAACGCAACAAAGTTTGGAATCTCGTAGAGAAACCCAAGGACTGCCGCAATGTTATCGGCACCAAGTGGATCTTCAAGAACAAACAAGATGAAAATGGCATTGTTGTGAGGAATAAAGCAAGACTCGTGGCTCAAGGATTCTCTCAAGTGGAAGGAATTGATTTTGGCGAGACTTATGCTCCTGTGGCTCGTCTTGAGTCCATCCGTATCCTTCTTGCATATGCAGCCCATCATAATTTTAAATTACAACAAATGGATGTTAAGAGTGCATTTCTTAATGGTCCTCTACATGAGTTAGTATACGTCAAGCAGCCCCCGGGTTTTGAGGACCCCAAATTTCCGAACCATGTCTACAAACTCGATAAGGCGCCCTATGGCCTTAAACAAGCCCCACGTTCATGGTATGAGCACCTTAACGAGCTTTTGTTAGACCGTGGATTCAAAGTTGGGCAAATCGATCCCACTCTTTTTACTAAGAAGGTTAATGGGGAGCTTTTTGTATGCCAACTTTATGTAGATGATATTATTTTTGGCTCTACTAACCAAGCTTTTAACGATGATTTTTAAAAGCTTATGACTGACAGGTTTGAGATGTCAATGATGGGTGAGTTGAGGTTCTTTCTTGGATTCGAGATCAACAAACTTAGAGAGGGAACCTTTATTAATCAAGCTAAGTACATCCAAGACATGCTCAAAAGGTTCAAGATGACGAATCTCAATGGCGTTGCTACTCCAATGCAAATAAAGTGTCATCTTGAGCTCAATCCCAAGGGTAAAGACGTGGACCAAAAGGTATACCGATCCATGATCGTCTCTCTCCTTTACCTTTGCGCATCTAGGCCCGATATCGTGTTAAGTGTAGGAGTGTGTGCAAGGTACCAAGCCGCTCCTAAAGAAAGCCACTTAGTGGCGGTCAAACGAATCTTTAGATATTTGGTTCATTCCCCGAATTTTGGGTTATGGTATCCTAAGGGTTCAAGTTTCTCTCTATGTGGTTACACTGATTCAGATTGGGCTGGTGACAAAGATGATAGAAAATCAACTTCTGGTGCATGTCAATTCTTGGGCAAGTCTCTAGTGTGTTGGTCTTCAAAGAAACAGAATTGTATTTCACTCTCAACCGTCGAAGCTGAATATATTGTTGCTGCTAGTGCTTGTACACAATTATTATGGATGAGGCAAACTTTAAAAGAATATGGTGTCAATTGTGACAAAGTGCCTCTATTATGTGACAATGAAAGTGCTATCAAAATTGTTTACAATCCCGTGCAGCATACAAGAACAAAACATATTGAGATTCGCAATCACTTCATTCGGGATCATGTTGCTCGTGGTGATATTGCCCTATCCTTTGTGAGCACGAAGAACCAACTTGCTGATATTTTCACGAAACCCCTTGATGAAGCAAGATTTTGTTATTTGAGGAATGAGCTAAATATCATAGATTCAAGGAGCTTGGCTTGACTACCCTTGCACACTCACTTGCTCTTATTCATGTATTTGGTTTAGATGCAGGCATAGACATAGGGGGAGTGTGGTCCTAATTGATTGGGCTAACCCTCCCCCCATAATGCCGAAAGCAAGTAAAATCATTTCCCTTAATATCATTTTGTGATATGTGGGTCATCGATGAGCATTGGTTTTGAACTCAAGAAACATCTTCACGGTGTCATGCCATGCGCTCCAACATGGTGGCTTCGGCCACCGCCCTCTTCCTTGAGAAGAGTTGGTTTCTAATGGTTCTCTTTGGATTTTCTTGCATATCTCTTGTTCTTATGAGAAACACACTCAACTTTGGCTTTTTTTATTTGATTCTTGCAAATTTGGGTGTGTAGTACCATCTCAGTTTGTCGCCCTAAACCCTACCTTCAGGGGCGTTAGCATCGCTCTTCTTACTTTTTGGCGTTTCGATGCCAAAGGGGGAGAAGTAGTTCTATTAGGTCTCGTGGATTTGCAAGGGTCGGGCGCAAGCTCTTGTGCTCTTTTTAGTGTGAACTTATTTGCTATTTGTGTTTGGATTATGTAAGACTATGTCATGCTCCACTATGTTTGGTATTCATGGAATTCTGGATTTATCTATTGTGGATCTCATGGAATTCTGGATTTATCTATGGATCATATTTGATGGCATATGGAATCATGGGATTATCTAATGTATGCATCAATATTGTTGAGATGTGCTTGGAGGCTATCAAGCTAATTATCTTCTTTGGCTATAATCACATCTCGGTGGTATGACCTTGTTTCCCAACCCACCCTGTTTCAATTATCTTTGCTATGAAAGTTGTATTCTCTCTAGTGTGTGTATTTGTATTCAAATGAAAATTTTAAATATGCACACATCTAGGGGAGCGTCTTTCATTTTTAAGGTGGCGTTAGCCGGTTTCGTTGCAAATCCTAGTATTGTCATCTAACACCAAAAAGGGGGAGATTGAAAGAACATTTCCTAATCCCTAGTGTTTTGTGTGTTAGATAACAATATCAAGGATTATTTAATGTGTGTTGAAGTGCTGCAGATATTTACACTGAAAAGGAAAGGAAACTGCCTTTTGGGGGGCGGATAATCCGCCCCTCGAGGATTTCCTTCAAGCCAAGTCCTGCGTCGCTCTCTGTATGGGGGGCAGAGTTTCCCTCGGACTTATGGCCCTGGGGCGGATTCTCTCCATAGGGCGGATAGTCCGCCCCGAAGGGGGCGGAGGCCTGCGTCGCTCTCTGTATGGGGGGCGGAGTTTCCCTCGGACTTTCCGGCCCTGGGGCGGATTCTCTCCCTAGGGCGGATAGTCCGCCCCTAAGGAGGGCGATCTGCCCCCTCAGGAAATTCCTTCAAGTCAAGGCTGTGTCACTCTCTATATGGGGGGCGGAGTTTTTCCCGTAGTATCCGTCCTGGGGGGCGGTTTTTCTCCCCAGGGTGGGTAGTCCGCCCCAAAGGGGGGCGGATAATCCGCCCCCAAACTTCTCCAACGGCTTGTTCTGGGCAGGGGGTATTTAAGCCTGTCTTCCCCCTTTGTCCAGAACTCTTGATTCATTCAAAAACGATAAGATCTGATCTGCAACCTTCATCCAAGAGAGCTCCACCTAGATCCACCCAAAGGCCCCGTCCCTTGGGGAATCGAAGGAGGAGAACTCGATCTTCATCATCAGCAATCAAGCGCTTCATCTCCTCTCCATTAATTTGGAGAATCACCGATCTAGTATTTCTTGCAAATACCTAGATCCTTGTTTTGTTTATATTGATAAACCTTGTTCTTGTGATAGCTTGTTGTCATCTCGGGAGCCCCCAATTCAGTTGTGGGTGTGTGCCCCGGTAGCGTTGTAAAAGGCACCGGTTCCTACCTCGAAGGGATCCAATAGTGGAGAAGGTGGATCAGGCCTCTCGTGGCGAGATCCATCGGAGAATAGGGTGAGGCCTATTGTAGCGTGGTGGTATTAGAACCGCCCACCCCTCCAACACAGATGTACTTCCCTTAACAAGGAAGGAGCTGCGGTAAAACAAATCCCTGTGTCTCCGCGTGCTCCACTACGGTTCCTTCGCTCCTCTCTTTACGTGCTTAGTAGCTAGGGTTGCATACAGGGAAATTCTCGTAGTTACATATCTAGAGAATTTACTTTGTGTCAAGCCTAAAATTGAAAAAGTATTAAAAATTGGTTAGCACCTATTCACCCCCCTCTAGGTGCCCATACGATCCATTTCAGTATCATTCCTCGAACCGGCAGAACAAATTCACGTGTATGCTTGTCTTATAAACTAGCAAACCAAGCCATAACTTCGTCGTGCAGTGATGAACACTTGATATGTAGCAAACAATCAAACTCCATTGATTCAATTGCTGCCTTCTGTTCAACTGAAGAAAATCCAGTAAACCGGTCACAGCAGAAGAAGATGCACTGTTATGTTTATGGGCAGGTTGTTTCTCACCCTCAACAACATTATCAACAGTCTTCCGCTTTCTCGGCATCGTGGAAACTACAAACAATTTAAAATGAAAAAATAAATATAAAACTAAACCATAATGATACACAAGAACTCATAGAAAAAAAGAAAACAATACCATCAGTACATAAGTTACCAATGATCATAACCAAATATTATCGTGCCAACAAAACACAAGTTACCAATGATAATAAGCTCATGTTATCATACCAACATAACATCAGTTATCCATATCAGTGCACACATAATATCATGCATTTTGCTCAAATTAGCATTACCAAATAGATCATAAACAAAATATGACAAAAACATTATGCAGTACTTAGTACTATTGTAATCAATGAATTTTATCCACACATCAATACATAAGTTACCCATGATCATAAAATAATGTTATCATGCCAACAGAACATAAGTTATCCATGCCAGTGCATATATATTATCATGCACTTTGCTCAAAAGTTACCAACAGAACACAAACAAAAAAATTATAGATACATGCCTAGTACTGTTGTTATCAATGAATACTCTCCAATGTTACCCATGACTAGTGCAAAATGTTATCAAGGGACCCTATACAATCTTACCCACCTCATAAACAAAAAATTAGAAGATACATAGCTAGTACTGTTGTTATCAAGGGTTCCTCTCCAATGTTACCCATGGGTAGTGCTATTGTTACCAAGGAATCAAAATTTCAAAATCCTAAAACATCCAGAGCAGTGCATCATATGATTTATAAATGATTTCTTATGGGAACCCCAGCTAGTCAAAATTTTATCATGCCATCAGTACACAAGTTACTCATACCATTACACATATGTTATCATGCAATTTGCTCAAAAGTTACCAACAAATTATAAACAAAATTTAACAAATACTTTATCCACTAGTCAGTACTGTTGTAATCAATGAATATTCTCCAATGTTACCCAAGGTTAGTGCTATAGTTATCAAGGAATCCTATACAATCGTACCCAATTCATAAACAAAAGTTAGCACATAACAGGTTAGTACTGTTGTTATCAAGGGATCCTATCCAATGTTATCCATGGATAGATCTGTGGTTATCAAGGGATCATATCCCATTGTTACCCATAGATAGATCAGTTGTTATCAACTAAATAGTATGCAATGTTATCCATGGCTAGATCTGTTGTTATCAAGCAATCCTGTTCAAATATAACCCATCTCAAAAATAATGTATAACACATCAAATCTCCATTAGACCATGGGGGAATATTACACATGGATCACATCATCTAAACATCAAAATTACATCACATGCAGTATATCTGATAAGAGAACATTACTCAAATGACACCAAAGGGGATCAGGGGGAGCACTCAAACCCATTTGAACAACGGGGGTTGAAGCATGAAGGAGCCAAACAAAATCAGCGGGCAAAATCACACACATTACAACTTACAAGCATGGATAACTACAGGAACTGCCGGAATCAATGACAAGCACAAAACCGACAAAATGGAACCGTTGAAAAATAGAGAAGGAAGGGTCGAAGCGACGGAGGAGAGAAACTGGAGGAGGAAGTAACCTGCTAGCACACCTGGAGGGAGCGACGCGTCGGCGACAGCAATGGCAAGAAGAAATGGCGAGGAACCGACAGAAACTGCCGAATTGCCCTGGAAATCACCGGAGAATAAGGGGAGAGAGAGGAGCGAGATTCCCGAAACGGTCGGGAGAAGTGGGAGACGATGATGAGTGGGGCCCCAGGTGATTGCGATGGTGGGATCAGGTGTGCGGCATTGAAACAAGCCACCAACCGTGTGGGGTTGTCCGGCTCCGTTCGATACAAATCCAACGGTCGTTGTGAGACCGCCGAGTTTTCACGTGTACCGAATGGTCTGAAGCTAGAAAGTTAATATTAATTCTGGTGTAAACTAAAAATACATTTCACATACTTCCAAGACTCCACTCCTGTAATAACCCAAGCTGATTGCCGTCTCAAACAAGGTTAGGCATCCCTCTACCCACATTTGGTGCGAGGTAACTAGGTAGGTGTTGGAATGAAGCAAGCTTGCCTATAAATCCGACAGTGAGAATTTGAGATGACTGTCTTGATCATGTGATGTGTGTGAAAAGAATCTGTGTTTATATTGTTCTTCGCAATCCAAATATTGAAGCTAGAAAAAATGACACGCACTAGCTATACAATATAATTGTCTTCAGTAATCTAGTATATGACCACCGAATATATGACACTGTTAAAAGATCAGTTCCTTTTGAGTGGACACTAGTTTCTTTCCCCTACCGGAACATTAGCATTCAACAGAATTATCATGGATAGTACATGACAACTTGCTTATTCTTAACATGACCAACCTGTAGTTCAGCACTTAACACGTTGACTTAACTGATGATATGCTCATATGGTAGTTCCGAAAGCATCAAAGAAAATGACCACCCTTTACTCAAGATGTGCAGTATTCTTTCTCTAAACAATTAGAATGACTAATTATAAAAATCATATCTACGCATTTCTGACGTCTATGTTTCAACTCCACAAGAAATCGTCCATTATGTTTTGCACATCAAAGTCATCATTAAGTGGGCCACACAACTAGTTTTGTTCTCGGGTTAAGGAGTAGTGGTTCCATGTTTACTCTGTCCACATTGTGCTTATTGGTGAAAGCTTTGCTAAAATTTAACATTCTTTCGAGACATTCACTGGGTAAGGATGGATGCAGTTGGCCCATGGACCGTTGGCATCGACGGCTTGTCGGCTGCAAACCCACACGGCTGTGTTACACCTGTACCCGTTTCCAAACCCAATCATACCCACTCTGTCACCCCTGGTTGCTTCAGGTACACTGTGTTGCATCTCTCGGGTCAGTCGAACTACAGTATTTCCTTGGTTGAATCTCTGCATCCTTGCTTGAACACAACCTGAGAACCCTGTCAGTTTCCAGAAGACCAGAACTACCCTGTAAGCGACAAGTTCAACTGTGAACGGATCAACAATGTTAATGTATCTTCTACAGGCCGCAGCAACAAAAAGCCCATTCATGGTCCCTACCTACTAGTCCTGCCCCTGTCACACCTCGGGATAGATCTAGAGCAGTAAAACATGAACAGTAGGAGACCACGACTGTTGGTTTTGAATTTCTACATGCTCTCCGTGTTGGCTATATTCTAGCTCTAGATCTTACCGGTAGTAGCTACTAGGATTGGATCTATAGCATCCGAGGGAGGGAGGGAGAGAGAGAAACCACGTGCGCCCTGGCTCGATGAACACGAGCTAGAGGGGATGCCGGAGCCGGAGTTGGTGGCCATGGGGAAAAGGGCGACGGCGTGGGTGTGCGGTGGTGGCAGTGTTCCCGTCGACTCGCGCTAACCCTAGATCGGTAGGGATATCGATGGGGCGTATGGCACAGCGACGAACCTCGTGTCTAGTGCTGCCGTACCCCACCCTTCATATATAGCGCGGCGACAAGGGCCCACCAACCATGAGGAGGTTGGGCGCCCCCGATCAGGGCGCGGATAGGGATCCCATTCGAGTCGTTGGACTCGCGCGGTAGAGAACAATCTAACATTCTCCCCCTTCACCTCAACTTTACTTTTAACTTTATACTTCATACTTTACTCGTTTCATCACAGATCAGTACATAGAGCATGTTTCATTGTCACAGTTCAATTGTCGATAGAATTAGACGTCCACTACACACTTTTCTATTTTGAAACAAATCCTGTTACTTTTGGACCTCTGTAGTCCAGGAATCATAGGCTTTCCATTAATCTCATGCCAGCTAAGTGTTTCTTGAACACATTGGGTGGTAAGCCTTTCGTTAGCGGATCCGCAAGCATATCCTTTGTCCTTATATGCTCGAGACTTATAGTTTGATCCTGGACTTTATCCTTCACAACATAATACTTTATATCTATTGACTTTGTAGCATTACTCGACTTGTTGTGAGCATAGAATACTGCGGGCTCGTTTTCACAGTACATCTTTAGTGGCCTGCTAATGTAGTCTGCCACTCTCAAGTCGGGTAGAAATTTCTTTAACCATAAAGCCTGCCCCATGGCCTCATAACATGCTATAAATTCTGCATACATCGTAGATGATGCAATTATTGACTGTTTGGCGCTTCTCCATGAAATAGCACCTCCTGCGAGAGTAAATACATATCCTGTCGTGGACTTTCTATCATCTTTATCTTCTGCAAAATCTGCATCTGAATACCATATTATTTTTAGGAAATCTAATCTTTTATATGTTAGCATGAGGCCTTTTGTGCCTTGCACTTAACGCAAAGCTTTTTTTACCATTTTCTAGTGCTCTATGCCTAGATTCTCTTGATATCTACCGAGTACCCTGGTGATAAAAGCTAAGTCAGGGCGAGTGCACACTTGTGCATACTGTAAGCTTCCAACGACCGAAGCATATGGTACTGAGTTGATTTGATCAATCTCATATTGGTTCTTTGGACATTGGAATTTTCCAAAACTGTCGTCCTTGACTATGGGAGCATGTGTGGCATTACTCGCATGCGTATTGTATTTCTTTAGAATCTTTTCACAATATGCCTTCTGAGACCGTCCTAACACTCCATTCTTTCTATCTCGGTGAATTTCTATGCCCAAAACATAAGAAGCTTCACCAAGATCTTTCATATCAAAATTTGAGGACAAGAACTTCTTTGTTTCTAGTAGTAGACTGACATTGCTGCTAGCAAGCAAGATATCATCCACATACAGAATTAGGAAAATGTATTTCCCACTTTTAAACTTTGCATAAATACAGTTATCCTCAACATTCTCTTTAAATCCAAATCTTTTGATTGTATTATTGAACTTTAAATACCATTGTCTAGAGGCTTGCTTTAACCCATAAATGGATTTCTTTAGACGGCATCCCATATGTTCCTTCCTCTCCATGAAAAAACCCTTGGGTTGTTTCATGTAAACATTCTCTTCTAAATATCCATTTAGAAATGTCGTCTTTACATCCATTTAATGCAACTCTAAATCAAAATGCGCAACTAGTGCCATTATGATTATGAAGGAATCCTTACATGAGACCGGAAAAAAGTTCTCATTGTAATTTACCCCTTCTCTTTGTGTAAAGCCTTTTGCCACAAGTCTTGCTTTATAATTTTGTACATTCCCATTGGAGTCATACTTTGTTTTGTAGACTCATTTGCATTCTACTGTTTTGGCTCCTGTAGGAATTTCCTCTAAGTCCCAAACATTGTTGGAACTCATCGATTTCATTTCATCTTCCATTGTCTCTACCCACTTGGCTGAGTGAGGGCTTCTCATGGCTTCTTCATATGAGGTGGGATCACCCTCCATATGAACTGTTTCTATGTTTTAAACTTTGTAAATTTCTTTAGAAATGGCTGGTCTTCTTTCTCTTTTATACCTTCTAAGTTTGTCAGACTCTTGATCATTTCGTGCCTCAGGTTCTGGCACATTTGCTGTGTGTGGTTGTACCGTCTCCCTTTCATGCTCAACAGTGGGTTCAGGCGGCTCCTGATGGACAGGTTCCGAACCTTATCTCATTGTTGTCAAATGTGGAGTCACAACAGGTGCCTGCGCCACAACCTCAGGGGTTGTCGATGGTGGCACAACAGGTAACGAGAAAAATGGCTCCTGAGTCATCGGATTAGGTCCATGCACCCTCTTCTCCTCAAGATCGATTTTCCGAGCTACCATGCTCTCCCTCATCAATTCGTCCTCCAAGAAGACTGCATGTCTCGTTTCTACAAACTTTGTGTATTTTTCAGGACAGTAGAAACGATAACCTTCTGATCTATCGGGATAGCCAATGAAGTGGCAAGTTACTATTTTGGGGTCTAACTTTGCAATATTTGGATTAAATACTTTTTCCTCAGCTGGGCTCCTCCAGACCCTCAAGTGGCGCAGAGAGGGGACTCTGCCTGTCCACAACTCGTACGGTGTTTTGGGCATCGACTTGCTTGGTACTCTGTTGAGAATGTGAATGATGGTTTTAAGCGCCTCCATCCATAATCCTAATGGGAGGGTGGAATAGCTCATCATGTCGCGCACCATATCCATAAGGGTACGGTTACGCTTTTCAGCTACTCCATTTTGATGAGGTTCGTCCGGCATAGAATACTGGGCAACTATTCCATTTACCTATAGAAACCTTGCAAAAGGTCCAGGTACTTGATCATATGGAGTGTGCCGACCGTAGTACTCCCCCCCCCCTCCCATGGTCAGACCGGACTATTTTAATTCTTTTATCATGCTGATTTTCAACTTCGGCTTTGAATATTTTAAATTTATCCAATGCTTCTGATCTTTCTTTGATTGGATAAATATAACCATATTGGGAGTAATCATCTGTGAATGTTATGAACGAATCATAACCATCCACACTTTTCACAGGAAACGGTCCATAAATATCAGTGTGAATGAGTTCTAGTGTTGTTGTACTTCAGTTTGCACCCTTCTTTGATTTGCTTTACATATTTTCCTTTTATGCAATCTATGCATTGTTAGATATCTGAGACTCTAATGGAGGAAGAATGTCATTTTTAACGAGGCTTTCTATTCTTCCCCTCGAAATATGGCCTAATCGACAGTGCCATAACTTCGATGAGTCATGAGTTCGCTTTATTTTCTTTTGTTCTTTGTTTGATAAGGAAATTTGCTCACTCAAATTACACACAGAAAACACTTTTTCATGCAAGTATAAAAAATAAAGCTTATCGTGAAGTGAAGCAGTGCCCGCACAAGCATTTTTAAACCATATGGCACACTTGCCATGTCCAAAATAACATTCATAACTGTTTTTATCCAAACATGACACACTTATTAAGTTTCTGTGGACCGAGGGAACAAATAAAACATCTTTTAACAGAATAATAAAACCATCAGCTAGCTCCAAAGGAATGTCGCCAACAGCTTCAACTTTTGCTTGAACTCCATTCGCAACTTCAATGCATCTTTCGCTTCTTTGCATAGTTCTTGTCGAATGGAATCCCTGTAAAGAATTATCAACATGAACAATTGCACCTGAGTCAATCCACCAAGTGGATTTCGAAAACTGTGTATACAGGGATTCATTTACAAAAGAAATTGTATCTATACCTTTCTTTGCCATTATGGACTTGAGCCATTCTAGGCAATCTTTCTTGAAGTGCCCATACTTCTTGCAGTAGTGACACTGGTCCTTGTCCCCTAGAAGACTCTGCTGATGCTGACACTGTTGGGGGACTTTTCCATGTGGCTTGGAGCGGGAACCACCATGGTTGCTGTTGTTGAAGGTTCTCTTCCTATTGTCCTTCACGTAGTTCAGAGAACCACCATGAATGGACTTGAGCCTTTATTCCTCTTGCGTACACATGCCAATGGTATTTTCAATGTCCCATTTTTCAGGAGACATGTTGTAGTTGATTACAAAGTTCTCAAACTATTGGGGAAGGGAAGCCATGACAAGGTGAACCAGCAGAGTAGGCATGAGCTCGAGGTCATCATCCATGAGCTTTAGTTTAGCAGCCATGTTGCTCATCCTCAAGATGTGCTCCCTGATGCCATGTGCCCCTCCTGTATACTTTTCTGTGACCAACTGTTTGAGCAGCTGGGTGGCATACATCTTTGAAGAGCCAGTGAACTGGCTCTTTATCTTTCCAAGAAACTCGCCAACTATAGTGCACTTTTTGATTGAGCCCACAATGGCATTCTCAATCGTATTCTTTAGAAAGGCCATGCACTTTTTATTGGCATTTACCCACTTTTGGTTGTCAATGGAGTAAGCCAACTCTAGTGGAGCATGGTCCCTTTTCCTCTTCTCCCAAGAAGCATTATCATCAGCAGGATCTCTTTCTGGGTCTTTTGGCTTGATTGGCTGTGGAGTCTCCACAACCCAGTCAACCTCGGCACACACGAATGTTAGGTCCACTTTTTTCCTCCACTCAGTGTAGTTGTCCCCCTGAGCATCGGAATGTCCTTGAGGCAACTCATGAGGTTGAGACCTCCTGAAAACCACAAAGATGTGAGATAACAAAAACAATTGTATGCATTAATCCAACGTTGGTATAAATTAAACATACAACTGTTTGTGCAATTAAAATTATATCACCATTGGGCAAAAATAAAAATAAATGCACCTTTGACACATAATAAACAAATCAGGATCATGCTATTAATAACGTTGGTCATATAATAACAGGACCATAATCAACTTTAATATTGACTTTATCACATCTTTAAAAAATTTAATAATCACTTTATTGCATTTTAGCAATTTCTTTTAACTATTTGCAGCGGAAAAATAATGCAATTAATCAACTTTTAAAACTTTACAGAAAAATTCTGTCACTTTTGAATTCTCTAAACAAAACTTTCGTTGGAATATTTTGAATAGAAAAAACTGTACAAAATTTCATAAAAAAAACTTGATAAAAACATCAAAATAGCCTCTGTAAAAATAAAAGACAGAAAACTGGTCGCACTGTAGAATTTGTGAGCGCGGCCCACGTTGGCCCACGGCCATCCGTGGACTTTTCCTATCTAACGCACGCGCGACCCACGTTCCGGCCGAGCGACATGGCGCTGTGCGCGTCGCCCAGTGGCTTCCTAGAGCCCACCAATGGCCCAACGTCATCCCAGGCTCGCAAGGCCCGTCTGTGGCCCACGCGCCGCCAGCGACCGCCCGCGCCGCTTCATCTTGGCCGCCCATTGCTCGTGACCTAGATCCTTGATACGTTGTAAATGTATCTATAATTTTTGATGCTTCATGCTTATTTAGTATCTACTTTGCTTTGCTTGTCTACACTTTGAGGTGCTTTTTACATGTTTTCTGGTACTAACCTACTAACAAGTTGCAACAGTGCCAGATGCCTGTTTTCTACTGTTTTTGGTTTCAAAAAAGTTAGTAAAGAAATATTATTGAAATTGGACGAGACAAACATCAAAGTCAATTACTTTCCGTGGGGAACAAGAAGTCCAGAGGGGAGCCGGAGAGGCCGGCAATGGCGGCCAGACCCACCCTAAGCATGGGTGGGCCCTGCCCCGCGCCTGGGAGGGGTGTGGGACCCCTGGCCGTCGCCTCGGCCCCCTTCGCCTATAAGAAGCCCTCGATGCAGAAACCCTAAGCACCGGATCAAATCTCCACGAAACCGTCTGTAGCCGCCGCCACCATCGTCCCTAGATTGGGAGGGATCTGAAGTTCTTCCCGGCACCCTTCCGGAGGGGAGATCATCCTGGAGGCCTTCTCTCCAGTATGATGTGTGAGTAGTTCCACCTTGGACTATGGGTCCATGTAGTAGCTAGATGATTGTATCTCCTCCGTTGTGCTTTCATGTATAGATCTTGTGATCTCCGTTCATGATCAAGATCTAAACTATTTGTAATCATGCATGTTGTGTTTGCGGGGATCCGATGGATATTGAGATTATTATGTTGATTTGATTAATGGTTTTGTCTTTATGATTCTATCATGTCTGTGTTGTTTGCGATCTTGCATGCTCTCCGTTGTTAGTAGCTATCTTGGCCAAGTAGTTGCTAGTGACTCCAAGAGAGGGTATTTATGCTCGATAGTGGGTTCATGCCTCTAGTTTCCAAGATAAGTGACAATAATATCTTCGGTTGTAGATGTGATGTTGCTACTAGGGAGAAAACAACGGTCTCTTATTCATGGAACATGTGGACTGTTTACCTTACACACTTTGCTTAAAGCAGTTGTCTGTTGCTTGCAACTTAATACTGGAGGGGGTTCGGATGATAACCTGAAGGTGGACTTCTAGTCATAGATGTAGTTAGATGGAGGTCTATGTATCTTGTTGTATTGTCCAATCGAATCTCATAGGATCTTTCTGACTAGTATTGCATTGTTATGCCTTGCTCAGTTCCTGTCAATTGCCCTGCTGTAATTTGTTTACCCTTCATGCCATGTTGTTTATCTAAGGAGAGCACCTCTAGTGAACTATGGACACCGGTCTAATCTTTACCATTAATACATCTTTAACTGTTACTTGTTTACTTGCTGCAAACCATTACCTTCCACACCATACATTTAATCCTTTGTTACAGCAAACCGGTGAGCTTGACAACCTCACTGATTCGTTGGGACAAAGTCTTGAGTTTGTGTTGTGCAGGTCTCCACGTTGCTTGCAACACCTTTGAGACATTTCCTTCCTCCTTCAGGTTTGATAACCTCGGTCTCTACTGAGGGAAACTTGCTGCTGTGTTTCAGGTTCCGACGAAGTGTCCCACGTCAACACTGGGGTGCACGCATCAAGATTTCTGGCACCGTTGCCGGGGAGGCTAAGGACATCTTCACAAGGGGAGTCCTTCACTTCCTTTCTCTCTACTTTGTTTTTAGTTTGCTTTGTTTCTTTTTCTTGGTTTTGTTTGCCTCTTTTCAAAAAACACAAAAAAATTAGTCTAGTTTGGTTTGCTTGTTTTATTCAAGAACACAAAAAATTAGTTCCTACTCCAGTTGCTGGTCTGTTGTTGCCTTGCTTGGTCATGCTTCCTATAAATGGATAGTTTCTTTGAAACTAGTTCTTATTGGCAAGGTGGTTCACAGAAGAACAAAAGTATTATTATAAGTAACACCGTTTGACACAAAAAGGGAAATACTTATGAGAACAAATTGATAGGTTGAATACTATTGCTAGAGATGTGTGCTCTACTTATAATCTTACCTATTGCTTTGATAAAGCTTGTTGCTGCAGGAGGTATAAATACCTACCTTTTCAATGTGAGTATAATGATAATGTTACCATATCTTCTTATGTTAAGGGAAATTATGACTTTTATGATGTGGAATAAATTGAAGAATTTATTGCCTTCAAGGGTGCATTTGAACTTGCTAGTTTGCTTGAAAATACTGATGATGCACCTTATGAATGTGAGGTTTATGAGATACTTAAATTTTGCTTTGATAATTACAAGGAAGCAAATGGCTATATTCTTGAATATTTAATAGGCGTTTTTCACAAATGGAAGAGACTAATGCCTTGCAGGAGACTATGGAAGAAGAAATTGTTGAAACTGGAAGCTCATTAGATAAAAAAGAGGGGGAGAGTGATGAACAAAAGGAGGAAGAATGGATCTACCCATGCCTACCTTCTACTGAGAGTAACTATTTATCCCTTACATTATTTGATTGTCCCCCATGCTTACCAAAGGAGGGTGAATGTTATGTTCCCGTGGATCCTATTGAAATATCTATTTTGGGTAAAACCTGTGAAGGTTTTAATCCCACTATTTTTGAGCTTGATAGAAATTATGTGTTTGTATATCATGAAAAACATGCTTTATGTGATAGCTATATTGTTGAGTTTATTCATGATGCTACTGAAAATTATTATGAGAGAGGAAAGTATGGTTGTAGAAATTTTCATGGTACTGAAACACCTCTCTTTGTGCTAAAAGTTTTGAAGTTACTCTTGTTTTATCTTCCTATGCTTGCCACTTTGTTCTTTGTGAATTTATTTGTGTATAAGATTCCGATGCATAGGAAGAGGGTTAGGCTTAAATGTGTTTTGAATTTGCTTCATGATGCTCTCTTTGATTTCAATTCATATTTCTTATGTGAGCATCTTCACAAACTATCAAGCCTAACTTAAAGGAGTTAAAGAAAAGTACTTGTTGGAAGATAACCCAAGAGTTTCCTTGAGTCTTGGAAGTTATTACTTCAGTAATGACCTCTCCTTATCATTTTTGTTTGCTTTTTGTACCAAGAATGACCTCTAATGAGAGGGAAGTAAGATTTGGGGTGCTGTTGTCCCGAAACAGATTTCTCTTATCCACCAAAAAAATTTGTGAGGAGTCTTTGAAACTCGGATTGAGCTAAAAATTTACGAATAAATCCCCCAGTATGTTAGATAACTTTCGTTAGTTTAACACTCTTTTATTTGAGCAACAGAAGATGTTCGAAAAAATCGGTTTCTACCTGCTGGTCTGTTTTGACAGATTTCTGTCATTATTTGCATTTGCTTCTTATTGATTCCTTTTTGAGTTCTTTTTAGGTGAATTGAGATTTTTGAAGGAGTTAATACTGTAGCTTGTGTTTTTAATGAAAAGCCTTGCTGTTTCAAAGCTTTGCCAGAGGTCTAATATCTTTTGAATACACTAATGTTGCTAATGAAGATTGTGTGAAGTTTTGTATGAAGGAAAAATTTCAGGTGTAAAGAGAGAATGATGCAATGAGATGAAGAATGGACAAAAGCTTAAGCTTGGGGATGCCACCATGGTGTCACCCCAAGAAATATCCTAGAGGTACAAGCGTCAAAGTTTGGGGATGCCCAAGGCATCCCCTTCTTCATCAATAAAAGGCTCAGGTTTGTCTAGACACTTCGTTTTTATTGTTTCATGCACAGTTGTGTTGTTCTTGGAGCGTCTTACTTTTCGTTTGCTTTGCTTAGTTTGTTTAGTTTTATTGAATAAAGTAGTTTGGACCCCCGTTCTCGCTGTGTTGTTTTGCAAACAAGTTGCTTGGTGTTGGAAAGGAGTAGTAAGTTTTTGCTTGAAGTGCAAGAGGAGCTTGCATTGACTGTGACTTAGACTTCAGCATGACATGCTAGGTGTTGTTTTAGCATTATGCTTAGTGATTATTGTTGTAGCATGTCTTGTTCCAAACAATTGGTATTGCTTAGTGTGCCTTGAAGAAATTATGCGTTGTTTTAGCATGCAAAAGCATAGTATTGTGGTATTCTCTTTTGATGTTTTGCTTGGGTTGACTTGGCACATGCTCACACCATGTTATGACTATGACAAGTCATCATAGCCTCTATGATCATTTAGTTCTTGACTTGTAGTACCACTCTTTGCTTTGATTAGTATGCTTTGTTGCACTGCATGTTTATGGCCATTACGCTCTCTTAGTTGGTTGCTCACAGTCTTTTGCTAGCCTCCACTTGTATGAGTAAGTTCTACTCATGCCTCCAACTCCCAAGAAACCAAGTTATTCCAAAGTGTCCACTATAAAATCCTATGCATGGTGTGTTACACCATTCCAAGTATATTCTTGTTTTCAACTATCTTCCCATTAAAAACTATTTTGTTATGTGAAAACTTAGTGATTAAAGCCCTCACGAACTTGATGGCACACTTCATATTCTTTGCCCCTAATAAACTTGAACCATTGTGACAACTATGTTGTATATGCTTGCAGTTATACGTTGGAATTAACAGAACCATGTTGTCACGGAGAACGTTTTCAACATTGCACTTGTACTTTGTACTCATTTGATATCATGCTCTTTTATCTATGGATGTCACCGGTATGAAACAAAGAGGGAACTTGTACGTCCATGGAGTTTGTATCATGTTTTAGAGAAACCCTTGGGCCGCTAGCCTAAGCCATGCCTAATCATGGTGGAAACTTGCAGCATCACCATAGTGACATCTATGAAGCATTCTTCTTATAGAAAAAGAGACACATTGAGAAAAGACGAAAGAGAGAAAAAAAGCACCATATTCCCATGGTACATAAGAAGATTGCTGAGATGCTCATTGTATGCTTGCCTTGTCATTTTGGTTATGGGAAAGCTCATGTACCATGTGCAAGGGGTACCCCGTTGGCGGTTCTAAATGATATGCAAATACTTATAATGACAAGAACTTACATGGGCCCAAAGTTGAGTATGCATGAGGTGTGGCCCTCGTATTCAAGGGACTTGAGATTGCCAACTTATACTTCGTCGAGCATATACTCCATATTTGCCACTTTAACCTTAACCACTTCAAGATGCTTATGATAGGGGCAATAAAGGCTGAAAGCTAACAAGTACCATAATTTTTGGAAGCTCTTTTTGAAACTTGTAATCCCTGCTTCCTTTATAAAAAGGCCTTTCTTTCACCACTATTGAGTCTCCACCTTCTACCTTTAGGCACTATTAAGAGAGCATAGTTGTCATTCTGTGTGTAGTGTTCCAAAGCTTACTGATTGATGCATATTGTGATATTACTTGTTCTTGTACTATTTGTTTCTAGTCACCCTTGTGAACTTTGAAGGTGTCTTATGCATTTATATTGCTACTCTATGAGGGACAAGCTGATTGCCACTATGCTATGTTTTCTGTATGTAAAACAAACAAACATTTTTCATTGCATATTATTCATGATCTTTGTTTGTAGCTTGTCATGTTGCATGCATAGTTACTATGTCCTATTGTTAGAACTCCATCTTTCATGTACATGTTTAGAGTTCTTTGATCCCAGCTTTTAATGCTTGCAAATAGTTGGATCTTTATTGTGAGGGTGCATGTCACCTCAAAAATTATTCTTTTTATCACTTACCTACTCGAGGACTGGCAAGAGTTAAGCTTAGGGATGCTGATACGTTGGAAACGTATCTATAATTTTTCATGCTCCATGCTTGTTTAATATCTACTTTGCTTTGCTTGTCCACACTTTGAGGTGATTTTTACATGTTTTATGGTACTAACCTACTAACAAGTTGCAACAGTGCCAGATGCCTATTTTCTGCTATTTTTGGTTTCAGAAAAGTTAGTAAAGAAATATTCTCGGAATTGGACGGGACAAAGGACAAAGTCAATTACTTTCCGTGGGGAACAAGAAGTCTAGAGGAGAGCCCGGGAGGCCATCCAGGGGGCCATGCCCACCCCAGGCGCGGGTGGGACCCACCCCGCGCCTGGCTAGGGTTTGGTGGCCCTGGCCGCCTCCTCGGTCTGCCCCTTCGCCTATAAGAAGCCCCCGATGCAGCCCTGAGTACCCGATCAGAAATCCACGAAACCGTCTGTAGCCGCCGCCACCATCGTCCCTAGATCGGGGGATCTGAAGTTCTTGCCGGCACCCTGCCGGAGAGGAGATCATCCCGGAGGCCTTCTCTCCGGTATGATCCATGAGTAGTTCCACCTTGGACTATGGGTCCATGTAGTAGCTAGATGGTTGTATCTCCTCCTTTGTGATTTCATGTATAGATCTTGTGAGCTCCGTTCATGATCAAGATCTAATCTATTTGTAATCATGCATGTTGTGTTTGTGGGGATCCGATGGATATTGAGATTATTATGTTGGTTTGATTAATGGTTTTGTCTTTATGATTCTATCATGTCTATGTTGTTTGTGATCTTGCATGCTCTCCGTTGTTAGTAGCTATCTTGGCCAAGTAGTTGCTAGTGACTCCAACATGGGATATTTATGCTCGATAGTGGGTTCATGCCTCTAGTTTCCAAGGGAAGTGACAATAATCTCTTCGGTTGTAGATGTGCTGTTGCTACTAGGGAGAAAACAACGGTCTCTTATTCATGGAACATGTGGACTGTTTACCTTACACACTTTTCTTAAAGCAGTTGTCTATTGCTTGCAACTTAATACTGGATGATAACCTGAAGGTGGACTTCTAGTCATAGATGCAGTTGGATGGCGGTCTATGTATCTTGTTGTATTGCCCAATCGAATCTCATAGGATCTTTCTGACTAGTATTGCATTGTTATGCCTTGCTCAGTTCCTGTCAATTGCCCTGCTGTAATTTGTTTACCCTTCATGCCATGTTGTTTATCTAAGGAGAGCACCTCTAGTGAACTATGGACCCCGGTCCAATCTTTACCATTGATACATCTTCCATTGTTACTTGTTTACTTATTGCAAACCATTACCTTCCACACCATACGTTTAATCCTTTGTTACAGCAAACCGGTGAGCTTGACAACCTCACTAATTCATTGGGACAAAGTCTTGAGTTTGTGTTGTGCAGGTCTCCATGTTGCTTGCAACTCCTTTGAGACGTTTCCTTCCTCCTTCAGGTTCGATAACCTCGGTCACTACTAAGGGAAACTTGATGTTGTGCTCATCACACCTTGCTCTTGGGGTTTCAATGAAGTGTCCCACGTCAACACTGGGTGCACGCATCAATCCTACGGCCCCGCGTTGGTTTTGGCTGAACAAAAACCTATCCGCACCGCAGCCCCCTCTAACCCTAGCTCATTTCGCCCCCTCCCATCCCGCGAGCCCCTCCCCCCGCTCCTCTCTATCTCTGGCGGCGCTCTCCCGCAGCGGGTGAGTCAAGGTGGCCTAGCCTACGGATGGCACCCGCGACTGTTGGGTGCTGGTGGAGCTTAACCAAACCCGCACCCGTAATCTCAGATCTTTCCCGCAACCCGCACCTGCATGTGGGTATAGATTTTATCCCATACCCGCACCCATCGAGGGTAAAAAACGCGGGTAATACCCACTCATTAGTCCAAACAACTTAACAAGGTATTGTAATAACATAACATATAAAAAATGATAGCATATATTTTCATTCATTCACGATATCAGCAAGCAAGCAAATATATATTAAATAATAAAAATACATAGCCAAACACATGATATATGTAAAGAAAACAAGTTATGTTCAAACATAAGTTGCATAGAAATTATATTTTTCAAATTTTGAAATTTCAAAAGAATTGCAAAACAGTCACACGCCATACCACAATCAGTCACATAACAACACTCGTCAACTCCGGAATTTCACAATTTTTAAGAAAAATGATATAATACTAATGCCCCACGTGGCATCTACTAAGATGTCGGGTGGGTGAGTATGCGGGTGCGGGTTTTCTATTACCATACCCGCACCCGCAATACCCAATGGGTAGAGATTTTTGCCCAATTACTTACCCATGGGTATAACTTTACTACCATACCCTTAGCCTAATGGGTAAAAACCCGCAGGATAAGCGGGTTGCGGGTACCCATAGCCTAGCCTCCCGGCGCAGCGCCGGTGACGAGCAGCCCCTCCCTCTCCCAGCGCGCGAGCCCCTTCTCCCCCACTTTCTTTGTCGCTGTCCACCTTCCCCATCCCGCGACGCCGCAACAGTGAAGAGGACGGTGACGAACGACAAAGCCGCGGCGCCCCCTGCCCCCCTTGTCGGCGGTGCGTCCACCCGAGGGTGGGCGCACGACCGTCAAGCGGCGCAGCGGTGGTTCCCCTTGCCGGCGCACGGGCGGTTTCTCTTTTCTGATTTTAGATCTAGGGTTTGCATTTGGGGATTTGGGGATTTTCTTTTGACCTTTTCTTTTCGGTTTCGGGATTTGGGAAGGATCTCGGAATAAAACCGGGGCTTTTCTTGGAGCTTTTGGTGCGGGATCTAGGGATTTGGGATCTTTGCTTTGCCCCCAAAGGGGTTGTTCTTCTTCTAGATATCTCACAAGGGATGCCCATCTAGATCGAAAGGAATGGCGCGGCCGTAAGGGAGGCGCACTATAGATCTAGGGTTTCTTTCTTTTCTTCTTTGATTTTCTTTTGCTACATGAGAAATATCTACAGAGCAACTTGGCTCTGATACCATTGTTGGCTATATTCTAGCTATAGATCTTACCGGTAATAGCTACGCCGACGGCTTTTCTACGCCGACGGGAGAAGAGGCTACGCCTACGGGGCTGTACGCCGACGACCATATGCCGACGACAGCCGTCGGGCCAGCCTACGCCGACGACATTTAGGGCCTACGCCGATGGGACCCGGCCGTCGACGTATTCAGCTTCTCCTGTAGTGAAAGTCACATAAGGATGCATACGGACATAGGTTATTATTAGACTTTCCCCGAATAACAGAAGCCATAAAGTCTCGGTTTTTGGATTTTCAATCTGAGATTCTTAAAATTTTGCTTTCTCGGAGGAGTTTAAGTAATTAGATTGGCCGTATCTAACAGTAAAAGAGCTGTCTCTTCAACATTTATGTTCAGTACCTTCTTGATTATCAGAAATTTAAAGTGCTCATGTATCATGTGAAAACTAGGAAATTTGGCGCGGTGACACACCGCGCCCATTGACGAAACTTTTTTTTTCTATACAAATTCATTTATAATTTTTTGGTCCAATACACTTTTATTTGTCAGTTTTAATTGAAGTATATTGCCTTCAATGTAGCTTGTGAACATACACAACTACATGCCTGAAAACGAATTCAGAAATTGTGCCAGAGTGACGCTAAATCAAAGGGACTATTGTCTAATGATGTAGCTAAATCAAAGGGACTATTGCCTTCAAGGTACTATTCACCAGTTCAAAAGATAAACCTATACAGCAGGATACCATTCAAGGACAACTATGTTCTTTAGAAGAAAACTGACTAAATGCTAGTCCAGAAAGCCGAACATGGCATGTGCATATGTATTCATCCAGGTTAACATGTTCATATATGCTCTACAGTCTAAAACAATTGGAAATTCCATTTTAATTGGCGGCAAGAGTTCTACTACCATCCTACTGATTCAAGTGTTCACCTCCTCTCCCACATCCTGCATCAGGGTGACAACATTCGGAAACAGCTTTGAGTGGACAAAGAGGACATTGGGAGCTGAGAATATACTTAAGATTACCATAACTAAAAGAAAATGCAGCTGACTCTCACTGCAAGAGAACAATCTATGTAACATCGCAATACACATATGCAAGCCAAACATTGGTAGGCCAACTGCCCTTCTTATTGCCCATCCTCATATTCATGACTTATATCTTCCACACTTCTGAGGGTTGAAGAGTTCTGCCATTCCCCCTTCTTGATATCCACTTATCCACATTATGTCAATGAAGAGAACACATATATATAATTAATGTGATCGCCTCAATCCTCAATGAAGTGAAGAGGAATGGATACTTTGCATTGTCTCTAGGCTCTTCTTTGTTGGAGTGGTGAAGTGCAGAGCCTGTAAAAACTCTAATTTAAAGGCAGAACCGTGATATAAAAATAAGTAATGTTCCTTTTGGTGTCGTACTTTGTTGTTTGTTCTGTATATTATCAATGACGTCTACTATCCAAACCTGCAAAATCTGTAACAATTCAACAGCACAATTAAAATCTTCTTGTAAGTAGAGGAATCACAAATTATGCATTGAACCCATAATTTACGTATTTGTACGACCCATTTTTTCCACTATGGTGCAAGAATCAAGCATGGATATACATACTGATTCCATTGTAAAGCCGATTTAAGCTTTCCTATTTCACTATGATTTAGACGTCTGACTTGCCATTTGTCTTGTACAGTAACATGGCTACTTAAAATACTTGGGAGTTAAACAGTTCTGGTCCTAGCAAATTCAGTTCACTTGTAATACATAGTACAGGTAGGAGATAATGAGAACAAAAGAACATAGAACATGTAAGACCCAATGGTCTAAGTGATTCAGAAATATTGAACATGTGGGACCCAATTTAGTAATGTAGGTAACAAAGAAAGTATCATAAATTATTTAATCAAAGTAATAGCACGGTGTTACAACAGAATCAAATTGTCAAAATCTTAAACCTTTACCTATGTTATGCCATAGGGACAATACCGATTTGAAGAAAGAAAATACATCCGACAACACCTCATGAGAGTAATCCAAGTCTTTCTTCGATGTAACTGAGCATTGACATGAGACTTCTCAAAAGATTTATCACTAATTGGTGGGAGACGGGGCTGAAAATTGCAAAAAATAAAATAAAGTAGAAATGCTTTGTTAAACAATATTCCTCGTGCCCTTCAGGAAGCAGTATTTCTTGTGCCCTTGTTTTCCAGAAACTGTTGGTCATGGAAAATGAGAACTGCATATGAGTTTGAATCTCAAATCTTGGAAATGGATGGTCACGCAAAGCGAGCAAATTTGTTAATATGCACAATGAATAGACCAGGAAAATCCAATTATTTGAAAATTATATGAAGAACTAAATAAGGTAATAAATGTAATTTTAAAAATAAAATACCTCACGTAACCATTTTTTTACTATATACATATCAATTTGACTAACACTGTGGCTCGAACAAATCGAGTTTTGACCGAAGAACCGAAAATTGAAAAGTATAGCTGTTTGTGACTAAATGTTCATAGATAAGTATAAGATTGCAAAAAGCTCTTTACATAATTCAAAAATGCAAGTATAGCAATAAAACCATGATCAGTTAATTTGGTCTCAATAATAAATTCTAATATGATCGCGGACCCCAAATTTGTCCTACATACAGTGCTACCTCTTGTACTTCAGGAGGTTATAGGCCAGTGGTGTTTTAGAAGCCTGTAAATTTGAATGGACTGTAAATTAGCCTATCTTTTCGCAACCTCTACTCTTACCTATATATAAGTGTCTCTTGGAATCGGAACTGGATATACCTTGCTGTAGTAGGACAATGCTACAAACAATAGATCGCGGTACAGTAGAGTAAAAAGAAGCTACAACTAAAAGAAAACAATATAATGCACAAAGGAATTCAACCTGACAAAATAACATGCCAATACGTAAAATTCAACAGGAAGCTTGTTGGGGACCTCGGCAAACTAATTGTATTGAGAAATCCTAAACACCTGCAGAACCCATGATTGTTCGGTTGCATTTTCTGAAGCTGCAAACTCATAAATTAAATTACCATACTCGAAACTGCAAGAAACTTGCAAGTCCTGCCAAACCATCTCAAGATTTCATCGAAGTTTGGTAGAGAAAACACATGTCCTGCCCAATAACAAAAAAAATGGGAAGTATTAGTGGAAAGCACTAACCTAAGAATAGTAATCCCTGAAATGTGCAAGAAGAGCAAAGCAAAACAAATACGGTTTTGCTAGTTCTCAGGCGCCTGAGAACTTCTTAGGTCTCAGTCGCCTCTTTCACCGTTCGATTTACCTCGTGATTCGTGCAAAGTGGAAATTCCACATGAGTTGCAACTAGGGTGTAACTGAGAATTTAACGAGTTGCAACTAGGTTGTAACTGAAAATTAGTACAAATCTTATGAGTTGCAACTAGGTTGCAACTGAGAATTAGCACAAATATTAGGATGACGTCAGCAACTTAGATCTAAGAAGTTCTCAGGCGCCTGAGATCTAGGCACTCCCATTATAACAGGTCCATGAGTGGCAGGCCACAACCTTTCACTGCCACTCAACGGATGGGCCCTGGCATCCGAGCTGCACAGTAGCAGCTCCCTCACGGCCATGTGCTCTATCCATATCTGCAAGTCTTCAATGGCATAAGCGTCACCATCATTAGATGGCATTCATGTCTGCGTCCGAATGGCGAAGGCTTTGGAAGGAGAGCGGCATGACGTGGCTAAGGGTGTTTGGGATGTAGTGGTCGATATCTCGGTCGACGGTTTTAGCAGCACACTGAAGGTCAGCGAGGACGGCTTCGGCTCCGTCTACCATGCCTCCTTCCGCTCTACTGGCGGCGACCCGGCCGTCCTAGGCTTCAAGCACCTCAACCACCGCAGCCTCCAAGTGAAGAATCAATCGGCCCTGAGAAACTTATACTTTCAAAGAATTGATCATTGGGTTTTTAGTGAAAGAGATCGGGATTAAACAGAGGGCAGCGGCAAGGAGGATGCGGTGGCTGGAGGCGGCCGCACCAGCGTTGGACAATCCCCCGGCTAGGTCGACTGTCCCAATGGCAAACCGTCCCAGCGTGGGACAAAGTAGAGGAAGGCGAAGTGGCCGGAGGCGGCCACACCGGCGCTGAAGAGTCCCGGCTAGGTGGACTACCCCGCCGCCGAGCCTTCCTAGACCTGGACGAAGCAGAGGAGGAAGCGGCGGCCTCACAGGCGCTGGAGAGTCCCGGCTAGGTGGAACGCCCCGCCGCCGAGCCGTCCCATAGCGGGACGAAGCAGAGGAACACGGTTGCCGGACCGGCGCTAGGCCGTCCCCTGGCTAGGTCGACCATCCCAGCGCGGGAGGAGTACGCGGTGGTTGGCGGCGGCCGCGACGCTGCACCTTCCAGGACGTGCGAGGCGGCGTGGTGGCGGAAAAGTGGAGATTGAGGAAATATGGGAAGGAGAATGGAACGGACGGGAGGAGGTAGATGGATGCCTCGGCTGATTCCACCGCCGCGGTATCAGGAAATATGGGAAGGCATCGGCCTGGGGAAGGGGAAGCTTCAGGACGCTGCCCGCGGTGTGGAATCTGCGGCGCACGGGGAGGATAAGGAAAGAGCGTTTTGTCCACCCCTTTGACCGAAGCCTCGAAGACACGGATTATAACTATAAAAGAAAAATCGCATAGTAGATAACCGGTTACTGTAGATCGCATCTACAGTGCAATTGATGACGTGGAGGCACGGTTCGATCGCTCAAACTCTTCACTTTCATATATGTAGTAACATGGGCAACAGTCCACACTCTTGTGCTACATGAAAAACATGATGTGAACATATGGTTCAGTAGTTGGATTGTACTATTGAATTTTGTTTGATCTAGATGTGATGTATGCATATTTCTTCCACGACGTTGTGATGTAAGAATGTAGCTGAAATGAGAAATAGGGTGCTAAGAAAGTTGCACCGGTGCGATAGCGATTGTGTCCTATAAAACTCCCCCCACCCTTGCTGTTCTCCCCTACCCCAGGCCATCTTCACCAGTTACCTCCAACAGCATGACCTTGTGTCCTCATCTAAAGCGCCTGAAACCAATATACAATCTGGCTACCAAAAACTTACTGCTCACAAACACCACGATGAAACTAGCAGCTGCCACCCTCCTTCTACCAGTTGCCACTGTAGGCGAGCTTGCTTCCCAATTGTGTGCTCTCCGGCCCATCAACTTATTCTTGATTGTTATTCTTTCAGCTTCCATGGTTACCTTCTACCTCCTGCGCCGTCCTAGAACCGTGTATCTTGTTGACTACACATGCTTCAAACCTGAAGACATTTATCGAATCCCAAAGTCCAGCGTCCTTGAGCATATGCACGCCTCTCACCGTTCTTCAGCGATTCCACTGTTGACTTCATAGCACGTCTGCTTGAGCTCTCAGGCATGGGTGAAGAGACACGGCGACCACCGACACACATCAATATATAGATCCATACTGCTCGCTAGATGATGCTCGTGCTGAGGCGGAGCTGGTCGTCTTCTCAACAATCGATGACCTATTGGCCAAGACAGGCATCAAGCTTGATGCGATCGACGTCCTAATCACCAACTGCAGTGGCTTTTGCCCAGTGCCATCCAACGCTGACAGGATCATGAACAGGTACAGGCTGCGAGCTGACATCCGCGTCATCAGGCCTTTGCCAATGCGTCGGTTCAAAGCGCCGTATCCTGCTAAGAAACGGGCGTCTAAGCTACGACCCTCCCAGTGCATCGTTTCTACCCTTGTATCTATGTCGGATCTATATGTATCACAGCTATACTATAGTCTACCATGTGGCCTCATGAACACTGGTACGCTCATGCAATTGGATCGGTGTGCAGCAGCCAGCTCCCAAGAGGTGTGTACGTGGGGCCAGGAGCATGGTTGGTGCACGGGATGAACTTTGCATTAATTTAGTCTCGGGTCACACGCTAAGAGCCGGTGCTACGCTTACATACAGCCACCTTCTCTTTCCATATTTATTAGGGCGCCACGTCAGACTTTCACCTAGGATTTTGTGTCTAGAGACGGCCATTGGGATAGGCCTCAACCTCTCCGGAATGGGATGCAGTGCGGGGGTGACCGCAGTGGGGCTCGCGAAGAACATCTTACAGGACCCTCCTTTGGGATCTCACGTGTTGGTGGTGTCCACCGAGACTCTTGGCCCGCACTACTACAGAGGGAACACGCGCTCCATGCACTTGGTGAACATCCTGTTTCGCATGGGTGGCAGTGCCAAGTTGTTATCCACTTGTAGCCTCAAGGCTCGGTTCAAGCTCGGACGATATCCGGTGCGGATGATGATGCTTACAGGTGTGTTTACCAAGAGGAAGATTGCGAGGGAAACAGGGGGATCACTCTATCGATAGACCTGATGGCCATCGCTGGAGACGCGCTCAATGCAAACATCACCACAGTAGGACCACTTGTCCTACCAACCTCAGAGTTGTTCCAGTATTTTCTCTTCTCCGCAGCGAGGAAGGTGCTCCATGGGAGGAAGATCAGGCCATACGTCCCCGACTTCACGACGGCGTTTGAGCACTTTTGCATACACGTTGGTGGACCGGCAGTGATCAACTCGGTACAACTTGGCCTCAATCTATCTGACAGGCATGTCGAGCCATCGCGTGTGACACTGCATCGGTTTGGGAACCAATCAAGTTCGTCTGTGTTCTACGAGTTGGCGTGCATCGAGGCTAAGGGCCGAATGCAAAAGGGTGACAGAGTGTGGATGATCGGGTTAGGAGCCGGGTACAAGTGCAACACAGCCGTGTGGGTATGGGCCATGGGCCAGCTGCATCCATCGTTACCCTGTGAATGTATACAAGTAAGGTTAATGTTAGATAATCACGTGTCCTACACCTATTGGAATTGCAGTCGGGTAGGTGTAGGTGTCTAGTACTATACGTATATGTATTAGACTAGGTTTAGTTACCAAGTCGGTTATCTATATCTATATATATATATATATATATATATACAAGAGAGAAAGCAAGGCTCGACAAGAGCCTTTGGCAATCAAAGTTGTTTTGCGTGTGCGTGCATGAGTGTACTAGTTAGATCAAAAGAATCGATCGGCTAGCAGCACGTGCATCTCGGCGGAAGTTATCGGATACGTGCGTGTCGTCTCGTCGGAATTTCCTCGTCGGTATCGTCGGAAAGTACTCGGCGACAGGGGCTGTGCCAACAATTGGTATCAGAGCCAAGGTCGTCGTTCGTGATCTACTAAAAGTACTAGGAGGTCATGGCAATGGTGAAATTTGTCGAGAGCTCGGCATCGGCACAGGTGACAGAGACGGTGGGGGCGGCTTTGTATCCGCACCTCGATCGCAAGGACTACGGGCTATGGGCACTCAACATGGAGGTGGCCATGGAGGCTCAAGAGGTTTGGGAGGCCGTCGATCCAGGAGGCGACGGGTACGTCAAGGGAGGTGCGAAGTACCGGAAGGATCGCCAAGCGTTAACGACGCTCTATTCCGTCGTGCCAAAGGACGTGATGCAGCACCTCGTCGGAAAGAAATCGGCGAAGGATGCATGGGAGACGATAAAGATCCTGCACCAAGGTCATGCCCGCGTGAAGGAAGCGCATCTTCAAACTTTGACAAAAAGCTATAAAGATCTGAAGATGGAGGAGAGCGAGACGGTTGATCAGTTTGCCGCCCGTTTCGTTACCCTTGTCAACGCAATCAGGGGATATGGCGAGAAATTGGATGAGATCAAGAACGTCAGAAGGTTCCTGCGTGCGGCGCCGGCGCGCTACATGCAGATCGTTACATCGATCGAACAATGTCTCGACCTTAATACATTGACAGTTGAGGATCTCGTCGGAAGATTCAAGGCACACGATGACAGAATCCGGATCAGCTTCGGCGATCCAGAACAGGTTGAGCACCTGATGCTCACAAAGCAGCAGTGGATGACTCTTTCAAAAGAAAATCAAGGAGGCTCCACGAGCGGCAAGGAGAAACAACGCCCAGCAAAAAAGTATATCGCGGGGCAGGAGGATGAAGATGACACCCAGCCATGGAGGAAGTTTGACATAAAGAAAGTAAGGTGTCATAACTGCGGCGAGCTCGGTCACTTCAAGGCTAATTGCCGAAAAGCACCAAAGGAAAAGGAGAGGGCTCTCATCGCCCAGGAAGGAGATGATGGACCGATGATGCTGATGCTCGAAGTAACTGAGTTGAAGGATGAGGAGGATCCTCCATCACCGGCTATGGAGATTGTGGCACAGGTGGATCACGATCTACCGTGTGTGCAGCATGAGGAACAGAGTACCCCGTTCCCATGTGAAGTCGCGTTTGAGGCAAGTAAAACCTCGGAACTTGTTCATGACGATCTATGTGTTGGAATCTCACCCGCAACTCCGTCCGGCAATAAGTTCTTCATGCTTGTGGTGGATGATCATAGTAAATACATGTGGATTGTGTTGCTGAAACGTAAGGATCAAGCTCAACAAGCATTCGAGAAGATCAAGGAAGCCGAAGAGTTCAAGGTGGAGGCAAAGATAAGAGCCCTACGCATTGATGAGGGGGGTGAGCTGCATCAAACTGTGTTGACCATGGCACGGAGCATGATGAAGAGTAAAGGCTTGCCAGGAAAATTCTGGGGTGAGGCAGTCAATACAGCTGTGTATTTGCTGAACATGGAATCTACTGAGAGTGCAGTTGGTATAACACCGTACGAAGCATGGTACGGATGGAATCCCTCGGTTGATCATCTTCGTACTTTTGGATGTGTGGCGCATGTAAAGGCGGAATTGGCGGAGCAATGTATTACAATGATCATGACAGGCTATGAAGGCTCAAAGACATACCGCTTGTGCAATCCTTATACCAATAAGGTGGTTTTTAAGGGAGACGTACTCTTTGAGGAAGGCAAGTCATGAAATTGGGGCTACAATGAACCGGAATATTCAACTTTTCACGTCACGTGGGATCTTGAGTATGAAGAAAATATGGATCAATTGAGATTATCCTTGTCAGCAAGTTCGGGCCTAGAAGACGTTGAAGGCCTAGGGGAAGCTCCAAGCGTGGACACCAGGCCAGAAGCACTAGGGATTCTCCCAGAAGACAAAGAGTTTGAAGAAAAGGCTAGTCCGTTGCCAGAAGATATGGAACTGGAAGGGTGCACAGATGCATGCGTAGCGATACCTGCACTTGTTTGCCCAGCAATTATAAGAAAAAAACGGGGGAGCTGAAGCGAGCCCAGCAAACATGCCAGTAAGGCTAGAAGGCGATGGTCCAAGAGTGTGGACTGGTGTCCAGATAGATAAAGAAGACCCAACAATAGGGGATGCAGATCCATCAAGATGCTTTTCACATGGTATAGAGAAGCTAAAAGAAAACCAATTTGAGCTACCTCCTACATATTTGTTCTATTGCATCCAAGAGCACCCGCAAGCGGTAGATCAAATATGTGAGGCATCGATGAGAAAGTATTTCATCGAACCAAGTATAATGTCTCAAGGCGCAGACAGAAAGGACAGTCGGCGTGAAGGCATGGCGAATGGCGCGAACAAAAAGGATTGTTGGCGTAAAGCCATGGAGAAACCGATAAGAGAAAATACGGCGACATGGGTGCGACAAGAGACGACGAAAGCACTGTCGAAGATGATGGTTAAAGTGGTGAAAGTAAAGCCAACAGTAACGCCTACGCGAAGTAGCTGGCGTATTTGGAATCCAGGTCTATGTAAAGAAGCACATCGTGATTACGAGGTGATTGTTAGATAATCACGTGTCCTACACGTATTGAAATTGCAGTCGGAGTAGGTGTAGGTGTCCAGGTACTATACGTATATGTATTAGACTAGGTTTAGCTACCAAGTCGGTTGTCTAGTCTTGGCATATATATATATGCATGTATCCTGGCCTGTAAATAACACCGCGAGTTGAGCAATACAAGAGAGAAAGCAAGGCTCGACAAGAGCCTTTGGCAATCAAAGTTGTTTTGTGTGTGCGTGCGTGAGTGTACTAGTTAGATCAAAAAAATCGATCGGCTAACATCACGTGCATCTCGGCGGAAGTTATCGGATACGTGCGTGTCGTCTCGTCGGAATTTTCTCGTCGGTGTCGTCGGAAAGTACTCGGCGACAGGGGCTGCGCCAACAAGGAAATCACTATTGGTAATACAAGAATAAAACTAGCTAGGTGTGGTCCACTTCATAAAATGACTTTCGATCTGTAAAACATGATGGATGATGTCTATGGAATTCTAAACATAGTCGCTACAAATGCATAGAGATAATACAACTTCAGCTGGGACAAGTTAGTGAGTAGAAAAGGCTAGGGGGTATCGGGTTCAGAGATATGATGCCTTTGAGCATTTCTGCATCTGGGTCGTTGGATCAGATCGACTTGGAACAGCTCAGTCTTTGTCAAGGGCTTATTAGATGCACTAGACACCTAAAGGCTTATTAGATGCACTATTCCACCGAGTTATGTTTTTTATAATCTACCGTAGAAAGTCAGACATGAAACCAAAGTAGATAAAAACGCATCAAACAAACACTAAAATAGGCAGAATCTGATAGGGCAAACGGGATTATGAGAATCTACGCAAATACCGTCTAAATGTACATCTCAAGCGTGGCTGCCCCTACTGGTGTTAATGCTTCTTTGGTATCTAAAGATGTAATTGGTGAGGGGTCAAGGATCCTCCACAGCACTCAGCGCGTTCTAGCCGTTGGATCGCGCTTATGGGGCATGGAACAGTATAGGATCTGGACCGTTTAAGTGCGCGTTTAACAGGACGTGGAACGCAGGTGATCTACCCGGCCGCGGCTGCAGGTGGCCCCTCGAACTGTTGGCCCCGCGTGTCAGTGACTATGGGCAGACCAGGTACTGGTGTGGTTACAGCCACCGGTTGGTTCTCAGGTGGGACGGATTCTAGCCGGCTGCCACTGTTTCCTCTCCAATAATGTTGGGCCCGTTCAGTAATCTGGCCCCGCTTCTCAGCCTCCTTTTACCCAGAGGGGGTCTGCCCATCTCTCCAGATATTTCTATGCTCTCCATCTCCAGATATTTTGTGATCTAACCAGCGAGGGTGTCCTCCACTCCTCCTCTCCTTTCCTCGTCTCACTCGCCCCCGCACGCCGCACGCCGCCCGCCCCGGCTCCCTTGCTGCTCGCCCTCGCACGCCGCGCTCCGCACGCCTCGGCTCCCTCGCTGCCCCCCGTACACCGCGCTCCGCCCGCCCCGGCTTCCTCCCTCTGTTCCTTCCCGTTCGCGTCGCCCACGCTGGACGGTTCTAGCCATGGCTATCTTCTGCGGTGGATTCGGTTGAGCTGACCCGTCTTTGCTAGGCGACGGCTTCGTTCTTTGTCTTTTTTCGTCTCCTTCTTCTTCGATCCGTTCTTCCTTTGTTTGGTTTTTCTGTGCTTGATCTCGGCTGCTGCTTCGTCCTGACATTTCTTGTCTCTGATCTTTCTTCGCAGGTCGGTTGCTTGCTGGAGGTTGCTTCTTAGGTGGCCGCCGCTTGTGTGGTCGCCGCTTGGGTGGACGACGCTTGGGTGGTCGCGTGTCAGGACGTTGTTCCCTTCGAGGGCCCCGGTCTGCTGTTCGGTGAGTGCTCTCCGTTCTTGCTAAGTCTATGGGTCTAGATCTGTGCTAGGGATGGTCCTCCGTCGTCGGGTTGCTGTGCCGGTGTGCTGTGAGATGAGAAAGCTTCGTTGTTGCGTTTCAATCCATATGCATTAGAAGCTATTGATTAGTACTGGAGGAACACTAGACTTTGTCTTGCTTTGTGCCTAGTTTGGATCTAGAAGTTTGGATCAAGATTGTGGCATCCCGCAAAACCACTACTAGAAAATCGCGTTGAATTTGTGCATTGCATCGCCATCATCATATGTTGTTTGTCAAAAACTATTTTCGCAAAGCCCGTTTTGTTTTCCAGACGCCCCATCTTAATTCAAACGCAAAGCCCGGTTCTCCGGATTAATTATTTTGGCCGCTATCGGTTTGCACCCGGCCCGTTTAAAACAAATAAAAATTTAATTGTTTTAGCGGGGGCAGTCGAACGGGCCAACCCGACCCGAACAACCACCCCCAGATTAAAATCGGTCCAACCTCCAAATCCTACAGCTACCCAGAAAACCTACCCACCCCTATCTCCACCTCACTCCCCCCAATCAACTCTTGCCACCTCACCTCTCCTCTTCCCCCCACCACTCAGATTCTGCCACTTGGCTCTCCTCTCTCCCCTTCCCCTTGGTCAACTCCCAGCCTTCCCCTGGCCCCAGCACACGCACGCCCGCACGCGCCCACCAGCCCCCTGCCCCTGCCCCTGGCCCCACGACTGGGACCCACCCAGCCCCGCGTGCCCCATCGCTCCTCTCTTCCTCCCCCGCAGCACCCGCTCGCCCCTCTGCCTCGCTCCCCTCTGCAGCGCCGGCCCCGCTCCTCCCTCTCCGGCGCCGCCGGCTCGCCCACCTCGCTCGCCCCGGCCACGCTCCCCGGCGTCGCCCGCCGGTCCTCCTCCCTCCGCATCGGCGTCCGCCCCGCCGCCCAGGCCGCCCGTCCCCGACCCTCGCTCGCCTGCCCGCGACGATCCCCGCGCGCCGTCTCCGCGCCTCCGCCCCGAGCCGCCGCTCCCTCTCCCCTCCGGGCCGCGCCGCCTGCTCGCCCCGCGCCGCCCCAGCACCTCCTCCTCTCTGCGCCGTTCCTCCCCGCCAGGTGCCCCGTCGCCGCCCCTCCGGTCGCCGACGCGGGGCCTCCCCTCCTCGCCAGCATCTTCCCTGAGCCGCGCCACCCCCTGGGAACCTCCCCTCGCCGCGTCCCTGCCGCGCCGCCCTCGTCGCTCTGCCGCGCCGCCGCGCGGGCCTGCCTCGCCGGCCCGTCCCCCACCACATCGAGCCTCCCCCCCACCTCTGGCCGACCCCGTCGACCCGAGGCGCCCCGCCGCCACGCTCGTCCTCGCATCTCCGGCGCCGCCCAGGCCGCCGCCCTCGGCCCGACCGCGCCCCGTCGTCGAGCCGCGCCCCACCGCCACGCTCGCTCTGGCGCGCGGCCGCCCCCGCAACCTCTCCCCCTCCGGCGCCGGCCAAGCCGCCCCGCAGCAGCCCCGAGCAGCCCGCCTCCGTGTCGCCCGCGACCCGCCCCTCGCCGGAGCCGCGCCATCCTCTCGCCGCCGGCCCCCTCCGGTCTCCCCCGGCGCTCGCCCCGCCCCGAGCGCGCCGTCAGCGAGCTCCCTCCAGCGGCCGCCTCGGCCCCATCTCCACCGTGCGCCCCCTCTGTCCCGCAGGCCTTCCCCCACCGCGTCGCCCACCTCTGCTCCGGCGCGCGCCGCCTGGCCGTGGCCTCGCCCCCGAGCCGACACGTGGACCCTCTGCTCCGACCCCAAGCGCGTGTGGCCGTGTCGCGGGTTCTGCCATAGCTGATGCGTTCCTGGGGCGATCCCTTCGGCTCCATGGACTTGCGATGGTGAGGTGAAGATGCAATATGGTGACCGTGGGAAGATAGTATGCTACCACCTGAAGATCGATCACGGATTCAAGACCGAACCCGAACCTTGGCGCCGACCCCAAGTTCGCCACCGGCGAGTACGGTGGTACCTCAAGGCCTTCGTCACGAGACGCCGAAACCCCGAAGATCGACAACGAACCCGACGGTACCTCAAGATCTTCCTCGCGATGTCCGAAGACCCGAACCCTGTCGGGCCCTCTCGGTGAACGCCCAGATCGCCATGGAACAACATGATCTTCTCCTCGGATGCCAAGATCTACCTTTCGGACCCGAAGCCCGCGATGATGTTGAACCAGGACCTCCATCGGACAAGATCGTCACCAAGACCGGCCATGTTGAGATCCGAAGACCGATCCCGGAGTCCGAGAACGCACCCGTCGAACCCTGAACCCCGAGACCCGACCCCGAACCCCGGAACCCAAGATCTGCCGAACCCTAATGTGTGAACCCCTTCTCGAAACCCTATTTTATCATATATAACAACTGCTGCATATTAACTGCCATACTTGCATGCATAATCATGTGGTTTGGGGGCCTTATGCCGATTCACCTAATAACTAAATATGGGGCCCATATGCGGGCAAATCTAGTCTCATATCGGCCTCATCTAAACTGGTGTAGCGAACCGGTATCGTATCTTGCCTTGTTATAACAACATTTAAACTGCGGGGTATCTAAACAACTTGAACCGCCTAATTAATTGTCGGGACCCCGGTTCCACTTAATATGACCTAATTGCATTGCACCTTTGCCATGTCATACATCATACATGCATCATGCCCGATCTTCTGTCGATCTTAAATATTGCATCCGGTGTTTCTTCTAGTGTTTTGGTTCTTCGCGGATAAGGCCGTTGAGTTGATGTGAGCTTCGCCCCGATCTTCGGTTGAACCTTCGACAATTTTTTCAGGCGAGCATCTCCCTCTTTCTACCCATCTTACTATTTCTAGTATTTATTCCCTCCTGTTGACCTTTGCTATCTGTGTTGCGATGCTCTAGTTTTCGTACCCGTGATATCCCTTGCAGCCATATATAGCCTTGGACACATCCGATTACCTGTTGTTTGGTAGATAGTTGGACCCACGTGTCGTAGTCGCTTGCTCAAGTGTTTTGCTTGTCGTCAAGTACCACAATTGTTGGAGAATAGCCGCATGTTGACGTTGGAGATGATCATGGTTTTACTTATTGTTCGCTTTAATTCCTGTTTAACAACTAAAATTGAATTAAGCAGAGGCATCGGTGGGTGATACGTAAGATTTGGTTTCCGACCGCCCACTTGTGTCCCGTAGGACCCGAGTTCTTGACACCTGTTCCGAGATCGAGCGCGCTAACCACAGGTGGGGAGATATGGGCCCCCCATTGATTATTACCTGATTTCAAAGTATTGTACTGGGGGCCACAAACTAGTTTGAGGTTTTATTTACTATCCTGTACTTATGCCTTGTTTACCGCTTTATTTACGATTGTGTGATGAGCACGCTGTACTGTTTAGGAAGCGGAGTGTTTTCGCTGTATCGACAGTCCCCGATTGGGAATCTGCTGTCGTTTACAGCCATTGTCGCAAACCCTAAGTCCGTCTCGGAGACCGACCGACTTCGCTGCGGGTAGACTTAGTGGGGTGCCCCCCCGTGCTTGCTTTGGGTCTGGGAACGTCGTGACTTAGGCCCCGCCGACATACCGATGGGTGTATGTTAACTGATCTGGCAAAAAGGGTCGAAGTGCCTGTGGATACTTTGGTGCACCCCTGCAGGGTTAAATCTTTTCGAGAAGCCGTGTCCGCGGTTATGGACGACTTGGAGCACAGTGCTTGATCATAGACAACTATAACTAAAGTTTACTGTTACAAATTGACTGGTATCCGATATGATTAGTAATCAGCTTCACTACAACGGAATGGCTAAATAAAAGTACCAACAACTGCTGGGTTTTGGGGTTATCTCATGCTAATTGTATCTGACTAGTAAGTGAAGCCACTATAACGGAATGATTAACTAAAAGTGCCCACTGTTTACTTTATCAGGATGAATATCTAAACCTGACTAGTAAATGCTGCAACGATAACTGAATAAGTAAAACTGCCAACTGTGTGAGTTCCTCGGTTGACTTCCTCGTTTGGTCTCGAGGGGGAAACGCCAGGATGGGTTTGTTTGATGATAGTATCAGGTTGGATCCGAATAGGTCTTTCTCACCCCTCTCTGATAGCCGCCAGTTGTATCGAGTCTCTATAGGTTGTTTAGTGCATGCTGCCGCTGCCGCTTCAGTCCACCATACCTTTGTAGGCGAGGACCGCCGAATTCTAGTCTCGCCGTGTACTGGCCTCAGTACTAACGCTCCTCTTTTTCCTTTGCCCTTTGTCGGCACCCCTTTTGTTTAAGCAGGTTTTGAGATCGACGTCGTTAGCAGGGTTACCCTTCCGGCTTGGCCTGGGCAGGGTTATGGACGCCATTGGTTATTCTTCAGGGCTCTTAGCCCCATTTGCATCTTGTTCGTAGCTGGACGCTCTATCGTTTTCAAGGTGATTCGGATCTTTGTATATTATATCTGTATTCTTGACTCTTTGAGTCGCTATTATATATATCTGTTCTGTGGGTCCCATCGAGGACTGTTGTGTAATGTTATTACTTCGTTTTCCACCCGCACGCAAGTGCCTGGTGGGCACCTTCGAATCGTTTCTATGCGGGTTTGGCGAGTTTCGCTAAAACTTGCATAGGGTCGATTCTGAGGGTGTTAGAAAGATCAAGTGAAAATTAGAAGGAATTTATTTCAATATTTACGTTTCTATACAAACAGTGACAAAAACTTCATTTTCGAGTATCCAGATGGATGAATTAGAGGAGGTTTATTTAGAGTGTTTATAGGCCTCTTTCCTGTGGTCATTTTGAGTGGTCATTCACTCAATTTGTCTCAGCCATTTAGTCGCAGCTGTGACAACAAGTTGCTGGTCTTTTTTTTGTAGTGGTCATTTAGCAACATCTTCTACCTTCAGTTTCTCATATGGTAGACCAAAACAATGGTCCAATAAAAATACTCTTTTCTTAGCTTTGTATTTCTTATAATAGGAGTATAGACCTTGGTTGAAGAAATTTGCAGGCACACATAACAGCAAGGTTGCTTCTGGTAGCCTCCGTCACTATGATTTTTGGCAATTCAAGTTCGAATCCTGTATTTCTTATAATAGGAGTGTAGACCAGAACAGTGGTCCAAAATCAAGGTCACATCGTCTTTTTATCTTGCAGCAACCCAACCCTGTATTTCTTATAATAGGAGTGTAGACCAGAACAGTGGTCCAAAATCAAGGTCACATCATCTTCTTATAATAGGAGTGTAGACCAGAACAGTGGTCCAAAATCAAGGTCACATCGTCTTCTTATAATAGGAGTGTAGACCAGAACAGTGGTCCGAAACCTGGAGATTGACAGGGATGAGGAGTAGGTGTTGTCAGCCATTGCTCCGCTTGTGCAGGGTCCAACGGCCGAAGAGTGTTTGTCCAATACCAAGGTATCAAGGCCTCCTCCCACTTGCTTCAGCTGTTGTCCTTTACACCATCATTTTTTTGTATGATGTTCTCAGCGCAGCCTCACCTCAGTGTCCCTCTTTGCCCTATGTGGATCGGTGTATGCAGGGAAGAGGCTATAGAAGAGGTGATTTAGTTTTTTCTAGCTTGCGCTTTACGTTTCTCATCTGGTATGTTGTGTGTTGAGTTAGCATTATTGCTTTGTTACCTATTCCTTTATTGATTCCATCAATTGATTTTGTGTTAGCCATGCTGAACCAATGCAAGATCTTAGCTCTGAAATAACATAAATTGGGAGCCAAATCTCAGTTTGTCATACTTATATTGTTGATCAATTTAATATTGTAAATTTTAGCACCCACATGTTATAATTGGTTAGGTTATCCCATGCATGTATGAATTTGAGGTCAATACATTTTTTATTTTGTAGGCTGATAGCTTGTGTGCTTTGGTTCACTAGTACAAAGTCTCGAGGACGCACTCACAGCGTGACTCTGCTATCTGGTTTTGCTCGGGTGCTACCTCTGCCCCACTTCCCTTCATATATCATGCCAGTGTTGCCTCTTTTAACTTCAGCACATGTGTTTACACGCAGATTCTAATGGTGGTTTTAAATTTCTTGGACCATCTCCTCATCTCTGGCCTTGTGTTATTCTTGCCTCAATTTCCTTTCAAGAGTTATAGTCCTATTTAGTTGTTTATTCACCGTCAGTTGCAGGTGTTTGTAGTATTGAACACAAGGAGTATGGGATGAAGGGGGGAGTCCACGTCCATCCATCAGGGGTAAATAAAGATTTCAGATCACACCATGGTGGAAACTAAGATATGGAATAAGGTGTTCCCTCCTTTGGTTTCCTATGAATTTCTAGAATCTATTAGGATCGATGCAATGTATTAGGAGTGTGCATACACACCACGTAATATTCGGAATTGCAGGCTCTATGACAATGGTGAAGACGTGAAGTGTTTTGATGTTATTTAACGTTTGGAGCTAGAGTAATATATGTGGTGGCTTTAGTTATGTCGGATTTGATTTGTTTTAATTGATATAGCGTTTCAGATCTCTTCATTTTTCCCTATTGTGTACCTTTATTTTCTGCAATGTTTCATGTTTAGTGCATAATTAGTTGTTCTGAACTTCTGATTCTTAATGGATTGTGTTGAGTTACTGGTCTGAATCCAGAGTATCTTTGCAGGATGAACTGTGGCAAGCAGTGTCATCAGAGGTAGAAAGCATATGACCGACAATAGCTTTCTGGACGAGAGGTATCGAACTCAATTATCTTTTTTATGTTGTATCTTTCCAAGAATGTAAGACTGATGTAGTAATAGAGTTATATAGTATTGCTACTGTCATAGTTTAGGACGTTGGAAAATTTGCCATTACATTTCTGTGTGAAATGGGCAAGGATGGAGAATAGCACTATGTAGTGTATACTCTTCTTGAAAATCTGCCGCTGATGTACGCTGATGAAGTTTGTATGCGGACCCTATGCAGCTCTGCTGCAGATATTTATTGGAAAGCAAAGTGCCAAGGAGCATTGGAAAAGGAAAAGCACAACCACATGGAAGCTTTCATATTTATGTACTTCAGGAATCATTACAATGGGCAAACAACGGGATCACCAGTTGAATATTGCCATTTCTGATTTTTTTATTTGCTAACATATGCTACTTAGAGCTCTTTTCCGGCTTCTAAAAAATCTTTGTAGGTTCCTCCACTATTTTTTAAAGGCGTCATTAATCCCATAATCTGAAATAAGACTTGTTGACATATCGAATATTTTTTCTGCAAGAAAATGAGCCTCAATATCCTGGTTGGGACAACGAAGTATTTCAAGGGTGTGCTGCAACAGAGGCCTCTTCACGATATTTCATATGCTAGGCAGAGAGGTACATTATATTGGTCGGAAATTTCTTGATACATGTAACCATTTATTGAACATCAGATTCAGTCAGTTGATCATCATGATTATGTATATTCTTATTCAGTGTAATAAGTCAATTCCAACCTTATTTTCCTTTTATATTCTTAATTTATATATGGTGTTATTTTAGTTTTTAAAAAGTTCAAATTCATTTAAATAAACAAAACCACAATGTTCACCTTTACCATCTCATGGGCTAGGTCATCGGAAAATTCAGCTCCTCTGCTCTTAAATATAAACTTTATATATTTTGAATTTGTTGTATCGCTATTAAATTATGATCACATTTGAAATCGTCTATCAAATGTGAGCCTTGACGCTATGGCCATCCATTTGGTAAAAACTAAAGAAGGGACTACTATTTTTTGCTCACCTACAATAGCTAAATTGGTTAAGATTTTATGAGATGAAACTAGATGTGTTTGCAAAGGCTGGTTATCTTTATTTCAAAAAAACGTGTTAAAGGTGAATCAGTGCAATGGACCATATTAAAAGAGCAACTAGAAAGAATTAAAAGAGGGTTGCTCATGGGATCAAGGCCATTGATATTTCCGTCGATTCCTTGTGATTGAATGATTCCAGTTAGCTCCATAAATAAATTATGATTTACACAGGTTTTTTTTTAGCGGAAGACAAGACCGAGACCCACGGGATCGTGCGCCAAGGCGAACTCCTAAATCTAATAAGTGTAGTCCGTGTTGGTAAATTGGCAGTGCTCCTTCTCTTGCTTTATTTCTCTGCAGTGAAAAATTATTCAAGAGTACGATATCTGTCCTAATTCTTATGGTTTCATGTTATTTATCCTCGGATATTTGAAGTGCTACTATATCCACAGATCTAGGTAAACTACTCTGATGCGACTGAAGTTGGAACATATATTCCCTCCGTCCTAAAATAGATGTCTCAAGTTTATCAAATTTTGAATGAATCTAGACACTATTTAGCATATAGATTCATCCAAAATTTGAAAAAGCTAAGACATCTATTATTGGAAGTAGGGAGTACTTTTTTGGATGAAAAACAGACATATCTACATTTCATTGATCTTATGGAAGAAACAGTGGCTTAGTTTATGAATACTTCTGGTGTTGGATCATTCATCTTTGTTTGTTCGGGTACAATCCGATCCAGTTACTGTAATTTTCGGTTTATTCACAAAGAACTTCGATGTTTATGATTGCTTTGCACCCTATGGTGATTATTGTGATATTTGGATTGCTGCATCAAGGACTTCAATAGCTTCTAGTGTTCGAAAATTCAACCTTGTTTTTTTAGAACTAGCACAAGGGCCCGTGCAAATGTGCGGGTATTGCACGGGTAGCTAGATATGTCGTTTACTATGCTTTTTTACCTTCTACATCTTCTATGAATTAAGAGTATATGTTCGTAAGAACCAACCAAGTGTTTTAGCATACTGTTTATTTGTATTATTTCATAACTAAAAATGAACTTAATCCTAGTAGTTTGTATAGAAAAATGTAAATTTTGTATTTGAAACCTAAGTTCTGGTAGAAATTCTGAACCAACCTCAAGCTGTCCATGTTCTGAAATCTAATTCTGATGGTGTTTTGGATCTGTCCTGAGGTGTGGCATGGGCAGGACTAGTAGCTATAGGGACCATGTCAGCGGCCCAGGCCCATCAGCAACGCCGGACAGGGAACGACCCAAGAGGGCAACACAACCTCCACGCTGGCTGGCGGACCACGTTCGGAACTAGGATATAAGGCATAGGATCAGAAGAGAGGAGTTGGCTTGGAACTTGTAACTGGACGGCAGAGCCGTATGTACTTGTATTTGCTCGGTGGGTGGTTGGGCGGAACGAGCGTAATCCATAAGAATTCTTCGTTGGATTAAGTGAATCCGATTAGAACTGAGCCGCATCTTACATGTGGTATCAGAGCCACTAGATCCCAATCTGGATTTGCCTAGCCACCGTTTCCATACACGATTCGCCGCCCGCCGCCGTGCTGTCGCCATGGAGGGCATGTCGGCTGAATCAAGGGCCCTCTACGATATCCTCAGGGCCGAATCTCGAGAGGCGTACGAGATTCGCTTCCTCGAGCACAAGAAGGAGGTCATGGACGTCGTCCGTGCCTCTGTGGAGGACGCTGGAAGGCGGTTCGCCGAGCTCAACGGCAACATCGACGCCGTCCATGCCGACGTGGGGGCGGAGATTGCGGAGGCCAAATCGAGCATCGGCGCAGATCTGGAGGCGGCCAAGCGCCAGATCAGCACGGAGATAGCGGGCCTGTCCGCGACTCTGGATCGCGTGATTCTAACCATGCCGCGCCGTGACACGGCAGCCACGGCTGCTGGGCAGCAAGGAATTGACGCTGTCGGCCCAGTTGGGCACCGCTCTGCAACGACATACCCGGGGCGGGGATGTGGTTTCCACACGCCTCCTCCGGGAGGAGGTAAGGAATCCGCACTCAAAACCAACTCCCTGTCGGCCACTGTTCGATCTTACCTGAATTCTGATGCATCTGTTTCGGCTCCGCGCGTGGAATTGCCTGCGTTTGAGGGCTCCAACCCTCGACTCTGGCAACGCCGCTGTGAGGAGTACTTCCAGCGCTGGGAGACACCGGAGGCACTCTGGGTCTCGTACGGATCGAATCAGTTCACTGGAGCTGCCGCTACGTGGTTAGAAGCTTACCTGAACAAGTACCCAGAGTCAACATGGACAGAGTTCGTGAGCGCCGTTCAGGCTCGTTTCATGAGGAACCAACACCAGATTCTGTTACGAAGATTGTACCACATCCAGCAAACAGGTTCAGTGGATGACTACGTGCAGCGGTTCTCGGACCTGATTGACAGGATTTCAGCGTATGACTCTCACCCAGATCCCCTGCATTACATGACTCGGTTTCTGGATGGTCTGAAACCTAGGGTACGAGTGCTGGTAGCGATACAGCAACCTGATAACCTGGAAACTGCGTTCTCATTGGCACTCCTATATGAGGAATTAGCTGACGGAATGGAACCGGTTCCTCTCAAGCAGAGTTTTTCGACTGGTGGGCGCAGGATGCCACCAGCATATGCTCCACCAAATTTGCAGTCACCCCCTCCACCACCTCAACCACCGGCGAGATGGGTGTCCAAGTCTGTTGAGGAAAGGAAACCGTTGGAATCTAGTCGACAAGGAAGCGATGACAGGTGGAACAGTCTCAAGGCTTACAGGCGTTCGAAGGGTCTGTGCTACAGGTGCGGCGAACGATGGATCAGGGAGCACGTATGCAGCAAATCCATCCAACTGCATGTGGTCCAGGAAATGCTCGATTGCCTGCAGGATGAGGAACAAGGGGAAGAACCTACTTCAGTGGAGGATGTCAACCAGATACAATCTGATTCACAGCATCTGTTTATGCTGTCAGCGCAGGCGCACATAGCTATTCCTGTCACAGCCAAGTCAATGCAGGTGCAGGTGGAAATTCAAGGGCAGCTCTTGACATTTTTGATTGATTCGGGGAGCTCAGCTTGCTTTATTGACAAACACAGAGCGTTTACACTTGCTGGCATTCAGTCCTTACCCAGTCCTGTCCAGGTTAAGGTTGCAGGTGGAAAATTGTTGGGCTGCGCCCAATATTTTCCTTGCCTTGAGTGGAAATGCCAAGGGCATGTGTTCTCTGATTCCTTCCGAGTTTTGGAGATCAACAGCTACGATGGAATCATCGTGCTTGATTGGCTAGCTCAGCACAGCCCTATGATGACACATTGGGCTCATAAGTGGCTGGCGTTTGAGCATCAGGGTGGGCTGGTTGTGTTATACGGGGAGGGCACACCTGAGATAACTCACACTGTAGTTGAACTTCATCTGGTACAATCTGAGTGCAGGGTTGCTGACAGTGATCAGCGCAGTGACATCCAAGGGCTCTTATCGAGATTTGCTACTGTGTTTTCTGAACCACACGGCCTGCCACCGCGAAGGCAGTATGACCACCAGATCCCTCTGATCCAAGGAGCGCGACTGGTCTCTATGCGACCTTATCGAGTAGCACCAGCAATGAAGACTGAAATTGAGCGCCAAATCAAAGAGATGCTAGCGCAAGGGGTCATCACGCATAGCAACAGTGCATTTGCGTCACCGGTCATCCTAGTTAAGAAAAAGGAAGAAGGGGCTGGGCAGACAGAAGGGAAGATGGAAACCACTTCGTGGCAGTTGGTGGTTGACTACCGCCACTTGAATGCATTGACTGTTAAAGGAAAGTATCCGGTACCTGTCATTGATGAACTGTTGGATGAGTTAGCGGGTGCACGCTGGTTTTCTAAACTTGATTTGCGGGCAGGCTATCACCAGATCCGCCTGGCACCTGGGGAGGAGTTCAAGACAGCTTTTCAGACGCACAATGGTCATTTTGAGTTTAAAGTAATGGCATTTGGGTTCACAGGAGCACCAGCGACATTCCAGCACGCCATGAATGCTTCATTAGCACATGTCCTCCGAAAGTTTGCTCTCGTGTTTTTTGATGACATTTTGATCTACAGCCCCACTTATGAGGAACATTTGAAGCATATTGCTGTTGTATTGGAAATTCTCCAGAAGGACAAGTGGCAGGTAAAGCCGTCTAAATGTGCCTTTGCCCAACAACGCATAGCTTACCTAGGGCATGTCATTTCTGCTGACGGGGTTGCTACTGATGAGTCCAAGATTGCCACGATTCGGGATTGGAAGCTTCCGACCAATTTGAAGGAGCTAAGGGGGTTTTTAGGGATCACTGGATATTATCGGAAATTTATCAGGCACTACGCCGTCATTAGCCAACCTTTGACTGCATTATTGAAGAAAGGCACTATTTTTGTTTGGACCACAGTGGAGGAAGCAGCTTTCCAGACATTGAAGGGCTCTGGTGTCAGCCCCAGTTCTCGCATTACCGGATTTGTCGACCCAATTTGTGATTGAGACTGATGCTTCGGATTCAGGAATTGGTGCAGTGTTGTCACAGCGTGGTCACCCGTTGGCCTATGTTAGTCGTTCCTTGGGGCCGCGCAACAGAGGGTTGTCAGTATATGAGAAAGAGTATTTGGCTATCCTATTGGCAGTCCAACAGTGGCGTCAGTATCTGCAACTGGGTGAGTTCCTCATTCGTACAGATCACAAAAGCTTGACACACCTAACTGATCAACGATTACACACGGATTGGCAGCAAAAAGCTTTGACAAAGATGATGGGTTTACAATTTCGAGTGGTTTACAAAAAAGGGATTCACAATGGCGCGGCTGATGCTTTATCTCGCAAGATATCTGATGAGGTTCACCTGTTTGCGGTTTCTGATGTACAGCCAGCATGGTTGGAACAAGTGGCAGCGAGTTATGGTTCTGACCCTGGTGCGTAACAAATGATCCAAAAATTGTCAGTGGATCCTACGGCTGACAAGACGCATACATTGAGCGCTGGGATCCTTCGTTCTCAGGGCCGAATCATCGTTGGCCCAGACGCGGCGCTTCGCCGGCAAATTATTTCAGCCTTCCACGACAGTCCGATAGGGGGACATTCCGGATTCCCTGTGACATATCGTCGTTTGGTCTCGCTCTTCAAGTGGCAGGGCATGAATAAGGCTGTGCACGAGTTTGTCCGTGACTGCCACGTCTGTCAACAAGCTAAGCCAGAACGGGTGCTTCAACCGGGCTTGCTATAGCCTTTGCCTATTCCATCTCAACCATGGGAGATGGCAACTATGGATTTCATTGACGGTCTTCCCCAGTCCAGACAATTCAATTGCTTTCTCGTGGTGGTCGACAAGCTTACCAAGTATGCGCATTTCATTCCACTTCGTCATCCTTATACAGCAAGCAAAGTTGCAGAGCTTTTTGTCGACAATGTGTACAAACTCCACAGCATGCCTCAGTCACTGGTCTCTGACAGGTATCCCATATTCACCAGTCACTTTTGGTAAGCTCTGTTCAGGGCGACGGGCACGCAGCTCCGCTTGAGTACTGCTCATCATCCCGAGACGGACGGCCAGACTGAGCGTGTGAACCAGTCAATTGAATGATTTCTGCGCTGCTTTATCAGTGCTCATCCGAGTAAATGGTCGCAGTGGTTATCTTTGTGTGAATTTTGGTACAACACAAATTGGCACTCTTCATTGGGCAAGTCTCCCTTTGAGGTCCTTTATGGGAGACAACCACGGTATTTTGGTATTACAGCTTCTGATCGGATTGCTCCTATGGATGTGCATGAGTGGTTAGCTGAGCGTCAATTGGTTTTGGCATCGGTCCGGCAACATTTACTCCGTATGCAGCAAAGGATGAAACACCAGGCTGATAAAAAACGGTCAGAACGAGTGTTTGCTGTTGGGGATCGGGTCTTTCTCAAGCTCCAACCATATATGCAGTCATCCGTGGTTCGGCGGGCTAACCATAAGCTGGCATTCAAGTTCTTTGGCCCGTTCACTATTGTACAGCGTGTTGGACAGGTGGCCTACAAGCTCGATCTTTCGGCAACCAGCAGGGTGCATCCGGTTTTCCATGTCTCACAGCTGAAGAAATGCTTGGGAGCAGGACAACAGGTACTTCCCCATTTGCCTCACCCAGATGCTACTCACCAAATTCCTGTGGCCGTATTGCAGAAGCGGGTTCGGTCTCGGGGCCTTGCTACCGTGGTGCAGGTGTTGGTACAATGGAGCGGTTCGTCTGCAGCTGAAGCTACCTGGGAGGATCTGGATTCGTTGCAACAGCAGTTTCCTCGTTCACCTGCTTGGGGGCAAGCAGGTATCCAAGCAGGGGGGAATGTCAGCGGCCCAGGCCCATCAGCAACGCCGGACAGGGAACGGCCCAAGAGGGCAACACAACCTCCACGCTGGCTGGCGGACCACGTTCGGAACTAGGATATAAGGCATAGGATCAGAAGAGAGGAGTTGACTTGGAACTTGTAACTGGACGGCAGAGCCGTATGTACTTGTATTTGCTCGGTGGGTGGGTGGACGGAACGAGCGTAATCCATAAGAATTCTTCGTTGGATTAAGTGAATCCGATTAGAACTGAGCCGCTGTTCTGAAATCTAATTCTGATGGTGTTTTGGATCTGTCCTGAGGTGTGGCATGGGCAGGACTAGTAGCTATAGGGACCAATACCATACCATACAGGAGCTTTTGCTGCTGCGGCCTGTAGAAGATATACATCAACATTGTTGATCGGTTCACAGTCGAACTTATTGCTTGCAAGGTAGTTTTATTTGGAGACGGACGGACTCAGGTTGTGCTGGAGCTGTGGATGCAGAGATGCAACCAAGGAATTACCGGAGCGTGTCCTTCGCGCGGAGGGATATACTGTCAAGAGTGCTCGCTAGCTTCAGACTTTTTCTTTTGTTCCTAATTTTCTGAGTAACATTGTAAATTTAGGACTCATTTCGTCTGAGGAATAAAACTGTTGGTGGTTGTTTTAAAAAATATACGGAGTAGTTGCAATTATTTAGATCACGAAACATCTTTATCCTTGTGAGTTCACATATGGTAAGTACTATCACCGGTAAGGCGCTGCAGTGGAGATTTCTGGTCAGAATTCACATATTGCACATGTCCAGTGGAGTCACTCAGGTACCTGGACCAAAAAAAGCTCACTGTCTTCTACAGCTCTACCATTCATCCGTGCTGTTCGTGTACAACTAGAGGAAGAACTGCGCCCACAATGCATGCTTATGACCTGGACTAGGAAAGGAGGTCGCCTGTTTAGAGTTACAGTAGGTGATATAACTTGTGGAATAAGGTCACTTTTGATGACTGTGTGCTGAGGATCCCTATCGACTATCGATGCCGTGTTCACTATGTGCTCCTTCCTGTTATACTGGGCAGATTTTTTTTCTTGAAACGAGGCATTTCATTGATATAGTAGAAGAGAAAATGACACTTTATGAGGAAAACTAACTGGCAAAAAACCGATATAACTCGACACAACACGTCGGCCCCGAGGCCGCGCTCCACACATGTCGACGCCCAAGACGCCCAAGCGAACAAGGTCAACACCTGTTACAATTGCGACAAGAAGATAACGAAGAACGAAAAACGAAAAACACAGCAAGGGGACACAGATTTAACGTGGAAAACCTCTCCAACAAAGAGAGGAAAAAACCACGGGCGCCAGCCAGCGAAACTTCACTATATCGAGGAGTGTTTACAAACGCCGGGGATTTCACAGATGCAACTCTCCCAACCGGCGGCTTACAAGAGGTTTATATATCGGTGGAAACCTAGGTCTTCAACGATCCGTACCGTACCGGCTTGGGCCGAGTGTAACGAGTCAGAAGTTGGCCTATACTTTGTAGAATTTGGATCAACATATAACAAACTCCACCTTGAGACAAATTCCTCCTTATAGCATCAACAGCAACCATCTCCCTGAACAAACAAAGTAAATACTTTCGGCGCCAATAGCCACTTGGGCTAATCAGTTAAACCAACTAAGTTCGAGCAAAGCTCAAACTTAGCAACAGGAACAGGTTTAGTCATCATATCAGCAGGATTATCATGAGTGCTGATCTTGCATACCTTTAATTTACCTTGAGCAACAATGTCTCTAACAAAATGGTACTTGACATCAATGTGCTTAGTTCTCTCATGAAACATCTGATCTTTTGTAAGGTATATGGCACTTTGACTGTCACAAAACAAATTAATGCAAGAATCATCTCCACAAAGCTCAGCAAACAAACCTTTCAACCAAACAGATTCTTTGCAAGCTTCAGCAATAGCCATGTATTCAGCTTCAGTAGTAGATTGTGCAACAACAGCCTGTAATGTAGCCTTCCAGCTAACAGCACAACCTCCAACATTAAACACATAACCTGTGAGGGATCTTCTCTTATCCAAATCGGCAGCAAAATCTGAATCCACATAGCCAACGAGTCCCTCACCGGTCCTGCCAAACTTCAAACAAGCATTGGAAGTGCCAAGAAGGTACCTGAAAACCCACTGAACAGCCTTCCAATGTTCTTTACCAGGATTAGCCATGTATCTACTTATCAAACTCATAGCATATGATAAATCAGGACGAGAACAAACCATGGCATACATCAAAGAACCAACAGCACTAGAATACGGCACCTTTGACATGTACTCAAACTCTTCATCAGTAGTAGGACATTGAGAAACTGACAATTTAAAGTGAGGAGCAATAGGAGTACTAACTGAGTATTACACTCGGCCCAAGCCTCCCGGCGACGGGCCTCGCTCCACTCGTCAGAAGTTGGCCTATACTTTGTAGAATTTGGATCAACATATAACAACACCTAAAACACAAACACCTCAACGCAACAAGGCGGAGACAAAGGCCGGAGCCGCCGCTCCGACATCCACGCCGACCCGGGGCCGCGCTCCTTCTAGCCGAAGACGAAAAACACCAACCACCACCACACTCCACAGGTCCCTCCGGCCGGCGGAACATACAAAGCGAGGCCTCAAGAGGCAAAACGACGCAGGAGCGCCGCACTCGCCCTAACCCGCTAGGGATCAAGGGTTTCCCCCGGAGAACCCGAGCGGAGGAGCGAACACACTGCTTCGACGACGACTTCAAGAAGCACACGGCGCCCAAAGGCGTCGCCATCGTCGGTCCTAGCCAGCCGCCAGGACAAGGCTTTCGCCCAGCAATGAGTCGCAAACCAAACGCCCGCCTCGCAAGGACCGGCCAAACCAACACACCAAACCACGTCACGGCGTTCGTCGTCGAAGCCTCAGAAAGGAGCAGCCAGATCCAGCATCCCGCATGTCGCCACGCCTAGGCACCCCGTCGCCGCGACGAAAGCCGCCGTCCGGATCATCACCGCTGCCCAGAAGAAAGAAGAAACCGAGCAGCCGCCACAGCGAGCGGGACCAAAGACCGAAGCCACCACCATCCTCCGCACGACGCCATCCTTCGCCCAGCATCAACACCGACGCCAACGAGCTCGTGCCGCCGTGACGATCCCTCCAACCACGCGCCGCAGCACCATCCTTGCCGGCAAGCGGAGCAGCATCTCCAACGCCGCGAGCAACCTAGATCAGCACCCTCCTCCGCATGCTCCCGCGACCTAGAGAAGCGGCGCCCGGCCCCTCGCAGGCCACCACGGCCGTCGACGCCACCCAGAACGAAACCAAGCCCGAGCCCGCGGGCACGGGATCCCTACTGCCGTAGGAGGGGCGCCTTGGCCGAGGCCCGCCCAGCCCAACCAGGGCCTAGATCGAGCCCGCCCTTCGGCGCAAGACGCAGGACGCCCCTAGGCCGGCACACCACCGCCGAACCCTCCAGGCCGCGACGCACCTCCCGCAAGCCCCCACCGCAGCTCCCTCCGACGACACCACCGCTAGTGCCCTCCGCCTACAGAGCACCCTCGCGCCCGAAAAAGGGCAAGACGCCCCGCCGCCTCCATCCCTGGGGCACGCACGGCTTCGCCGGCGGCCCCTCCGGCGGCGGCGACGCGGAGGAGGGCGAGGAGGGCCCCCTCTAGCGGCGGCGGCTAGGGTTTCCCCGTGTCGCCAGGGAAGGGCGACGCGGGGGCGGGCGGTTCGGCTCCTCGTAATCATGCATAAGCAGAGACCAAAAAGCAGTGGGCAGATTTACAAGCTGGGGAAGACAAAGAGAACTTGATCGAACGTACAAGGAAGCTGATGAGGCTAGCGGCTGATGTTTTCTTTCGTTTGTAACAACAGGTTTGCTACTAGTGCCCCAACTCGCTATCCCCTCTCTTTTCTCTATCTCTTTAATTGCCGTTTATAGTGAACTTTGTATTTCCGTTGAGTAACTAATGGAAATGTCTAGCTCGGTTGGAAAAAAAATCATGATAATGTAATTGTTTGGACCTGAGAATATCCTATCGAGGGCTCAGTAGCAATCACCATACATGGAAAAATGGATCATTTGTCTGCTTCGTGGTGTGGCGGCTCTGCTCCCCTCACATGCATTTATGCGTCAAGATATGGTATAATTTATTTTTTGAGTGAATTCCACTTTTTCCTTCTACTTGTGCATTTGTGATATTAAATATTCTATATAGTGAAAATTCATCTAAATTACCATGTTTGGAAACTTTAAACCCTTATTTTCTGATGCATATCTATTGGGCAAGGTGTGAGGTGACGATTGAACTTTAAAATTATCGAGATGGCAACAAAGAATAGAACATTTCGTGCAGAGAAGGGTAGATATGATCGACGGCGATCTCCTCCGATCTTGACATATTTTGTGGCGGCACATCGTCCTAACATGTCAGCCTTGTCCAAGAACACATGTTGAATACTAAAACAGGACAAAATCATGCTTAGAATTTTCTTAAATAGGACATTCGGGTATAACTTTTACTAAATAGGGTAATTAGTGTCTCAAATGCACAAATAGAGGGTAAAAAGTGGAATTCACTCTTATTTTTTTTTGTCTTAGTTTACATCTTTATAAAAATTTATTATATCTTCAAACGCTAACCCGGTTGACGTTTTGTTTTCACCATTGGCTTAGTCGATAGAAACTAAATCCCATGTTAGCATGTTTTGAAAAAAAAATCGATCCGAAATTGTTATCACTAACTTGCAAGATCATACACCACTCCGCGAGATTATAATTACCTGGTTGCAAGGTTCATGTGTGCCATTTTGCAAAGTTGCAAGGCTACATGATACTACTTTGTGTGGGATCATATCATATCTTAGGTCTTGGACACCCGCTTTCTAAATGTGCATATCATTGCAATGACTAAACTAGTGTAAAAAAAGTTATATGATAACCATCTATGATTATCGCCGTAACTGTGCACTATTAATATGACAACTATAGTACTACTCCCTCCGACCCATATTGGTTGATTTGGATTTGTCAAAATTTGGATGAATCCATATAGTAAATAGTGTCTAGATTTATTAAAATCTAGATAAATTTGAGTCAACTAATATGTGTCGGAGGAAGTATTATAATTTTCAACTGGTGTGACAAAAAATATGCCTCCTTGTTCTCTTGTTGTGCATATCACTGAATTGTGTAAAAAACGGTTGAACTATTTTCATGTAACTAGCACAGTGGCCGAGGGCAACAACTTTTGGTTTCTTGAAATGAGTTAGAAAAATATATATATTTGTTAAAATCTAGTTACATGAGATAAATAATATGTTTTATAACCACAATAATTACATGTTATATGAAAAAAATATTAATCATCTTTAGTTTATGGACATTGCTACACTTCGTCTCCAAAAGCACCACACTAACTAACATATGTATCATTTATACCTTGTATCAGACCTCCAATCCCTCATTTATTTGTATCATTGTCTGTTTAGTTTGCTTGGTTTGTAATATGGACCTCTTAAATCTTTTTTGACCCCCTAGGTGGGTCAGTACTACGTTTATGTGTGTGTGGTTGCTGTTCCGTTGTCTGATGATAATGGAACCCGATCCCTCATTCTGGGGGATTGTATGGAAAAAAAATCAGACCTCCAATCCATGAGTTAGGCGATTGCTTTTATGCAATGTTAGATCAATTTGCAAGGTTAACATTTAGAATGTTGTTGGTTGGTATTAGTTTTTCAATTTGAAACATTATAGTATGTGGTCTAGATAATAATTAAGATCTACATGAGAAACAACCATATAAAGTTTATGTCCTATTTGAATAAAAATTAATTCACTTAATAAAGATAAGTGAAATAATTTATCCTTTTTATCAGGTAGGTTGGCTAAGAAACAATTTCCACTTTTATTTTTGTTGATTCTCCCCTCTCATTTGCGTTACATTCTGGTTGTGTTATGAAATATTTGACGTTTAAGACATGGATAGTCTCCAGGCTGCAAATGTGACCATTGTTTATATGAATATATGTTGCTAGTTTTTAATTAAAAATAAAAGTATAGATTATATTCATAACAATGTAATGATGTACTTTCTTTGTCTTGTTCAACAATATATTTATATAGATAATCAAGATGAGAGAGGTCGAGCAACTTTAATATGTCTGTTGTGAAATGGATACAATATTATATTTATTTTTTTAGCTTTATCACTACTATTTGGCTCATGGAAAATATGCCCTAAAGGCAATAATAAATGTGTTATTATTCATATTTCTGTTTTATAATTAAGTTTATCGTTATGTGCTATAATTGTATTAGTTTCAAATAATATGTATTTGAAGGAAAACTCTAATACATGTGTGAGATGATAAACACCATATAAAGATATGGTAAATACTACATACTATAGGCCGATGGGAAACCATCGTCGGGCCGATCCGGCGCCGTTCATCTTATTTTCATCAAATGGGGCCGAGATTTTCAGGATTTGCTTCCACCCATTAATTCCGGACCTCCTAATAATTATGGCAGGCATGGTTTATGCGTTTCCACGAATCAAGCCATTGCTCGACACCATATGGTAACTCCGTCACCACCACGATTCTTCTCTTTCCGTCGCCAATAACCTCCTCCTTGATCAACTCGTCGGCGCCCATGTCTGTCTGCCGCGGAAGATCATCGTCAGGGCATCGCTGATTACCGGCGCCGGCATGGTGGAGGAGGAGGCCGACAAGCTTGTCGGTATCAATGGCGAGGAAAAGGAGGCTCCAGCGGCAGACGCGTAGAGGGCTAGAGGGTGGCGGTCGCCAAGGCCAGGCCCGCACGACGGTGACTGCGGTTTCATTGGGGATCCCTTCCACGCTGACGAAGCGCAGGCTAGAGGCTGCTTCCACTGATCGGCTCGCGTGTTCGACGCCGTTGTGCTGATTTGACGGCGTGGCATGGTAGCTGTCTATTCTCCGGCCATGTCGTACATGGTACCTTTGCGACATCGCATAGGCTCTGACAGTTGTGACATCGTGCTCATCCCACAGGCAGCGTGCTAGTCCTTGTCAACGACCGCCTCTATCTTAACATCGGTATTCGACTATAGCATGCCCCTAGCTTGCATCCTCTGCTATATGCCGCCGGCCAGCCATTTTCGTTAATGATCTCTACACTGATGAGTGTCAGATGGAAGGTCGAATCACATTTTTATTAAAATATAGATACTCCCTCAGACTTATATTAGTTGACATGGATTTGTCTAGATTCAAATGTATCTAGACATGTTTTTGTACTAGATATATTCAATCTAAATAAATTTGAGTCAACTAATAATATGGGTCAAAGGGAGTAACTATTTTTGAAACAGACGCAGGTGTTACTTTGCACATGTAATATATCTGTTTCAAGTGCTTCTCAGTTTTGTATCCAACATTCAGCTTCTTATGCACAAGAATGATGTTTCTTTTACCCACTACCACTAGTCAAATGCCGCAAGTTTCATAAATTCTGAGTTTCCTGCAGACATGAACAAAGTTTCTGTCAAACGCTAATCATGCTTCAAACATTAGTAAACTATATGCTTCACAGGTAGCTGAATGAAGCAGACATAAGACACTAATCACTTATATACAGTTTTTGCTTCAGGACAACTTAGTTTTTGCTTCGCCACGACGAATTGTGCTTCCATTGTTCTACAACCCAATATAAGACATTGGTATCGCAACTCACAAGTGATATGCTTCAAACTTAAACACAATATGTTCATATTACTGCTATATGTGCTTCTTTTGCACTGACGTAAATAAATTCCTATGAGACAGTTTCAATTATCTTGGAAGGAAACCGTAATATAGAAAGCAAGACTGCTACCTTACGAAGCATACTACACATTGCATGGAAGCTTATTTGGCTAGAGTAATTAGTCTCCTTAGAATCTGGAATCAGTTTCAAACAATCAAAAAAGGGAGAGCAAATCGGGAGTAAGTAACTACAAATCCCACATAATTATAGCAGCACAGGAGCGGTTATTACAGGATCATTCAATGGTATCACGGAAAGAGTCGCGTGGGCTTTGTTTAAAATCTGACGTCCATCCTGGTTCTAATCCTACGACCGTACATTGGTCCGATAGGAAGCAATGTATCGGACGCTCATCCCTAGTGGTTCCCGGAAAGATATCCCTGCTCATGCCTCTATGAATGGTATGTATGTCAACGACAGTTTTGGTTTTCTAACTATCGGCAAGGTGACAATGTGATCGTGGTGTTGCCGATGACATATGTGATCGGAGTTGTTAGAGAACAACGACGATGGATAGACCCAAACATGAGATCCCGTGAAACACATCGTCAATATAGTTATCGGTTTAATCTTAGAAGACTTTATATTGCCTTTACTAGAAATCGTTTGACCACGAGATACATGTGAACTTGGAAACAATATGGGCGTGGCAATATTCTCCAAACGTTGCTCTTAACGGAGTAATTATAAAGTTGATGCTTGTTCATACCGGATGGTTCACCAATCATTTATATGGTATGCTTGTGGGAATTGATACTCCGAGAGATACACTCTAGGACCGCTCATATACTATGATATCCGTCATCATTTGGTCAAACATGTGATCAAGTTGTTGAACACAAGAATAACAATAGTATGAGATGAGTAAAGAATACATGCCGGGCAACGGGTATAACCTAGTGTTTCATCTCGGGCAATGTAAAGTATTAACGAGTCAATACAATATGTATCAAACTCAATACTACTGTTCACACGATAAAGAACTTCGTGTTATTTGCGGGGGTTTCTATTTGTATCAAGACACTGATAGTAATCATTGTGAAATGAGTTCCGGACATGTCCGCAAATATCCGAACCTACTGGATCACACACTTAAGACGTTTACGACATTTTAGAATATGAGTACGAATGAGATAGTTGGATGAAGTAATTCCGAAAGGATGTTTCAGAGCATCTTTCGAAGGAGTCTGGGATATCACCGAGAGTGGACGGAATGGTTCCAGGCATTAAAGAGGACGCTAGGAATATTTTAGGAAGGTTTCAAATTAAGTCGGAGGTGTCCGAATGTTAATTCAGAAAGCTTTTGGTATAAATATTTATACCAAAAGAGATGTCAAATTAAGAGGACGCTAGGAATAAATATTAATAATAAATTATTATTTATTAATATCCTAGTAGATCCCATGGGCTGGAGGGCCACATGGGCCCACTGAACCACACACACGCAGGGGGGGAGGGAGGGGTTGACCCTGGCCGAATCGGCCAGGGCCTCCCCTAGGCCGGCGGGTGAAGGAGGAGGGGTGGGGGCGAGGCCATGTGGGGGTGGGGGGGGGGAGGGAGTCCTCCCCAGTCTCAAACTTGCCATCCAAGTTGGTTTTAGGAAGAACTCCGTATTTGACGCGGACTCCATACTGGATACGGACTTCCTCTCTCTCATATTGGTGGAAGAAAGAAAAAGGAGGAGACATTGTATAGGAATCCTAGTCCTACTCTCCTCTATGGAGTAGGAAATCCGTCTATATAATAAGGGGAGATCGCCAAGGAAAAGACACACTAATCCACGCCCTAGCCCAAGCTACCGACGCCTCGGCCCGGTCCTCTTTATCTTCATCGCGTCATCGTCTTCGTCACATGGAGGAGATCTTCACCAACGCCCGCAGTAGATCCTTCTTCTACCCCATCTAGATCCAATCTTGATGGATGACAGATTGCCTCGCTTCGTCCTCAAGTTCTTGATCTTGCCTCAACGCGTTGCCATCCTCGTTGCACGTGCGGATACCGGTGGAGGTGCGACACTTGGGGCACTAGTTCTCCGGAGCCGTCCGTGGAATAATACATCTCCTCGCGACTCGCTAAGGCTTGTTGCGGGGATAGACGCACGATCAACCTCATCATCGAGAAACTTCTACTAGTTCGATCAACGAGGGTATGTTCCGTTACCTTACCCTTACATTGGATCTTGGTTATGCGCTAGAAATTTTTTGTTTTTCGTAGCGCGTTACTACATGCCTAATCTGGTAGCCCATCTAAGGCAAATAGTTGACTAGTTGGCAATTGTATTTTTTCATATATTTATGTTGGGTGGAGTTATTAAGCTATTGTTGAAGTGTCAGCGAGTTAGCAAGTGTTGGTCAAGTGTGTGGCACTGATATTGATAATTATCTGTCGTTTTTAAGTCCTGATATACATGTCATTGTAACTGACGAACCGAACTAAGCTTTAGTTTTTTCTCATTATCCTTAATGAGTTCGTGCCATTTAAGCGGCAACTAGAACCTTCCCATAGCAACGCACGGGTCATATGATACCTAATAATAAAAGACGAAATGCTTACAATTTTTTTTTACCCTTTTGCCTCCCACCGAATCTCGTATTATGCTCCAATGCCACTGAAACATTTTCTGTTCTTTTCTTCTCGAGCTCACTTGGGCACAAGATGCCTCCCCCCAATTCCCCCACACCACCCCTCCCACCGAATTGCATATCACGCACCCGGCACCTCCCCTGACTGCGAGGCGCGGGACAACCTGCGAGGAGGAACGGGGCGACGAAGGGATGGCCTGGGGAATAGCGGTTCTCGACGGAGCGGGGAGAAGGCGACCCGACGCTGATCTGTTAGTCGGGATCGGCATGGTCGTGACTAGTGAGGATGGCATGGTGGGCTTGCTCGCGCGTCGGGTGCAGGGGACATGCCACGACGAAGTAAAAATAGAAAATATTTCCTCCGTCTCCTCCCTCGGCCCGGCCGTTCCCTTTTTCGATTTCATCCTCATCGGGTCCATCGTGAGCCACCTGTCGCTCCCGTCATCTCCACCTGCCTGATTCGTTCCTCTTTCCCCCGATCCGTACCCCATTAGGGCATGTTTAACGGGGACGCTAATGACCGGCGCTAGGTTTAATTTCCTGACCGTTAGGGCTAAATCCCATCAGATGCTGGGATTTGGTCTCGCGTCGACGCAAAAGCAAGCGTCGGACGCTAAGGCTCTTTCTGGTCGCACGGATCCAATAAACCAGCGCTTTCCATCCTCATTAGCGATCCAAAATAAGCGTCCTGCATTGGGAGCCGGGACTCTTAGGTGATTTTCCGATTTTGTTGCATTTATTTTTTCTCACCATAGCGCCTAACTAAGCGTCTACGAAAGTACATGCCCTTAGGGTCCAACGTGAGTATCCCACCCCAGCCTGATTTGTTCCTCTTTTCCCTCAACCCGTACGACGGTTAGATGCAACACGATCTCTGCTCGGATCACGCTCGTGTGAGATGGATGATATGGATTCTACTTTGCCCGCTTATGAAAAGGACTAAATCCTAAATCCTTGTTTATCCACCTACGACGGATAGTTAATTCAAACATCTCCTGGAAATATGCCTTCCGTCGTAGGTGACGAATGGGAGAAATAAGAAGCAAACACCAACTTAGTAGTGGTCATGCATACCTTTAAATTGTTGTTGCTCACCATTTGTGTTTCTATCTAGCATGAGCTTGGAAGTATGCCTTCAACGGAGGCAGTGCGTCTCTTTGTCGAAATATTAGAGGCCTGACTAATTACATGTTCTTCAATGTCTAATTCTGCATAATGGTGGTAGGAGGAAAATCATGGATGGTACTATTGGGTTCCCGAGTTCAAACCTCAGCTTGTTGGAATGCATGCAAGTCAGATTACATAATATATTGGATAGATATAAAATGTTTTATCTGCCAAACTATATTAGTTATATATTGTTCATCTGATTATTTAGACTTCACTTTATCCTTGAAATTATTGGTCTTTTGAATTCTTTGTCTATATTTTGTTTGAGAAGAAACCATAGGAAGGGCCGTATATTGTGTTTTTCTGACCCGGTGCAACGCATGGATATTTTTCCTAGTATATACTACTACCTCCGTTCTAAGATATAGAAGATTTTGACAAATTAATTTAGTTTACAAATCGTTCTACATCACAGAACAGATTAAGTAGTACTACAAGAGATCGAACTCTCTAACATTTGGTATGTCGCACGACCGCTGCATTCATCACGGAACCTAACTGACACTAGGTCTGCAGAGTAAATCTTCCAGCTTAGGCTGGAACCATATGGCGTTCGTGGGCTCCTTGGCATTGTCAGAAAGATAGTATTGTCGCTCTTTTAAAGAGTAGAACGCCTGCGCCCTGCCACCGTCCTTAGCCTTGCTCTCGGTATAGTTCGGGAGGTACACCTTGTTGCATAAATCCTCTCCGGGAGGTAGCATCGCAATTAGAGCATTGCTCTTGTCCCAGAACACGGCCGAGTCATTCATCCCTTCCAACTCCGTCCAAACCATCCTAGGCTGATCGAGCTTAAAAATTCTGATGGACCCATCGTCGCCACCGCTCTCTCGGAGAATGGCAACCAGCTCACCTTTCCACTCCACCAAATAGCTGTAGTCCCTCTGTTGGACTGTATGCACCTCGTTGCTTCCACGAATTGGCTGGTCGGGCTTCTCGAGGACGTTCCACTCCATCTCATTCGGGTCTAGGGCTCCGATCGAGCCTACCATTGATGTCAAGGAAGTAGAAGACGCCGTCAAGAAAGACGGGGCTGTGAGATGCCATGCGAAACGGGACATCATCGTCACCTAAGAACTCCTCCTTCCAATCTTCTTCTCCGATTCGCCATGTTTGTACGGTGACAACTGTTCCGTCTGCGCTAGCTCCGACGGCGAGGACCACAAAGTCCGGAGAACCGGGAATAGTTGAGAAGGATAGCCCCTTGAGGCCAAGGATATGTAGAGGTGGAAGAGCAATCACATCGCCGCCATCTGGGTAATTCTTAAACGGATTCACTAAGAAGAACATGTGGTCGCCACCTCTTGACACGATGACCCAGCCGTTTTTCGTGAAATGCAACAACTGTGATCCTTGCGATTTGATATCCGATGCAGGGATGCTTACGCTGAGGTTATATTTCTTATTGCTCAGCGGATCAAAAACCTCGAGAAGATCCTGCTTGGTCCTTCGTGGCCGAGTGGTCATGAGCAATGGTGCAACCTTTGCGTCCTGAATCGGGCTCGTGATGGAGTTCCACTGTTTGCACACAGCTTTGAGGTGCAGGAAATCTACGAACGATATCTTGGTTACTAGTAGCTGCAACAAGTCGGTCTGGAGATCACTCCACTGACTCTCCTCTGGAGAAGATGAGGGCGCACTGCTCATCAGCATGTCCTTTCTTTCTTCCTCTTTGCAACAGTGTTCGGTTGTGCTTTGCTGCATGACCTGTCAAGTACAAGTTAATTAAACTCGCGTCAATGGTGGCCATGGCCATCAGAAAGGATTAAAAATAGTCGATTGAGAAGTTATCAACGATATAAATTTGTGCACAGACGACTTGGTACCTCACTTGGGATTGGGACACCATCAGCGTCCGTGGCTCCTGATGCTTCCAATAAACCGAAGCTGCAAATGCGCATACAGATGCGTTAAACAATCTCTCTAAATCGAGCACACAAATACTCTTCCAATAATAGCTCAAATTTATAGAATGGAGAAGGGGAAGCAGCAAGTGGAATTAAACATAGTAAGTAGTACCTAGTAGGAAGAGCCCAGAATGCTTCCTCCTCACCGTCATCCTCGTCACGCTCACACCCCTCGACTATAGTGAGCCTAGTGGTCATATCATCCAAAGACACGGTGTAGATACCATATTTACCGCCAACTCCTTCTAGAACATGGACGCAGTTGGGTTGGGTTCCTGCTTCAGCCGCCGATGGAACCACGAAAGAAAACCTCCCCAAGAAGAATGTTTGATCCCCGATGCTTTCGGCCATCTCCCACACATTGCCTTCCCGGCTCCACCGGAAAAGCTTGACATCCACCAGCTCCGGGAGCCGGTCGAAATAGCAGCAGCGCACCAAGAAAAGCTCGCCGTTAGGACAAGGCACCGGGAAGCACTTGTACCCGGCGTGCACGGGGCACGGCGGAGGGCGCCTGTGGTCTGTCTTCTCGACCGCCGGCTCCGGCCTGGAGACGTCGACGGCCACGAGGGATGCCATGGTCGTCGCGTACACCTTCCCGTGGTGGTGGCAGGGAGTTATGGGGCCGTCGAACCCGTCCCGTTCCTCTTCGAGCTCCACCGGGAGGCGGGACCACTCGGCGTCTCCGGGGCGGCAGTAGAGGAAGGACTTGTCTCTGACGAAGTCCAGCAGGACGGTGCAGTCGGGCGGGGTCTGACTGGAGAGCGCGCATCCGAAGCGGAGGTATGACGGTGGGAGCGTGGTGTCCTCCGGCAACTGCGGGAGAGGGATCACCGTCGGGGCCAACGGCGATGTATTAGCCAAGCTCACGAGGGAGCACTCGTCGGTGAGGTCGTCGAGCATGATCGACCAGTCACCGTCCAGGCCGAGGCATTGCTTCCCTTGCAGCGCCGCCATGTCGATGGCGTGTGTGCGTTGGCACCCGTCGAACGGGGCGACGAGAGCGGGTTTGCTCGTCCCGTTGAACTGGACCACCCATGGCGCCTGCTGCTGTTTCTTCTTGTTGGCCATCATCAAGCCACAAGATTGATCGATCGATCGGGTCTTGTCTTTGCGCAGCCGTCTGGATCGATCTGGAAGACTATATATGGAGGTCGGCGGCGTCGTTCTGTTTCCCTCTGTCTAACTCTAACCTAGTCCGGACTCCGGGCCGTCCATGAGCTGAATGAAATTTGAAGTCCCCGGCGTCTCCTTTGTTAAAAAAAAAAACCTAGTCCGTCCGTGTCGGGCTTTGACTGGAGTCCGTGTCGTGTCGGTGAGCTGCACATGAATCTGTTTTGCTTTTCCCAAGTGCTAAAAAGTGTTTGCACGCCAAGAACCGATCGATAGTTGGGTGTAATCGGTTTTCCGTGACTGTGATCGTTTCTGATCAATTCATCTAGCCTCCTGCACAGTTTTTAAAGCATCTATTTTCTTTTTGTCTCGATGCCTGGTTAATTAGAAACGTTGGTGAAGCTAGATAGGCCGGCCCAGTTCAGTCCACACTGCCCCGGTCAGTTTAGATCTTTTTTAGGAAAAACTTTGGCAATACCTCTCAGATACAAACTTCAAATTTAAATAACTTGGGATTTAGGAATCCAAATAAAGTTAACCAAAATTTCATGGAAATATTATTAAATATTCTAACCAATGCAATTGGTACGGATCCAAAATAATCATTAGAACTATTTAGTTCAACAAACTTGCAGCATGTTTATATAACTTAAAACATTTATTTAGCAAGTTTTTTAGAACTCAAATTGAGTTGATTCCAACTCTCAGTAGTTAAAATTGGAATCATTAACATTATCCTCTATTGTATTGATTTGTCTTCGAACCAATAAAATTATTTTTGTGAATTAAAACAACCTTTCTGAACTCCCTAGGGCTTGATACAGTATACCATAGTCTCTGTCGAAAGCTCCCGACCCCGTGTCGCCCGCGTCGGCGACCCAGGGGGAACAAACCCTATCCCTCGGCGGCGGCCTCCCCATGTTGCCCCCTCTCCGCCTCCACTGTCGCTGGTCCTTGCCGCGGTAGTGGCGCCCCCTCCATCCCACAAGTGGCGGTCGGGAGGCCTAGGCATGAGGGCGGAGGGACCTCGCGCGGCAATGGCGGCTCGGCGGGCATGGTGGCGCAGCGGAGCACTGGCGTAGGCGCGGCGGCATGCATCTGCGCATGGTGGCAGGCTTCGGCCAGTGGTGGCGTGGAGGTGCTGGCGGGGGTCAATGGGGGCATTCGGTCCTCTAGATCTGGTGCCTGCACTTTGACCCCGCCCGAGGAGGCCAGGGCGGCTTCCCTGGGACGCCGTGGTGGCATAATTGAGGTCGGGGCGGTGCCCCTCGACCCCGCATGGCTGGCAGTGGTGGTCGGTCTGCAGCTCCGATGGCGGCTTGGTTGTCTGGCCGGAGTAGAGGACGTCGGGGCGGCGGCCTCGGGCTTTTGCGCCGGTTCGTCTCTACGGGCGGCGCGCTATGGCCCTGCTCCGGCGAGGGCATCATGTTTGGTGGTGCACACGGTGGTGGCGGTGTGTCGTGGTTGAGGATGGCGGCGAGGCGAACGAACGGTGGTGTGTCTCCCCTGGCTGCGTGGGTGGCAGGGAAACGCCTGGCACGCGGAAGCCGAGGCAGCGGCCCCGGACTATGGAGGCCTCCCTCATCTCCGGCGCGGCACGGGAGGCGTGGCGTCGATGGGGGATGGGCTGAAACCGTGGAGGCCGGAGCGACGGCTCCGGATCGAGGTGGTGGAGTTGTTCTTCCTTGGCCGCTCGGGCGGCGAGACACGACTATATTGGCGGGTACGGCGGCTATTTAGCCGGTGGTCATGCACGCTGGGAGGCTTGGACCGTCTTCGTGACGGTTCCTTGGAGGAGTGGTCGGGGTCTCAGGACGACAGAAGTCTTGCCCGACTAGTTCGGTGCTGACAATGGTGGCGGCCACGGGCATCATTTTTTCCTCTTGGGGGCACTGTCGAGGAGTCCGTTCCATCATTTTGGGGTGAAAACCCAAATCTGGCTTGCCAGATTGAATGACGGTGGCGTTCTGGACGTCGTCACCTCCTTGGAGGCATCATTTTTCAGAGTGTGGGACACCGATCTCGGCTTTGCTAGTGTTGTCGGTCGAGTCATCACCTTCGGGTTCTCTCGGTGTGCGAGTGTAGCTGGCGTGTTCTGTGTAGCCTGCCTCTCGCCATGAAGCTTGGGAGGCCTAGCCGTTCTCCTTCGGCTCTGACTTTCTCTCTAGGGACGTGGACCAGGCTTTTCGTGGTGCTCGTCATTGTCGTTATGTTGGTGTCGTTCGACGGAGCTCCATACCTAGTCTTTCTAGGTAGTGTGGCCTTGTTGGGTTTCTGCCGGTTTTTCTTAAAACCATGCCTTCAAGGGGTCTTTTTGTTGTTCGGTTCCCCTTTTAACCGGACACGTGTGTACATACGTCTATATCGGGTTTTGGCCAGTTTCTCTTTTAAACCGTCCATCTCTTTTCTTCTAGATGAAAAGACAGAGCTCTTGCTGGTTGCTCCAAAAAATGAAAACAACCTTTTTTCAACACTAGAAAATACATAGAAAATTATCTATAAACCCAAATGAAGCCAAACCAATTTATATGTACTTGTTGAATCAAAATATATACAGTAGTGATGATGTACTTATATATATCTAGTACTTGTATAATTGTATAATTGAACCAGGGAAGCCATCTTAAGAATTAACCTCTATCCTATATTTTGTAAATGCATATCATACCTATTTTTGCAAAGTATATATCTAGTACTTGTATAATTGATTATTACTATTGGAGCCAATTATATATGGCTAAGTGTGGGTTGGGAAATGGTTAAGAAGTTATACTAGGAAGACACCCAAATACCCCCACTCCCTACCTACTAAACATGATGGGTTTGTAACATGAAGCCATCTTGATATGCCATCAAGATCATCAAACTTGACCTTTGTAGGATAATGAGAAAAATATAGTAGGATGAGTTAACCATCTACCACTCTAAATATGTGGCGTAACATGGGGTGATAGTACGGACAAGTAATAAGATAAAAATGATGTTATTGAGAAGATTGTTCCAGAAACTTCTATGTGTTCGTGTCGCTGATATCCAACCTCACCCATGCAACCATATTACCCCTATATGGGAATTGGCTTAATCCGTAGTCTGTTTACCTTAGTACGGGCTACCTCACAACTTCTATAAGGTTATATATTCCCTCAAAACCGTCTCTTTCCCAAAATTTTGGAAGACATAACTACCGTAATGGTGGACCGGATGATTACTATGAGTCCCTCGAATACGATGGGGGCACTATCCCAAAATGGAAGTGATCCTACATCCGAGTTGGAGGACCAAGCTCATTGGGTAGGTTCCTGTACTAGGATAGACAATCGAAAGGTTTTGTTTGATTATCCGAAGCCCGCATACTTTTGTATAACGATTCGAGGACTCATACAATGGATATATTGAATCTTGTGGGTAAATTTTATAACATATGCAGAGTATCAACCTATTCGAATATCCTTGCTCTCGGTTATGGACAGCTAGTGAGGCCACATTGATCTTAGGATGATTTTGGAACTATGATGGCAATGGAAAAAGTGTTGGAAAAATCTCTTGTTGAAATTTTAATGGTGAATTTTTAGATGGAAAGATATGATGGGGACTATTGTTGGAAATTTAAAGGGTAAATTGGGGTTGGTGTTGATTAAACTTGAATTTAGTAAATAATAGTTGTTATAAAAAGGTTTTTAACAAATATATATGGATGATATATCTACAAAGGAAACTATGTTTTATCCAAAAGAAACCTACCATAAGGTCTTCCTAATTAGATAGGCCTATATACTAATACCTTGTTTTAAGATGGTTTGCGAGTACATTTAAAAGTACTCACATAGCAATGTGCCTAGCTATTGACTAGGTCAGGATCTAGAGGATTTGTTGGGGGTGACCCCTTAGGGTTACCCAATCTTTCATGAATCTCCGTGAAAATAGAGAAGGAGGTGATACGCCCAATTTGCATCACCATTCTATATCATAATTTACCTATATTCATTGATATTTGTCTTATTATGAGGTATTACTTATGGCTTTTCATCTGTTTATGCATGTTGGATGATTCCTGAAGGTTGCACTGCCGGAGTCTGGATTCTGATGGAAATGAAGGCGTTTCGGTGCAATTTTGCGAAGATCAGAAAAATACCAGAAAAATATTGAAACATATTATTTTACCACAAGACGAAGGAAGCCAGAAGGAGGGACGGAGATGGGCCTCAGGGGCCCACACCCCTCTAGGCACGGGCCCACCTGACCCCGCGCCTAGGGCAGGTGTGGGCCACCTGCCTGTCCTCCGACTCTGCCCCTTCGCCTATATCTTCCCTATGGAACCCTAACACCCGGGGAGCGACCACAGATAGATTTCCGCCGCCTCTAGGGGGCGGAAAACAACGAGAGAGAAAGATCTCTCTGGCAGATAGATTTCTATTGGGGGAATTCCTTCCCAGAGAGGGGAGACCGTCGCCATCAACACCGTCATCAAGCTAGGATTAATCGGGATCATCATCATCATCCACACCATCATCTCCACTAGCACCATCATCACCACTTCGTCCTGCTGTAACAATTGTGTTGGATATTGCTTTAGTTCTTAGGGGAAACTTTCCCGGTGTTGATTACTATTGTAGTTGATGCTTGTGAGTGGAACCATTGGATTATTGTTTATGTTCAGATTGTTATCCATTATCATATCATCTTTGATCTTGATCCATATGATGTCTTGTGAGTAGTTTGTTTAGTTCTTGAGGACATGGGGGAAGTCATGTTGTTAGTAGTGAATCTGTGATGAGTTATTATTCAATGGTTTAGTATTTAAGTTGTGGTGCTATTCTTCTAGTGGTGTCATGTGAATGTCGACTACATGACACTTCAACATTTATGGGCCTAGGGGGATGCATTGTGTATTTGGCTACTAGTCGTGGGGTTGCCGGAGTGACAGAAACCTTAACCCCCATTAGGAAACCTTTGCACAAGGGAGTGTAGGATCTTAGAGTTTAAGGCTATGGTTAGATTTATATCTTAATTACTTTCCTGTAGTTACGGATGTTTGCAGGGGGTTTAATCACAAGTATGTATTAGTCCTAGGAAGGGCGGTATGTTAGCATAGGTTCACCCACACAACACTTACAAACACCAAAGAAGAGTACTCACCTATTTGAAGCGAAAGCACTTGACAGAATTCCCATGTGTCCTCGAGAACGTTTGGTCCTTATAAGTATTTCCACCGGCTTGTCCTTTGCTAAGAAAGGATTGGGACACTTCTCTGTTTGTTCATTACTTCTGTTACTTGCTCCTTGTTTTGTTGCCTTGTGAGAAAATCACTAAAAATCCGTTTGCTAAGTATTCACAGGGATTTCCTGCTCCATACCTCTGTTCAACACCTTCTGCTCCTCGTTGGGATCGACACTCCTATTTATCGAAAGTACTACGATACACCCCCTATACTTGTGGGTCATCAAGACTATTTTCTGGCGCCGTTGCCGGGGAGTGAAGCGCTATTGAAGAGTGGAACTGGTAAGGGAAACTTTTACTGTGAGTATTTCTCTTGTTACTGCTTGTTACTTTGTTTCCAATATGGATAAGCCACTTGGTTTCCTGTTTGGGAAAACTACTACCACTGCTAGGGTAGTAGATGAACAACCTCCTGTTGAGAAAGATCCTTTTAAGATACCTACAAGTATTATTAATCGTGTTATGGGTAATTATTATTTTGGGGATGGAACTATCCATCCCGGTGATCACTTGCTTTTTATCCATGAATTATGCGGGTTGTTTAAGTGTGTAGGTATCATAACTGAACATGTGAAGAAGAAGTTACTCTCCATATCCTTGAAAGGGAGAGATGAAGAATGGTATAAGCTACTGAAGAATGGACAATCCATGGAATGGGAGGAGATGGCATCTCTCTTTTACTCTAAATTTTATCCTCCCAGTGAGATCCATAAGGATAGAAATCTTATATATAACTTTTGGCCTCTTGATGGAGAGAGTATAGCTCAAGCTTGGGGGATATTGAAGTTACTAATGCTTAAATGTCCTATTCATGAACTCCCTAACAATATTATTCTCAATAACTTTTATGCCAGGCTTCCTCTTTATGATAAAGATTTACTAGATGCTTCTTGTGCTGGATCATTCACACATATGAAGGAAGAAGCTAAATGGGATCTTCTAAACCGTATTAAAGAAAACACTGAAGCTTGGGAGAATGACAAAGGAAGAAGGTCAGGTATAAACTATGATTATGAATGCATTAAATCTTTTATGGGAACTGACAACTTCCGTGATATCAGTAATGAGTTTGGTCTTGATTCCCAAAGTATTGCCAACTGTTTTAAGGCCTTTGCCTCTTACATTGAAATTCCCAAGAAGAAGTGGAATAAGTACCATGCTCCGTATAAAGATGTTGTTAGTCATGCTTCTATTAGAAGTACTCAAGTTTGTACTACTAATCATATTGTGCCTGATCCTCATGTTGAGAAAATGCCTTTCCCAGCTAAGGTAAAGGAGTATTCTATGATTATTAGTGCAAATGACAAAGGTACAATGAAAACTGTGGAGCTTGGTAAGCATTTGAATGATGAACCTGTGGTAGCTATTGTGAAAGACCCTGTCACTAGAAATAGAGAGGATGAGCACATTGTCTTCTGTGAAGACGCTTCCAATATTATCTCTCATCCTAGTAAGGCTAGAAAATCTAGTGTTCCCATGCTTTCTGTTAAAATTGGTGATCATTGCTACTATGGTTTATGTGATATTGGTGCTAGTTCTAGTGCTATTCCTTATGAGATTACAGGGAAATTATGCATGAGATTAGTCCTTGTGAGCTTGATGACATTGATGTGGTTATTCACCTTGCTAACAAGGAGATCATTTGCCCCACTGGCATTGTAAGAGATGTGGAGGTTCTTTGTGGTAATATTAAGTATCCTGCTGATTTTCTAGTGCTTAATTCAGCATCTAGCAAAACTTGTCCCATAATTTTTGGTAGACCTTTCTTGAACACTTGTGGAGATATTATTGATTGTAAGAAGGAAAAAGTTTTAACTAAGTTTGATGGAGATTCTTATGAGTTTAAATTTTCCAAATTTGCTAAAGCTCCTTGTGAAAATAGCTTGCCTAGTAAAGATTTCAGGATGGAACAACTTGCTTCTATTGATCCAGTCTATGACCTTGGACCTCTTTTTGGTGACTGTAAGTATGCTTATTCTGATGATAAAGTTGATTCAAGTGACAGTTATATTGTCAACTTTATTCAAAGTGCTACTAAAAGTTATTATGAGAGAGGGAAACATGGTTTTATGCATCTCAATGATGTTAAGTTTCCCCGTTTTATGTTGAAAGCTTTAAAGTTGCATCTGTTTGTGGCCTTTTGTTTCAACAATTCCTTTTCTCATGATACCCCCATGCATAGGAAGTGGGTTAGACTTAAGTGTGTTGGTTATTTGCTCCTTGATGCTCTCTTTCACTCTAGATATATATATCCTATGTGAGCATCTTTGGAAGTTTCAAGCCTAACTTAAAGGCACTAAAGAAAAGTACTTGTTGGGAGATAACCCAAGATTTTGGTCGAGTCTTGGAAGTTATTACCTCTGTAATAACCGCTATTTTATCGTTTTTGTTTTGGTTTTTGTGTCAAGTTCAACTACTTTTGTGAAGTAGAGGAGTTGTGAAAAATGGCTGTCCTGGGACAGATTTTTGTGCTGCATTGTAAAAATTCGTGAGGAAGATTAGTACTTCGGATGGAGCTGAATTTTTCTGAGCTTGTTCTCCAAGTTGTTACCCAACTTTCATTAGTTCTGCACTTTTTGATTTGATCAACAGAAGGTCTTTGGAAAAATCAATCTTTACCCGCTGGTCTCTTTTGACAGATTTCTATCATCATTTGCATTTGCCTCTTACAGAAGCTTTTGTTTTGATGGGTTTTCAGTTGAAGTGTGCACCAAAGGTTTATTGTTTTTGCCTACACGAATGTTTTCATTGAGTTTGTGCAAGAGTTTTATATGAAGGAAATTCTCAGGAGAAAGAGAGAAGGAATCTGCAGAGTTCGTCTTTGAATAGGTAAAAGTGGTGAAAACAGAAGGTTCATGAAACCCCAATCTTTTTATATTTTTGATGTTTTTAATACATAAGGGAAGTTACAAGACGAAACTGAAGAGGAAACGGAGCCCGGGGTGGACAAACACACCCTAGGCGCGGGCCCAGCCTGGTCGCGCCTGAGGGGGGTGTTCCACCCCGAGCTCCGACTCCGCCTTGTTTCTGTGTCAAAACCTTCCTTATGCATTGAATCTTCGTAATATATAACCCCCCAAGTTCCCCGAGGTACTTGCATCATTCTCGTCGTGTTTTTGTTTTGATCTATTTCTGACAGGAAAATTCTCAGATTTGGAGCCTCAATGTCTTCCTCTAGATCACCCACGGAGGATTCCTCTGCGGATGTCCTCAACCCGTACATGTATGAGTTGAGGATTCATCCCAAAGAGTTGATCCTCAAAGAGGGGAAGGTACAGATGAAAGAAGTTCAAGGCCCTAAAGGATAAGGCAGTCTGGAAGACAGGATGGAAGCGTTGGAACAAGAAGTTTTCAGGTACAAGAAGATGACATAACGCGAAGTGGATGTTATTCACAAGATAAGTTCAGAACTCATCACCAAGCATGAGGGAGAAGTTGCTGAGTTCCGAGAAGAGATCTTCTCACTTTGTCAGACCACCAATCAATTGCAAGCACAGCTCTATGACATACAGAATCAAAATTGTGAGTATGAGGCTAGATTTTATCGCATAAGCTCTGCTGCTAGTTTCAGGATTGCAGAGACAAGGACATCATTTTTGGATAGGAAACCATTGCCTTGGAAGTTTTATGATGACAAGAGAACACCACCAACACCGAAGGAGTAATTCGTCACCAGGTTTGGCATCCCCTTGGCTTGTTCCAAGCTTGGGGGAGTGCCACGGTATCACCACCTTTATCTTTTACCTTTTTAGTGGATTCATATATGTGGTAGAGAGGTTATCTTATAGTTTGGTTTGCATGTGGAAGTATCTCTACTTTAGTTGATTATTTATGTATCCCCTGGTGTGAGTGCCTTTATTGGAATACTAATGAGAAGTCTCATCTTTTACTTTTTGTACTTCTTATTTTTAGTTTGCAATCTCTATTATATGATGGATCTTGTTGATCAGTATTGGCACCACTTTGGGATCATCAAGTGGATCTAAATTGGTTTTGGAAAACCGAGTTCTGGTCAGTGGCATTAATTTGAAAGAAAAAGAAAGAAAAAGCTTGCAGGTATTTGGTATCATTTGTTTTCTTTCTTGTTGGCTCATAAGCTTAGTATTCTTTATTTAAGATTCTTTTGTGCCTTCAAGGAAGATTGCATGTTTGGCTTTATTACTTGTATGTTTGCTTGTTTCTTTCAACTCTCTTTCTTGCTATCCAGCTTTGCTAACCAAAAACCTGTTTTGAGAAGGCATACTTCTCATGTTTACAAAATCCTTTGAACCCAAAACTTTTGCCACTTGTGTCCATCGTATCTACCTAGTAGCTTTTGCTATTCCAAGCAAATTCTCAAGCTTCATCTACCTTTCGAATTAAAAAGTATTTTGTTATGAGAAAACTAGTTAGTAAAGCTCTCACGAACTTGATGGCACACCTTATTTTCTTGCCCCTAATAGACTTGAACCATTGTGAACATCGAAGTTGTATGCTTGCATCTATACGTTGGAATTAGCAGAACCGTGCTGTCATGGGGAACATTTTCAACATTGCACTTGTACTTTGTACATAGTTGATATCGTGCTCTTTTGTCTATGGATGTCAACGGTGTGAAATAAAGAGGGAACTTGTAAGTCCATGGAGTTTGCCTGGGCCTCTAGCCTAAGCCATGCCTAATCATGGTGGAAACTTGCAGCATCACCATAGGGAGTCATCTATGAAGCATCCTCAATAAAAAGCTATAAACATGGTAAATAAAAAGATTGCTGAGATGCTCATTGTCTGCTTGCCTTGTCATTTTGGTTATGGGAAAGCTCTTGTACCATGTGCAAGGGGTACCCCATTGGCGGTTCTCAATGATATGCAAATACTTACAATGCCAAGAACTTACCTGGGCCCAAAGTTGAGTATGCATGAGGAGTGGCCCTCATATTCAAGGGACATGAGATTGTCAACTTATATTTCGTCAAGCATATACTCCATATTTGTTCACTTTAACCTTAAATCATCTCAAGATGCTTATGATAGGGGCAATGAGGGCTCAAAGCTAGTAAGTACCATAATCTTTTGGAAGCTCTTTATGACTTGTGATCCCTGCTACCCTCTAAGAAGGGACCTTTCTTCCACTTCCAAGTTGAGTCAGTAAACCTACTTCCTCTCTATCTCCAGCAAGCTTTTGAGTTGTTGTGTTTCGAGCATTCATATGGTGATTTATTCAATCATGTTCTCTATCTTCCTTGTTTGGACAAAACTCTTATCTATTGAGTATTACTTTGAAAGCCTTCACTTGTGAAAAACCTTTATGAGCAAAGAGTGTTCCTGTTTTGAAACTTCCACAAAAAGCATTTGTGAAACTGTTTGCCAGGTGTTCTCTGACCAAGAACAAGTTTGCCAATTCCAATTATGATTTATCTTTATGCATCTCTATTGTGACTGTTGTACTTGGTTGCAAGCTAAGTTATATAATGGTGAGTTGCTTTCTTCTATGAGTTGTGCAATGGTAAGTGTGATGCTTCTTGTTGGTATTCTTTTATCGATACTTCACTCCATAAACATGTGGACATGTTTACAGAGCTCAGTTTTTCGCTTGGGTACAAGCGAAGTCTAAGCTTGGGGGAGTTGATACGCCCAATTTGCATCACCATTCTATATCATAATTTAACTCTACTCATTGATAGTTGTCTTATTATGAGGTATTACTTATGGCTTTTCATCTGTTTATGCATGTTGGATGATTCCTGAAGGATGGACTGCCGGAGTCTGGATTCTGATGGAAAAGAAGGCGTTCCAGTGCAATTTGGCGAAGATCAGAAAAATACCAGAAAAATATGGAAACATATTATTTTACCAGAATACGAAGGAAGCCAGAAGGAGGGACGGAGATGGGCCTCAGGGGGCCCACACCCCCTAGGCACGGGCCCACCTGACCCTGCGCCTAGGGCAGTTGTGGCCCACCTACCCGGCATCCGACTCCGCCCCTTCGCCTATATCTTCCCTATGGAACCCTAACACCAGGGAAGCGACCATGGATAGATTTCTGCCGCCTTTGGGGGGGGAGGAAAACACCAAGAGAGAAAGATCTCTCCAGCAGACAGATTTCTGCCAGGGGAATTCCTTCCTGGAGAGGGGAGACCGTCGCCATCAACACCGTCATCAATCTAGAATTCATCGGGATCATCATCATCATCCACACCATCATCTCCACCAGAACCATCATCACCACTTCGTCCCGCTGTAACAATTGTGTTGGATATTGCTTTAGTTCTTAGGGGAAACTTTCCCGGTGTTGATTACTATTGTAGTTGATGCTTGTGAGTGGAACCATTGGATTATTGTTTATGTTCAGATTGTTATCCATTATCATATTATCTTTGATCTTGATCCATATGATGTCTTGTGAGTAGTTTGTTTAGTTCTTGAGGACATGTGGGAAGTCATGTTGTTAGTAGTGAATCTGTGATGAGTTATTATTCAATGGTTTAGTATTTAAGTTGTGGTGCTATTCTTCTAGTGGTGTCATGTGAATGTCGACTACATGACACTTCACCATTTATGGGCCTAGGGGGATGCATTGTGTATTTGGCTACTAATCGTGGGGTTGCCGGAGTGACAGAAACCTTAACCCCCATTAGGACACCTTTGCACAAGGGAGTGTATGATCTCAGGTATTAAGGCTGTGGTTAGATTTATATCTTAATTACTTTCCTGTAGTTACGGATGTTTGCAGGGGGTTTAATCACAAGTATGTATTAGTCCTAGGAAGGGTGGTATATTAGCACAGGTTCACCCACAAAACACTTACAAACACCAAAGAAGAGTACTCACCTATTTGAAGCGAAAGCACTTGACAGAATTCCCATGTGTCCTCGAGAACGTTTGGTCCTTATAAGTATTTCCACCGGCTTGTCCTTTGCTAAGAAAGGATTGGGACACTTCTCTGTTTGTTCATTACTTCTGTTACTTGCTCCTTGTTTTGTTGCCTTGTGAGAAAATCACTAAAAATCCGTTTGCTAAGTATTCACAGGGATTTCCTGCTCCATACCTCTGTTCAACACCTTCTGCTCCTCGTTGGGATCGACACTCCTATTTATCGAAAGTACTACGATACACCCCCTATACTTGTGGGTCATCAAGACTATTTTCTGGCGCCGTTGCCGGGGAGTGAAGCGCTATTGAAGAGTGGAACTGGTAAGGGAAACTTTTACTGTGAGTATTTCTCTTGTTACTGCTTGTTACTTTGTTTCCAATATGGATAAGCCACTTGGTTTCCTGTTTGGGAAAACTACTACCACTGCTAGGGTAGTAGATGAACAACCTCCTGTTGAGAAAGATCCTTTTAAGATACCTACAAGTATTATTAATCGTGTTATGGGTAATTATTATTTTGGGGATGGAACTATCCATCCCGGTGATCACTTGCTTTTTATCCATGAATTATGCGGGTTGTTTAAGTGTGTAGGTATCATAACTGAACATGTGAAGAAGAAGTTACTCTCCATATCCTTGAAAGGGAGAGATGAAGAATGGTATAAGCTACTGAAGAATGGACAATCCATGGAATGGGAGGAGATGGCATCTCTCTTTTACTCTAAATTTTATCCTCCCAGTGAGATCCATAAGGATAGAAATCTTATATATAACTTTTGGCCTCTTGATGGAGAGAGTATAGCTCAAGCTTGGGGGATATTGAAGTTACTAATGCTTAAATGTCCTATTCATGAACTCCCTAACAATATTATTCTCAATAACTTTTATGCCAGGCTTCCTCTTTATGATAAAGATTTACTAGATGCTTCTTGTGCTGGATCATTCACACATATGAAGGAAGAAGCTAAATGGGATCTTCTAAACCGTATTAAAGAAAACACTGAAGCTTGGGAGAATGACAAAGGAAGAAGGTCAGGTATAAACTATGATTATGAATGCATTAAATCTTTTATGGGAACTGACAACTTCCGTGATATCAGTAATGAGTTTGGTCTTGATTCCCAAAGTATTGCCAACTGTTTTAAGGCCTTTGCCTCTTACATTGAAATTCCCAAGAAGAAGTGGAATAAGTACCATGCTCCGTATAAAGATGTTGTTAGTCATGCTTCTATTAGAATTTGAGGACAGCTAGTGAGGCCACATTGATCTTAGGATGATTTTGGAACTATGATGGCAATGGAAAAAGTGTTGGAAAAATCTCTTGTTGAAATTTTAATGGTGAATTTTTAGATGGAAAGATATGATGGGGACTATTGTTGGAAATTTAAAGGGTAAATTGGGGTTGGTGTTGATTAAACTTGAATTTAGTAAATAATAGTTGTTATAAAAAGGTTTTTAACAAATATATATGGATGATATATCTACAAAGGAAACTATGTTTTATCCAAAAGAAACCTACCATAAGGTCTTCCTAATTAGATAGGCCTATATACTAATACCTTGTTTTAAGATGGTTTGCGAGTACATTTAAAAGTACTCACATAGCAATGTGCCTAGCTATTGACTAGGTCAGGATCTAGAGGATTTGTTGGGGGTGACCCCTTAGGGTTACCCAATCTTTCATGAATCTCCGTGAAAATAGAGAAGGAGGTGATACGCCCAATTTGCATCACCATTCTATATCATAATTTACCTATATTCATTGATATTTGTCTTATTATGAGGTATTACTTATGGCTTTTCATCTGTTTATGCATGTTGGATGATTCCTGAAGGTTGCACTGCCGGAGTCTGGATTCTGATGGAAATGAAGGCGTTTCGGTGCAATTTTGCGAAGATCAGAAAAATACCAGAAAAATATTGAAACATATTATTTTACCACAAGACGAAGGAAGCCAGAAGGAGGGACGGAGATGGGCCTCAGGGGCCCACACCCCTCTAGGCACGGGCCCACCTGACCCCGCGCCTAGGGCAGGTGTGGGCCACCTGCCTGTCCTCCGACTCTGCCCCTTCGCCTATATCTTCCCTATGGAACCCTAACACCCGGGGAGCGACCACAGATAGATTTCCGCCGCCTCTAGGGGGCGGAAAACAACGAGAGAGAAAGATCTCTCTGGCAGATAGATTTCTATTGGGGGAATTCCTTCCCAGAGAGGGGAGACCGTCGCCATCAACACCGTCATCAAGCTAGGATTAATCGGGATCATCATCATCATCCACACCATCATCTCCACTAGCACCATCATCACCACTTCGTCCTGCTGTAACAATTGTGTTGGATATTGCTTTAGTTCTTAGGGGAAACTTTCCCGGTGTTGATTACTATTGTAGTTGATGCTTGTGAGTGGAACCATTGGATTATTGTTTATGTTCAGATTGTTATCCATTATCATATCATCTTTGATCTTGATCCATATGATGTCTTGTGAGTAGTTTGTTTAGTTCTTGAGGACATGGGGGAAGTCATGTTGTTAGTAGTGAATCTGTGATGAGTTATTATTCAATGGTTTAGTATTTAAGTTGTGGTGCTATTCTTCTAGTGGTGTCATGTGAATGTCGACTACATGACACTTCAACATTTATGGGCCTAGGGGGATGCATTGTGTATTTGGCTACTAGTCGTGGGGTTGCCGGAGTGACAGAAACCTTAACCCCCATTAGGAAACCTTTGCACAAGGGAGTGTAGGATCTTAGAGTTTAAGGCTATGGTTAGATTTATATCTTAATTACTTTCCTGTAGTTACGGATGTTTGCAGGGGGTTTAATCACAAGTATGTATTAGTCCTAGGAAGGGCGGTATGTTAGCATAGGTTCACCCACACAACACTTACAAACACCAAAGAAGAGTACTCACCTATTTGAAGCGAAAGCACTTGACAGAATTCCCATGTGTCCTCGAGAACGTTTGGTCCTTATAAGTATTTCCACCGGCTTGTCCTTTGCTAAGAAAGGATTGGGCCACTTGCTCCGTTTGTTCGTTACTTCTGTTACTTTCTCCTTGTTTTGTTGCCTTGTCAGAAAACCACTAAAAATCCGTTTGCTAAGTATTCATAGGGATTTCATGCTCCATACCACTGTTCAGCACCTTCTGCTCCTTGTTGGGATCGACACTCCTATTTATCGAAAGTACTACGATACACCCCTTATACTTGTGGGTCATTAGGAGGCGAGGGAGTAAGGGGAAGGATGAAATCTAAGGACTCACACGCGAAGAACTTGATGAACACACACAACACACGAAAACACGATACACACCAATAGCTCACGCCGACAGCAACCGGTCCAGCACAATCCCTAGGATCGGTGATGGGCAAGACACTCTCCCACTACCAACATCGGAGGTGAGAGGCTTGATGAGATCTTGAATACTTGGAGACGAGACACCGACTCCAAGGACTTGTACAACTTGAACGCACTAGGCAAAATCCAAGAGGCTGGGGGATAATTGGTGCTCCTTGTGAAGGAGCATGAGACTAGCAATAGATAGATCCTCTAGGGTTTCTTCTATTACAATTATCCAAGTCTAGGGTTTACAATAGAGGGGTGGGGCTATATATAGGCCATCCACATAAACAAGGGTAGTTTGGGAATAAAGGATAAGTTCTGGGCGAGTTGGGGAGTACATGGGATAGAGGCCTAGCTGTCGGCGCGTAGGCCCACGACTTAGGCCAGAGACTCCGATGATGTTCAATCGGAAACTCCGGTTATGACGGAGACTCTAGTTTGGGGGCCGGAGACTCCGTATGTGTTCCAGGGGCCCGCAGCTGTGACCGGGATTGGGCGAGTCAGAGATTCTGGGTGGATGTTGGCAGAAACTCCAGATCTGGTCGGATACTCCGTGTTCGGTCTGGAGACTCCGGATCGATTCTAGGGGCTTGTAGTCTGGTGCGGTGCGGTGCTGGGGCGGAGACTCCGGTTGGTCGCGACCAGAGACTCCAGGCCTGTTGCCGATTTTGCACACTCTTCCTCCAAGATGGGTTGATTAAGCGTCGGGCCTTCGTACCTGAGTATGCAAAGGGTAGTGGCATGAAGTGGCAAGCCATTCATTGGTGTATCAAAGTCACACGAGGAGAGGAGCGACTTAACCTTATCTTGCAGGAGTTTGGCTCGGGCACGAGTGATCTCCCACAAGTATAGGGGATCATGTGTAGCCTCTTCGATAAGTAAGAGTATCGAACCCAACGAGGAGCTAAAGGTAGGATAAGTGTTCTCTCAAGTTCTATCAACCACTGATACAACTCTGCACACACACTATACGTTTGCATTATCTAGGAAATTAAACTAGAGCAACAGAACGAGTACCAGAGAAAGCTTTACAAGATAATAAATAACAAGAAAGTAAAGCTAGTTGCTGCAGCAATAAAATACACTAAACTAACAGAACCATGAGTGTGGAATAGTGGTGGTAATTGTGGTGGCTTTGTCTAAGTTTAATTGGCGAATAAATTGGTTTCATTGTCTTTGATGCAGTTTTCTATGTGGGAGAGGCTAAATATACATGCGCTTCACTACTTGGAATTACATGTATATGATTGGATTGTTAGCAAACATCCGTAACTACTAACAATGCATTAAGGTTTCCCCAACCATAACCTTAAGTTAATGGTCCTCTTACTCCCATACGTGCAACGTTCTAGTTCGCGTCCTTAGGTTTCTGTCCCTCCGACAGAACTTCCCCCTTCCTCTTACACATAATACAAACCCTATGATGTTTAATCCATGCATGCACAAATATAATGGACACCAAAGGACTGTGCCATATGAACATACAACTCTAATGAACCAAAGACGTTCAACCATTCAATCTAAGAACAAAGAAACTACACAAACATGACATAGATCATATGATTATAACTTATAGCATCAAACACCATGTTTACATAGGACGGTACAGAGGTGTGTGGGAGGATGAATCACTGCATACTAGGAGGATTAGGTGATGGAGATGGTGGTGAAGATGGTGAAGAAGGCGGCGGCGGCACGGGGGACTCCTTCCCTGCCACCGGTATCGTGGGGGAGCACCGTCCCTTAGCCCCCTTCCTTTATGGCTTCTTGGGACCTCTCCCCCATGGAGATGGGATCCATGGGGGAGGAAAAACGTGGCATTGGTGGCTGCAAATTCGTGGGTGGAGGTGTCTTCCATGAATTAGGTTTCCTCCCTTTATATAGCTTCTCGGATTTTCGTCACCCCATCTTGGGCTTCAGTAAATCGGGCCTAGCCACCCCGTCCAGACTCGGAATCATCTAAATTTTATTTCCAGAACGATTGTCGCGAAATTTCATACAACTTTGTAGTTGAAGAGTTTTCCGTTTGACGTCGTCTTCGACCCGAAACTTGACCATCTTCAAAAAGAGTTTTGAGACAGATTTCTGGAAAATCCCAATTTGACTCCAACAAGGGTTCTACTTGTATTCTTGATAATTCCTACACATCAAAGTGTAAAATGAGAATATTGTGCACTTTTGCAACTATTAGTAGGTTAGTCCAAATAACTCATGAACTTTGTATAAAAAGGAGTGTCAAAAGCATAATATTAGCATGAAACCATAAAAAATTATAGATACATTATAGACGTATCAACGAGTCATTGGTCCACTTGATACGCTTGGTGGTGAGTATGTAGTGGTGTCCGAAGGATGGGCTGCATCAGGATTATAGGAAGAAAATGGTAAGGTGACAGAAAAGCTTCATTTGCAGCCTCACTGCCCTTTCTTTAGAATTATGTGGACACATTACGGGCGCTAAAGGTAAAATCCCCATTATTGATTTGACGCCCTCGCCTCCTGTACTAGCTGATGCTTCATACTCGGACTGGAAACCATCGAACAATGGTTGGGTTAAGAATAATGTGGATGCCGGTGGGATGAGAGGACAAAGGTGGCTGGCTTGGGTGTCGTGGCGAGAGACCAGGAGGTTTTGTGCTTTTCTCGACATGGAAACATGTGTCTTCGTGTACCAGCACTAAGGAAGAAGAAATATTGGCTATGTTTGAAGGACTTTGTTTGGATATACTATTGAAAGGATCGTATGGGCACCTAGAGGGGGTGAATAGGTCCTACTTCAAATTTTACTCTTCTTCAAATTAGGGTTTAACACAAAAGGTAAATTCTCTAGATTATGCAACTATGGTGAATTTACCTATATGTCAATCTAGCACAAACACTAAGCAAGAATAAGATAAGTAAAGTACGGTAAATGATAGTAGTAACCAAAGTGGAGCACGCGGAGACACAAGGGTTTGTTTCCCGTAGTTCCTTCCCTTTAAGGGTAAGTACATCTACGTTTGGAGAGGGGGTGGTTTCAAACCACCAACACCACGAGAGGCCTCCTTGTTCTCCGATGAATCTCACCCCAAAGGGTTCGGTTCACCTCTTCCACTATATCGGAAACCTTCGAGGTGGAAGTCGGCACCTTTACAACAAGTTCGAGGCACACATCCACAACCTAATTGGAGGCTCTAGAATACAAGCAAGCTGTCAAACAATCAAAGACATGATTGTAAGAACCAAATCAGAAGCTAGGGTTTCCAAAGAAACACTAGAGCAAGGGGACCTCAAGTGAATGAGGGGGAAATGAATATCTCTCTTGGTGAAGCTATAGATCAAGGCCTCCTCCTTCGATACTCCAAAGATCAATGACTTTGGATGGTTGAGTGAAGAGATCTTGTGGATTTGGTGGCTAAAATGGTGATGTTGTTCTTGAACTGGTCGAGCAGCTCCCAAGGTAGAAGAAGGGGCCTTTATATAGCCCCCCTGGAATTAGAGACGTTGGGAGCCACTTACCCTGGACAGTCCGGCAAAACTCAACCGGACAGTCTGGCCTAGACGGACACTCCGACTGGACAAAGTCGGACACTTCGGCCTGGCAGAGTGTAACACCCTCGCCTGATAAGGCTGAGTTCATGTGTATAGTGCCAATCCATGGATCGTTCACTGGTACACACAGTACAAAATGATACCAAATATAACTGTACATCATAAATACAACGAACATGATCCAGAATTTACATTATATCACAGCGGAAAGCAAATACAGGATAGATCTCCATTCTTCAAATGTGCCACATGCGAACAATCGTTGAGTGGAGTCTCGCGACCTATGAATGATCACTCAGAAACGATACAACCTGCAACATGAAACTTTGCAACCATGAATGGTCAATACTTTGAATGTATTGGCAAGTGTCACTAGTATGTGGATATAAATTGAACCTATCAAGTACATGCATATTTGACCAAGTGGAGTTTCAGTCTCATTTGCATAAAGCAATAGTTTTATCCTAACATTTCCAAATAGTTTTAATCCTTTCTGAAAATTGTCCGAACACATTGACCAATACCAATTGCTCATAATCCCTTGTTTGATCCATCAAATTTTATTAAGAAATTGGAATGTTGAGATCATCCATAAGCTTCAAGCCTTAGTTGCTCAATTATCCATAACCGGGGACATGGCTAATCGATTATATTTATATCTTCTGCAGAAATTGTATACTATACCCACACAACACAATCTCTCCTTATCGCCACCAGTGGCCGCTGGTTTAGTACACACCAATTGGTATACCGGCAGATCGAAAATGTGACGAAGTCTTTCCATAGAAGTCCTCCCAATACACAATGCTAGCACGTCTAACAGGCACCAATGCAAGGATATAACCTCCTATACACAATTCTAGTTAACCTGAAGATATACCAATGCAAAGGGTCTTACACTATGTAATTAACTAAGCCAGAGCCCATATTAGCATGTGGTTGTACACGGAAGTTACTATACGAGAAACATGTCAATCTCTATGATGCCTAGGTGGTCTTCTAGTGCACAAATGAGAGAGGTAGCCAAAGATACGGTCCCCTTCATTGCCACTTCTTCAAAACTCAACAACAACAATATTCCACCCAGGTGATTCATTATGTACTTGTTTTATTATATGAAAACATAGCTTTTCCAATATCTCACAATACTCATAACATGGTAATCCACCACGAATCTATAGCAGGTCTAAGCATACTACATCTATGATGTTTCCACTATGCAAGATACAAACGGATATCCTAAATAGGACATAGCATAGCATATCACATAGTGAAAAATATTCCTACACATGCACTTCTACAAAAAACAACTACAATGCATAGGAAAATAATAGGACATTTATGATAGTGCCACTTGCCTTTAGTTGATGTAGTCATTCAAACAATCCTCACAATTGCAATCGTTGCACTCGTCAAAATAACAAATGTTGCGCTCCTCGCAATCTATCGATCAAACAATTGCACAACAAACACACCAATCAAAACAATACAATTATGCACAATACAACAAAACAATAATGAACAAATGCATGCATGGTGATTTAATATGTCACAATGGTTGTAATTAGTTCTCTAAACATTACTACAACAAATGATGCATGCAGGAGATCATTTAATGCAATACGGTATTTATTATTAATTCTTGATTGCCAATATAGGGGTTTTAATAGTTCTGTTGGAACTTCTGTACTAATTGCCGTATTAAATTTGGTTCTGGGATGTACTGGACAGAGGACATTAATATGAATCAGTACCAATTGGATTCACCCTAATCGGAGTTGTAGATCTTTTTCTATGATTTAGTTACTATATAATAGAGTTTAAATCACTTAAATAGTTTACATTGTCTAAAATTAAAACTAAAACCAGAGCTGTAATCTACACGAGATTGTGAATCCAGGGACATATCATTTATATTTTTCTGATCTACAAATGATTTGTTGTGAATTTAATAACCTAAAAGTACATTAAAACTATTTAAATTATTACCATTTAACTATAGTGCAAAAGTTGGATATAGCAGTATATTAATGTTGTACATGACATTAGGAATCCATAGACACCTTATTTGTACTTTTATGATATACGGATAATTTATCATGATTTATTTGGTCTAAAATTTCCATTAAACCAATTAAATAATTATGGTAAAACTGTACTGTACAAGTCAGATCTAATAGCATATTAATATTCCACAAAATTTTATGAATCTAACCATATATTATTTATAATTTTTGGACATGTATTCGATTTTATATGAATTTTACAAGTCTAATACAATTCCTGGATATTTTAAACATTGATAATTCGAATTACATGGTCAGACGGCGATGTGGCAAGATCTCACTGCTCGGTACCTCTTCGTTTAAGTGATGTGTTTCTAGCCACTGGATCAAGATCTCACGGCTGCACTTTGTCGGTTCCACTACGGCTTGGCTCGATTCCTGGGCTCCGCGTCGGCTTCGGCTGGGCTCGACTCTCTTCGATCTGGTCCATCCAGATGGGATCGAATGGCGTGCATTGATGGTGGCGAGCCAGCGTCGGTGGCAGTCGATGACAATGGTGTTCCCGGTGGCGCGCGGTGGCTGGCGCTCTAGAGTCAACGGCGGCGGTGGTTCCTATGCTCGTCGGAGATGGGGGATTGGAGGATGGCATTCGGGAGAGGGTGGACAGTTCGATGGAGCCCATGATGATGTCCCTTGCTTCCTGGAATGGCCACGGCGTGCGGATGGAGTGGCGACGGGTCGGTGATGCTCCGGTGAGCTCGCGTGCTCGCTGTGGTACGCCTGCGAGGGGGAAAACAGGGTGAGGAGACACGCCGAGTATGGAGAAGAGGATCAGAGGGAGAAGAAGGAAAAAGGGGTGTTGGAATCAATCGATTCGAGATCGATCTGGTGAAGCCGGCGGTAGCGGAATCGGAAGCTTGTCCAGGTGGTGGCCATGGTTCGAGAAGAACGAAAAGGGAGGCAGGGACATGTGCGGGAGATTAGATAGGTGTCGATGACGTGCAGAAGGGGCAAAAATCACGAACAGAACGGCGGAATCGGGAGGGATTTGATTCGGGTTCGTCCCGTGTTCATCCTGGTCTCACCACCGTAGTGGGGAGGAAGGAGTCCAGGGTGGGTCCACCCATCAGCGAGATAGATAGGAGAGAGGCCGAGCGGGCTGGCAGCTGGGCCGAGGCTGCGCTGGCGGCGGTTGCTGCGCGCCGCACACGTGCGGCGGGGAGCGGGCGGTAGGTGGGCTGGGCCTTGGTCTGGCTAGGCCGAGTGGGTCTGCAGGGTAGGATTAGGTTTAGTCTTTCTTTTCATTTTTCTATTTTCTATTTTGTACTTTCTTTTGTAACTCTTTCATATTAAGTCCAAATGATTTGAAATTTGTTTCTGAAATTTTCTAATATTTGGTAGATCATTTTAGGATCATTTTTGTATCCTTTTATTTAGTTCAAACATATTGTATTTATAAAAGCCTTGTTTATTCCTTATAGGAATATTTGCAAAACTTATTAGGATTAGGGTTTTTAAATTAAATTCTTGCAATTTTTTGCATGGATGCTATGCAATGCTCATGAATGAGATGTAAAACGATTTTTTTTCTAGTCCCAATTTCTAAAATCTTGGGATGTGACAGACTAACCCCGTTAAGATGAATCTCGTCCCGAGATTCAAAATGGCTAGCAAGGTTGTGGTTGGTTTCTCGAGGATCATCTTCTAGCTTGTAAGTGGCTTATCTCACTATTGGGTATAATCTCGAGGCTAGCCCCCTTAAGAAAACTGAAGTTGGCATATGTTTGGGATAACATAGATGATTATTAATAGAAGAGGACTAAGAGAAGTATTTTCCTATCCATCCACAACAAATTCAAACAATAAACATCACAACATACAAACAATCAAACAATCCTAATAAGAATTATTGATATATCACCACTTTTGATATGATCAATAGCAAAGCGATATCGAAGGTCTAGATGGTGGGCATTATCTAACTATTCTTGTTTCTCATCAATTGCATGGCATGGTATCTCCTCTATATTAGAAGAGTATGAGAATTGAAGTGATAAGAATGTACTAGAGTGAAGTATATGAAGATAAGAAGATAGAATGAAATAGTGTTTATAAATCTCATGGATTTCATATTCCGTTCCTACGTCACGATCCTACAGTCAACGCATAGCCCTGATACCATCTTGTAACACCCTCGCCTGATAAGGCTGAGTTCATGTGTATAGTGACAATCCTTGGATCGGTTCACTGGCACACACAGTACAAAATGATACCAAATATAACTGTACATCATAAATACAATGAATATGATCCAGAATTTACATTATATCATAGCAGAAAGCAAATATAGGGTAGATCTCCATTCTTCAAATGTGCCACAGGCGAACAATCGTTGAGTGGAGTCTCGCGATCTATGAACGATCACTCAGAAACGATACAACCTGCAACATGAAACGTTGCAGCCACGAATGGTCAATACTTTGAATGTATTGGCAAGTGTCACTAGTATGTGGATATAAATTGAACCTATCAATTACATGCATATTTTGCCAAGTGGAGTTTCAGTCTCATTTGCATAAAGCAATAGTTTTATCCTAACATTTCCAAATAGTTTTAATCCTTTCTGAAAATTGTCTGAACACATTGACCAATACCAATTGCTCATAATACCTTGTTCGATCCATCAAATTTTATTAAGAAATTGGAATGTTGAGATCATCCATAAGCTTCAAGCCTTAGTTGCTCAATATTATCCATAACCGGGGACACGGCTAATCGATTAGATTTATATCTTCTGCAGAAGTTGTATACTTTACCCACACGACACAATCTCGCCTTGACGCCACCAGTGACCGCTGGTTTAGTATACACCAATTGGTATACCGGCAGATCGAGAATGCGACGAAGTCTTTCCATAGAAGTCCTCCCAATACATAATGCTAGCACGTCTAACACACAAATGCAAGGATATAACCTCCTATACACAATTCTAGTTAACCTGAAGATATACCAATGCAAAGGGTCTTCCACTATGTAATTAACTAAGCCAGAGCCCATATTAGCATGTGGCTATACACGGAAGATACTGTATGAGAAACATGTCAATCTCTATGCTGCCAAGGTGGTCTTCTAGTGCACAAATGAGAGAGGTAGCCAAAGATACGGTCCCCTTCGTTGCCACTTCTTCAAAACTCAACAACAACAATATTCCACCCAGGTGATTCATTAAGTACTTGTTTTATTATATAAAAACATAGCTTTTCCAATATCTCACAATACTCATGACATGATAATCCACCACGAATCTATAGCAGGGCTAAGCATACTATAGCTACGATGTTTCCACTATGCAAGATACAAACGGATATCCTAAATAGGACATAGCATAGCATATCACATAGTGAAAAATATTCCTACACATGCACTTCTACTAAAAACAACTACAATGCATAGGAAAATAATAAGACATTTATGATAGTGCCACTTGCCTTTAGTTGATGTAGTCGTTCAAACAATCCTCATAATTGCAATCGTTGCACTCGTCACAATAACAAACGTTGCGCTCCTCGCAATCTATCGATCAAACAATTGCACAACAAACACACCAATCAAAACAATGCAATTATGCACAATACAACAAAACAATGATGAACAAATGCATGCATGGTGATTTAATATGTCACAATGGTTGTAATTAGTTCTCTAAACATTACTATAACAAATGATGCATGCAGGAGATCATTTAATGCAATACGGTATTTATTATTAATTCTTGATTGCCAATATAGGGGTTTTAATAGTTCTGTTGGAACTTCTGTACTAATTGCCATATTAAATTTGGTTCTGGGATGTACTGGACAGAGGACATTAATATGAATCAGTAGCAATTGGATTCACCCTAATCGGAGTTGTAGATCTTTTTCTATGATTTATTTACTATATAATAGAGTTTAAATCACTTAAATAGTTTACATTGTCTAAAATTAAAACTAAAACCAGATCTGTAATCTACACGAGATGGTGAATCTAGGGACATATCATTTATATTTTTATGATCTACAAATGATTTGTTGTGAATTTAATAACCTAAAAGTCCGTTAAAACTATTTAAATTATTACCATTTAACTATAGTGCAAAAGTTGGATATAGCAGTATATTAATATTGTACATGACATTAGGAATCCATAGACACCTTATTTGTATTTTTATGATGTATGGATAATTTATTATGATTTATTTGGTCTAAAATGTCCATTAAACCAATTAAATAATTACGGTAAAAATATACTGTACAAGTCAGATCTAGTAGCATATTAATATTCTACACAATTTTATGAATCCAACCATATATTATTTATAATTTTTGGACATATATTCGATTTTATATGAATTTTACAAGTCTAATACAATTCCTGGATATTTTAAACATTGATAATTCGAATTACAAGGTCAGACGACGACGTGGCGAGATCTCACTGGTCGGTACCTCTTCATTTAAGTGATGTGTTTCTGGCCACTGGATCAAGATCTGACGGCTGCACTTTGTCGGCTCTGCTATGGCTTGGCTCGATTCCTGGGCTCCGCATCGGCTTCGGCTGGGCTCGGCTCTCTTCGATCTAGTCCATCCAGATGGGATCGGATGGCGTGCATTGATGGTGGCGAGCCAGCATTGGTGGCAGTCGACGGCAATGGTTTTCCCGGTGGCGCGCGGTGGCTGGCGCTCTAGAGTCAACGACGGCGATGGTTCCTGTGCTCGTCGGAGATGGGGGATTGGATGACGGCGTTCGAGAGAGGGTGGAGAGTTCGATGGAGGCCACGGCGACGTCCCTTGCTTCCTGGAACGGCCACGGCGTGCAGATGGAGTGGCAACGGGTCGGTGATGCTCCGGTGAGCTCGCGTGCTCGCTGTGGTACGCCTGCGAGGGAGAAAACATGGTGAGGACACGCGGCGAGTATGGAGAAGAGGATCATAGGGAGAAGAAGGAAAAAGGGGTGTCAGAATCAATCAATTCGAGATCGATCTGGCGAAGCCGGCGGCGGCAGAATCGGAAGCTCGTCCAGGTGGTGGCTAGGGTTCAAGAAGAACAAAAAGGGAGGCATGGACAGGTGTGTGAGATTAGATAGGTGGCGATGACGTGCTGAAGGGGCAAAAATCATGAACAGAATGGCGGAATCGGGAGGGATTTGATTCGGGTTCGTCCCGTGTTCATCCTGGTCTCACCACCGTCTTGGGGAGGAAGGAGTCCAGGGTAGGGTCCACCCGTCAGCAAGACAGAGAGGAGAGAGGCCGAGCGGGCTGGCAGCTGGGCCGAGGCTGCGCTGGCGGCGGTTGCTGCGTGCTGCACGCGTGCGGCGGGGAGCGGGCGGTAGGTGGGCTGGGCCTTGGTCTGGCTAGGCCGAGTGGGTCTGCGGGGTAGGATTAGGTTTAGTCTTTCTTTTAATTTTTCTATTTTCTATTTTGTACTTTCTTTTGTAACTTTTTATATTAAGTCCAAATTATTTGAAATTTGTTTCTAAAATTTTCTAATATTTAGTAGATCATTTTAGGAACATTTTTTATCCTTTTATTTAGTTCAAACATATTGTATTTATAAAAGCCTTGTTTATTCCTTATAGGAATATTTGCAAAACTTATTAGGATTAGGGTTTTTGAATTCAATTCTTGCAATTTTTTGCATGGATGCTATGCAATGCTCATGAATGACATGTAAAACGATTTTTTTGTAGTCCCAATTTCTAAAATCTTGGGATGTGATACAGAGTTTCCGACTAGTGTCCAGCCAGAGTCCGGGTGGTGTTCGATAGGGCACAGAGAACGTCCACATTGCGCGAAGAAAAATTGGCGACTCCCCAGGGCCGGACACTCCAGCGATGTCGGACACTCCGGTGCACATCAGCCAGACAGTCTAGCAGGACTTTGACTCTATAGAAAATTGATCCTCGGGAGCCCTTTTTCCTTAGACAAATTACAATAATGTAGCTGATATATCCTGAAACATTTAACAACATATTAGACCTATCCAAGTGTTGTCAACAAACATCAAAACAATATGAAAGGCATAAATGCCCTTTCAATCTCCCCCTTTTTGGTGTTTGATGACAACCCAAGGATTTACACATAGGATAAGCAATAATTTTTCGCAAAATATAGTAAGGCCCCCCTAGATGTGTGACCAATTTAGCTTTGCATTTGAATACATGACCACACACCCTAGGATTACATCCTCACTAGATTTTGTAGGAAACAAGTTATGACATGATATAATAAAGACTAGATAGATAAGCTAGGCATAACATAGTTTTTAACATAACCGGGTATGCATGTCTTAAAACACAGAACGGAGTTCAACACAACATAGAGTTCAACACACCAAAGTTATCAAACAACTATAAGATAAAGACACGAAGCTTCAAAGAGGCAAATCAAAATAACGTGAAGTTCGTGTACCCATGAAAATCCCCGGTAGCAACCTAATAAAGGGCTACTTCTCCCCCTTTGGCATCGAGACGCCAAAAAGGGAAAAGAGCACTACGAACACATCCCAAGCCAACTCTAGCCATGGAAGTCGTCAGCATCGGTGTCCTCATTGTCATCCTCATCTTCATTGTCATAATCATCCTGAGTCGAGCTCTGGTCGTGAGGGCGAGAAGAAGAAGTCACGTCCTCAAACATGGACCAGTCCACACGTCCCTGACTCCAGTAACCATAGGAAAGATGTGCCATCAGAGGCCTACTGCTGAGAAGGATCAACATCCATGGGCTGGTTGATCCGCTTTAGTTCCTTCATGACATTCCGGTTTGCCTTGTATGCATCATATTGTCCATGGCGAATGTCAATGTTCTGGCATAGGAGAAGATTCTTCCACCAAGAGGCTTTCTTCACCTTCTTGTGCACTTCCTCCCTAGAGGTGTCAAAGCAATATGCGTTGCTTGCATGCTTCATGCGAAGGCCACGAGTCACAACCTCCTACACCTCCTCGAAACCATCACTATTAGTAGCATTAGCATCCATCTCATCATCCTCAAAGATGTCCTAAGCAGGAGGGTAGCCTCGAGGATCCTTGGTGGTAGGGGCACCCTTCCTCTGTAGCTTGGCAACAAGGTGAGGAACAAGATCATTGTAGAGCAGGGGAGTTGCTGGAGTGTGGGCAGCAATGAGCTTCATCACATAAGGGGCAAACAGAGGACACTTCTTGTCAGTGATGCACTTGTACAAGTCCTGATAGATGAAATCCATGACATCAATAGCACCATCTGGATGATCTAGACCATGAGTATACACGGAGTGAGCATGGGCCATAAGATTGATTTCTACACCTCTCATCTCATCCTTGTTGCCAACCTTGGGAGTGAGTGTGTGGAGGAACATGCGAAGCAAATTGTTGTAGATGAGATAATATTGGTGGTTTGGCCGACCACACCATGCTGAGAGTAAATTGGGGCCAACCTCTGCTTGTCATATGCTTCTCAATGTACATGCATTCTGAGACCACTGGAGCATTGGGATTGAAAGGCAATCCAAGAACTTGTGCAAACTGAACCATGTTGGAAAGACACCTGATAGTGCCAGGAATCCACTTAAGGGGAATAACAGTAGTGTCCTAGAAGACCACAGTGGCATAGAACTGCTGTACCAACTCAACATTGTAGTCTTGTTTTACCTGGAAGATGGTGTGTAGCCCCATATTCTCAGTCACCCAAAGAGCATCCTCAAAGTAGCTGTGAGAATGAAGGTTCTCGATATCCAACCACTTCATGGGACAAACATGAGGTCCTGAACCCAAAAAGAAAACTCAGAAAAGAGTAGGGCTTGTTCTCCAGAAGCGATCATCAGACGAGGTGCGTGCCAGAGAGTAGAAATGTTGGAGTCTCATCTCCACAAACTCCTTAGTGCCCAAATCTGCCAGAGTAGTCAATGCTTCAAACTTCATGCGCTTGGATTCATCTATTTTCAATTGTCTAACCTTTTCTTGCTTTGCTGCATCACGATCACGAGTAGCCTGTCTAACCACAAAAGGATTTACATGAATGTCTCGCTCTTCATCATATCGGAACCTGCGAGGACAAGTCTTCTTAGCAGCCCGAGGCCGGCGAGGACGAGAACTACCTGTGAGATCAGAGTAGAAGGATAGCATATGGGGTAAGCACATTTGTCCTGGAGATTCAAACAAAGAGTAATAGAGTAATACTGGAACTGTTCTGGCTGAAAACCCCGGACTGTCCGGAAAATTCACCTGGGAGATTCCTCCTGACCCGGACAGTCTGGTGTGTACACGCCGGACATTCCGGCTGGACAGGAGTGTCCGACCCATACACGCCGAACAATCCGGCTGGAACCTTGGTGATTTTCGGGCAGTGCGGGAGTGTTCAACCGGTGTAGATCGGATTGCTAAAACCACTACAAGGACGAGTGTTTCATGCAAATATTATGTATCCATGGATCTAGTTAAGACATTGCCCCAAAAAATTCATCTAGGCCAAACCCTAGAGATGGAGAAGGGGAGGGGCACTATACCAGCATCCATGGAGACCTTCACCGGAGGGGAAAGGATCCCGGCCGCAAAGGGAAGGCAATGGCCAGCGACAACGGCAGGATCCGGGGTGGAGGATCCCTCCCGGTGGTGCTCCTGGTCGGGGGCAGAAGCCTGTGTGCAAGAGGGAGTCGGGGAGGAGAAGGAGGACTTAACCATCCACTTCTCCCCGACCCCTTTTACCAGATCGAAACTGCTGGGGCCGGACTGTCCGGGTGAAATTCACCAGAGTGTCTAGCCCGACCAGAATGTCCGGTCTGGATCAAGCGGAGAGTCCGGTGTGGCCGCACACTCCGGTTGGTTCAGGGCGGACATTCCGGCCCCATGCGACCAGAAATCCCAGTTTCAAGTAGTGGACAAATGTGTGGCAAGAGGAGCATGTTTAAATATGAGAATAGGCCTGGGATTCAGAAGATGTACTGTGAAGAACCAAGAAATCGACGATATCCAAGAAGATGACAAATTTAAGTTCCACACAAAACGAACCAAGAACCAACTCTTTACTAAGAAGAGGGCGGTGGACGAGGCCACCATGTAAGAGTTTGTGGCATGACACTGCAAAGAATTATCCTTGGGTTCATAGCCACTACTCATCAATGAAGCTCACATATCACAAAATGATATTAAGAGAATTGAATTTCTTTAATGTTGGCATTATGGGGGAGGGATAGTCCAATGTATTAGGACCGCACTCCCCCTATCTCCATGCCTGCACCTAAACCAAATAAGAGTCAAGACATAGGTGAGTATGCAAGGTGATAAAGTCAAGCTCCTTGAATCTATGATATTTAGTTCATTCCTCAAGTAGCAAAATCTTGCTTCATCAAGTGGCTTCGTGAAAATGTGAGCAAGTTTCTTTGGTTGACACATAAGATAGCTCAATATCACCTCTAGCAACATGATCTCTAATGAAGTGATGACGAATATCAATATGCTTTGTCTTTGTGTGATCCACCGGGTTGTAGGCAATCTTGATAGCACTTTTATTGTCACATAGAAGATGAACTTTGTCACAATGGACACCGTATTCCTTTAAAGTTTGCCTCATCCATAGCAATTGAGTAAAATCACTAGCCGTTGCCACATACTCGGCTTCGGCGGTAGAGAGAGATATACAATTTTGCTTCTTAGAAGACCAACACACAAAGGACCTACCAAGGAATTGGCAAGCCCCGGAGGTTGATTTTCTATAATCCTTATGACCACCCCAATCCGTGTCCATGTATCCACAAAGAGAGAAAGTTGAGCCCCGAGGATACCAAATACCATAGTTTGGGGTATGAACCAAATATCGAAAGATTCTCTTAACCACCATCAAATGGCTTTCTTTAGGAGCCTCTTGATATATTGCACACACTACTACACTTAACACATATCAGGTCTAGATGCACAAAGGTAAAGCAAACAACCAATCATAGACCGGTATATTGATGACCCACAAGTATAGCGGACCGCAACAGTCTTCACGGGTAGTATTACCCAATTTATTGATTCGACACAAGGGGAGCCAAAGAATACTTGCAAGACTTAACAACTGAGTTGTCAGTTTAGCTGCACCTGGAAATAGTTCTTGCTCACAGAAGTTTATCAGTAGCAATAGTTTGTAGTAGCAACAACAAAGCAATAGCAGCAGTAAAACAGGAGCAATAGTAACAGTAACGGTAACAGTGGGATTCGAGTGCGGTAGGCATAGGGATGGATGGACGGGCGTTGCATGGACGAGTCTAAACATGTAACTTCAAGATCTAGGGCATTGCATATAAATAATAACAAGCATCCAAGTACTAAACAATCCTAGGCATGTGCTCCATGTATAGTCATACGTACTCGCAATGAGAACTTGCACAACATCTTCTGTCCAGCCAGCCTGTGGCAGCGGGGCCTCTAGGGAACTACTAGCAATTAAGGTGCTTCTTTTAATAGAGCACCGGAACAAAGCATTAACACTCTGTGAACACATGTGATCCTCACACCATAGCCATCCCCTTCGGTTGTCCCAATTATTGTCACTTTGGGGCCTTTGGATCCGGACAATGATATGTGTACACAACTTGCAGATAAGATCACAAACAATACTATCATAATGATTCAATAATAAGTTCAGATCTGAGATCATGGCACTTGGGCCCTAGTGACAAGCATTAAGCACAACAAGTTGCAACAAAGTCAAATAGCACTAATAGAGATACTAGGCACTATGCCCTAACAGATCGTATTCGATTACATGATAGAACTCATCCAATCCCTACCATCCCCAAGACTACAGCGGGGGATTACTCACTCATGGATGAGGGAAACATCGGTGGTTGATGGAGATGCGTTGGTGATGACGATGGCGATGATCCTCTCCAAATTCCCCGTCCCGGCAGGGTGCCAGAACGGAGTTTCTGGATCCGAATCTTGGTTTCTGGTGGCGGCGGCGTGGCGGAACTCTTTTTGGAAAACAATCGAACCCCCCTCGGTTTTTAGGTCGAAAGGCAACTCATAGGCGCAGAGGGAGGCCGAGGGGGTGCCTGGGGTGGCTGCACCCCCCGGCATGGCCAGTGGTGGGCCCGCGCCTGGCATGGGTGTGGCCCCCCCAGGCTCCTTCTCCGTCTCGTCTTCTGGTTCCGTGGATCTTCTGGTGAAATATAATTTTTGGGATATTTTCCGGGATTTTTCCTGATAGTTCATTTTCTGCACAAAAACAAGACACCAAGGTAATTCTACTGAAAACAGTGTCAATCCGTGTTAGTTGTATCCATATCACACAAGTTTAGAGGAGAAACAATGCAAAGTTGTAGCACCCCGAGAAAACCACTACTAAAAAATCGATGTTGTTTATACTTTGTGCATCATCATGACATCAGCATGCATCTTTTTGCCTAAAATTATTTTGCTAAAAGCCCTATTTTTGTTTTCTAAAAATACCCCTTCTCTAATTCAAATATAAAACCATGTTCCTCTCGGATCCTTATTTTTGCCTAAAACATATTTGCAAATGTTTTGTTTAAATAAAAGAAAAGAAAATAAATAATATAAATATTTTGTTAGGGGGAGGCCGTCCATCTGGTCAGGCCCAATGGCCCAACTAGACAGACCACCTACTACCCATATATAAAACCCTAACCTTAGACCTATCCAAATCCTAACCCTACCCTCCCCACTCCCCCAGCAGCCGCCGCCACCCACACAACACACATCGCGCGCGCCCCCAACTCCTCTCGCTACCACGCTCCCCAGCCCGATCCATACCCCTTGGTCAACTACCCTCTTTGCCCTGGCCCCACCCCGTAGCCCGAGCATCATGCGCGCACAGCAGCGTGTACACGCTCCCGGCCCCACCACGATCCCCTCACCCCACCGATCCCTTCTGCCTCGCGTCCTCCCACATCGCTCGCCACCGTCAAACACCACGCCCCTTCCCGACGGAGCCGTCGCCTCCAACCTCGTGGGCCCTCCCTCGACCCAAGCCCCGCACGCAAGGAGCCCGTCGCCTCCATCGATCCCCGATGCCCGCCGCCGCCATGCCTTCTCCGAGAGCCACCGTGAGCGCCATCGCCACCCCGAGTTCGCCCACCTTCCGTCGCTAGGGGCCCGTTGTTCGAGCCTGCCGTTGGCCTCGTGCGTCTCTGCCCCGGTCTGCCCTCACCTCCCTGCGCCCTCATGAACCCCCTCGCTCTGGCCTCCCTCGTCTGCAAGCTCGCCAGCGCCCCGACGCCATGCGCCCCCGTCGTCGTCGACCCCCGCATCGTCGACCTCCATCCTCTGCCGCCTCGCTGTCGGTCGTCCTGCACCGAGTTCTCTCGCCATGTTCGGCCATGGCCCACTGCTCGTCCTCACCTGTAGGCGCTCCTCCATGCCCTGTAGCTGCCTCTGGCCGTGCCCGTGTGAGCGAGTGAGGCCATGTTTTATTGCAGTTCTCGTTGTATGGTGTGACCGTGGGTGGCGGTGAAGGGTCGATCTATGGATGTGGTGGGATGGAGTGGAGTGGAGATGATGTTTGGTGGCGATGGTTGATGATGTGCGGTCATGCCTCCCGATGAACAGAACCAACAAGTGTACAAGAACCTCGCCACTGACAAAATACAGATGGTAGACAAGTACTCCGACATGGAATGTCAAGGCCTCCTTCACGCACCAGAGACCGACCCCGCACCCTCGGAGCCAAGTTCACCGATCCCCCAAGTGTGATCCCTATTCGAGATCTCTATTTTATAAATGCCATCTATATATATTTGTTGTATACAAATTATTCATACTCGCATCTCATCATATGGTTTGGGGGTATTTTATCGACTCACCTAATAATTAAATATGGAGACAATATTTTTCTAGTCTAATATTGGTCCCCTCTAAAATTGTGTAGCGAACCGGTGATATATTTTGCCATGTTAAGATAACATTTAAATTGCGGGGTATCTAAACAACTTGAATCATCTAAATAATTGTAGGGACCTTGGTTCCGCTTAATATTGACTAATTGCATCGCACCTTTGCCATGTCATGCATCACACATGCATCATGCCCGATCTTCTGCCATAGTATTAAATTGTGCATCCGGTGTTTCTTCTAGTGCTTTGATTCTTCACGGATTAGGCCGATGAGTTGATGCGAGTGATGCCCGATCTTCGGATGAACCTTCGGCAATGTTTTTAGGCGATCATTCTCCCCCTTTTTACCTATTTTACATTTCTAGTCTTTACTTCCTCCTATTGATCTATTGCTATCTGTGTTGCGATGCTATAGATTTCGTACCCCTTTATACTTTCTTGGAGCCCATACATTGCAATGGACACATCCTATTACCTGTTGTTTGGTAGTGTAACACCCTCAGAATCGGCCCTATGCAAGTTTTAGCGAAACTCGCCAAACCCGCATAGAATCGATTCGAAGATGCCCACCAGGCACTTTCGTGCGGGTGGAAAACGAAGTAATAACATTACACAACAGTCCTCGATGGGACCCACAGAACAGATATATATATACAACACGACTCCATGAGTCAAGAATACAGATATACAGAACAAAGATCCAAATCATCTTGAAAACGATACAGCGTCCAGCTACGAACAAAATGCAAATGGGGCTAAGAGCCCTGAAGAATAACCAGTGGCGTCCATAACCCTGCCCAGGACAAGCCGGAAGGGTAACCCTGCTAACGACGTCGATCTCAAAACCTGCTTAAACAAAAGGGGTGCCGACAAAGGGCAAAGGAAAAAGAGGAGCGTCAGTACTGAGGCCAGTACACGGCGAGGCTAGAATTCGGCGGTCCTCGCCTACATAGGTATGGTGGACTGAGCGGCAGCGGCAGCATGCACTAAACAACCTATAGAGACTCGATACAACTTACGGTTATCAGAGAGGGGTAAGAATGACCTATTCAGAACCAACCTGATACTATCACCAATCAAACCCGTCCTGGCGTTTCCCCCTCGACACCGATCGAGGAAGTCAACCGAGGAACTCACACAGTTGGCATTTTTATTTATTCGATTATCGTTGCAGCAATTACTAGTCAAGTATAGATGATCGTCCTGATAAATTAAGCAGTGGGCACTTTTAATTAACCATTCCGTTGTAGTTGCGACACTTACTAATCAGATACAGATAGCATGAGATAACCCAAAAACCCAGCAGTTGTTGGTACTTTTATTAAGCCATTCCGTTATAGTTGCAATACTTACTAGTCAGATACAATTGTCGCAAGCGACAAACCAAACAAGCAATTGTTGGCAGTTTTATTTAGCCATTCCGTTGTAGTTGAAGCTGATTACTAGTCATATCAGATACAAGTCAATTTATAACAGTAAACTTTAGTTATAGTTCTCTATGATCGAGATACTGTGCTCCAAGTCGTCCATAACCGCGGACACGGCTTTCAGAAAGTTTTAACCCGGCCGGGGTGCACAAATAGCAACACACACACGATCGACCTCGGAAAAACCAAATCAAAACCCAACGAGGCTTTCACGACAAAGCAATCACGGGATTCAGAAATATTTCAGGGGGCCACCCCTTGGAGTACACCCGCAACGAAGTAAGCAAGCTCCGAGACGGACTCAAGGTTTGCGACAATGGCTGTAAACGACAGCAAATCCCTAAACGGGGACTGTCGATACCGCGAAAACACTCCGCTTCCAAAACAGTACAGCGTGCTCCTCACACAATCGTAAATAAAGCAGTAAAACATGTCATAGGTACAGGATAGTAAATAAAACCTCAAACTAGTTGTGGCCCCAAGAAATAAGACTGAATCAAGCTCTGGCTAAGGGGGGCCCATAATACCCCGTATGTGGATAGCGCGATAAATCAAGGAACAGGTATCAAGTACTCGGGGTCCTACGGGACACAAGTGGGCGGTCGGAAACCAAATGTTATCTATCACCCACCGATGCCTCTGCTTACTTACTTCAATTTTAGTTGTTAAACAGGAATTAAAGTGAACGATAAATAAAGCCAGGATCATCTCCAACAACAACATGCGGCAATACACCAACAACTGTGGCACTTGACGACAGGCAACAACACTTGAGCAGGCGACTACGACGCGCAGGTCCAACTATCTACCAAACAACAGGTAATAGGAGGTGTCCAAGGCAATATATGGCTGCAAGGGATATCACGGGTACGAAAAACTAGAGCATCGCAACACAGATAGCAATAGATCAACAGGAGGGAATAAATACTATAAAAGTAAGATAGGTAGAAAAGGGGGATGCTCGCCTGAAAACATTGCCGAAGATTCAACCGAATATCGGGTCGACACTCGCATCAACTCAACGGCCTTATCCGCGAAGAAGCAAAACACTAGAAGAAACACCAGATGCACTATTTAATACTACGGCAAAAGATCGGGCATGATGCATGTATGATGTATGACATGGCAAAGATGCGATGCAATTAGGTCATATTAAGCGGAACCGGGGTCCCGACAATTAATAAGGCGGTTCATGTTGTTTAGCTACCCCGCAATTTAAATGTTGTTTAACAAGGCAAGATATGACAACGGTTTGATGCACAAATTTAAATGAGGCCAATATAAGACTAGGTCTGCCCGCATATGGGCCCCATATTTAATTATTAGGTGAATCGGCGTAATGCCCCCAACCACACAAATATGCATGCGAGTATGATAATTCAATATGCAACAAGTTGTTATTATATTATAAAATAGGGTTTCGGGAAGGGTTCACACATCAGGGGTTCGGCGATCTTGGTTCCGGGGTTCGGGGTTCGGTCTCAGGGTCCAGGGTTCGACGGGATCGTTCTCGGCTACAGAGGTAGTTCTTGTCGTTGCGAAGATCTTGCCGGGTCCGCGTATCGGGTCGGTCTGGGCGTCCGGGAAGAAGAACTTGTCGTTCTCGCGGCGATCTTGGCGTTCTTCCGGTCCAGGTTTTTGGCGTTCGAGTGAATTGCTTGGCGTTCCCGGAGGAAGTACTTGTCGTTTCCGTGTAGGCGTCCTCGGTGTCGGGGAGATCTTGGGATTCCAACTTGTCCACTATTGACGGACTTGGTTCGTCGTCGGGTCTCGCCGGGATCAGCCTTCGGGGTCCGGTGGTAGATCTTGTCGAGTTCACTGCAACGGCCTTATTGTTCCGATGACGATCTTGGCAGTTATTCGGATCCGGGCATCGGGGTACTCGAGTCCGTGTGGCGATCTTGTTACCGAAGAAGAACTTGTCTGATACCAGGGCCTCGGCGACGAGGCAGACGTGCTGGGGAGCAGCGAACCGAGCACCGTTCGCAGAAGGACCACATGGCCAACCGAAGCAGAGGTGCGCGACAGGGTGGGGCCGCACCCGGGGCGAGGACAAGGACGACGGCGGAGCGGCAGGGGCGCGGCCAGAGAGGAGCAGCACGTCGGCAGAGGTGTGGGTGCGCGGCTGCTGCCCTCCCAGGCAGAAGAAGGCACACACACGGGCGGCCGCGGGAAGACGGAGAGAGGGCGCGGGGACCCACCGGCGCCGGGCGACGGCGGTGAGGCGGGCCCGCGGGGAGGTTGGACGCGGGTGGAGGTCGGGGCCGACGCAGCTCCGGCGAGGGGAAGCGCCAGGCGGCGACGGCGGGAACGGCGGCGGCGACGGGGAGCGGGAGAGGCAGACGGGGGCGGAGGGTGTGCCACGGCCGGAGGCGGCGAGGACCGGGGAGGCTCGGGGACGCGCGGCGGGGATGCGCGGCCGGGAGAGAAGGTGGGGAAGGAGGCGGCGAGAGGGGGCGCTGCAGAGGGGAGAGAGACGAGCGGGGGCGGCGCCGAAGGGAGGCGAGGCAGCACTGGCGGCGTCGGGGAAGGAGGAGCCGGGGTGAGCCGAGGCCGGCGGGCGCGCGCGGGAGGCGGCCGGGTCCGGCGGGCGCGGCGACGGGGCACCTGGTGGCGGGGCTGCGCAGCGCGAGGAGGGAGGAGAGCGGCAGGTGAGCGCGGGGAGGGAGGAGAGCGGGCGTGGGAGGCTGGGGAAGATGAACAGGGGCGGGGCACGCGGGCGTGGGTTGCGGGGCAGGGAGAAGGACACGTGAGCGGGGAGGGAGAGGATGGAGAGAGGAGAGAGGAGCGGGAGGGACCGGTGGGACCGGGTGGGGCCTGGCGTGGGTGGCTGTGTGGCCAGGGTGTGCTGGGGGTGGGTCCCAGGGAGAGAGAGAGAGGGAGGGAAGAGGGGCTGGCTGATGTGGCAGCGTGGGATTGGGTGGGGAGAGAGGAGAGGTGAGGTGGAGAGAGGGCATTGGTGGGGGTGATGTGGAGGGGGTGTGTGGGTAGATAGGTTGGTAGCTGTAGGATTATGGGTGGGCCGTTTGTATTTTCTGGGGTGGTCGTTCGGGTCGATTCGGCCCGTTCGACTGCCCCACTAAAATAATTTAAATTTTTTATTTGTTTGAACACAGCTTCTGCAAACCGATAGCAGACAAACAAAATAATCCGGAGACCCGGTTTGAATTTGAAAACAAGACGGGGCGTTTTAGAAAACAAAAACAGGCTTTGCGAAAATAGTTTTAAACAAACAACATATGATGATGACGATGCAATGCACAAATTCAACGCGATTTTCTAGTAGTGGTTTTGCGGGATGCCACAGGTAGACAGTCGGCCTTGCGAGTCGCAGTTGCTTGCTCAGGTGTTGTTTCAATATCGTCAAGTACCACAGTTGTTGGAGAAATGCCTTATGCTTTATGTTGGATATGATCATGGCTTTAATTATAGTTTAATAACTAAAATCGAAAGTAGGTAAATAATGCAGAGGCACGGGTGGGAAATAGATGCTATTTGGTTTTTAACCGTCCACTTGTGTCCCGTAGGACCCCGAGTACTTGATACCTGTTCTTTGAATATTCACACTATCCGCATGTGGGACCATGAATCCCCTCAGCCAGAGCTTGAGTCATATCTTATTTCTTGGGGCCACAAAGTAGTTTGGGGCTTTATTACTATCATGTACTTATGCCATGATTATGCAATGCTTTACTGCTTTATTTACTATTGCGCGTGGAGCGCCTGTACTGTTTAGGAATTGTGATACGTTTATGCGGTATCGACAAGCCCAATCACACTTTCGGGTTCCCAGTCATTTACAACCGTCGACACAAACCTCTGGGTCCGTCTCGGAGCCGTCCAACTTCGTCGTGGGTATCTTAGTGGGGTGGCCCCCTGAAATATTATATGAATCTTGAAATTGCTTTGTCGTGATGCCTCGTTGGGTTTTCATTTGGTTTTTCCCGAGGTTGATCGTGCGTGTGTTGCTATTTGTTCCCCCTGCAGGGTAAAACTTTCTGAAAGTCGTGTCCGCGGTTATGGACTTGGAGCACAGTATCTCGATCATAGACAACTATAACTAAAGTAGTGCTATAAACTTGACTTTATAATGACTAGTAATCAGCTTCACTACAACGGAATGGTTAATTAAAGTACCAACATCTGCTGGTTTTGGGATGCCTCATGCTATATGTATCTGACTAGTAAGTATTGCAACTACAACGGAATGGTTCACTAAAACTGCCCACTGTTTATAATATCAGGATGACTCATGCTATCTATATCTGACTAGTAATTGCCGCATCTATAATGGAATGAATAAAACTGCCAACTATGTGAGTTCCTCGATTGACTTCCTCGTTCAGTCTCGAGGGGGAAATACCAGGATGGGTATGCTTGGTGATAGTTTCAGGTTGGATCCGAATAGGTCTTTCTTATCCCTATCTGATAGCCGCCAGTTGTATTGAGTCTCTATAGGATGTTTAGTGCATGCTGCGCTGCCACTTCAGTCCACCATACCTATGTGGGCGAGGACCGCCGAATTCTAGTCTCGCCATGTACTGGCCTCAGTACTGACCGCTCTCTTTTTCCTTTTCCCTTTGTCGGCTCCCCTTTTGTTTAAGCAAGTTTGAGATCGACGTCGTTAGCAGGGTAACCCTTTCGGCTTGGCCTAGGCAGGGTTATGGGCGCCATTGGTTATCCTTCAGGGCTCTTAGCTCAATTTGCATCTTGTCCGTACTCGGACGATGTATCGTTTTCAAGGTGATTTGGGTCTTTCTACTGTATATCTATATTCTTGACTCATGCAGTCGTGATGTATATATTTTCTGTGGGTTCCATCGTGTACTATTGTGTAATGTTATTACTTTGTTTTTCACCCACACGAAAGTGCCTGGTGGGCACCTTTGAATCGTTTCTATGCGGGTTTGGCGGGAATCTCTAAAACTTGCATAGGGACGATCTTAGGTAGTTACAAAAGTGTTCGAGAAAGTAGAAACGTTTTGGATGTATCAACTCCCCCAAGCTTAGCTTATTGCTTGTCCTCAAGCAATCCACAAGATGTATATATTCTCAGCACAGGAGTAGATGCTTAGATAATTCATAATAAAGAGTATGCAACTAAGTCTACTTAATAGTCATTGCAAGCTATGAAGAGAAACCAACTCAATAATAATAATAAGTTGCATGGAACATAAACATAAGCACCATTGCAATGCTCATAATAAGATATGATAGAGTGGTATCTCGCTTGCCTTTGTTTGAAGAGCACAATATAAATGCCAAGGTACCTCTGAAGTTTAAGTGAAGACTAGAGATAAAGATATCAGAGATACAAGCATCAAAGTCATGACATAATTAACCAAGTTTTGGAACAAACACAAGAATGACAACTATGCTCTCAAGAAGGTGCTCATAGAATAAGTGGTGACTCAACAAGGTTGTGAAAACAGTTTTGAAAGGTTTGAAAGGCCTCCAAATGCTGAAAGGAAGGTACTCATTAGCTTTGATCTCTCATTGCCCCTATCATAGGCATCTTCATATGGTTAAGGTGAAAGTGAGGTCCACTCTGAATCATATGATTGACAGAACATAGACTGGAAATCCCAAGTCCCTTGAGTACGAGGGTCGATCCGCATGCTACTCAACTTTGGTTACCTAAAAGTTCTTGTCATTGTACATGCATATCATAGAGAACCGCCAACGGGGTACCCCTTGCACATGATACAGGAGCTATCTCGTGATCAAAATGACAAGGCAAGCAGACAATGAGCATCTCAACGATCTTTTTATTTACCATATGTATAGCTTTTTATTGAGGATGCTTCATAGATGCTCATTATGGTGATGCTGCAAGTTTCCACCATGATTAGGCATGGCTTAGGCTAGCGGCCCAGGAGTTTCTCTATCACAATGTATAAACTCCATGAACTCACAAGCTCCCCTTTTATTTCACATCGTCGACATCCGTAAACAAAAGAGCAAAGTATCAACTGTATAGGATATCCAAAAAGTGTTGAAAGCGTTCCCTGTGATAGCACGTTTTGCTGACTCTCAGCATATAATTTGCAAGCATATAACTTTCATGGACAAGTCACAATGGTTCAAGATTATTAAGCGCAAAGAATAAAGTGTGCCATCAAGTTCTTGAGAGATTTACTAACTAACTTTCTCAAAACAAACAAACATTTTATTTGGAAGAAAACACAGCATATAGAATATGCACTGAAGTAGCAAATGATGCTAATAGGTAGGTATGGTGGACACAACTGGCAATAATGGCTTTGGGGAGTTGGAAGCACAAGTAGAGCACATACTCAGTTCAAGTGAAGGCTAGCAATAGAGGGGGAGCGACAAACGAGAGAGCGATAGCTGTCATAATCATGCTTGCAGCAAAACATGACTAATTATGGCATGAAAGTGATACAAGAACTCTGAGGCAAAATAAACCATCGAGGCTTACTGACTACTGATTAGTCATATGCATGCGTGAGCATGTGCCAAGTCGATTCACATGAACAGTCAGAGGAGGATACCACAATATCATACCAAAGTATGAATAAAACAATGCAAGCAAACATTCATATGACATGCTACAAACTATTAGCAAGCTGGAGCTAATCATAGACAAGTAAGAACTACTAAGCATCCATAATGACATACACCTTACACAAACAGGCTAAGCATGCTCACAATGATGAGTATATGTACAAAAATGAAACAAATAGAGTTCGTTACCAGCCTCTTACCACATATCGAGTTGTCTTAATCTTCATTATTGCCCTTCACTTGTGTGACGGCTGAACCCTGCAAAGAACTCACAAAACCAAAGAAGTACAACAAATATTTTTGGTGTTTTCGATTTTTTAAAGAAAGCAAACAAAGCAAAACCAAACAAAGAAATAGGCAAACCAACCAAGAAGCAAACAAAGCAACAAACAAATAGAAAAAACGAAAATATTTTTGGTATTTTTGTGTTTTTGAGAAAGAAGCAACAAGAACCAAAAAGAAAGCGAAACAATGGATATACAAAGAACCGACCGAACATGATATATATATGAGTGTAACGTCGGTATACCTCCCCCAAGCTTACGCTTTTGGCCTAAGTGGGACTCAATAGCGCGGGCAGTAACCCCATGCCGGTGGGTCATGATACGTCGGAAACATATCTATAATTTTTGATGCTCCATGCTTGTTTAGTATCTAATTTGCTTTGCTTGTCTACACTTTGAGGTGCTTTTTACATATTTTCTGGTACTAACCTATTAACAAGTTGCAACAGTGCCAGATGCCTGTTTTCTGCTATTTTTGGTTTTAGAAAAGTTAGTAAAGAAATATTCTCGGAATTGGATGGGACAAACGTCAAAGTCAATTACTTTCCGTGGGGAACAAGAAGTCCAGAGGGGAGCCAGAGAGGCCGGCCAGGGTGGCCAGACCCACCCTAGGCGTGGGTGGGCCCTGCCCCACGCCTGAGAGGGGTGTGGGGCCCCTGGCTACCGCCTCGGCCTCCCCCTTCGCCTATAAGAAGCCCCCGATGCAGAAACCCTAAGGACCCGATCAAATCTCCACGAAACCGTCTGTAGCCGCCGCCCCCATCGTCCCTAGGTCGGGGGGATCTGAAGTTCTTCCCAGCACCCTGCCGGAGGGGAGATCATCCCGGAGGCCTTCTCTCCCGTATGATGCGTGAGTAGTTCCACCTTGAACTATGGGTCCATTGTAACAACCCTAGTTTATTAAATAGTAATTACAAATTGATTGAGCATTCACGAGCATAATTTTATTAAATTGCATGTAAGAAAATAATCACAAAACCCTAACCCTAATTTCCTCCTTCTTTGAAATCAATTCAAATGGCTTTTGAATTTTGAAAAACCTCAAAATGTTTGGAGCCCAAATAGTATAAAGGTCCCCTTTGTGTTTTCATATGTTTTATAAAAGTATCTTGTATTTTGAATCCGTTCAAAAATAGAAAAGAAATTGAAATACAAAGAGGAAATACAAAACAGAATTAGAAAAGAGTTTCAGAAAATAAAAACAGTCTCTAACCCTAACTGGGCCGAGCCCAACTCCTCTCTCCTTTCTCTCTGCCTCCCAGCGCAGATGCCAGCAATCCTTCTGCACCTTTGCTACATCCCAAGAGCAACCCATCTGGCCCGTCTGCAGCCCATCTTGGCCCGCGTACCCCGTCGATCCTTCTATCACGTTCGTCGTTTTCGTCGCCGACGATGGAGCACATGCGTGGCGCCGCCGCCGTCGTCGCTCGCGCCAGGATACTCGCCTAAGCCGCGATTCATGCTACCTATGCTTTCACCTTCTACAAGAACACCTACGCCACTGAGACGAACCCTAGTTTTCTTTCCTCCTCATTCTCCCTCTCTGTCTGAACCCTAGATCGCCGGACCTTGCCATCCCTACCGCCTCCGGCCGCCCTGGGCCAAACCGGGGCCACCGTCGAGCTCCCCGTGATGTCCTCGGTCGTCTCACGGAAGCAATTGAAGTCGCACGCCCTAAATCGAGCTCGATGTGCTCGTCTGCCCAAAGTCCGGCCGCCGTCAATTCGCTGCCGTCCAGCTTCCCCTCGCTCCACCGACCTAACCACTGTGCTCCTGGTGAGCAGCTGGTCCTCGTGGACCCTCTCCCTTGCTCCCTCTCGCTCTCTAGGTCCCTCCCCGTCGACCACCTGTCTCTGCCGCCGCTCGCCGCCGTCGTGATCCCCTCTCCGGTGACCTCCCGCAAGCGGCGCCGCCACTTTCTAGTTGCCTGCGTCGCCCTCTCTTGAACGCCCCCAGCCCCGCTCGCTCCCGTGCCCGCAATCGCCAGCCCCACACTTGATCTAGGAGCTTTCCATTGCTGATGTCAGCCTGGCGTCAGCATGACGCAGTAATCCCCTTTTCTTTTCTTTTTATGTATATCCTTTTCTTTAATTGTTTTTTAATTGAAAATGCTGACAGGTGGGTCCCCATTGTCTGATATTTAATCATTTCCTTAATTGTTTTCTGAAATGAATAAATACATGACATGTGGGTCCAGGTTATAAAATAATCTATATAACCTAAAATGTTTAATTTATTTAAAAATGATTTAAAATGAATAAAAATTGGGAAAAATCATAACTAATTCATTTTAAATCAGAAAAATACAAATAATATATCAAAATGTTCAGAAAAATGAGCTCTATCTATTTAAACTATAATCATGCATTGTTAAACAACTTCAATGACAAGTTAGTTAGAAGAACTAAATGAACCCTCTCATATGCCTCCGAGGTTTTCCCGAATTAGGGTTTGTACCCCTCGGGACCCGGATTAATTTGTCAAGCATGCCTTAGGGGTTTATTTCAATGCAATTCAACTTGTCATATCATCATCCTTGATTGAGCATTACATCGATGCCATTTGTTGATTGTTTGCCCTTTCTTTCCGGTGTTTGGTTCTTCTCTGGTAGAGTACGATATTGGAATCGGGATCAAGATCGAAGACCGAGATCAACACCGTCGAAGCTCAAAGACCAATACTTGACCAACTATAATCAAGTCAAGTATCAGATGTCCAAAGCTCTGCTTTCCGGATATCAACTGGCAAAGGCAAGCGAAGCCTCACACATGATATAATCCTATGTTTTCGAGCATTTCAATTCTTGCCATGTGCATGCGATTCCAAAGTCTTTTATCGAGATAGAGTAATCCTATATGGTGCATGCTCCTTTATAGCCTATATTCCCTGATCCACTGCTCCTAGCATAACTAGGGTTTGGCTTGTGAAACGTTGCTTGAGCTGTTACTTCTGTTGTGCTTAGCCATGCATAGCTGTTACCACTAGTCCATCCGGTTGATGAATCAGAGCTGCGAATGAACCTAGTATGACAGGATGACGTGGTAATATCAGCGATGAAAGTTAAACATGCTAAGGCTTGTATGGGAGGCCACGGTGGGTTATGGTTTTTGTAGTCCCATACTTGCCACTACTAGGACCTGAGTTCTTGCCTATGGACCAAGAAGTGCGTACAACCACACGGGGGCCTGGAAACCCCCTCGACCAACTAACTTGCCGAGTAGATTCCATGAGTCACATAGTTCGGGCTTTCCATTCGACATACGCATCTTGGATGTTCTTGAATGGAGGTGAAGGAGGTGCATTCATACAGGTAGGTAAGCGTGGCAGGGAATGGGAGATGCCTGGCATCCGTAATCTCAAACCCTGTTCACATCATTAGGGACCGACTTCAGGACTCGACCTGTTACGGCGGCATCTCCCTAGTGCGTGACTCATGGTCTTGGCGAAAGCAAGGTAAAGGTCGTGGTCAACCACTCTCTGCCGGCCTTCCAAGGAAGAGGACTTATAGCTTGGCATTAAGAATCGGTTGGCACGTGTGGGTAAAGTTGACACCCCTGCAGGGTTAAATCTTTTCGAAAAGCCATGTCCATGGTTATGGACGACTTGGAAACCAGATTCAAAGATCATAGAGAACTCGAACCTAATCGTAAAACTTGGCAAGTTGATCAACGTGTGCTTAAGGATGCTTCCTCATGGGTATGAGGGGGTGGTCCTAGATAGGTTCAACTGATGATGATTCGGTGGATATCAAGAGATGATCAAAGTTAGAGATACCGCACTCTTATCCCCTTTTAAAATATTCTGATTAGTCGAGATTCTTCTCCCTCTCATTTTACAAAAAAAAGATGGCTTTATGCAAAATAACTCCACCAGCCATGAGTCTTGCGGAGTACACCTTGTACTCACCCTTGCTTCGTTGATACTTTTGCAGCTGAGTAAATGTTACCATAGAAGATGAGTTCTTCATGACATTGACATCGACGAGTAGTTCGGAGTTCCCAGTCGGCAGTCTGGGATCTATGGATTGGACGCCATCGTTATGCTTCAGGCCTCTTAGGCCATTTGTTAAGTTTGCTATACTTAATAGCATAATTTTCATTCCGTTGTTTGATGTTTGTGGTCGGTGACCTCTGTTTGTAATATTTAGGCTCTTTGCTCAGTTATGAGCTTGCTGTAATAAATTTTGTGTCGTAGGGTCACTATTGTGTTACCGATTTTCTTTCTATACGCTTTCGAGATTAGGTTAGGCTTATGTTTAGACGAAGGTCTGGAATTTGTCTAGCCTTAATCCCGGGGGTGTCACAGGTTTTGGTATCAGAGCAGTACCGACTGTTGGAAACCCTTTCTATTGGTCGATGTTGAGTCCAGTACTTGTGAAAACTATTTTCAAAGATGAAAATTATCTGCGAAAATTCTTGGATGCTTCTTTTTCTCCTTATCCAGTTTCACTCTAAACTCTGGGTCATCTTATCTTGTGTTGATTTGAAAAAAAAAATTCTATCTTGTCTAGTCTTTTAAAGCTTAGGTGCCTCTTCAGGCATGTCGGTTCTCAACCATTTGACCTAGTGTTAAGTTCTCTAGAGTCGGGTGTGTGTTCCTTGTTTCCCTTTGTTCTGTTTCTTCTGAGAGATTTCTTTCTATCATAATCTCTCTATTTTATGGGTCCACAACATCATGTTGATGGTTCCATATTGTTCTGATCTAGGCTTCGAGGTTTTCTTTCGCCTCGTGTGCCTCCTTTTTGTTTGTTTGGGTTCTTCAGAAGTTGTAGCATATTTTGGAAGCTACCTAGTGATTACTATCTTGTAGTGTACGTCGTGTCACTCAAGTAGTAGTAACTCTTTTCTTGGGTTTTAACCCTTGGACTTGAACTGAAGATCCCCGATTATGCTGGATTCCGGTGTTGTGAATCTTGTACATGAAGTTGACCTTTAACCCAAGATCCATTTTGTTGACCCTTGTGGTTAATGTTCACACATTACTTCAGGATGGCTAGTACCTTCTAGTATAGCCTTCAAGCTTGTGGATATTGTCGCTATTGAACAGTGACGATAAAGGACTTCCCCTACCACTAGTTATGGCAGATGTTCTTTAATGGAACTAAATTGATGCAGCCCGCCCTACGAACGCTACTACATCTCCTCCTACGAGCTCCCCAAGCGGACCCATGACTCGCGCCCGAGCCAAACTCCTACAAGCTAAGGTCAACTCGCTCCTTTCCTTCTGTGACTTCGATACACCCTTGGATGACTTGCTACTTCATACGCATACCCTGTGCATCATCAGGTACGAAGAGAAGGACCCATGGAACGGAGGAACCACCGCGAAAGGGACCAACCGCACTCAGACGCCAGTGGTACTACCGGATCAGGCGACCGGTACTACCGGACCCTGCTACCGGACGCTCTAGGAGGAACCTCTCCACGTCCCAGACGCCAGCGGTACTACCGGAGCTGGGACCGGTACTACCGGTCACCGGTACTACCGCTCACTACTGACGACGCCAACCAAAGCCCTAGGACTACAAGCGGTACTACCGGCCCCTGAGCGGTACTACTGGTCGAGACAGGTACTACCGGTCGCCAGCCGGTACTACCGGGCGAGTCTGGACCTGATGACGTCAACTCGGCCCAGCACCCTGTACCCCTCTCTATATTTTCCCATTTCGTTCCTAAACTACCCCTGTGTTTGTGGCTGGCCTATAAATAGCCCCCACCCTCTATTGTAAACCCTAGACTTGGATAATAATAGTTGACGACACCCCTTTGAGGATCTTTCACCTATTGGTCTCATGCTCCTACCAAGGGGCACCCTATTATCCACAACCTCTTGGATCTTGCCTAGTGCGTTCAAGTTGTACAAGTCCTTGGGATCTCGGTATCTCGTGCCCAAGTATTCAAGATCTCACCAAGCACCTCGCCCCCGTTATTGGCCGTGGAGAGAGAGATTCGCCCAACACCGATCCTAGGGATTATGTTGGACCGGTTGCCACCTGCGTGAGTTATCGGCGTGTATTGTGTTTTTGTGCGCGTGAGTTCATCGGGTTCTGCATGTGCGTGTGTTCGTGGATTTCATCCCCTTTCCCCCTTCCATCGCTTTCCCCTCGATTCCCGCGGAATTCATGAAAGATCGGGCCACCCAAAGGGGTTACCCCATAACATATTGGTATCAAGAGCAAGGTTGATCACGAATTTCCCCCCAATTTTTCTTCTATCCCCTTAAAATCGAAAATTCCACAAAAAGAGCCCCAAATTTCCTTCGGATCAATCTTTGGATTTGGTGAGTTTTTCGTGGTTTTGGTCCATGGATCTGTTGCTTTTGGAGTCGATCTATAGCCTTTTTATGTTCCTAGCCCAGCCTTTCGGTCAGATTACCATGAATTTGAGGATGTTGTCAAGTTGATCGCGTGCAAGTTCCGCGCCTGGCGGTACTACCGGTCGTACGAGCGGTACTACCGCAAGTCACTGGTACTATCGGTCGTACGAGCGGTACTACCGCAAGTCACCGGTACTACCGGTCGTACCGGGCAGTACTACCGCCCACAACTGACAATTTTTATTTTTCTTTTTGACACCACAACTTCGTTTGCTGACTGTCCTCTTTAGCTTGTTCGTGTTTCACGTGTTTGTCGCCTTTCTAACAAAAGCTTCCGCAACAAAGTTCACCTCGCGCTCAATGACACCGCGACACTCGAACATCATCCCCATCAACGGTTGCAAGTCGTCAACAATACCAAAGGTATAACTTGCGCCACTTTGACAACCCCATATCTTCCTTTGTGTGTATCTATCCTATGGGAGCAACTCATTTTGTGTTTGTCTAAGAATTGTGCACTTGCCTTTGGAAAGTGAGAGTGTGAGGCCAAATACAAAAGTTAACATAGTAGTATAAAAAGGGAGAAAAAGAAACAAAAAAAAAAGAAAAAGAAAAATGGAAAGATACATAGTCTCCCAATACAAAGAGAATATCAAGCTTGTAAGCCAAAAAGAGAGAGGAAAAAGCGCGCCAAGGCAAGTGCACAAATCCGTTGCTTATCCTATTTTGGCAAACGAGTTGTGGTCTCTCCTTGAGTTGGCATGACAACCGAGCGTAGTCTTTGTTAGGACCTTTTGTGCTCATTTTCATAGTCGTGCTAACCCTGTTAATCTCCACGTGTGCGTTCTTCCGTGTTTTTGTAGATCGTATCCTTTTGCTTTTGATCTTTGGTTCTGTACCACTTAGAACAATAACCTTTTGCTTGGATCGTTTGGTTTTCCACAATCCTAACCTTCCACTAAAAGCTTTTGAGAGTTGTAGCTTATTTGTGTGTGAGTTTCTTTGCGATTTCACTTTGAACGCCATTAGTTCTCAAGTGTGACAATTGGTTTGATATAATCTCCAAGGTGAGGTAAAAGGCTAACTCCACGCATCCTCCTTCTCCATATACAACCCTTGTTGGCTTTGCATCATGGACATGAATGGCGAGCCGTCCCAACCACCACCACCTCCGGAGGACGACACACAATACATGACAAGATGGGATCATTGGAAGGTCCGAGGTGAATTCAACTACCGTTGTGAATCTCTTGAGCGGCGCCAAGATGAACAATTTAGCGAAGCCCGCGAGGAATTCAAGAACATCGACAACCGCTTCGAAGAAGTCCGAGGACAAATGCATGCCATGCAACACAACCTCGGCCATCAAAATGTAGCTCTTGGTCGCGCCCTCGCCTCAACGGATGAGAAGCTTCAACGCCTCATTGATGGGCTTGCAAGGCCACGATCGCGCGACTCAAGCTCATCACAACACTCCTCAAGTGAATCAAGCGCACCTCGCCATCACACTTCAAGGCACCGGGATGGACCCATCCTTCAATCCATGAGCTCTTCTCAAGCGGTACCATCTCCGCGACACGCCGTGACGTCAAGCTATGATGGTGACCTCTCCGCAAGACCTCCAAGATGTGAAGCGAACCGGCCTCAACAAAGGGAACTTGTGATTCAACAAGAGCAACCTCACGCGGACCACCAAGCCCATCGTCAATGACGTGTTCCTTCAACAACAAGTTACTCATCCGAAGTGGACGAACAAGATTACCGTCGGTGTGAAGCACTCGAAGATCCACCGAGTCGTCATCATCGACAGGACCGTCAACGTCGACCACATGATCATCATGACGAGCCTCCTCCACACCAAGAAGAACGGGAGCAGCCCATTGCACAAGCGGCTCGTCCTCCTCCTCACCACATGGTGCAAGACAATGCTCATCGGCATCAACCACGACAAGAACAAGAGCAAGCTCCCCAAGCTCATCGTGAGGACCATCAACCTCCTCCTCGTGATCAACCGTGCCAATAATACGAGAAAGCTCCCCAAGCTCGTCATCAAAATCAAGTTCCACCACCAAACGAGGCACCTAAACAACCGCAAGGGCAACGCAACCATCACCAAGCAAGACATGAGAGCTAGGATGATGATGATGACCGCCAAAATCATGGCAACCGCCGCCACCGGAACCGCAATGGAGAAGAAACTTTTGGAAAGCTCAAATTCACCATGCCCAAGTTCACCGGTTCCAATGAACCCGAAGAATATCTCTCGTGGGAACTCAAGGTTGACAAGATCTTCCACATGCATAACTATAGCAATGAGAAGATAATGGCCATGTCATCCCTTGAGTTTGATGAGTATGCCAACCTTTGGTGGGAACAAGTCCAACTCGCTCGTGAAGCAAAAGAAGAGCCTCCAATCTCAACTTGGCAAGATATGAAGGCCATATGAGATCCCGCTTTGTTCCTTCGCACTACACGCGTGACCTCCTCAACAAGCTTCAAACGCTTAGTCAAGGGACAAAGACCGTGGAAGAGTACTTCAAGCAAATGGAGCTCAACATGATCCGTGCCAACATTGAAGAGCGTGATGAACAAACAATGGCACGCTTCCTCAATGGCTTGAACCATCCAATCAAGCGCATCACCGAGTTCCAAAAGTACAACAACATGGTTGAGCTTGTGCACATAACATCAAAGGCCGAGCGTCAAGTGCAAGAGGACATCAAGTACAACAAGCCAAAGACGTACTTCATATACAAGCAAGCCCCAACCACTACTCCAACAACACCAAGTGTAAGCTCATCAAGTACCACCAAGCTTCCCTTCAAGCCAACACTCCCTCAAGGAAAACAGCCACCAAGTGGCAAATACACAAGGGATGATCAACCATTCAATGGTGAGTGCTACAAGTGTGGAGGCAAAGGACACAAGTCTGCCACATGTGGGAACAAGAAAGTTTTGTTCATCCATAACAATGGCGACGAAGAATACTTGAGTGAAGATGAGTTTGATGCAAGGGTCAAGGAAGCAATGGCAAGGCAACATTTGGAAGAGGACCAAGAACTACTTGTGTGTGAGCATGACGCAAGTCCATCACTTGTGGTCACAAGGGTCTTAACTACTCAAGTCAATGAGAATGAAGACCAACGATCAAACATCTTCCAAACTCGTGCCGGTATTAATGGGAAGTCCATCAAAGTTGTCATCGATGGAGGAAGTTTCCACAATCTTGCAAGCACGGAATTGTGTGAGAAACTCAACCTCACCCTCCATCCGCATAAGCACCCCTACCATATACAATGGCTCAGTGACCAAGGGTCCGTCAAGATCAAGCACACCGTCTCGGTAACGTTCTCAATTGGACCATACAAAGACACGGTGGAATGTGACGTGGTCCCCATGACGGTTTGCCATATGTTGCTAGGAAGGCTGTGGCAATATGACAAGCGTGCTTTGCATGATGGTCACTCAAACACTTATACCTTCAAATGGCTTGAAAGAACTTGTGTTTTGCAACCAATGACTCCTAGCCAAATAATTGCGGACAATGCAAAGGCTTTAGAGAGGGCGCAATACACAAAACCATCTTGTGAGAAGAGTGGTGAGCGAGAGAACCACACTATAGCGAGTGAGTGCCACAAGCCAAACTCGAGTGGAAAAACTAAGAGTGTTCTTCTTGCCACCAAAAGTGAGATGAGAGAAGTGCGGAACAACCCATCCATCTTGCACTATGTCCTTGTATGCAAGGGACTAGCACACGGAACTAATGACTTGACAAATGTTCCTCCTTATTTGATGGCTATCTTGTAGGAATTCTAAGATGTATTTCCCGAAGAGCTTCCTCATGGACTACCTCCTCTTCGTGGAATCAAGCACCGCATCGACCTCATACCCGGCGCCCCACTCCCAAACCGCGCCGCGTATCGCACGAACCCGGAGGAGACGAAGGATATAGAACGACAAATCAACCAACTCGTCTCCAAAGGTTTGATCCAAGTAAGCACTAGCCCAAGCGCGCTCCCCATGATTCTAGTTCCGAAAACGGATGATACGTTGCGGTTATGCATGGACTGCCGTCCAATCAATGCTATCACCGTGCGTTATCGACATCCTATACCGCGTCTTGATGACATGCTTGATGAGTTATGTGGAGCCACTATATTTTCAAAAATTGATCTTCGTAGTGGTTACCATCAAATTCGCATGGCCGAAGGGAATGAGTGGAAAACCGCCTTCAAGACCAAGCTTGGTCTCTATGAATGGTTGGTTATGCCTTTTGGCTTATCAAATGCCCCATCTACCTTCATGCGCCTCATGAACCATATTTTGAGATCTCTCATTGGGAAGAGTGTCGTTGTTTACTTTGATGACATCCTTGTCTATAGAAAGTCACTAGAGGAGAATGTTACTCATGTTAAGGAGGTCCTTCAAATCCTTCGTCATGAAAAGCTTTATGCTAATCTCCCAAACTGCACTTTTGCAAAAGACAAACTCATTTTCCTTGGTTTTGTTGTGTCTTCTAATGGCATTGAAGTTGATGTCTCAAAATTTAAGAACATACGAGATTGGCCCATACCTACCAATGTTAGTGAACTTTGTAGTTTTCATGGGTTGGCTGGATTTTACCATCGCTTTGTGAAAGAATTTTCTACCATTGGTTGCCCCCTCAACGAATTGACCAAGAAAAATGTCACGTTCGTTCTGGGAAAAGCACTACAAAAGACTTTTGATGAGCTCAAAAAGAGGCTCACCGAAGCACCACTTCTTGCATTACCAGATTTCACAAAAACCTTTGAGATTGAATGTGACGCTAGTGGAATTGGCATTGGAGGCGTCCTTATGAAAAATGGGCGTCCTATTGCATACCATAGTGACAAAATTGATGGCGCATGCCTTAACTATCCCATTTATGACAAAGAGCTTTTTGCCTTGGTTCGTGTCCTTCAAGTGTGGCAACACTACCTTTGGCCCAAAGAATTTATCATCCATTCCGACCATGAGTCGTTGAAATATCTTAAGGGTCAAGACAATTTAAGTAAAAGGCACGCCAAATGGGTTGAGTTCATGGAATCTTTTCCTTACATTGTCAAGTACAAGAAGGGCAAAGAAAATGTGGTAGCGGACGCTTTGTCTCGCAAAAACACAAACCTTCTTACGCGACTCGAAGTAAATGTCTTGGGTCTTGATGACATCAAATCTTTGTATGCATCCGACCCTTTCTTTGGACCAATTTTTGCAAAATGTTCAATAGACAAAGGGATTGATGATTTCTATTTGCATAAGGGTTTTCTTTTCAAACAACAAGCTTTGCATCCCGAAGTCGTCTGTCCAAATTTTGCTTCTTCAAGAGTCCCACGGTGGAGGCCTTATGGGTCACTTTGGCCGTGAAAAGACATATGACATGCTATCCACTCACTACTTTTGGCCAAAGATGAAGCGTGACATGGAGCGCCACGTTCAACGATGCACTACATGTATCCAAGCTAAGTCTAAGTCTAACCCCTTTGGTCTTTATATGCCATTGCCTATTCCTCACGCACCTTGGTCGGACATTAGCATGGACTTTGTGTTAGGATTGCCTAGGTCTAAACATGGACATGATTCTATATTTGTTGTAGTGGATCGCTTTTCCAAAATGGCACACTTCATTCCGTGCCATAAGACCGATGATGCTTCACATGTAGCAAATTTGTTTTTCAGGGAAATTATTTGGCTACACGGTGTACCAAGAACAATCGTCTCCGACCGCGATGTCAAATTCATGAGCTACTTCTGGAAGACACTCATGGCCAAGCTCGGCATCAAGCTCCTCTTCTCGTCCGCCTCACATCGTCAAACCTATGGACAAACCGAGGTCATCAATCGAAGCCTTGGCACACTCCTCCGTGTGTTGATAAAGAAGAACCTTAAAGACTAGGAGGAATGTATTCCGCACGCCGAGTTCGCCTACAATCGCGCCAAGCACTCCACCACCATGAGGTGCCCGTTCATGATCATCTATGGCGTGGAGCCTCTCACCGCGCACGATATCCTTCCACTTCCGCGTCATGACCGTACAAACATGGACGTTGACAAGCGTGCCCAAACAATGAAGAAACTCCATGAAGACACAAGAGCTATGATCGAGCAACAAGTCCTTCGCCAAGCATCAAGGCTAAACAAGAACAAGAAAGAGATGATCTTCGAAGAAGGCGACCTTGTGTGGATACACTTGAGTAAAGACCGCTTCCCCAAGGACCGCGACTCCAAACTCAAGCCAAGAGGTGATGGACCGTTCAAAGTGCTAAAGAGGATCAACAACAATGCCTACATCATTGATACCCCAACATCAAAGTATCTTGTGAGCTCGACGTTCAATGTCAAGGACCTCTCACCCTACCATCGAGAAGATGAAGTTGAGAAGGTTGAAGAGTCGAGGACGACTCTTTCCCAAGGGGGGGGGGAGCTGATGCAGCCCGCCCTACGAACGCTACTACATCTCCTCCTACGAGCTCCCCAAGCGGACCCATGACTCGCGCCCGAGCCAAACTCCTACAAGCTAAGGTCAACTCGCTCCTTTCCTTGTGTGACTTTGATACACCCTTGGATGGCTTGCTACTTCATACGCATACCCTGTGCATCATCAGGTACGAAGAGAAGGACCCATGGAACGAAGGAACCACAGCGAAAGGGACCAACCACACTCAGACGCCAGCGGTACTACCGGATCAGGCGACCGGTACTACCGGTGTAAGCGGTACTACCGGACCCTGCTACCGGACGCTCCAGGAGGAACCTCTCCACGCCCCAGACGCCAGCGGTACTACCGGAGCTGGGACCGGTACTACCAGTCACTGGTACTACCGCCCCTACTACCGCTCACTACTGACGACGCCAACCGAAGCCCCAGGACTACAAGCGGTACTACCGGCCCCTGAGCGGTACTACCGGTCGCCAGCCGGTACTACCGGGCGAGTATGGACCTGATCACGTCAACTCGGCCCAGCGCCCTGTACGCCTCTCTATATTTTCCCATTTCGTTCCTAAACTACCCATGTGTTTGTGGCTGGCCTATAAATAGCCCCCACCCTCTATTGTAAACCCTAGACTTGGATAATAATAGTTGAGGACACCCCTTTGAGGATCTTTCACCTATTGGTCTCATGCTCCTACCAAGGGGCACCCTATTATCCACAACCTCTTGGATCTTGCCTAGTGCGTTCAAGTTGTACAAGTCCTTGGGATCTCGGTGTCTCATGCCCAAGTAGTCAAGATCTCACCAAGCACCTCACCCCCGTTGTTGGCCGTGGAGAGAGAGCTTCGCCCAACACCGATCCTAGGTATTATGTTGGACCGGTTTCCACCGGCGTGAGTTATCGGCGTGTATCGTGTTTTTGTGCGTGTGAGTTCATCGGATTCTACCTGTGCGTGTGTTCGTGAATTTCATCCCCTTTCCCCCTTCCACCGCTTTCCCCTCAATTCCCGCAGAATTCGTGAAAGATCGGGCCACCCCAAGGGGTTACCCCATAACATAAATAGATCACGACAAGGGTACTCCTCGTGAGTCCCGCATCTGTATTCGTGACTCTGCCCCTCCTCCCTTTCTATGTATTGGTCTTCGAAAGATTGTTGACTTATGCATCCACATCTCAGGATTTTGTTCTGAGCATGTTCTTTTCCCCTTGTTGTTTCCGACCTTTGTCTACCAATTGGTAGCCAAGCAGTAAATGGGCATTGGTGTTTTCCGATGCAAGATACTCTTGTGGTCCATCATGACAAACCAGTTCGGGATGTCAGGAGAAACAAACTCCAGTACCTCGTCATATCTCGGACCAGGTCAAAGTGTTGTAATCCACAGAATCAATAAGCGATGATTAGCTTCTGATGTGTTCTACCTCAGAGTATCACACTCTTTCATACTAAGAGGTCATGCTGATTTTCATGACCCTCTTAATGAAGTGATGCTCTTACACATATTACCACTCTTCCTCGAGCTTTCGTGCTCGTAAATGATGTGTGTGCGTACTGATGTGGCCATCTAAGGTTCTTAGCAATTCTTATTGCTTTGAACTTCAAGGACATTTGTATCGTTCTTAGCGTGATTGGTTAACCCTATCACTTAGCCAAGGATGATTGTGCTACCAAGTCCTCTATTCTGGTACACCCTCTTCAGTCAAAGAGTTAGGCTTGTGCCGAATCTCTAAGACTATGTTTTCTTGCCTTAACAATCAAGTTACCTCTCGAACTAAGTGATATATCGGTGGTTCGTGATATTCTAGATTTCTACTAGAAGTACCTCCATGTTGCCACATGACGTGTTGTCGAAGTTCTTGAGCAAACAAGTTCTCTGAACTGCTCCTTTCTCGAAGGATCCGTACTGGATACCCCTGAGCTAGTTGGTTGAGCTTAAACAACAACTTGGAGAGTTGTAAGACAAAAGTTCTATTCAACTCAATTCCTTCTTAAAGGGTTGTCTAGTTGTGTTCGTGTCGAAGCAAGATAGTATCTCCTTTGTGGACATGTTATCTTCCCCGCCTTTGATTTGATTGGGCCATCGTCAAATCAAACTCAGTCCCAAGGACTATCCTGATGGTGTATCTACTTGTGATGTTTCACTTAAGTACATCTTCATGTCCTCTGGTCTGACCAATGTCTATGCCTTGTTCATACAACATGTGAGTCCATATTTTTGGAGTGTATAAATAAGTTTGTTATTGAGCCCATCGATGACATTCTTTACTTCTCCATGCTATACCAGACTCATATGGAACAATTGGCATTAATGTTGGAAACTTTTGAGAACCATCTTCGTGTTATCCCGAAGTACGTGTTCTGGATGTTAGAAGTAACCTTCTCTGGTTCACGTGCAAATGTTGAAAGATGTCGTCGTGGATTCGAGAAGAGTTATCTTGTTTCCTCGGGAATCATTTCAAATTAGGCAAGCATGTGCGAGGTATTCTTGATATGGTAGGTTGATACCTCCACATCTTGAGAAGATCCTCTAAGCACACCAAGCCACTGACTGATTTGTCATGGAAGAGAAGAAGTCCTAAAAACTTCGATATCTTCCTAAATGCTTTCCTAACAAGGATTCCGTTGTGGTTCATTGCAAACAATTCATGTAGGTGCAATTATCTTCTGATAACTTGCTAACACATGTGTTTCGCAATCTAGCTCATCTTTTGGAGCTTGACATTGAAGTCCATGTCTTGAGAATCTAGTGACTTTACCTCTGTGGTAAATGTTGCACCCTTTATAATCGTACATGCTGAGTCTGAAGTATCTCTCCACTTAATCAAAGCTGAATCTCAAGCAGCAATAATGATTGGTGTTCCTCAAGGTTATGACATAGGTATATTGTAACTCTGACAAGATTGATGTAATGGTTAGCACAATCAGTTGGAAGACCTATTGACATACTCTCTTGAATCAGCAATAACAACCACTCCTCATGAGGCAGCTTCTATGATTTATCATAGGAGTTGATCTTATGGTTTCCTTTGTATTCGAAGTCTGACCTTTACTTGATGACTGATTAAAGGATCGTTAGAAGTATGAGATTGGTGTCTCAAACATCAAGGATAATATTTAAAGTAGTGTTGCTAAATGTCTCTCGGTCGATCCTCCAGACCCTGTTATGATGGCAATCATCTTGTTATGCCAAGTACTTGTAGTCTGAGAATGAAGTTTCTTTCTTCTCTTGTCATCAAGAATCTTATAAACTATTCATCTTGGTGGTGTAAAGTGATATCATGATCTTGGCAAATATTTTGATATCCCTTGATGAATAAAGAGATTCCTTCTCGCTTTCTTATACAAGTTTGAAGAGCGACCATGATTTTGGTAATCAATAGTTTCTCTTGTTACATGTTCCTTGTGACTCTTGCGAGTCCTCTCCACCAAAACACCTTTCTGTCTTGGCCTTGTGTTGAACAAAAGAGTGACCCTTCTATGTCAAAAGTAGTTCAACAGCTTGGTTTTGTTGATATCTATCTCTTCCACCTATAAAGCTCTGTTAAATTGTTTAGTAGAGGTTTAACCCTCGAAGTTTGTGTTCCTTTTCCATATGTTGAAGTTTCCTTCCCTTAGAAGACAAAACTCTTCTGCAAGCTCGATGGTCTCAATCCTTATGAAGACCAGTTATCTGTCACCTTGAAACCATCTCCTTTTGTTTCCTCTGTTACCTTGACATGTTTCATGTTTATTGGCTTTAGAGATGTTTGTGAAACATCTATCCATGAGTTAACCATGAGATACTCAGTTCGTGGTTCCGTGTCATTCCCTCTCTTCCTTAATATGAGTAGCCACCTTGAAGATTATGAAGCGCTTCACCCATTCGTCATGGTGACATGGATCAACCACTTTGAGAACATCGTCGAAGTTCAGAGTAACCCTGTTCATTCTATATTCCTACCTAGGAATCTCGGGTCGAGATTCTTTTAAGGGGGATAGAATTGTAACAACCCTAGTTTATTAAATAGTAATTACGAATTGATTGAGCATTCATGAGCATAATTTTATTAAATGCTAGTTGAAGTTTTATATCACCTAAGTGGGAACTTGTATTCATTTCACAACTCCTGTTGTGGTCAAGTCAAAATCTCAATCCATTTCACAAGTCAATTTTGAAAACATCTGACGGGGGAACAGTATGGCCAGTCCAACTGTCCATAACCGCGGACGCGGCTATTCGAATAGTTTGACACTCTGCAGAGATTGTACACTTTCACCATAACATTCGATACATCCGTCAGGAACAAATCCTGAATTCACCGTACTCAGTATGCGGATAATCAATCATAACCTTTCAATTACACGCCCTAGTATAAGCACCTCTCCTGTGAGTTTGGCCTCCCAACCATGACGAACTGTCATCTTGGGTACTGAACATGTGGACAATCTTCACAAGGTAGCCTCAGCTCAGACCTTGGCCGTGAGGGAACTCATACTAAGGTATATAAGTTTCTAGTCAAGCCCTACCCAATATTCGGGTATTGTGGTTGTACGGTAAAATTGGAATGGTATCGCATCCAGACAACCATCAGTTTTATAAAGGGCTAAGACTCATGCCTTAACATTTTCATCATCCAAATCATCTGGTATTCGGAAACACATGTCAAAACATTTCTGTAGAATGATCCATCATTCCAAGGTTTTCATAACCATTTTCCACCAAGTATTCCCATCTAAGGTTGATCATGTTTTAAGCTTATCACTAGCATCTACAAGTGGGGGTAAGTACTAATGAGGGGTGGTAGACTAGTGGAGTTTAGCTAAGTTCAATCTCATGCCTTAGGATGACATCAAGATTATCTAGCTTAGGCCAAATTTAATGCTCTTTATGTAACCTTCAATTATCCTCCTAGAATCTACAAATCACTTAAGTAGACTCTAAGTAATAGCTTTGATAAAGAAATAAAGTAGAAATCTTGCAAATAAAACTAGAAATGGGGTTATCAAGTGGGTATGATCACATATGCTTGAGGCATATAGTTGGCATGGTAACAAGCAAGTATTAGCTTGCATAAGTCAAATTTATTAGTAAGGCTTGCATCAGTATCAGTATAAGCTTGCCTTGTGCAGAGCAGTGGTTGAAGTTCTCCTCGGCTTCTTCTTCGTAGTATCTTCCTTCCTCCTCGTATCCTTGGTCGTTACTAGCGTCTATGAATAAATACGAGGTACACAATCACCAAACAATACTTATCTACTTTCAATCATCACACAAAGGTTTTCTATAGATGATCTAGCATCATCACTAATATCACAAGCATAAAGCATTTGCATTATTTATTTATTTTTAGAAAAGTAATTTCTACTCATTGAAAAACTACTTAAGATTTAATATTCTCCAAAACAAACATGGGATCATGTTGACACATGTCATCACCACATATTTCAGTACATGGGAATGTGATTTAAAGTGGTGTCACAATTTAATAAGGTTTAACCTTTTATTTCAATTAAATAAAGTGACTAGAAATGCCTATGTGGCATTATTTTATTAGTTGGACATTATTTCTATAAGTAAACTCATATGTTTTTATATATTCTGAAAGGTATGATCAAATGCGATTTTTGAGAGTTGGAATCAACTCAAAAGCTATTATGGCTGAAATTTGAAAAATGTTTGAATGCAGCAAAGCTTCTGACTTGTTATCTTTTCCAAGGTTGATCTATAGATTCAAATGATTTGGATCCAACGGGCTTGGATTAAGCATTTCCATATCTTTCTAAAAAAATTGGTTTCATTCAATTTGGTTCACTGAATCGAGCTGGTTTGATTTTTGAAACTAGGTACAGAACTATGTTTGAACTTAAAAACAAAAAGCTAAATTCAAATGAGTGGGTTGCGCGGGAAAGGTTAACGGGCCAGCCAAGTGTCACTCCGCAGCGCGGGGCGCAACAGACAGGGGGTCTACTGGTCAGTGACTCTTTAAACGTGAAGCGGTACGGGGCGATGTGGTGCATTGGATTAGAATGAAGATCGACGGCTGATGGTCGTCGTCGACGCTGAACAAGTCACCGGCGAGCTCGAACTCTAGCGGCTTAGTGGGGGTTGTGGGATGCTCACCGGGGCTCAGGCGAAGGTCGGCGATGCGGGCGAACGACGAAGTCGACGACGGCGATTCTCCTGGCATCGGCAGCTTCTCCTAGGGCGGCTCCAATTGATGGATTCCTTCTCCAGCAGCGGCGGACTCCGGTGAAATTCCGGCGATGCGCTGCTCGCCTTGCTCCGGGAATGAGGTGGGTGGTTCTGGGTGAGAAGGGAGTAGAATGGTGTGACGAATTCGAGCGGGGGATGCCTCTATTTATAGCAACGGTAGGGGGCGGTGCTGTGCTCCCTAGCGAAGCTCAACGACGTGGTGGCAAGGCGTGGGGCAGTGCTGATCGGTCGGAACGTTGTGGTGCTCTATGCTGGTCCGACGGAAGTTTTGATGGCGCACAGCGCGCGTGGTCCACGCGGCGGCGAACGGGCGTGTCTGCGGGGTGGCTGGGGTGTTGGTGATCACGTGTGCACGCGGCGAGGGCGGCGCGTGGTCTGTGGGCGTGTGTCGAGCATGGCGCACGGGGCGCCCTCTCGGCATGGTTGCAGGGACGGTTGGCATGGCCTGGGCGTGTGGTCCAGTGGCTGGCATTGCTCGCGGCTAGGACAGGGAGTGGCGGTGGGGTGCTAGCTTGCTTCCAGACAAGGTTGGCGAGGCTAGTGTTGCTCGTAGCTTGTTGTCGACCATGGGGTGGCAATGGTGCTCTCGGCCTGCTCACCATTGATGAAAATGGCCAGCCTACAGTGGTGCTAGTGATTAGTTAAGGTTGTTAGATGATCTACTAAGGCTAGTGGTGTCCAGAGAGGGAACAAGTTAGGCCCAAAACACTGCTCAACATAGTGTTTTGATTTTGTTTGATTTGCATCTGCAACCTGTTTGATGAAATGGCCGCATGAACTTAAGTTTTGAATTTTGAAAAGATTTTTGGTTGGTGTGCTAGGCATGTGCTGGTTATACTGTGGATGCTTGGGTTTTGAAAATTGATCTTGTTTGAGTGGTTTTTGAAATAGTGGGATCTTCCCATATGAAATAAATTCAATATTAAACTTTCATTTAAACTAAGGTTTTGAATGTTTCTAGATGATCACAAAGTGGGCCTTGGTACCTTATTATGAGTACTATCAAGGGGTGCAAAGTTCCATACATGTTTCTGTTGAGTTTTGAAAATTAGAGATAGCCAAAGTAGGCATGGGAGTTAATTTGGCCAAAGTGACCATTCACTTAATTTGTTTGTTTTGATTTGTTTGTCTTTGGGAAAAGTTTGGGGATTGTTTAGATGATGTTTATTTCACCTAAGAATCATTTCAAAAGCAAAGAAACACATAATCATGGCAATTCAAAAGAATCCAAATTTTGATAGATACACATATGAATGCTTTCATATTTTTAATTAGAAAAGTTTTTGTTAACCCTAATTTTGGTGATTAGAGTTTGATGATTCTAGTTTAATATTTTTGGGATGTTACAAACCTTCCCCCCTTAAAAAAATCTCGTCCCGAGATTTGAAAAAGGACGAAAAAGATTACCTAGGATTTGAAGAGATCGGGAAACTCCGTCCTGATGTGATCTTCGCGCTCCCAGGTAGCTTCCTCTTCTGTGTAGTTGCTCCACTGAATATTGAGAAACTTGATGCTCCGGGTTCTGGTAGTTCTGAAAGCTTCTTCCAAAATACGGATGGGTACTTCGGGTACGTCAGGTCATCGTTGATTTCTATGGTCTGATGGTCAATGTTCTTGAACACTTCGGTCTTCTCCGGAACTTCGAGGCACTTGCGAAGTAATGAGACATGGAACACATTGTGCACGGCTGACATCTCTTCGGGTAGTTCCAATTGATACGACACTTCTCCTCGACGGTTCAGAATCTTGAAGGGGCCGATATATCTGGGGGCTAACTTTCCTTTCAATTGGAAACGCTGCATTCCCTTCAATGGCGACACTTTCAGATACACAAAATCTCATAGGTTGAAGGCGAGGTCTCGACGTCTCTTGTCGGCGTAACTCTTCTGTCTTGACTGGGCTGTCTTGAGGTGCTCACGAATCTTGTGAACCTTCTATTCTGCTTCTCGTAGGATGTCGGGTTCGAAAATCTGACTCTCTCCTACTTCCGACCAGTTCAAAGGGGTGCGACACTTTCTTCCATACATAAATTCAAATGGGGACATTTGCAAACTAGCTTGATAACTGTTGTATTATGAAAATTCTGCAAACGGCAGACAGTCTTCCCACTTAGATCCATATTCTAACACACATGCTCTCAGCATATCTTCAAGTATTTAGTTTACTCGCTCCGTTTGTCCATCGGTCTGAGGGTGATATGCGGTGCTGAAATCTAGGCGGGTTCCTAAACCTTCTTGGACTTTCTTCCAGAATCTCGAGGTAAACTGAGTTCCTCGATCCGATACGATGTTCTTGGGGACTCCATGCAAACTGACGAGTCTAGCGATGTATAACTCCGCTAGCTTCGAACTCTGATATGTGGTCTTGACTGGTAGGAAATGGGCGACTTTGGACAATCTGTCCACTATGACCCAGATAGTTATTTCTGACATGGTTATACCCCGTGGGTACATGATCTCAGCATACCTAGTCCAGCCCAAGGAAGGCCCACGACAATATACGTCGGCCCGTGAAGACTTTCGGGTGGCCCAGGCCCATGACGCCTTCGGATCCTTGGAGAGCAAGACTAGAGTAGATAGGAAATTCAAAGGGGTAAAACCCTAGAACTTGTAACCGACTAGGTCTATGCCCGAGACCTGCCTAAGTCTATATAAAGGCCAGGAGGGCAGGACCTAGATCTCTCGACTCATACTTCCGCATACACACCTCCACGCCAGATCGCATCTGCGCAACCCTGTAACCACCGGTTCCGCCATAATCAAGAGAAGACAAGCACGAGTAGGGTTTTCCCTCCGGGGGCCTGAACCTGGGTAAACCTCGTGTCCCCGTGTTGCTTGTTTGCTAAACGTTCCGCGATCTCCAGCATCCCCATCTTCTCCAAAACCCAAGTCCATAACAATGGGCATTGACGAGTTGAAACCTCGTCAATTGGCGCCGTCTGTGGGAAATGGGGACGCTGATTGTGCGATCGTGATGGTCCCAACCCGAACGATCTACAACTCTGCGGCGACGGAGAGTCCCCTCCTCTTTGGCGCTTTCGACTTCACCGCCCACTCTCCGGCCACCATGAAGGACTTCGAGCCCGTAGGCGACGGACTCGAGATCCTATTCGGGAGCTTCTGCTTCCAGGTGGGGCCGACTGGCACCCTCCGCCTCCCTGAGAGGGTGCCCCTACCATCAATCAGGCCCGCTTCGTGGGCCCCACACCCTGTGCTATGCACATCATCATCAATAGATGAGTCCTACGATAGCAGCATCTGCAACTCCGATCTGTGCGATCCGCCATCGGATGAAGGGACCTACAGTTCCGGATCCGAAAGCTGCGGCAGCAGCGGACCAATCTACGAGCGCTACCAATGCGCCGTAGTCATCCAGAGTGACGTGGATCAGCAACCTCCCAACACGCCGCCCAACCCGAACCCTAACCCGCAGGACATAAACGACGGGAACAGAAGAAGCCAGTCCCCCCCACCCGAAGGGGCCAACAACATCCATGTCATCCACCTTAGCAAAGAAGGATGGGCCCAGGCACGCACCACCGTGGCGGGCGACATAATCCTACCCGCAGACTCCTCACGAGATCTGCTGATGGCCTACCATCTGCTCCTGATCGAGGAGCACAAGAAGCAGGTCAAGATGCAGGAGGTGCTTGACAAACGCAAGCAAGCAGCCTCAGAGTCCAGCGCGCGACGAGCTGGGTTCTCCGCCATGGGCATCGGCTACAGCACGAACGACAACCAAGGCAACAAGCACCACTCTCAGATGGAGAACATGGATCCTAAGGAGCGCCGTGAGGTGACCCGAACCCTCCATGCATCCTTCATGGAGATGGACGCCGACGGCAACGTCATCCCGAAAACGCCGCAGGCTGCGATCATGGCAGCCACCGCGTACCTAGCGTCGCACCCTCCTCCGAAGGGGGACCTGAAAAGAGCCATGCACAAGTCCGCACTTACCGGACTCGGACTCGTCGTAGCCGCGCTCCACCAGGAAGCTCCTACGGAGCCGAAGAAGAAAGCTTCGGTCAGGTTCGACCGCAGCACCACCCCATCATCTAAAGAAGAGGACCATTACCTTCCTCGAAGGAACAAAAGTCCGCGCCACCGCAACCGCGATTACGACGCCAGGGACACACTCACACAGCGCAAAATCGACAAAGCACGAGCCAAGAGCGCATGGTCGTCTGAATCCGAGATGGACGAAGACGAAGGAGAACTCTGCGGAGCCCGATGCTTCAGCAGATCTGTTCGACGAACAAAGATGCCATGAAATTTCAAGCTTCCTTCAGATACTCCGAAGTTCGACGGCACACAAGACCCAAAGGCATGGCTCAGTGACCACCTGTCATCCGTCAAATTGCACGGCGGAAACAAGGAAACCGCCATGCAATGCCTTCAGCTGCAGCTGACAGGTGCAGCCCGGATTTGGCTCAGCAGCCTATCTTCAGGGTCCATCCGAAGTTGGGAGGAGCTAGCTTACAGCTTCATCAGAAACTTCAAAGGCACTAGCAAGAGGCCCGCCTCAATCGAGGAGTTGCAGGCCTGCACTCAACGAATGGGCGAATCCATTCTCTCATACATACTAGCTGGTCCAACACCGAGAACTCCGCAGCACACATCTCCGAAGAGAGGGCCATCGACGCCTTCAAAGACGGCGTCAAGCGCCAGGACTTCAAGGAGGAACTTGGGCGCGTCAAGCCCAAGACACTCGACCACCTCATGGACATCGCCAACAGGTGGGCTGACGGTGAAGATTCCGTCCACCGGGCACACTCGGAGGAAGAGGACGACTACGGACGACGACGAGAGCACCGTAGCAAGAGGAGATCGCGCGTCTACGACGATTGCGATGGACCCGACATGGTCGTGGCCGGTTACGCCGATCGCCGCAACAACGACAACCGCAACAACGGAGGATACCGCGGAGGAAACTTCCGCGATGGAGGGCGCCCAGCACAGTCATGGCAGCGCCGCGATCGTGACAACGGACCCTCAGCATACGAAAAACTTTTGGGTCCATGCACCATCCACTTCTACATCGACAAGCAAGATGGCAAGAAGAAGGCAAGCCACATGCTCAAGGACTGCCGCGAGTTCCAGAAGCTCAGCGAAAGCATGGTCTAGATGAGGCAACAAGATCCACTTCCTGGATTCAGAAACGCACCCGCGCGAGGTGAGATAGCGCATGGAGCTCCTCCACCGCCACCTGTAGGAGGCCCGAACCAACAAGTCGCACCAGCACAGAACAACGCTGGGAACGGGTATCCCCCGTCGAAAGGAGCACTGATGATCCAGAAGGGGCGCCCCACGAATAGGGTGCAGAAGAAAATCACCCGTCAGATCAACCTGGCCGTGGCAACTCCACCCGCCATACCTGAGTACCTCAGCGGATCAGAGTCCTGCATCACGTTCAGCCGTTCGGATCACCCTTGCCAGATCCCTCGCCTAGGTCATGCTGCCCTGGTGCTGGAGGCGCAGATCGGAGGTTTCGAGATGAGTCGCGTCTTCATGGACGGCGGCAGCGGCATCAACCTGATGTTCGCAAGTACCCTAGCAGCAATGCGGATCCCGCAGTGCAGCCTGGAACAGTCAGACACAATGTTCCACAGCATCATACCAGGGAAAGGCATATTCCCCCTGGGCAAAATATGGCTCGACGTCATCTTCGGAAAGCCGTACAACTTCCGACTCGAGCGTCTCGAATTCGAAGTGGTGGACTGGCCATCACAATACCACGCCATCCTCGGGCGTGTAGCATTCGCAAGATTCTTGGCTGTCCCACATTACGCATACCTGCTACTCAAGATGCCAGGACCAAAGGGCGTCATCACAGTCCATGGGAGCTTCACCCGATCGGACCAATGCGACGGGGACTTCAACAGAATCTCCCAATCATTCGGCATGCAGGAGGAGCTCGTAAGGCTCCGCGAAGTGACGGACAATGGGGCACCCCCAGTCGCACGACAAAACGCACCCGACATGTCCTTCGACTCCACCGTCAACACAAAGAAGGTGCAGGTCCACCCGACGGATGCCTCTAAGACGGCGCTGATCGCCAACGACCTCAGCCCCGCATAGGAAGGCGCGCTCGTCGAATTCTTCCGTGAGCGCTGGGAAATCTTCGCCTGGTGTCCTGCGGACATGCCAGGAGTTCCCAGGGAATTCGCCGAGCATGCACTCAACGTCTTTCCAGACACCAAGCCCGTCAAGAAGTCCATCCGGAGACTGTCCGAGCCACGGGCCGAAGCCATCGGGAAGGAAATAAACATGCTACTCGATGCATACTTCATCAGGGAGATCAAAGAAAGCGAATGGCTCACAAATACAGTGATGGTTCCCAAGAAGGACACGGATATCCTACGGATGTGCGTGGACTTCACGTCACTGAACAAGCACTGCCCAAAGGACCACTTCCCTCTTCCTCGGATCGACCAGATCATTGATTCGACTGCAGGATGCGAGAAACTCTCCTTCCTCGACGCCTACTCAGGCTACAACCAGATTTGACTCAAGGTCGAAGATCAAGAGAAAATGGCGTTTATCACACCGTTCGGAGTGTTCTGCTACAACACAATGCCCTTCGGGCTAAAGAACGCAGGTGCAACGTACCAGTGATGCATGCAGGCATGCCTAAAGGACCAGATCGGTCGCAACGTCCAAGTCTATGTCGACGACATAGTCATCAAAACCAGGGAGGTGAAAACGCTCATCGACGATCTCCGCGAGACGTTCGATAATATCGACCGCTATAGGATCAAGCTCAATCCCAAAAAGTGCGCCTTCGGCGTCCCATCAGGATAACTCCTTGGCTACTTCATCTCTCAGCGAGGGATCGAGGCGAACCCGAAGAAAATCCGGGCCATCATAGCGATGGAGAAGCCGAAGAATCTCAAGGGCGTCCAGCAGGTCGCAGGATGTATAGCGGCATTGAGCAGATTCATCAGCCGCATGGGCGAGAAGGCCCTGCCATTCTACCAGCTGCTACACAAGGCAGATAAATTTGAGTGGACGCCCGAAGCCGACGATGCGTTTGAAAGTCTCAAACGACTACTCTCCACCTCGCCCGATTTGGTCACGCCAAAGGAGCGCGAGCCTCTACTTCTGTACATAGAAGCCACACACCAGGTGGTCAGCACCGTGCTAGTGGTCGAACGACCCGAAGAAGGCAAGACCCATGGGGTCCAACGCCCAATCTACTACCTCAGCGAGGTATTGACGCCAACAAAAGAAAGATACCCTCACTACCAAAAACTCGCCTAGGCGTGTTCATGACGGCTCGTCGGTTGAGTCATTACTTCCAGGAGCACCAGGTGATGGTCGACAATGAAGCACCCCTGAACAGCATCCCGAATAACCCAGAGGCCACAGGACGCGTGGCCCTATGGGGCATCGAGCTGTCACCCCTAGACATAGTCTACGAGAAGCGACTCGCAATCAAGTCTCAAGTCGTCCCGGACTTCCTTGTACACTGGATGGAGCTGGAGCTGCTAGACACCCCAGACATGTCGCAGTCATGGACGATGCACTTCGATGGCTCCAAGCGTGATGCCGGAGCAGGAGCCGGGGTCATACTGACCTCCCCGCAAGGCGACAAGATGAAGTACATCCTTCGGATGAAATTCCGAGCTTCCAACAACGAGGCCGAATACGAAGCCCTCATCCACGGCATGAGGATGGAAAAGATCTGCGGCGCAATGCGCCTGGTCATCTACAGTGACTCCAACCTCGTCGTCCAACAAACGATGAACGAGTGCGACACACACGCCGAAAACATGATCGCGTACCGCGCGCTCTACAACGCACTCGAAGGAGAATTCGACGGCTGCGAGCTTCGGCACGTTGGAAGAGAAAGCAACGAGGAGGCCGATAGACTCGCCAACATCGGCTCCACCTGCGCAAAGGTGCCACCAGGTGTGTTCCTCGAACAGATCTGCATGCCATCCATCAAGCGGAAATTCCCCAAGGGATCACCCGAAGAAGCAGAACACTCAGGGGCTACGCTACCCGAAGGACATGAAGGACCCTAGAGCAGCAGAAACGCAAAAGACATGAACACTCAGACGAAGGAGAACACAACTCAACAAATTCATTAAGTGCATAAAAGGCCACTACGTGGCACAGGGATTTGTTCAGCAACATACTTACAACAAAATAAAACTACAGCTACAACACCTAAGATGAGGCACCCTGAGTAGCCTCGGAGCTGGATTGCCTCGCCTTGGCTTCCTCCTGCTGCCGTAGCGCGTACTCGGCCAGCAGATCAATCATCTTTGGCCCATATCGCTTACAGGGAGCAGAATAGGTAGCGGAGGCTACCTCGGATCCATCCCCAGTCTTCGGCATCCGGGAGGTGATCTGGGGAAGGTCCAGCTCCGCTCCAGCCGCCAAAGCCATCGCCAGCCCGACAGATGCGTCGATGCCCTTCTGCTTGCGCTTGTACGCTGCAGGCGCTTCGGCTAACAGTGCCTCTTCCAGGGCATCAACATCATCAAGGGCCGCGCCCATGGGGACAAGCTCCTTGTAGAAGCGGCCAAGGACCTCCTTGGCCTTGGCGAGTGAGCTGACGACGGTGCTGCAACGATCTTCGACCGCTGCAGTAGCATCATCTAGAGCACTCCCGTGCTCCAGAGCACCGCGGTCAAACTCTATGCCCGCGGCATCTAAGACAAAAAAAAGAAGGAATGAACAAAGCATCAAAGAAGAAAGACAGGAAAACCAAAAAAGATGCAAGTGAAGATACTTACCCGAAACAGCCTTGGCAGCCGCCATGAGCTTGCCAGCCACCTCTCTTTCACGCGCAGTCGCAGCAGTGGCAAGCTGCTCCTCGCGGTCCGTGGCCTCCCGCTGCAGGCGCTCCTTAGCCTCAGCCGCGGTAGCCAGCTCCAGCTCGAGGCGCTCCTTCGCACCAACGGCGACCTCGGCCTTCTTCTCCGCTTGACCGAGGCTCTTTTTGAGAGCATCAATCTCACGAAGGGAGGTGTTATACTCCGCTGCATTTAGAAAATACAAGAATCAGATAACAGGACATGAGTACATGAAGAAGCAAACATCAAAGGCATAACAGTACCGTGCATCTGTTTGAGGCTTGTCTCCAGCACCAGGTGCTCCTGCACCAGTCGCTTGGCATCCTGCACAAAAGGCTGCAGGAAGAAGACCTACTAGTCAGGAAAAGGACTCGGGGGCTACGCCCAACAGAAAAGAACAGAAGCAAAATACACACACGAAAACTCTCGGGGGCTCCCCCCGAGACTCGAAGAAAGAACAAGACAAGGAAACTCTTTTATAGATGCTCGGGGGCTCCCGCCATGGCAGGAGACAGAACTACTTACATGATCTGATGGTGACGCCGAAGGTCCGCTAGCAAAATTCTGAGGCGCAACCACCTGAACCTCCTACGGAGGAGGGTTCGGAGCAGCACCCTCAGAGGTAGCCATCGTCTGAGGAGGAGGAGACGCGACTTTCGACTCCCCCATCATCTCCCGAGCACCATCGCTAGAGGAGTCGTTGGAAGAGTGCATGCACACGGACAAATTAGTACAAGTACAAAGTAAACAGTAAAGAAAACACAGTGCAGAGGAAACTTACGATTCAAGCTCGCTCAGGTTGAAGACAGGAGGGGTCCTCCGGACCTTCTTCTCCTCTTTCTTCTCTTCCTTCTTTTCTTCCTTCTTCCGCTTCGCTGGCGGGTGCGGCGCTACAGCCCGCACGGGAAGGGCAGGAATCGGAGAGGAAGAGCCTCCATGCCCACCACTGTGACGTTCAAGACATAGTGGGTTCCTAGGAGTCGGAGGAGTTGAAGCATCCGAAGACTCGCTGGAGCTCCGTGATCGTTTGCGAGTGTGGTCCTTGAAGGGAATATGCCCTGAGAGGCAATAATAAAGTGTTTATTATGTGTATTCCAAGTATATGATAGATGTTTATTTTGCATGCTATAATTGTATTAATATGGAAACGTTAATACATGTGTGTTTAATAAACAAACAGAAAGTTCCTAGTTATGCCTCTCTCATAAACTAGCTCGTTGATTAACAAGATGATCAAGGTTTCCTGATCATGGACATTGGATGTTGTTAATAACGGGATCACAACATTAGTGTAAGGGTGTGATGAACATTCATCCGAAGTATAGCATTACGATCGAAGTCATTGAGTTTATATTGCTATAACAACTTACGAAGTGATCCTAATCCTTAGACCATGAGATCATGTCAATCACTAACACCGGAAGAGTTTCTTGATAACATCAAACGTCACACCGTAACAGGGTGATTATAAAGATGGATTCAGAACTAATAAAGTGTTATGTTGAGGCTCATGGATCGAGAGTGGAATTTGTTCATCCCGATGAAGGATAGATATACTCTGGGCCCTCTCGGTGATATCACATTGATTAGCTTGCAAGCAAGTGATTTGATCACTAGAATGTTATATCACAGGAACGAGAAAAGAGTGCATGTCGGTAACGAGATCAAACTAGGTATGGAGATACCGATGATCGAATCTCGGAAATGTAATATATCGTGAAACAAAGGGATTAATATACTAGCGTAAAAGGTTCCGACGATCACAAGAAAGTCATCGTTGAATGTGTGGGATTCAGTATGGGTCTCCAGATCCCGCTTCTGATTATTGATCCGAGAGGGGTCTCGATCATGTCCGCATTATTCACGAACCGTAGGGTGACACACTTAAGAGACACCGACATCCAATTGGAGCAAATATTTCATGCCGAAAGAATGAACAAGCGCAGGAATTTATTTCACTAGATACCGAAACAGGTTTTCGGGTGAAATTGCATAAAGTGGTTATGCATGTGAAATAGAATTCTAGCAAGGGGTTATTTGTGAATGTTTGTCATTAAAGTAATTGACAAAATTCTGAATAAAATAAAAGAGTTTTATTTAATGAGAGTTTGCATTAAATTTGGTGGAAATTTAATGGGAATTTGAGTGGACTTTTGAGTGGAGGGTTTTTAAAGGGCATTTTGTGAGTGGAGTGTCCACCCACATGAATGAAGGAGGGGAGGGGGCAGCCCCCATGGCCGGCGGCCACCCCCTTGGGTGCCCCCCTCCTCCTAGAAAAGGAGCCCCCCTCCTCACTTGTCTCTCACACCTCCTCGTGAAGGATCTCTCTCCCCCTCTAGAATTTATCCCCCATGGTCTCGGACTAGCGAGATACATGTTCCCGGTGGCTATTCGGCAAGAAAGAGTTGTGCTTCCGCTGCATCGCTGGAGCGAGGAGGCGGAGGTTGCTCGGTGCCTCGAACGTGTGTGCGAGCACGGATGCGCTGCTGATTTGCGGCGCTAGGACTTCCTCCCGATCTTGAGATCGGCAAGAGATCGTCTACATCAACCACGAGTTGAACTCATTAAGCTTTGTCGGTCTTCAAGGGTATGTTCTCTACGGATATACATCCTCCCGTTGTTTGTATCTAGTAGATAGATCTTGGTATATAGTTCACATCGTAGGAATTTTTTTGTTTTCTATGCTGCGAACCCTACAGTGGTATCAGAGCCGGATCTATGCGTAGATACTTTACACGGGTAGTACACATATGAGTATGTGGGCGATGATGATCATGTTGTTGCTCCTTTGTTGTAATTTTGGATATTGGTGGCATAGTGGGATGAAGCGGCCCGGACAAACTTTACATGTCCTCGCACATGAGACATGTTCCACGCTTGACATGCAACTAGTTTGCATAAGTGGCTAGCAGGTGTCTGTGTCTCCTACTATAGTCAATATCTATTTTGCAAGCGAGTTGTCAACAATTTGATTATCCTCGTTGTGGTTCATGTTCGTAGGTAAGAACGGTTCTATCTCTAAATCCCTAAGCCACGTAAAACTTGCAATGGATAAATTAGAGGCGTCTAGTTTAGATTGTTGTTGGGCTAGTGTTATGATATGGTAGTGTTGTAAGTAGAAGTATGAGATGATACTCTTACAACACACATAGCGTGTAAAATCCATAGACCTTGGATTTACACATATAGGTATGATAGTGATCATACCACGATGCACATGATAGAGATCATCTGCGGGAACCATATAATTTCACTAATAAACATATGATGTTTGATTGCATCTTATATTGCTTGTTTAGCGCTTTGTTAGCATAATAAGATGATCCCTCATTTAAATATCAAGATAAGAATGTGTTCTTCCTTTAGTATGCACCGATTATGTTTTCGTCGCTCCAAGACATCACGTGATGATCGGGTGTTCTTGGATCCACGACCATATTTCGGGTGTAAAACAGTTACACACGCGAATACTAAGGTTCTAACTTGGCGAGCCTAGCATGTACAGACATGGCCTCGGAACACGGACCGAAAGGTTAAGCATGAGTCATATAGTTGATATGATGCCCATTTGATGCTCGCCTTTGAAGCTATACCGACTCACGTGATGATCGGACTTGGTGTAGTGGATTTGGTTCATGTAATCACCAAAAAGGCACGAGGGGTGTCGTTTTTGAGTGGGAGTTCATTCGTAATATAGATTAGTTGAACTCAATCTATCATACACTTAGTCTAAACTTTACAAATTCTGTTGTAGATGGCACCACCTACTTTTAATTTCAATGTGTTCATGGAGAAAGAGAAACTAGCAACGAACGGTAGCAACTTTACCGAATGGGCCATGAATTTGAGGATTCTCCTCTCTGCTGCACAAAAGCAATATGTGCTAGAAGCGTCGTTAGGCCCCCCACCTTTAGACGATACCCCTGACGAGGAGAAGAATGTCTATCAGACTCGTCAGGAGGACCACAACTTAGTTCATTGCGGCATATTGTATGGGCTAGAGCCGGAACTTCGAAAGCGTTTCGAAAACGGCAATGCATTTGATACAATGGGTGAGTTGAAAATGATTTTCGACACACATGCTGCTGTAGAGAGCTACAACGCTTCAGAAAAGTTCTTTAGCTGCATGATGGAAGAGCACAGCTCCGTTAGTGAGCATGTACTCAAGATGTCGGGTTACGCCGATAAGCTTGTGTCCTTGGGAATATCGATTCCCATTGACTTAGGCATCCATCATGTCTTGCAGTCTCTACCACCTAGCTATAAGAGCTTCGTGATGAACTACAATATGCAAGGCATGAAGAAGTCTCTCCCCGAGCTTCTGTCAATGCTTAAAACTGCAGAAGTGGAGATCAAAAAGGAACATCAAGTGTTGATGATCAATAGGAACACTGGTTTCAAGAAAGACAAGAAGGGAAAATGGAAGGGAAGTAAGGGAGGCAAGCCTGTTGTCGCGCCTGAAAAGAAACCCCGAGTTGGACCTAAGTCTGATTCCGAGTGCTACTATTGTAAGGGGACTGGCCACTGGAAGCGCAACTGCCCCAAGTATCTGGCAGACAAGAAGGCCGGCAAGGCAAACAAAGGTATATATGATATACATGTTATTGATGTGTACTTGACTAGTGCTCGCAGTAGCACCTGGGTATTTGATACCGGTTCAGTTGCTAATATTTGTAACTCGAATCAGGGGTTGCGGAACAAGCGACCGCTAGCAAGGGGTGAGGTCAAGATGCGTGTCGGCAATGGATCAAGCGTTGATGTGATCGCCGTCGGAACGCTGCCTCTCCACTTACCGTCGGGATTAGTTATAAACTTGAATAAATGTTATCTGGTGCCTGCACTGAGCATGAACATTGTATCTGGATCGTGTTTGATGCGAAGTGGTTATTCATTTAAATCCGAGAACAATGGTTGTTCCATTTATATGAATGAAATCTTTTATGGTCATGCACCGATGATGAATGGTTTATTTCTATTAGATCTCGATGATAATGTTACACATATTCATAATGTTGATGCTAAAAGGATTAAACTTAATGATGATATATCCGCATATATGTGGCACTGCCGTCTAGGTCATATTGGCATTAAACGCATGAAGAAGCTCCATTCGGATGGACTTTTGGAATCACTTGATTATGAATCATTTGATACATGTGAGCCATGCCTTATGGGCAAGATGACTAGAACGCCGTTTTCCGGTTCAATGGAACGGGCGACAGATTTATTCGAAATCATACATTCTGATGTATGTGGTCCAATGAGTGTGTCGGCGCGAGGTGGATATCGTTATTTTGTTACTTCCACGGATGATTTGAGTAGATACGGTTATATCTACTTGATGAAACACAAGTCTGAAACCTTTGAAAAGTTCAAGGAATTTCAGAATGAAGTGGAAAATCATCGTAATAGAAAGATCAAATTTCTATGGTCCGACCGTGGAGGTGAGTATCTAAATTACGAGTTTAGCACTCACATGAAAGAGTGTGGAATTGTTTCACAACTCACACCTGCCGGAACACCACAGCGAAATGGTGTGTTGAAATGTCGTAATCATACTTTATTAGATATGGTTCGATCTATGATGTCTCTGACGGACTTGCCGTTGTCATTTTGGGGTTATGCACTAGAAACTGCTGCATTCACTTTAAATCGGGCACCATCTAAATCCGTTGAAAAGACACCGTATGAATTGTGGTTTGGAAACAAACCTAAGGTGTCATTTCTTAAAGTTTGGGGATGCGATGTTTATGTGAAGAAACTTCAACCGGATAAACTCGAACCCAAAGCGGAAAAATGTGTCTTCATAGGATACCCTAAAGAAACTATTGGGTATTCCTTCTATCACAGATCCGAGGGCAAGGTTTTTGTTGCCAAGAATGGATCCTTTCTAGAGAAAGAGTTTCTCGCGAAAGGTGTGAGTAGTCGGAAGGTAGAACTCGAAGAGGTTGTGGAACCTTCTCTTCAAAGTATGGCGAGTAGCGCAGCGCCGGAAGTTGTTCCGGAGTTGGCTCCACCTGTTGAAGAGGGAACTAATGATAATGATCATGAAACTCAAGAGAGTACTACAGAACCTCGCAGGTCAAACAGGACGCGTGCAGCTCCCGAGTTGTACGAAAATCCTGTCATGAATTTCATGGTTGATGAAAATGATGACCCTGTGACGTATGAAGAAGCGATGATGAGCCCGGATTCCAACAAATGGTTAGAAGCCATGAAGCCTGAGATGGAATCCATGTATGAAAATCAAGTTTGGAACTTGGTGGAATTACCTCACGACCGAAAGGCCGTGGAGAACAAATGGATTTTCAAAAGGAAAACTGATGCTGATGGTAATGTGACCGTCTATAAAGCTCGACTTGTCGCAAAGGGTTTTCGACAAATTCAAGGAGTTGACTACGATGAGACTTTCTCTCCCCTAGCGATGCTAAAGTCAGTTAGGATTATGTTAGCAATTGCTGCATATTTCGATTATGAGATATGGCAGATGGATGTCAAAACCGTGTTTCTCAATGGTAATATTGAAGAAGAGTTGTATATGATACAACCAAAGGGTTTTGTCGATCCTAAGGATGCTAACAAGGTGTGCAAGCTTCAGCGATCCATCTATGGATTGAAGCAAGCATCACGAAGTTGGAATCTCTGCTTTGATGAGGTGATCAAAGAGTTTGGATTTGTCCAAACTTATGGAGAAGCTTGTATTTACAAGAAAGTGAGTGGGAGCAATGTGGCATTTCTGATATTATATGTGGATGACATATTATTGATCGGAAATGATATAGATCTTTTAAACAGTGTTAAAAGTTATCTAAACAGCAAATTTTCAATGAAGGACCTAGGTGAAGCGTCATACATATTAGGCATAAAGATCTATAGAGATAGATCTAGGCGCCTAATAGGGCTATCGCAAAGTACATACCTTGATAAGATTTTAAAGAAGTTTAAAATGGATGGAAGTAAGAAGGGGTTCTTACCTATGTTGCAAGGCAAGACATTGAGTAAGACTCAAAGTCCGGCTTCGGCGGAAGAAAGAGAGATAATGGACAAAGTCCCCTATGCTTCAGCCATAGGCTCTATAATGTACGCCATGCTATGTACAAGACCGGATGTGGCACATGCTATTAGTTTGACTAGTAGGTAGCAATCGGATCCAGGTTCGGAACACTGGCAAGCGGTCAAGAATATCCTTAAGTACTTACGAAGAACTAAGGATATGTTTCTTGTATATGGAGGTGAAGAAGATCTCGTCGCTAAGTGTTATGTCGACGCTAGCTTTGACACCGATCCGGATGACTCTAAGTCTCAATCCGGATACGTATTTCTCATGAATGGCGGAGCGGTTAGTTGGAGGAGCTCCAAACAACCTGTGGTAGCGGGATCAACAACGGAGGCCGAATATGTTGCTGCTTCAGAAGCAGCTCAGGAAGCAGTTTGGATGAAGGAGTTCATATCCGAACTAGGAGTGGTGGCAAACGCGTTGGACCCAATGGTGATCTATTGTGACACAATGGTGCCATTGCCAATGCCAAAGAGCCAAGGTCTCACAAGAATTCCAAGGATATTAAGCGCCGGTTTCACTCCATCCGCGAGCATGTCAAGGATGGAGATATAAAGATTTGTAAAGTACATACGGATCTCAATGTAGCAGATCCGTTGACTAAAACTCTCCCTAGAGCAAAACATGATCAACACCAGAACTCAATGGGTGTTAGATTTATCACTATGTAACTAGATTATTGTCTCTAGTGCAAGTGGGAGACTAAAGGGAATATGCCCTGAGAGGCAATAATAAAGTGTTTATTATGTGTATTCCAAGTATATGATAGATGTTTATTTTGCATGCTATAATTGTATTAATACGGAAACGTTAATACATGTGTGTTTAATAAACAAACAGAAAGTTCCTAGTTATGCCTCTCTCATAAACTAGCTCGTTGATTAACAAGATGATCAAGGTTTCCTGATCATGGACATTGGATGTTGTTAATAACGGGATCACAACATTAGTGTAATGGTGTGATGAACATTCATCCGAAGTATAGCATTACGATCAAATTCATTGAGTTTATATTGCTATAACAACTTACGAAGTGATCCTAATCCTTAGACCATGAGATCATGTCAATCACTAACACCGGAAGAGTTTCTTGATAACATCAAACGTCACACCGTAACAGGGTGATTATAAAGATGGATTCAGAACTAATAAAGTGTTATGTTGAGGCTCATGGATCGAGAGTGGAATTTGTTCATCCCGATGACGGATAGATATACTCTGGGCCCTCTCGGTGATATCACATTGATTAGCTTGCAAGCAAGTGATTTGATCACTAGAATGTTATATCACAGGAACAAGAAAAGAGTGCATGTCGGTAATGAGATCAAACTAGGTATGGAGATACCGATGATCGAATCTCGGACATGTAATATATCGTGAAACAAAGGGATTAAGATACTAGTGTAAAAGGTTCCGACGATCACAAGAAAGTCATCGTTGAATGTGTGGGAGTCAGTATGGGTCTCCAGATCCCGCTTCTGATTATTGATCTGAGAGGGGTCTCGATCATGTCCGCATAAAGTGGTTATGCATGTGAAATAGAATTCTAGCAAAGGGTTATTTGTGAATGTTTGTCATTAAAGTAATTGACAAAATTCTGAATAAAATAAAAGAGTTTTATTTAATGAGAGTTTGCATTAAATTTGGTGGAAATTTAATGGGAATTTGAGTGGACTTTTGAGTGGAGGGTTTTTAAAGGGCATTTTGTGAGTGGAGTGTCCACCCACATGAATGAAGGAGGGGAGGGGGCAGCCCCCATGGCCGGCGGCCACCCCCTTGGGTGCCCCCCTCCTCCTATAAAAGGAGCCCCCCTCTTCACTTGTATCTCACACCTCCTCGTGAAGGATCTCTCTCCCCCTCTAGAATTTATCCCCCATGGTCTCGGACTAGCGAGATACATGTTCCCTGTGGCTATTCGGCAAGAAAGAGTTATGCTTCCGCTGCATCGCTGGAGCGAGGAGGCGGAGGTTGCTCGGTGCCTCGAACGTGTGTGCGAGCATGGATGCGCTGCTGATTTGCGGCGCTAGGACTTCCTCTCGATCTTGAGATCGGCAAGAGATCGTCTACATCAACCACGAGTTGAACTCGTTAAGCTTTGTCGGTATTCAAGGGTATGTTCTCTACGGATATACATCCGCTCGTTGTTTGTATCTAGTAGATAGATCTTGGTATATAGTTCACATCGTAGGAAATTTTTTGTTTTCTATGCTGCGAACCCTACAGTCCTCGCTTGACTCATCGGCATCTTCAGCCGGAGACCACGTCGATGGCAGCTCGGACATGGAATCCACCACATCATTATCCGGAGCATCCGGATATATTTCGGGTAATGGAGGCAACATGCCCGGCACCTTGAAGCCCAACACGAAGAAAAGAAAATTTTGTTAGCAAACAAATGCAAAAACAATGCAGTCGAAAATAGCGCTACGCGCACGGATCTACACCTGTGGAACAGGAAGCGAAGAAGAAAACGGAGGAGCCAGCGACTTACCCGGGATATCCTCTCCAGGCTTGAACTTCAGCAGCGAACGAAGGGCCCTGTCGAGATCTTCCTGGGAGAATTTCTCAGCCAAAACCCTCGTCGGATCACGCCGGCCAGCATAAAGGAACATCGGGTGCGCCCTAGCCTGGAGTGGCTGCACCGGACGCTCGAGAAAAGTGCGGATGACATCCACACCGTTCACTTCCTTCTCCGGAATCAACTGGAGATCTTCCACTTGACGATAGAGAGCCTCTATCTCCGCCACCTCGCCATCCAAGATCTTGTTTTTTCAGGACCTTTTCGGCTCGATCTTTTGGGAGGGGTCCGAAAGGAACAAGACCAAAATCCTGCCCAGGCACTACGGAGTCGCGGATATAAAACCATCGCCTCCGCCAGTACTGGACAGATTTGAACATGGAAAAAGAAAAGAAAAGCAGATTGGGCTTGAGGGAGATGATGCAACCCCCAATGGGGTAAACACCATCCGAACCAGATTGCCTCTTCACGGAATAGAGTTTCCGGAAGAAGCCAAAGTGCGGCTCAATACCGAGCCAGCACTCGTAGAAAGTGATAAAACAAGCAACATGAAGAAGAGAATTGGGGGAAAGATGGTGCAATTGGACACCATACAGAAAAAGCAGTCCACGAAGGAAGTCGTGGACTGGGAAGGAAAACCCGCGAATGACAAAGGCGAGGAACATAACCCGAAACCTAGCAGGGGGACGGGGGATTACCTCATTGCCTGGGAGTTTGCCGGCCTCCCTATCCTGCGGGATCACGCCCCGCTCGTGAAACTTGCGGAGATCACTCTCCCGCATCTCCGATCGCCGCCAGCCACCGTCGGTGACACGGGTAACGGCGGCACCTTTCTTCCCTCCAGCAGCGCTGGTAGAAACCGCAGACGACGACTTCTTCGGCTTCCCCATCGCGGTACGGCAGCGCCGGCGGCGAGAGCGCAGGATGGAAGAAGGAAATGTGAAGGAATATTCCAGCGCGCAGCAAGAGATCTCAGAACACAAGGAAGCAGTGAAAGCAAGAATAGATGCGGTGAAAACAAACTGAAGTTTCCCCAAGGATTATAACGACAAAGACGACGCACGGCAACCGTCCATCAAGAAGACCTAACGCCAACGGCAGGATCTGGCCATACACGTGTCAGCATCGCAACGAACCGTCGCTAACACGCCGTCCACTACGCGCGGAAATCGAGGTGACGCCGTAATTATCTCCACGCCGCGCGTGACCGGTCAATTCAAGGTCAGAAAGTGGGACCCACATTCGTCCAGTCAAGTCATCTCTAGCGCAGTAGACGCTTGAGGTCATCGATCGTCAGCACTGACATCATCAAAATCTATACTAGAAACTACTGCAATTTCTTCGGCTTCAAAAGTTAAGAGTACTCACTCGAATCTACGATTCGACCAATTACTCGGGGGCTACTCCTATCAGGAGCGCTGGCCGCGCACCCGAAAGATGAATAGAAGCGAACTATTACTTCGAGTCCTCCGTCGAGTCTACGACTCCACTACGGACTCGGGAGCTACTCCCATAGGGAGGATGGATTTAAGCATCCGAAATTTTTTGTGTCCTACGGACTTACAACTGAACAATGTCTGAATTAAAGTTTCCGCTCGAGTCTACGACTCGAACAGACACTCGGGGGCTACTCCCATAGGGAGCGCTGGCCGCGCACCCTATGAATTCTTTGACTACGATCCTTCTTATCAGCATGCAAAAACTTTTCGGCAACTCTGCCCCAACTAAACGTTAAGTGAGCAACGTTCTCCTTGACCACCCGAAACACCTCTGTGGTGATAAACATTCGGATGTTGTGTCTGCGACACAAAGATAAGACCTACAGATATCATCTGATGGCCTGGCAACGCACACGACTGCGCTCTGCTAGTAAAAACCCATGCTAACAGGTGCGATGAAAAATCCCGACGGACGCATTGGGCACATCAATTAAATTCACTGGAATTCCACTCCTGTAAGTCCTCCACAACCTGAGTCGAATTACGCCAGCATATGTTCCAGGTTCGAGTTGAGGGACTAGAGCCTGAAGAAGATCGTGTTGTTTCGTCCTAAGACAGTTAAATGACCCTGATCCGTCGGGTGAGTCAGGCACACACATCAACAATCCCTACATCTAAACTATTGATATACATAGTCACACCAGAAGGATTGAAGAGTCCTCAGCCGAATCTACGATTCGACTGATCACTCGGGGGCTACTGACATGGTTATACCCCGCGGGTACATGATCTCAGCATACCTGGTCCAGCCCAAGGAAGGCCCACGGCAAATATACGCCGGCCCATGAAGACTTTCGGGTGGCCCAGGCCCATGACGCCTTCGGATCCTTGGAGAGCAAGACTAGAGTAGATAGGAAATTCAAAGGGGTAAAACCCTAGAACTTGTAACGGACTAGGTCTATGCTCGAGACCTGCCTAAGTCTATATAAAGGCCAGGAGGGCACGACGTAGATCTCTCGACTCATACTTTCGCATACACACCTCCACGCCAGATCGCATCTGCGCACCCCTGTAACCACCGGTTCCGGCGTAATCAAGAGCAGACAAGCATGAGTAGGGTTTTCCCTCCCGGGGCCTGAACCTGGGTAAACCTCGTGTCCCCGTGTTGCTTGTTTTCTAACCGTTCCGCGATCTCCAGCATCCCCATATTCTCCAAAACCCAAGTCCATAACAATGGGCATTGACGAGTCGAAACCTCGTCAATTGGCGCCGTCTGTGGGAACTGGGGACGCTGATTGTGCGATCGTGACGGTCAATTGTTATGGACTTGGGTTTTGGAGAAGATGGGGATGCTGGAGATCGCGGAACAGTTAGCAAACAAGCAACACGGGGACACGAGGTTTACCCAGGTTTAGGCCCAGAGGGAAAACCCTACTCCTGCTTGTCTGCTCTTGATTACGGCGGAACCGGTGGTTACAGGGGTGCGTAGATGCGATCTGGCGTGGAGGTGTGTATGTGAAAGTATGAGTCGAGAGATCTAGGTCGTGCCCTCTTGGCCTTTATATAGACTTGGGCAGGTCTCGGGCATAGACCTAGTCGGTTACAAGTTCTAGGGTTTTACCCCTTTGAATTTCCTATCTACTCTAGTCTTGTTCTCCAAAGATCCGAAGGCGTCATGGGCCTGGGCCACTCGAAAGTCTTCATGGGCCGGCGTATATTTGTCGTGGGCATTCCTTGGGCTGGACCAGGTATGCTGAGATCATGTACCCGCGGGGTATAACCATGTCAGTAGCCCCCGAGTGATCAGTGAATCATAGATTCGGCTGAGGACTCTTCAATCCTTCCGGTGTGACTATGTATTTCAATAGTTCAGATGTAGGGATTGTTGATGCGTGTGCCTGACTCACCCGACGGATCAGGGCCAGTTAACTGTCTTAGGACGAAACAACACGATCTTCTTCAGGCTCGAGTCCCTCAACTCGAACCTGGAACATATGCTGGCGTAATTCGACTCAGGCCGCGGAGGACTTACAAGAGTGGAATTCCAGTGAATTTAATTGATGTACCCAACGCGTCCGTCGGGATTTTTCATCGCACCTGTTAGCACAGGTTTTTACTAACAGAGCGCAGTCGTGTGCGTTGCCAGGCCATCAGATGATATCTGTAGGTCTTATCTTTGTGTCGTAGACACAACATCCGAATGTTTATCACCGCGGAGGTGTTTCGGGTGGTCAAGGAGAACGTTGCTCACTTAACGTTTAGTTGGGGCAGAGTTGCCAAAAAGTTTTTGCATGCTGATCCGAAGGATCGCAGTCGAAGAATTCATAGGGTGCGCGGCCAGCGCTCCCTATGGGAGTAGCCCCCAAGTGTCTGTTCGAGTCGTAGACTCGAGCGGAAACTTTAATTCAGATGTTGTTCAGTTGTAAGTCCGTAGGACACAAAAAAATTCGGATGCTTAAATCCATCCTCCCTATGGGAGTAGCCCCCGAGTCCTTTTCCTGACTAGTAGGTCTTCTTCCTGCAGCCTTTTGTGCAGGATGCCAAGCGACTGGTGCAGGAGCACCTGGTGCTGGAGGCCAGCCTCAAACAGCTGCAAGCCACTATTATGCCTTTGATGTTTGCTTCTTCGTGTACTCGTGTCCTGTTATCTGATGCTTGTATTTTCTGAATGCAGAGGAGCATAACACCTCCCTTCGTGAGATTGATGCTCTCAAAAAGAGCCTCGGTCAAGCGGAGAAGAAGGCCGAGGTCGCCGTTGGTGCGAAGGAGCGCCTCGAGATGGAGCTGGCTACTGCGGCCGAGGCTAAGGAGCGCCTGCAGCGGGAGGCCACGGACCGCGAGGAGCAGCTTTCCGCTGCTGCGACTGCGTGTGAAAGAGAGGTGGCTGGCAAGCTCATGGCGGCTGCCAAGGCTGTTTTGGGTAAGTATCTTCACTTGCATCTTTTTGGGTTTTCATGTATTTCTTCTTTGATGCTTTGTTCATTCCTTCTTTTTTTGTCTTAGATGCCGCGAGCATAGAGTTTGACCGCGGTGCTCTGGATCAAGGGAGTGCTCTAGATGATGCTACTACAGCGGTCGAAGATCGCTGCAGCACCGTCGTCAGCTCACTCGCCAAGGCCAAGGAGGTCCTTGGCCGCTTCTACAAGGAGCTTGTCCCCATGGGCGCGGCCCTTGATGATGTTGACGCCCTGGCGGAGGCACTGTCAGCCGAAGCGCCTGCGGCGTATAAGCGCAAGCAGAAGGGCATCGGCGCATCTGTCGGGCTGTCGATGGCTTTGGCGGCTGGAGCGGAGCTGGACCTTCCCCAGATCACCTCCCGGATGCCGACGACTGCGGATGGATCCGAGGTAGCCTTTGCTACCTATTCTGCTCGCTGTAAGCGATATGGGCCAAAGCTGATTGATCTGTTGGCCGAGTACGCGCTACGGCACCAGGTGGAAGCCAAGGCGAGGCAATCCGGCTCCGAGGCTACTCAGGGTGCCGTATCTTAGGTGTTGTAGCTGTATGATAGCTGTAGTTTTCTTTTGTTGTAATTATGTTAATGAACAAATCCCTATGCCACGTAGTGGCCTTTTATGCACTTAATGAATTTGTTGAGTTGTGTTCTCCTCCGTCTGAGTGTTCATGTCTTTTGCCTTTCTGCTGCTCTAGGGTCCTTCATGTCCTTCGGGTAGCATAGCCCCTGAGTGTTCTTATTCTTCGGGTGATCCCTTGGGGAATTTCTGCTTGATGGATGGCACGCAGATCTGTTCGAGGAACACACCTGGTGGCACCTTTGCGCAGGTGGAGCCGATGTTGGCGAGTCTATCGGCCTCCTCGTTGCTTTCTCTTCCAACGTGCCGAAGCTTGTAGCCGTCAAATTCTCCTTCGAGTGCGTTGTAGAGCGCGCGATACGCGGTCATGTTTTCGGCATGTGCGTCGCACTCGTTCATCGTTTGTTGGACGACGAGGTTGGAGTCACCGTAGATGACTAGGCGCGTTGCGCTGCAGATCTTTGCCATCCTCATGTCGTGGATGAGGGCTTCGTATTTGGCCTCGTTGTTGGAAGCTCGGAATTTCATCCGAAGGACGTACTTCATCTTGTCGCCTTGCGGGAAGGTCAGTATGACCCCGGCTCCTGCTCCGGCATCACGCTTGGAGCCGTCGAAGTGCATCGTCCATGACTGCGACATTTCTAGGGTGTCTGGCAGCTGCAGCTCCATCCAGTGTACAAGGAAGTCCGGGAGGACTTGAGACTTGATTGCGAGTCGCTTCTCGTAGACTATGTCTAGGGGTGACAGCTCGATGCCCCATAGGGCCACGCATCCTGTGGCCTCTGGGTTATTCAGGATGCTGTTCAGGGGTGCTTCGTTGATGACCATCACCTGGTGCTCCTGGAAGTAATGGCTCAACCGACGAGCCGTCATGAACACGCCGTAGGAAGGTTTTTGGTAGTGAGGGTATCTTTGTTTTGTTGGCGTCAATACCTCGCTGAGGTAGTAGATTGGGCGTTGGACCCCATGGGTCTTGCCTTCTTCGGGTCGTTCAACCACTAGCACGGTGCTGAACACCTGGTGTGTGGCTGCTATGTACAGAAGTAGACACTACTAGGAAAACAGCTATAGGTAATCAGCACATCCGTGGCTCACATGGTTGAAGTGCCCCACGGCTAAAACAGGCATGGCTCACCTGTGGGCAGTGCCCTACTAGTAACTAGAACAACCGTGGCGCACATGACTATAGTGCGCCACAGATGTGTGTGGGCCAGGGCCCTGTTGGCCACACGCCAAACATCTGTAGCGCACTACAGTCATGTGCGCCACGGTTGTTAGGGTCATCTGTGGCGCACGTGTGCCTGGTGCGCTACGCCTAAGCGCATGCCCCCCTCTGCTCTGAAACGGCCACAAACTTCTGTGGCGCACGTGGCATAGTGCGCCACAGATGTTTGTACTCCCTGTGGCGCACTAGGGCCGTGTGCGCCACGGATGTGTCTATTATTTTAGGACAACACTTTATGTGCACATGTGTGCCCACACATCCACCACCCCACACTTCACTTTCCCCTTCTTCTTCCTCCTTAGATCTAGTCGGGATCTTCTCCTTCCCACCTCAATTTCTCCACACATTCACCATTTTTAGCATGTAAAACTTGCTTTGGATGTTACATAAGTAATAGAGGAGGTCTCCGGTCTCTCATCTATCCGTCTCCGGTCGACGCGCGCACCTCTCCTTTCCATCTTTCTCGCGATCAATCGGTCTCTCATCTCGGTAAGTTGTCCATGTAAGGATGTGTTCATGTGTATATGGATGATGTGCTCATATGTATGTAGATGATCGATGCTCATGATGTGTGTATGTGTGGAGAGGATCGATGGTCATATGTGTGTGTATATGGAGAGTATCGATGATGCTCATGCATGTGTGTATGGAGAGGATAATGATATGTTCATGTGTGTATGGATCGGTCTCTCTCTCTCTTGTGTTTGTATGTGAACAAGTTGCCATTTGTTTTGCCAAAATGTTGATTCATTTCCATTTTGGCAAGACTTTGGCATTTCGCAAAGGTCCTAATTTTAGGATAGGTCATGCCGAAATTTTCTATCGACCATTGCATGCATGCATTCATTATGTAGTTCTAATAGACTTCAAAATTGTACCGTGTACATCGTGCAGGCAAAAATGGTCCGCATAATGAGCGAACGCATTGTGGCTAGATTTTTGAAATGTGCGACGGTCGACATGATACGAAATAACAAGACAGATATAAGATGTCTGTGCAGAAGATGCAAACTCAACTGGGTGATCGACCCAGATTCCGGGAATCTGCAGGCGCACCTGCTCCGCCATGGTTTCATGGATGGATACACTCGTTGGATAAGCGATGGCGTAGATGATGGAGACGGTGAAGAAGGTGGCCAACATGACGATGATCATCATCACGGCGAGAACGGGCGAGATGATGAAGAGTCTCCTGGAGATGGTGAAGGTGCGGAAGCAGACCGGGATGATGATGATCTAGATGCCGGAGGAGCAGACGACGATGGAACAACGTCAGGCTGGGTGCGGGACCCTTATGTGCAAGAGCTGCTTCTCAAGCAGACGAGTAACGCCAGGGCTGCCGCTAGAGAGAAAGCCAAGCTTGCGCAACTTGAGAAAGACGCGGTTACTCCATTGTATGAAGGATGCAGGCCCGATGATACCCGGTTGAATGTAACGCTCAAGGCTATGGAGATGAAGGCAAAGCACAAATTGAGCGACGCAAGCTTCGACGATATGATGGCATTCTGGCACGATCGTCTCCCGGAGGGGAACACATGTCCAACTAGTATCGAGGATGCCAAGAAAATCGTCTGTCCTCTCGATCTACCGCATGTTAGATATCACGTATGCATCAACGATTGCATCATTTATCGGGGCGAGGACGCGGAGAAAACCACATGTCCGGTGTGCGGCGTGAGTCGATACAAGAAAGGGAAGAAAGCACCTCGAAAAGTGGTATGGTACTTTCCTATCACTCCTCGTCTGCAGCGCTATTTCGCGGACTCTAAGGAAGCGAAGCTCATGCGATGGCATGCGGAAAGGAAGAAGCCAGGAGATGATGATGACCCCGAAAAGGATGAGCTGCTGATGCACCCTTCAGATGCTAGCCAGTGGAAAGCATTGGACCTCGAATTCCCAGAATTCGGTGGAGATTCGAGGAACATCAGGCTTGGTGCGAGCACCGATGGACTCAATCCGTTCGGTAGCCAGAGCAGCACGCACAGCACTTGGCCCGTGTTTGTATGGATGTACAACCTCCCTCCATGGTTGTGCATGAAGAAGAAGTACATACAAATGAGTATGCTAATTCAAGGGCCGAAACAACCTGGTACCGACATCAATCTGTATCTCGGGCTGTTGAAAGAGGAGCTAGCCACGTTATGGGAATCTGGAGCCAATACTTACGACGCCGTCGCACAAGATTATTTCACTATGAGAGCCGCGTTGGTCACTACGGTGCAAGACTATCCAGGTTGCGGGTATATCTCGGGGCAGGTTATCCAAGGATTCTGCGCATGCGTTAGGTGCATGGATAACACAAGCTATCTCCAACTAGAGAAAGATCCAGGGTCATCGAAAACCGTGTTCATGACGCACCGGAGGTGGCTCGGCAAGAATGATCCATGGAGAAAACGTGGAGACCTGTTCGATGGCAAATCGGAGACCCGAGGAATCCCAGAGCGTAGGAGCAGCGAAGAAGTGGAAGAGTTGCTGAAAAACTGGAAAGATTGTCCTAAGCCTGGAAAGAAGCGAAAGAGGCAGCAACAAGACAAGCCGCTGATGAAGGTATGGAAAACAAGGTCTGTTTTCTGGGAGTTGCCATACTGGAAGTTTCTCCGCACGCCTCATAGCCTCGACATCATGCATATCACGAAAAACGTGTGCGAGAGTCTGGTCGCCACCATAATCAACATGCCAGATAGGACGAAAGATGGTCCGAAAGCAAGGCACGACCTGATATGCTTGGGTATCCGGAAGGAGCTCCACGGAGGACGCACTACTCCTGATGATCAGGAAGATGACGATGATCATGAGTCGGAGACGACACAAGGTCGTCGGAAGGGTAAAAAGTTCAAGAAGAACGAATATTACTGCCCTCCTTCTTGCTTCACTCTAAGCCAGGATGAGATCAAACAGTTTTTTAAGTGCCTTCTAGGAGTCAAATTTCCTTACGGCTACGCGGGCAACATAAGCAGATACCTAGACGAGGCGAAGCAGAGGTTCAGTGGCATGAAGTCTCACGACTGTGCCGTGCTAATGACGCAGGTACTTCCGGTCGCACTAAGAGGGATAATGGACGAGCACGTCCGTGAAACGTTATTTGGCCTATGCAAGTTTTTCGACGTCATCTCTAGGAAGTCGATTGTCTTGAATCAGCTCGGAAGGCTACAGGAGGAGATCGTGGTGATACTATGTGAGCTTGAGGTCTACTTCCCACCCGCATTCTTCGACATTATGGTGCATCTGCTGGTCCATGTCGTGGAGGACATCGTACAACTCGGGCCGATGTTCCTCCGCAGCATGATGGCGTTCGAAAGGATGAACGGACATATCAAAGGATACGTTCGCAACAGGTCCCGTCCAGATGGAAGCATAGCCAAGGGCTTTCTGGCCGAAGAGTGCATCTCTTTCTGCACGAATTATCTAGACATCGAGAACCCTGTCGGTCTTCCCGTCAACAGACACCTTGGCAAGCTCGACGGATCTGGTCACCGAGAGGGTCGTCGCATACTGCATGCAGACTTCGATTTTCGACGCGCAGACTTTGATCGAGCAAACCTCGTCGCGCTAAAGCATTTAGAACTGGTCGATCCTTGGGTACAGAAGCACAAAAGGTTAATCGAGAAGAAGTACAGTGACCGGGGCATACAGAGGACGCAGGGAGAAATAATCAAAGATCACAACTCAGATTTCACGCGTTGGTTTAGGCAGACGCTCCTTGATAATCCCCCGCGCTCGCATTCTTCTGACACGGAAAAGATCATATTCACCTTGTCCCAGGGACCGATGCAAAACCTGGTGACCTATCAGGCATATGATATCAACGGCTACACATTCTACACGGAGGAAAAGGACAACAAGTGTGATTATCAGAACTCAGGCGTAACGTCGGAATTCTACACCGATGACAACGTGAAGGAAAGATTCTACGGAAGAATCGAGGAGATCTGGGAGCTCGACTACTGTGGAGAAAAGGTGCCAATGTTCCGTGTCAGATGGGCAAAGAGCGTCGAAAGAGAAGACCGGTATTTCACAACCATGGTTATACCCGAAGCAGCCAAATCCAAGGCCGCCGGTGCAAACGTGGCCGCGAAAAATGAACCGTGGGTACTGGCTACCAAAGTGGACCAATGTTTTTTCATTACCGACCCGACAAAGCCTAGCCGTGTTGTCGTGAGGAGAGGAAAAAGAAACATCATCGGAATGGATGGAGTCGCCAACGAGCAAGACTTCGACCAGTACGGCGATCCAAAGATTGAAGATGACGACGACTACGATGCAGCAACATACATCACAAGAAGAAAAAGGACAACCCTACCCAAAAAAGGTAGCCCGTTCGAAAGAAGAAACATTAAAGTGCCGGGGCTAAATTATTCAACCACGACAAAGTAGGGAAAAAAGATTGTAAAACGCTAGCTCAAAAAATATTGTAAACGCGTGGTCAAAAAAGATTGTAATATTCATGAACAAAGTATTATGAAATTTAGTTATACTTTAAATCATATTTTTCGGCATTTTTGGAATATTATTACTTTTGGGCATTTTTGGAATATTTAAAAGTATTTTAAAATTAAAATAAAACTTCTATGGCATATATCACCACTTTTGGGCATTTTTTGGAATATTTAAAAGTGTTTTTAAAATCAAAACAAAAAATTGGGGCACCAGGATTCGAACCTGGGTGCTCTCAGGTTTAGAATAGAGTAGTGGGCAGAACTAGTGGGATAGGCTAGTATAGTTGTTAGCTAGTGGGACTGTAGTTCTCTTATCCAGTAGTTAGAAGCCGATATGCGTAGCGCACTAGCCCATAGTGCGCTACAGATATCCGTAGCGCACTATGGCTCAGTGCGCTACGCCTAAGTGGCTTTATCCACACGTGTGGCGCCCGACCCCCTCTCTCATCCCCATCTCTCCATCTCTCAGCCCGAAGCCGAAGGACCGCCGCCGCCGCTCTCGATCCGCCGCCGCTGCGTCTGAGGAGGAGGAGGCCTGCCCGTGCCTGAGGAGGAGGAGGTCCGCCCGTACGTGTCCGAGGAGGAGGTCCGCCCGCGTCTCAGGAGGAGGCCCGTGTCCGAGGAGGAGCAGCCGCCGCGCGCGTCTCAGGAGGTGGAGGCTGCCGTCGTCCGCCCGTCGTCGTCCGCCCGTCGTCCGCCCGTCAGAGGTGAGCATCTCCTCTCCCCTCTCTCCCTCTCTCCCTCTCTCCCTCTGTTTTGGGGGCATCCTAGGCTTTGCAACCCTAGTAGCGGGCATCCCCGCAAGCAGGGCTCTCTGCTAGCTAGTACCAGAAGCCCTGATGCTGCTATAGCTCCTCCCATAGAACAATGCTGTCGTCGTCTCACTCGAATCGGTTGCGGAGGAGGGGGCCGCTGCAGCCCGCTGGCGGTGCCTCCAATGTTGCAGGCTGCCTGCGATCTTCTTCGCGGCGTCCTAGCCTAGGTTCGTTACTGGTTCGTTACTGGTTCGCGGCGTCCTAGCCATAGATAGCCATCTCCTGAAAGCAAACTACCATCTTCTCCTTGCAGCAACAACCACAGTCCAATATTGTTCATTGCATATATCAAACAACTCAGGGAAAGTATCCTTCAAAGAATTCTGGCCACACCAAGAATTTTAACTTGCATTTTTCTGCCACAAAGATAAAGATCTTTGACCTGGAGCATTTCAGACCAAAGAGCATAGTATTTAGACCTATGTTTTGTACAAAAAAAATTCTAGAATCCCCCAAATATTTTCTCCTCATAAAATCTTGTCAATGGCCATTCCCTTTTTCCACCTTCCACCACCATTTGCACATTAGAGCTAGGTTAAATTTGGTAGGCTTCTCCATCTGGACAATATTTGTTTTATGTAGTATTTTCATTGACATTTGATATACAACATCGTTAGAGAGACAAGCATCAGTCTTAGTCACTCTTCCACCAATGGACATGGTGCTCCCCATCCAACCCCCCATATTCTGCTTGATCTTCTCCCCCAGGAAGCTCATCTTAGAGACATAGGTTTTTCTGAAATGCTCCTGCTGAAATCCTAGTTATGTTGTATGGTTTTAGTACTGATCCTGGTGATGGTCTAGTAGTGCTGAGAAGGCACTACTGCAAGCAATATAAACTTTTATGCTTGCTGCTGTGTGTACTATTTGTGAAACCTGTGTGTACTGGCCATATATATTTGCTATGCTGGCCATATATTTGCTATGCTGTGTGTACACTATTATATATGTTCCCTATTATATATGTTCCCTGTTATATCTGTGCTCTGTTATATACTGTTGTGTATATGTTATATACTGTATATTTTATATTCTTTATGTATCTGTGTATATGTTATATACTATAAACTATCTCAATGTATATGTTATATACTGTTGTGTATCTGTGTTAATCATTAATGATGGATGATGGAAGCGGAGGCGGCGATGATGGATGGGGCTATTTTCTTTGTGTGTGAATGATGGATGGGGTCAATGGGGTTATCACTGGGGCTGGGGCTGTTTTTTATTTTAGGGATTTCAATTGAGTTGCCCATTTCTCCCGAAGTGTTGATTCACTTCCGTTTCGGTTGAGAAAATGGGCGCTCGTAGGTCCAAAAATTAGCAAAGGTCATGCCGGATTTTTCCGTGCATTTAACCAATTATTTGTTTTTTATTAGTGCAAATATGTGTGACAACGACGAGGCTGGATGTTCTAAGCGCATCAGCGCTGAAGGAGGACTCAGACCTCCGAATAAACAATTGACATTCTGGGAGGCGGCCCAGCGTCTAGAAGACGATGAAGAATACCATCCTTCGGAGAGCGAGGATGATGAGATGGAAGACTTGGAGGAAGAAGCCGAAGGAACGGCGGACGATGAAACCACTGATGGCGGCGAGGGCACAGGGAGTGGTAGCAACCCTCCTAAGAAGAAGAAGAAGAAGCCGAAGGACCGGCGCCCGAACACGGTCGGCACGGTCAGGGAGGAAATTACCGAAGTGAGCCCATCAAGGGTTCCTTTGGAGCCCGCCCTTGTCGTCAAAGGGTAGGGTGGGCAAGTGGCGGCGATCACCCGGACAACCATCTCGATCAACACCGAGAATCTCCGGCATAAAGATAATGGCCACTTGCGCACACTCCTCTTCGAGAAGCTGCACGCCAGATACAAGTTCCCCGCTAAGTATCAGAACACAAATTATCATGGGAACGAAGTAATCAAATCCGCCCTCACAAAGATGAGCACCGCCCTGGCCAGCTGGAGAACCCGGATAAAGAAGAAGATCTATAAAGAAGGCAAAAGTCTCGAGGAGATCCAGAAGATTGACCCGGAGATCACCGAAGATCAGTTCCGGGAGTTCAAGGAGAGGTGTGAATCTGAAAGAGCCCTGGCCAATAGTAATCGGGGAAAGGTGCTGCAGGCGATGAATATAGGTCATCACCATCTCGGATCTGGTGGATACAGAACCGCGGAGGCCAAATGGAATAAGGAGGATGAAGAGTATAGATCCAAGGGGATAGAAAACCCCTTTGCTAAATTCGAACCCGGGCAGGTTCGAAACTTCATCAGGGCCCATTACCATGTGGACCCAAAAACCAAACAACTCACCGCGGATCCTGCGGTGAAGGAATTCGAGGAAATTGTGGTAAGTATAATCTAATTACCGCGGATCAACACGATTGCAATCTAATCGATGATCTAAATGATTCACTGTTACTTCTTCTGCAGGAGGAGGAAATTGTTGCTAGTCATGGATCCCAGGGTTCCTCATCCCAGGGGTCAACGGCGGCCACCCGGTGGGATAACCCTTTTAACAGGGCGATGAACCGGGCCAAGAAAATAGAATCGGTTACGAAGAAGCCGTCGTCGGCTGGCCGTCTGGCCGGCCTCGGGGGTAAGAATTGGGTGGATCATTTTGGTCCACCGCCGAGGACGCATGTGGCGCCGTCGGGAAGGAGCGAGGAGGAAAACAGAGAGGTTCAAGAACTTAAGGCACAAGTGGCGCGGATCCCGCAGATCGTCCAAGACAACCTGGCAATCACCCTACGTCCTTCCTGCCTACCTTGGTGGAGTCAATAGCGAACTGGAGTGCGGGTGGTCGAGTAGGGCCGTGCCCGATTCCAAGCATGGTCAGCAGCCACTCGAACAACGCGGCGCCGACGAATCAGGCGAACTACGTGTTCGTGACTCCGCCCGCTAGCACCGCGGCGCCGCAAGTGTTGGTGACTCCCCCTGCCATCACCGTGGCGCCGGAGTACATGTTGGTGCCCCCCCTGCCATCGTCGCGGCGGCACCGGAGCTCCAAGCACCCGTCGGTAGGGTGAATACACCGGCGGCCAGCACCGCGCCATCAAGCAGCCCTTTCGTCTCTTGCACGCCCGTCGCCGTATGCGGTGCGTCGACATTAGCCGATCTCGACGCCATCACGGTAAACAAATTGCTTTAATTACCGCCTTTCATGCCATCTATATATTACTCTTGTGGCATCTCGCTCTGACGACGCCGTACATGTTTTCTGCAGACGGATGTTCCTTGCACTCTCTTATGCTACGTGAACAACGAGCTGAGGGATGTTGCCAAGGGTACCATCGTTCAACCCTTGCAGCGCACGTTCCACTCAAAGTCGATGCCAGATAGCGTGCACAGGGTTAAAATTAGTCGGGTGCTAAGGGGCTGCGACGACCTGGAACCTCCCATTCAACCCCCAGGAGCGGATGAAGAAGAGTCGTCTGTCCTCAGAAGTTGCTTTGGCTTGTTCTTGCTATGGCCAAAGAGCATGATCCGTTTGGGGACGGCGGGGGCCATCACGCCACAGACAACAGCACCGCCTGTCGTGCCAGCGACAAGCGGTGGCAAGGCCCCCTTACCGCCCTCGCCGTCACCTCCACGCGGTGGGTCGGATGATCATGTTGATGATATGCACATGGCGCAGGATCCGGCCGAGGACGACGAAGACTGGAATGATCACTTCTTCAGCACTCAGTTTGGCAACGAAGAAGACCTAGCTGGTGGCCCCATAGAGAAAGCCACTATCACCAAGCGTCTGTTTGGTTCTCAGGAGACGCCTCCAGCTTGCGCCTTTACAGAGCCAGCTGATACAACCAACTGGCCCTTTATTCTAAGCCCTGACACACTACATAGGGCGGCCGGTGCTCAGATTGCGGTGCCTGTCCGGTCTCCAAAAGGAAAAAAGGGCAGGAAAAGAAAATCTAGCAGCTCGAGCCAGCCGGTGGCGTCAACAACTGCGAATCCGATCAGGTTTCGGGACGGGCCACCAAGACCCGAGGGTATTATGTGGAGGATTCATGTGGCGGGTGAGCCCATGCTACCTAAGAATTTGCGGAAGCTCGCCAGTTCGGAACTGCAGAGTGTGCATGACGGCGTGCTGACGATAGAGAGACGCCTTCTATCGGAGAAAGATCCCTCGCACCCGGTATTCGTGGTTAAGGTGCCACCAGGCTTGGGCTTCGTCGAAACTGCCCCCGCGGATCTGTTCTTCCTGCGGTTCGAGGACATCTTCAATATGTTCCACCTATACCCGCTGCACTATACCATGGTCCGTCTCTTTTCTCTCAGCCTGGCCACGCAGATCATTAGAGAGAACACACCGGGCATCGCTATAGTGGACCCCTACTACATGCGTGACGGTTGCTTGGGTTCCCCCGCCGAACGACGTATCGTGGCCTCGTACCTAAAAAGAATCCTCGTGGCGAACAAGACAAAGGAATACATTCTCGTGCCTTACTTTCCCGAGTAAGTTGTTATTCAGTCGCCACCGTCGATTGGCTTTATTAGATCATCATCATTCTTTTTTCAACACATTCCATTTGAATTTTTTGCGCAGAGATGAACACTGCACGCTCATCTCCTTATCGCCGAAGCATTCCCATGCCACGTATTTCGACTCGGGGAGTCTAGAAAAGAAGAAAAACTACGACAAGATCAAGGAAGTTCTGGATGATGCTCTCACTGGCTTTGCCTCGACGGAAGGCACCAGCTTCGTGCGTAAGAAGGTCAAGTTCGGCAGGCACGTCTTCAACCACGTAATAGAGTTCCCCTGCGTGAAGCAGCCGGAAAACAGTAAGAAGGAAGCCTACTACGCACTCCATCACATGAGGGCATTCCTACTTGACCAGCAGAATTCTACGCTGCCAGATCATCTCAAACAGTGGGCCGAAGCAAAGGCCAAGATCAATGATTCGGATATTAGACAAGAGATGTATCGCATCCAGCAGCAGTTTGGGGCAATCATCTTTCGTGATGTCATGACTTCGGGGGGGATCTTCTACGGAGGAAATATCCCGAATAACCGTGACATAGAAGATCGCCTAGAGATGCAGGGTGACTATAGGAAGTTCATGACGAGACAGGGCGTCCTCCCGTTCCCTAAGCCGAGCCAGAAGGCTTGATGTTGGCCTAGTTGTAGTTGCAAACTATAGATGACCTTTGTGTGTGTGTGGACGACAAGTGTACTTATCTTATTAGGTTTATGAATCACCGCTTACTTATTTTGCTTATTATTATTATATATCAATCAATGCTTGGTTTTTTTGCTTACTCTTTGGTTTTTTTGCTTACTCTTTGGTTCTTGGACGACAAGTGTGAGTTATTTTTGTCTTTTTCGAGAATATGCCGATGATTGAAATGTCGTGGCACAATATATATGTGAATGTGCTATGACGGGATTGTTAGCCTTGTGATATGCACAAGTCCAGGAATTGTGCATCCTACTTGGCTAACAGTCCCGTCATAGCATATTCCTGTGTCCAACGACCTAGCTAGTTATATATGAGGCATTCTTTTCGAGTTATTTTTGTCTTTTTCGAGAATATGCCGATGATTGAAATGTCATGGCACAATATATATGTGAATGTGCTATGACGGGATTGTTAGCCTTGTGATATGCACAAGTCCAGGAATTGTGCATCCTACTTGGCTAACAGTCCCGTCATAAGCATATTCCTGTGTCCAACAACCTAGTTATATATGAGGCATTCTTTTCGAGTTATTTTTGTCTTTTTCGAGAATATGCCGATGATTGAAATGTCCTGGCACAATATATATGTGAATGTGCTATGACGGGATTGTTAGCCTTGTGATATGCACAAGTCCAGGAATTGTGCATCCTACTTGGATAACAGTCCCGTCATAAGCATATTCCTGTGTCCAACAACCTAGTTATATATGAGGCATGCTTTTCGAGTTATTTTTTTCTTTTTCGAGAATATGCCGATGATTGAAATGTCGTGGCACAATATATATGTGAATGTGCTATGATGGGATTGTTAGCCTTGTGATATGCACAAGTCCAGGAATTGTGCATCCTACTTGGCTAACAGTCCCGTCATAAGCATATTCCTGTGTCCAACAACCTAGTTATATATGAGGCATGCTTTTCGAGTTATTTTTGTCTTTTTCGAGAATATGCCGATGATTGAAATGTCGTGGCACAATATATATGTGAATGTGCTATGACGGGATTGTTAGCCTTGTGATATGCACAAGTCCAGGAATTGTGCATCCTACTTGGCTAACAGTCCCGTCATAAGCATATTCCTGTGTCCAACAACCTAGTTATATATGAGGCATGCTTTTTGAGTTTGCTCTTTTTGATTTAAGAGTACTTTCTATAAGTGTATCTTCATATGCGACTTTAATTATACATGTTTTTTCAATCACCGGTTAGTTATTATTGTCAACTTGTAGATGACGTGGTACGTCGTGTACAAGGGACGGGTTCCCGGAGTCTACGATGATTGGGAAGACTGCCGGAGACAGGTGCACCGTTTCAGCGGCAATAGCTACAAAGGGTACAACACTATGGCGGAGGCGGAAGCTAGATACACGCGCTATCTAGCGGTAGTTAGGACAAGGAACCGGATGAAGACCTACACCTTCGTCGCGGCGGTGATCATGCTTATCTTCTTTGGTTATTTATCCCGCGTTTGTGTCTAGCTAGCTAGTTTAGATGTCTAGGCGAGCTTCCGAGCTCTAACTTGTTCGATCGACACATGTATTCGCATGTCACCAACTACTACTTTGTAACATGATCAAAACAATGTAACTTAGACTATGTATTCATGTATGAGACTTATCTATATGTATTTTTCAATCTTGTTTTTCATATTGAGTATTTATATATATAATTGTATATCTTGTATCTGTGTGTGTATATCTGCTGTAATATTGTATATAATCTGTATTGCATATAATCTGGCTTGGAAATTTAAAAAAACAAAAAATACATCTGTGGCGCACATGGTCTACCTTCTGTGGCGCACTACACCTAAAGCGCACCATGGATGTTTAGTGGCGCACTAGGTAGTGCGCCACAGAAGATCCAAGGGGTAGCGCACCATGCCAAACTTCTGTGGTGCACTAGGAGGTGCGCTACGCCTATCTCTACACAACCGTGGCGCACTAGGCAGTGCGCCACGGCTGAGAGATAGCCGTAGCGCAAGGCCCGTGGCGCACTGCAGGTGCGCCACAGATGATGGTTTCAGGTGCGCCACTAAAGGCCGTTTTCCTAGTAGTGAGAGGATCGCGCTCCTTTGGCGTGACCAAAACGGGCAAGGTGGAGAGTAGTCGTTTGAGACTTTCAAACGCATCGTCGGCTTCGGGCGTCCACTCGAATTTATCTGCCTTGCGTAGCAGCTGGTAGAATGGCAGTGCCTTCTCGCCCATGCGGCTGATGAATTTTCTCAATGTCGCTATTCGTCCTGCGAGCTACTGGACGCCCTTGAGATTCTTCGGCTTATCCATCGCCATGATGGCCCAGATTTTCTTCGGGTTCGCCTCGATCCCTCGCTAGGAGATGAATTAGCCAAGGAGTTGTCCTGATGGGACGCCGAAGGCGCACTTTTCGGGAATGAGCTTGATCCTGTAGCGGTCGAGATTATCGAACGTCTCGCGGAGATCGTCGATGAGCGTTTTCGCCTCCCTGGTTTTGATGACTATGTCATCGACATAGACTTGGATGTTGCGACCGATATGGTCCTTTAGGCATGCCTACATGCATCGCCGGTACGTGGCACCTGTGTTCTTTAGCCCGAAGGGCATTGTGTTGCAGCAGAACACTCCGAACGGTGTGATAAATGCCGTTTTCTCTTGATCTTCGACCTTGAGTCGAATCTGGTTGTAGCCTGAGTAGGCGTCGAGGAAGGAGAGTTTCTCGCATCCTGCAGTCGAATAGATGATCTGGTCGATCCGAGGAAGAGGGAAGTGGTCCTTTGGGCAGTGCTTGTTCAGTGACGTGAAGTCCACGCACATCCGGAGGATATCCGTCACCTTCTTAGGAACAATCACTGTATTTGCGAGCCATTCACTTTCTTTGATCTCGCTGATGAAGTCTGCAGCGAGTAGCCTGTTTATTTCCTTCCCGATGGCTTCGGCCTGTGGCTCGGACAGTCTCCGGATGGACTGCTTGACGGGTTTGGTGTCTGGAAAGACGTTGAGTGCGTGCTCGGCGAATTCCCTGGAAACTCCTGGCATGTCCGCAGGACACCAGGCGAAGATTTCCCAGCGCTCACGGAGGAATTCGACGAGCGCGCCTTCCTATGTGGGGTTGAGGTTGTTGGCAATCAGCGCCGTCTTGGAGGCATCCGTCGGGTGGACCTGCACCTTCTTTGTGTTAACGGTGGAGTCGAAGGACATGTCAGGTGCGTTTTGTCGTGCGACTGGGGGTGCCCCATTGTCCGTCACTTCGCGGAGCCTTACGAGCTCCTCCTGCATGTCGAATGATTGGGAGATTTTGTTTAAGTCCCTGTCGCATTGGTCCGATCGGGTGAAGCTCCCGTGGACTGTGATGACGCCCTTTGGTCCTGGCATCTTGAGTAGCAGGTATGCGTAATGTGGGACAGCCAAGAATCTTGCGAATGCTACACGCCCGAGGATGGCGTGGTATTGTGATGGCCAGTCGACCACTTCGAATTCAAGCCGCTCGATTCGGAAGTTGTCCGGCTTACCGAAGATGACGTCGAGCCATATTTTGCCTAGGGGGAATATGCCTTTCCCTGGAACGATGCCGTGGAACATTGTGTCTGACTGTTCCAGGCTGCACTGCGGGATCCGCATTGCTGCTAGGGTACTTGCGAACATCAGGTTGATGCCGCTGCCGCCGTCCATGAAGACGTGGCTCATCTCGAAACCTCCGATCTGCGCCTCCAGCACCAGGGCAGCATGACCTGGGCGAGGGATCTGGCAAGGGTGATCCGAACGGCTGAACGTGATGCAGGACTCCGATCCGCTGAGGTACTCAGGGATGGCGGGTGGAGTTGCCATGGCCAGGTTGATCTGACGGTTGATTTTCTTCTGCACCCTATTCGTGGGGCGCCCCTTCTGGATCACCAGTGCTCCTTTCGGCGGGGGATACCCGTTCCCAGCGTTGTTCTGTGCTGGTGCGACTGGTTGGTTCAGGCCTCCTACAGGTGGCGGTGGAGGAGCTCCATGCGCTATGTCACCTCACGCGGGTGCATTTCCGAATCCAGGAAGTGGAGCTTGTTGCCTCATCTGGACCATGCTTTCGCTGAGCTTCTAGAACTCGCGGCAGTCCTTGAGCATGTGGCTTGCCTTCTTCTTGCCATCTTGCTTGTCGATGTAGAAGTGGATGTGCATGGACCCGAAATTTTTTCGTATGCTGAGGGTCCGTTGTCACGATCGCGGCGCTGCCATGACTGTGCTGAGCGCCCTCCATCGCGGAAGTTTCCTCCGCGGTATCCTACGCTGTTGCGGTTGGCGTCGTTGCGGTGATCGGCGTAACCGGCCGCGACCATGTCGGGTCCATCGCGATCGTCGTAGACGCGCGATCTCCTCTTGCTACGGCGCTCTCGTCGTCGGCCGTAGTCGTCCTCTTCCTCCGAGTGTGCCCGGTGGACGGAATCTTCACCGTCAGCCCACCTGTTGGCGATGTCCATGAGGTGGTCGAGTGTCTTGGGCTTGACGCGCCCAAGTTCCTCCTTGAAGTCCTGGCGCTTGACACCGTCTTTGAAGGTGTTGATGGCCCTCTCTTCGGAGATATGCGCTGCGGAGTTCTTGGTGTTGGACCAGCGTAGTATGTATGAGCGAATGGATTCGCCCGTTCGTTGAGTGCAGGCCCGCAACTCCTCGATTGAGGCGGGCCTCTTGCTGGTGCCTTTGAAGTTTCGGATGAAGCTGTAAGCTAGCTCCTCCCAGCTTCGGATGGCCCTGAAGATAGGGTGCTGAGCCAGATCCGGGCTGCAGCTGAAGGCATTGCATGGCGGTTTCCTTGTTTCCGCCGTGCAATCTGACGGATGACAGGCGGTCGCTGAGCCATGCCTTTGGGTATTGTGTGCCGTCGAACTTCGGAGTATCCGAAGGAAGCTTGAAATTTCGCGGCATCTTTGTTCGTCGAACAGATCTGCTGAAGCATCGGGCTCCACAGAGTTCTCCTTTGTCTTCGTCCATCTCGGATTCAGATGAGCATGCGCGCTTGGCTCGTGCTTTGTCGATTTTGCGCTGTGTGAGCGCGTCCCTGGCGTCGTAATCGCGGATGCGGTGGCGTGAACTTTTGTTCCTTCGAGGAAGGTCATGGTCCTCTTCTTCAGATGACGGGGTGGTGCTGCGGTCGAACCTGACCGGAGCTTTCTTATTCGGCTCCGTAGGAGCTTCCTGGTGGAGCGCGGCTCCGACGAGTCCGAGTCCGGTAAGTGCGGACTTGTGCATGGCTCTTTTCAGGTCCCCCTCTGGAGGAGGGTGCGACTCTAGGTACGCGGTGGCTGCCATGATCGCAGCATGCGGCGTTTTCGGGATGACGTTGCCGTCGGCGTCCATCTCCATGAAGGATGCGTGGAGGGTTCGGGTCACCTCACGGCGCTCCTTAGGATCCATGTTCTCCATCCGAGAGCGGTGCTTGTTGCCTTGGTTGCTGTTCGTGCTGGAGCCGATGACCATGGCGGAGAGCGCAGCTTGTCGCGCGCTGGACTCTGAGGCTGCTTGATTGCGTTTGTCAAGCACCTCCTGCATCTTGACCTGCTTCTTGTGCTCCTCGATCAGGAGCAGATGGTAGGCCATCAGCAGATCTCGTGAGGAGTCTACGGGCAGGATTATGTCGCCCGCCACGGCGGCGCGTGCCTGGGCCCATCCTTCTTTGCTAAGGCGGATGACATGGACGTTGCTGTCCCCTTCGGGTGGGGGGACTGGCTTCTTCTGTTCCCGCCGTTTCGGTCCTGCGGGTTAGGGTTCGGGTTAGGGGGCGGGTTGGGAGGTTGCTGATCCACGTCACTCTGGATGACTACGGCGCATTGGTAGCGCTCGTAGATTGGTCTGCTGCTGCCACAGCTTTCGGATCCGGAACCGTGGGTCCCTTCATCCGATGGCGGATCACACAGATCGGAGTTGCAGCTGCTGCTATCGTAGGACTCATCTGTTGATGATGATGTGCGTAGCACAGGGTGTGGGGCCCATGAAGCGGGCCTGATTGATGGTAGGGGCACCCGCTCAGGGAGGCGGAGGGTGCCAGTCGGCCCCACCTGGAAGCAGAAGCTCCCGAATAGGATCTCGAGTCCGTCGCCTACGGGCTCGAAGTCCTTCATGGTGGCCGGTGAGTGGGCTGTGAAGTTGAAAGCGCCGAAGAGGAGGTGACTCTCCGTCGTCGCAGAGTTGTAGATCGTTTGGGTTGGGACCATCACAATCGCACAATCAGCGTCCCCAGTTCCCACAGACGGCGCCAATTGACGAGGTTTCGACTCGTCAATGCCCATTGTTATGGACTTGGGTTTTGGAGAAGATGGGGATGCTGGAGATCGCGGAACGGTTAGCAAACAAGCAACACGGGGACACGAGGTTTACCCAGGTTCAGGCCCCGGGAGGGAAAACCCCACTCCTGCTTGTCTGCTCTTGATTACGCCGGAACCGGTGGTTACAGGGGTGCGCAGATGCGATCTGGCATGGAGGTGTGTATGCGAAAGTATGAGTCGAGAGATCTAGGTCGTGCCCTCCTGGCCTTTATATAGACTTAGGCAGGTCTCGGGCATAGACCTAGTCGGTTACAAGTTCTAGAGTTTTACCCCTTTGAATTTCCTATCTACTCTAGTCTTGCTCTCCAAGGATCCAAAGGCGTCCTGGGCCTGGGCCACCCGAAAGTCTTCATGGGCCGGCATATATTTTCCGTGGGCCTTCCTTGGGCTGGACCAGGTATGCTGAGATCATGTACCCGCGGGGTATAACCATGTCAGTAGCCCCCGAGTGATCAGTCAAATCGTAGATTCGGCTGAGAACTCTTCAATCCTTCGGGTGTGACTATGTATTTCAATAGTTCAGATGTAGGGATTGTTGATGCGTGTGCCTGACTCACCCGACGGATCAGGGTCAGTTAACTATGTTAGGAAGAAACAACATGATCTTCTTCATGCTCGAGTCCCTCAACTCGAACCTGGAACATATGCTGGCGTAATTCGACTCAGGCCGCGGAGGACTTACAGGAGTGGAATCCCAGTGAATTTAATTGATGTACCCAACGCGTCCGTCGGGATTTTTCATTGCACCTGTTAGCACGGGTTTTACTAGCAGAGCGCAGTCGTGTGCGTTGCCAGGCCATCAGATGATATCTGTAGGTCTTATCTTTGTGTCGCAGACACAGCATCCGAATGTTTATCACTTCGGAGGTGTTTCGGGTGGTCAAGGAGAACGTTGCTCACTTAACGTTTAGTTGGGGCAGAGTTGCCGAAAAGTTTTTGCATGCTGATCCGAAGGATCGTAGTCGAAGAATTCATAGGGTGCGCGGCCAGTGCTCCCTATGGGAGTAGCCCCCGAGTGTGTGTTCGAGTCGTAGACTCGAGCGGAAACTTTAATTCAGACGTTGTTCAGTTGTAAGTCCGTAGGACACAAAAAAATTCGGATGCTTAAATCCATCCTCCCTATGGGAGTAGCCCCCGAGTCCGTAGTGGAGTCGTTGACTCGACGGACGACTCGAAGTAATAGTTCGCTTCTATTCATCTTTCGGGTGCGCGGCCAGCGCTCCTGATAGGAGTAGCCCCCGAGTAATTGGTCGAATCGTAGATTCGAGTGAGTACTCTTAACTTTTGAAGCCGAAGAAATTGCAGTTGTTGCTAGTATAGCTTTTGATGACGTAAGTGCTGACGATTGATGACCTCAAGCGTCTGCTGCGCCAGAGATGACTTGACTGGACGAATGTGGGTCCCACTTTCTAACCTTGAATTGACTGGTCACGCGCGGCGTGGAGATAATTACGGCGTCGCCTCGATTTCCGCGCGTAGTGGACAGCGTGTTAGCGACGGTTCGTTGCGATGCTGACACGTGTATGGCCAGATCCTGCCGTTAGCGTTAGGTCTTCTTGATGGACGGTTGCCGTGCGTCGTCTTTGTCGTTATAATCCTTGGGGAAAACTTCAGTTTGTTTTCACCGCATCTATTCTTGCTTTCACTGCTTCCTTGTGTTCTGAGAGCTCTTGCTGCGCGCTGGAATATTCCTTCACATTTCCTTCTTCCATCCTGCGCTCTCGCCGCCGGCGCCGCCGTACCGCGATGGGGAAGCCGAAGAAGTCGTCGTCTGCGGTTTCTACCAGCGCTGCTGGAGGGAAGAAAGGTGCCGCCGCTACCCGTGTCACCGACGGTGGATGGCGGTGATCGGAGATGCGGGAGAGTGATCACCGCAAGCTTCACGAGCGGGGCGTGATCCCGCAGGATAGGGAGGCCGGCAAACTCCCAGGCAATGAGGTAATCCCCCGTCCCCCTGCTGGGTTTCGGGTTATGTTCATCGCCTTTGTCATTCGCGGGTTTTCCTTCCCAGTCCACGACTTCCTTCGTGGACTGCTTTTTCTGTATGGTGTCCAATTGCACCATCTTTCCCCCAATTCTCTTCTTCATGTTGCTTGTTTTATCACTTTCTACGAGTGCTGGCTCGGTATTGAGCCGCACTTTGGCCTCTTCCGGAAACTCTATTCCGTGAAGAGGCAATCTGGTTCGGATGGTGTTTACCCCATTGGGGGTTGCATCATCTGCCTCAAGCCCAATCTTCTTTTCTTTTCTTTTTCCATGTTCGAATCTGTCCAGTACTGGCGGAGGCGATGGTTTTATATCCGCGACTCCGTAGTGCCTGGGCAGGATTTTGGTCTTGTTCCTTTCGGACCCCTCCCAAAAGATCGAGCCGAAAAGGTCCTGAAAAAACAAGATCTTGTATGGCGAGGTGGCGGAGATAGAGGCTCTCTATCGTCAAGTGGAAGATCTCCAGTTGATTCCGGAGAAGGAAGTGAACGGTGTGGATGTCATCCGCACTTTTCTCGAGCGTCGGGTGCAGCCACTCCAGGCTAGGGCGCACCCAATGTTCCTTTATGCTGGCCGGCGTGATCCGACGAGGGTTTCGGCTGAGAAATTCTCCCAGGAAGATCTCGAGAGGGCCCTTCGTTCGCTGCTGAAGTTCAAGGCTGGAGAGGATATCCCGGGGAAGTCGCTGACTCCTCCGTTTTATTCTTCACTTCATGTTCCACAGGTGTAGATCCGTGCGCGTAGCGCTATTTTCGACTGCATTGTTTTTTGCATTTGTTTGCTAACAAATTTTTCTTTTCTTCGTGTAGGGCTTCAAGGTGTTGGGCATGTCGCCTCCATTACCCGAAGTATATCCGAATGCTCCGGATAATGATGTGGTGGATTCCTTGTTTCCGCCGTGCAATTTGACGGATGACGGGTGGTCGCTGAGCCATGCCTTTGGGTCTTGTGTGTCGTCGAACTTCGGAGTATCCGAAGGAAGCTTGAAATTTCGCGGCATCTTTGTTCGTCGAACAGATCTGCTGAAGCATCAGGCTCCGCAGAGTTCTCCTTCGTCTTCGTCCATCTCGGATTCAGACGAGCATGCGCGCTTGTCTCATGCTTTGTCAATTTTGCGTAGTGTGAGCGCGTCCCCGGCGTCGTAATCGCGATTGCGGTGACGCAAACTTTTGTTCCTTCGAGGAAGGTCATGGTCCTCTTCTTCAGATGACGGGGTGGTGCTACGGTCGAACCTGGCCGGAGCTTTCTTCTTCGGCTCCGTAGGAGCTTCCTGGTGGAGCGCGGCTCCGACGAGTCCGAGTCCGGTAAGTGCGGACTTGTGCATGGCTCTTTTTAGGTCCCCCTCCGGAGGAGGGTGAGACGCTAGGTACGCGGTGGCTGCCATGATCGCAGCCTGTGGCGTTTTCGGGATGACGTTGTCGTCGGCGTCCATCTCCATGAAGGATGCGTGGAGGGTTCGGGTCACCTCACGGCGCTCCTTAGGATCCATGTTCTCCATCCGAGAGCGGTGCTTGTTGCCTTGGTTGCCGTTCATGCTGGAGTCGATGCCCATTGCGGAGAGCGCAGCTCGTCGCACGCTGGACTCTGAGGCTGCTTGCTTGCGTTTGTCAAGCACCTCCTGCATCTTGACCTGCTTCTTGTGCTCCTCGATCAGGAGCAGATGATAGGCCATCAGCAGATCTCGTGAGGAGTCTGCGAGCAGTATTATGTCGCCCGCCACGGCGGCACGTGCCTGGGCCCATCCTTCTTTGCTAAGGCGGATGACATGGATGTTGTTGTCCCCTTCGGGTGGGGGGACTGGCTTCTTCTGTTCCCGCTGTTTCTGTCCTGCGGGTTAGGGTTCGGGTTGGGCGGCAGGTTGGGCGGTTGCTGATCCACGTCACTCTGGATGACTACGGCGCATTGGTAGCACTCGTAGATTGGTCCGCTGCTGCCGCAACTTTCAGATCCGGAACCGTAGGTCCCTTCATCCGATGGCGGATCGCACAGATCAGAGTTGCAGCTGCTGCTGTCGTAGGACTCATCTGTTGATGATTATGTGCGTAGCACAGGGTGTGGGGCCCATGAAGCGGGCCTGATTGATGGTAGGGGCACCCGCTCAGGGAGGCGGAGGGTGCCAGTCTGCCCCACCTGGAAGCAGAAGCTCCCGAATAGGATCTCGAGTCCGTCGCCTACGGGCTCGAAGTCCTTCATGGTGGTCGGTGAGTGAGCGGTGAAGTCAAAAGTGCCGAAGAGGAGGTGACTCTCCATCGCCGCAGAGTTGTAGATCGTTCGGGTTGGGACCGTCACGATCGCACAATCAGCGTCCCCAGTTCCCACAGACGGCGTCAATTGACGAGGTTTCGACTCGTCAATGCCCATTGTTATGGACTTGGGTTTTGGAGAAGATGGGGATGCTGGAGATCGCGGAACGGTTAGCAAACAAGCAACACGGGGACACGAGGTTTACCCAGGTTCAGGCCCCCGGAGGGAAAACCCTACTCCTGCTTGTCTGCTCTTGATTACGGCGGAACCGGTGGTTACAGGGGTGCGAAGATGCGATCTGGCGTGGAGGTGTGTATGCGAAAGTATGAGTCGAGAGATCTAGGTCGTGCCCTCCTGGCCCTTATATATACTTAGGCAGGTCTCAGGCATAGACCTAGTCGGTTACAAGTTCTAGGGTTTTACCCCTTTGAAATTCCTATCTACTCTAGTCTTGCTCTCCAAGGATCCGAAGGCGTCATGGGCCTGGGCCACCCGAAAGTCTTCATGGGCCAGCGTATATTTGCCGTGGGCCTTCCTTGGGCTGGACCAGGTATGCTGAGATCATGTACCCGCGGGGTATAACCATGTCAGTAGCCCCCGAGTGATCAGTCGAATCGTACCCGCGGGGTATACGATTCGACTGATCACTCGGGGGCTACTGACATGGTTATACCCCGCGTGTACATGATCTCAGCATACCTGGTCCAGCCCAAGGAAGGCCCACGGCAAATATACGCTGGCCCATGAAGACTTTCGGGTGGCCCAGGCCCATGACGCCTTTGGATCCTTGGAGAGCATGACTAGAGTAGATAGGAAATTCAAAGGGTAAAACCCTAGAACTTTTAACCGACTAGGTCTATGCCCGAGACCTGCCTAAGTCTATATAAAGGCCAGGAGGGCACGACCTAGATCTCTCGACTCATACTTTCGCATACACACCTCCACGCCAGATCGCATCTGCGCACCCCTGTAACCACCGGTTCCGCCGTAATCAAGAGCAGACAAGCAGGAGTAGGGTTTTCCCTCTGGGGGCCTGAACCTGGGTAAACCTCGTGTCCCCATGTTGCTTGTTTGCTAACTGTTCCGCGATCTCCAGCATCCCCATATTCTCCAAAACCCAAGTCCATAACAATGGGCATTGACGAGTCGAAACCTCGTCATCAAGCGGCACAGCAATCTGCTAAGGGCATCTGCTACCACGTTGGCTTTACCGGGGTGATAGTGAATGTCTAGATCGCAATCCTTGATTAGCTCAATCCATCTTCTCTGTCTCATATTTAGCTCCTTCTAAGTGAATATATACTTCAGACTCTTGTGATCCGAATAGATCTCACAACGGTTTCCCATCAGGCAGTGCCTCCATGTCTTCAGGGCTAGAACTACGGCTGCGAGTTCGAGGTCATGGGTTGGGTAATTCTGCTCATGTTGTTTCAGTTATTGAGATAGATAAGATATAACTTTGCCTTCTTGCATTAGAACACATCCGATACCGATCTTGGATGCGTCACAATACACGTCAAAGGGCTTCGTGATATCCGGCATGCTTAAGATTGGGGCTGAAATCAATCTTCTCTTGAGTTCTTGAAAACTCACTTCACATTTGTCCGTCCATTAAAACTTCTTGTCCTTCTTCAACAATTGGGTCATGGGTCTGGCGATACTCGAGAATCCTTCTACGAACTTGCGGTAATATCCCGCCAATCCGAGAAATGCACGAACTTGGGTTTGAGTGATTGGGGCTTGCCAATCTTCGATATCTTTCACCTTTGAAGGGTCAACGGCAATTCCTCCGGTTGATACAATGTGGCCGAGGAATCCTACCTCCTGTAACCAGAATTCACATTTGCTAAACTTGGCATACAACTAATGCTCTCTAAGGGTTCCAAGAATGGTCCTTAGGTGTAGCTCATGTTCTTCTTCTGATTTGGAATAAATCAGTATGTCATCGATGAAAACAATGACAAACTTATCTAGGAAGTCCATAAAAATCTTATTCATGAGATTCATGAAATAAGCGGGGGCATTGGTTAATCCAAAAGACATGACGGTATACTCGTATAATCGATATCTGGTGGTAAAGGCAGTCTTTGGAATATCCTCTGCACGAATCTTGAGTTGATGATAGCCTGTTCTCAATCTTAGAAAACACTTTGGCACCGGTCAATTGATCAAACAAATCTTCTATCTTGGGCAATGGGTATTTGTTCTTGATAGTGACATCATTCAACTTCCGATAATCCATACACAAATGGTTACCTCCATTCCCCAATTGATAAAAATTGATGTACTTCACGTCCATCTATAAGAATATAGGATGAGTAGATTAGTAGAGTGATCAAGTGTGTCAAATTTTATGTATTTTTGTAAGAGTTTTTGAGGAACAATAATTTTTATGAAAGAATCAAGGTGATAAGAACGGGAATAATTTTTTGTAAATATTTGCTTCCTTTGGTTTTGAAACTATGTTTTTGATTCAAATGTCTAGTCTAACTAGGGTCTCCTATCGTCAGGATGGCTCTGATACCAACTTGTCAACACCCGGATTTTTAATCCCAGATGCCTATTATGCCATACATCGCAATCCCAGGATTACCATTTTTGTGATACATAACAGAATTGGATACCACAGTACATCATCCATTACAAACCATACATAAGGTCTTACACAAATAAGGATCTCATGATCCAGTTCTTAATACAACTCAAGCAGCGGAAATATGTAATAATAACGGTAGCGTAGGTGAAGCTCCACCTTCGGGGTCACAGGCAATGCTGACGATGGGAGATGATCCTAGTTGTCGTAACCTTCCTAGGGTCCTTCCTCCTGGTACTCCTCTTCATAGTCTGGCCACGGGAATAGCCAGGGACAAAGCCATGAGTACCCATTAAGTAATCGCAAACTAATACTAACAAGTTATGGGGGGTTTTGTAGTAGGACACTAAGCTCTAGGGTTGTTTTGCAAAAAGCCAGATTTACCTTTACTAAGTTCAGAAGCAAGAATGCTAGTAGAAGTTTTATATCACCTAATTGGGAATTTGTATTCATATCACAACTCTGTTGTGGTCAAGTCAAAATCTCAATCCATTTCATAAGTCAATTTTGAAAACATCTGACGGGGGAACAGTATGGCCACTCCAACTGTCCATAACCGCGGACGCGGCTATTCGAATAGTTTGACACTCTGCAGAGATTGTACACTTTCACCACAACATTCGATACATCCGTCAGGAACAAATCCTGAATTCACCATACTCAGTATGTGGATAATCAATCCTAACATTTCAATTACACACCCTAGTATAAGCACCTCTCATGTAGTTTGGCCTCCCAACCATGACCAACTGTCATCTTGGGTACTGCACAGGTGGACAATCTTCACAAGGTAGCCTCAGCTCAGACCTTGGCCGTGAGGGAACTCATACTAAGGTATATAAGTTTCCAGTCAAGCCCTACCCAATCTTCGGGTATTGTGGTTGTATGGTAAAATTGGAATGGTGTCGCATCCAGACAACCATCAGTTTTATAAAGGGCTAAGTCTCATTCCTTCACATTTTCATCATCCAAATCATCTGGTGTTCGGAAACACATGTCAAAACATTTCAGTAGAATGATCCATCATTCCAAGGTTTTCATAACTATTTTCCACCAAGTATTCCCATCTAAGGTTGATCAAGTTTTAAGCTTAGCACTAGCATCTACAAGTGGGGGTAAGTACTAATGAGGGGTGGTAGACTAGTGGAGTTTATCTAAGTTCAATCTCATGCCTTAGGATGACATCAAGATTATCTAGCTTAGGCCAAATTTAATGCTCTTTATGAAACCTTCAATTATCCTCCTAGAATCTACAAATCACTTAAGTAGACTCTAAGTAATAGCTTTGATAAAGAAATAAAGTAGAAATCTTGCAAATAAAACTAAAAATGGGGTTATCAAGTGGGTATGATCACATATGCTTGAGGCATATAGTTGGCATGGTAACAAGCAAGTATTAGCTTGCATAAGTCAACTTGATTAGTAAGGCTTGCATCAGTATCAGTATAAGCTTGCCTTGTGCAGAGCAGTGGTTGAAGTTCTCCTCGGCTTCTTCTTCGTAGTATCCTCCTTCCTCCTTGTATCCTTGGTCGGTACTAGTGTCTATGAATAAATACGAGGTACACAATCCCCAAACAATACTTAACTACTTTCAATAATCACACAAAGGTTTTCTATAGATGATCTAGCATCATCACTAATATCACAAGCATAAAGCATTTGCATTATTTATTTATTTTTAGAAAAGTAATTTCTACTCATTGAAAAACTACTTAAGATTTAATATTCTCCAAACCAAACATGGGATCATGTTGACACATGTCATCACCACATATTTCAGTACATGGGAATGTGATTTAAAGTGGTGTCACGATTTAATAAGGTTTAACCTTTTATTTCAATTAAATAAAGTGACTAGAAATGCCTATGTGGCATTCTTTTATTACTTGGACATTATTTCTGTAAGTAAACCCATATGTTTTTATATATACTGAAAGGTATGATCAAATGTGATTTTTGAGAGTTGGAATCAACTCAAAAGCTATTATGGTTGAAATTTGAAAAATGTTTGAATGCAGAAAAGCTTCTGACTTGTTATTTTTACCAAGGTTGATCTATAGATTCAAATGTTTTGAATCCAACAGGCTTGGATTAAGCATTTCCATATCTTTCTAACAAAATTGGTTTCATTCAATTTGGTTTACTGAATCGAGCTGGTTTGATTTTTGAAACTAGGTATAGAACTATGTTTGAACTTAAAAAGAAAAAGCTAAATTCAGCAGCGCGGGGCGCAACTGACAGGGGGGTCTACTGGTCAGTGACTCTTTAAACGTGAAGCGGTACGGGGCGATGTGGTGCGTTGGATTAGAATGAAGATCGACGGCTGAGGGTTGTCGTCGACGATGAACAAGTCATCGGCGAGCTCGAACCCTAGCGGCTCAGTGGGGTCGTGGGAGGATCACCGGGGCTCAAGCGAAGGTCGGCGATGCGGGCGAACGACAAAGTCAACGACGGCGATTCTCCTGGCATCGGCATCTTCTCCTGGGGCGGCTCCAATCGATGGCTTTCTTCTTCTCCAGTAGTGGCAGACTCCGGTGAAATTCTGGAGATGCGCTGCTCGCCTTGCTCCGGGAATGAGGTGGGGTGGTTGTGGGTGAGAGGGGAGTAGAATGGTGTGACGAATTCGAGCGGGGGATGCCTCTATTTATAGTGGCGAGAGGGGACCGACGGGCGCAAGCTGAGCTCGTCGTGGTCGACGGCATAGAGGGCTATCGGCGTGGACGACGGTAGGGGCGGTGCTGTGCTCCCTGGCAAAGCTCAACAGCGTCGTGGCGAGGCATGGGGTGGTGCTGATCGGTCGGAATGCTGCGGTGCTCTGCACTGGTCCGACGGAAGTTTTGATGGCGCACATCCCGCGTGGTCCGCGCGGCGGCGAACGGGCATGTCTGCGGGGTGGCTGGGGTGTTGGTGATCACGCGTGCACGCGGCGAGGGCGGCGCGCGGTCTATGGGCATGTGTCGAGCGTGGCACACGGGGCGCGCTCTCGTCATGGTTGCTGGGAAGGTTGGCATGGCCTGGGCGTGTGGTCCAGTGGCTGGCATTTCTCGCGGCTGGGACAGGGAGTGTCGGTGGGGTGCTAGCTTGCTCCCAGACAAGGTTGGCGAGGCTAGTGTTGCTCGTAGCTTGCTGTCGACCATGGGGTGGCAATGGTGCTCTCGGCCTGCTCACCATTGATGACAATGGCCAGCCTACAGTGGTGCTAGTGATTAGTTAAGGTTGTTAGATGATCTACTAAGGCTAGTGGTGTCCAGAGAGGGAACAAGTTAGGCCCAAAACACTGCTCAACATAGTGTTTTGATTTTGTTTGATTTGCATCTGCAACCTGTTTGATGAAATGGCTGCATGAACTTAAGTTTTGAATTTTGAAAAGAATTTTGGTGGGTGTGCTAGGCATGTGCTGGTGATACTGTGGATGCTTGGGTTTTTGAAAATTGAGCTTGTTTGAGTGATTCAATTTTAAACTGTCATTTAAACTAAGCATTTGAATGTTTCTAGATGATCACAAAGTGGGCCTTGGTACCTTATTATGAGTACTATCAAGGGGTGCAAAGTTCCATACATTTTTATGTTGAGTTTTGAAAATTAGAGATAACCAAAGTAGGCATGGGAGTTAATTTGGCCAAAGTGACCATTCACTTAATTTGTTTGTTTTGATTTGTTTGTCTTTGGGAAAAGTTTGGGGATTGTTTAGATGATGTTTATTTCACCTAAGAATCATTTCACAAGCAAAGAAACACATAATCATGGCAATTCAAAAGAATCCAAATTTTGATACATACACATATGAATGCTTTCATATTTTTAATTAGAAAAGTTTTTGTTAACCCTAATTTTGGTGATTAGAGTTTGATGATTCTAGTTTAATATTTTTGGGATGTTACAAACTGTGACACCCCGGGATCAGGGCTAAACAAATTCTAGACCTCTGTCTGAACATAAGCTTAACCTTGAGCTCGAGAATATCCAGTGAAGAATCGGTAACACAACAGTGACCCTACGACACAAAATTTATTACAGCAAGCTCATAACTGAGCAGAGAACCAAATTATTACAAGCAGATGTCACTGACCACAAACATCGAACAACGGAAGGCAAATTATGCTATTAAGTATAGCAAACTTAACAAATGGCCTAAGAGGCCTGAAGCATAACGATGACGTCACAGCCCATCGATTCCAGGCTGCCGACCGGGAACCCCAAGCTACTCGTCGATGTCGATGTAGTACCAAACTCGTCTTCGGGGGAACACTTACTCTGACAAAAGTATCAATAAAGCAAGGGTGAGTACAGGGTGTACCCCGCAAGACTTATGGCTGGTGGAGTTGTTTTGCATAAAGCCACTTTTATAAAACAATATGGAGGAGAAGAAGCCCGTATAGTTAGAGTATTTTAAAAGGGGATAAGAGAGCGACATCTCCAAAGTATTGATCATCATCTTGATATCCACCAACTCATCATCATGTGAACCCTATCTAGGATCACCCCCTCGTACCCATGAGGAAGCATCCTTAAGCGCACGTTGATTTGCCAAGTTTTACGATTATGTTCATGTTCTCTATGATCTTGAGTCCGGTCACCAAGTCGTTCATAACCATGAACACGGCTTTCCGAAAGATTATTACCCTGCAGGGGTGTACAACTTTACCCACACGTACTAATCTTATCTTAATGCCACAATGATTAGCCCTCTTCCTTGGAAGGCTGGCAGAGGGTGGTTAGACACGACCTTTACCTTGCTTTCGCCGAAACCATGAGTCACGCAATAAGTATGGTTCCGCCGTAACGGGTCAAGTCCCGAAGCCGGTACTTAAAGATGTGAGGCGAGGTTGGTTTACCAGGGGCGCTATCTAATATGTGGAGACACTCAATGCCTCTTAATATGTGGATTACAACACTTTGACCTGGTCCTAGATATGACGAGGTACTGGAGTTTGTTTCTCCTAGACATCTCGAAATGGTTTGTCTTGATGGACCACAAGAGTATCTTGCTTCGGAAGACACCGATGCACATTTACTACTTGGCTACCAACGGGTAGACAATGGTCGGAAAACAACAAGGGAGAAAGAACATGCTCAGGATAGAATCCCGGGATGTGGATGCATAAGTCAAAAACCTTCCGAAGACCAATGCAGAAAAGGAAAAGGTTTGGCAGAGTCACGAGTATAGATGCGAGACTCACGAGAAGAACTCTTGTCGTGATCTCTTTGGTTCCATTTAAGAACATCTGTCATAACTAGTGGTAGGGGAAGTCCTTGTTTGTCACAATTCAATCGCGACAAAGACCACAAGCTTGAAGGCTATAATTGAAATACCAGCCATCCTGAGGTAATGTTTGAACATTAGCAACATGGGTCAAAGGATTGGGTCTTGGGTTAAAGATTAGCTTCATGTACAAGATTCGCAACACCAGAATCTAGCACAATCAGGGATCTTCGGTTCAAGTCCAAGGGTTAAAAACCAAAGAAAGGAGTAACTACTTCTTGAGTGACATAGCGTACACTGCAAGGTAGTAATCACGAGGTAGATTCCAAAAGAAGATACAACTTCTGAAGTACCAAACAAATGAAAAAGGAGGCACATGAGGCGAAAGGAAACCTCGAAGCCTAGAACAGAACACTGCAGAACTAACAATATAATATTGTGGGTCCAAAAGATAGAGAGATCATGATGCAACGGAATCTCTCAGATGAACAAGAGCAAAGGGGAACAAGGGAAACACAACACACACAACTCTAGAGAATTCAACACTAGGTCAACTGGCTTAGAAACGACATGCCAAAAAGGCACCTAAGCTTTGCAAGACTAGAAGAGATATCAAAACTTTTTCAAAGTCAATACTATATAAGATAACCCAGAGTTAGAGCGAAACTGAATAAGGAGAAAAAGAAGCATACTAGAGTTTTCGCAAATATTTTTCATATTTAAAATAGTTTTCTCAAACACTAGACTCAACATCGACCAATAGCAAGGTTCTCCTACGGTTAGTACTGCTCTAATACCAAAACCTGTGACACCCTCGGGATCAGGGCTAAACAACTTCCAGACCTCCGTCTGAACATAAGCTTAACCTTGAGCTCGAGAATATCCAGTGAAGAATAGGTAATACAACAGTGACCCTACGACACAAAATTTATTACAGCAAGCTCATAACTGAGCAGAGAACCAAATTATTACAAGCAGAGGTCACTGACCACAAACATCAAACAAATGGAAGGCATATTATGCTATTAAGTATAGCAAACTTAACAAATGGCCTAAGAGGCCTGAAGCATAACGATGACGTCCCAGCCCATAGATTCCAGGCTGTCGGCCGGGAACCCCAATCTACTCGTCGATGTCGATGTAGTACCAAACTCGTCTTCGGGGGAACACTTACTCTACCAAAAGTATCAACAAAGCAAGGGTGAGTACAGGGTGTACTCCGCAAGACTTATGGCTGGTGGAGTTGTTTTGCATAAAGCCACTTTTGTTTATAAAACAAGAGGGAGGAGAAGAAGCCCGTCTAGTCAGAGTATTTTAAAAGGGGATAAGAGAGTGACATCTCCAAAGTATTGATCATCATCTTGATATCCACCAAATCATCATCATCTGAACCCTATCTAGGATCACCCCCTCGTACCCATGAGGAAGCATCCTTAAGAACACGTTGATTTGCCAAGTTTTACGATTAGGTTCATGTTCTCTATGATCTTGAGTCTGGTCGCCAAGTCGTTCATAACCGTGAACATGGCTTTCCGAAAGATTATTACCCTGCAGGGGTGTACAACTTTACCCACACGTACTAACCTTCTTTTAATGCCACAATGATTAGCCCTCTTCCTTGGAAGGCCGGCAGAGGGTGGTTAGACACGACCTTTAGCTTGGTTTCGCCAAGACCATGAGTCATGCAATAAGTATGGTTCCGCCATAACGGGTCAAATGCCGAAGCCGGTACATAAAGATGTGAGGCGAGGTTGGTTTACCAGGGGCGCTATCTACCCCAAGCAACCCCGGCCACGCTTACCTACCTGTTATGAATGCACCTCCTTCACCGCCTTCAAGAAGATTCAGAATTCATGTCGAATGGAACGCCCGATCTATGTGACTCATGGAATCTACTAGGCAAGTTAGTCACTCGTGAGGTTTTCCAGGCCCCGTGTGGTTGTATGCTCATCTCGGTTCCAAAGGCAAGAACTCAGGTCCTAGTGGTGGCGAGCATGGGACTAGAAAAACCACATCCCACTGTGGCCTCCCATACAAGCCTTAGCATGTTTAATCTCATATCACTAATCTCATCTCATCACGATCTCCTGTCATACTAGATTCTCTGCATCTGATACATCATCTGGATGAACCAGACTCAACAGCTATGCATGGCTAAGCATGACACGGATAATAGCTCTAGCAAAGCACACAAGCCAAACCTAGTTATGCTAGGAGCAGTGGATCAGGTAATATAAGCTCAAGGGAGTAATGCAACAGATAGCATACTCTATCTATCGATAAAAGACCATAGTAGAATCGTATGCATTATGGCAGAATTGAAATGCTTTCGAATTCATAGGATTATATCATGGTGGGGATATGCTTGCCTTTGCCTGTTGATAACCAAAAAGCAGAGCTTCGGGAGCCTTGTACTTGACTTGATTATAGTTGGTCAAGTATTGGTCTTCAAGCTTCGATGATGTTGACCTCTGGCTTCGATCTCGATCTTGATCTCGTATTCTACCGAGAAGAACCAAACACCAGAGAGAGAGGGAAGCAATCAACACATGGCATCGATGTAATTATCAAGCAAGTATGATGATATGACAAGTTGATTAGTACTGAAATGTAACCCTAATACATGCTCGACCATTTAATCGGGGTTCTGAGGGGTACAAACCCTAACTCGGGGAAACTCCGAAATCACATGTGAGGGGTTACTAGGTTTTTCTAATTAAACTTGATATGAAAGTTGTTGAACAATGCATTATTATAGCTTAAAGAGACATATCTCATTTTTCTGAACATTTTGATATATTATTTGTATTTTTCTGATAAACAGATAATTAGTTATTGATTTTATAAGATTTAGACCATTTTCTGGATTTATTAAAACCATATTAAATTGATTTATTGCACCAGGCTAACGTCAGCGCAGGGGTGAGGGGTATTTCTTACTGGGCCTAAGGCTACCCACAGTGACTGACGGTGGGGCTGAGGCCACATCGGCAGCCACGCAAGCAGAGTGGGACCGGGGGGCTGGTTTGACTAATCTGACCGTGCGCTTGCTGACATCAGCATGACGTAAGCACGGCATCATGCCGACGGTGGCTCTCAGGACGACGACAGGGGCGGCGGATGACGGCGAGCGAGGCTGCGGGGTTAGGCATGTTCGAACCAGTGGAGCGAGGCAAGGTTAAAAGAGGCAGCGCTGCCCGCGGATGGTCACCGGAGCAACCTGTATGGCGAGCTCTGGCGGTGGCCGACGGCGGCGTTCAACGACGGAGCGAACCAGAGAGCTAGGGGAGGAAGGGAAGGGGCCAGGAGGTGTAGGAGCTCACCATGGAGGTAGTGGAGGAGTCAGCTCTGCCAAGCGAGCTCGGACGCGGCCGGAATCGACGAGGACAGCAACGGCCGGACTTCGGGAAGGAACTCTCGATTGGAGCGAAGGGGGCAGCTTCGGCTGGCGAGCATTGGGAAGGAGCTCCCGATTGGACCTAGTCGACGATGGCAGTCATGACAGTGGCCTCGAACAGGAGAGGGGAGGCCGTGAACAACGGAGAACGATGAGGCCTGGGTGGCTAGGGTTCGGGCAGGAGAGGAATTGGGGAAGAGAGAGAGACAGTGAGAGGGATAAAACCAGCAGGGGAGCATCACAACGGCGCGGATCGACGGCGTCGGCCAAGCCAGGCAGCCGCTTGGCGTCCAGAGGAAGAAGACAACAAACAGGTACTTCGGCCTGGGCCAAGGTGGGCTTTGAAGCACTGTGCTGGGAAGCGGTTAGGTGCGAGAGGAGGGTCTGGGCCGGCCTGAAAGGTTCTGGCTCCAGTTTTTTTATAGAAACCTTTTTCTTTTTCCTGTTTTGAAATTTCTATTTTGAAATTTCATTTTGAATCTATTTTATATATTTCAAAAATACCAGGAGGTTTTATAAAACTAGTAAGATATTGTGGGGCCCTCTTATTCCATTTGGGCTCCAACATTTTGGTAATTTTCCAAAATATTCAAAACCATTTGAATTGTTTTCAAATAGAGGGAGAGATAAATTAGGGTTTAGGGTTTATCTTTATTTCCTTTTGCATGCATTTTTAGAAATGATGATAATGATGCACAAAACAAACCCTAATATAGATTAACTAAAACTGGGGTGTTACAACAACTTTCTAGCAAGAACACACTTGGTAATGAGGCAAAGTATCTAATAGCTGGGAGATGTTACCACTTTCCTTTGAGAAGTCAAAACCTTGGCAAATCTCAGCATATAAATCCATAAGTGACTTGGGCCTCTCCTTGATCTTCTCACAAGATCCCCACTGAGGTACTCTAATTGCTGCACAGAAATCAGCAAAAGGCAGGTCGACAGGTATATTATATATTTTATAATGGACCATGGGATTATATGTAGACCAAGTGAACCGGATGTCCTGCACAAAATCCATGGTTAGCTTAACATATTGGAATGGTTCACCTTCAACAAAGTGTTCCAACCCTGCATTTGTAAACAAAGTTTGGAAATCTTGAAGGATCCCCGCAGTTCTCATAAATTCATGGCATGGATATATGGAAGGAAAAACTGCCTCCTCACGATGAACCTTTATTGGCTCATGAACCATCAATTCATATTGATTCAGTGGATAAGCATTCATCTTCCTTACTGAAATTTTTAGACAACCATCAAACCAAGTGATTTCTAAGTTGATAAATGATGAGCAACTACTATAGGAACTTGCTAGAGGACTACACATGCATCAAAATAAAGTTTCTAAGCATAGAACAAGCATGCAAGCTCAAACAAACTGACACCTATAGCAGCAAAATACTCAAGATACAATCTACCAATCACAAATCTAATTGGACAAGTGGATGAGACACATACCAAGGAGCAAACCCTCCAAAAATCAGCACTTGAGATGGGATGAACAAGGAGATCGGAAATCGCGAGCAAGAACAGCAAGAACTCGAGCTTGAGCAAGTTTTCCGGGAGAGAGAAAGAAGGTGGCTTTGAGGAGGCAGCCTGGAGGGGCCCAGGTGGGCTAGACCCCCCCCCCCCCTAGGCACCACCCCCTGGTAGGCCACGCCTACCATGGGTGTGGTGTCCTGGGGTGGCCCCCTGGGTCACTTCAGGTGTCTCTCTCCCCCTTTTTTCGAGAAAAATTTTATTTTGAATTTTAGGGATCTTTCAGGAAAATTTATTTTAGGCCAATTTTCAGGGTATGAAAATTGATTTTGTCGCAAAAACAGTTTTTTCAGAAGAAGCAAAAGCAAACAAAAAGCCAAACTATAGGAGCTCTAAGACAAACTAACAAGCAAACAACTAACAAAACCAAATCTAGCAAAAGAAAGGCAAAGACTAGGAAGGAGAAAAGTAAAAGAAATCAAGTATAACCATAGTGGAAACATTATTTTGTTCATTAAAATCCTTTTGTTAACAAGGTTGATCAAGTCTTGTTACCAAAAAAATCTTATATGAAGCAAAACTTTGCATTCCACAAAGTGATTATGTTACCTCATACTTGATAGCAATGGTCCCAATCATAATAGTTTCAAAATTTTCTTGTGGAATGGGACAATATATTTATCCAACCTTGATGCTCTCAATATTTTCAATAGAATTCAGGCAATAGCTTTTAACAACCTTCTTGGGGAAATAGACAGTATGCTCTTTGTCATTAATATTAAAAGTTACTTTTCCTTGATTGCAATTGATGATAGCACCTGCAGTGTTAAGAAAAGGTCTCCCAAGAATAATAGACATATTATCATCTTCAGGCATTTCGAGCACAACAAAATGAGTTAAAACCATGCAATTATGAGCAACTTGAACAGGAACATCCTCACATATACCAACAGGAATACTAGTTGACTTATCAGCCATTTGCAAAGATATATCAGTTGGTATCAATTTTTCTAGATGGAGCCTCTTATAGAGAGAAAAAGGCATAACACTAACTCCAGCTCCCAAGTCACATAAAGCAGTTCTAACATAATTACTCTTAATAGAGCAAGGAATAGTTGGTATACCTGGATCACCAAGCTTCTTTGGAACCTTACCATTGAAGGAATAATTAGCAAGTAGAGTAGAAATATCCTCATTAGGAATCTTCCTTTTATTAGAGACAATATCCTTCATATACTTTGAATAAGGAGGCAACTTAATAGCATCAGCCAAAGGAATTTGCAAAAATAAAGGTTTCATCCACTCACAAAACTTGTTGTAGTGTTCTTCCTCCTTTGACTTGTGTTTCTTACCTGGAAAAGGCATATGTTTCTGCACCCAAGGTTCTCTCCCTTTACCATGTTTATTAGCAATAAAATATTCCTTTGTGTACCTAGTGTTCTTAGTGTGCTTCTCAGGTTCTTCCTCACCTTCCTCCTTATCAGGAAACTCATTTTTATCATTACCACTTTCAACTTTAGCATCAGAGACAGATATACCATTAGGATCTATAGCAGGTTCAAGTGGTTCCTCAACTACTTTATGTTTCTTTTTCTTTCTCTTACGAGGACTACCACTACTCTCACCTTGTTGGGAGTCCTGCTCAATTCTTTTAGGGTGTCCTTCAGGATATAAAGGATCTTGAGTAGATATACCACTCCTAGTTCTAATTCCATAAGCATGTTTATCTCATGAAGCATTAACTAGCATATCATTTTGTACCTTAGCAAGTTGATCAAGTTGAGTTTGAACCATTTGAAAGTGTTTACAAAGCATTTTAATATCATTAGAAGTTCTTTCCACAGTATCTTTTAACTCATGGATAGCTCTAGAGTTTTCCAATAAATGATTCTGAACTTTTTTATTAAAATGACCGTGTTTCACAATAAAAATGTCAAGTTCCTCTAAACATTGATCAGGAGGCTTACCATAAGGAATATCACCTTCATCAAAGTGTTGGAGAGAGTGTGCCTCAATAGTAGATGAGTGGGGAATTGGCTTACATAATTCTTCTATAGGAGGTAGATTCTTCACATTTTTAGCTCTAATACCTTTCTCCTTTAGACACTTTTTAGCTTCCTTCATCATTTAATGCAATAACTCCCCTCTTCTTCGTTGTTGGTCTTGGAACTGGTTCAGGAACATCTGGTTCAGGAGTAACAGGCTCAGGTGTATTCAGCTCAGTTGAAGTCCAATAATCATAATTCTTGCTTATTTTAGCCATTAATTCTTCAGCATCTGCAGGAGTCCTTTTCCTAATAACACAATCAGCAAAGCTATCTAGATATGTCCTAGAATCATCAGTTAGTTCATTATAATAAGTATCAAGAAGCTCATTCTTAGGTAATGGACATCCAGGATGTGCATGAATCAAGGACAGAACCTTGTCCATGACTCAGGAAATTTCTCTTCTTCTCCCTGTTTAAAATTAAAAAGTCTCTGCAAAGAAGCATGTCTAGCACTGGGAGGAAAATATTTCTGGAAGAAAGAAGCAATCAAGCAATCAGGGCTATCAATGGAACCAGGAGGTAACCTATTAAACCAAGCCCTACCTTCTCCTTTTAGTGAAAAAGGGAAGATCTTAGTAACAAAGTACTTACGCATCTTAAAATCATCAGAGAATAAAGCACTCATAGTAGAAAGCTCATTCATATGAGCCACAGCACTCTCATTTTCAGTCCCACAAAAAGGTTCTTTCTCAACAATATCTAAATAAGATAAATCAAGAGAGAAATCATAATCTTTATCTTTAATATCTATGGGAGAGGTGGCAAACTTATGATCAGAGGACAACTTAGGCATAATAGTACGTCTAGCAAGGAGACTCTTAATAGCACTAGTACCATGTGTGTTTCGGCACTCTTCAACAAATCATCAGTGAACTCAATGTAACCATCATTAATATCATAACTCTCACTAGCCTTGGGTTAGCTAACAGGTGTAACAGTGTCTTCACTAGGAGTTCCGGTATTTCCTAGACTAGCCATAGTAGCATCTAGAAAAGGACCTAATGAACCACTCGCATCAAGCACAATAGAAGTAACATCATGAGTATCAAAAGCAGTTTCAGACTTAGCAGTAGTAGCAGTGTGTGTAGCATGTATGTGTGGTGGTGGTGTAACAAGCTTACTTATAACAGACAGTGAATCAAGAGCAGCAGAGGTGTTTAGGATGGTACCTCTTCTTGTAGTGGATGGTAAAATAGGGAACTTTCCATCACGAGACTTCCCCATGATGAAAGGAGTAGCAGTGAACAATAATAGATCCAAGTGAACTTACAAATAAAGCTATGCTTCCCGGCAACGGCGCCAGAAGATAGTCTTGATGACCCACAAGTATAGGGGATCGCAACAGTCTTCGCGGGTAGTATTACCCAATTTATTGATTCGACACAAGGGGAGCCAAAGAATACTTGCAAGCCTTAACAACTGAGTTGTGAGTTCAGCTGCACCTGGAAATAGTTCTTGCTCAGAGAAGTTTATCAGTAGCAACAGTTTGATAGTAACAACAGTAAAGAAACAGCAGCAGTGAAACAGTAGCAATAGTAACAGTAACGGTAACAGTAGGACTCGAGTGCGGTAGGCATAGGGATGGATGGACGGGCGTTGCATGGATGAGTCTAAACATGTAACTTCAAGATCTAGGGCATTGCAGATAAATAATAACAAGCATCCAAGTACTAAACAATCCTAGGCATGTGCTCCATATATAGTCATACGTGCTCGCAATGAGAACTTGCACAACATCTTCTGTCCAGCCAGCCCGTGGCAGCGAGGCCTCTAGGGAACTACTGGCAATTAAGGTGCTCCATTTAATAGAGCACCGGAGCAAAGCATTAACACTCCGTGAACACATGTGATCCTCACACCCCAGCCATCACCCCCGGTTGTCCCAATTATTGTCACTTTGGGGCCTTTGGATCCGGACAATGATATGTATACACAACTTGCAGATAAGATCACAAACAATACTATCATAATGATTCAATAATAAGTTCAGATCTGAGATCATGGCACTTGGGCCCTAGTGACAAGCATTAAGAACAACAAGTTGCAACCAAGTCAAATAGCACTAATAGAGATACTAGGCACTATGCCCTAACAGATCTTATTCGATTACATGATAGAACTCATCCAATCCCTACAATCCCCAAGCCTACAGCAGGGGATTACTCACTCATGTATGAGGGAAACATCGGTGGTTGATGGAGATGCGTTGATGATGACGATGGCGCTGATCCTCTCCAAATTCCCCGTCCAGGCAGGGTGCCAGAACAGAGTTTCTGGATCCGAATCTTGGTTTCTGGTGGCGGCGGCGTGGCGGAACTCTTTCTGGAAAGCAATCGAACCCTCCTTGTTTTTTATGTCGCAAGGCAACTTATAGGCGTAGAGGGGGGCCGAGGGGATGCCTGGGGTGGCTGCACCCCCCCCCCCCCCCCCCGCAGGCACGGCTAGTGGTGGGCCCGCGCCTGTCATGGGTGTGGGCCCCCAGGCTCCTTCTTCGTCTTGTCTTCTGGCTCCGTGGATCTTCTAGTTAAATATAATTTTTGGCATATTTTCCGGGATTTTTCCTGATAGTTCATTTTCTGCACAAAAACAAGACATCAAGGTAATTTTTCTGAAAATAGCGTCAGTCCGTGTTAGTTGTATCCAAATCACACAAGTTTAGAGGAGAAATAATAGCAAAGTGTTCAAGAAAGTAGATACATTTTGGACGTATCATATACCTTTTGATACACATCTTTACCATTTGGGTTTAGTTCAAGGTGAGTCTTTTTTGCCATGGGAGTAGGAGCTCCATTTAAATATTTCAAGTTGAACCTCTTGAGTAGGTATTGAGTATACTTGGCTTGGTTGAAGAATGTTCCTCCTCTCACTTGCTTGATCTCAAAACCAAAAAATACTCTCAATTCCCCCATCATAGACATCCGTAACCTATTAGTCATAAGCTTTGATAATTCATCATTAAAGGCTTTGTTAGATGAGCCAAAGATAATATCATCAACATATATTTGGCATACAAAAAGCTCCCCATTGACCTTCTTAGTAAAAAGAGTGGGATCGATTTTCCCATCCTCAAACCCACGGTCTAACAACAACTCTCTAAGGTGCTTATACCACGTGTGTGGGGCTTGTTTGAGCCCATAGAGCGCCTTATCAAGTTTGTAGACATGGTTTGGGAAGTTGGGATCCTCGAACCCCGGGGTTGCTTTACATATACCAACTCATGCAATGGACCGTTAAGAAATGCACTTTCTACATCCATTTGTTGTAATTTAAAGTTATGATGTGCCACATAAGCAATAAGGATACAGATGGACTCAAGGCGAGCCACGGGTGCATATGTCTCTCCATAATCAGTGCCTTCAATTTGAGAGAACCCTTGTGCAACCAATATTGCCTTGTTCCTTACAAAAAATTCCATGCTCATCTTGCTTGTTCTTGAATATCCACTTGGTGCCTATAACATTGCTGCAATATTTTGGCTTCTCAACCAACTTCCATACTTTGTTTATCTCAAAGTTGTTGAGTTATTTGTGCATTGCTTCCAACCAATCCAAATCTTCAAGAAACTCCCATACTTTATTTGGTTCCACCATGGAAATGTGTGCTTGGTATTCACCAAAACTCTTCAATTGAGCTCTAGTGGACATCCCTCTTCTTAGATCTCCTACCACATTCTCTAGAGTGTGGTCTCTTAATTCCAACATTCTATCCACTCTAGCTTGGCGACGAGTTTCGATCTCCTTATTGTTTCTTATGGGGATCTATTCATCATTTTGGCCCTCGTCTTGACCATTAACTTGACCTTGATCATCATCGGAATCATTCTCTTCATCAATAGGCAAAGATTGACCTTGGTCTTGATCAGGCACACTTCTAGACAAGCGCTGAGCTGATCTTATGGCAGATTGTATAGATCTTCCTTATGTAATAGACCGAGCAGTGCTAGACATTCTGGAGAATGGAGACTCAAGCTCCTCCTGGATAGAGGTTTCACCCTGATCAACTTTTTGAGGGTCCACAGCTTATCTTTGGCTTGGTTCATTGTCCTCCTCGACAGTAGGATCTTGTTGAAGTTGTGAAGATGAGGGTTCCACTTGAGTAGAGCATAGTTCTTCTCGATCCGCCATAAGGGGTTCCTCAACGGGGTGGATGAATCTCGCACCCATTCTTCCTATGGCATCCTGAGGCATTTCATCATCCACGTCACAAACATCAACATGCCCCCCTTGGGGACCATCATATTCTTAGAAAACCACACTACAAGATTCTATGACAGTTTCGGAGAGCTTATCATAGATTCTATAAGTGTGGGATTCAAGACCATAGCCAACAAAAATACCCTCTAATGCTTTGGAATCAAATTTGGACAAACGAACACCCTTTATGCGATAGAAACACTTACAACCGAACACCCGGAAGTATGACATGTTGGGCTTGTTACTGGTAAGAATTTCATATGGAATCTTATCAATTCTTTGCGGAGATAGAGCCGGCTCGATGCATGGCATGCGGTGGAGATTGCTTCGGCCCAAAAATTGTATGAATATTTAAACTCCGCCAACATGGTCCTAGCCATATCAATAATAGTCCGGTTCTTCCTCTCGGCTACACCATTTTGTTGAGGGGTATATGCAGCAGAATATTGATGTTTTATCCCCTCATCACTAAGAAATCCATTTAAGGTGTAGTTCTTGAGCTCGGTGTCGTTGTCACTCCTTATTATCAACATAGGGAGATTGTGTTGACGTTGATCCATGTTGATGAAGTCAATGAAGTTTTCTTGGGTCTCACTTTTCAACTTGAAGAAATATACCCATGTGTATCTTGAGTAGTCATCAACAATCACCAAACAATATTTCTTCCCACCAAGACTTGCATGAGATGGAGGACCAAAGAGGTCCACATGAAGGAGCTCTAAGATCCTCTTGGACTTGATGTAGTTATTCGGCTTGTGGGGAGAATCATGCATATTTCCGTCAACACAAGCCCTACAAACACGATCTTTGGCAAAACAAACATTTTCTTTTCATCCAACAATATGGCCATCCTTGTGGAGACTTTGCAAATTTCTCATGTTGACATGGGCTAGACGGTGATGCCATAACCAACCCACATCGGGCTTTCCGAATAAGCACATCGCACTTGTAGTGGTTTTTTCCGAAAAGTCCACCACATACAATTCATTTTCGACATACCCAACAAAAGCGACCTTTAGAGACTTGCTCCACATGAGGACCACAATATCATTATCAATAAATATGGAAAATCCCATCTTTCCAAGAGCACATACTGAAAGTAAATTATAGCCAAGGGTCTCACCAAGCATGACGTCCACGAGTGTAATGTCGTGGGCAACCACAACCATGTCGAAACCCAATACCTTAGACTTAGACTTGTCGGCATATGTCACGGATATTTGATCATCATTTGGTCTCAACTCCTTGACAATAGATGTGCTTCCGGTCATATGACTTGTGCATCCACTATCAAGCATCCACTTTGACCCTCCGGAAGCATAGGTCTACAAAAGATCAAACTAGTTTTTAGGTACCCATTTTTCAATGGGTCCTCTTTTATTAGCAACAAGGGTCTTGGGAACCCAAATAGACCAAGCAATATAACCATCAAATAGGCCAACATATTGTGCATACACATCACCATAATAATCACGCATTAAAACATAGTGAGGGTTAGCACTTCCCGCAAAGTCATCATGAGACATAGTTTTGCCACTTGTGGTCTTACTCCCCACAATGGCCTTGTCTTTTTCTTGTGCGGGCTTGGCCTTCTTCTTCTTTTTGTTCTTATTCTTGTCTTTAGAGACAAAGCCAATGCCCCCTTTCTCACCATTTGGCCTCTTCTTACTCAAGAGGTCATCAATGGACTTGTTTCTTTTGGGTAAGGTGGCCTTAGCTAGCTACCCCTTCAACCTAGCATTTTCTTAAAGTATATTTGTACAACTAGAGGGAATGAAAGTACTAGGTGAGGAAATATTGGTCAATTGAGTTTGAAGCTTTTCATGAGACTTTTTGAGTAACAATAGTTCACTCTCCAAGGCCTTGTGAGCCTTTTCAAGCACCCTAAATTCCACGGCAAGTTTTTTATGAACAACACCAAACTCAATATTGTCCTTTTTAGCCCTTTTATATTTAGCAATAGCATGGTCATGTTCCTTGATGAGTTTATTGATAATTAGGTCATTTGCTTCATCAAATCCTTCAAGTTTTATTTCAAGAGACATCCTAGTCTCTTGTTCTTCTAGAGCATTATTTAGAGCTTCTACCTCAATCATGTGCTCTCTCCCTAATTTACATCTCTCATCAAGAAGCTCTTGTGTGTGAGAAAGTTGATTTAAGAAGTCCACAAAGTGTCTCTTGTGCTCCCCTTGCAAGTTATACATGAACACATCAAAACAAACTAATTCCTTTTTGACCTCAAGAGATATCTCATCATCAAATTCATCATCAACCAAGGAGGAGGGGTGTGATGATGATAATACCTCCGTTCCTCTTGCCATAAGGCAAGTGACGTTCTTGTTGGAGATATTCTCATTTGGAGAGTCGACGAGGGAGAATGTGGGTGTAGAAGTAGTGGCAAGATAAGCCACACCACTTGATGTTTCCTCTTCATCATCTTAATTGTCGGAGGAGAATTCTTCCTGAGTGATCAAGACAATATCACCTGATTTCTTATTGGTGGGATTGTTCTTGATGAATGGTTTCTTGAAAGGAGCTTTGGAGGTTTTCTTCAACACAAGTTTACCCCCATGATCTTCTCTTTTCTCATAGGGACAACAGGCAACAAAGTAATAGCAGTCACCACAATTGAAGCAAGTTCTCAATTTAGTGACATTGTCTCTTCTCCCATGGGGTTGATTCTTCATTGCATATCCATCTTGGCCTTGGCGGGATCTTTCCAAAAGTTTTTTGCATAGAAGGCCATATATTCACCATGAGCAACCTTTAAATCATCGGGGTGGCTCATAGATAAGCCTTCATCACTTTCAACTTCATCCACATACTCCACAACCTTATCTTTTAAGGCAAGGTTGAAACCATTTCTCATTCCAAGGGCACGAGCACGAGCATCTTTGGCATTCTTGGCGGCAACCTTGAAAGAGGCCATCTCTTGCACAACTTCATTGGAGGTCATGAGATGGTAGTTGTGTCTTCCTTGTAGACTCTTCAAGTCAATGGGCTCAAAGGGCATGAGTGCACTCGCATATTTCCTTTTTATCCAAGCATCATCCACATGTGAGGTACCCACATTCCTAAAGGCAATGGTAGTGGACTTGAGCCTTTGATACATGTCTTCATGATCTTCACCATCCTTTGTATAGAATCCTTCAGCTTCATTGCTTAGTGCATCATACTGGTTCCTTCTCATGCTCTCATTTCCAACATATAACTCTGTGAGAGCATCCCAAGCTTCCTTGGCGGTGTTGAGGTGTTCAATGTGAGGGTAATATTTTGTACCCAAACCTTGTTGAATCATGTGCAAAGCGGTGGCATTGAGTTGACTATTGACAACTTCTCTTATTGTCAAGTTAATTGGATCCACAATACAGAGTCCTTCTTCAATGATATTCCATAACTCAATACAAGAGCTGCGCACATGAGATTTCATTAGTGATTGCCATTGAGCAAAAGTAGATGTAGCAAGCTTAGGTGGGTATCCCCTATTGTTTATATGAGGGTGAGGAATTGGGGGGTCGGGGGAGTACCATCCTTGAGCCTGATACGTCCAAACGTATCTACTTTCTCGAACACTTTGCTATTGTTTCTCCTCTAAACTTGTGTGATTTGGATACAACTAACACGGACTGACGCTGTTTTCAGCAGAATTACTTTGGTATCTTTTTTTTGTGCAGAAAATGAACTATCAGGAAAAATCCCGGAAAATATGCCAAAAATTATATTTCACCAGAAGATCCACGAAGCCAGAAGAAGAGATGGAGGGGAGGCCTGGGGGGGCCCAGACCCACCCTAGGCGCGGGCCCACCTAACCCCGCGCCTGGGAGGGGTGTGGCCACCCCAGGAAGCTCCTCGGCCTCCCTCTGCGCCTATAAGTTGCCTTTCGACCTAAAAACCGAGGGGGTCGATAGTTTTTCAGAAAGAGTTCCGCTCTACCGCCGCCACCAGAAACCAAGATTCGGATCCAAAAACTCCGTTCTGGCACCCTGCCGGGACGGGGAATTTGGAGAGGATCATCGCCATCACCAACGCATCTCCATCAACCACCGATGTTTCCCTCATCCATGAGTGGGTAATCCCCCGCTGTAGGCTTGGATATGGTAGGGATTGGATGAGTTCTATCATGTAATCGAATAAGATTTGTTAGGGCATAGTGCCTAGTATCTCTATTAGTGCTATTTGACTTTGTTGCAACTTGTTGTGCTTAATGCTTGTCACTAGGGCCCGAGTGCCATGATCTCTGATCTGGACTTATTATTGAATCATTATGATAGTATTGTTTGTGATCTTACCTATAAGTTGTGTACACATATCATTGTCCGGATCCAAAGGCCCCAAAGTGACAATAATTGGGACAACCGGAGGGGATGGCTGTGGTGTGAGGATCACATGTGTTCACAGAGTGTTAATGCTTTGCTCCGGTGCTCTATTAAAAGGAGCACCTTAATTGCCAGTAGTTCCCTAGAGGCCCCGCTGCCACGGGCTGGCTGGACAGAAGATGTTGTGCAAGTTCTCATTGCGAGCACGTATGACTATATTTGGAGCACATGCCTAGGATTGTTTAGTACTTGGATGCTTGTTATTATTTATCTCCAATGCCCTATATCTTGAAGTTACATGTTTAGACCCGTCCATGCAACGCCCGTCCATCCATCCCTATGCCTACCGCACTCGAACCCTACTGTTACCGTTACTGTTACTAATGCTACTATTTCACTGTTGTTGTTGCTTTACTGTTGCTACTGATAAACTTCTGTGAGCAAGAACTATTTCCAGGTGCAGCTAAACTGACAACTTAGTTGTTGAGGCTTGCAAGTATTCTTTGGCTCCCCTTGTGTCGAATCAATAAATTGGGTAATACTACCCGCAAAGACTGTTGCGATCCCCTATACTTGTGGGTCATCAAGACTATTTTCTTGCGCCGTTTCCGGGGAGATAGATTTATTTGTAAGTTCACTTGGATCTACTATTCTTCACTGCTGCTTCGTTCATCATGGGTAATCCTCGTGATGGAAAGTTTCCTATTTTACCATCCACTACAACAAGAGGTACAGTCCTAAACACCTCTGTTGCTCTTGATTCACCGTTTGTTACAAGTAAGCTTGTCATACCACCACCACATACACATGCTACACACACTGCTACTACTGCTGAGTCTAAAACTGCTTTTGATGCTCATGATGTTACTTCTACTATGCTTGATGCGAGTGGTTCATTAGGTCCTTTTCTAGATGCTACTATGGCTGGTCTAGGAAATACCAAAACTCCTAGTGAAGACACTATTATACCTGTTATCTCACCTGAGGCTAGTGAGAGTTATGAAATTAATGATGGTTACATTGAGTTCACTGATGATTTTGTTGAAGAGTGCCAAAACACACATGGTACTAGTGCTATTAAGAGTCTCCTTGCTGGACGTACTATTATGACTAAGTTGTCTTCTGATCCTAAGTTTGCCACTTCTCCCATAGATATTAAAGATGAAGATTATGATTTCTCTCTTGATTTTTCTTATTTAGATATTGTTGAGAAAGAACCTTTTTGTGGGACTGAAAATAAGAGTGTTGTGGCTCATATGAATGAGCTTTTTACTATGAGTGCTTTGTTCTCTGATGATTTTAAGATGCACAAGTACTTTGTTGCCAAGATCTTCCCTTTTTCACTAAAAGGAGAATCTAGGGCTTGGTTTAATATATTACCTCCTGGTTCCATTGATAGCCCTGATTGCTTGATTGCTTCTTTCTTCCAGAAATATTTTCCTCCCAGTGCTAGACATGCTGCTTTGTAGAGACTTTTTGATTTTAAACAGGGAGAAGAATAGAAATTGCCTAAGTCATGGAAAAGATTTTGTGCCTTGATTCATGCACATCCTGGATGTCCATTGCCTAAGAATGAGCTTCTTGATATTTATTATAATAGACTAACTGATGATTCTAGGACCTACCTAGATAGCTTTGCTGATTGTGTTTTCAGGAAAAGGACTCCTACAGATGCTGAAGAATTAATGACCAAGATAAGCAAGAATTATGATGATTGGACTTCAACTGAGCTGAATACACCTGAGCCTATTACTCCTGAACCAGTTGTTCCTGAACCAGTTCCAATACCAACAACAAAGAAGAGGGGAGCTATTGCATTAAATGATGAAGTGATGAAGGAAGCTAAGAAGTGTCTAAAGGAGAAAGGTATCAGAGCTGAAGATGTGAAGAATCTACCTCCTATAGAAGAATTATGTAAGCCAATTCCCCACTCATCTATTATTGAGGTACACTCTCTCCAACACTTTGATGAAGGTGATATTCCTTATGGTAAGCCTCCTGATCAATGTTTAGAGGAACTTGACACTTTTATTGTTAAACAAGGGTATTTTAATAAACAAGTTCAGAATCATTTATTGGAAAACTCTAGAGCTATCCATGAGTTGAAAGATATTTTGGAAAGAACTTCTAATGACATTAAAATGCTTTGTAAACACTTTCAAAAGGTTCAAACCCAACTTGATCAACTTGCTAAGGTACAAAAGGATATGCTAGTTAATGCTTCAGGAGATAAACATGCTTATGGAATTAGAACTAGGAGTGGTATAGCTACTCAAGATCATTTATATCCTGAAGGACACCCTAAAAGAATAGAGCAGGATTCTCAACAAGGTGAGGATAGTGGTAGCCTTCGTAAGAGAAAGAAAAAGAAACATAAGATAGTTGAGGAACCACTTGAACCTGCTATAGATCCTAATAGTATATCTGTCTCTGATGCTGAAACTGAGAGTGGTAATGATAAAAATGAGTCTCCTGATAAGGAGGAAGGTGAGGAAGAACCTGAGAAGCACACTAAGAACACTAGGTACACTAAGGAAGATTTTATTGCTAATAAACATGGTAAAGAGAGAGAACCTTGGGTGCAGAAACCTATGCCTTTTCCAGGTAAGAAACACAAGTCAAAGGAGGAAGAACACTACAACAAGTTTTGTGAGTGGATGAAACCTTTATTCTTGCAAATTCCTTTGACTGATGCTATTAAGTTGCCTCCTTATTCAAAGTATATGAAGGATATTTTCTATAATAAAAGGAAGATTCCTAATGAGGAGATTTCTACTTTGCTTGCTAATTATTCCTTCAATGGTAAGGTTCCAAAGAAACTTGGTGATCCAGGTATACCAACTATTCCTTGCTCTATTAAGAATAATTATGTTAGAACTGCTTTATGTGATTTGGGAGCTGGAGTTAGTGTTATGCCTTTTTCTCTCTATAAGAGACTCCAGCTAGAAAAGTTGATACCAACTGATATATCTTTGCAAATGGTTGATAAGTCAACTACTATTCCTGTTGGTATATGTGAGGATGTTCCTGTTCAAGTTTCTCACAATTGCATGGTTCTAACTGATTTTGTTGTGCTTGAAATGCCTGAAGATGATAATATGTCTATTATTCTTGGGAGACCTTTTCTTAATACTGCAGGTGCTATCATCAATTGCAAACAAGGAAAAGTTACATTCAATATTAATGACAAAGAGCACACTGTCTATTTCCCCAACAAGGTTGTTAAGAGCTATTGCCTGAATTCCATTGAAAACATTGAAGGCAGGTTGGAGAAATATATTGTCCCATTCCACAAGAAATTTTTGAAACCATTATGATTGGGACTATTGCTATCAAGTATGAGGTAACATAATCACCTTGTGGAATGCAAAGTTTTGCTTCATATAAGATTGTTTTGGTAACAAGACTTGTTCAACCTTCTTAACAAAAGGATTTTAATGAAAAAAATAATGCTTCCAGTGTGGTTATACTTGCTTTCTTTTTCCTTTCTCCTTCCTAGTCTTTGCTTTAGCTTTAGTTTTGCTAGTTTTTTGCTTGTTTGAGTTTCTTAGAGCTCCTGTAGTTTGTCTTTTGGTTTGCTTTTGCTTCTTCTGAAAAAACTGTTTCTGCGAGAAAATCAAATTTCATACCCTGAAAATTGGCCAAAAATAGAGTTTCCCGAAAAATCCCAAAAAATTCAAAATAAATGTTTCCTCTAAAAAAGGGGCAGAGTGGCACCTAAGATGACCTAGGGGGCCACCCCAGGCCACCAGACCCCTGGTAGGCGCGGCCTACCAGGTGGCGGTGCCTGGGGAGTCTAGCCCACCTGGGCCCCTCCAGGATGCCTCCTCAAAGCCACCTTCTTTCTCTCTGAAAACACTGGAAAACTTGCTCAAGCTCGAGTTCTTGTTGTTCTTGCTCGTGATTTTCGATCTCCTTGTTCATCCCATCTCAAGTGCTGATTTTTGGAGGGTTTTCTCCTTGGTATGTGCCTCCTCCACTTGTCCAATTAGATTTGTGATTGGTAGATTGTATCTTGAGTATTTTGCTGCTATAGGTGACAGGTTGTTTGATCTTCATGCTTGTTCTTTGCTTAGAAACTTTTTTTTGATGCATGTGTAGTCCTCTAGCAAGATCCTATAGTAGTTGCTCTTCTTTTATCAACTTAGAAATCACTTGGTTTGATGATTGTTTAAAAATTTCAGCAAGGAAGATGAGTGCTTATCCACTGAATCAATATGACTTGATGGTGCATGAGCCAATGAAGGTTCATCGTGAGTAGGTAGTTTTTCCTTCCATATATCCATGCCTTGAATTTATGAGAGCTACGGGGATCCTCCAAGATTTCCAAACTATGGTTACAAATGCAGGGTTGGAACACTTTGTTGAAGGTGAACCAATCCAATATGTTAAGCTAACCATGGCTTTTGTGCAGGACTTCCGGTTCACTTGGTCTACTTCTAATCCCATGGTCCATTACAAAATATATAATATACCTGTTGACCTGCCTTTTGCTGATTTCTGTGCAGCAATTAGAGTACCTCAGTGGGGATCTTGTGAGAAGATCAAGGAGAGGCCCAAGTCACTTGTTGATTTGTATGCTGAGCTTTGCCAAGGTTTTGACTTCTCAAAGGAAATTGGTAAAATTCAGAACATCTAGCTCCCAACTATTAGATACTTTTCCTATTTCATTACCAAGTGTGTTCTTGCTATAAAGGTTGTTAGGAAGTTATCTTATTTTGATCTAGATTTTATCGCATTTTCTCTGAATAGGACTAGTTCTTATAGTTTGGGTTCTTTGATAGTTCACCATCTCACCACCAACCGTGAGAAGGGTGGAATTTGTGGAGGTCTCATTGCTTCTAGGTTGCTAGCTTTCCATGGTTTAGAGACTCATTATTCATATTTCCAGTTCCCCATAAAGAGGCTTGATATTGAATCCATGATTCAGCATGGTTTTGTTTCTTTGGGAGCCAATGTGAGAAGTTTACCATATGAAATATCTTTTGCCCAGCAAGGTCGAAGAAAGGGTTGGACTGAGAAAATAGTTTATTTGCATGCACCTGCTTTGTTTAACTTTGATAACAGTCAAGGATGGTCACTTACGGAGGAGGATCTTGACACTTATGTGGGGGAACTCTCCCAGCAAAAAGAGAATGTTGAAGTGGATGTCGAAGATAATTCGGTTCAGCCCTCCAACTTGGGGGAGTCTTCATACAAGCAGCCCTCATTTGATTGGGGCATGTCTTCTTCTTCATCGCAGGTGTCTGACTATGATCATTCCTATGACGACCCACCATCATGGGGGTACTATCCGCGCTATTGAGCCCCACTTAGTCCAAAATCCTAAGCTTGGGGGGAGGTACACCGACATCACACTCATCTATATATCATGTTCGGCCGGTTCTTTGTATATCCATTGTTTCGCTTTTTTTTGGTTTTTGTTGCTTCTTTCTAAAAACCCAAAAATACCAAAAATATTTTCATTGTTTCTCTTGGTTTGTTTCTTTGTTTCTTTGCTTTGGTTTGCCTTAAAATAAAAATCCAAAAAGATTTTGCTTTGTTTTGTTTGCTTTGTTTTTGTTTGGTTTTTCTTTGTTTGCTTGTTTCTAAAAAATCGAAAACACCAAAAATATTTGTTGTTCTTCTTTGGTTTTGTGAGTTCTTTGCAGGGTTCAGCCGTCCTCAGTGGATTTTGGTTTCATGTTAATTATTCAAGTCACACAAGTGAAGGGCAATAATGAAGATTAAGACAACTCGAGGTGTGGTAAGAGGCTGGTAACGAACTCTATTTGTTTCATTTTTGTACATATACTCATCATTGTGAGAATGCTTAGCCTGTTTGTGTAAGGTGTATGTCATTATGGATGCTTAGTAGTTCTTGCTTGTCTATGATTAGCTCTAGCTTGCTAATAGTCTGTAGCATTTCATATGAATGTTTGCTTGCATTGTTTTATTCATACTTTGGTATGATATTGTGGTATCCTCCTCTGACTGTTCATATGAATCGACTTGGCACATGCTCACGCATGCATATGACTAATCAATAGTCATTAAGCCTCGATGATTTATTTTGCCTCGGAGTTCTTGTATCACTTTCATGCCATAGTTAGTCCTGTTTTGTTGCAAGCATGATTATGACAGCTATTGCTCTCTCGTTTGTCGCTCCCTCTCTATTGCTAGCCTTCACTTGCACTGGGTATGTGCTCTACCTATGCTTCCAAATTCCAAAAACCAATATTGCCAGTTGTGTCCACCATACCTACCTATTAGCATCATTTGCTACTTCAGCGCATATTCTATATGCCGTGTTTTCTTCCAAAATAAAATGTTTGTCTGTTTTGAGAAAGTTAGTTAGTAAAGCTCTCACGAACTTTATGGCAAACTTTATTCCTTGCGCTTAATAATTCTGAACCATTATGACTAGCCCATGAAAGTTATATGCGTTCTAATTATATACTGGGAGTCAGCAGAATCGTGCTGCCACGGGGAACGCTTTCAACACTTTTTGGATATCTCATCCAGTTGATTCCTTGATCTTTTGTTTATGCATGTCGACGATGTGAAATAAAAGGGGAGGTTGTGAGTTCATGGAGTTTATACATTGTGTTAGAGAAACGCCTGGGCCGCTAGCCTAAGCCATGCTTAATCATGGTGAAAACTTGCAGCATCACTATAATGAGCATCTATTAAGCGTCCTCAATAAAAAGCTATGCATATGGTAAATAAAAAGATTGCTGAGATGCTCATTGTCTGCTTGCCTTTTCATTTTGGTTATGGGAAAGCTCTTGTACCATGTGCAAGGGGTACCCTGTTGGCGGTTCTCGATGATATGCATGTATTTACAATGACAAGAACTTTCAGGTGACCAAAGTTGAGTAGCATGTGGAGCGACCCTCATACTCAAGGGACTTGGGATTTCCAGTCTATGGTCTGTCAAGCATATGATTCAGAGTGGACCTCACTTTCACCTTAACCACATGAAGATGCCTATGATAGGGGCAATGAGAGCTCAAAGCTAATGAGTACCTTCCTTTCAGCATTTGGAAGCCTTTCAAACCTTCACAAAACCATTTTCACAACCTTGTTGAGTCACCACTTATCCTATGAGCACCTTCTTGAGCGCATAGTTGTCATTTTTGTGTTTGTTCCAAAACTTGGTTAATTATGTCATGACTTTGATGCTTGTATCTCTGATATCTTTATCTCTAGTCTTCATGTGAACTTCAGAGGTGCCTTGGCATTTATATTGTGATCTTCAAACAAAGGCAAGCGAGATACCACTCTATCATACCTTATTATGAGCATTGCAATGTTGCTTATGTTTATGTTTCATGCTACTTATTATTATTGAGTTGGTTTCTCCTCATAGCTTGCAATGACTATTGAGTAGACTTAGTTGCATACTCCTTGTTATGAATTGTCTAAGCATCTACTCCTGTGCTGAGAATATTTACATCATATGAAGCAAAGTGTTCGTGAAAGTTCTTTTATCGCACTCAGTTTTCCACTGAATTGCTTGAGGACAAGCAATAAGCTAAGCTTGGGGGAGTTGATACGTCCAAAACGTATCTACTTTCTCGAACACTTTGCTATTGTTTCTCCTCTAAACTTGTGTGATTTGGATACAACTAACACGGACTGACGCTGTTTTTAGCAGAATTACTTTGGTGTCTTGTTTTTGTGCAGAAAATGAACTATCAGGAAAAATCACGGAAAATATGCCAAAAATTATATTTCACCAGAAGATCCACGGAGCCAGAAGAAGGAACGGAGGGGAGGCCTAGGGGGCCTAGACCCACCCCAGGCGCGGGCCCACCTGACCCCACGCCTAGGAGGGGTGTGGCCACCCCAGGCAGCTCCTCGGCCTCCCTCTGCGCCTATAAGTTTCCTTTAGACCTAAAAACCGAGGGCGGTTTGATAGTTTTTCAGAAAGAGTTCCGCTCCGCCTCCGCTACCAGAAACCAAGATTCGGATCTAGAAACTCCGTTCTGGCACCCTGCCGGGACGGGGAATTTGGAGAGGAGCATCGCCATCACCAACGCATCTCCATCAACCACCGATGTTTCCCTCATCCATGAGTGAGTAATCCCCCGCTGTAGGCTTGGGGATGGTAGGGATTGGATGAGTTCTATCATGTAATCGAATAAGATCTGTTAGGGCATAGTGCCTAGTATCTCTATTAGTGTTATTTGACTTTGTTGCAACTTGTTGTGCTTAATGCTTGTCACTAGGGCCCGAGTGCCATGATCTCAGATCTGAACTTATTATTGAATCATTATGATAGTATTGTTTGTGATCTTATCTGCAAGTTGTTTACACATATCATTGTCCGGATCCAAAGGCCCCAAAGTGACAATAATTGGGACAACAGGAGGGGATGGCTATGGTGTGAGGATCACATGTGTTCACGGAGTGTTAATGCTTTGCTCCGGTGCTCTATTAAAAGGAGCACCTTAATTGCCAGTAGTTCCCTAGAGGCCCCGCTGCCATGGGTTGGCTGGACAGAAGATGTTGTGCAAGTTCTCACTGTGAGCATGTATGACTTTATTTGGAGCACATGCCTAGGATTGTTTAGTACTTGGATGCTTGTTATTATTTATCTACAATGCCCTAGATCTTTAAGTTACATGTTTAGACTCGTCCATCCATCCCTATGCCTACCGCACTCGAATCCTACTGTTACCGTTACTATTACTATTGCTACTGTTTCACTGCTGCTGTTGCTTTACTGTTGCTACTATCAAACCGTTGCTACTGATAAACTTCTGTGAGCAAGAACTATTTCCAAGTGCAGCTGGACTGACAACTCAGTTGTTAAGGCTTGCAAGTATTCTTTGGCTCCCCTTGTGTCGAATCAATAAATTGGGTAATATTACCCACGAAGACTGTTGCGATCCCCTATACTTGTGGGAAATCAGAGCCTCGTGGTGCTCTCCCTTCCCACCATCCTTCTTGGTGGAGGGATTATTGTTTCCATTTTCCCCCACCACCACACCCGCGGGTGATGACGAGGCATTCACCTTTGGAGGTGGTGGAAGTCCCTCTTGAGGAGAAGGAGGAGGCAAATCTCTCTTTAACAAGTTGCTAGACTAGGTAGCGCAATTGTTTGATTTTGTTGCCCAAGGTGGAGCTCAAGCTTGTTTCCAAATTCTTGAGGTACGTCGTGGACATCGTGGTACTTGCCTCATCCCCTTCCTCATCCCCTTTGCTACCCATTTACTCTTAGGCGGTAAAGCCCGAATAAAGAGTCGACGCTTCGATACCAATTGGAAGGATCGTATGGGCACCTAGAGGGGGGTGAATAGGTGCTACTTCAAATTTTACTCTTCTTCAAATTAGGGTTTGACACAAAAGGTAAATTCTCTAAATTATGCAACTATGGTGAATTTACCTATATGTCAATCTAGCACAAAAACTAAGCAAGAACAAGATAAGTAAAGTGCGGTAAAGGATAGATGTAACCAAAGTAGAGCACACGGAGACACAAGGGTTTGTTTCCCGTAGTTCCTTCCTTTTGAGAGGAAGTACGTCTACGTTTGGAGAGGGGGTGGTTTCAAACTACGAACGCCACGAGAGGACTCCCTTGTTCTCCGATGAACCTCACCCCAAAGGGTTTGATTCACCTCTTCCACTATATCGGCAACATTCAAGGTGGAATCCGACACCTTTACAACAAGTTCGAGGCACACATCCTATTGTAGATATACCAAATGGGTATACCTACGGCATAGTCTGATACCGGCAAGACCGGGTGGCCCACAGTTGGTGGTTAGGCCTATGGCATAACCGGGCGGCCCAGTTGCTAATAGACAAGACGAAGGTCCAGCAGGGATAAAGGAAGGCGACGTGCCACCGCCTAAGATGGAAGTCGGCGCCTTGGAGGACACGAAGACTAGTTAGTGTTAGTCTAGGACTCTGTAACCGTATCCGGCTGGGACTCTCCATGTAACCCTAGGTCCTGGTGCTCATATAAGCCGTCCTACGGGAGCCTTTAGGGCACAACACAATAGAACACCAAGTGCATAGCACTACTCGTACACAGCGAACCCCCAATCCTGTAACTCGGCGTATTGCCATTATAGTAATTTATAGCAGGAGTAGGATCTCGCCACCATTGTGAGATCTGAACCTGGGTAAACTGTGTCACGCCGACCCAGACGCTCTCCGTCTTACCCCACGTCTCTAAACACGCACTGTGAGGACCCCTCCATGGCGTACTCGTCGGCAATACCACGATAGTTGGCGCCCACCGTGGGGCAAGAGGCGCTTACAGTATGGATCCGGGCGGGATCCCTCACCGTCTTCGAAGACGGCCAATTTCATCTCCGTCGGCGCTCCGTCTTTGTCGTCGCTTTTGAGAGTATGAAGAGGGTTTATATCTCTCCTCTCGAGCGTATGACCAAGTCGGCGATGTCGCGAAAATCTTCATCAAACTCATCTGCAACTTTGGCGCGTCCCTGCATGGGCTCGTGAGCGCTGCCGATATTTTCGTCAGCATGCAGCTCCATTGCTCCGGGCACGCGTACGATTCTCAAGACGAGCAACTCGGCTAATTCAAATCGTTGCCGTATTTGTGCCGGTTCGGATCTGAGTTGCAAGCTGATACCTGATCGATCTGTTGGTGCTGCACACATATCGATCGTATCAGAGGAAAAAGCAAAGTCGTGGACAACTAGTATTGCTACTCATGTGTCCATGGAATTAGCGATCTGCCCGTCCATACATGGAATTTTGCGGCGTGAGCGCTAATTACATGCATGATTGTAGGAAGCTAATTTCTACATGATGGTTTTCCTTGATGGCAACGTTGTTGCCATGCACCTTCGACATGGCTAACTTTGGCTTATCCGTCCTCACGCGGTTCTTCCGATTTTGCTGTAGCCGGTTTCAGTGTATCTGGATTTTCCAGCTTCATCCCGTCCAGTTTTATCTTCGCCGTGGACAACACCGACAACGTTTAAACAGCTAAGTTTTTTTATTATTTTAATTGTTTATTATGATCATAAGATTAAGATTGGTTCACTCATATCCTGAGTTTTTTACCGCTTTCGTTTTGGTCATACTTTTTTCACGATTTGCCTTGCGCTCGTCAGTATAAACTTTTTACTGGCTTGCCGTTTAAAGGCCCCAGTACAATGCAAAAAACTCGCCTTCGGGCGTTAGCTTAAGTTTTCTGGATACACGGTTTCTGTTGTTTTTATGTGGATTCCGGATTAGTGACTTTTTGGTACTCAAAGCCGGCGTTTTTGGCCTTGGGTTCTGGATGGTGCCATTAGGCATCATCACCTAAGGACATGGTTCTGTGCTGCGAGTCTTCCGTCTCACGAAAGGTCAAGTATAAAAACCAGAATAATGGATAAGCCAGCACTTGCTTAAACAAAATTTGACATAAACTGTTCAAATTAGTTGAGTTTTTTCCTCCTAAACAGTTTTATGTGTTCAACTGCTGCATTGTTTCAGCTTTAATGCATTTGTTTAAAGGCATGTTTGTTCGCTTTACATTTGTTTGTTGGACACGATTAAAGGAACAATTTAATACATTTGTATTTTCCTGTTTATGTTTCAGGTACATGACACTTGGATATTGTCGCGTTCCTCAGAATTAAGGTGTTTTAAGCCAGATTTTCACTAGGCTTGACACCTTGGGGGATGGAATCGCGGTGTTTACCAAGACTTGAGCCGTCTTTGAGGAAGTCGGATCGACGCTTGGGGGCTTGACATCTCTAATTTAAGAGCTTTGTCCCGCCTTGCGTCCAAGCCGAAACAAACCTCGGGGGCTACAGTATGTTGATCTCCAAGATATGGTGAAAGTTCTCCTTGAGCATCAAGTTGGAAAATTCATGTGAATTCCACCTTGACGCTCGGGGGCTACACCGATGCTGAATTTTTTGTGAAGTTCTCTTTGGAGCACCAAGCCGAATTTATTTCCGACTTGGCGCTCGGGGGCTACACTATTCACATTTTCTCTCAAGCTACTCTGAGAGCACCAAGACGAATTTCTTTTGAAACTCCGACTTGGCGCTCGGGGGCTACAATAGTTTGATGTACAATTATGCATGCTCTTTTGAGCATCAAGCCGCCTTCAACGAAGCCGACTCAATGCTCGGGGGCTACATATGGTTATGTCAACAAAACTTTCAAGACGGTAAAGAATCTGGCTAGCGAAACTTGGGGGCTTGACATTAACTTTGCCTTCACGAAAGTTTTCCTGGGTTACACGTCTTGATGGCCTGAACATCCATGACTTGAGAGGCTCTAAGAACTTAATTCGGCAAGCTCTTATGTCTGTGACTTTACTGGCTCTAAGTCGGTAGTTTGGCATCCTTTATGACCGTGGCCTAGCAGCCGTGATTTTTTCCGGCTTGCATATCGTCCTGCATGGATGATGATATAGAAGACGTTTCTAGAGCTTGGAAGAATCACTAACGATTCGTTAGAGAGTTCTCCGCCTTGGATTCGTTCGCAGAAGCATACAAGCAACTCTCTGGCTAGGCTTAGTCGGATGAGAATATGATATGGGAGCTCTCCAAGATTCTTCGCGAAGCACGCCTACAAATTGAAGACGACATGAGGCTTGCGCTCAAAGCTAGACGGAGGAACGCGAGGATCTTGAAGAACTCCGGGGGCTACTATTGTGGATATACCAAATGGGTATACCTACGGCATAGTCTCATACCGGCAAACCCGGGTGGCCCACAGTTGGTGGTTAGGCCTATGGCATAACCGGGCGGCCCAGTTGCTGATACACAAGACGGAGGTCCAGCAGGGATAAAGGAAGGCGACGTGCCACCGCCTAAGATGGAAGCCGGCGCCTTGGAGGACATGAAGACTAGTTAGTGTTAGTCTAGGACTCTGTAACCGTATTCGGCCGGGACTCTCCGTGTAACCCTAGGTCCTGGCGCTCATATAAGCCGGCCTACGGGAGCCTTTAGGGCACAACACAATAAAACACCAAGTGCATAGAACTACTCGTACACAGCGAACCCCCAATCCTGTAACTCGGTGTATTGCCATTATAGTGATTTATAGCAGGAGTAGGATCTCTCCACCGTCATGAGATCTGAACCTGGGTAAACTGTGTCACGCCAACCCGGACGCTCTCCGTCTTACCCCACGTCTCTAAACACGCACTGTGAGGAACCCTCCATGGCGTACTCGTCGGCAATACGACGACACATCCACAACCTAATTGGAGGCTCCCGAATACAAGCAAGTTGTCAAACAATCAAAGACAGGCTTGTAAGAACCAAATCAAAAGCTAGGGTTTCCAAAGAAACACTAGAGCAAGGGGAGCTCAAGTGAATGAGGGGGAAATGAAGATCTCTCTTGGCGAATCTATAGATCAAGGCCTCCTCCTTTGATTCTCCAAAGATCAATGACTTTGGATGGTTGAGTGAAGAGATCTTGTGGATTTGGTGGCTCAAATAGTGATGTTGTTCTTGAACTGGTCGAGCATCTCCCAAGGTAGAAGAAGGGGCCTTTATATAGGCCCCCTGGAATTAGATCCGTTGGGAGCCACTTACCCCGGATAGTCCGGCAGAACTCAACCGGACAGTCCGGCCCGGTCGGACACTCCGGCTGGACAAAGCCGGACACTCAGGTCTGGCAGAGTTTCCTGCCAGTGTCCGGCCATAGTCCGGGTGGTGTCCGATAGGGCACACAGAATGTCCACACCGGGCGAAGAAAAACTGGCGACTACCCAGGGCCGGACACTCCGGCAGAAATAGGCCGGACAGTCCGACGATGCCGGACACTCCGGTGCACATCAGCTGAACAGTCCGGCAGGACTTTGACTCTTTAGAAAATTGATCCTAGGGAACCCTTTTTCCTTAGGTACAAATTACAATAATGTAGCTGATATATCCTGAAACATTTAACAACAGATTAGACTTATCCAAGTGTTGTCAACAAACATCAAAACAATATGAAAGGCATAAATGCCCTTTCAAATATATATCAACAAGTCGGCAGTATTTGAAATAGACTGTGCCCGGATCACACAGGTGATGGGGTCAAAGATGTGTAGGGATACGGGTAGGCTACTGTGGCATCCCGCAAAACCACTACTAGAAAATCGCGTTGATTTTTGTGCATTGCGTCATCATGACCGCATGCTCATGTCATCATGCCACATTGCATTTGAGCATCGTCATCATCATGCATATTATTTTGCTTGAAACTATGTTGCGAAAGTCTACTGTTTTCTGAAACTAGCCCTCCTTCTATTTCAAATCAAACCCCCGGAAGCTTCCGGATATTTTGTTTGTCTAAAAACTATTTACAAAAGTTTATTGCAAATTAAATAAAATATTTAAATATTTTTAGTGGGGCAGTCGAACGGGCCGAATCGACCCGGACGACCACCCCCAGAATAAAACGGTCTACCCCAAAATCCTATTCCTACCAGACCTAATCTACCCAACCCCCCTCCACCTCACCCCAACCTATCCCGTTGCGCCACGTCAGCCTCGCCCAAAACCCCACCCACTCCCTAGCTGCCACGTCACCTACCCCCCTCCCCCCGGATCCCACCTTCCCCAGACCGACCTCTCCCTCTCTGTCCACAAACCGTCACCTGGCCCACCCCCTGGCCCCACCTGTCCCGCTCCTCTCTCTCTCCTTCCTCTCTCACCCCGACCCCGCGCGGCCGTCCCCGACCTCGCCGTCGCTCTCCCCACCCTCGCCTCCGGCCGTGTCCGCCGCCTCCGGCCCGCATCCGCCGCCGCCTGGGCGCGACCGCTCCGCAGCCGCCCCGCCTCGGGCACGTCCTAGCTTGCCCCCGACCCCGCGAGCTCCTCCCTTCCCCAGCCGCCCGCCTCCGGCGACCCCACCCTGCCCCGCGTCGCCTCTCCTCCCAGGCCGGCGACCCCCTCCCCGCCCTCGGCCTCCTCCTCGCCCCCCCCCCCGCCGCCCGTGCTCCTCGCCGCCTCTCCGGGCCCGCACCTCCCTGGCCGCGTCCGCTGGCCCGGCTGGCGCCAGTCCTCGCCGCCGAGCTCTCCCCGGCGTCTACAGCGCCCGCCCTCATCACCCCCGTCCTCTGCTGCCGGCCTCCTCGTCACGCACCTGCGCCAATCCAAGATCGACGACAACCTGGGCCTATCCGACAAGCTGTGGCCCTGGCCCGAGTTCTCCACCGACCACGAAGCCGAGAACCCCTACAGGATCAAGACCCCGACAAGATCTCCGCTCGCCGCGTGTGCCATAATATGTCAAGACCTTCTCGTCCACAAGACTAAAGAGGCGCGGATCCAAGATCGACATCACCCTGTAAGGATCCGGTGAACCATCGGTGTTGAACCTGAGTCTGCCACCAACGCCACGGCTTTCGGCATGGATTCGAAGACCGAACCCGACACGCCAAGTACTTCCCTCGGACGCCAAAACCCGAACTTGAAAAACGCCAAGATCGCCCACATGGAATCGAAGGTGTCGAGTCCCTGGAAACCGATTCCCCCCGGAGTCTGAAGACCGATACCGCCGAACCCGAGCGCCAAGATCTACTTCCCGGACCCCTGAAGACCGATCCGAAGCGCCAGGACCCGAATCTGAAGAACGCCGAGATCGCCGAAAGCGAATACGCCAAGTTCGTCTACCCCGGACACCGTGCGACAAGGTCTACTTCACGGATCCGAAGACCCCGGTACCCGACCCACTCAAGTTCGCCATCGATGACAAGAACGACACCGACTAGGGCGAGTTCGATGCGCCCCGACACCGAACCAAGCCCCGCTCCCCGGTTGCAACGAGACCTCCTTCCCGTTGTCCGAGACCGATCCCGTTGAACCCTGAACCCTGAGACCGAACCCCGGAACCAAGATCTGCCGAACCCTAATGTGTGTTTCCTTCCCGAGCCCTATTTTATAAAATGAAATATAAACCTGTCGCATATTAAATTGTTCATGCATGCATCCTTGTCTGTGGTTTGGGGGCCTTATGCCGATTCACCTAATAATTAAATATGGCGCCCATATGCGGGCAAATCTAGTCTTATGTTGGCCTCATTTAAATTTGTGTAGCGAACCGGAGCTATCTTCTGCCATGTTAAGACAACATTTAAAATGCGGGGTATCTAAACAACCAGAACCATAAATTAATTGTCGGGACCCCGGTTCCACTTAATATTGCCCCATTGCATCGCATCTTTGCCATGCCATACATCATGCATGCATCATGCCCGATCTTTTGCCGTAGTATTAAATATTGCATCCGGTGTTTATTCTAGTGTTTTGCTTCTTTGCGGATAAGGCCGTTGAGTTGATGCGAGTGTCGACCCGATCTTCGGTTGAACCTTCGGCAATGTTCTCAGGCGAGCATCTCCCCCTTTCTACCTATCTTACTTTTATAGTATTTATTCCCTCCTGTTGATCTATTGCTATCTGTGTTGCGATGCTCTAGTTTTCGTACCCGTGAGATCCCTTGCAGCCTTATATTGCCTTGGACACATCCTATTATTTGTGGTTTGGTAGCTAGTTGGACCTGCGCGTCGTAGTCGCTTGCTCAAGTGCTGTTGCGAGTCGCCAAGTACCACAGTTGTTGGAGTATTGCCGCATATTTGATGTTGGAGATGATCATGGCTTTAATTACTGTTCACTTTAATTACTGTTTAACAACTAAAATTGAAGTAAGTAAGCAGAGGCACAGGTGGGCAATAGATGTTATTTGGTTGTTAACCGTCCACTTGTGTCCCGTAGGACCCCGAGTGCTTGATACCTGTTCCTTGATTTATCGCGCTATCCACATCCGGGAGGATTATGGGACCCCCCTGAGCCAGAGCTTGATTCCGTCTTATTTCTTGGGGCCACAAACTAGTTTGAGGTTTTATTTACTATCCTATACTTATGCCATGCTACTGCTTTATTTACTATTGTGCGAGGAGCACACTGTACTGTTTAGGATCGTGGCACGATTCCGCGGTATCGACAAGCCCAGTTTTGGGTTCCCGGTCGTTTACAGCCGTCCCCACAACCTTGAGTCCGTCTCGGAGCCGGACGGCTTCGTTGCGGGTCTACTTTAAGGGGTGGCCCCCTGAAATAATTCTGAATCATGTGATTGCTTTGTCGTGAAGGCCTCGTTGGGTTTTGATTTGGTTTTTCCGAGGTTGATCGAGTGTGTGTTGCTATTGGTGCACCCCGGCCGGGTAAAACTTTCTGAAAGCCGTGTCCGCGGTTATGGACGACTTGGAGCACAGTATCTCGATCATAGGCAACTATAACTAAAGTAGCGCTATAAATTTGTCTCTATAATGACTAGTAATCAGCTTCACTATAATGGAATGGATAAATAAAACTGCCCACAATTGCTTGATTGGTTTGTCGCTTGCGACAATTGTATCTGACTAGTAAGTATTGCAACTACAACGGAATGGCTAAATAAAAGTACCAACAACTGCTGGGTTTTGGATTATCTCATGTTAATTGTATCTGACTAGTAAATGTCGTAACTACAACGGAATGGTTAACTAAAAGTGCCCACTTCTTATTTTATCAGGATGACTATCTATACCTGACTAGTAATTGGTGTAACGATAACCGAATAAATAAAACTGCCAACCGTGTGAGTTCCTCGGTTGACTTCCTCGTTTGGTCTCGAGGGGGAATATACCAGATGGGTTTGTTTGGTGGTAGCTTCAGGTTGGATCGAATAGGTCTTTCTTACCCCTCTCTGATAGCCGCCAGTTGAATCGAGTCTCTATAGGTTGTTTAGTGCGTGCTGCCGCTGCCGCTTCAGTCCACCATACCTATGTAGGCGAGGACCGCCGAATTCTAGACTCGCCGTGTACTGGCCTCAGTACTGACGGCTCCTCTTTTTCCTTTGTCCTTTGTCGGCACCCCTTTTGTTTAAGCATGTTTTGAGATCGACGTCGTTAGCAGGGTTACCCTACCGGCTTGGCCTGGGCAGGGTTATGGACGCCATTGGTTATTCTTCAGGGCTCTTAGCCCCATTTGCATCTTGTCCGTAGTCGGACGCTCTATCATTTTCAAGGTGATTTGGATCTTTGTATATTATATTTGTATTCTTGACTCATGGAGTCGTGTTGTATATATATCTGTTCTGTGGGTCCCATCGAGGACTGTTGTGTAATGTTATTACTTCATTTTCCACCCGCACGAAAGTGCCTGGTGGGCACCTTTGAATCGTTTCTATGCGGTTTTGGCGGGTTTCGCTAAAACTTGCATAGGGTCGATTCTGAGGGCGTTATAGCTACACTAGCGCAAATCAAAAATTTCTACCGCGTAAACCAGGATTACTGTTGTCATAGATCTCGGGATTACCACTAGACGCGTAGTTGCGAAACTTGATGAAGCGCATCGAGGTAGTGTATATGTTCTACGTCTCCTCCTTGTCCTCGTCCCACGAGCAGCTCCTTTTACGCGGCTCGTCCAAGTGTCACACATGCAGCACCTATGAGGTATCCACACGTGCGGGGTGTAAGTGTTAGACGTCGGACTGCTAGGTCTGCATGCGTAACACAGACGTGAGGAGTGGCGGCTGGATGGATTGCTCAACCCTGGTCAGCTCGCCCCACCCTCTCTTATATAGGCGTCCCTAGTGGGCTTCTACATTAGTAGCCCATTAGTAGCCTAAGCCTGGTCTAATTCGGATCTAATCCTCATTAGGCTTCCAGCCCCTTAAGTGTGTGACCCTATAGGTTCATATATGTATAGACATGACACGGATATACTTATTCTGTCAATAGTTGGTAGCAGCCTCTAGAAAGATGTGCCAACTCCTAAACGCATACAATGATCATTCGGACGAACCATCACAAGGTTAAGTACATGTATTTCCCTTTGCCTCACAATATTTGGTCTAGCTCCAAGCTGACCTCTCTTTCTCGATACTGTGATTCGGAATCCCTTTACTAGGTTAACTTTTAACCATATGTAGCACGGCCATGCATTTCTGGATTCAATCACTCGAGGGGCCTAGAGATATATCTCTCAAATAGAGAGGGGCAAATCCCATCTTGATTGACCAATGTCTTGCAGCATGCTTCAGGACAAACCCGAAAGCTACCTTTATAACTGCCCAGTTACGGAGCAGCGTTTGATAGCCCCAAAGTAGGTCGATCCACATCTCAAGTACATGTGACAATCTCAGGTCTAAGGACAAAACGTACACGATGTGTAGAGAGAGCTACAAGTCTAATTGCCAGTCTCAAGTTGGGTCAGTCCAACCCCATGTTCATAACATGTGTCCACTTCATTGGTTTGACATCTCCATGTCTATGACTTGCGAAACATAGTTATCAACCAATTGATGTGCTAGTCTAATATTCATGTGTGTCCTCACATGAACTCCGACTAGGGACAACTATTTGATAACCATACAAGTAAAGAGTTTCACAAACAATTCACGTAATTGCCAATCAATACAAGTTGCCTGATATGGATATACAAGAAACATTACAATTACTCATGGATCCATATGAAATATAATCATCTCTATGATTGCCTCTAGGGCATATTTCCTTCAGTCTCCCACTTGCACTAGAGTCAATCTAAAATGTATCTAATACCAATTGCTCTTTTGTGCGCTTCATGCGCAGGCTGCGGGAGAGGCTTAGTCAAGGGATCAACAACATTTGAGTCTGTATGTATTTTGCATATCATTTCACTACCATCCTCAACGAACTCACGAATCTGATGGTAACGCATGCAAATATGTTTGTTCTTCTGGTGTTGTCTAGGTTCCTTGGCTTGTGCAATAGCACCATTGTTGTCACAATAAATGTCCAAGGGATTGGACGCGCCCTGAACCACATCGAGAGCAATCAGGAAATTCCTAATCCAAATAGCTTCCTTTACAGCCTCTGAGGCAGCAATATATTCGGCTTCTGTTGAAGAGGAGGTAACCGTATCTTGCTTGGAACTTTTCCAGCTCACAACACCACCATTCATGACAAACACATAACCTGATTGTGATTTGGGGTCATCTGAGTCATTAAGGTAACTCGCATCTGTGTAACCCTTTACACTGACTTCATTCTCACCTCCATAAACTAGGAACACATCCTTAGTCCTTTTCAATTACTTAAGTATGTTCTTTACCGTTGTCCAGTGACCTTCACCTGGATCAGCCTGGTATCTACTCATAACTCTTAGAGCATAGGAAACATCTAGGCGAGTACATATCATTGCATACATGATGGATCCAATAGCTGAGGCATATGGAACCCTGCTCATGCGCTCACGCTCATCAGTAGTCGAAGGACACTGAGTCTTGCTGAGTTTAATGCCATGAGACATGGGCAAGAACCCCTTCTTAGCCTCTTCCATGCTGAACCGTTTAAACACGTTGTCAATGTATGTACTCTGGCTTAATCCTATTATCCTTCTTGATATATCTCTATAGATCTTGATGCCCAGAATATATGTCGCTTCTCCTAAGTCCTTCATCAAAAAACTATTTTTCAATGAGGTCTTTACAGACTCGAGCATAGGAATGTCATTTCCAATCAGCAATATGTCATCTACATATAAGATTAGAAATACAAGTGCTCTCCCACTTTCCTTATTGTAAACACAAGGTTCTTGTTCATTTTTTATGAAGCCAAACTCCTTTACAACTTCATTAAATCGAATGTTCCAACTCCGAGATGCTTACTTTAGCCCATAAATGGACTTTAGAAGTTTGCATACCTTTACAGCATTGTTTGGATCGACAAAACCTTCGGGCTGCATCATATACATGTCCTTAGTAAGGATTTCATTTAAGAAAGCCGTCTTGACATCCATCTATCATATTTCATAGTCGAAATGTGCATCAATGGATAGAATGATCTGTATAGATTTAAGCATCGCTACGGGCGAGAAAGTCTCGTCGTAGTCAACTCCTTGAACTTGTCAAAAACCTTTTGCAACAAGTCGAGCTTTATGGATGTGAACATTTCCATCCATATCAATCTTCTTCTTATAGATCCATTTGCACTCGATGGCTTTAAAACCATAAGGCAGGTCGACCAAGTTCCAAACTTGAATGTATCCCATGGACTCTATCTCGGATCTCATAGCGATCAGCTATTTCTTAGATTCTGGGTCCACCATCTCTTCTGCATAGGTCACAGGCTCATCATTGTCTAACAATAATAATTCCCGCGCTTCATGGAGCCTCGCCGACATTCGTGGTTGTGGTGCTTCTATTGCCACGGGTTCCTCAACTTGTTCTGCTACAATATCATCACTCGTAGACGCATCCCCGACCGTCTCATCTTGAACTTCTTCAAGTCACACTGACCTTCCACTCGTTCCCTTTGTGAGAAACTCTTTCTCTAGGAAAACACCGCTACGAGCGACAAACACTTTGCCCTCTTCTCGGTTGTAGAAGTAATACCCTAAGGTTTCCCTCGGATATCCCATGAAAATGCACTTATCCAATTTGGGTGTTAGCTTGTCCGACTAAAGTCGCTTGAAAAATGCATCACAACCCCAAATCTTTAGAAAAGACAAACTGGGATTCTTTCCAGTCCACATCTCATATGGTGTCTTAACTACGGATTTAGATGGTATCCTATTAAGTGTGAAAGTTGTCGTTTCTAGAGCGTAACCCCAAAATGATAATGGTAAATCTGACTAGCTCATCATCTATCGAACCATGTCCAACAAAGTTCGATCGCGCCGTTCGGATACCCCGTTCCTTTGAGGTGTTCCGGGCGACGTGAGTTATAGAACAATTCTGCAACTCTTAAGATGATTGCTAAATCCGTGACTCAAATATTCACCTCCACTATCAGATCGCAAGGCCTTTATTTTCTTGCCACGTTGATTCTCTACCTCACTCTGAAACTCCTAGAAATTTTCAAAAGTTTCAGACTTATGCTTCATCAAGTAGACATAACCATATCTACGGAAATAATCAGTGAAAGTAATGAAGTAGTGATATCCTCCTCTGGCCGTCATGCTCATTGGTCCACATACATCAATATGTATGAGTTCCAACAAGTCTGTCACTCTCTCGGGTAAACCCAAAAAAGGCGACTTGGTCATCTTTCCAAGTAAACAAGCCTGACATGTCTCGAATGATTCAAAATCAAACGAATTTAGAAGACCATCACCATGGAGCTTCTTCATGCGCTTTTAACTTATATGCCCCAAACAACAATACCATAAATAGGTAGGACTCAAATCATTAGGCCGGAGACTTATAGCACTAACATTGTAAATAGATGCATCATCAAGATTTAAAATAAATAACCCATTCACAATGGGAGCATCAACCATAAACATAGCATTCTTAGAGATTACACAACCATTGTTTGCACTCGTGAATGAATAACCATCCCTCATCAAACATGAAGGTGATAAAATGTTTCGACCCATACTAGGAATGTAATAACAATTATTCAACTCCATAATAAATCATAACGGAAGGTGAAGTTGCATGACACCGACGAATAATGCAGCAACCCTTGCTTTATTTTTGTTGGGGAGGCAACCCCGGATAGGGTCAAGACAGGGGAAGACAAAAGGAGTCTCCCTTGTCTTATGCCGAGTTATTGTATATATCGGCCGAGTCATGTAGAAGTCGGCCAAGATAAGCATGGCCATGACACCTACAGAAGGAACAGTGCCTTATTCGGCCGACATACGAGTTAAGTCGGCCGAGTAAGCCTGAATAACTTGAATGCAGGTGAAGGCCGAGCCGAGTTATGCGATACAGGGCCGAATAACATGAAGCTTGCAGGAGAAGGAGGTGCCTATAGTCAAACCCAAGTCACGGGCTAGGAATAATCTGAACAGAGCCAAGCACTAAGGACAAGGAGCAGAGCGGCAGAAGGGCAGAAGGAGGTCACGAGGTGACAGTCATGGAGCCCGAGGCGCGCAGGTGGGATTCCCTGGAACATTGTCGTCGTTAGAAGGGGGGCATGGAAAGGAGGTCGCCGAGTTATCATATTGGGACAAGCATATTCCTCGAATATGCTTGCCATGTCAGCCCTAGAGGAGCCAAGGCACCCCTTTATAAGGGGAGACGCGGGATCCTGAGGAGGATCGATTGATTCTATGCCGTAAGGCTCGTATAGTAGCTCTCTTCTTCTTGCAAACAGCTCGAGGAGCACTTGTAGTCCTAGAGAAGAGAAATAAGGATCTGCATGTTAGCCATTTGAGTGTAGAAGTAACTACATCTTCCCTCCCTAGATCCCTCTAGCATCCATTGGCCCCATACTTTAGCCTACCCATGGCATCTTCCATGCCACCACCACGACAGTTGGCGCCCACCGTGGGGCCAGCAGCGGTGCTAGCTGGAGTCAACATCCGGACGGGAAACTTCATCCACACCGGCGAGCGTGTTGTCGCTGTCTTAGTCCAGAGATTTGATCTCTGTGACTATGCCAGCGATAACGCAGGCAGCTTCACGAGGAAAACTCCTCCGTGCAACGGGGTCTTCATCAACTTGGGCACGCACCAGATCTACGTCGCGTCGACACCTCTTGCGTTTATCCTCACCAAGTTATTGATGCAGGAGAGCCTCCCCTCAGCGCCGCAAACGGTCCGCGTGGAGCACGCCCCGTCGGCAGCGTCGAGGTGATGGTCGCAGCCGGGGAACAGACGGCAGCAGCAGGCGCTGGATCAAGCAAGGAACCAGCGGCAGAGAGAGGCTTAGAGGCGCAGAGCCCCATCGTGGTTCTAAGCGAGCACGGCGGAGGAACAGAAACGAGCCGCCGCAGGAAATCTAGAAAATAGCAGATGCGCCTAGAGAAGGAGCCTAGTGACGAGACTGTAGAAAAAATCACCGGCGGCAGCACCGGAGCAAGCGCACGGCGATGATGTCGTCGGAGCTGAAGAACGGCAGCATCGCCATCAAGAAGATCGACGATGGAGAGAGCACCGGAATGCGCAGAAGAGCGGCGGCGCGAGGAAGAATATGAGGGAGAGCGGAAGGGTAAAAGTGAACTGCCCAAACCCCTCTCCCCTCTTTATAACCACGCCACGGTAACCGTGGTGAGATCGTGGATACGCCACGATACCCACATAACCGCGTGTATCGCGAAACCGTGAACAGCTAGTGGAGCCATACCCCAGGCCACACGGCACAGGAGAGGATCGGGCCTACTGACCAATGCAGTACTCGAGGCGTCACTGCGCCGACGCGACGGGCGTAGTAATCACTGTAGCTTGTCAGTGGACACTGTAGAGGAACAAAAAACTAGAAGAGCAATGATGAGTGCTACACGTAGGACGAGGCATGCACAAGAAGCTGCGCAGATACCTCGAACAGGAAAAAGTAACTCGGGAGTAAGGAGAAATGAATGTTGGGAAACTGATGTGGCCCGACCGAGGTTACAAGCAGGACCACACCAGCTTCGGGGACTAATGTTGGGGAGGTAACCCCGGATAGGGTCAAGACAGGGGAAGACAAAAGGAGTCTCCCTTGTCTTATGCCGAGTTACTGTATATATCGGCCGAGTCATGTAGAAGTCGGCTGAGATAAGCACGGCCATGACACCTACAGAAGGAACAGTACCTTATCCGGCCGACATAAGATTTAAGTCGGCCGAGTAATCCTGAATAACTTGAATGCAGGTGAAGGCCGAGCCGAGTTATGCGATACAGGGCCGAATAACATGAAGCTTGCAGGAGAAGGAGGTGCCTATAGTCAAACCCAAGTCACGGGATAGGAAGAATCTGAATAGAGCCAAGCACAAAGGACAAGGAGCAGAGCGGGAGAAGGGCAGAAGGAGGTCATGAGGTGACAGTCATGGAGCCCGAGGCGCGCAGGTGGGGTTCCCTGGAACATTGCCGTTGTTAGAAGGGGGACACGGAAAGGAGGTCGCCGATTTACCATATTGGGACAAGCATATTCCTCGAATATGCTTGCCACGTCAGCCCTAGAGGAGCCAAGACACCCCTTTATAAGGGGAGACGCGGGATCCTGAGGAGGATCGATTGATTCTACGCTGTAAGGCTCGTGTAGTAGCTCTCTTCTTCTTGCAAACAGCTCGAGGAGCACTTGTAGTCCTAGAGAAGAGAAATAAAGATCTGCATGTTAGCCATTTGAGTGTAGAAGTAACTACATCTTCCCTCCCCAGATCCCTCTAGCATCCATGGGAGACACGAAAATCCACTTCGCCTTTCTGCACTTCTCTAGTCCTTACTAGCCCCTGCATCGAATTGAAAATATGAGCAACCAATCCGGTATCAAATACCCAAGAGTTAACATAATAATCAGCGAGAAGAATGTCCACAACATTTACAACAAGCGTACCTGAGTGGGAAGTACTCTTACTTCCACTCTTCTTCAAAGAAGCTTGGTATTTGCTGAAGTTTCTCTTCCAGTGGCCATGGTCATGACAGAAGAAGCACTCAGTGTCATCTGCAGGTCTAGACTTTTGCTTGGCTGCAGGCTTAGGGATCGTATCCTTAGCCTTGCCCTTCTTATTCGACCAAGAAGTACCCTTTTTCTTAAAGCTAGGCTTGTTTTGCATAGTCGTCACATGGCTATGCCCTGCACACTTCTTCATCTCACTTTCTGCTGTTTTTAGCATCCCACATAACTCATTAAGGCCCTTCTCCACCCCCATGCATATGGTAGTTCGAAATGAACTGCACATATCTAGATGGAAGAGACGCCAAAATGAAATCAGTAGCCAACTCTTGGCCTAGTGGAAAACCAAGCTTCCCAAAGTCTGACTGTAACCAAACATTTCGATTACATGGGGGCTTACACTTGCTCCCTCCGCCAGCTTGCATTCCACAAAGGACTTGGTGACATTGTACCTCTCGGTCCTGGCTCGAGTATGGAACATGTCCCTAAGCGCGACGATCATGTCGTACGCTTCCTGATCCTCAAACTTCTTTTGGAGTTCAGGTTCCATGCATGCAAGCATAAGACAGCTAACCTCAAGAGAATCATCACATGCTCTCTTGTAGGCATTCTTGAGGGAAGCAGATTCATTTTCAGCAGGTTCATCGGGGATTGGGGTATCCAGAACCGTTTCCTTTTTATCATACCTGAGAACAACTCTCAGGTTACTGACCCAGTCCGAATATTTTGTTCCATTTAGTTTATCTTTGTCAAGAATAGAACTCAAAGAAAAAGGTGATGCAGTGTTCGGTGCCATTGATCTACAACAGAAAACATGCAAAATACTAAGCCATGTAACCATGAAAGAGTAAAACATATTAAACAATTTAATATCATATACTCCCACTTAAATCAATATCCCTCTATTGATACTAAGTGATTCAAGATCCACAATTAACAAGTCGACTAGTGAGCTTTAGCATCACTGCTAGAAGAAAAGGCAAATCGGTAAGCAACTCTTGCTAATCATATCACATATGACTCTTGTTGTTGGGTGACATCTCTATGTCTAAACTAGGCGCCCAACCTTTATGCTCCAAGGTCCTTAATTGTTAAGATGACCTTGTCAAGTTCACCAACCCTTATGCGTGTAGGTATCCGATACAGACCCATCCAGCCAAGAAAAACCGCAGCACCCTAATTTCATAGGCCCACCAATGATTGTACATGACATAGGATGGTGCAAGGTTTGGTTGGGACGGCATGGTTTAACTTAAACTTTGTGAGGGATCGTTCTACTTCTATCATCTAAGCATGCATAGTAGTAAAACGCATAAGAATAACATTCACATAGATGTGACACAGTATGGCCCATTTTCTCATGGTGATCTCCATCGCCATAGAACCTGTCCACCATGATGATCTCCATCTTCATGTTCCATGTGAGCCATCCTCCAAGTGATGAGTCCTCCAAGAACTAATACAAGCTATTACTCCTAATAGCTAGTAGTCAAATTACATATTATTAGGATCATTACAAGTTGGCACACGGGCCATTACAATAAATTAGATCTAGGTTCCAATTCGATCAATCATATTGATCTTCGCGTGATTCAATAGGATTTATGTTTCACTGTCTACCCTGATGGCGAAAACCGACCGGTAGGGGTAAGTCGTTCGACGACCTCAGAATCACGATCACGGAAAGCAAGATCATAGATCAATCCTGAATCACCGCCATATAAATGATCACATCATTCATATCAATCTACATATCACCATATGCAAACATCCCAAACCTATAACTGAATAGCATCGGATCTGATACCACTAAAGGGATACAGGTAGGCTACACTAGCGCAAATCAAAAAAAACTAGATCCACCTCGTCCCCTATCACCATCACATCCGGACCTCTGGCGCCGAACAGGGATGGTCGGGAGCCACAGCCGCCACTTCATAGGAGTTGGAGGCGCCATGTAGCCAACGTCTAGCCCGGCTGTCTGGCATTCCCTGGGCCAGTGCGCTCGGTACGACGCCGTCGATGGCGGGCTGGAGGTGCGAGCACCGACGGATCGGTCCGACAACCTATGAGATAGGATGGACTTCACTCCTGTGGTGGAAATCAAGGCGGGGTGGTGGCAGATCGGCTGATTTGGTGCGGCGGCGTTTCGGGAGAGGTAAGAAAGAAGCATGGGAAGGGAGGAAGCAATGAGGATTGAGTTGGGATTCGGGAAGAGAGGCAGATCCACCTGTAGTTTTTTTGGCATAAGAGAGCACTCGGTCGCTATATCGTGGGCCAGGATCATGGATAGGCCCAATTCTCGGTCAGAAAGAAACCTTGACTGTTGTAGAAAAAGTTACACCTTACCCAAATCAACAACCAAGATATCTTCCATCCAAAGATCCAACGGATAAGAATACATATGTGACACCCCCGGGATCAGGGCTAAACAAATCCCAGATCTCCGTCTGACATAGGCTTAACCTTGAGCTCGAGAATATCCAGTGAAGAATCGGTAACACGGCAGTGACCCTACGACACAAAATTTATTATAGCAAGCTCATAACTGAGCAGAGAACCAAATTATTACAAGCAGAGGTCACTGACCACAAACATCAAACAACGGAAGGAAAATTATGCTATTAAATATAGCAAACTTAACAAATGGCCTAAGAGGCCTGAAGCATAACGATGACGTCCCAGCCCATAGATTCCAGGCTTCCGGCCGGGAACCCCAAGCTACTCGTCGATGTCGATGTAGTACCACAATGATCTTTAGAGAACACTTACTCTACCAAAAGTATCAACAAAGCAAGGGTGAGTACAGGGTGTACTCCGCAAGTCTTATGGCTGGTGGAGCTCTTCTGCATCAAGCCACTTTTAGTTTACAAAACAAGAGGGAGAAGAAGCTCGTCTAGTCAGAGTATTTTAAAAGGGGATAAGAGAGCGATGTCTCCGAAATATTGATCATCATCTTTTGATATCCACCGAATCATCATCATCTGAACTAGGATCACCCCCTCGTACCCATGAGGAAGCATCCTTAACAAACATTAGTTGCCAAGTTTTACGATTAGGTTCATGTTCTCTATGATCATCACGTCCGTTCCCAAGTCGTCCATAACCATGGACACGGCTTTCCGAAAGATTATTACCCTGCAGGGGTGTACAACTTTACCCACACGTACTAACCTTCTCTTAATGCCAGAATCATTAGCCCTCTTCCTTGGAAGGCAGGCAGAGGATGGTTAGACACGACATTTACCTTGCTTTCGTCGAGACCATGAGTCACACAATAAGTATGGTTCTGTCGTAACGGGTCAAATCCCGAAGCCGGTAATTAAAGATGTGAGGCGATGTTGGTTAACAAGGGCTCCATCGACCCCAAGCAACCCGGTCCACGCTTACCTACCTGTTATGAATGCACAAACTTCACCCGGCAAATCTTTCAAAATATTTTCTATGCATATGTCGAATGGAACGCCCGAACTATGTGACTCATGGAATCTAATAGGCAAGTTAGTCACTCGTGGGGTTTTCCAGGCCCCGTGTGGTTGTACGCTCGTCTTGGTTCAAGAGGCAAGAACATCGGGTCCTAGTGGTGGCGAGCATGGGACTACAAAAACCACATCCCACCGTGGCCTCCCATACAAGCCTTAGCATGTTTAATCTCATAGCACTGATCTCATCTCATCATGTTCTCCTGTCATACTAGATTCTCTGCATCCGATACATCATCTGGATGGACCAGACTCAAAAGTTATGCATGGCTAAGCAGAGACACATAATAGCTCTAGCAGTGCACACAAGCCAAACCTAGTTATGCTAGGAGCAGTGGATCAGGTAGTATAAGCTCAAAGGGAGTATGCAATAGATAGGATACTTATCTATCGATAAAAGACCACAGTAGAATCGTATGCAACATGGCAAGAATAGAAATGCTTTCGAAATCATAGGATCATATCATGGTGAGGCTATGCTTGCCTTTGCCAGTTGATAAGAGATAAACAGATCTTCGGGAGCCTTGTACTTGACTTGTTATAATTGGTCAAGTATTGTTCTTCGATCTTCGACGGTGTTGACCTCGGTCTTCGATCTTGATCTCGATATCGTATTCTACAGGGAAGAACCAAACACCAGAAAGAGAGGAAACAATCAACACATGGCATCTATGTAATGCTCAATCAATAATGATGATATGACAAGTTAATTTGCATTGAATTGAAACCCTAAAGCATGCTCGACAAATTAATCGGGGTTCCGAGGGGCGCAAACCCTAATTCGGAGAAAGTCCGGAACATATGAGAGGGTGCATTTGTTCTTCTAATTAAACTTGTCATGAAAGTTTATTAACAATGCATGATTATAGCTTAAAGTGGTAGGTTTCATTTTTCTGAACATTTTGATATATTATTTGTATTTTTCTGACTTATAAATTAAAAATTATTGAATTTACAATATTTAATCAATTTCTGGAATTATAAAACCTTTTCTTAATTAAAATAAAACTGGAAATACTTTTTACACCAGGGCTTATGCTAGCCCTAGAGACCGACAGATGGTCCCTAGGCTACCTCAGCATCCACACGCGCAAAGTGGGCTCAGGGGATTTTACACCGCTACTGGATCTAGCCAAAGAGGCTGACGGGTGGGACCGATGCCACGCAGGCAAGCCACGCAAGCGCCACGTTGGCTCGCCAGAGGGCGCGTCGGCCAGCGACGGTTGCCGGTGCTAGAGGGCGAGCGGGGACGCGTAACTAGTATAGCTCGAACCAGGCGAGCAAGGGAAACCCGTTGGTGGCAGCGCCGCCTCAGCGCGAGCATCATCCAGAGAGAGGTATGGATTTATATAGAAGATTGGAGGTGGTGCCCATGTCTCTTCGCCCATGCCAGAGTGTCGAAGCACGCGCGCAATGAAGTTAAAGGTGGAATCACTCAAGGATGTCCGGAGATATGCATGCTCGAGGAAGGTGGCCTTTGGGACTCGACAATTGTGGCTAGCTTTGAAGCAAGTGTAGTCGACAAGGTACACGGTTTTAGGACGGCGTAGGAGGTAGACAGTAACTATGGAGGTCAAAAGAATGGCGGGCAAGAATATGTGAATGGGACGGAGATGGGCACGGTGCTGGGGGAGAAGAAGCTCATCTATAGAGGAAACTCGTTGTGCAGCTCGTAGGAGGATAATGAAAGCGAGTAGTGTTGCCATGGTGGTGTCGGTGGCCTTGAGCAGGAAGCTGTTGGCGGCCATATTGTTTATTGGTTTGAGGCGCTTGAGATGAGGAAACAAGGTTATGCTGATGAGTCTTTTATAGAGAACGATCCATGTCACCAATGGAACTTTCTTGGTACCTTCTTTTCATTTTTCATCGTTTCATTTCATACAGAAGCTTGTACTGCAACATCGTGGAAGATATATGTATACATCGTAGGCTCATACCACATTCAAATCAAACAAAATTTCTGTTAGTAGATAGACCATACAGTGTTAGCTTCTAAACACTATTTTGACGCCATGTTTTTCATGTGGCAGAACTGCACAAGTGTGTGTAATACTACAACATCATGGGAGAAATCTGTATGTACCATCGGCTCAGACCACATCTAGATTAAACGAAATTCCGAGTGGTAGATGGACCATGCATGTCCACTTCTGAACAATATTTTGACACAATATTTTCCATGTAGTAGCATAAGAGTTTACAATATATAAACCATGCCTTTCACATGAGTAACAATGTCACTGTTTTGAACACAATTCCTGAGTAATTTTATAGTTCAGGCTGGAGGATTCGTGACGTCCTTCTTTCCATAGTAGGGTGACTTTGTTTCGCCATCAAAGGTAGCTTCCTGATAGGGTTGCAAGCGGGGCGGGCCTGCTGGCAGCCTTTTTGCCTAAGCTTTGTATGCACAGTACAAGTTAAAGATTAATTTCTATCGCTACATCTAGTACAGTTTGTACTAACCGTTCCATTTTGCGGGCTGAAGCGGGCCCTGCACCTGCACCCCTACTTCCTGAGGCTTATTACTCTAGAGTTGTGTATGCATATACGTTTGGTTTTTCTTGCAGGTTACTCTGGCAATCATTAACATGCATGAAAATCAAGTAAAGATGGGTACTTATTATTAGGGGTAAAGATGGAACATGCACGCTTGAGGATAAGTTGCATTTTAGGGAGATGTTGCCTTGTTCCTTTACTGCTCTTACCATGTTTTTTCTAATGATAAGTGATAGTGTTAGTCTGTTTGTCCAAACCATTAAATATACTTAATGGATTTGTAGATTCACTTGTTGATTGGTGTTGCTCTGTGATTTTTATGTACATATTCCAAAAACGATGTTGGTATTTTGACCAAGTAATATGTAGGGCGTTGACCTAGTTCTCCTGTATCGCAGTTCGGTGACCATTTATCTGTGATGAGATTGTATATTAGTACCAAAATGTGGCTTGAATATACTTTGAGTCAAGTACATGCTATCCTCAGACTTTACAAGACCCCAACCACCCAGGTGCGCAGCTTGATTTGCCGCCAAGTGTTAAACCTAACTCAAGATCAGTTGTCAGATCATCAATAAGATCAACCAGTAAACCGACAAATTGACAAGATTTATACATGAATTTTGCTCTAGAGGATGAGCATCTTGATATATAGGATGTATATGTAATAGTGTTCTAGGGTTCTGCAATAGTAAGCAAACAAAAATGGGATCCACCTCAACGCAGGAGTGGCTTGTAAAGTCCCTAAACACTGTAATTAGTTAACTGTAGCAGAAACAGCACAATCGACAACAGTTAAACATGCAACAAGTGGTCCATGGACACATCCTGGCTGTCAAAGCGGAGCAAGTCGAGCCATTGGCTGACCGAACATTTCGACAGTGCTGATTTTTGAAAGAACAGCTTGAGATAGCAAGCGGTCCGACAATGAGGAATATATTTCAAAATATGGATTCAGATAACAGGTCATGGCGCGGTGAACATCTTGCATATGAACAGGGCTAATTTATAGCTTCTAAGAAGTATAATGAACTGCTAGCTAGTGAGCTCAATCGTCTTTGCAGCTAATTACTGCAATTCTGCAATGACAAATAAAGGCAATCTCCATGTAATGGCCCCAAAAGAGGAATGATGTGGAACTCAATGGCAGCAAAGCAGCGAAGATCGATGATCTGACCAAACTAGTTGCGGAGAGCGCTCTGTGTCATGGATGTAAGTGATGGATGGATCCTAGCGGTCTTAAGTGATCGCGAAACACTTCTTCCTTCTGAATATTCCTCACCAAGAGGCCATCTTGGTCGCAAGTCATACTGCAGCAAACAAGAAACTGGTCAGGGAGGAACTAGCAAAACAGCCAGAATAAAACCTGCAAGTTCCGCACCAGGTTTTTAATACCCAGTGCAACACACTTTTCAGGCTGATTCAGATGTGCATGTGCCTACCATTCCCAGGTAACTAGAAAGCCAGGTGCTCATAGTCGCTAAATTAAATGACCAGGCTTCAACAATCATGCAAATTCACTTGTTTGTTTTTCTACTACTAAGACCCTAAGTTTATCAAACACTATTCAAACCAAGTTCAAGGATTTGTCGTGCTTTATTTTAAATCTTCAAACTTTGATGATGATGCGATTAGCATTAATTCTCTATTTACATTCTTTATGGACATACCAAATATTTTTATCCAAGAAATATTAAGCTTGACAATGAGCTGATTGTAGATCAAAATTAACAAGACCACCAAATAATGTGATGTAAAAACTCTTAGAGCTTAAAATGAGAAACAGAATAATGCTATCAAAAAACATAATGAAACTCCCTCTAGTGCAATTTAATCAGTTACTTTGCACACTTATTTTTTGAACTAATCCAGTATGCAGTTGATTCTATCAGCTGTGCATACTGTTTGGTTAGGTTACCTGCATATCATCCGACTCATCAGCAGGAGGTGGATCTTCAAATCTACCAGCAACAAAGTGCTCAATTCCAGTCCAAGCAATCATGACACCTACGCAAATAAAGGAACATAGCATATCTTACTAGTTCTATAGAATTATATGATAGTTATCACAATTACATGAAGAACTGAAAGAAAAAATAGCACAAATGGTCAAGGATAATTCAGTCACATGCTTCAAAACAAAAAGGGGATACAACCTAGGGTCTGGACTGAAAAACAAAGAACTGTGCTGAGTTGCATCAAAATAGATCTTGCATATTAGATGCTTTTACTGGCAGTATGATTGAACATTATTAACTATAGCTCAAAACAACAAACTCATTACCATTGTCAGTACAAAGACTTGGGGGAGGGCATACGAGCTGTAGGCCATTTTTCTCAGCAATGTGATTCAAGCGGGCCCTAACATACTGGTTTGATGCAACACCACCTGAAACAACCTTTAACAATTGAATCGATTAACGCGCTGGATGAATTAAGGAAGGTAATTGAATTTAACAGGAACAAGATATCTGGATTACAAAGTTTTTAATCGAAGGTTCCAACTTCAATGCCCATTCGACTGCTCGCTGACATCTATCCTCCAAATGTAGAACAGCAATTCGCTGAAAATATTAAAATATCAGAAACTTACAAGAGTCCTAATAGATAATGAGGACCAAATCCATGATACTGAACCTGGAAAGAGGCAGCAATGTCTGCCCTTAGTTGTCTGTCTTCTTCTGTGGCGGATGAAATGGGGATATCATCTGTGCACCTACAACGGTGTAAAAACGGCAGCACAGTTAACTAATAATCACAGGATAGCTGAACACCCACCCAACTTTAAGTGAAGCAGATTTCTTCATTCGGCGATAAATACATTAAGGCATTTATACCTCATTTGTTTGAAACAAACTGATATATTTGGTTAACTTTTTAGCTTACTTCGTATGTGGGCACGTTGGAAATGTTCAGTGTATCAAGGCATAATGTATTCAATAAATTAACTGTGTCAAACTGTCAACTGCTTGAAAGATGTAAGATGATTTCAGTAACAAAATATTCTACAATGTTTTAAGCGTCAGTTACATCACTCTCCCCACCAGTATTGTTGTTATTTGGTCCAAAAGAATGCTACTCTTGTACTAAATCAGCGACACTTATTATGGATCAGAGGGAGTACCACATATGTATGGCATTATTAGCACGAAAAGATTCCCAGTTCCAATAAAATGTAAATCTTGCTTAGCAAACATTTCCACCGCAGATCAGTGTACGTGAATAAGAGTTAACTGAGAAATACATGTATTACTATTGAGAGTTACAAATGAAGTTATCTTTGTCAACCTGAGGTGTAATGTCAAAATGAATGAATTACAAGGACGCATAAACAAGGAATAAACAGTATAGTAAATGGCAAAAGGCGAGGTTCTATTGAAGACACCAGCAGGTGTGTTCATCTTATGAAGAAGAGTAAACAAACAGTGCAACTAAAAGGGATGGCATATACATACATATTTCTGGATTCAATAGCCAATCGAACTTGAGTCTTGAGACCAGCATAAGAGAAATTGCAATCTTTGTGTTGTCGCATCGGAACCTTGACGTATAGAAAACGATAAGTAAGAATATCATGTTAGACTAAGATTCATGTTAAGTAGACACAATTTAGCTCCACAGCTGTTGTGGAAAAAAATACACCTACAAACTTACTCTGAAATTAATAGAGTTTGGATCACCTTCTAGGGCAAGCTCTTCAAGAGCAGGCCCACCACCTTTCCGTATATCAAGACCCAGCCATCTTGCTGACTTGTCATATGCCTCGCCAATTGCATCGTCTATTGTAGTCCCCAGTTGAACATACTCACCAAGGTTCTGAGCAAGAACGAGAAGATTGTGTCCTCCTGAACATATTGACTAGTTAGCACAACGTCATAAAGAAAATTCAGCAAACACAATTGTGACAGTGTCAGTATCAGAGTGAGCATATCTGCTACATTAGGACATATCATGCATGAACTTAGGCTGCAGAACTTTTGCATTACATTATTTTAAGTACAAAACTCAGAAATAGTGGATGGAAGTTCAATTTATATGAGTGAAAATATTTATCACATTTCTATGATAGCTGGCTTTAGACTCCAACAGGCAGGAAAAGAATGAACTCATATCTTCTATGGCATTATTTCTATCATAATTTACAACTGTAAGCTTATATTGAATCACAGATGATTAAGCTAGATCACAGTATAGAATGCTGAGACATAGTACTGTAATTAGCACATACCTGATATTAGAAGAGCCAAAAAAGGGTAATCGAGGTCCTTTTTCACTAGCCTGACAAGGATCAAACCACATTAATCCATAATTCAGTGAATGCAATATCGCTAGAAGCATGGGGAGACATGTATGCTGTTTTTATAGAGTAGAATTTAGTTCAATCTTTGAAGATCATATCACTAAAAGTAGTTCAGTTTTCACAGGTTTTGCTAACCTAGTTCAATGTCTCGATAAGTCCATAGCTATTATAAGGGGGAAACATAGTGTAGGATGCGCAAATAGTTTATAAAAGCAGATACACACAAATAAACACTTTGTGGATCTGATAAAAAATGCATGAAAGCATCTAATCTTGTGTCCTCAAACGAAAAAAAATCCTCTATAGCTTATTCTGTGTGATGTTGAACTCATCAAATAACTTGTGCATCATTTAAATAAACCAAACTTCTACTTTTCCAATGAAATAAAATGCAGAGGTTTTTTGCTTTTTCTTGAAAAAAGATGTCAGACTTCCAGTGATTACCTGGAAACTAATGCATGTGCCTCCATATGGTGAACTCCAACAATGGGCAAGCCAAATACTTTAGCTATTTTTCGAGCTTTCTGAACACCAACTGCAATAGAGAGGTCATTACACTCACATACAAAAAACATTAGAAAAAGTTAAACTTAATTACAAGCTTTAACCAAAGTCTTGCACTCACAAAACAGTAGAACAAACAATAAGATGGTATGCTTCCGGGTTCAAGGGTGTTCCCACATAAAACTGAAGACGCAGTGGTCCACTCAGCATTGCTCAAAAAAAGAAAACAACATGACCAATTCTGATTTAGTGGGTAAGTAAATAGTACTCCCTCCGATCCTAAATAAGTGTGACTGTTTTGAACTAGCTCTAGTTCAAAAAAGTGACACTTATTTAGGATTGGAAGTAGTATAGGATGAGTCCAGTTTTTGTCCTACAACTCTATACATGATAAGCTTGGTCCCTCAACCTCAAGTATTCGAAACTGTTTCCAATTTGTCTCCCTTGCCCCACCGAAAGCGGTTTTGATAATGATGTCGTGCTGTTTCGCAAACATGGTAGCCCATTCAGCACAAAACTTTGGGGGAAATTTTGGTGGAATAAAATTGAAGATATTTTGGAACCTCAGATAAAAATTAAAATCAGAGAAAGCAGATTAACTTTTTACAGATATTATTTGGAAACTTCTAAAAAACACCAGGAGATTAATAAAACAATGAATATTTACCGAAAATATGAGAATTTTAAAGACGGAAAACAGAAAAATGCTTTTGAATTTTGTCAAATACTAGGTTTTTTTCCAGAATATTTATGAACGTTATGCATTTTAAAAATTTCTAAAATATTTAATAAACTTTCAGGAATTTCTTTTATATATTTTTTGCTGATTGAACTGTCACGTTAGTGAAACCACAGCCAAGTCATTGTTACGAAATCCCTTTCAGTTTGGCAAGGGATCTAGACAGTTTAGACATTCGAGGGACGACGTTATCCGGTATAGAGTTGAGGAACCAAAAAATGTACCTTTTCCTATGTAATATGTCAGTTCAGTACGCGAGAAATCAGATAGTTACTAAAGACCAACTTGGCAGAAGAGTAGACTGTCTGCATGTAAGGAGTTACAAGGAAAGCTAAAGGGCTGACAGGCTAGTGATAAAAATGCACTACACCTAAAACTTTGACTTAAATACCACAAAGAAAGAAAATGAAGATCACATCCGACAGATGAAGCTTAAGTAGGCCCTTGTACACACAGTGTAAAACATATAGGTCATGGAAGCAACAAAAATTGGCTTTCCAAATCGTGATAATCACACACTCTACCATTATTCATCCTAGGCAAATCACAAGCCATATGAAAACATTTCCCTGAAAAAAAAATCCATATGATAACATTTGACACAACATGCACACTTCAAGAAAGTTAGCACTAAATTCTCCAAAACAGTTATCTAAGTGAATAACAAGATTCTTCGTTCTTGTTGGATTTAACTCATTTGGACCACTCTCACCACGCCTAAAACCTAATTGATAAGGGTATCCTATGTGCGTTACTTACAAATTTATATTTTTCTTTTGTGCAAATAGAGTTGAATTTGGTAACTAACAATCAGACATTTCCCTATTTTAGTAGCATGTAATGGTAAACCTCAGCAATTCGTATTTGTTTTAATCAAGATCAGAATAGCAAAAGAAGGGAACCTCTAAGGCATAGACTAAGTCCTGGTCCAACCGTCACGGCCACAGCAGAAAGATCGCTCTCTGACACATTTGCATCATCGAGTGCTTTCTGAACAACCTGCAAGACAAAGACATAGCAAACTATTAGCACAGACGCAGAAGAACTAAAGTGATCCATCTTCTTAAAGGAAGACAAACCTGATCAATTGCAAGGGCATGAGCTTCCTCCGCCATCTTAGGAGAGACACCGCCCCATTTCACAAGCAAATCTGACTTCCAAACACACGACAGTACGATCAGCAATGTGTAAATGATGCTACATTTGCGAAAAAATCCTGACCGCAATAGAATTAGACATGGAAAATCTGGAGAGAACGTGAACCGAAATGCAAATCCTTACTTGGGAAGCAATTGCTTGGCTAAGAATCTCCCCGTCGCCTCTAACCTGCAACGGACCGAAAGCATCATAGAGCCAGGCATTAAGCATAAAACCTAGAAGGTTCGACCACAAATAGAAGCGACTGGACATAAAGGGGGCAACAAATGAGTCATGCGTACCACGGCGGCGGCGGTGTCGTCGCAACTGGTCTCGATGCCGAGCATGAGGAGGTCCCGGCGGGTGGGGGTAGCATTGGAGGCCATGGTGGCGAGGGAGCGGGGAGTAGGAGAAGATGGGGAAGAAGATGAGGCCAGGAGGCTGCGGAGAAGAGGATAGCGAGAGGAGCGGAAGGGTATTGGTGGGGTTCGGAGGAGGAAGGTGGCGGCACGTGAAACCGGCGGCGATAAGATCGGGAGAAGGGCGGACGCCATTTTTCCAGGCTCTCCCTGTTCTAGCGTGTGACCCTGCAGGGGAGCATAATAATCAAATACGAAAACTTGCTGCTCCTGGTCGTGCTCCTGCAATGGGAGGAGAGAAAACTGAGCAAAGTGCAGAGGGGAAATTGCGTTCAGAGCAGGAGGGACTAGGGAGGCGCTGCTGCCCTGTGAGCTCAGGCCACCTCCGCTAACGCCCTCAGGCCGCCGCCCCAAAGCGCACACACGCGCGCCGCGCGCCGTTGCAAGGGAGATATGGAGAGAGAGGAGCTACCTGGGTGGAGGGGCCGCCGCCGCCGCTGTCCTAGCTCCGGCCGCTGCCGCCGCAGCACGAGAGGACGAGACAGGAAGAAAAAGATAGAATTTCTCTCGCGTGGTCCTTTTTTTTCTTTTTCTTTTTGGAGGAACCTCGCGTGGTCTGTTAATTAGGGGGAGGTAAAAGAAAGGGAGCTCGGCCGTGGCCCAGCAGCCCGCTGTGACCATATCCCCCAGGCCGACGTGTTCCGGTGCTCCGTCAGTGGTGTGCTCGCAGTCGCAGGCCAGGCCGAACGAACGTCAGGGTGCCGATCAGGACCCTACATCGGCAGATCGGCCGGCGTCGGGCCTGGAACTTCCGCGGCCAACGGGTGTGAGACCGTGATGACTTTCGCCCACCACCTGTTCGACCAAGGTCCAAACACAGACGAACTGAATAATAGTTCAGACTTGACTGAAACTAGTTCAGTCGTGTACAATGGGGCCATTCCAAAGTGAAACGAGGTTCCTGACGCCTATGCTATTGCTATGGATGGTTCTTGGCCATGTTCATATGCTGCATCATGGCGGCGAACAACCGCTGTCGAATATCGTGAGTGTGCCATGATTGCAGTAATGCAGTTGTTGATTCAGCCAGCATCAGGACTCGGTCCACGCCACGGTTCTTGCTCCCAAGGTTTGCCTGATGCTTTCTTCTTCTTCTAAAAGCTATTCTTCTCTAATACAAGTGTGTGCATATGTCGATTTAATCGTTGCCAGTACCATACTGACACTGACAGGCCCCGTGGAAGGAAAAAAGAAGTACTGACACTGACAGAGTCAGTCAACTATTATGGTCTTACCCGCAAAAAAAAACTATTATGGTCTTCTCTAAAAAAAATAAACTATTGTGGTCCTTCTTGACGCCATTTTTCAATCACGGTTTGTTTTATTATATGCCTACATGCCTACCTCAATGATTGGCTATATATTTATGCACCCTCCATCCTCCAATCCTGCACACCTGATCTGTTCATCACTCAACTCAGCTGCACTGTCAAAGGAGATCATAAAGCTGCTGTCTTCTCTTGGTACACTACGTTTTCCTACTCGTGGTAAGATTGGCAGAAATGGGTCGACATTACAGGTAGGTGTTGCAGCCTAAGCTTCCTTCTGTACTTCTTCTTGGAGTGCTGTCTTAGTTGGGAGTTTTCCAGGCTTCCGAAGGAGAGGAGGCTGTGGGCGATGGTCATATGGCTGGTTGTTTGCGGCGCGGCGGCTCTTCCCGGAGGCGAGCAGCCTCTGTCGAGGATCGCTATCGAGAGTGCGACCCTCGCCTTCAACGACTCAGTGCATGTCAAGGCGTCCCCTTTGGTTCTTGGGCTCAAGGTTAGTTAGCATGCCCTGATTTCTCACCACTCTTGTTCGACAGTTGCACAGTGATGTGATGGATTTACTAGTCTGTGGAGCTTCTGAAAAATGTCATCCTGCAGGGAGAGAACAGTGGATGGGTAGAGGTAGAGTTCTTCCATCCAAATCCCTCCAGTGACGACTGGATTGGTGTGTTTTCTCCTGCAAATTTTAGGTAAGAAATCGGTATTATCTGTCAATCTATTGCAGAATGAACTCGATCCACCTAGGCATTTGAAGGTGCATCTAAAATGTTACAAGGATGAATTCTTTTGTTGTTTGTGTCTTGTTTGAAACTCTCAGTGCTGCAATCTGTGAACCTAAAAAAAACAAAGGATTTGATCTTCTCTGTTTTCTTTTTTTCAGTGATGCAATCTGTGAGCCTGAAAATAACAGGCAGCAACCTCCAGTGCTCTGCACTGCACCTATCAAGGTTAGCATTCCCTGTCCTGTTCCATTTAGCTAATTCAGCTTCAAATATAGTTATATGTCAGGATTCGAACTCTGGGATCCTTTCATTTTGAACATGAACCTTTATCTTTGACATCTGCACTGCAGTACCAATTTGCAAAGTTCAGGAATAATGGTTATACCAAGTCTGGGAAGGGAAACTTGAAGCTTCAGTTGATCAACCAGAGGGAGGATTTCTCATTCGCACTATTTTCCGGAGGCCTCATGAAGGCAAAGGCTACACTGTATTTTCTCTACATAATAAAAACTCTGGTGTCCTCATATTCCCAAAACTAAAGAAATACCACTGCTGTAACAGCCCAAACTGATTGCTGTTTCAAACATGGTCACCTTTGTGAACCCCAAGGCACCTGTCTACCCACGATTGGCACAAGGAAAGTCATGGAATGAAGTAAGCTTGCCTATAAGTCCATCATTGAGATGGCATTTTTTAATTGGGTGACTGTGTTTTTCACGAGAATATGCTGTTGTATTATTCTTCTCAATTCGACATGGAAGCTAGTTATAGAAAATAGCTGTCTTCGGGTAATCTAAGGTAACTGTACTAACACTATTGTAGATGACAATCACCTGGACGAGCGGATATGATATTAAAGAAGCCGTTCCTTTTGTTGAATGGGGTGCAAAAGACGGGCCTCGGTTTCTTTCCCCAGCCGGAACATTAACATTCGACAAAAATAGCATGTGTGGTATGTCACTATTTCCTATTCTTCATAGAGATAAAATGAACATTAGGTACTTGTAGTTCAGAATTTAAACTGTCAAGATAACTAATAAATCTGCTCATATGGTCTCTTAAGGTCATTTGTTTTTCTTCCGTATCTCCTGAATCGACCACTTACTTCTAACCTGCACATGTAGGAGCACCGGCTCGAACTGTTGGTTGGCGCCATCCAGGTTATATCCATACTAGTTTCCTGAAGGAACTGTGGCCAGATTCGAAGTGTGTGATCTATCTTGCCTGTTTAACCTGTTTTGGAGATGTGATACATCCAGTTACTGTACTAAAAAACCGGTACTTTTGAAAACTTGCAGGTATACCTACAGGCTCGGCCATAGATTGCCAAACGGTACCAACATCTGGAGCAAGTTGTATAGCTTTAAAGCATCACCTTATCCTGGACAGGATTCCTTGCAACAAATTGTCATATTTGGAGACATGGGAAAGGTATATTATTTTGTTCCTGACTATCTTAGTTTCATTTCACGGTTTTTTTTTGTAATAACTGCATTTTTAATTATAGTAATTATTTCGTCAAATTTTGTACTAGCAGTAATTCTTCTTTCTCACACTTTTTTGTCTTCAGGCAGAGGCGGATGGTTCTAATGAGTTCAATGACTTCCAGCCAGGATCACTAAACACTACAAATCAGATCATTAGAGACCTAGAAAACATCGACATGGTAGTTCACATCGGGGACATTTGCTACGCGAATGGCTACTTGTCTCAGTGGGATCAGTTCACCTCCCAGATTGAACCAATAGCATCGACCATACCATACATGATTGGCAGGTCAGTTTAGTATATTATTTCTGAACTTCCTCTGTTTTCCAAATGTGTTACTGTTTTGTAACTACAAGAATGGACATTTGTGCAGTGGTAATCACGAAAGAGACTGGCCCGGAACTGGATCTTTCTATGGAAATCTGGACTCTGGTGGAGAATGTGGTGTTCCTGCGCAAACTGTATTCTACACTCCAGCCGAGAACCGCGCGAAATTCTGGTAAATGTGGTGGCTCGGTTAGGCGATAAATCTTCCTTGTAAGATATCATCTCTGAAATTTACTGACAGATAAGCTTTCGCGCTTCAGGTATGCGACAGATTATGGCATGTTCAGGTTCTGCATCGCCAACACAGAAGAAGATTGGAGGCCAGGCACCGGGCAGTACAAGTTCATTGAGCAATGCCTGTCGTCCGTCGACAGGCAGAAGCAGCCGTGGCTCATCTTCCTGGCGCACCGTGTTCTTGGTTACTCGTCCTGCACTTACTACGAAACAGAGGGCACGTTCGAGGAACCGATGGGACGAGAGGCGCTGCAGGAGCTGTGGCAGAAGCACAAGGTCGATCTCGCCTTCTACGGTCATGTCCATAACTATGAGAGGACATGTCCAGTGTATCAGGTATGTCTCTAGCTAGCATTTGCATCAGATTGAAGATTTCATGTGGTGTATCGCATTTGCATCAGAATGGCAAGGTAATTGCTATTGCCGATGATTCTAGAGTGAAATGTTAGTTTTCAGATATAACCTTACATATCCTGTTTCGATCTTTATAACTGGTTGTAGGGCCAATGTGTCGCCGATGCATCGGATCACTACAGTGGCCCGTTCAAGGCAACGACACATGTGGTTGTGGGTGGTGCTGGCGCTAGCATCGCGGATTCAGAATTCACCACTTCAAATATCCAATGGAGTCACTTCAGGGACTTCGACTTCGGATTCGTCAAGCTCACGGCCTTCAATCACTCATCCCTGCTGTTCGAGTACAAGAAGAGCCGTGACGGCAATGTATACGATCATTTCACCATCTCGCGTGACTACCGAGATATCCTGGCTTGCTCCATCGACAACTGCCCAAGGACTACACTGGCTACTTGATTTCCTTTATTTTTTTGAACGGGAAAAGGGTGCAAGAACACACTCTAATTTATATCAGCTCAGAAACATTGTACGTCGTGTATTATTTGATGTCCGTGTGTCTATAGAGGATCTCCACATCTGCTTAGCGCGGGTGGGTTGTGGAGATCATTAAAGAACTTTCGGCACTGCTTGATTTTGCTACTGCCAGCCTTTTTGTCTGTAATCAACATGCCTATTAATCAGTTCTTGTGTCTTCTTGGATGGCTTTCCTTTTCCTATTCAATGTAGTAACTGTTACTTTTCTGTTACTTTAGAGAAAGAGATAAAATATTTCGAGTTCCCTACTCTGTGGATAGTCAATTTATTTTGGAGTATATCACAGCTTGGAAAAAGGCTTTACAATTTTCATCATAAATTTACGTTGCCTTTTTTCCAAGGGATATACTGGGAAGTTCTACTGCCCAAAAATGAATAGGATGAACAAACCAGCATATGCAGCCATATGCACTCACCTGGGCTGGAAATGCAAACAGGCAACAATCAAAGTCCTGCACATTGCCCACAAGATTTGTCCAAAGGAAAAAAGAAGCAATTCATGATGTTAAAAAGTCCATAGCGTATTCACATAATTCATTTGAACTTGCGGCTGCGTGATAACAATGGTCCAAGCAAACTGATTCAACCATGCAATTCGTGATGTTAAAAGTCCCTAGTGTATTCACATAATTCAGTTCAACTTGCGGCTCCATGACAGCAATGGTCCATGCAAACTGATCCAACCACGCAATTCGATTACAGTTCAACGACACAAGGCAGCCACAAACCACACATGGTACGGTAACATAACATTGTTCACGCCAGTTCCGTAGCTGGACTTCATATAATCGAAGAGGATAGCTACGTGGGCAAAGTTCAGATGCAGCAGAGCCTTTCATGGCAAACACTCTACCAGCTTTAGCCCCCACCAACTTGACGCTTCCAGGAGTCCTCCACAATGAGCTCATCGACTCCCCAGTCCTCGTAACTATTTCAAAACAAAGTAAATAACAATGAGGCCATATAGTACATGATACGCAACAAGAGAAGTGACTATTGGCTTCTCCTTCAAGTCTCACCTTCCATCGGGTAAGTACCGCCTAATCGTGAAGGGGATCTTACGTGCTCTCAGTTCTTTCATGGCAATCTGAAAACAAACACACTAGAATCAGCAGAGCAGCAAATTTTACAACCAGAAGTGAGTCTACATTTTCTAGTGAGCTACAGAAACCATCTGGGGAGTGCTTGTAATGAATTATTGACAAGTGAGGTCAAGATTCATTTCATTTTATTCACAAAAAAGTTTCATTTCGTTTCATTTATCCTTTGCTCCTACTAAACATATTTATCATTCACAGTTTCATTGCTCTTAACAAAAACTATTCAGGTTTTTTTGTTCTTATAAAACAAAACACAAACTGTAAACTAAGGTTCCAGAGAAAGGAAAGAACCATAGACAAGTAGCAAGGATGTCCTTTTGGTATAAAATAGCTACATTTACATATGTAAACACATCCTTTGCTGTATTACAGTATGGATTTCCTTATAAAGCAAATAGCTAGATATAACATTACAAGGAAATTAGATTACATTGTAACACAGAAAAGGGTGTATGTAATGTATGCCCGTGTAAAATCCCAATGCATATAACAGCACATAAGTATATTTCCTTGTCAATGGCACATTTAAGCTTCAAAATAACAAATGCATAATTAGATACAATATTAAAAGCAAGCATTCTCATAATCCAGTAGAAAAATAGTATTCATAACTTCATCAGTAACTTGGGCGATCCCTGAACCAGTAGTCTTAAGAGCATAGACTATCAATTGTTCAGCTATCGAACATATGTATATTAACAAATTCATAAATACTTCCAACAATACTGGATATTCATTATTAGACCATAGCTGGATATGACGTACATTCCTAGATTAAAAGATGGCATGGTCATACACATCCACAATGTCAATCATACAATTGCAGGGGATATTCTTAAGATTACAGCAGGACATAAAGTAGCTTCAGAAATAAGCATGGCTTTTTAATACCAGGGGCATGACGAATTCTATGGTATCATGAATTCCATGGTATCAACAAGATCAATCTTTACTTAGAGAGTAATTTTGATTGAATTATATTATCAGAGTGTTGTCAAAAAGAGAAGCTCAACATGAGAAGTGATAGCAAAATAACGTAAGCTAACAATAAAGGTTATTCTTTATCGTTCAGCCTAGATTAAAAGTATATGCAAGCAAAAGGTATATACAACTTTACCTCAAGAGGATCAGTTTCTCCCTCAAGCTCAACCATAACTGGAGCATTCATGCTACAAAGACCAAAGGGTCAATTACTTGGATGGGTGAACTCGTTATCTGTAAGGTGTACTCAGGTACAAGTATACCTTATCTGCAAAGCACGTGTACCGAGGATGCGTGCACGCTCATACTTGGTCATATATTTTGTTGTATGCCGTGGACGCGGAGTCTTTTCCTGTTCCTTTTCTTCACCTTCACCCCCTACCATATCATCAGGGGCATCCTCATTATTCTCAGGATCTTCTTCAACCCCTTCCTATTCAAGATAGTGCATCAGTTAATCTACAAGCTCTTCCTCAGAAAACTAACAGCAGTATTTGAAAATAGCAAAGGATCTGCACCTCAATGTCAGCCTCTGGAGGCTCATCCTCGTACCTGCATAAGAAATCAGGAAACTGTAACTCAGTAATTAGTTCAGCTAAATAATCTATAATCTTTTGGTTTGCGCAATTAGACCCATGGTGTCATATAATGACACTGGCATCCTAAAAATAGAGTTAGCCGACCACTTAATCAACCTTTAACCACCAAATACCAATCAAAGACCAAGCTCAAGTTCTTATCCCGATAGGCTGGCCGCCTCAATTATACTACTTCTCCTACTGATACATCAACGATCAATCACCTCACAAATGCTCTCTCTCCAGGTTAACCTTTGTACAGAAATTTTGGCTAATCTTTTCATCAGCCTAATTCGGACATGTGATTGTCACAGATATATTTTCTTCAGAGTGTCAAACTCTGGTTCTCATCATATCGTGGATCCAGTAGTCGAGCCAATCCTATCTGCTACCTCATGTTTGGTTTATGGTTAACGGTTAGTTTTCTCTTGATGCCACTGCTTTCTCTTGGTATTTCATAGCCCGTGTAAGTACCTTTTCTTATTTTACCAACCATTTCTATGCTAGCAGCATGCATGCATGCAAACAGTTTGTATTTAGTAGTTGCAGAAATCGATACAGATAATAAGAATAAAACATTGTGCGTACATAGATTTGAAGGACAAACACTAAGCATTTGTGCTACCTAATTGTGGACATCGCTACCTTGAAATTTGTGTTTCTCACAACTGTTTACTCTTATGATTTTTTGTTGCAGGTCCTGATAGGAATATTGTCCTTTAAATATTTCAAGTCATGTTCTCCCATTGATTTAGTGCACTGAAAATGGAGACTTAGCAAGTGCAAGGAGATTACTGCAGTACTTACAGCAAAACTGTGGCAGGTGTTTTCTAATACTACACAATTGTTCCAATGCCTTGATTAAGTGTCTGCCATACAGCAATGGGTTTTACCATGGCTGGTTCTAACTACTATCTATGTATTTATCATTTCCAATGAAAAATTTCAGATCTTGATACATGATACAATTAAGATATCCTAATTTCTTCTATTTGTACTTTTAGAGCTTTCCAACGTACTTTCGAAACCAACCAACCGCGCCTGAGCTTCAAACCAAGCATCCAGGACCAAAGTCCAGGAGATCAAGAAACAAAGGAAACAGGTTCGTCCCAGCGAAGATGCTGCCTGTTGGAAACCCTAGCATAGATTCCGGCGATCACACGAAACAAGCATGAGAGAGGGAGAGAGGGTGAGGGGCGAACCCAATGTCAGCTTCAAAGTAATCATCGTCCGCCATGGCCTAGGGTTTCCGCCGCCGCGGGTGGAAAGGTAGAGGGGAAGTGGGGAGCCGCCGAGCAGGGTGTAGGTGGGTGGGTCGGGTGTTCTGTTTTTTCCGATGGAAAGAAGTCCAGGAGGTGATGGGCGGTATACGGGGCGGTTTAGAGCATCGTTGGCTGAACTTTAAGTCGGACGGCTCAAGTTTTTCGTCTCAGTTTTCCGTTCGCGCGTAGCCAGACCGAGTTTTCGGGTCGTCCGTTTTCGCTCATTTAAGTTCGTCTAAATTTTGGCATAGTTCGTCATACAATGAATACATAACACTTTAAGACCAAAGTTCAGCGAAATTTTAAACAGAGTTCGGCGTAAATGTAAACATAGTTCGGCCTGCAATAAAAAGTACAACATATTTCGGCCAAGTTCGGTCAGTTCATGCTCAGCATCTACATCGTGTTGTCCATGTGTATCCATAGGTGCTCGAGAAGATCATCCTACAGCTGTTGATGCATCGCCGGATCTCGGATCTCCTGACGCATTGCGATGAATGCAGCCCATGTTGGAGGCACCTGATGATCAGGCTCGGCAAGAGGACCCTGTCTGTAGTATGGCTCGTCCTCCTAGAGCAAACTCATTGGATCCTTCCTCTCATCCTCAATAATTATGTTGTGCAAGATCATACAACAGTTCATCACTTCCCACATCTGATTTTTTGACCAGGTCATAGCAGGGAACCAGACAACTGCAAACCTCTGCTGGAGCACACCAAATGCCCGCTCCACGTCCTTCCTGCAAGCTTCATGTTCCTTGGCAAAGTGAGAATGCTTGGGGAGCATTGAGCTTGAGATAGTCTTCACAAATGTTGTCCATCTTGGATAGATGCCATCTGCTAGATAGTATCCCTTTTTGTAGTGGTGTCCACAGATCTCAAATTCCACAGGGGGAGCATGACCCTTAACAAGCTTGAAAAAGACAGTTGAAGAGTTGAGGACGTTGATGTCGTTGTTCGATCCTGCCATGCCAAAGAAGGAGTGTCAGATCCAAAGATCATGTGTAGCAACTGCCTCAAGTATCACAGTGCATCCTCCTTTGTGGCCTTTGTACATTCCTTGCCATTCAAATGGACAGTTCTTCCACTCCCAATGCATGCAATCTATGCTTCCAAGCATACCAGGAAATCCTCTACTTTCATTGACTGCGAGGATCCGAGCAGTGTCTTCAGCAGTGGGTGATCTCAAGTACTCTTCCCCGAACACTGGAATCACTGACCTGCAGAACCTGTACAAGCAATCAAGGGCGGTGGACTCGGCGATGCGGAGATAGTCATCGGCAGCATCAGCCGGCGCTCCATATGCAAGCAACCTCATTGCCACGGTGCACTTCTGAAGTGAGGAAAACCCAACCAATCTGGTGCAGTCCTTGCAAAGGAAATATCGGTCGAACCCCGGATGGCATGCACGATCTTGAGGAAGAGCTTCCGGCTCATCCTGAAACGGCGGCGAAACACGTCCTCTCCATGGAGTGGCTGGTCGCCGAAGTAGTCGGCGTACAACATGCAATAGCCCTCTATCCTCTGTCTCGCCTTGCACTTCATGCGACCTGGTGCCGAACCACAACGCTTCGGCTTCGCCATCTACATGTACAGCTGGGCGAGCGATGTGAGGATCTGCAAGCGCTCTTCACCTTCGGCGACATCAGCGCTCTCCTCCTCTAGGAGTACGTCGAGCAACTCCTCGTCGTCAGAATCCATGGCGAGTATATCGTCCTCGTTAGAGTCAGTGGACAGTACCTCATCGCCATCAGAGTCCATGGCCGATTCCGGCCAAATGTCGAACACCTGGCGCGCGTGGTGGTGGGCGCACGGAGCGAAGCAGAGCTACGGCAAGGCTAGGTCGGCGAAAGCTGTGGCGGGAATGGGCGGCAACAACGGCGAGCGTAGCTAGAGGCGTGGGCATGTCTCGGCGCGAGGGAGCTCCGTCGGCGAAGCCATGGCGACAGAGCTCTTCGCGGCAGCCTGGGCGAGTGGAGTGGGTGGGAATGGGACTGTCTCGCCGACAGAGCTGGCCCACGCCCTTTTTTGCGGTGTCCGGCGTCCCCAGGGCGTACCCGGGAACCTGGGTTCGGCTTGGGTAGGCCGGACCAAAACACGCCGAGATCCGGACGAAAACAGGTCCCTGGGTACGCTACTGGGCCGATTTTCGGCGTCCAGACTGAATTTCGGCGTCCGGATCGGCGTCCTGGGTAGGCGAGTGGAGATGCTGTTAGGCCATGGTGCACACCGGTTTTGGCCACGTTGGAATCCAGACAAACAGGGGCGAAGCCAAGGAAAAAGGGTCGCCAGGGTCAAATCGAGTAAGTAGAAAAAATGTGTCTATAAAGGACGCGCCTACCCGGCGGACGCCCTAAAAACGTGCATTTCTGGCGGGCGTTTTCGACAGGAGATCCGCGTTTCGATCGCGATCTCGCGTCGTCCCGTGCCCGCCCCCTCCCACCCCGGTCGCGTGACCAGGTCCAAAAAGGGAAAGATGGCTGGACCATCTTCCTCTCCAAGCAAAAACCCAAACCAAAACGGAAATGAAATCCCCCCAGATCTAGCGTTATCCCTTTCCCCGATTACTCACATGTCCATGTCGCCTTCATCCTCTATCCAAAAACGCCATTGTAGCTCCACCTTAACACCTTGATGCCCAGCGCCCTGCTACTGAAAAACAAAAAAGGAACACACAGGCAAAAACAGCAGGTACTTCTCAAAATCAAACCTTCAATTCACCATGATTTTGATAGCAACGTCTCTATATGATTCTCAATATGACAATATACTGCTGCACAACATGGATCTAAACAAAAAACAAGTCATCTATAACTACTCATCGGTTTTGCATCTGAGATATGTCCAATCTTGTTCAAACTATAAGAAATCAATCATCCTAAGCTTCATTGACAGTATATGTTGATCCCTGCATTAAAAACATCTAATTTAGGACAACTAACAACTAAATAGACATGATTTACTATTAATTGCTTCATCCTAACAACTAAATCTTCTAACATCATGAATATTTTGGTTGAACAGCTCCGAAACCATGGATATCGACCTAAATGCAGAACCGGATCAAGAAATAAAAAAAGACCATGCTGATGGTTCACACACAAATGCTATCGTGCAAGTTGTAAACGAAGGTATGATGATTATATGCAATCAACTTATCCAGCAGTATTTAAACACAAGTTATCCATGATTGCATACAGAGGTTATCAACAAGCTAGAACATGAGTTATCCATCCTTATATGCATAAGTTATCCATGCTTACATGCATAAGTTATCAACTAGCTAAAACAGAAGTTATACATGCTTACAAAGCGGAAGTTATCAACTAGCTAGAACAGAAGTTATCCATGCTTACATGCATAAGTTATCAACTAGCTAAACCATGGATATCGACATAAATGCAGAACCAGATCAAGAAATAGAAGAATACCATGCTAATGGTTCAAATGATATCGTGCAAGTTGTAAGCGAAGGTATGATGATTATATGCAATCAACTTATCCAGTAGTATTTAAACATAAGTTATTCATGCTTGCATGCAGGGGTTATCAACAAGCTAGAACATAAGTTATCCATACTTGCATGCAGAGGTTATCAACAAGCTAGAACATAAGTTATCCATGCTTGCAGAAGTTATAAATGCTTACAAAGAAGAAGTTATCAACTAGCTAGAAAAAAAGTTATCCATGCTTACATACATAAGTTATCAACTAGCTAAAATAGAAGTTATCCATGCTTACAAAGCAAAGTTTATCCACTAGCTAAAACATAAGTTATCCATGCTTATATGCAGAAGTTATCCACTATCTAGAAGATAAGTTATCCACTAGCTAAAACTACAGTTATACATACATATGAGCAGAAGTTATCCATGCTTACATGCAGAAGTTATCCGCTAGCTAAAACTACAGTTATACATGCATATGAGAAGTACATGCTTATATGCAGAAATTATCAACTAGCTAAAACAGAACTTATCCATGCTTATATGCAGAAGTTATCCACTATCTAATACTACGGTTAAACATGCTTACATGGTAGAAAAGTTATCCAGAAACATGACTAGAAGTTATCACTAGCTACAAATATAGTTATCCATGAACATAAGATAAAAGTTATCCACTAGATAAAGCTACAGTTATCCATACCTATATGCAGAAGTTATCCATAAATATGAGTAGAAGTTATCCATGCTTATATGCAGAAAATTATCCACTAGCTAAAACTACAGTTATACATGCTTACATGCTAGAAAGTTATCCAGAAACATGGGTAGAAGTTATCACTAGCTAAAAATGCAGTTATCCAGGAACATAAGTATAAGTTATCCACTAGTTAAATCTACAGTTATCAATGCCTATATGCAGAAGTTATCCATAAATATGAGTAGAAGTTATCCATGCAGATCATTGCAAAATACAGTTGACATGTTTACAAAATACTTGCTAGTATAAAAAGTTACCCACCTATTATAACTCTTGTTATCCATGACTTCTCATTATATATACCCATTCCTGAAAAAAAAAATAGAAAGGATAACTTGTGTTTATTTGCATAACAGGTGATGTCCAAATTGAAGAACATACTGATAATGACTGCATGCATACTATAGTTGAACAAGTTGCACAAGAAACAACAACGGATGGCACAACCGAAGAAACAACAGTACACATAGTAGATTCAAATGAGGATGGGGAGAATAATGCACACAATAATAATGCAAGAGATGAAGTACATTCCACACCGCAACCACCAACAAATGGAATGCGCTTTGACAGTTTTGAATCAGCTAGAGAACACTACAGGGCGTATTCACAATGGAAGGGTTTCGGAATAAGGATAGATTGGTCAAGAAAAGACATAAGAAATGAGCTAAATAAGGCGTATCTTGTGTGCACAAAAGCTGGTAAACCTCATGGAGAAAAGGAAGACACCCAGAACCCAAAATCATGTGTCAAGAAGAGGAAAAAAATACACATCCAAGGACTGGGTGCACAGCACACTTGTATGTAAAGAGAAAGGATGCATGGTGGTATGTTTAGCAATCATAGGATGATCATAACCATCCCCTAATAATAAAACCTTCATTAACAAGGTTCTTGCGTTCGCACCGGAACATACCAGCAGAAGAAAAGGTGTTCTTGTGGATGATGCATGCATGCAACATCGAAACATGCCGACAGATGTAGCTGATGGCAAGTTTCTACGGCAGTCTAAATGATGTGCCATACATAGAAAAAGACGTGGCGAACCTAAGGGCTTATTTTCGTAGTGAAAACAATCACCACGACATGCAAGACACCTTGGCATACTTCTAAAAGATGAAGGCAGAAGATCCAGATTTCTTCTACAAATTTACACTTGATGAAGAGGACAGGGTTGAGAACCTGTTTTGGGTTGGCGGGGCATCACGAAGAGCATACAAGTCTGGATACAACGATTGCATATCGTTCGACACTACCTACCTAACAAACCGGTATAAACTACCATGCGCTCCATTTATTGGGATAAACAACCATGGACTATCGGTTCAGTTTGGATGCGGGTTCGTGCGTCGAGAGCTCAAGGACAAATCTGTGTGGCTGTTTCAAATGTTCAAACTGGCAATGGACGGCTTAGCACCAAAAGAATATAATAACATATCAAGACGCTGCCATGGGTGGTGCTATAAGTGATGTTTTCTCGGATGCAATTCACAGGAATTGCAGATGGCACGTCATCTAGAATGCAACTGAGAAAATAGGGACATTCATGGCCAACCATCCAGAGCTGTTCGACGCTTTTAATGCATGTGTGAACAACAGCTTGTCACCGGAGGAATTTGAGGAGGCTTGGATGCATATGATAAATACTCATAATATCCGTGACAATGTGGAACAAAGAAAGGTTTGGGTACCAGCATACTTTATGCACGCCTTTTTCCCATTCCTTCAGACACAGCAAGAAGCGAAGGGTTCAACGCAGTGCTCAAGCGTTACGTCAAACCAAGCAACTCCATTTATGAGTTTGTACAACAGTACATGTCAGTACAAGAAAATATTTACAATGTTGAGCTTAAGGTAGAGTGTGATACATCTTTGACAGACCCGGATTGGTGGTGTGGAAGCATTATGGAGAGACAACTGGCAAAAACATACACAAGGAAAATCTTCTTCAGGTTTCAGAGCTAAATGCGAAAGAGCATGTCATACCAATGCGACCACCTCAACGGATACCAGTTTGAACTGAGCATAACAGGGATACCGGTTCCACACTATGGTTACCGAAGTTGTAGGGTATTCGCAAACTAGGAACAAAGAACATATGAATGCAACTACTGCAAATTCGATCATGACAGTATGTTGTGCTGCCACATTATAAAAGTGATGACGCATATAAAAGTCCATCAAATCCCAGATATGTACATCTTGAAAAGGTGGACACTGGACGCGGAAACTATCCTGGCTGAACCACATGACAAACATAAACAAGGGAAGAAAGAGATGCCTGAAGACTTAAGAAATATGATGGTGTTTGCATCATACGGACAAGAGTTAGCCAGAGCTGCAAAGATAGAAGTAAAGACAAATGATGGAAGAAAAAACATTAGAAAACACTTGAAGGAAATCAAACAAGAGCTAGATGTGATAGCAAGAAGAGAAGAGAAGAAGAAAGAGAGGCCGAAAATGAAACGATTACTATGCCATCGTCTAGTGCTCCAAACGACGCAAGCGTGACACCTTCGATAACTGCCCCACCAAACAGGGCACAGTCAACAAGCAACTATGCAGCACTTCAAACAACAAGCACATCGGGATCTCACATATAATCAAAAAAGCACATACAGAACCCAGAGAAGTCAGTAACCAAAGGGCGGCCACGACAAATAACAAACAAAAATCCACTAGACCTTGCTACAAAGAAATCAAAGAAATGCAGCCACTACGGTGCAGAAGGTCACACCATCCGCAAATGCCAGGAAAAGTTGAAGCTCCTAGGATATCAAATCTAGAATGTTTATGTAACACAAAATGAAAACGATATATTTGTTCTTCTATGTATGATAGTTCATGTTGTATATTCTGTGGTTTTCAAGTTATCCATGCATATGAGTACAAATTATCCACCAGATAACACAGAAGTTATCCATGCACGTGAGTACAAGTTATCCATCATATAACACAACACTTATCCATGCATGCAAAAATAAAAGCTTATCCACTGGTTAAATCTATAGTTATCAATACGTATATACAAAAGGTTACCAAACCCTAAACATTAATATACTATTTAAAAACAGAAGTTATCCATACATATGACTACAAGTTATCAACCAACAAACATAATAGTTATCCATGCATACAAGTAGAAGTTATCAGGTAAATAAAAAGTACAGTTATCCATAATTATATGTTGAAATATACCACAAAATAATTAATAGAAAAATTATCAAAAAGAATTGACAGTAGAAAGAAAGCATAAAAACACTCATATATACGAAAAACACGTATAAGGTGGGTAACTTATGTAACACAGTATCGATAACTAACAAAAATATGACATGATAACAAACATTTAAGAGTGTGGATAACAAACATGTAAAAGTATGGATAAACTTGGGAAAATATACCTCAGAACTTATTTTCTTTCAAAAGTGACCTCCAATTCAGAAGAACATTACGAGGATGGTTCAACCAAAAAGAATTCATCTTTTTCTTTATTCCTGGCATCATATCTTGAGAAATACAAGGCACAACGCTTCCATTCCACAATTCAAGATTCTTGAGCATGAAGAACCCACAATCAGTGCTGAAAAACAAAAAATAAACAGAGAATAAACAAATATAGTATCAATGACTATACTAAACCAAAATAAAATTACATGCGTATAAAACAAAACTAATATAATAACATAAAAGAAATGATGCCACGATAACCGTAAAACTAACCTGTCAAGTTGACTCGGAACAGGGACATGCATCAACTCAAAATCTTCAATCTGTTTTCTAGAATCAGAATAATTGACGATATACATTTTCTTTATTGCTTCCATTAGCTTGGTCGCATGTTCAATCATTTCTACATTAGCTTCACCATGGAGCGAGTCAAGAATCTCAAACCTTTTGGCAGGCATATTAACAGAAAGCATGTACCAATGGTCCAAATGGTCCTATTTAGTCCCTAGATCCTGAAGGACAGCAAAGGAAAGCTAAAGAAAAAATGAACATAAGATAAGTAAAGGCACGTGTAGAAAAAATAGTGGTTACCTAGGCAGAAATGAAAGAGTTATCAACACAACATAAGCAATGGTTATCATACACTATGCCTGAACTTATCAACTGCATACAGTAGAATAAAAACAATAAATAATATAATTAGACAACATACCATATGTTTGTGGCTTAGTTTATAGTTGTCATCTCTCCTGAACGACCTCCGAACAAGATTTGCAGTGAATCTTCCCTCCAACAGATATCTAGTAACGATATAAGGAAACATTATCTTGTTGGATGGGAAATTATCTTGCATTGCAGAAATAGCAAGATCACACATTGTTAGAAAGCTCGCCATATGGCATCACACTTTCAGCAAAATCACTAGTTGTCACCCATATTGGATCAATGTTAAAAATTGATGTGCTACAAAAAAATTAATGATTAGAATACAAGTTATCCACTATGAAAACCAGAAGTTATCACCAACAAAAAGTATAAGTAATCAACCTATAGTAATACAACTTATCAAACAAATACAAAAAAAGTTCAAGTTATCCACTAAAATAACAACTAAAGAGTTATCAACCAAAACTAGTATTGCCCAACCTGTATTAGTATAACTTATCATCGAGATACAAATAAAAAGGTAAAGTTATCAACCCTAAACATTAAAAATGATCCACAATGAAAACCATAAAGTTCAGCAACTAGAAGTACAAAGTGATACACAAGTAGTAATACAGGTTAGCAAACAACTAACAATAAAGAAAGGTTCAAGTTATCCACTGTTAAAACTAAGAGTTATCCACTAAAAATACTACAAGTGACCCACCAGGAATACTATAACTTATCAACCAGATAACATAAAAAGTCAAGTTATCAAGCATAAAACATTAGAAGTGACCAATGGTAGCATTTAAAAGTTATCAACAGAAAATACTAAAAAGGATTGAATGTTATAAAAAAAAGAACATGTACATACTTTTTAATGTTCGACTTATTCGCATTACGCGTGTGTATGATAATCTTCTTATACAATACATCTTCTTCTCAGTTGTCTAAGTATAGGAGAACGGAGGAAGAAGAGACTTGGCAAGATGAATAAGTCTAACATTGCGCAGCCGCGTCGCAGGTGTAACACTACCAGCGACAGCAACTAGAAGAGCAGAACTGATACCAGGAGTTGAATAATCAGGAAGAACTACAACAAACAAAAAAATTAATACAGCTCGTAAAAAATATCTATTCAAATACATAAATAATAACTAAACAATTTTGTTTAGTTACCTGAAACGGAACAACTAGTCTGGTTCAACTGTTTGGTATCTTTCGTAAAACTCCGAACAGCTTGATAACCAATCTTTTCACCCAACAGATCATCAAGAGAAATAACTACATTTTCATCATTTACGGGCTTTTTGCACTTACAATCAACTTTTTGTTGATACACTACAAAAAGAATAAAGAACGGACAAAGGAAATGTCCAAATGAAAAAGGATAGAAATGGCGGACCCCATGTGAAAAAAGAAAACCACATGTTTATCACCATAAAGAAAAAAATTAAAAACATAACATATATTAAACAATAAAAGGTAGTTTAATTACATCACACAAACATAGAGTCATATAAATTACAACACAAATTGTTCCATCAACAACATATCACAAAATAAAAGTTCCCATATTGAAACCTAATTTTAACTACGGCTACCATAAAACAGAACCAAACAGCCATGAAACTGAATCATGATCTTCAAGTTTGAAACCCAAGCCCCAAACATCCATCGCAACGATGATATTCAATTTTGTCATCCAAAAGGGACAATTAACTAGATCCATCCGCACCCTCATTTTTATCACCAACAGTTTTTGGTAAGTTCAATAAGTTAACAGCTGAATATAATATGTCCCAAAATAAAGACAAGAAGAAAAAGGAACAAAACAAAACAAAATTGTTAATGTCATATAATATGTTACATGCTTTCTACAAAGAAAACATGTTAATACTAAAGTTATCAGCATAAAAAAGTGTAGGTTACCAACATAAATGATCTAAAGTTATCAACATTGGTATATAAAAGTGATCAAGGGCATATATATAAAGTTATCAACACAAATAAAAAATGCACAATCATGATAAAAACACATGATACACTATGAAATAAAACATCATTAAAATAATATAGTTTTACATTACAAAAAAAGCATATAAGACAAACATATAATCAAGTTGCAAGCATTTAAAACATTTGAAAAACAAAAAATAGTGTAGGTTACCAACATAAATGAGTTACAGTTATCAGCACTAATATATAAAAGTGATCCAGGGCATATACATAAAGTTATCAGGCTGAAGGTGTGTACCAGTGCTGGCAGAAGGTGCCCAAGACAAATGAAGAACATCTCCTGCTTCAAAAACATGGAATAAATCACTCGGATCAGCAGAAATGTGATGAGAAACATGCACAACACTAGAATCACCTTGTGCAACAATACGAAGATTAGGCTGAGCAGGAGCAGGCTGCGCAGGTGCACTAGCTGAAGGGATTTGCGGCATAGTAAATCAAAATTTTCTACGGATGCGAACAGAGGGAAAGCCAAGATCTAATCTAGGAGATGCAATCAACGAGAGAGATTGGATTAGATCTTCATACCCTTGAAGATTCGTACAGCGGAACGTTCGTCGGAACGTGGGTGATGTAGTCATACTCGCTTCTCCTCCTCGCGATCCGATCCGATCTAGAACCACAAGTGGCGGTGCCTCCGTGAGATGCACACGTGCAGCACCTCGACGTCTACTCCTTCCTCGGACCAGCAAGTATGGTGGAGAGATAGATTGGATCTACAACACGACGGCGTGGTGTATATGGTGGAGAATTTCTGCAGCAGGGCTTCGCCTACAAACAGTCGGGAGGGAGAGAGGAAGGGTAGCAGGGCAACTAGGGTTTGGAGGCAAGGTGTAGGGGGGAGGGGGCGCACCAGCCCTCTATATATAGAGGGGGGGCGGCCAGCCCTTGCCCCTCCTCCAAGCCTTGGGCCGGCGGCCAAGGGAGGGAGAAGTGGGGGGCAAGGACTCTCCCCTTCTAGAAACCCTATCTCTAGTTTAAACGAGTTTAAACTCTCTAGGATCGGCTGGGCCCTATGGGGCCTTGTGCCCCTGGCCCAATGCGGCCAGGACACTCCCTCATAGGCCCATGACCCCTCCCGGAAGGTGGGGACACGTTGGTCCCCTTCCGGAAGGTTCTAGAAGCTTCCGGTACAATACCGATTAACCCGGAACAATTCCGAACTCCAAAAACTGCATTGCCTTATATGAATCTTATTCTTCGGACCATTCCGGAACCTCTCGTGATATCCCGGATCCCATCCGAGACTCCGAACAAAAAATCATAAACCAATTATCCAATCTATCCTAGCGTCGAGATACATTAAGTGTGTGACCCTGCGGGTTCGAGAATATGCAGACATGATCTTCTATCAATAATCAACAACGGGGTCTGGACACCCATATTGACTCCCACACATTCATCGATGACCATATCGGATGAACCACGATGTCAGGATTCAAACAATCACATATATATATTCCCTTCGTCTCGCGATATTTTACTTGCCCGAGATTCGATCGTCGGTACCGTCATACCTAGTTCAATCTCGTTCACAGCAAGTACTTTACTCGTTCCATAATCCGATATCACTTTGTGATTAACTCCTTAACCACATGCTTGCAAGCGGTGTTGATATCGATTACCGAGTGGGCCCGAAGTATATCTCTCCGACTTGGGAGGGACAAATTCCATCTCGATACATACAACCCAACAGATACTTCCCGATCACCTGAGAGACACCTTTATGATCACCCTCTCATAGGATGACGTTTGATGACCTCAAAGATTTCTTCCGATACCAGGGAGTTGTATTATCTCATGGTCTAAGGAATACAATATTTGACATAGGAAAAGCTTTGCAAAGATGAACACGATGATACGATCTAATTGCTTCGCTTAGTTTGGGTCTGTCCATCATATCATTCTCCAATGATATGATCTCATTATCAATTGACAACTCATGTCTATGGTTAGGAAACCTTAACCATCATTGATCAATGAGCTAGTCCATAGAGGCGTACTAGGGACACGGTGTTGTTCACAAACCACACAAGTATTAAAGTTTCCGCTTAATACAATTCTAGCATGGAATATAAACATTATCATGAACAAGAATTATAATAATAACATCTTTATTATTGCCTCTAGGGCATAATTCCAACAGTCTCCCACTTGCACTAGAGTCAATAATCTAGTTTACATCTGGCAACAATCTCACACCCATGGCACTGAGGTGTTGATCATGTTTTACACGTGGAAGAGGTTTAGTCAATGGATCTGCGACATTCAGATCTGTATGTACTTTGCTAATCTTCAGATCTCCGTCTGCAATATAATCTCGGATTATATGAAACTTGCGGTTGATATGCTTGGTCTTTGGATGATATCTTGGTTCCTTAGCGAGTGCTATGGCGCCAGTGTTGTCACACAATATCTCCAGTGGGTCCAATGCACTTGGAACCACTCCAAGCTCAGTGATGAAGTTTCTGATCCAAACTCCTTCACTTGACGCTTCTGCAGCAGCCATGTATTCCGCTTCCACTGTAGATCTCGCGATCACGCTTTGCTTGCAGCTTCTCCAGCTCACAGCTCCTCCTTTCAAAATATAAACGTATCGTGTCTGAGATTTGGAATCATCCTTGTCGGTGTCAAAACTAGCGTCGACGTAACCTTTTACGACAAGCTGTTCATCACCCACATAGACTAAGAACATTTCTTTAGTCCTATTTAGGTACTTTAGGATGTTCTTCACGGCTGTCCAGTGTTCCACTCCTGGATCACTTTGATATCTGCTCGTCAAACTAAGAGCATTGGACACATCCGGTCTAGTACACAGCATGGCATACATGATGGAACCTATGGCCGAGGCATAAGGCACCTTGCTCATAGCTTCCCTATCATTTACCGTAGCTGGACATTGATCCTTGCTCAATATCTTACCTGACAACATAGGCACTGAACCTTTCTTTGCCTTATCCATTCTGAACCTTTTCAGAACTTTGTCTAGGTATGTACTCTGGCTTAAAGCTATCAGGCGTCTTTGTCTATCTCTATAGATTTTGATGCCCAATATATAAGCAGCTTCACCTAGGTCTTTCATTGAAAAACACTTGTTCAAATAACTCTTCACATCATTAAGCATGTTGATGTCATTTCCGATAATCAATATGTCATCCACATATAGTACCAGAAACGTCACCGAGCTCCCACTCACTTTCTTGTAGATACAAGCTTCCTAGCAATTTGGAACAAATCCAAAGCTCTTGATCACTTGATCAAAACGAAGGTTCCAACTCCGAGATGCTTGCTTCAGCCCATAAATGGAACGCTGAAGTTTGCATACTTTACTAGCATCCTTAGGATCGACAAAACCTTCGGGTTGCATCATATACAACTCTGCACCAATGTTGCCATTGAGGAACGCAGTCTTGACATCCATCTGCCATATTTCATAATCATGAAACGCAGCAATTGCTAATAAAATCCGAATGGACTTAAACATCGCTATGGGAGAGAAAGTCTCATCGTAGTCAACACCTTGAACTTGTCGAAAACCTTTCGCGACAAGCCGTGCTTTATAAACGGTAACATTACCATCCGCGTTCGTTTTCTTCTTGAAGATCCATTTGCACTCAACGGCCTTTCGGTCGCTAGGAGGGTCCACCAAAGTCCATACTTGGTTTTCGCTCATGGATCCCAATTCGGATTTCATGGCTTCTAGCCATTTCTCAGAGTCTGGGCTCATCATCGCTTCCTCATAGTTCGTAGGTTCACTGTCTTCTACTAACAAGACAGTCAAGACAGGGTTGCCGTACCACTCAGGAGGGGCACGCGACCTTGTCGACCTGCGACGTTCAGTAGCAGCATCGTCCGAAGCTTCATGATCCTTGTCATTAGCTTCCTCTATTGTTGGTGAAGGCGGTACTGGAACAATTTCAGGTGCTGCGCCACTCTCCAATTCAAGAGAAGGTTCAATAACCTCGTCAAGCTCTACTTTCCTCCCACTCACTTCTTTCGAGAGAAACTCCTTCTCAAGAAAGGAACCATTCTTTGCGACAAACACTTTGCCTTCGGTTCTGTGATAGAAGGTATACCCAATAGTTTCCTTAGGGTGTCCTATGAAGAAGCATTTCTCCGCTTTGGGTTCGAGCTTGTCCGGCATCAACTTCTTGACGTAAGCTTCACATCCCCAAACTTTAAGAAACGACAACTTAGGTTTAGCACCAAACCACAGTTCATACGGTGTCGTCTCAACGGATTTAGATGGAGCCCTATTTAAAGTGAATGCAGCGGTTTCTAATGCATAACCCCAAAATGATAACGGCAAATCAGTAAGAGACATCATTGATTGGACCATATCTAATAGGGTTCAATTCCGGCGTTCAGACACACCATTGCGCTGTGGTGTTCCGGGTGGCGTGAGTTGTGAAACGATTCCACTTGCTTTAAGATGTGTGAGAAAATCATAACTCAAATATTCACCTCCACGATCGGATCGTAGAAACTTAATCTTTCTGTTACGATGGTTCTCCACTTCATTCTGAAATTCCTTGAACTTTTCAATTGTTTTAGATTTATGTTTCATTAAATAGATATACCATATCTACTTAAGTCATCGGTAAAAGTGAGGAAATAGCGATATCCACCGCGCGTCGAAACACTCATCGGTCCGCATACATCGGTATGTATGATTTCCAACAAGTCTGTTGCTCGCTCCATCATACCGGAGAACGGGGTTTTGATCATCTTGCCCATGAGGCATGGTTCGCATGTGTCAAATGATTCAAAATCAAGAGACTCCAAAAGTCCATCAGAATGGAGTTTCTTCATGCGCTTTACACCAATATGACCTAGACGACAGTGCCACAAATAAGTAGTATTATCACTATCTACTTTGCATCTCTTAGCCTCAATGTTATGGATGTGTGTTTCATCCCTTTCGAGATTTAGAAGAAATAAACCATTTACAAGAGGTGCATGACCATAAAAGATTTTACTCATATAAATAGAACAACCATTATTCTCCGATTTAAATGAATAACCGTCTTGCAATAAACACGATCCAGAAATAATGTTCATGCTCAACGCAGGTACATAATAACACTTATTAAGGTTTAAAACTAATCCCGAAGGTAAAACTAAGGAGAGCGTGCCGACGGCCATCACATCAACTCTTGATCCGTTGCCAACGCGCATCGTCACCTCATCCCTCGCAAGCCGCCGTCTATTTCGTAGCTCCTGTTTCGAGTTACAAATATTAGCAACTGAACCGGTATCAAATACCCAGGCACTACAACGAGGGCTAGTAAGGAAAACATCAATAACATGTATATCAAATATACCTTTGATGGTGCCAGCCTTCTTGTCCGCTAAGTACTTCGGACAGTTGCGCTTCTAGTGACCCTTGTCCTTGCAATAGAAGCACTCAGTGTCGGGCTTAGGACCAGACTTGAGCTTCTTCTCAGCAGGGGCATTGCGCTTGCCGCCGCCCTTCTTGAAGGGTTTCTTCGCTCCCTTACCTTTCTTAAAGGAGGGCTTGTTGACCATCAACACATGATTATCCTTCTTGATATCCACTTCCGCAACCTTCAGCTTTGCGAAGAGCTCGGTGATCGTATCAGTGGAACCAATCTGATTATGAGTCACTACAAAACTTTTGTAGCTGGGAGGGAGTGATTGCAGAACCCTGTCAATCTTGAGCTCCTCTAGAATCGTGCATTCCAGTTGCTCAAGCCGTTGAGTGTAGCCCGTCATCTTAATGGCGTGCTCACTAACGGAACTCCCTTCCTCCATCTTGCAGTTAAAGAACTTCTCGGAGATCTCATATCTCTTAGAACGGGCCTGAGTCTGAAACATTGTTTTTAGCTCCTCGAGAATCTCAAAGGGCCCGGGATACTCTTCAAAACGATTTTGAAGCTCCGGTTCCATAGCAAACAACATGGTGCTCTTAATCACACCATAATCATCTTTACGCGACTGATAGACAGCTTTCTCATCAGCCGGCGCAGTTGCAGCAGGGGGGTCACCTAACGCTTTCCCAAGGACATAGTCCTTTTGTCCGCCAGACAGAATGATTCTTAGATTGCGGAACCAATTGGTGAAATTAGACCCATTGTTTCTAAGCTTTTCCTTCTCAGCAAAAACATTGAAGTTGAAGTTGGACTTGGCCATGTGATCTACAGTATTTGCAAGTACAATTTAGACTATGTTCATGATAAATAGTCCAACTTAATCAAATTACTAGATGAACTCCCACTAAATTCAACACCCCTCAATTTGTTTAGTGAACACGATCCAAATTCACCACACCTAATCTGATCATCACGAGAAGAGATGTGGTTTCAATGGTGGACAACAAAATGTCGATCATATCATTCATATGACTCATGCTTAACCTTTCGGTTCTGGTGTTCCGAGGCCATGTCTGTACATGCTAGGCTCGTCAAGTTAGACCCAAGTATTTCCGCGTGTGCAAAACTGCTTGCACCCGTTGTATGTGAGCGTAGAGTCTATAGCACCCGATCATCACGTGATGCTTGGACACGACGAACTTTCGCAACGGTGCATACTGGGGGAGAACATAGTTTTTATCTGGATCTTTAAGTGAGGAATCATCTTATAATGCTACCGTCGCGATCTAAGCATAATAAGATACATAAAAGTATAAACATCACATGCATATAACTTTATGTGACATGGTATAGCCAATCTTCGCGCAATGATCTCCATCTTGTGCGTTCTGGCATGATCTCCATCACTCCACCATGATTGCCTCCACCAGGAATAGCAACTACAACTATTTCTAACTACTTAGCGATAACGTAAAGCTATTACATGGCGTATAAGAAGTTGACTCGCAGGTCATACACAATTATGAAGATAACCATATGGCTCCTGCCGGTTGTGTACTCATCGACATGCAAGTCGTGAAACATTACAAAACATGATCATCGCATACAATATACACATCACATCTTGGGCCATACCATATCACAGAAAACACTCCCTGCAAAAACAAGTTAGACGCCTCTACTTTGTTGTTGCATGTTTTACGTGGCTTATGGGAGTAGATGCTAAGAACGATTCTTACCTACGGAAAGCCACAACGGTGATATTATGGTTGCCAAACTCCGGTGTTAATCCCATGACAACTATAGTGAGAGAAACTGACATCCACCAGCCGCATGTGTGGAACAAGCCACACGTCAAGTGCGGAGCCGTTCTCGCGAACGACGTCGCGTAAGGTTGGCATGTACCGCTTCAATCTCACTATCCCGTGTCATAAGAAGAACACAAACAAGAGGCTTGCAACAGAAAACATCAATGCCTGCAACAACCATGTTGCGTTCTACTCGTGAAACACATCTACGCATAGATCTAGCTTTGATACCACTGAAGGGATTCGCGGCATAGTAAATCAAAATTTTCTACGGATGCGAACAGAGGGAAAGCCAAGATCTAATATAGGAGATGCAATCAACGAGAGAGATTGGATTAGATCTTCATATCCTTGAAGATTCGCACAGCGGAACATTCGTCGGAACATGGGTGATGTAGTCGTACTCGCTTCTCCTCCTCGCGATCCGATCCGATCTAGCACCACAAGTGGCGGTGCCTCCATGAGATGCACACGTGCAGCACCTCGACGTCTCCTCCTTCCTCGGACCAGCAAGTATGGTGGAGAGATAGATTGGATCTACAACACGACGGCATGGTGTATATGGTGGAGAATTTCTGCAGCAGGGCTTCGCCTACAAACAGTCGGGAGGGAGAGAGGAAGGGTAGCAGGGCAACTAGGGTTTGGAGGCAAGGTGTAGGGGGGGAGGGGGTGCACCAGCCCTCTATATATAGAGGGGGGGGGGCGGCCAGCCCTTGCCCCTCCTCCAAGCCTTGGGCTGGCGGCCAAGGGAGGGAGAAGTGGGGGCAAGGACTCTCCCCCTTCTAGAAACCCTATCTCTAGTTTAAACGAGTTTAAACTCTCTAGGATCGGCTGGGCCCTATGGGGCCTTGTGCCCCTGGCCCAATGCGTCCAGGACACTCCCTCATAGGCCCATGCCCCCTCCCGGAAGGTGGGGCCACGTTGGTCCCCTTCCGGAAGGTTCTAGAAGCTTCCGGTACAATACAAATTAACCCGGAACAATTCTAAACTCCAAAAACTGCATTGCCTTATATGAATCTTATTTTCCGGACCATTCCGGAACCTCTCGTGATATCCCGGATCCCATCCGAGACTCCGAACAAAAATTCATAAACCAATTATCCAATCTATCCTAGCGTTCAGATACGTTAAGTGTGTGACCCTGCGGGTTCGAGAATATGCAGACATGATCTTCTATCAATAATCAACAGCGGGGTCTGGGCACCCATATTGACTACCACACATTCATCGATGATCATATCGGATGAACCACGATGTCAGGATTCAAACAATCACATATATATATATTCCCTTCGTCTCGCGATATTTTACTTGCCCGAGATTCGATCGTCGGTACCGTCATACCTAGTTCAATCTCGTTCACAGCAAGTACTTTACTCGTTCCATAATCCGATATCACTTTGTGATTAACTCCTTAACCACATGCTTGCATGTGGCATCCCGCAAAACCACTACTAGAAAATCGCGTTGAATTTGTGCATTGCATCATCATGACCGCATGCTCATGTCATCATGCCACATTGCATTTGTGCATCGTCATCATCTTGCATGTGCTTGTATAAAACTATTTTCAGAAAAACCTGTCTTTGTTTTCTAAACGCCCCATCTTATTCAAACACCGAAAACCGGGTCCCCGGAATATTTTGTTTTGTCCGCTGCCGGATTACAAAAGCGCTGTTGAAAAATAAATAATTTAATTAATTATTTAGTGGGGGCAGCCGAACGGGCCAAATCGACCCGAACGACCACCCCCAGGCTTTTAAAACGGTCCACCTAACCCACCCTATTAATCCTAAGGCTACCAACTAACCTACCCACACCCAGCCTCCACCTCACCCCAACCAATCAACTCGCGCCACGTCACCTCTCCCCCTCATCCCTCCAATTCCCTTTTGCCATTTGTCCTCCCTCTCTCCCTCACACTCAGCTCACCATCCCCAGGCACACACGCACTCCCACGCACGCCACGTCCACCCCCGCACCTGCATGTCCACGCCCGATCCCCACCTCCCCCTGGGACCCACCTCGCCAGCGCCCGCGCGACCCACGCCTGGCGCCCGCTCCCCCTGTTCTTCTTCAATCTCTCGCCCCTTCCCCGCACGCGTCCTGCCCCCCCGCAAGCGCCAGCCACCGCCACCGTCTGCCGGGCCCCGCTAGCCTCACCGCCCCAGAGCCCACCTCCGCCGCCTCCGCCGCGAGCCCCAGCCTCCCCCGCATCCGCCTCCGCGCCCCACGTTCTGCGCCTACCCCGCCCCGCGCGCGGCCCCGCTCCACCCAGCGCGCGCGCTCCTCCCCGCCTCGCCGGAGCCGAGCTCGCTCCGCCGCCGCTCTTCCTTCGCCCGCCTCGGCCGGCCTCTGCTCGCCGCTCGCGCCTCGCGCCTCCCCGCAGCGACCCGGCCCCGCTTCTCCCTCGAGCTCGCTCCGCTCCGCCTGCCTCGCCCCTGCCGCTCTGCCCGCCGGCGTCGCCCTGCCGCCCACCTCGTCCTCCGTCCCCGTCCCCGCGTTCGCCGCCCTCCTTCGAGCCCGCGCCGGCGAGCTCCGCCAGGCCGGCCCGCGCCCCCGAGCTCGCCTCCGCACCCTCCGCTCGTCGTCACCTCCTCCTCGCCCGTCTCAGGCAGCCGCCCCGCCGGCGCAGCCCGCCTCACGCGCCCACCTCGCCACCGACCCTGCGCCGGCCGCGACGACCTCCACCTCCGCGACCCCGCAGCAACCGCCTCACCGGCCTCCCCGCCCCGCGCCGCCAGCGAGCCTCCTCCCCGCTCGAGCCAGGACGCCGGCCCGCCTCCGCGTCCGCCGGAGCTTCCCTCGCCGCTCTGCTCCTACGCGCCGGCGCGCCCGACCACGCCTCCCTGGGGCCGACCCGCGCATGGCCACCCGCCTCGTCGCTGCCGCGGTGCTCGCCTCTGCAGTCCGCGCAACCCCGTCCGCAGCGCCTCCCAGGGCCCCGCCCTGCGGGACCTGCTGTCCCGCGACGGACTCCCTCGTGCCGCCCTTCTAGCCGCCCAAGCCCGCCGTCACCTTCCGCTGCAGTTCATCGTCGGGCTCCCCGCGGGCTGCTAGTCTCCTGCGTTTTGTCCCCGCACGTGAGCGTCGACAGTGGCCAAGATCTACACTCGTGCCATCAAGACCGACCCGGGTCGAGGACCGGAGATCTATGTAAGACCACGGCGCCGTCACCGGATACCGAACCTCGACACGCCTAGTTCGACAAGATCCTCCTCGACCTTTGAGCGGGCACCAAGTTCTCCTCTCGGGCCGTCAAGATCTCCGTCACCGGACCCTCGAGACCTTCCACACGGAGCGGCGATGCAAAATCTGGAGAAAACCGACACGTTCCAAGATCCCCGACTCGAAGGTCCCCGGAACGCCAAGACCGCCACCGAAACGACAAGTACTCCCTCGAGAACCCCCGGACGACGATCCCCTTTTACCTGGACCCGAAGACAATTGTGCGACAGGCACTTCCCCGAGGATGCGAAGACGAGAACCCGACGCCAAGATCGCCCCGAAGGCCGAACCCCGTGGACCGACATGCTCTTCTTCACGGATATGACAAGCACTCCGCCCGGACACCAAGTTCTTCACCCCGAAGCCAAGATCGACCCGACTTGGGGACCCGACAAGACCCTCGCAACGGCAAGACCGACCCCGTGGGACCCGACAAGACCTTCGCGACGACAAGAACTACCTCCGCTATCTGAGAACGAGCCCGCCGAGACCGTTCCGTCGAACCCTGAACCCCGAGACCGACCCCGAACCCCGGAAACCCCAAGATCGTCGAGACCCCTAATGTGTGACCCTTATCCGAACCCCTATTTTATAAATGTCAAACATAAAACTTGTTGCATATTGAATTGTCATCTCGCATGCATATCTGTGGTTTGGGGGCCTTATGCCGATTCACCTAATAATTAAATATGGGGCCCATATGCGGGCAAATCTAGTCTCATATCGGCCTCATTTAAAACTTGTGTAGCGAACCGGTATCTTATCTTGCCTTGTTATAACAACATTTAAATTGCGGGGGTTTCTAAGTAACTCGAACCACCTAGTTAATTGTCGGGACCCCGGTTCCGCTTAATTCGGCCTAATTGCATAGCACCTTGCCATGTCATCCATCATACATGCATCATGCCGATCTTCTGCCGTGTATTAAATATTGCATCCGGTGTTTCTTCTAGTGTTTTGCTTCTTCGCGGATAAGGCCGTTGAGTTGATGTGAGCTTCGCCCCGATCTTCGGTTGAACCTTCGACAATGTTTTCAGGCGAGCATCTCCCCCTTTCTACCTATCTTACTTTTATAGTCTTTATTCCCTCCTGTTGATCTATTGCTATCTGTGTTGCGATGCTTTAGATTCCGTACCTGTGATATTCCTTGCAGCCTTATATTGCCTTGGACACATCCTATTACCTATTGTTTGGTAGATAGTTGGACTTGCGCGTCGTAGTCGCTTGCTCAAGTGCTGTTGCGTGTCGTCAAGTGCCACAGTTGTTGATGTATTGCCGCATGTTGATGTTGGAGCTGATCATAGTTTTACTTATTGTTCACTTTAATTCCTGTTTAACAACTAAAATTGAAGTAAGCAGAGGCATCGATGGGTGATAGATAATATTTGGTTTCCGAACGCCCACTTGTGTCCCGTAGGACCCCGAGTACTTGATACCTGTTCCTTGATTTATCGCGCTATCCACATATGGGGAGTATGGGCCCCCCTTAGCTAGAGCTTGATTCCGTCTTATTTCTTGGGGCCACAAACTAGTTTGAGGTTTTATTTACGATCCTGTACTTATGCCATGCTACTGCTTTATTTACGTTTGTGCGAGGAGCACACTGTACTGTTTAGGAATTGTGACCCGTTTTCGCGGTATCGACAAGCCCAGCCACACTTTCGGGTTCCCAGTCGTTTACAGCCGGCCCCACAAACCTTAAGTCCGTCTCGAAGTCAGCTAACTTCGTTGCGGGTTCTACTTTAAGGGGTGGCCCCCTGAAATATTTCTGAATCTTGTGATTGCTCTGTCGTGAAGACCTCGTTGGGTTTTGATTTGGTTTTTCCGAGGTTTATCGTGTGTGTGTTGCTATTTGTGCACCCCGGCCGGGTTAAAACTTTCTGAAAGCCGTGTCCGCGGTTATGGACGACTTGGAGCACAGTATCTCGACCATAGACAAGCATAACTAAAGTTTATTGCTATAAATTTGACTTTATAATGACTAGTAATCAGCTTCACTATAATGGAATGGCTAATTAATACTGCCCACAATTGCTTGTTTGGAGTGTCGCTTGCGACCATTATACTTGAGTAGTAAGTATTGCAACTACAACAGAATGGCTAAATGAAAGTACCAACAACTGCTGGGTTTTGGGTTTATCTCATGCTATCTGTATCTGATTAGTAATTGTTGCAACCACAACGGAATGGTTAACTAAAAGTGCCCACTGCTTATTTTATCAGGACGACTATCTTTAACCTGACTAGTAATTGTTGCAACGATAACCGAATAAATAAAACTGCCAACTGTGTGAGTTCCTCGGCTGACTTCCTCGATCGGTGTCGAGGGGGAAACACCAGGATGGGTTTTGTTTGGTGTTAGCTTCAGGTTGGATCCGGATAGGTCACTCTTATCCCTCTCTGATTACCGCCAGATGTACCGAGTCTCTATAGGTTGTTTAGTGCATGCTGCCTCTGCCGCTTCAGTCCACCATACCTATGTAGGCGAGGACCGCCGAATTCTAGTCTCGCCGTGTACTGGCCTCAGTACTGACGCTCCTTCTTTTTCCTTTGCCCTTTGTCGGCACCCCTTTTGTTTAAGCAGGTTTTGAGATCGACGTCGTTAGCAGGGTTACCCTTCCGGCTTGGCCTGGGCAGGGTTATGGACGCCATTGGTTATTCTTCAGGGCTCTTAGCCCCATTTGCATCTTGTCCGTAGCTGGACGCTCTATCGTTTTCAAGGTGATTTGGATCTTTGTATATTATATCTATACTCTTGACTCTTGAGTCGCTGTTATATATATCTGTTCTGTGGGTCCCATCGAGGACTGTTGTGTAATGTTATTACTTCGTTTTCCACCCGCACGAAAGTGCCTGGTGGGCACCTTTGAATCGTTTCTATGCGGGTTTGGCGAATTTTGCTCAAACTTGCATAGGTCCGATTCTGAGGGTGTTACAGAGTGGTATCAGAGCTCAGCAGTTGCGATACCCCACAAGTCCAGCCTGTAGGATAACCTAGCTAACGGCCGAAGTAGAGTGTCAAAACTATTTTTGAAAATCGGTTGGATAGTTCTGGGTAGGTCTGATTTTACTCCTTACCCCTCTGCTATTCTCCTCTTATCTCGACGTGTTTTGAATCCGCTCTCTTCTCTCTCTTCGAGTCCAGGATTTCTCGTGGTTGGGTTCCGTCGTACCTTCAGGGTTTCGCTTCCTTCTCTGATAACGGTGTGCTACCATCCGGTGTTTAAGCTGCCTGATGAATCCGTCTACGGTGTTACCATTCTTTGTTCCTTGTTTGTGCTATCCGGTGTTTTCCGACGCGACGCCATCATCTACGCCAGATCCGATGCAGAGTATGCATCATTCCGATGTTCCGAACCTCGCTTGTCGAGATCTTCAGTCTAATTCCGAGAATGGTTGCACTCTTTTCTACTGATTGTGCGGAGTAATAGTTTGGGTGCGTGATGGATTGGCCCCCATGCCGACTACTCACTCTATTTGCTCGCGTACATTGAAGTGGATGAGAATGCATCGGTTCCCTTTTCCATCGAAGATAGAGGTGGCTTTATTTGTTGATACCCTACCTTCGACCTTTTGTTCCCGGAGTGTTCTCTCGACGATCACGGACAACGACCTCTTGTTAGTGGTGTCGCGAGGATCTACACGAAGCGCGAAGGATCAGACCGACGGCCTTCTTTCCGGTACCACGAGGCGGATCTCGAGGGCGAGATCCATTGTTAGTGGTGTCGAATTGTGGCATCCCGCAAAACCACTACTAGAAAATCGCGTTGAATTTGTGCATTGCATCATCATGACCGCATGCTCATGTCATCATGCCACATTGCATTTGTGCATCGTCATCATCTTGCATGTGCTTGTATAAAACTATTTTCAGAAAAACCTGTCTTTGTTTTCTAAACGCCCCATCTTATTCAAACACCGAAAACCGGGTCCCCGGAATATTTTGTTTTGTCCGCTGCCGGATTACAAAAGCGCTGTTGAAAAATAAATAATTTAATTAATTATTTAGTGGGGGCAGCCGAACGGGCCAAATCGACCCGAACGACCACCCCCAGGCTTTTAAAACGGTCCACCTAACCCACGCTATTAATCATAAGGCTACCAACTAACCTACCCACACCCAGCCTCCACCTCACCCCAACCAATCAACTCGCGCCACGTCACCTCTCCCCCTCATCCCTCCAATTCCCTTTTGCCATTTGTCCTCCCTCTCTCCCTCACACTCAGCTCACCATCCCCAGGCACACACGCACTCCCACGCACGCCACGTCCACCCCCGCACCTGCCTGGCCACGCCCGATCCCCACCTCCCCCTGGGACCCACCTCGCCAGCGCCCGCGCGACCCACGCCTGGCGCCCGCTCCCCCTGTTCTTCTTCAATCTCTCGCCCCTTCCACGCACGCGTCCTGCCCCCCCCGCAAGCGCCAGCCACCGACACCGTCTGCCGGCCCCCGCTAGCCTCACCGCCCCAGAGCCCACCTCCGCCGCCTCCGCCGCGAGCCCCAGCCTCCCCCGCATCCGCCTCCGCGCCCCACGCTCTGCGCCTACCCCGCCCCGCGCGCGGCCCCGCTCCACCCAGCGCGCGCGCTCCTCCCCGCCTCGCCGGAGCCGAGCTCGCTCCGCCGCCGCTCTGCCTTCGCCCGCCTCGGCCGGCCTCTGCTCGCCGCTCGCGCCTCGCGCCTCCCCGCAGCGACCCGGCCCCGCTTCTCCCTCGAGCTCGCTCCGCTCCGCCTGCCTCGCCCCTGCCGCTCTGCCCGCCGGCGTCGCCCTGCCGCCCACCTCGTCCTCCGTCCCCGTCCCCGCGTTCGCCGCCCTCCTTCGAGCCCGCGCCGGCGAGCTCCGCCAGGCCGGCCCGCGCCCCCGAGCTCGCCTCCGCACCCTCCGCTCGCCGTCACCTCCTCCTCGCCCGTCTCAGGCAGCCGCCCCGCCGGCGCAGCCCGCCTCACGCGCCCACCTCGCCACCGACCCTGCGCCGGCCGCGACGACCTCCACCTCCGCGACCCCGCAGCAACCGCCTCACCGGCCTCCCCGCCCCGCGCCGCCAGCGAGCCTCCTCCCCGCTCGAGCCAGGACGCCGGCCCGCCTCCGCGTCCGCCGGAGCTTCCCTCGCTGCTCTGCTCCTCCGCGCCGGCGCGCCCGGCCACGCCTCCCTGGGGCCGACCCGCGCATGGCCACCCGCCTCGTCGCTGCCGCGGTGCTCGCCTCTGCAGTCCGCGCAACCCCGTCCGCAGCGCCTCCCAGGGCCCCGCCCTGCGGGACCTGCTGTCCCGCGACGGACTCCCTCGTGCCGCCCTTCTAGCCGCCCAAGCCCGCCGTCACCTTCCGCTGCAGTTCATCGTCGGGCTCCCCGCGGGCTGCTAGTCTCCTGCGTTTTGTCCCTGCACGTGAGCGTCGACAGTGGCCAAGATCTACACTCGTGCCATCAAGACCGACCCGGGTCGAGGACCGGAGATCTATGTAAGACCACGGCGCCGTCACCGGATACCGAACCTCGACACGCCTAGTTCGACAAGATCCTCCTCAACCTTTGAGCGGGCACCAAGTTCTCCTCTCGGGCCGTCAAGATCTCCGTCACCGGACCCTCGAGACCTTCCACACGGAGCGGCGATGCAAAATCTGGAGAAAACCGACACGTTCCAAGATCCCCGACTCGAAGGTCCCCGGAACGCCAAGACCGCCACCGAAACGACAAGTACTCCCTCGAGAACCCCCGAACGACGATCCCCTTTTACCTGGACCCGAAGACAATTGTGCGACAGGCACTTCCCCGAGGATGCGAAGACGAGAACCCGACGCCAAGATCGCCCCGAAGGCCGAACCCCGTGGACCGACATGCTCTTCTTCACGGATATGACAAGCACTCCGCCCGGACACCAAGTTCTTCACCCCGAAGCCAAGATCGACCCGACTTGGGGACCCGACAAGACCCTCGCAACGGCAAGACCGACCCCGTGGGACCCGACAAGACCTTCGCGACGACAAGAACTACCTCCGCTATCTGAGAACGAGCCCGCCGAGACCGTTCCGTCGAACCCTGAACCCCGAGACCGACCCCGAACCCCGGAAACCCCAAGATCGTCGAGACCCCTAATGTGTGACCCTTATCCGAACCCCTATTTTATAAATGTCAAACATAAAACTTGTTGCATATTGAATTGTCATCTCGCATGCATATCTGTGGTTTGGGGGCCTTATGCCGATTCACCTAATAATTAAATATGGGGCCCATATGCGGGCAAATCTAGTCTCATATCGGCCTCATTTAAAACTTGTGTAGCGAACCGGTATCTTATCTTGCCTTGTTATAACAACATTTAAATTGCGGGGGTTTCTAAGTAACTCGAACCACCTAGTTAATTGTCGGGACCCCGGTTCCGCTTAATTCGGCCTAATTGCATAGCACCTTGCCATGTCATCCATCATACATGCATCATGCCGATCTTCTGCCGTGTATTAAATATTGCATCCGGTGTTTCTTCTAGTGTTTTGCTTCTTCGCGGATAAGGCCGTTGAGTTGATGTGAGCTTCGCCCCGATCTTCGGTTGAACCTTCGACAATGTTTTCAGGCGAGCATCTCCCCCTTTCTACCTATCTTACTTTTATAGTCTTTATTCCCTCCTGTTGATCTATTGCTATCTGTGTTGCGATGCTTTAGATTCCGTACCTGTGATATTCCTTGCAGCCTTATATTGCCTTGGACACATCCTATTACCTATTGTTTGGTAGATAGTTGGACTTGCGCGTCGTAGTCGCTTGCTCAAGTGTTGTTGCGTGTCGTCAAGTGCCACAGTTGTTGATGTATTGCCGCATGTTGATGTTGGAGCTGATCATAGTTTTACTTATTGTTCACTTTAATTCCTGTTTAACAACTAAAATTGAAGTAAGCAGAGGCATCGATGGGTGATAGATAATATTTGGTTTCCGAACGCCCACTTGTGTCCCGTAGGACCCCGAGTACTTGATACCTGTTCCTTGATTTATCGCGCTATCCACATATGGGGAGTATGGGCCCCCCTTAGCTAGAGCTTGATTCCGTCTTATTTCTTGGGGCCACAAACTAGTTTGAGGTTTTATTTACGATCCTGTACTTATGCCATGCTACTGCTTTATTTACGTTTGTGCGAGGAGCACACTGTACTGTTTAGGAATTGTGACCCGTTTTCGCGGTATCGACAAGCCCAGCCACACTTTCGGGTTCCCAGTCGTTTACAGCCGGCCCCACAAACCTTAAGTCCGTCTCGAAGTCAGCTAACTTCGTTGCGGGTTCTACTTTAAGGGGTGGCCCCCTGAAATATTTCTGAATCTTGTGATTGCTCTGTCGTGAAGACCTCGTTGGGTTTTGATTTGGTTTTTCCGAGGTTTATCGTGTGTGTGTTGCTATTTGTGCACCCCGGCCGGGTTAAAACTTTCTGAAAGCCGTGTCCGCGGTTATGGACGACTTGGAGCACAGTATCTCGACCATAGACAAGCATAACTAAAGTTTATCGCTATAAATTTGACTTTATAATGACTAGTAATCAGCTTCACTATAATGGAATGGCTAATTAATACTGCCCACAATTGCTTGTTTGGAGTGTCGCTTGCGACCATTATACTTGAGTAGTAAGTATTGCAACTACAACGGAATGGCTAAATGAAAGTACCAACAACTGCTGGGTTTTGGGTTTATCTCATGCTATCTGTATCTGATTAGTAATTGTTGCAACCACAACGGAATGGTTAACTAAAAGTGCCCACTGCTTATTTTATCAGGACGACTATCTTTAACCTGACTAGTAATTGCTGCAACGATAACCGAATAAATAAAACTGCCAACTGTGTGAGTTCCTCGGCTGACTTCCTCGATCGGTGTCGAGGGGGAAACACCAGGATGGGTTTTGTTTGGTGTTAGCTTCAGGTTGGATCCGGATAGGTCACTCTTATCCCTCTCTGATTACCGCCAGATGTACCGAGTCTCTATAGGTTGTTTAGTGCATGCTGCCTCTGCTGCTTCAGTCCACCATACCTATGTAGGCGAGGACCGCCGAATTCTAGTCTCGCCGTGTACTGGCCTCAGTACTGACGCTCCTTCTTTTTCCTTTGCCCTTTGTCGGCACCCCTTTTGTTTAAGCAGATTTTGAGATCGACGTCGTTAGCAGGGTTACCCTTCCGGCTTGGCCTGGGCAGGGTTATGGACGCCATTGGTTATTCTTCAGGGCTCTTATCCCCATTTGCATCTTGTCCGTAGCTGGACGCTCTATCGTTTTCAAGGTGATTTGGATCTTTGTATATTATATCTGTACTCTTGACTCTTGAGTCGCTGTTATATATATCTGTTCTGTGGGTCCCATCGAGGACTGTTGTGTAATGTTATTACTTCGTTTTCCACCCGCACGAAAGTGCCTGGTGGGCACCTTTGAATCGTTTCTATGCGGGTTTGGCGAATTTTGCTCAAACTTGCATAGGTCCGATTCTGAGGGTGTTACATTGCAAGCGGTGTTGATATCGATTACCGAGTGGGCCCGAAGTATATCTCTCCGACTTGGGAGGGACAAATTCCATCTCGATACATACAACCCAACAGATACTTTCCGATCACCTGAGAGACACCTTTATGATCACCCTCTCATAGGATGACGTTTGATGACCTCAAAGCTTTCTTCCGATACCAGGGAGTTGTATTATCTCATGGTCTAAGGAATACAATATTTGACATAGGAAAAGCTTCGCAAAGATGAACACGATGATACGATCTAATTGCTTCGCTTAGTTTGGGTCTGTCCATCATATCATTCTCCAATGATATGATCTCATTATCAATTGACAACTCATGTCTATGGTTAGGAAACCTTAACCATCATTGATCAATGAGCTAGTCCATAGAGGCGTACTAGGGACACGGTGTTGTTCACAAACCACACAAGTATTAAAGTTTCCGCTTAATACAATTCTAGCATGGAATATAAACTTTATCATGAACAAGAATTATAATAATAACATCTTTATTATTGCCTCTAGGGCATAATTCCAACACTAGCATTAATCAAACAGACATAAGTTACCCACTGTTTATACTCAATGTAATCAAACAGACATATAACATGTTACCAACACTTAAATCTAAAAATTTATCAACAACATAAAAACACGTATGCTACAAAATGTATTACACACCTCCAGCTTTCCATATGCATTTCCATCATTCTGCAGATCAGCAATCAACACTTCATCAATTAACTCTCTTGACCATATGTTCACAGCATAACGCCCTTCCGGCAAATCAATATCCAACCCACTAACATCAAGTGAGTCAACATAAAGCAGCTGCAGGAAAACAAATTAAAAACCAGAAAAAGAATACAATAAATACACTAACTAAAACATAAAAAAATTCAATATAAAAAGTAATATTCATACAATATAAAAACAACAATGTGTACCTGCAACAGAAAAAGGCAAGCCTGCGTATGAGTACCATTAGAAAGCTCCTCATGCAGCTGGTCAACAACAAACTTGCACCACTGGAACTTGGACACATTTCCAATGTTGTGCTGAAATTATATAATGAAAAAGAAACTATCAACATAACATCAAAACTTGCACATATATTACACACCACCACAAAAAACTAAAACAAAAATGTTACCACCCCTATAACACACAGGTTATGATCACACCAAGCAGAAAGTTATCAACACGAAAACATATAAGTTACCAGCCAACACAGATATTGAAAATGAACAGACATGACAACCAAAACTTACCATGATAGGGTAGCACTTATGGCAAACACGGTTCAGGGTGGTGGGTGACAGAAGTTTAGACACAATGTACATCACATATACTTGCTTGAACTCATCTCCATATGAAGTCATATCCTTCAAGATTCCAAAAACTCGAGTTCTCAAAGGTGTGCCAGAATCATCAGTAAAAAGAGCAGGGGCAAGAGCACCATGAATTTCTACATCATCATAATAAGGAACCGGCTCTTCACCAAGCAGCAAACTCAAACATCTGAATACACTATCCTTGTTGAGGGGTATCCTTCCTCGACCCGGCACAACAAATTCACGTGTATGCTTGTCATATAAACTAGCAAACCAAGTCATAACTGCGTCGTGCAGTGATGAACACTTGATATCTAGCAAACTATCAAACTCCATTGATTCAATTGCTGCCTTCTGATCATTCGATAGAAAATCCAGTAAACCGGTCACAACAGAAGGAGATGCCCTGTTACGTTTATGGGCAGGTTGTTTTTACCCTCAACAACATTATCAGCAGCCTTCCGTTTCCTCGGCATCATGGAAACTACAAACAATTTAAAATGAAAAAATAAATATAAAACTAAACCATAATGATACACAAGAATTCATAGAAAAAAGAAAACAATACCATCAGTACATAAGTTACCAATGATCATAACCTAATGTTATCATGCAAACAGAACACAAGTTACCAATGATAATAATCTCATGTTATCATACAAACATAACATTAGTTATCCATGTCAGTGCACACATAATATCATGCATTTTGCTTAAAATTAGCATTATCAAATAGATCATAAACAAAATTTAACAAAAATATTATACAGTACTTAGTACTATTGTAATCAATGAATTTTATCCGCACATCAGTACATAAGTTACCCATGATCATAAACTAATGTTATCATGCCAACAGAACACAAATTACCCATGATAATAAGCTAATGTTATCATACCAACATTACATTAGTTATTAATGTCAGTACACACATATTATCATGCACTTTGCTCAAATTAGCCATGAATTTTATCCAATGTTACCCAAAGGTTACACATCAGTACATAAGTTACCCATGATCATAAACTAATGTTATCATGCCAACAATATCAAATTAACCATGATAATAAGCTAATGTTATCTGACGAGGTTTAATCTCGTCAATGCCCATTGTGATGAGCTTGGGTTTTGGAGAAGATGGGGATGCCGGAGATCGCGGAACGGTTAGCAAACAAGCAACACGGGGACACGAGGTTTACCCAGGTTCAGGCCCCCGGAAGGAAAACCGTACTCCTGCTTGTCTGCTCTTGATTACGGCGGAACCGAAGGTTACAAGGGTGCGCAGATGCAATCTGGCGTGGAGGTGTGTATGCAGTGGTATGAAGTGCCCTCCTCGTTGTGCCCTCCTAGCCTTTATATAGATATAGGCAGGTCCCAGGCACAAATCGATTCAGTTACAGGTTTTAGGGTTCACTCCTTTGAATATTCTATCTATTATAGTCTTGCTCTCCAAGGATCCGAAGGCGTCATGGGCCCTGGCCACCCGAAAGTCTTCATGGGCTGGCGCATATTCTTGTGGGCCTTCCTTGGGCTGGACCAGGTATGCTAAGGTCGTGTACCCGCAGGGTATAACCATGTCAGTAGCCCCCGAGTGTTCAGTCGAATCGTAGATTCGGCTGAGGACTCTTCAATCTTTCGAGTGCAGCTATCTCTGTTCACTAGATAATGATTTGAGCGTGTAGGGATTGTTGATGCGTGTGCCTGACTCTCCTGACAGATCAGGGTCAGTTAACTGTCTTGGTACAAAACAACACGATCTTCTTCAGATTCGAGTCCCTCGACTCGAATCCGGAGCATATGCTGGCGTAATTCGACTCAGGCCGCGAAGGACTTACAGGAGTGGAATTCCAGTAAATTTTAAATGATGTACCCAACACGTCCGTCGGGATTTTTTGTCGTGCCTGTTGGCACGGATTTTTACTAGCAGAGTGCAGTCGTGTGCGTTACCAGGCCATCAGATGGTATTTGTAGGTCTTATCTTTGCGTCGCAGACGCAGCATCCGAATGTCTATCACCGCGGAGGTGTTCCGGGTGGCCAAGGAGGATGTTGATCACTTAGCATTAACTGGGGCAGAGTTGCCGAAAAGTTTTTTGCATACTGATCCGAAGGATAGCAGTAGAAGAATTCATAGGGTGCGAAACCAGCGCTCCCTATGGGAGTAGCCCCCGAGTGTCCGTTCGAGTCGTAGACTCGAGCATAGACTTTAATTCAGTCTTTGTTGACTTGTAGGTCCGTAGGAAACAAATTTTTTTGGATGCTTGAATCCATCCTCCCTATGGGAGTAGCCCCCGAGTCCGTAGTGGAGTCGTAGAGTCGACATAGGACTCGAAGAAGAGTTCAATGGTGTAGTACTTTGATCGTTTTTCGGGTGCGCGGCCAGCTCTCCTGATAGGAGTAGCCCCCGAGTAGTTGGTCAAATCGTAGATTCGAGTGAGTACTCTTAGCTATGTAGGCGAAGAATTGTAACCGTTGCTAGTATATCCTTGATGACATCATTGCTGACGATCGATGAACTCAAGCGTCTGCGGTGCCAGAGATGACATGACTGGACGAACATGGGTCCCACCTTCTGACTTTGAATTGACTAGTCACGCGCAACATGGAGATAATTACGGCGTCGCCTCGATTTCCGTGCGTAGTGGACGGCGTGTGAGCGACGGTTCGCTGCCGTACTAACACGTGGACAATCGGATCTTGAAGTTGGCTCTAGGGCTTCCCGATGAATGGTCATCGTGCGTCTTCTTCGTCCTTATAATCATTGGGGAAAAGCTTTGTTTGTTTTCACCACAACCATTCTTGTTTCACTGCTTCCATCTTCGTGAGTTTTCCTCGCTGTGTGCCATAGCACTTACTAAGGAACCAAGATATCATCCAAAGACCAAGCATATCAACCGCAAGTTTCATATAATTCGAGATTATATAGCAGATGGAGATCTGAAGATTAGCAAAGTACATACAGATCTGAATGTCGCAGATCCATTGACTAAACCTCTTCCACGTGTAAAACATGATCATCACCTCAATGCCATGGGTGTGAGATTGTTGCCAAATGTAAACAAGATTATTGACTCTAGTGCAAGTGGGAGACTATTGGAATTATGCCCTAGAGGCAATAATAAAGATGTTATTATTATAATTCTTGTTCATGATAATGTTTATATTCCATGCTAGAATTGTATTAACGGAAACTTTAAATACTTGTGTGGTTTGTGAACAACACCGTGTCCCTAGTATGCCTCTATGGACTAGCTCATTGATTAATGATGGTTAAGGTTTCCTAACCATGGACATGAGTTGTCAATTAATAATAAGATCATATCATTGGGAGAATGATATGGTGGACAAACCCAAACTAAGCGAAGCAATTAGATCGTGTCATCGTGTTCGTCTTTGCGAAGCTTTTCTTATGTCAAATATTGTATTCCTTAGACCATGAGATAATACAACTCCCTGGTATCGGAAGAAAGCTTTGAGGTCATCAAACATCATCCTATGAGAGGGTGATCATAAAGGTGTCTCTCAGGTGATCGGAAAGTATCTGTTGGGTTGTATGTATCGAGATGGGATTTGTCCCTCCCAAGTTGGAGAGATATACTTCGGGCCCACTCGGTAATCGATATCAACACCGCTTGCAAGCATGAGGTTAAGGAGTTAATCACAAAGTGATATCGGATTACGGAACGAGTAAAGTACTTGCTGTGAACGAGATTGAACTAGGTATGACGGTACCGACGATCGAATCTCGGGCAAGTAAAATATCGCGAGACGAAGGGAATATATATAAGGGATTGATTGAATCCTAGCATCGTGGTTCATCCGATATGATCATGGATGAATGTGTGGGAGTCAATATGGGTTACCAGACCCCGCTGTTGATTATTGATAGAAGATCATGTCTGCATATTCTCGAACCCGCAGGGTCACACACTTAACGTGTCTTGACGCTAGGATAGATTGGATAATTGGTTTATGAGTTTTTGTTCAGAGTCTCGGATGGGATCCGGGACATCACGAGAGGTTCCGGAGTGGTCCGGAGAATAAGATTCATATAAGGCAGTGCAGTTTTTGGAGTTCGGAATTGTTCCGGGTTAATCGGTATTGTATCGGAAGCTTCTAGAACCTTCCGGAAGGGGACCAACGTGGCCCCACATTCCGGGAGGGGGCATGGGCCTATGAGGGAGTGCCCTGCCGCATTGGGCCAGGTGCACAAGGCCCCATAGGGCCCAGCCGGCCTAGAGAGGTTTAAACTCGAGATAGACCTTCTAGAAGGGGGGGGGTTCCTTGCCCCCCACTCCTTATCCTTTGGGGCCGCCGGTTTCGGCTTGGGGGAGGGGCTAGGGCTGCGCACCCCCTCTATATAAAGAGGGGTGGGGGCGCACCAACCCCCCACACCTTCTCCTCCAACCCTAGCCGCCCTGCTGCCCTCCTCTCTCCCTCCCGACTGCTTGTAGGCGAAGCCCTGCTGCAGAAATTCTCCACCATATACACCACGCCATCGTGTTGTAGATCCAATCCGTCTCTCCACCATACTTGCTGGTCCGATGAAGGAGGAGACGTCGAGGTGCTGCACGTGTGCATCTCATGGAGGCACCGCCACTTGTGGTGCTAGATCGGATCGGATCGCGAGGAGGAGAATCGAGTACGACTACATCACCCACGTTCCGACGAACGTTCCGTTGTGCGAATCTTCAAGGGTATGAAGATCTAATCCAATCTCTCTCGTTGTTTGCATCTCCTAGATTAGATCTTGGCTTTCCCTCTGTTCGCATCCGTAGAAAATTTTGATTTACTATGCCGCGAAACCCTTCAGTGGTATCAGAGCTAGATCTATGCGTAGATGTGTTTCACGAGTAGAACGCAACATGGTTGTTGCGGGCGTTGATGTTTTCTGTTGCAAGCCTCTTGTTTGTGTTCTTCTTATGATGCGGGATAGTGAGATTGAAGCGGTCTAGGCCAACCTTACGCGACATCGTTCGCGAGACCGGCTCCGCACTTAACGTGTGGCTTGTTCCACACATGCGGCCGGTGGATGTCAGTTTCTCTCACTATAGTTGTCATGGGATTAACACCGGAGTTTGGCAACCATAATACCACCGTTGTGGCTTTCCGTAGGTGAGAATCGTTCTTAGCATCTACTCCCATAAGCCATGTAAAACATGCAACAACAAAGTAGACGCGTCTAACTTGTTTTTTCAGGGAGTGTTTTCTGTGATATGGTATGGCCCAAGATGTGATGTGTATATTGTTGTCAGACCCCTCCTTTATAGAGGAAAGGATCCCTGTGATTGCAATGCTAGTCCCTGGATCAATGCTAGCATCCATAGTTTAAGATGAAGTACGCAGATACAAAGGTCGTTTATTACATTTATTCCAGAGATAAAATATAGTCTTTTACAACTCAGGCCATAGGCCTAATACAAGAGTTTTAGGAATAAGTAAATAAACACAAGTCTTCATCTTCATGTGCCACAGGCAAGCATGTTGAGTGTAGACTCATGACTCCTACTCATCATCGGAGTAACCTGCAACATCACAAGTTACAGCCACAGAGGGTCAATACTTTGGAATAGTATTGGCAAGTGATACCTTAGTATATTTTTAGTGGACTATATGTCTATATGCATTTTGGCTAAGTGTAGCTTGGCTTGCTTTGCTTGAAAATAGGTTTTTCCTATTAGTTGAAAATGCTAAGTTTTTCTTTATCAAAAACATTCCCAAGGAATCCACCAATAGACATTGGGGTCCTTCACCCTTGTTCACCCACAAAATTTTATTTAGAAGTTGGAGTGATGAGAATCTTGTGGCTTCCATGTCTTGATGCTCAAAGTGTCCATTTCCTTGGACAAGGCTAAGTACTTAGTTTTCCATCTGCAGAGGTTGTGCACTTTCCCCACTAGACTTGGTTTCCCAAGACAGGACCTTTCAGAAGCCTTTCCTTAGTCAAATGGACGCGTTCCATCCTATCAACCCATCTACCACCAACTGTCCATAAGACTAAGTTCTAGCAACCTATATGATCATGGCAGAGCCCATTTTGCCAAGTGGTTGCACTGTAAGCTTTCTCCACACTTGGCTTCCAAATCCCTTTGTGCCTGGGTGGCATTCCACAAGTGAGATACACAACCCAAGTCCATGGCCTTGTGTAACCACTCAACATAACCCATACTTTCCATTCCACCCAGGAGTTGATTGGTCTTAGTTGTTTTATTAAGAAAAATATAAGTCACTTTGACTTAGCATATTTTCTTTTATCTCACAATATATAGTTGTTCACCTCCCTTGTTTGCTATGAGCTAGGCTAGGCAAAATATGGTAACCTAACTTAGGAATATTTTCCTAACAATTCTACTATTACACCCTACTTAGGATTTCCCAATTTAACACTTAGCAAAATATCATGCAACATTTTAGCAAAAATAACTAATGCTAACATAAAACTTAGGATAGGAATATTCATGAAAATATCACTTGCCTTGGTAATGGGGAGAGTAGCACTCCTCACAATCACAATCACTAGCAAAATCTACACAAGAAACAATAGCATACAATTACACACAATATATATATATACAATCAAAAATAATATGAATGCATGCATGCAAGAATCTACTAAGTAGTGATTTTTGAAAATTACACCAAGTGTGTTCATGAGTACAGAAACCTAACAGGACACAAATTTGCCAACTAAACTTATTTGGCCCAAAACAATATACAAAAATAAAACTATATCTAAAATAGTCCTAAACATGTTCCACAATAAAAATCATTTTTAACTGTTACTATATGCTAAATAAAGTGGATATTCAGAATGGTCTTGTTTCACTGAATCCAACGGTATAAAGTTTGTAAAAATCCAACGTGTGGTTCAAAAGTTATAAACATTTGAAGTTTGAATCAAAATCAGGTTTAAATTCTGTTTTTAATCTAAACCTTGCCACGCGTCGCGTTTCTACTGGCGCGTACCGGTTCGCACCGGATCACCCTTCTGAGCCGTTGGATCCAACTAACGTTGCGCGGCTCAGATCTGTCCGTACCCCTTCGATAAGTGAAGTGTTTCTACGCGTAGGATCCAGATCTAACGGCTAAGATTCTTCTAACCAAAAACGAGCGGCGCTGCCGGCGGTGACAGGCGGCGGCGCGTCAGTCAGTGGCGGTACCGGCGTTCTAGGTCGTCTGCGAGAGGGAGAGGAGTATTACCAGGTTCGCCGGAGGCTGCTGAAGCTCGTCGTGGTACTGGCTTGTGGAGGGGCGTTCGAAGATGGGCTCTAGACCTCGTCGGAGTTGCGTCTGGCGTCAGGTGGAGGTTGTCGGAGTCGCTGCCGACGTTCTGCGTCGCCAGAGCACGAACCAATGGGTTTAGATGATACGCAGGACAACTACGAACATGCTCGGGTGAACAAGAAAGCAAGGGGCGCTCGAAACTTACGGGGATTGCTCGCCGGAGTTCGCGAACGCGTCTGCCACTGTCAGTTGTGGACGTTGGTGAGGTTCCTCGTCGCGCTAAGTCAAAACAGGGGTACTGTCAGATGCGCAAAACGAAGTGGATTCAGGGCGTATCAGTCAGAGGTCAAGGGGCGGTGGTTACTTACGAAGGGAGGTCGCCGGAGTTCTTGCGGGAGACGGTGGTGGTCAGTCGTCGACGTTGCCAACGCTAGGGGTCATGCGAAAGCAAACGGCGAGTGTCAGAAGATGCACAGGGGTTCTCTGAACAAGATAGCGTGAACGCGAGACTGGGGAAAACTCGAGACTCACCGGAATTCGCCGGCGCAGTCGTCGGAGATGGCGGAGTTGCTGAGAGCAATGCGCGCAGCCTGGGGGCGTTCAGTGTTCGGGGTTTTGGGGAAAAGAGAGAGAGGACAGAGGGGTTCTTATATCCTGGTCGCGAACGAGAATCACCCTGCCAGTAACTCGAATTGATGCCACGAATCAAAACCAGAAACGCCCGTGTTGATTTGGGGATGAATGCGTCGTGCGGGTGGAGACGATGCTGACGTGGGGTTGGCCCGCTTGTCTGCGACATGTGCGAGGTGGGAGTGAGGGTCCGTCTGTCAGTGGCTATTGGCGTCTGCTTGCGCGTGGGAGGAGGAAAGGAAGTGCCCGGGTGGCTTGCTGGGCTGGATTGGTTGCTGGGCCAGATTCTGGCCGTGTGGCCTTTTTCTTTTGTTTGCCCTTTTCTTTTTCTGTTTTCTATTTTATGGAATGATTTTGATATGAATTCAAATCCTTTCTGAATTCAAACAAAATTTGGAGATCTTTGTAGGGTTTTGTGGTTTCAAAAGCAGTCATTTTAACCAAGTGGTTACCCTGTAAGGTTGGTCAAGCTTGGGTTTCAAAAATAAACAGAGATTTTGCTATGGTTTGCATATATTTGGATTTAGGGTTTTGAAATCATTTCTAAATTTTGAATCTTGGTTAAAATTTTCACATAATCATTCCAACAGTGGAGTCAAGTAATCAAGTACCTAGTCTTCCAAATTTTTTTTAAGGTGTGATGGTCATTTTGGAATCAATTGTCCACATGAAATCATAGACTCAACTTCTGTTTCCAAGTGATTTTTGATAAAACCCTAAATGAATGAATGATGCATATATGATATGAATGAGTTTTGAAACTATGATTTTTGGGATGTTACAAATCTAACCCCCTTAAGATGAATCTCGCCCTCGAGATTCGGTTTGGCTAGCAAATAGGTGAGGGTGGTCTTTCCGAAGATCATCTTCTCTTTCCCATGTTGCTTCCTCTTCGGAGTGATGGTTCCATTGCACTTTACAAAATTTGATAGTCTTGGTCCTGGTGACTCTTTCTGCTGTCTCTAGAATTTTGACAGGCTTTTCCTCATAAGTGAGATCACTTTCTAGCTGAACTTCCTCCAAAGGTATGGTATCCTTCAAAGAAGACTCTTCCATTTCTGGGTGACACTTTTTAAGCTGACTCACATGAAATACGTTGTGGACTGCTGATAGAGATTCTGGTAATTCCACTTCATATGCAACTTCTCCCTTGCGACTTAGAATCTTGAATGGCCCAACGTATCTTGGTGCCAACTTTCCTTTGACTCCAAATCTTTTCACTCCACGGAGTGGTGATACCCTGAGATAGATTCTATCCCCAACTTCGTAGGTGACTTCTCTACGCTTAGAATCCGCGTAGCTTTTCTGTCGGGATTGTGCTATCTTCAACCTGTCCTTAACCAATTTAACTTTCCCTTCGGCGTCCTTGATAAGATCAGGTCCAAATAAACTTCTTTCTCCCACACCATCCCATAGCAATGGGGTGGTACACTTCCTTCCGTAGAGTAACTCAAACGGTGCCATTCCAATACTTGATTGATGGCTGTTATTGTAAGAGAACTCCGCGTAAGGCAAACTTTCATCCCAACTTGCTCCATAGTCTAGAGCACAAGCTCTCAACATGTCTTCAAGAATTTGGTTGGTTCTTTCCGTTTGTCCATCCGTTTGAGGATGAAACGCAGTGCTAAACTCCAATCTCGTTCCTAAGGATTCATGAAGTTGTCTCCAAAAGTGAGATGTGAACTGGGTTCCCCTATCTGACACAATACTCTTTGGCACACCGTGAAGGCATACAATCCTGCTCATGTAAATTTTTGCTAACTTGGCACTTGTATAAGTTGTCTTCACGGGTATAAAATGAGCCACTTTAGTTAGGCGATCTACTACCACCCATATGGAATCATATCCTGACCTGGTCCTTGGTAATCCGGTAATGAAATCCATACCAATATTCTCCCACTTCCATTCGGGAATGGGCAGTGGTTGAAGCAAACCTGCTGGTTTCTGGTGTTCCGCTTTGACTCTGCTACACACGTCACACAAAGCGATATGTTCGGCGATGTCCTTTTTGAGATTGTTCCACCAAAATCTCTCTTTCATATCCATGTACATCTTGGTGTTTCCCGGGTGAATAGAATACGGAGAGTTGTGACCTTCCTGTAAGATCAGTTTCCGCAATTCTGGGTCTTGTGGAACACATATACGTTTCCCGTGCCATAAAGTACCCTTTTCATCAACATGAAAACTCTTAGCTTTCCCTAAACCAATGTTTACTTTAATCTTTTCAATTTCCTCATCAGTTTTCTGAACTTCCCGGATCTTGTCCAACAGTGTGGGTTGAACATCTAAGGACATGAGATGTCCCTCTGGTACAATCTCCAATCTGAGTTCTTTGAATTGCTTACACAAGTCATCTGGCAATTCCCCTTTTGTAATGCCATTTACAAATGTCTTACGACTTAGAGCATCTGCTACTACATTTGCTTTACCAGGATGGTATTGCAAACTTAAGTCGTAATCTTTGATAAGTTCTAGCCATCTTCTTTGTCTCATGTTGATTTCCTTCTGGGTGAAGATATACTTCAAACTCTTATGATCGGTGAACACTTCACAACGTTTTCCCAAAAGGTAATGTCTCCATGTTTTGAGTGCATGGACAACAGAGGCTAACTCCAAATCATGAGTAGGATAGTTTACTTCATGAGTTTTGAGTTGTCTTGAAGCATAAGCTACGACTCTACCATCTTGCATAAGTACGGCACCTAAACCTTGATGAGAAGCATCACAATACACTTGGAAATCCTTTTCCAAATCTGGTAGACATAGAACCGGTGCTGTTACAAGTCTCTTCTTTAACTCTTGGAAACTGACTTCGCAACCTTCAGTCCAAGTAAACTTCTTGTCCTTCTTTAGTAATTCTGTCATAGGCTTGGCAACTTTCGAGAAATTTTCTATGAACCTTCTGTAGTAACCTGCCAAGCCGAGGAAACTACGAACTTCTTTCACATTCTTGGGTGATTCCCAGTCTGTCACAGCTGAAACCTTAGCAGGGTCAACTGCCACACCATCTTTTGTCATCACATGACCAAGAAAACCAACTTTCTCTAACCAAAACTCACACTTACTGAATTTGGCATATAGCTTATGTTCCCTCAGTTTCTCAAGTATTAAGCGTAAGTGTCTTTCATGTTCTTCCTTGCTCTTGGAGTAAACCAAAATGTCATCGATGAAAACGACAACAAATTTGTCAAGGAATTCCATGAACACCTTGTTCATCATATTCATGAAGTATGCTGGAGTGTTGGTTAATCCAAATGGCATCACAGTATACTCATATAATCCATACCTTGTGGTGAATGCTGTTTTTGGTATGTCTTGCTCTCGTATCTTGAGTTGAAAATAACCTGACCGAAGATCAATCTTCGAGAATACACATGCTCCTTCTAGCTGATCAAATAAGTCGTTGATTCTTGGCAAAGGATACTTGTTCTTGATTGTAACCTCGTTGAGAGAACGGTAGTCAATACATAACCTTTGGGTTCTATCCTTCTTCTCCACAAACAAAACTGGGGCTCCCCAAGATGAAGAACTTGGTTGAATAAACCCTTTCTGTAACTGTTCTCCTAGTTGTTTCTTGAGTTCCTTCAGTTCATCCACTGACATTTTATAAGGTCTCTTAGCTATTGGTCCTGATCCTGGCATCAAATCTATCAAAAACTCCACATCTCTATCCGGAGGCATTCCTGGTAACTCTTCTGGAAACACATCCGGATACTCACATACTATTGGTACACTGTCCATGCTAACCCCCTTAAGAGAATTTAGCTTACTTCCTTTGGATTCAAAGTTTGACTTAAATTTTACTCTTTTTCCTTCGGGAGTTGTGAGTGTAACTGTACGATTGGCACAATCTAATATTCCTTCGTACTTAGCCATCCAATCCATTCCCAAGATCACATCCAACCCTTGGGAATTCAGGATTATTAAGTTCACTGGAAACTTATGTTTTCCAAATTCTATGACTAAGTCATGACATCCTGAGTTCACAATCATTTCTCCCCCTGGAGAACTTACTCTTATAGGACACCCAATGGTTTCTACCGGTAGTTCATTTCTTTCAACAAATGCTCTTGATATGAATGAATGAGATGCACCGGTATCAAAGAGTACAAATGCTGAAATTGAATTGAGTCTGAACTTACCAGTCACAGCATCAGGTTCCTCATAGACCTCTTCCACATTGATGTGGTTAACCTGTCCTTTCTGAAAAGGATTTGGCTTGCTAGGTCCTTCCACCTTCTTTTCGGGGCACTCATTTGCATAGTGTCCCAACTTCTTGCATTTGAAGCATTCAACCTGACTGATGTCCTTTTTAACATACTGACCTCCACCTCCACTACCATTTCCACTATGGTGGCTCTTATGTCCACCCTTATGGTTCTTGTACTTATCGCTGCCATGACTACGGTGCTGCTTGTTGTCATGACGGTTGTGGTTGTGGTGCTTGTTGAATTTCCCATGTTTATGGGATCCTGAGCTGCCACTGTCATCAAAATGAGATCGTTTGTGAGACGATCCCGAGCTGTGTTTGTCGGAGTGTTTCCTCTTCCTACTCTCGACTTGCTTCATTTTACTTTCCAAAATAGCAGCCTTGTCACACAAAGACTGATAAGTTGGAACATATGCCACAGCCAACTGCAGATTAAGCTCGTCATTCAAACCTTCCAAGAACTTCTCTTTTCTCTTGGCATCTGTATCTACCTCATCCGGTGCATAGCGCGCCAGATTGTTGAACTCTTCTATGTATTCTGCCACGCTGCGGTGGCGCTGTTTCAGGTTGTGAAACTCCTTCTTTTTCAGACTCATCATTACTGATGAGATATGAGCGGTGCGAAAACCATCTTCAAAGATAGCCCAAGTCACCTCATCAATAGGAGTGGTTATTTGGAAGTTGTCCCACCATGTGGCGGCTGGTCCTTCCAACAGATGTGCTGCAAACCTGACCTTTTCAGCATCCGTGCAGCCCACGGTCACTAAGTCTTTGTTCACAGAACGTAACCAGTCATTGGCTACCATAGGATCAGTTGTTCCCGAAAATTTTGCTGGCCTCAGTCGCAGAAATCTTGTGAGCATATCGAAACCCGGAGGGTTGTTGTTGTTATTGTTGTTGTTGTTGTTGTTGTTGGGGTCGTTGTTGTTGTTGTTGTTGTTGTTCTGGTTTTGGATGAATGTTGTCATCATTTGCATAAGCTGGGTTTGCGCATTCATCATTTGTTGCATTTCTGGGGTGATGTTGTTGGGGTTGGGGTTTGCGCGACGGGGAGGCATCTGTGGTTGGTTCAAATAGATAAGAATGAGATACCCATAGATGTTTTATGCACAATGCAACATGAGCAAACACATAACAAGCAACATAAGAATAAAAGTTCAACAACCACATAACAAGCTCATGAGGTGACACACACAAATGGTAAGCCACCCACATGTCGGATGGTCCAATAACAAGTTCATAGAAACAAGTATGAAATAAAAGATAAACAAGTAGTCAAGTCTACTCATCAATAACAATCTCCTCCTCAACGAAGGTAAGACCTGCGTTCTCCATCGCGGTCTTGTTCTCCTCAATCGTAGTGGTCAGGGAATCGACCTTGGCTTTGAGAGCCCTCTTCTGGGAGCGAAGTCTCTCAATAACCATTTGCTGCTGCTCAAGTTCGAAGTCCTTGGACTTCAGTTCTTCGGTCATGTCCCGAATTCTCTTGTTCCTATCCTGGACGCGTTTCTCTTGACTCTTGAACTTGCGGTCCTGAGCCTCGAACTTTGTCTCCATTTCCTTGATCATCTCATCTTGCTGCGTAAAAAGCTTGTCTTTCTCGCGAAGCTGTACCTGAAGCTCGTCATTCCCTAGCATGACGTTCGTCCGGTCCGTATCTACGTGTCTGAGAAGAGTCTCTAAGTCCTGAAGATAAAGGCGTATCGGCTCCGCGGTGCTCCTCGAGTCGTCCTCGAAGTCGATGGACTCTCCGTCAACATCACGTCTCCCGAAGACGTGAAAGTGAGTACCTCTAACCTGTCGGGAGTGACGCCCTAACAGTCGTCCTATCAGGTCCTGCATGACTACCTCCATGCCTCTCTCCCTGTCATCGTGCATCAACTTGAAGACGATGGTTTCTGTGGTAGGCTCAGTCTGGCGTCCTGGCTGGGTCACCTTGAAGCCCCAGAGGTCCTTCCTCTCGAATTTGGTGAGTGGATACACCGTAATGGTAGGAAGAGGGAGGTCAAGCAGAGTGGTAAGCTCAATGATACGGGAACCAAAACGAGTAACTCGAAACTCCTCAACTGTGCTGATGGCAACAGGCATCTATTTATAAGATTAAAAAGTTAGAACAATGCCATTTAAGATAAAACAGGACAAACACTCATACTTATCCATGAAAACATAATTGTCACACAAGCCATGCATACATGAGTTCATTACATCATTCAAGGTCCATACTTATTAAAATATCTTTTGAAAATAAGGCGATAAGTGGTGGTCCAACTAACGAAGTGTCCTTACAACCCAATCTCACGGGACCTATTATTGAACACAATGTTCCTAGAGGCAATCCACCAATCTTGCTCCCTTGACTCTATCACTAAGTCAATAACATCTCCCCTTATTTCTTGGTTGTTGTCCTCCAACTCTTGAGTAAGCTCCTTCTCTTTTTCTAAGTCCTTTTGGAGGTTGAGCATTCTGCACTTGACTCTAGCACTTAGTTCCTTGATAGTCCTCCAAGCTGCATCCCTGGCTGACTCAAAGAATGTGGTGTGCATTGTAGTGTTGGTGTACATGCAGAATCCCCTTTCTTTGTGGTTGTCTTCCTTGTTTTTGTACAAGTGAAGTTGCACCCACCAATACTCCACTCCTTCATCCATCACTGGATAGCCCTTGTACACGGCTTCACCATGTGCATCCATTGCCTCCATGAGGTCCTTGAGAATATTGGGAAACTCAGTTTCACACTCCAAGGTCATGGTCATGAGTGGTCCCTTTTTCACGGCTTCGTTGATGGAGTTCATCTACAATGGAAGTTGAAAGAGATTAGAAAAGTTTTACGAGAAGAATAGACAAGTGTAGAAGTAGTTGAAAAACTTTTCCTTAGTGGTTTTCCAATCCTAGGGTCATAATCCTACAGGCAACACAGTGCTCTGATACCATCTGTCAGACCCCTCCTTTATAGAGGAAAGGATCCCTGTGATTGCAATGCTAGTCCCTGGATCAATGCTAGCATCCATAGTTTAAGATGAAGTACGCAGATACAAAGGTCGTTTATTACATTTATTCCAGAGATAAAATATAGTCTTTTACAACTCAGGCCATAGGCCTAATACAAGAGTTTTAGGAATAAGTAAATAAACACAAGTCTTCATCTTCATGTGCCACAGGCAAGCATGTTGAGTGTAGACTCATGACTCCTACTCATCATCGGAGTAACCTGCAACATCACAAGTTACAGCCACAGAGGGTCAATACTTTGGAATAGTATTGGCAAGTGATACCTTAGTATATTTTTAGTGGACTATATGTCTATATGCATTTTGGCTAAGTGTAGCTTGGCTTGCTTTGCTTGAAAATAGGTTTTTCCTATTAGTTGAAAATGCTAAGTTTTTCTTTATCAAAAACATTCCCAAGGAATCCACCAATAGACATTGGGGTCCTTCACCCTTGTTCACCCACAAAATTTTATTTAGAAGTTGGAGTGATGAGAATCTTGTGGCTTCCATGTCTTGATGCTCAAAGTGTCCATTTCCTTGGACAAGGCTAAGTACTTAGTTTTCCATCTGCAGAGGTTGTGCACTTTCCCCACTAGACTTGGTTTCCCAAGACAGGACCTTTCAGAAGCCTTTCCTTAGTCAAATGGACGCGTTCCATCCTATCAACCCATCTACCACCAACTGTCCATAAGACTAAGTTCTAGCAACCTATATGATCATGGCAGAGCCCATTTTGCCAAGTGGTTGCACTGTAAGCTTTCTCCACACTTGGCTTCCAAATCCCTTTGTGCCTGGGTGGCATTCCACAAGTGAGATACACAACCCAAGTCCATGGCCTTGTGTAACCACTCAACATAACCCATACTTTCCATTCCACCCAGGAGTTGATTGGTCTTAGTTGTTTTATTAAGAAAAATATAAGTCACTTTGACTTAGCATATTTTCTTTTATCTCACAATATATAGTTGTTCACCTCCCTTGTTTGCTATGAGCTAGGCTAGGCAAAATATGGTAACCTAACTTAGGAATATTTTCCTAACAATTCTACTATTACACCCTACTTAGGATTTCCCAATTTAACACTTAGCAAAATATCATGCAACATTTTAGCAAAAATAACTAATGCTAACATAAAACTTAGGATAGGAATATTCATGAAAATATCACTTGCCTTGGTAATGGGGAGAGTAGCACTCCTCACAATCACAATCACTAGCAAAATCTACACAAGAAACAATAGCATACAATTACACACAATATATATATATACAATCAAAAATAATATGAATGCATGCATGCAAGAATCTACTAAGTAGTGATTTTTGAAAATTACACCAAGTGTGTTCATGAGTACAGAAACCTAACAGGACACAAATTTGCCAACTAAACTTATTTGGCCCAAAACAATATACAAAAATAAAACTATATCTAAAATAGTCCTAAACATGTTCCACAATAAAAATCATTTTTAACTGTTACTATATGCTAAATAAAGTGGATATTCAGAATGGTCTTGTTTCACTGAATCCAACGGTATAAAGTTTGTAAAAATCCAACGTGTGGTTCAAAAGTTATAAACATTTGAAGTTTGAATCAAAATCAGGTTTAAATTCTGTTTTTAATCTAAACCTTGCCACGCGTCGCGTTTCTACTGGCGCGTACCGGTTCGCACCGGATCACCCTTCTGAGCCGTTGGATCCAACTAACGTTGCGCGGCTCAGATCTGTCCGTACCCCTTCGATAAGTGAAGTGTTTCTACGCGTAGGATCCAGATCTAACGGCTAAGATTCTTCTAACCAAAAACGAGCGGCGCTGCCGGCGGTGACAGGCGGCGGCGCGTCAGTCAGTGGCGGTACCGGCGTTCTAGGTCGTCTGCGAGAGGGAGAGGAGTATTACCAGGTTCGCCGGAGGCTGCTGAAGCTCGTCGTGGTACTGGCTTGTGGAGGGGCGTTCGAAGATGGGCTCTAGACCTCGTCGGAGTTGCGTCTGGCGTCAGGTGGAGGTCGTCGGAGTCGCTGCCGACGTTCTGCGTCGCCAGAGCACGAACCAATGGGTTTAGATGATACGCAGGACAACTACGAACATGCTCGGGTGAACAAGAAAGCAAGGGGCGCTCGAAACTTACGGGGATTGCTCGCCGGAGTTCGCGAACGCGTCTGCCACTGTCAGTTGTGGACGTTGGTGAGGTTCCTCGTCGCGCTAAGTCAAAACAGGGGTACTGTCAGATGCGCAAAACGAAGTGGATTCAGGGCGTATCAGTCAGAGGTCAAGGGGCGGTGGTTACTTACGAAGGGAGGTCGCCGGAGTTCTTGCGGGAGACGGTGGTGGTCAGTCGTCGACGTTGCCAACGCTAGGGGTCATGCGAAAGCAAACGGCGAGTGTCAGAAGATGCACAGGGGTTCTCTGAACAAGATAGCGTGAACGCGAGACTGGGGAAAACTCGAGACTCACCGGAATTCGCCGGCGCAGTCGTCGGAGATGGCGGAGTTGCTGAGAGCAATGCGCGCAGCCTGGGGGCGTTCAGTGTTCGGGGTTTTGGGGAAAAGAGAGAGAGGACAGAGGGGTTCTTATATCCTGGTCGCGAACGAGAATCACCCTGCCAGTAACTCGAATTGATGCCACGAATCAAAACCAGAAACGCCCGTGTTGATTTGGGGATGAATGCGTCGTGCGGGTGGAGACGATGCTGACGTGGGGTTGGCCCGCTTGTCTGCGACATGTGCGAGGTGGGAGTGAGGGTCCGTCTGTCAGTGGCTATTGGCGTCTGCTTGCGCGTGGGAGGAGGAAAGGAAGTGCCCGGGTGGCTTGCTGGGCTGGATTGGTTGCTGGGCCAGATTCTGGCCGTGTGGCCTTTTTCTTTTGTTTGCCCTTTTCTTTTTCTGTTTTCTATTTTATGGAATGATTTTGATATGAATTCAAATCCTTTCTGAATTCAAACAAAATTTGGAGATCTTTGTAGGGTTTTGTGGTTTCAAAAGCAGTCATTTTAACCAAGTGGTTACCCTGTAAGGTTGGTCAAGCTTGGGTTTCAAAAATAAACAGAGATTTTGCTATGGTTTGCATATATTTGGATTTAGGGTTTTGAAATCATTTCTAAATTTTGAATCTTGGTTAAAATTTTCACATAATCATTCCAACAGTGGAGTCAAGTAATCAAGTACCTAGTCTTCCAAATTTTTTTTAAGGTGTGATGGTCATTTTGGAATCAATTGTCCACATGAAATCATAGACTCAACTTCTGTTTCCAAGTGATTTTTGATAAAACCCTAAATGAATGAATGATGCATATATGATATGAATGAGTTTTGAAACTATGATTTTTGGGATGTTACAAATCTAACCCCCTTAAGATGAATCTCGCCCTCGAGATTCGGTTTGGCTAGCAAATAGGTGAGGGTGGTCTTTCCGAAGATCATCTTCTCTTTCCCATGTTGCTTCCTCTTCGGAGTGATGGTTCCATTGCACTTTACAAAATTTGATAGTCTTGGTCCTGGTGACTCTTTCTGCTGTCTCTAGAATTTTGACAGGCTTTTCCTCATAAGTGAGATCACTTTCTAGCTGAACTTCCTCCAAAGGTATGGTATCCTTCAAAGAAGACTCTTCCATTTCTGGGTGACACTTTTTAAGCTGACTCACATGAAATACGTTGTGGACTGCTGATAGAGATTCTGGTAATTCCACTTCATATGCAACTTCTCCCTTGCGACTTAGAATCTTGAATGGCCCAACGTATCTTGGTGCCAACTTTCCTTTGACTCCAAATCTTTTCACTCCACGGAGTGGTGATACCCTGAGATAGATTCTATCCCCAACTTCGTAGGTGACTTCTCTACGCTTAGAATCCGCGTAGCTTTTCTGTCGGGATTGTGCTATCTTCAACCTGTCCTTAACCAATTTAACTTTCCCTTCGGCGTCCTTGATAAGATCAGGTCCAAATAAACTTCTTTCTCCCACACCATCCCATAGCAATGGGGTGGTACACTTCCTTCCGTAGAGTAACTCAAACGGTGCCATTCCAATACTTGATTGATGGCTGTTATTGTAAGAGAACTCCGCGTAAGGCAAACTTTCATCCCAACTTGCTCCATAGTCTAGAGCACAAGCTCTCAACATGTCTTCAAGAATTTGGTTGGTTCTTTCCGTTTGTCCATCCGTTTGAGGATGAAACGCAGTGCTAAACTCCAATCTCGTTCCTAAGGATTCATGAAGTTGTCTCCAAAAGTGAGATGTGAACTGGGTTCCCCTATCTGACACAATACTCTTTGGCACACCGTGAAGGCATACAATCCTGCTCATGTAAATTTTTGCTAACTTGGCACTTGTATAAGTTGTCTTCACGGGTATAAAATGAGCCACTTTAGTTAGGCGATCTACTACCACCCATATGGAATCATATCCTGACCTGGTCCTTGGTAATCCGGTAATGAAATCCATACCAATATTCTCCCACTTCCATTCGGGAATGGGCAGTGGTTGAAGCAAACCTGCTGGTTTCTGGTGTTCCGCTTTGACTCTGCTACACACGTCACACAAAGCGATATGTTCGGCGATGTCCTTTTTGAGATTGTTCCACCAAAATCTCTCTTTCATATCCATGTACATCTTGGTGTTTCCCGGGTGAATAGAATACGGAGAGTTGTGACCTTCCTGTAAGATCAGTTTCCGCAATTCTGGGTCTTGTGGAACACATATACGTTTCCCGTGCCATAAAGTACCCTTTTCATCAACATGAAAACTCTTAGCTTTCCCTAAACCAATGTTTACTTTAATCTTTTCAATTTCCTCATCAGTTTTCTGAACTTCCCGGATCTTGTCCAACAGTGTGGGTTGAACATCTAAGGACATGAGATGTCCCTCTGGTACAATCTCCAATCTGAGTTCTTTGAATTGCTTACACAAGTCATCTGGCAATTCCCCTTTTGTAATGCCATTTACAAATGTCTTACGACTTAGAGCATCTGCTACTACATTTGCTTTACCAGGATGGTATTGCAAACTTAAGTCGTAATCTTTGATAAGTTCTAGCCATCTTCTTTGTCTCATGTTGATTTCCTTCTGGGTGAAGATATACTTCAAACTCTTATGATCGGTGAACACTTCACAACGTTTTCCCAAAAGGTAATGTCTCCATGTTTTGAGTGCATGGACAACAGAGGCTAACTCCAAATCATGAGTAGGATAGTTTACTTCATGAGTTTTGAGTTGTCTTGAAGCATAAGCTACGACTCTACCATCTTGCATAAGTACGGCACCTAAACCTTGATGAGAAGCATCACAATACACTTGGAAATCCTTTTCCAAATCTGGTAGACATAGAACCGGTGCTGTTACAAGTCTCTTCTTTAACTCTTGGAAACTGACTTCGCAACCTTCAGTCCAAGTAAACTTCTTGTCCTTCTTTAGTAATTCTGTCATAGGCTTGGCAACTTTCGAGAAATTTTCTATGAACCTTCTGTAGTAACCTGCCAAGCCGAGGAAACTACGAACTTCTTTCACATTCTTGGGTGATTCCCAGTCTGTCACAGCTGAAACCTTAGCAGGGTCAACTGCCACACCATCTTTTGTCATCACATGACCAAGAAAACCAACTTTCTCTAACCAAAACTCACACTTACTGAATTTGGCATATAGCTTATGTTCCCTCAGTTTCTCAAGTATTAAGCGTAAGTGTCTTTCATGTTCTTCCTTGCTCTTGGAGTAAACCAAAATGTCATCGATGAAAACGACAACAAATTTGTCAAGGAATTCCATGAACACCTTGTTCATCATATTCATGAAGTATGCTGGAGTGTTGGTTAATCCAAATGGCATCACAGTATACTCATATAATCCATACCTTGTGGTGAATGCTGTTTTTGGTATGTCTTGCTCTCGTATCTTGAGTTGAAAATAACCTGACCGAAGATCAATCTTCGAGAATACACATGCTCCTTCTAGCTGATCAAATAAGTCGTTGATTCTTGGCAAAGGATACTTGTTCTTGATTGTAACCTCGTTGAGAGAACGGTAGTCAATACATAACCTTTGGGTTCTATCCTTCTTCTCCACAAACAAAACTGGGGCTCCCCAAGATGAAGAACTTGGTTGAATAAACCCTTTTTGTAACTGTTCTCCTAGTTGTTTCTTGAGTTCCTTCAGTTCATCCACTGACATTTTATAAGGTCTCTTAGCTATTGGTCCTGATCCTGGCATCAAATCTATCAAAAACTCCACATCTCTATCCGGAGGCATTCCTGGTAACTCTTCTGGAAACACATCCGGATACTCACATACTATTGGTACACTGTCCATGCTAACCCCCTTAAGAGAATTTAGCTTACTTCCTTTGGATTCAAAGTTTGACTTAAATTTTACTCTTTTTCCTTCGGGAGTTGTGAGTGTAACTGTACGATTGGCACAATCTAATATTCCTTCGTACTTAGCCATCCAATCCATTCCCAAGATCACATCCAACCCTTGGGAATTCAGGATTATTAAGTTCACTGGAAACTTATGTTTTCCAAATTCTATGACTAAGTCATGACATCCTGAGTTCACAATCATTTCTCCCCCTGGAGAACTTACTCTTATAGGACACCCAATGGTTTCTACCGGTAGTTCATTTCTTTCAACAAATGCTCTTGATATGAATGAATGAGATGCACCGGTATCAAAGAGTACAAATGCTGAAATTGAATTGAGTCTGAACTTACCAGTCACAGCATCAGGTTCCTCATAGACCTCTTCCACATTGATGTGGTTAACCTGTCCTTTCTGAAAAGGATTTGGCTTGCTAGGTCCTTCCACCTTCTTTTCGGGGCACTCATTTGCATAGTGTCCCAACTTCTTGCATTTGAAGCATTCAACCTGACTGATGTCCTTTTTAACATACTGACCTCCACCTCCACTACCATTTCCACTATGGTGGCTCTTATGTCCACCCTTATGGTTCTTGTACTTATCGCTGCCATGACTACGGTGCTGCTTGTTGTCATGACGGTTGTGGTTGTGGTGCTTGTTGAATTTCCCATGTTTATGGGATCCTGAGCTGCCACTGTCATCAAAATGAGATCGTTTGTGAGACGATCCCGAGCTGTGTTTGTCGGAGTGTTTCCTCTTCCTACTCTCGACTTGCTTCATTTTACTTTCCAAAATAGCAGCCTTGTCACACAAAGACTGATAAGTTGGAACATATGCCACAGCCAACTGCAGATTAAGCTCGTCATTCAAACCTTCCAAGAACTTCTCTTTTCTCTTGGCATCTGTATCTACCTCATCCGGTGCATAGCGCGCCAGATTGTTGAACTCTTCTATGTATTCTGCCACGCTGCGGTGGCGCTGTTTCAGGTTGTGAAACTCCTTCTTTTTCAGACTCATCATTACTGATGAGATATGAGCGGTGCGAAAACCATCTTCAAAGATAGCCCAAGTCACCTCATCAATAGGAGTGGTTATTTGGAAGTTGTCCCACCATGTGGCGGCTGGTCCTTCCAACAGATGTGCTGCAAACCTGACCTTTTCAGCATCCGTGCAGCCCACGGTCACTAAGTCTTTGTTCACAGAACGTAACCAGTCATTGGCTACCATAGGATCAGTTGTTCCCGAAAATTTTGCTGGCCTCAGTCGCAGAAATCTTGTGAGCATATCGAAACCCGGAGGGTTGTTGTTGTTATTGTTGTTGTTGTTGTTGTTGTTGGGGTCGTTGTTGTTGTTGTTGTTGTTGTTCTGGTTTTGGATGAATGTTGTCATCATTTGCATAAGCTGGGTTTGCGCATTCATCATTTGTTGCATTTCTGGGGTGATGTTGTTGGGGTTGGGGTTTGCGCGACGGGGAGGCATCTGTGGTTGGTTCAAATAGATAAGAATGAGATACCCATAGATGTTTTATGCACAATGCAACATGAGCAAACACATAACAAGCAACATAAGAATAAAAGTTCAACAACCACATAACAAGCTCATGAGGTGACACACACAAATGGTAAGCCACCCACATGTCGGATGGTCCAATAACAAGTTCATAGAAACAAGTATGAAATAAAAGATAAACAAGTAGTCAAGTCTACTCATCAATAACAATCTCCTCCTCAACGAAGGTAAGACCTGCGTTCTCCATCGCGGTCTTGTTCTCCTCAATCGTAGTGGTCAGGGAATCGACCTTGGCTTTGAGAGCCCTCTTCTGGGAGCGAAGTCTCTCAATAACCATTTGCTGCTGCTCAAGTTCGAAGTCCTTGGACTTCAGTTCTTCGGTCATGTCCCGAATTCTCTTGTTCCTATCCTGGACGCGTTTCTCTTGACTCTTGAACTTGCGGTCCTGAGCCTCGAACTTTGTCTCCATTTCCTTGATCATCTCATCTTGCTGCGTAAAAAGCTTGTCTTTCTCGCGAAGCTGTACCTGAAGCTCGTCATTCCCTAGCATGACGTTCGTCCGGTCCGTATCTACGTGTCTGAGAAGAGTCTCTAAGTCCTGAAGATAAAGGCGTATCGGCTCCGCGGTGCTCCTCGAGTCGTCCTCGAAGTCGATGGACTCTCCGTCAACATCACGTCTCCCGAAGACGTGAAAGTGAGTACCTCTAACCTGTCGGGAGTGACGCCCTAACAGTCGTCCTATCAGGTCCTGCATGACTACCTCCATGCCTCTCTCCCTGTCATCGTGCATCAACTTGAAGACGATGGTTTCTGTGGTAGGCTCAGTCTGGCGTCCTGGCTGGGTCACCTTGAAGCCCCAGAGGTCCTTCCTCTCGAATTTGGTGAGTGGATACACCGTAATGGTAGGAAGAGGGAGGTCAAGCAGAGTGGTAAGCTCAATGATACGGGAACCAAAACGAGTAACTCGAAACTCCTCAACTGTGCTGATGGCAACAGGCATCTATTTATAAGATTAAAAAGTTAGAACAATGCCATTTAAGATAAAACAGGACAAACACTCATACTTATCCATGAAAACATAATTGTCACACAAGCCATGCATACATGAGTTCATTACATCATTCAAGGTCCATACTTATTAAAATATCTTTTGAAAATAAGGCGATAAGTGGTGGTCCAACTAACGAAGTGTCCTTACAACCCAATCTCACGGGACCTATTATTGAACACAATGTTCCTAGAGGCAATCCACCAATCTTGCTCCCTTGACTCTATCACTAAGTCAATAACATCTCCCCTTATTTCTTGGTTGTTGTCCTCCAACTCTTGAGTAAGCTCCTTCTCTTTTTCTAAGTCCTTTTGGAGGTTGAGCATTCTGCACTTGACTCTAGCACTTAGTTCCTTGATAGTCCTCCAAGCTGCATCCCTGGCTGACTCAAAGAATGTGGTGTGCATTGTAGTGTTGGTGTACATGCAGAATCCCCTTTCTTTGTGGTTGTCTTCCTTGTTTTTGTACAAGTGAAGTTGCACCCACCAATACTCCACTCCTTCATCCATCACTGGATAGCCCTTGTACACGGCTTCACCATGTGCATCCATTGCCTCCATGAGGTCCTTGAGAATATTGGGAAACTCAGTTTCACACTCCAAGGTCATGGTCATGAGTGGTCCCTTTTTCACGGCTTCGTTGATGGAGTTCATCTACAATGGAAGTTGAAAGAGATTAGAAAAGTTTTACGAGAAGAATAGACAAGTGTAGAAGTAGTTGAAAAACTTTTCCTTAGTGGTTTTCCAATCCTAGGGTCATAATCCTACAGGCAACACAGTGCTCTGATACCATCTGTCAGACCCCTCCTTTATAGAGGAAAGGATCCCTGTGATTGCAATGCTAGTCCCTGGATCAATGCTAGCATCCACAGTTTAAGATGAAGTACGCAGATACAAAGGTCGTTTATTACATTTATTCCAGAGATAAAATATAGTCTTTTACAACTCAGGCCATAGGCCTAATACAAGAGTTTTAGGAATAAGTAAATAAACACAAGTCTTCATCTTCATGTGCCACAGGCAAGCATGTTGAGTGTAGACTCATGACTCCTACTCATCATCGGAGTAACCTGCAACATCACAAGTTACAGCCACAGAGGGTCAATACTTTGGAATAGTATTGGCAAGTGATACCTTAGTATATTTTTAGTGGACTATATGTCTATATGCATTTTGGCTAAGTGTAGCTTGGCTTGCTTTGCTTGAAAATAGGTTTTTCCTATTAGTTGAAAATGCTAAGTTTTTCTTTATCAAAAACATTCCCAAGGAATCCACCAATAGACATTGGGGTCCTTCACCCTTGTTCACCCACAAAATTTTATTTAGAAGTTGGAGTGATGAGAATCTTGTGGCTTCCATGTCTTGATGCTCAAAGTGTCCATTTCCTTGGACAAGGCTAAGTACTTAGTTTTCCATCTGCAGAGGTTGTGCACTTTCCCCACTAGACTTGGTTTCCCAAGACAGGACCTTTCAGAAGCCTTTCCTTAGTCAAATGGACGCGTTCCATCCTATCAACCCATCTACCACCAACTGTCCATAAGACTAAGTTCTAGCAACCTATATGATCATGGCAGAGCCCATTTTGCCAAGTGGTTGCACTGTAAGCTTTCTCCACACTTGGCTTCCAAATCCCTTTGTGCCTGGGTGGCATTCCACAAGTGAGATACACAACCCAAGTCCATGGCCTTGTGTAACCACTCAACATAACCCATACTTTCCATTCCACCCAGGAGTTGATTGGTCTTAGTTGTTTTATTAAGAAAAATATAAGTCACTTTGACTTAGCATATTTTCTTTTATCTCACAATATATAGTTGTTCACCTCCCTTGTTTGCTATGAGCTAGGCTAGGCAAAATATGGTAACCTAACTTAGGAATATTTTCCTAACAATTCTACTATTACACCCTACTTAGGATTTCCCAATTTAACACTTAGCAAAATATCATGCAACATTTTAGCAAAAATAACTAATGCTAACATAAAACTTAGGATAGGAATATTCATGAAAATATCACTTGCCTTGGTAATGGGGAGAGTAGCACTCCTCACAATCACAATCACTAGCAAAATCTACACAAGAAACAATAGCATACAATTACACACAATATATATATATACAATCAAAAATAATATGAATGCATGCATGCAAGAATCTACTAAGTAGTGATTTTTGAAAATTACACCAAGTGTGTTCATGAGTACAGAAACCTAACAGGACACAAATTTGCCAACTAAACTTATTTGGCCCAAAACAATATACAAAAATAAAACTATATCTAAAATAGTCCTAAACATGTTCCACAATAAAAATCATTTTTAACTGTTACTATATGCTAAATAAAGTGGATATTCAGAATGGTCTTGTTTCACTGAATCCAACGGTATAAAGTTTGTAAAAATCCAACGTGTGGTTCAAAAGTTATAAACATTTGAAGTTTGAATCAAAATCAGGTTTAAATTCTGTTTTTAATCTAAACCTTGCCACGCGTCGCGTTTCTACTGGCGCGTACCGGTTCGCACCGGATCACCCTTCTGAGCCGTTGGATCCAACTAACGTTGCGCGGCTCAGATCTGTCCGTACCCCTTCGATAAGTGAAGTGTTTCTACGCGTAGGATCCAGATCTAACGGCTAAGATTCTTCTAACCAAAAACGAGCGGCGCTGCCGGCGGTGACAGGCGGCGGCGCGTCAGTCAGTGGCGGTACCGGCGTTCTAGGTCGTCTGCGAGAGGGAGAGGAGTATTACCAGGTTCGCCGGAGGCTGCTGAAGCTCGTCGTGGTACTGGCTTGTGGAGGGGCGTTCGAAGATGGGCTCTAGACCTCGTCGGAGTTGCGTCTGGCGTCAGGTGGAGGTCGTCGGAGTCGCTGCCGACGTTCTGCGTCGCCAGAGCACGAACCAATGGGTTTAGATGATACGCAGGACAACTACGAACATGCTCGGGTGAACAAGAAAGCAAGGGGCGCTCGAAACTTACGGGGATTGCTCGCCGGAGTTCGCGAACGCGTCTGCCACTGTCAGTTGTGGACGTTGGTGAGGTTCCTCGTCGCGCTAAGTCAAAACAGGGGTACTGTCAGATGCGCAAAACGAAGTGGATTCAGGGCGTATCAGTCAGAGGTCAAGGGGCGGTGGTTACTTACGAAGGGAGGTCGCCGGAGTTCTTGCGGGAGACGGTGGTGGTCAGTCGTCGACGTTGCCAACGCTAGGGGTCATGCGAAAGCAAACGGCGAGTGTCAGAAGATGCACAGGGGTTCTCTGAACAAGATAGCGTGAACGCGAGACTGGGGAAAACTCGAGACTCACCGGAATTCGCCGGCGCAGTCGTCGGAGATGGCGGAGTTGCTGAGAGCAATGCGCGCAGCCTGGGGGCGTTCAGTGTTCGGGGTTTTGGGGAAAAGAGAGAGAGGACAGAGGGGTTCTTATAGCCTGGTCGCGAACGAGAATCACCCTGCCAGTAACTCGAATTGATGCCACGAATCAAAACCAGAAACGCCCGTGTTGATTTGGGGATGAATGCGTCGTGCGGGTGGAGACGATGCTGACGTGGGGTTGGCCCGCTTGTCTGCGACATGTGCGAGGTGGGAGTGAGGGTCCGTCTGTCAGTGGCTATTGGCGTCTGCTTGCGCGTGGGAGGAGGAAAGGAAGTGCCCGGGTGGCTTGCTGGGCTGGATTGGTTGCTGGGCCAGATTCTGGCCGTGTGGCCTTTTTCTTTTGTTTGCCCTTTTCTTTTTCTGTTTTCTATTTTATGGAATGATTTTGATATGAATTCAAATCCTTTCTGAATTCAAACAAAATTTGGAGATCTTTGTAGGGTTTTGTGGTTTCAAAAGCAGTCATTTTAACCAAGTGGTTACCCTGTAAGGTTGGTCAAGCTTGGGTTTCAAAAATAAACAGAGATTTTGCTATGGTTTGCATATATTTGGATTTAGGGTTTTGAAATCATTTCTAAATTTTGAATCTTGGTTAAAATTTTCACATAATCATTCCAACAGTGGAGTCAAGTAATCAAGTACCTAGTCTTCCAAATTTTTTTTAAGGTGTGATGGTCATTTTGGAATCAATTGTCCACATGAAATCATAGACTCAACTTCTGTTTCCAAGTGATTTTTGATAAAACCCTAAATGAATGAATGATGCATATATGATATGAATGAGTTTTGAAACTATGATTTTTGGGATGTTACAATTGTATGCGATGATCATGTTTTGTAATGTTTCACGACTTGCATGTCAATGAGTACACAACCGGCAGGAGCCATATGGTTGTCTTTATAATTGTGTATGACCTGTGTGTCAACTTCTTATGCGCCATGTAATAGTTTCACTTTATCGCTAAGTAGTTAGCAATAGTTGTAGTTGCTATTCGTGGTGGAGGCAATCATGGTGGAGTGATGGAGATCATGCCGGAACGCACAAGATGGAGATCATTGCGCGAAGATTGGCTATACCATGTCACATTAAAGTTATATGCATGTGATGTTTATCCTTTTATGTATCTTATCATGCTTAGATCGCGATGGTAGCATTATAAGATGATTCCTCACTTAAAGATCAAGATAAAAACTGTGTTCTCCCCGAGTATGCACCGTTGCGAAAGTTCGTCGTGTCCAAGCATCACGTGATGATCGGGTGCTATAGACTCTACGCTCACATACAACGGGTGCAAGCCAGTTTTGCACACGCGGAAATACTTGGGTCTAACTTGACGAGCCTAGCATGTACAGACATGGCCTCGGAACACATGAACCGAAAGGTTAAGCATGAGTCATATGAATGATATGATCGACACTTCGTTGTCCACCATTGAAGCCACATCTCTTCTCGTGATGATCGGATTAGGTGTGGTGAATTTGGATCATGTTCACTAAAGAACTTGAGGGATGTTGAATTTAGTGGGAGTTCATCTAGTAATTTGATTAAGTTGAACTAGTTATCATGAACATAGTCTAATTTGTACTTGCAAATACTGTAGATCACATGGCTAAGTCCAACTTCAACTTCAACGTTTTCGCTGAGAAGGAAAAGCTTAGAAACAATGGGTCTAACTTCACCAATTGGTTCCGCAATCTAAGAATCATTCTCTCTGGCGGTCCAAAGGACTATGTCCTTGGGAAAGCGTTAGGTGACCCCCCTGCTGCAACAGCGTCGGCTGATGAGAAAACTGTCTATCAGTCGCGCAAAGATGATTATGGTGTGATTAAGAGCACCATGTTGTTTGCTATGGAACCGGAACTTCAAAATCGTTTTGAAGACTATCTCGGGCCCTTTGAGATTCTCGAAGAGATGAAAACCATGTTTCAGACTCAGGCCCGTTCTGAGAGATATGAGATCTCTGAGAAGTTCTTTAACTGCAAGATGGAGGAAGGGAGTTCCGTTAGTGAGCACGCCATTAAGATGACGGGCTACACTCAACGCCTTGAGCAACTAGAATGCACGATTCCAGAGGATCTCAAGATTGACAGGGTTCTGCAATCACTCCCTCCCAGCTACAAAAGTTTTGTAGTGACTCATAATCAGATTGGTTCCACTGATACGATCACCGAGCTCTTCGCAAAGATGAAGGCCGCGGAAGTGGACATCAAAAAGGATAATCATGTGTTGATGGTCAACAAGCCCACCTTTAAGAAAGGTAAGGGAGCAAAGAAGCCCTTCAAGAAGGGCGGCGGCAAGCGCACTGCCCCTACTGAGAAGAAGCTCAGGTCTGGTCCTAAGCCGGACACTAAGTGCTTTTATTGCAAGGACAAGGGTCACTGGAAGCGCAACTGTCCGAAGTACTTAGCGGACAAGAAGGCTGGCACCATAAAAGGTATATTTGATATACATGTTATTGATGTTTTCCTTACTAGCCCTCGTTGTAGTTCCTGGGTATTTGATACCGGTTCAGTTGCTAATATTTGTAACTCGAAACAGGAGCTACGGAATAGACGGCGGCTTGCGAGGGATGAGGTGACGATGCGCGTTGGCAACGGATCAAGAGTTGATGTGATGGCCGTCGGCACGCTCTCCTTAGTTTTACCTTCAGGATTAGTTTTAAACCTTAATAAATGTTATTATGTGCCTGCGTTGAGCATGAACATTATTTCTGGATCATGTTTATTGCAAGACGGTTATTCATTTAAATCGGAGAATAATGGTTGTTCTATTTATATGAGTAACATCTTTTATGGTTATGCACCTCTTTTGAATGGTTTATTTCTTCTAAATCTCGAAAGGGATGAAACACACATCCATAACATTGAGGCTAAGAGATGCAAAGTAGATAGTGATAATACTACTTATTTGTGGCACTGTCGTCTAGGTCATATTGGTGTAAAGCGCATGAAGAAACTCCATTCTGATGGACTTTTGGAGTCTCTTGATTTTGAATCATTTGACACATGCGAACCATGCCTCATGGGCAAGATGATCAAAACCCCGTTCTCCGGTATGATGGAGCGAGCAACGGACTTGTTGGAAATCATACATACCGATGTATGCGGACCGATGAGTGTTTTGACGCGCGGTGGATATCGCTATTTTCTCACTTTTACCGATGACTTAAGTAGATATGGGTATATCTATTTAATGAAACATAAATCTGAAATGTTTGACAAGTTCAAAGAGTTTCAGAATGAAGTGGAGAACCATCGTAACAGAAAGATTAAGTTTCTACGATCCGATCGTGGAGGTGAATATTTGAGTTATGATTTTCTCACGCATCTTAAAGCAAGTGGAATCGTTTCACAACTCACGCCACCCGGAACACCACAGCGCAATGGTGTGTCTGAACGCCGGAATCGAACCTTATTAGATATGGTCCGATCAATGATGTCTCTTACTGATTTGCCGTTATCATTTTGGGGTTATGCATTAGAAACTGCCGCATTCACTTTAAATAGGGCTCCATCTAAATCCGTTGAGACGACACCGTATGAACTGTGGTTTGGTGCTAAACCCAAGCTGTCATTTCTTAAATTTTGGGGATGTGAAGCTTACATCAAGAAATTGATGCCGGACAAGCTCGAACCCAAAGCGGAGAAATGCGTCTTCATAGGATACCCTAAGGAAACTATTGGGTATACCTTCTATCACAGAACCGAAGGCAAAGTGTTTGTCGCAAAGAACGGTTCCTTTCTTGAGAAGGAGTTTCTCTCGAATGAAGTGAGTGGGAGGAAAGTAGAGCTAGACGAGGTTATTGAACCTTCTCTTGAATTGGAGAGTAGCGCATCACCTGAAATTGTTCCAGTGCCGCCTGCACCAACAATAGAGGAAGCTAATGACAAGGATCATGAAGCTTCGGACGATGCTGCTACTGAACATCGCAGGTCGACAAGGTCGCGTGCCCCTCCTGAGTGGTACGACAACCCTGTCTTGACTGTCTTGTTAGTAGAAGACAATGAACCTACGAACTATGAGGAAGCGATGATGAGCCCAGACTCTGAGAAATGGCTAGAAGCCATGAAATCCGAATTGGGATCCATGAGTGAAAACCAAGTATGGACTTTGGTGGACCCTCCTAGCGACCGAAAGGCCGTTGAGTGCAAATGGATTTTCAAGAAGAAAACGGACGCGGATGGTAATGTTACCGTCTATAAAGCACAGCTTGTCGCGAAAGGTTTTCGACAAGTTCAAGGTGTTGACTACGATGAGACTTTCTCTCCCGTAGCGATGTTTAAGTCCATTCGGATTTTATTAGCAATTGCTGCGTTTCATGATTATGAAATATGGCAGATGGATGTCAAGACTGCTTTCCTCAATGGCAACATTGATGAAGAGTTGTATATGATGCAACCCGAAGGTTTTATCGATCCTAAGGATGTTGATAAAGTATGCAAACTTCAGCGTTCCATTTATGGACTGAAGCAAGCATCTCGGAGTTGGAACCTTCGTTTTGATCAAGTGATCAAGAACTTTGGATTTGTTCCAAATTGCTACGAAGCTTGCATATACAAGAAAGTGAGTGGGAGCTCGGTGACGTTTCTGGTACTATATGTGGATGACATATTGATTATTGGAAATGACATTAACATGCTTAACGATGTGAAGAGTTATTTGAACAAGTGTTTTTCAATGAAAGACCTAGGTGAAGCTGCTTATATATTGGGAATCAAGATCTATAGAGATAGACAAAAGCGCCTGATAGCTTTAAGCCAGAGTACATACCTAGACAAAGTTCTGAAAAGGTTCAGAATGGATAAGGCAAAGAAAGGTTCAGTGCCTATGTTGTCAGGTAAGATATTGAGCAAGGCTCAGTGTCCAGCTACGGTAAATGATAGGGAAGCTATGAGCAAAGTGCCTTATGCCTCGGCCATAGGTTCTATCATGTATGCCATGCTGTGTACTAGACCGGATGTGTCCAATGCTCTTAGTTTGACGAGCAGATATCAAAGTGATCCAGGAGTGGAACACTGGACAGCCATGAAGAACATCCTAAAGTACCTGAATAGGACTAAAGAAATGTTCTTAGTCTATGGGGGTGATGAACAGATTGTCGTAAAAGGTTACGTCGATGCTAGTTTTGACACCGACAAGGATGATTCAAAATCTCAGACAGGATACGTGTATATTTTGAATGGAGGAGCTGTGAGCTGGAGAAGCTGCAAGCAAAGCGTGATCATGGGATCTACAGTAGAAGCGGAATACATGGCTGCTGCAGGAGCGTCAAGTGAAGGAGTTTGGATCAGAAACTTCATCACTGAGCTTGGCGTGGTTCCAAGTGCATTGGACCCACTGGAGATATTGTGTGACAACACTGGCGCCATAGCACTTGCAAAGGAACCAAGATATCATACAAATACCAAGCATATCAACCGCAAGTTTCATATAATTCGAGATTATATAGCAGATGGAGATCTGAAGATTAGCAAAGTACATACAGATCTGAATGTCGCAGATCCATTGACTAAACCTCTTCCACGTGTAAAACATGATCATCACCTTAGTGCTATGGGTGTGAGATTGTTGCCAAATGTAAACTAGATTATTGACTCTAGTGCAAGTGGGAGACTGTTGGAATTATGCCCTAGAGGCAATAATAAAGATGTTATTATTATAATTCTTGTTCATGATAATGTTTATATTCCATGCTAGAATTGTATTAAGCGGAAACTTTAATACTTGTGTGGTTTGTGAACAACACCGTGTCCCTAGTATGCCTCTATGGACTAGCTCATTGATTAATGATGGTTAAGGTTTCCTAACCATGGACATGAGTTGTCAATTAATAATAAGATCATATCACTGGGAGAATGATATGGTGGAAAGACCCAAACTAAGCGAAGCAATTAGATCGTGTCATCGTGTTCGTCTTTGCGAAGCTTTTCTTATGTCAAATATTGTATTCCTTAGACCATGAGATAATACAACTCCCTGGTATCGGAAGAAAGCTTTGAGGTCATCAAACGTCATCCTATGAGAGGGTGATCATAAAGGTGTCTCTCAGGTGATCGGAAAGTATCTGTTGGGTTGTATGTATCGAGATGGGATTTGTCCCTCCCAAGTTGGAGAGATATACTTCGGGCCCACTCGGTAATCGATATCAACACCGCTTGCAAGCATGTGGTTAAGGAGTTAATCACAAAGTGATATCGGATTACAGAACGAGTAAAGTACTTGCTGTGAACGAGATTGAACTAGGTATGACGGTACCGACGATCGAATCTCGGGCAAGTAAAATATCGCGAGACGAAGGGAATATATATATGGGATTGATTGAATCCTGGCATCGTGGTTCATCCAATATGATCATCGAAGAATGTGTGGGAGTCAATATGGGTTACTAGACCCCGCTGTTGATTATTGATAGAAGATCATGTCTGCATATTCTCGAACCCGCAGGATCACACACTTAACGTGTCTCGATGCTAGGATAGATTGGATAATTGGTTTATGAGTTTTTGTTCGGAGTCTCGGATGGGATCCGGTACATCACGAGAGGTTCCGGAGTGGTCCGGAGAATAAGATTCATATAAGGCAGTGCAGTTTTTGGAGTTCGGAATTGTTCCGGGTTAATCGGTATTGTACCGGAAGCTTCTAGAACCTTCCGGAAGGGGACCAATGTGGCCCCACCTTCTGGGAGGGGGAATGGGCCTATGAGGGAGTGCCCTGGCCGCATTGGGCCAGGGGCACAAGGCCCCATAGGGCCCAGCCGGCCTAGAGAGGTTTAAACTCGAGATAGACCTTCTAGAAGGGGGGGGGTTCCTTGCCCCCCACTCCTTATCCTTTGGGGCCGCCGGTTTGGGCTTGGGGGAGGGGCTAGGGATGCGCCCCCCCTCTATATAAAGAGGGGTGGGGGCGCACCAACCCCCCACACCTTCCCCTCCAACCCTAGCCGCCCTGCCGCCCTCCTCTCTCCCTCCCGACTGCTTGTAGGCGAAGCCCTGCTGCAGAAATTCTCCACCATATACACCACGCCGTCGTGTTGTAGATCCAATCCGTCTCTCCACCATACTTGCTGGTCCGAGGAAGGAGGAGACGTCGAGGTGCTGCACGTGTGCATCTCACGGAGGCACCGCCACTTGTGGTGCTAGATCGGATCGGATCGCGAGGAGGAGAAGCGAGTACGACTACATCACCCACGTTCCGACGAACGTTCCGCTGTGCGAATCTTCAAGGGTATGAAGATCTAATCCAATCTCTCGTTGTTTGCATCTCCTAGATTAGATCTTGGATTTCCCTCTGTTCGCATCCGTAGAAAATTTTGATTTACTATGCCGCGAAACCCTTCAAATAGTCCTCGATGGAACCCACAAAACATATATATACAACAGCGACTCAATGAGTCAAGAATACAGATATACAGTACAAAGATCCAAATCACCTTGAAAACGATACAGCGTCCAAGTACGGACAAGATGCAAATTGAGATAAGAACCCTGAAGAATAACCAATGGCGTCCATAACCCTGCCCAGGCCAAGCCAGAAGGGTAACCCTGCTAACGACGTCGATCTCAAAACCTGCTAAAAACAAAAGGGGTGCCGACAAAGGGCAAAGGAAAAAGAGAGCGGTCAGTACTGAGGCCAGTACACAGCGAGACTAGAATTCGGCGGTCCTCGCCTACATAGGTATGGTGGACTAAAGCGGCAGCGGATCATACACTAAACAGCCTATAGAGACTCAATACAACTGGCGGCTATCGGATAGGGATAAGAAAGACCTATTCGGATCCAACGTGAAACTATCACCAAGCATACCCATCCTGGTATTTCCCCCTCAAGACCAAACGAGGAAGTCAACCGAGGAACTCACACAGTTGGCAGCTTTGTTCATTCCGTTATAGTTGCAACAATTACTAGTCAGATATAGATAGCATGAGTCATCCTGATATAATAAGCAGTGGGCAGTTTTAGTTAACCATTCTGTTGTAGTTGTAGTACTTACTAGTCAGATACATATATCATGAGGCATCCCAAAACCCAGCAGTTGTTGGTACTTTTATTTAGCCATTCCGCTGTAGTTGCAATACTTACTAGTCAGATACAATGGTAACAGGTGACAACCCAAACCAGCAATTGTTGGCACTTTTATTTAGCCATTCCATTATAGTGAAGTTGATTACTAGTCATTATAAAGTCAAATTTATAGCACTACTTTATTTATAGTTGTCTATGATCGAGATACTGTGCTCCAAGTCGTCCATAACCGCAGACACGACTTTCAGAAAGTTTTACCCTGCAGGCGGGGCACAAATAGCAACACACACACGATCAACCTCGAGAAAAACCAAATGAAAACTCAACGAGGCATCGCGACAGAGCAATCGCAAGATTCATATAAATTTCAGGGGGCCACCCCACCAAGATACCCGCGACGAAGTTGGCTGGCTCCGAGACGGACCCAGAGGTTTGTGCCAATGGCTGTAAACGACTGGGAACCCGAAAGTGTGACTGGTCTTGTCGATACCGCGAAAACATTCCACATTTGTTCCTATACAGTACAGGCGCTCCACGCGCAATCGTAAATAATGCAGTAAAGCATGGCATAAGTACATGATAGTAATAAAACCCCAAACTAGTTTGTGGCCCCAAGAAATAATATATGACTCAAACTCTGGCTAGGGGGATTCATGGTCCCACATGCGGATAGTGCGAATATTCAAAGAATAGGTATCAAGTACTCGGGGTCCTACAGGACACAAGTGGACGGTTAAAAACCAAATAACATCTATTGCCCACCTGTGCCTCTGCATTATTTACCTACTTCAATTTTAGTTATTAAACGATAATTAAAACCATGATCATCTCCAACATTAGACATGTGGCATTCCTCCAACAACTGTGGAAGATCGACGGCACGACACATCACCTATGCAAGCAACTACGACTCGCAAGGCCGACTATCTACCAAACAACAGGTAATAGGATGTGTCTATGGCAATATAAGGGCTGCAGGGAAGTATAACGGGGTACGAAATCTATAGCATCGCAACACAGATAGCAATAGATCAACATGAGGAAATAAAGACTATAAATGTAAAATAGGTAGAAAGGGGAAGAATGCTCTCCTGAAAACATTGCCGAGGATACATCAGAGATCGGGTCGACACTCACATCAACTCATTGGCCTAATGAAACACCGGATACACTATTTAATACTACGGCAAAAGATCAGGCATGATGCATGCATGATGTATGACATGGCCAAGGTGCGATGCAATTAGACCATATTAAGCGGAACCGGGGTCCCGACAATTAATTATTAAGTTCATGTTGTTTAGATACGCCACAATTTAAATGTTGCATTAACAAGGCAAAAGATAGCACCGGTTCGCTACACAAATTTAAATGGGGCCAATATAAGACTAGATTTGCCCGCATATGGACCCCGTATTCAATTATGAAGTGAATCGGCATAAGGCCCCCCAACCCACACAAAGATGTATGCAAGCATGTCAATTGATATGCAACAATTTATATAGATGTCATTTATAAAATAGGGGTCTCAGATAGGGGTCACACATCGGGGCATCGACGATCTTGGGTGGCTTGGAGAGGTTCGGGTTCGGTCTCGACGGATCGGTCTTCGGGGTTCATCCATCGGTTAGGGCGACGGGGCTTCGAGTCCATGAGGTAGATCTTCATGTCCCATGATGAAGATCTTGACAGCGGACCGTCCTTTTCAGCATCAGAGACAAAGGTAGCTGATGTGGTGTTCAAAATACCACCTTAACATGGCCATACACACACGAAATTGTTGTCAGACAGCAACACACCAGGGGGTAGCAGTAGCACTTCACGGAAAAAAAACACATCGGCAACAAGCAGGGAGTCTGGTACCGACAGAGAGATCGGTAGCAGAAGGAACCGACGACGGGCTTTACTGCTTGCAGCGGATCAAGCTTGCAGAGGAGGCACCGGCTATCGAGGCCGCAGATGCATGCTTGCAGGCAAGACGAATGGCGGTAGAGGACGACCAGAAGGGGCGACGACGGTGCCTTGGGCGGTCGCGGCCAGAGCTATAGAGAGGTCGGGCGGAGCTCGGGTCGGTGGCTGTGGAGTGCCTGGCGAAGCAGGGGCCGCTGGCCCGGCGCAGGGTCTGCCGGGGCGAGGTGAAGCCTGACAGCGGTGGCTCGGTGACGAGGAAGGAGGCGGCGGAGCGCTACGGGGGTGGGAGCACAGGGCGAGGTCGATGACGAGCGATGATAGAGGACCGAGCGGAGGAGGAGACGGTGAAGGTCCTGGCGAGGAGCGCTCGACTGTGATGGAGCGGGGAGGACAGAGGGCGGCGGCGGTGCCTGAGAGAGAGGCCTAAAGCGGGTTGGGGGAAGGAGGGCATCAGGGAATCAGGAGATGGGGTCGGGGTGGGGTCCACGTGGGGGTGGTTGGACGCGTTTCAAATGCGGGGTGGAGGGGAAGGGTGCGTGCGACCACGTGCGTGTGTTGTGTGCCTTGCGGCAGCAGTGGGGGGGTGGGGATCCGGGTGGTTAGGTGGGATTAGGTTAGGTTTGGTTTAGCTAGGGTTTGGTCTGGGTGGTAGACGGGCCGACGGTTGGGCCTTGGGCCTGACCGGTGGCAGTCTTCTTGGACAAAATATTTATATTTTGTTTTACTTTTAAAACATTTTTGTAAATACTTTTTATATAAATAAAAGATCTGAACAGACCGAGGTTTTAGTTTGAGATTAAAGGAGAGAGCTATTTAGAAAACAACATAGGCTTTTACGAAAATAGTTTTATGCAAAATATATGCATGATGTTATGATGATGACCAAGTATAAACAACAGACGATTTTCTGATAGTGGTTTTACCCGGGTGCTACAGCTGAGTACGCGGTGAGGCAGCAGGGGGATGCCAAGAGCAGGCAATCTGGCTCTGAGGCTACTCAGGATGCAACTTCTTAGGCCTTGTAGTTGTACGATAGCTTTTGTTTCTTTTGTTGTAATGTATCTATGAACACTCCTTGTGCCACGCAGTGGTTTTTGCTGTATATAATGAATCTCCAAGATGTTTGCTTATTCGTGCGTTTGTTCATATCCTTGCCTTATTTTCCTCTAGGGACCTTCGGGTGATGATCCCGTTGATACTTCGCCTGTGCCGCAGCTGCGACCATCCTTGGATGATGCGTCGCAGCTTGTGTTTCTTCGTGACCGCATCCGTACTCTTGAGAAAGAGTTGCTTGGCGTTCGAGGCCACACAGATGTTTGGAAATCAAAGGCGGAGTAGGGCTCCGCCAGGGAGGAGTATCTGATGGGGGAGTTGTGGCGTTTGGTCGAACAACTTCAATGTGAGTTTCCTCGAGCTGCTGCTCATTTTTCGGGATGCACCTGTTGGCTTGTCATCTTACTTTGAAGTTTTTTGCAGGTGCTAACCTTGTTCCCAGGGAGGAAATAGAGCGTGTTGCTGTTCGGATCAATTGCCAGACCCAGCAGGATATGGAGGCCGGCGGATTTTTCTGGATGGACCATGATCATGCTATGGTTCTTGCGACTATGCAGGATCGTGTTCACCAGGTGTCGCGGGTGCTGCGTCAAGCGAAGACTTCCTTGGCGTCAGTTCTGCACGTGATGTTTCCCCTGGATGAGGCACCATCGACTCTCTGGGGCCTGCTGGCGAAGTTTCGAGATGTGCATCATGTTAGGGAGCTGGTGCGGCATCAGCTGGTTGCAGGGGTGAAGGCCGCGCTTTCCCTCGTGCGGCTACATCGTCCTGATGTAGATCTTGCTGCTGTGGCGGCTGGGCCGCCTCTTCGGCCGGATGGTGGTGTGTGGGATATGCGTCCACATTATGCGGCTGTAAGGCAGTATGCCGAACAAATTGTAGATCTCTTTGAGCAGCGTGCGCAGGTGATTCTTCAAAATAGGCAGGACATGTAAAAAGATAGATGTAAAATTTGTATGTATTTGACTAGGCGTGTTATGCCCTTTGCTGTAAAAGTTGATTGTTGTTAGCACGTTGTCCTTTTTTGTATGTGTGCCCTTTTCGTTAGCCTGACATGGTCAGCTACTCAGGTGTACACGCGTTATCCTTAGTCGACGAAGTCGTGAGGTGAGGGGAGCCCCCGAGTGTGTTGTAACATGAAGAAAATGCGAATAATAGACAGATTTTTGGGGCGAGACACTTAGCTTTATTCATATCGTAAGGAGGAGGTACATTGTTCGGCTGAGTAGCCTTGGCTGAATAGCCTTATTGAAAGTAAAAGGAGGGGGGTAGCTAGGGGTAGAAGCGTCGCAGTTGTGCGACGTTCCATGGGTTGGAGCATGCGACTCCGGACTCCACGTGCTTGAGGCGATATGCGCCACCTTGGATGACTTCGGTGATGACGTAGGGTCCTTCCCAGGGTGACTCGAATTTCTTCGGTCGCTCTTGCTTGAGTTGCAAGACTAGGTCTCCTTCGACGAAGGACCTTGGGTGCAGCCGATGATTGTGGTAGTTGCGGAGGCTCTGTTGATAGACCGCTGATCGAGCTGCGGCTATGTCGCGTGCCTCGTCGAGTGTGTCGAAGGCGTCTTCGAGTGCGGCCATCGATTCGGCTTCGCTATAGGCAACAAACTGTGGGGACTTGTGGCGTACCTCTGCAGGCAGCACGGCTTCGGCTCCATGCACCATGAAGAAGGGCGTGTAGCCAACTGAGCTGTTTGGCGTCGTGCCCAAGCTCCAGAGGACGGAGGGTAGCTCTTGTGTCCAGGCTCCTGCGAGTCGCTGGAGTAGGCTCAATAGGAGCTTCTTGATGCCGCCACCGACGAGGCCATTGGCCTTTTCGACCTGTCCGTTCATTTGCGGGTGCGCCACGGAGGCGTATGTTATGTTGATTCCGAGGTCTTCGCAGAAGTCCTGGAATTCTTTAGAGATGAAGTTCGACCCGTTGTCGGTGATAATGCTGTGCGGCACGCCGAACCTGTAAACAATGGATTCGAAGAATTTTACGGCTGTTTTACCCTTTTGGTTTGTTACGGGCATGGCCTCGATCCACTTGGTGAACTTGTCGACTGCGACCAGGAGGTAGACGTGACCTCCTTTCGAGGACTTTGACAGTTTGCCAATCATATCGAGGCCCCATTGGGCGAAAGGCCAGGCCAGAGGTATGGGCCTGAGCTCCGATCTGGGTGCGTGCGGTTTATCTGCGAACCTCTAGCACCCATTGATTCTTCGGACGATGTCCTTGGCATTGTTCATGGCTGTTGGCCAGTAGAATCCGGCTCGTAGAGCTTTGGCGACAAGGGCGCGGCTGCCCGCGTGATGGCTGCAGATGCCCTCGTGGATGTCTTGGAGGATGGTCTTGCCGTCACCGATGGTGACGCATCTTTGGAGTACACCCGAAATGTTGCGCTTGTACGACTCGCCATTTATGATTGTGAAGGCCTTGGACCGGCGAGATATGCGCCGGGCATCTCTCGGGTCATCAGGTAGTTCCCTGTCTATCAGGTACCTGAGGTACGACCGTGTCCACGTTTCTTCGACTGCCATGACCTGCATCAGATTGACCACTGCGACCTCTGTGTCGAGTTTTTCGGGTCCTTCCTATCCGTCGGGTAGCGCAGCCCCCGAGTGTTCTGCTTCTTCGGGTGATCCCTTGGGGAATTTCCTTTTGATGGATGGCACGCAGATCTGTTCGAGGGACACACCTGGTGGCACCCGTGCGCAGGTGGAGCCGATGTTGGCGAGTCTGTCAGCCTCTTCGTTGCTTTCTCTCCCAACGTGCCGAAGCTCGCAACCGTCAAAGTCTCCTTCGAGTGCGTTGTAGAGTGCGTGGTACGCAATCATGTTGGTGGCGTGTGCGTCGCACTCGTTCATCGTCTGTTGGATGACGAGGTTCGAGTCGCCATAGATGACCAGACGCGTCGCGCCGCAGATCTTGGCCATCCTCATGCCGTGGATGAGGGCCTCGTATTCGGCTTCGTTGTTGGAAGCTCGAAATTTCATCCGGAGGACGTATTTCATCTTGTCGTCCTGCGGGGAGGTCAGTATGACCCCGGCTCCTGCTGCAGCTTCGCGCTTGGAGCCGTCGAAGTGCATTGTCCATGACTGCGTCATGTCTGGAGTGTCCGACAGCTGCAGTTCCATCCAGTGGACTAGGAAATCCGGTAGGACCTGCGACTTGATCGTATAGCGCTTCTCGTAGATTTTGTCCAGAGGGGACAGCTCGATACCCCATAGGGCCACGCGTCCTATGGCCTCTGGGTTGTTTAGGATGTTGTTCAGGGGTGCTTCGTTGACGACCATCACCTGGTGCTCCTGGAAGTAGTGGCTCAGCCGACGAGCCGTCATGAACACGCCGTAGGCGAGTTTCTAGTAGTGAGGATACCTCTGGTTTTTTGGTGTCAATACCTCGCTGAGGTAGTAGATTGGGCGTTGGACCCCATGGGTCTTGCCTTCTTCAGGTCGCTCGACCACCAATACGGTGCTTACCACCTGGTGTGTGGCTGCTATGTATAGCAGTAAAGGCTCGCATTCCTTTGGCGTGACAAGGACGGGCGAGGTTGAGAGAAGGCGCTTCAGGTCTTCGAATGCGTCGTCTGCTTCCGGCGTCCACTCGAATTTGTCTGCCTTGCGTAGCAGCTGATAGAAAGGCAGGGCCTTTTCGCCCATGCGGCTGATGAGCCTGCTCAACGCTACGATTCACCCGGCGAGCTGCTGGACGCCTTTGAGGTTCTTCGGCTTCTCCATGGCCATTATGGCCCGGATTTTCTTCGGGTTCGCCTCGATCCCTCGTTGGGAGATGAAGTAACCTAGCAGCTGACCAGATGGGACGCCGAAGGCGCACTTTTCTGGATTTAGCTTGATCTTGTATTGATCAAGGTTGTCGAACGTCTCGTGGAGATCGTCGATCAGTGTTGTGGCCTCCCTTGTTTTGATTACTATGTCATCGACATAGACCTGTATGTTGCGGCCAATCTGGTTCTTCAGGCATGCCTGCATGCATCGCTGGTACGTGGCACCTGTGTTCTTCAGCCCGAAGGGCATTGTGTTGTAGCAGAATACTCCGAATGGCGTGATGAATGCCATTTTCTCCTGATCTTCAACCTTTAGTCGAATCTGATTGTAGCCTGAGTAGGCATCGAGGAAGGAGAGATTCTCGCATGCTGCAGTCGAATCGATGATCTGATCGATCCGAGGGAGAGGGAAGTGGTCCTTTGGGCAGTGCTTGTTCAGCGATCTGAAGTCCACGCACATCCGCAGGATGTCCGTGTCCTTTTTGGGGACCATCACGATGTTGGCGAGCCACTCGCTTTCCTTGATCTCCCTGATGAAGTTAGCGTCGAGCAGTCTGTTGACTTCGACTCCGATGGCTTCGGCCCGTGGCCCGGACAATCGTCAGATGGATTGTTTGACGGGCTTGGTATCTGGGAAAACATTGAGTGTGTGCTCGGCGAATTCCCTGGGAACTCCTGGCATGTCCGCAGGACACCAGGCAAAGATTTCCCAGCTCTCATGGAGGAATTCGACGAGCGCGCTTTCCTATGCGGGGCTGAGGTCGTTGGCGATCAGCGCCGTCTTGGAGGTGTCCGTCAGGTGGACCTGCGCCTTCTTTGTGTTGACTGTGGAGTCGAACGACATGTCGGGTGTGTTTTGCCTCGAAACTGGGGGTGCCCCGTTGTCCGTCACTTCTCGGAGCCTTGTGAGTTCCTCCTGCATGCCGAATGACTGGGAAATTCTGTTGAAGTCTCTGTCGCAGTGATCCCCGGGTGAAGCTCCCGTGGACAGTGATGGCGCCCCTGGGTCCTGGCATCTTGAGTAGCAGGTAGGCATAATGCGGTACTGCCAAGAACCTTGCAAATTCCACGCATCCGAGGATGGCGTGGTATTGCGATGGCCAGTCCACCACTTCGAACTCGAGTCGTTCGCACCGAAAGTTGTCAGGCTCGCCAAAGATGACGTCGAGCCATATCTTTCCTAGGGGGAATATGCCCTTCCCTGGGACGATGCCGTGGAATGTTGTGTCGGATTGTTCCAGGATGCACAGCGGGATCCACATTGCTGCTAAGGTGCTAGTCAACATCAGGTTGATGGCACTACCGCCGTCCATGAAGACACGGCTCATATCGAACCCTCCGATCTGTGCCTCGAGCACCAGGGCAGCATGAACTGGGTGAGGGATTTGGTGGGGGTGATCCGAGCGGCTAAACGTGATGCAGGACTCCGAACCGCTGAGGTACTCAGGGATGGCTGTTGGAGCAGTCACAGCCAAGCTGACTTGGCGGGTGATTTTCTTTTGCACCCTGTTTGTTGGGCGCCCTTTTTGGATCATCAGTGATCCTTTGGGCGCGGGGTACCCGTGCCCACCGTTATTCTGCGCGGGTGCGATTGGGTGATTCGAAGGTCCCGTAGGTGGTGGTGGAGGAGCTCCGTGTGCGATCTCACCTGGTGCGGGTGCGTTTCCGTACCCAGGGTTCGGGGCTTGTTGCCTCATCCGAGACATGCTCTCGCTGAGTTTTTGGAACTCGCGGCAGTCCTTGAGCATGTGGCTTGCCTTCTTTTTACCATCCTGCTTGTCGATGTAGAAGTGGATGGTGCATGGACCCGACAATTTGTCGTATGCCGAGGGTCCATCATCCCGGCCGCGGCGCTGCCATGACTGCGTTGGGCGTCGTTCGTCGCGGAAATTGTTTCCGCGATATCCGCCACTGCTGTGGTTGCCTTCGCTTCGACGGTCGGCGTAGCCGGCCATGACCATGTCGGGTCCGTCGCGATCGTCGTAGACGCGCGATCTTCTCTTGCTACGGCGTTCATGTCGACGGTCGTAGTCATCTTCCTCCTCTGAGTGCGCTCGATGGACGGAGTCCTTGCCGTCTGCCCACCTATTGGCGATGTCCATGAGGTGGTCAAGTGTCTTGGGATTGACGCGCTCAAGTTCTTCCTTGAAGTCCTGACGTTTGACGCCATCCTTAAAGGCGTCAATTGCTCTCTCCTCAGATATGTGCGCCGCGGAGTTTTTTGTGTTGGACTAGCATAGTATGTACGAGCGAATGGATTCGCCCGTTCGTTGGGTGCCGGACCGTAGCTCCTCGATCGAGGCTGGCCTCTTGCTGATTCCCTTAAAGTTTCGGATGAAACTGTACGCCAGTTCCTCCTAGCTTCGGATGGATCCCGAGGATAGGCTGCTGAGCCAGATCCGGGCTGCGTCTATCAGCTGCAGATGAAGGCATTGCAGGGCGGTGTTCTTGTTTCCGCCGTGTAGCTTGACGGACAACAGGTGGTCGCTGAGCCGCCTTAGGGTCCTGCGTGCCGTCGAACTTCGGAGTATCCGAAGGAAGCTTGAAGTTCCACGGCATCCGTGTCCGCCGAACAGATCTGCTGAAGCATCGGGCTCCGCAGAGTTCTCCTTTGTCATCGTCTTCGTCGAAATCAGACGAGCATGCATGCTTGGCGCGTGCCTTGTCGATCTTCTTTTGGGTGAGCTCGCTTCGAGCGTCGTAATCGTGGCTGCGACGCTGTGAGCTCTTGTGCCGCCGAGGCAGGTCATGTTCTTCCTCGTCGGATGAGGGTGTAGGACTACAGTTGAACCTGACTGTAGCCTTCTTTTTCGGCACCTCGGGGACTTCTCCGTGGAGCACAGCTCCCATGAGTCCTCGCCCGGGCAATGCGTAGTTATGCATGGCCCTCTTCGGGTCCCCGACCGGAGGTGGATGGGACGCGAGGTATGTGGTTGCTTCCATGATTGCGGCTTGCGGCGTCTTCGGAATGATGTTGTCATTGGCATCCATCTCCATGAAGGATGTGTTGAGGGTTCGGGTCACCTCACGATGCGCGATGGGGTCCATGCTCTCTACGCAAGAATGGTGCTTGTTGCCGTGTGAGTTGGAGCCGCCCATGGCGGAGAGCGCAGCTCGCCCCGCACTGGACTCTGAGGCCGCTTGCTTGCGCTTGTCAAGCACTTCTTGCATCTTCACCTATTTCTTGTGCTTTTCGACGAGGAGCGGGTGGTATGCCATCAGTAGGTCCCGTGAGGCACCCATAGGCAGGATCATGTTGCCTGCCATGACTTCGCGTGCTTGAGCCCATCCTTCCTTGCTGAGGTGGATTATCTGATTGGGATCGGTGTCCTCCTCGTTGGGCGGGGGGGACTGGTTTCTATTGTTCTCGCCGTTTCTACCCTGCGGGTTGGGTGGCGGGTTGTGTTCTTGATCCGCATCGCTCTGGATGACTGCAGCGCATTGGTAGCGCTCGTAGATCGGATCGCTGTTGTCGCAGCTTTCGGATCCAGAATCGTAGGTCCCTTCCTCCGATGGTGGATCGCACAGATCTGAGTTGCAGCTGCTGCTGTCATAGGACTCGTCTATCGATGGAGATGTGTGTAGCACGGGATGCAGAGCCCACGAAGCGGGCCTGATCGATGGCAGGGGCACCCACTCTGGGAGGCGGAGAGTGCCGGTCTTCCCCACCTGGAAGCAGAAGCTCCTGAACAGGATCTCGAGCCCGTCGCCAACGGGATCGAAGTCCTTCAGAGTAGCTGACGAGTGAGCGGTGAAGTCGAAAGCGCCGAAGAGGAGATGGCTCTCCGTCGCCGAGGAGTTGTAGATCTCTTTGGTTGGGACCGTCATGATCGCACAATCAGCGCCCCCAGTTCCCACAGACGGAGCCAATTGACGAGGTTTAATCTCGTCAATGCCCATTGTGATGAGCTTGGGTTTTGGAGAAGATGGGAATGCTGGAGATCACGGAACGGTTAGCAAACAAGCAACACGGGGACACGAGGTTTACCCAGGTTCAGGCCCCCAGAGGGAAAACCCTACTCCTGCTTCTCTGCTCTTGATTACGGCAGAACCGAAGGTTACAGGGGTGCGCAGATGCAATCTGGCGTGGAGGTGTGTATGCGGTGGTATGAAGTGCCCGCCTCGTCGTGTCCACCTAGCCTTTATATAGAGATAGGCAGGTCCCAGGCACAGATCGAGTCGGTTACAGGTTTTAGGGTTCGCTCCTTTGAATATTCTATCTATTCTAGTCTTGCTCTCCAAGGATCCGAAGGCATCACGGGCGCTGGCCACCCGAAAGTCTTCATGGGCTGGCGCATATTCTTATGAGCCTTCCTTGGGCTGGACCAGGTATGCTAAGGTCGTGTACCCGCAGGGTATAACCATGTCATTAACATACCAACGTAATATTACTTATCCATGTCAGTACACACATATTATCATGCAGTTTTTCTCAAAATAGTCATGAATTTTATTTAATATTACCCAAAGGTTACACATCGGCACATAAGTTACCCATGATCATAAACTAATGTTATCATGCCAATAGTTATCAAATTACCTATGATAATACACTAATGTTATCATACCAACAAAACATTAGTTATCCATGTCAGTACACACATATTATCATGCATTTTGCTCAAAATAGCCATAAATTTTATCCAATGTTACCCAAAGGTTGCAACTATAGTTATGAAGGAATATTATACAAATCAACCAAATTCATAATCAAAAAGTTAGCGCATAACAGTTTAGTACTGTTGTTATCAACAGATCCTGTCCAATGTTACCCATGCATAGATCTGTCGTTATCAAGGGATCATATCCCACTGTTACCCATAGATACATCAGATTTTATCAACGAAATAGTATGCAATGTTATCCATGGCTAGATCTATTGTTATCAAGCAATCCTGTTCAAATATAACACATCTCAAAAATAATGTTTAACACATCAAATCCCCATTAGACCATGGGGGAACAGCACACATGGATCACATCATCTGAACATCAAAACTATATCACACGCAGTAGATCTGATAAGGCAACATTACTCAAAGGACACCAAAGGAGATCAGAGGCAGCATTCAAACACATTAGATGTTATTCATGAAGGAGCCAGACAAAATTAGCGGGCAAAATCGCACGCAATACAACTTACAACTTACAGACAACCTTAATCTATAGGACCTGCCGAAATCAACGACAAGCACAAACCCGACGAAATAGAACCGTCGGAAACCAGAGAATGACAGAGGAAAAGGGTCGAAGCGGCGGAGGAGAGAAAATAGAGGAGGAGAGAACTTGCGAGCACACCTGGAGGGAGTAGACGTGTCGGCGACGGTAATGGCAAGCAGAATCGATGAGCAACCGAAGGAAACTGCCATATCGCCCTTCAAATCACCGGAGAAGGAGAGAGAGCAGCGGGATTTTTGAAACGGTCAGGAGAAGTGGGAGGGGTGGAGAGGATGACGAGTGGGGCCCCAGGGGAAGGGGGGGACGGGATCAGGTGTGCGGCTTTAAACCACCACCAACCACGCACGTTTGTCTGCCTACATCCGATTTAAATCCAACAACGCATGTCAGCCCGCCATGTTTTAGCAACTTCCGACCGGTCTTAATCTAGAATTCCCGTCTATAAAATATATTTCTAATGTACTCCCTTCGTTTTAAAATATAAGATGTTTTAGGTTTATAAATAAAATGTATCTATATTTATTTTAGTGTGTAGATTCACTCTAAACCTGAGTGAATCTATACACTAAAAGTAGTTTAGATACATTTTAGAGTGAATCTACACACTAAAATAAGTATAGATACATTTGCTTCACAAACCTAAAACATCTTATATTTTAAAACAGAGTGAGTACATACATGTACTCAAGCGGCTAGACACACAATTTATATTCTATGTTTCTATATGGATACTTGAAACCAGGTTGTTGCCTATATGAACCTCGAATCAAATATTTTGACATGATTTTATTTTATAGGTTTGGTCTTATATATTCCGATATGCTCTTCTCATTTTCTAGGTTATAAGAAAAGCTCATTTAAAATAGTCTCTCTTAGAGATCGTTAATACAGTACCAAAATCGTACAAAGTAGTACACATGCAAAATTAATGTCCGGAACCCTTCTTATTATATTACTTGACATTGCGCCAGGACTTATTTGAGGCCTAATCTAGATTGTTGATCCATGTATCTCTCGTTAGCCAAATAGCCAAACTTTTAAGCAAATAAATCGACACGTCAGGAAACCTAAGTTTATTTGAGAATTAGAAATTAAAGCTCCTTCATATCAATTAGATGGAGAGTCAGGGTTTACTGGCACTTACATATTATAGAGAAGAAACGGTCGATTTTTTGCAGAGGACAGGAGTGGCGAGGACAGCCAGCGATCTACGTGAGAAGATGTGTGCTGGCTGCAAAACGACAACAGACTTCGCAGAGAAGGAATGCAATATGAAGAGGCGACGAGCAAGCAGTTTGACGTCTGAGCGATCCTTTATTTGGGGATTGATTGATTCAGTGATTCAGCAAATAGTGGGCTGCTAGTGCTGCGCGCAGGTCTGGAGGCTGGTTCTAGTGCTAGTATCATAGGTAGATACCGTATCATAGCACGTAAAACTAGAAATCATAATGACAACTAAATCTTGTACACACATTTTACATAGAGATTCTACAAATTAATAAATATATTACTACTATGATACTACTATATGATACAATGCACTAGAGACATAGTATCATGCACTAGTATCATATGCATGATACTAGTAGTATGATACTACCACTAGGACCAGCCTAAGGTGTATCATGCATGCTAATTTGGCAAAAAAATAATATGACATCACAATTAATGAAGAGAGAGGTGGTTAGAGTATCATAGGTAGATACCGTATCATAGCACGTAAAACTAGAAATCATAATGACAAGTAAATATTGTACATATATTTTACATAGAGATTTTACAAATCAATAAATATACCAGTATTATGATACTACTACATGATACAATGCAATAAAGACATAGTATCATACACTAGTATCATATGCATGATACTAGTATTATGATACTCCCACTAGGACCAACATGATTGCGTATTTGCGTGGGGCATTGACTTGTGGACTTGCACACAGGAGGAGTCCACGGGCTGGGGTCAAATTCTATTTTAAGTGGGGTCATTTTTCTTTTATTGGGCTATACTTACAAGGGTTTGGGTCAATGTCGTCGGGGTCAATTGACCCTACTACGACATTGTAGCTCCGCCCCTGCAGACAAATAGCCTCGATATATCTGTTGATTTTAATATTTTTACCCCTCCTCCATGTCGTGGTGTCACCGTTCTCTTCCCTCCACCGCCTTCCCCCTCCTCCATGTCGCCTTTCCCCTCCTCCTTGTTGCCCCCGCCACCGAATCCGGCACCCTCCTCCCATGCCCTAGAGGCAATCATGTATAATGATATTTCCTATTATATTCATAAATTTATTAAGTTGTCCTTGTATAAACGTCTGATGTGTATCATTAAATATGTGATTCAGTTGTAAAACTATACATTCATGTTGTTTCTACTAAATATCCTTGGTTATTGAGGTTGTACTGGACACACAACTTATACCAATGTGAAAGCCGGTTGATGACTCGGTTTCACTTGTCATGGGCATGTAGATGCTATTCAGACTTACACAGATTCGGCTAAAGAGTTTAGCGAGTCGGGTTGACCCATATCGAGGTACAACGAACAAGTTGTTATTTGTATATCTCAATCAATGTAATCCTTAGACCTGAGGTTGTTGCATAGTTCGAGTTGAGGATCAGCGACTTAGGTTCTGTCAACCGTTGATCCGTAACTAGGCAGTTATAAAGGCAGAGTTCAGGCCGACTGAGAATCAAGGTGTGTGATGTAAATAACCAAGATGGGATTTTGCCCCTCCAGTTGGAGAGATATTAGCTGGGCCCTCTCGGATGATATGATTCGGAAAGCATGGCCATGCACGACTCGGTTAATTGTTAACCGAGGTGATCGACTAAGATTTAGTCGGATGAATCACTTATCTCGGATTGAGAAGAGAGTCAGACTATTTAAGGAATGGCAATTATTCGCATATAGTCTGACAAGGTATATCGTGAGGCAAAAGGGACTCGAACGGATGTCACATTGAAAAGACATGTTGTTAAGACTCTTTGGTACTTGGGAGTCGACACGTTCTGCTAGGAGCCGCTACCGACTGATCGTCTGAGAGTTGGACTCCAATCGTGTCCAAGTTGTCATGAGCCTGCGGGGTCACACACTTAAGAGCGGGAGCAAGTTCGGATTGGATATGAACCGGAAATCTGGTTGGGTTGGACCCGAGCCGGATTTGGACTGAGACAGTGAATCGGACTCATGGTGACTAATATGGGCTTTAGTGAATGGGCCATGAGTGAGTGGAGGCCACATTCACTCCCTATATATAGTGGGACGCAGAAACCCAGAAGGGTTAACGGTTAGGTCATTCCATGCATTGAAAACCCTGGCTCCACAGCAGTCCTGCCGCCGTAACGAACCTAGCAGTTTACCATCGGCGCTCCTCCTTGTACGTGCGGATACCAACAGCGGTGTTGTACCATCGGCACCACGATGATCGAGATCGGATCAGATCGTGAGGACTGCACTGCATCAACTGACATGTTTCATCAGTAATCCGCAACCGCTCGTCTAGTGGTAAGCACCGTGGCCTTCTACCTCAACTAGATCTTGGGATCACCACATTAGAGGAAAAAGTTTTGTTTTATCTTTACGTGGCCCAACAGTGGTATCAGAGCGATAGCTTCTAGTTTTAGAGTCGAGATCTCGCATATGTGATATGCGGTTGGATGTAGATTGGATCTATGTATTATTTTGGTGGTCGATCTATGAGATAAATCAGTTTTGTACAAGGTTACTTGGATCAAGTATACTCGGGGAATGGTAGATCTGATTTCCGTGATCATGCTACTGAGGTCGTTGAACGACATACCCCTACCGGTCGGTTTCCGCCATCGGGGTAGACTGTGACACAAAAATACAGATGCGGTGATCGAAGATCAAAGGAGTTTGATCGAGTCGGAACAATGATCGGAATCCATGTTCGGAATGTAGATGAGATCTACATTTTCGGAAAAATCGTCGGGCGCTGCCGCACCCGCACACGCGAGGGGTGCTGCCCCTTCGATCCTTGCCCGTTATCTAGCTAGCGGGACCGCTGGCTTCGCCCTGTCGTAGCGCCTTAGATGTCATTGCGAGTTTCACAACGCCGGTAGATATCGTATCTATGCATAACTTGTTTTTGCAGGAAGTTGTGAATGGTATGGCTTATGTGCATGTGATGTGTGTAATCCATATGTGATATGTGAATAACGGTTTTGTCAGCCAGCTGGAGCCTAAGTGCTGTCATTTTATTGTATAATGACCTGCGTGTCGGATTCTCTATGTAATTTACTTTACTAAGCTAGTGTAGATGTTTAGAGAACTTGGATGGCATGCAATTTGGTGTACATGGAGTAAGATGCCAAGTGACAAGAGTTGTCACGAGTCAGATTGCGGACTTTATGGAGATGGAGATCGCCATGAAGAGAGCCATACCATTTCACATTATAATTGCTTTATTTTGTGTTATTGATATGTCTCTATTTTACCTATAGTAGATAGTCGGTAAAATCTAATCCCTCAAAGAAGGTCTAGTCGGTTTTCCCACCAATGTTTGCACCATCACAAGTCGAACATTTTTGGTAGTGGGCTCATAAAATTGAGGTGCTACCAATTCTTTTCGACTAGGTGGGTTCGAGTCGGACTCTTATAGCGGAAACACTCGGTAAGATAGATGGGTCTATCACAACGGTTGTGGGACTCAGGGAAAAGTCGGATGGGAGCCAGGGCATGTGATGCCACCCGACCAGCAGGAGTCGTATGAGATACGATTGACAAGGAGTTATCTACCTAGATCACTTGGAGGCTAGCGGTGATGCTAAAGATCACTAGCCGACTTGCTTATTTAGGATCCTGAATCACTAAGTAACCATCGGAGGGATGTTGGTTCTAGTGGGAGCATAAATATTAAAGTGTTTAATATACTTTCTCTTTTATGAATACATGTCTTAAGTGTTTTGCATATTTTCTATTGTAGATCATGGCACCAAGTAACAGTCACCCTCAGATATCCCGTTTTGCTTTGAGAACCATTCTTGAGAAAGATAAAGTAAATGACAATAATTTTACCAACCGGTATCGAAATCTGAGAATTGTTCTCAAACAAGAAAAGAAGGACCATGTCCTAGAGAACCCACTTCCAGATGAGCCGAATGAGAATGCAACTGTCGCTGCCACCAATGCCTACCGTCGGGCTAAGGATGAGTCCACGGATATTAGTTGTCTTATGCTTGTTCACATGGAACCGGACTTGCAAAAGCAGTTCGAGAATGTTGAGGCCTAAAATATGATCGAAAGCCTCAAAAGTTTGTTCCAGGCTTAGTTAAGACTGATAGGTATGAAGGCTCTCAGGCTTTGCTAGGTTGCAAGCTTAAGGATGGTGATCCACTCAGTCCACATGTGATCAAAATAGTTGGTTACGTGTAGTCTCTGGAGAGGCTTGGCTACCCCATTAGTGAAGAGTTCGCTACAAACATAAGTCTGAACTCTCTTCCTAGTTTGTATGGCCAGTTCATATCGAATTACCACATGCATGGTATGGATAAGAAGCTCATTGAATTGCATGGGATGCTCAAGCAGGCAGAGACAGATCTCAAGAAAGGCGCCAGTCAAGTGTTGATGGTGCAGAATAAGGCTAAGTTCAAGAAGAGTTCTTGGACTAAGAAGAATGCTAAGTCGGGAGGCAAGGCTTAGGACCCGTTCCCAAGTGCTTCCTCAGAGACTAAGCCATATACTTCAGCTGGATCCACTTGCTTCTACTGCAAGGAGGATGGACACTAGAAGAGGAAATGCAACAAGTATTTGGCTAATAAATCCAAGAGTGGAGGTATGACTTCCTACTCAGGTACACTTGTTTGCAATGTTATAGACATCTATCTTGTGAATGCACCTAACAGTTCTTAGGTATATGATACCGGATCAGCTATTCATATCTGCAACTCGTTTCAGGGACTGGTAAGAACTAGGAGCGTAGCAAGAGGCGAGGTTGATATCCAAGTTGGCAACAAAGCGAGAGTTGCTGCGTTGGAAGTCGGCACGATGCAACTTCATTTACCTTCCAGATTCATTATGGAACTGAATAATTGTTGTTATGTTCTAGTGCTTAGTCGAAACATTATTTCCGCTTCATGTTTGATGAGGCAGGGATATGAGTAGAATATTAAGAATAATGGTTGTTCTTTATATTTGAATGATATGTTTCACGGTTTGCACCCGTCCAGGACGGGTTATTTACTTTGAATCTTGACTGTGAGTCAGTTTATGACATGAATGTTAAAAGGTTGAAACCAAATGATCTGACTATGACTTACTTTTGGCACTGCTGGCTTGGTCATATAAGTTGGAAATGCATGAAGAAGCTCCATGATGATGGACTCCTAACTTCATTCGACTTGGAGTCGTTCGAGACATGCGAATCTTGCCTACTCGAAAAAATGACCAAGACATCTTTTGCAAAGAGTTGTGAAAGTGCATCCGACTTGTTGGGACTAGTACATAGTGATATATGTGGACCAATGAGCATGACAGCTAGGGGTGGTTATGAGTACTTCATTACCTTCACAGATGATTTGAGTTAGTATGGATATTCTACTTGATGAAACATAAGTCATAAGCCTTTGCATAATTAACTCGGCAAGAAAATAAAGTTTCTTCGGTCGGACCGAGGAGGCGAGTACATGGTCCTGATGACCATCTGATAGGTTGCGGAATAGTTCCTCAACTTACTGCACCGGGAACGCCGCAGAGGAACAGTGTCTTGGAAATGCGGAATCGGACCTTGTTGGACATGGTACGATCAGTGATGAGCCGGACAGATCTGCCTTTGTCATTTTGGGGTTATTGTCTAGAAACTGCGGCGTTCACACTAAACAAAGTACCATCAAAGTCGGTAGAGAAGACATCGCATGATATGTGGACAAGCAAAACGCCGAGTTTGTCTTTTCTTAAGATTTGGGGTTGTGAAGCATTTGTCAAGCGACTTCAGTCGGACAAGCTTACAACCAAGTCAGATAAGTGTATTTTCATGGGGTACCCGAGGGAAACCTTGGGTTACTACTTGTACAACCGAGAAGAGGGCAAAGTGTTTGTCGCTTGGAACGGTGTCTTCCTAGAGAAAGATTTTCTCAGTCAGGGAGTCAGTGGAAGCACAGTGCAACTCAAAGAAATTCTAGAGAAACTGGCTAGTAGCAAGTCAGCAAAAACCTTGGAGGTTGAGCCGGTCGTGGTAGATGAGACGGTAGCAGCACCTGTACTATGAAGATCGGCAAGATTATGAAGTGTTCGTGATGTATTACTGTTAGACAGTGATAAGCCGACAAATTATTCGGAAATGATGGTGGGATCTGATGCGCTACCACCTGATTCGCCAGTTCGTGGATCAAGGTGATATCAAGTTATGCAAGGTACACACAGATACAAATATTGTGGATCCGTTGACAAAGCCATTACCACAGCCGAAGCATGAGGCGTTGATGACCCACAAGTATAGGGGTGTATCGTAGTACTTTCGATAAATAGGAGTGTCGATCCCAACTAGGAGAAGAAGGTGTTGACTAGTGGTATGGAGCAGGAAATCTCTGTAAATACTTAGCAAACCGATTTTTAGGGGTTTTCTGATAAAGCAACAAAACAAAGTACAAGTAATAAAGACAACGAACAACTGCAGCAAGTGGCCCAATCCTTTGTTAGCAAAGGACAAGCCAGTGGAAATACTTATAAGGACCAAACATTCTCGAGGACACATGGGAATTCTGTCAACTTCTTTCGCTTCAAATAGCTAAGTACTCTTCTTTGGTATTGTAAGTGTTGTGCGGCTGAACCTTTGCTAATGTACCGACCTTACTTGTACTAATACATACTTGTGATTAACCCTCCCCCCCGCAAGCATCCGCAACTATAGGAAAGCAATTAAGATATAAACCTAACCACAGCCTTAAACTCTGAGATCCTACACTCCCTTATGCAATGGTGTCCTAACAGGGGTTCAGGTTTCTGTCACTCCGGCAACCCCACAATTAGTAGCCAAATACACAATGCATTCCCCTAGGCCCATAAATGGTGAAGTATCATGTAGTCGACGTTCACCTGACACCACTAGAAGAATAGCACCACAACTTAAATACTAAACCATTGAATAATAACTCAACACAAATCCACTACTAACAACATGACTTCTCCCATGTCCTCAAGAACTAAACGAACTACTCACAAGACATCATATGGATCAAGATCAAAGATGATATGGTGATGGATAACAATCTAAACATAAACAACAATCCAATGGTTCCACTCACAAGCATCAACTACAATAGTAATCAACACCGGGAAAGTTTCCACTAAGAACTAATGCAAGATCCAACAAAATTGTTACAGCAAGATGGAGTGGTGATGATGGTGCTGGTGGAGATGATGGTGTGGATGATGATGATCCCGATGAAGCCTAGCTTGATGACGGTGTTGATGGCGATGATCTTCCCTCTCGGGGAAGGAATTTCCCCAGCAGAAATCTGTCTGCCAGAGAGCTCTTTCTCTCTTGGTGTTTTCCGCCCCGCAGAGGCGGCAGAAATCTTTCTATGGTCGCCCCCTGGTATTAGGGTTCCGAGAGGAATATATAGGCGAGAGGGCAGATTCGGAGGCCGGCCAGGTGGGCCACACCTCTTCTAGGCACGGGGCAAGGTGGGCCCGCGCTTAGGGGGGTGTGGGCCCCCGGTGGCCCAGCCATGCCTCCCCTTCTAACTTCCTTCGTCTTCTGGGAAAATATAATTTTCCAATATTTTTCTGGTATTTTTATGATCTTCACGAAATTGCATCAAAACACCTCTTTTTCCATCAGAATCCAGACTCCGGCAGTTCATCCTCCAAGAATCATCCAACATGCAAAAACAAAGGAAAAGACATAAGTGACACCTCATAAAAAGACACATATCAATGAATAGAGGTAAATTATGATATAGAATGGTGATGCAAATTGGACGTATCAACTCCCCCAAGCTTAGACCTTCGCTTATCCCCAATCGAAAACTGAGCTCAATAAACATGTCCACATATTTATGGAGTTAAGTGTCAATAAAATAATACTGACAAGAAGCATCACACTTACCATTACACAACTCATAGAAGAAGGCAACTCACCATTATATAACTTAGCTTGCAACAAGTACATGAGTCACAATAGAGATGCATAAAGATAAATCATAATTGGAATTGGCAAACTTTGTTCCTGGTCAGAGAAAAGCTAGCAAACAGTTTCACAAAAAGCTTTTGAAGAAGTTTTACAATAGGAGCACTCTTTTCTCAACATAAAGGGTTTTTAACAATGAAGGATTTCAAAGTAATACTCAATAGATAAGAGTTTTGTGCAAACAAGGAAGATAAAGAACATGATTGAATAAATCATCATAAGAATGCTTGAAACACAACAACTCAAATTCTTGCTGGAGATAGAGAGGAAGTAGGCTTACTGACTCAACTTAGAAAATAGGAGAAAGGTCCCTTCATAGAGGGAAGAAGGGATTTCAAGTCAAAAAGAGCTTCCAAAAGATTATGATACTTACTAGCTTTGAGCCCTCATTTCCCCTATCATAGGCATCTTGAGATGATTAAGGTTAAAGTGAACAAGGATGGAGTATATGCTTGAGGAAATATAAGTTGGCAATCTCAAGTCCCTTGAGTACGAGGGCCGCTCCTCATGCTACTCAACTTTAGTTACCGATAAGTTCTTATCATTGTAAGTACATGTGTATCATAAAGAACCGCCAACGGGGTACCCCTTGCACAAGATACATGAGCTTTCCCATAATCCAAATGATAAGGCAAGCAGACAGTGAGCATCTTAGCGATCTTTTTATTTACTATTTGCATAGATTTTTATTGAGGATGCTTCACAGATTGCTCACTATGGTGATGCTGCAAGTTTCCACCATGATTATGCATGGCTTAGGCTAGCGGCCCAAGCGTTTCTCTAACACACATACATCACTCCATGGACTTACAAGCTCCCTTTTTATTTCACACCGACGACATTCGCAAACAAAAGAGCATGATATCAAATGGATAAGTATCCATAATTGTTGAAAGCGTTCCCCGTGACAGCATGGTTCTGCTAATCCCAACGTATAGGTGCAAGAATATACAACTTTGATGACACAATGGTTCAAGTCTATTAGGGGCAATAAAATAAGGTGTGCCATCAAGTTCGTGAGAGATTTACTAACTAGTTGTCACATAACAAAATATTTTTTTAATTCGAAAGATAGATGAAACTTGAGAATTTGCTTGGAATAGCAATAATGCTAATAGGTAGATAAGGTGGACACAAATGGCACAAGTTGGGTTCAAAGGGATTGGAAACATGAGAAGTAAGCCTTCTCAAAACAGGTTTTTGGCTAGCAAGGATGGGTAGCAAGCAAAAGAGTTAAAAGAAACAAGCAAACCTACAAGTGATAAAGCCAAACATGCAATCTTCCTTGAAGACACAAAAGATCTTAAATAAAGAATACTAAGCTTATGAGCCAATCAAGAAAGAAAACAAATGATACAAAATACCTGTAAGCTTTTTCTCTTTTCCTTCCAAACCTCAAAAAGTGTTGCTACTGACCAGAGATCTACTTGATGCTCCCAAAGTGATACCAATACTGATCAACAAGATCAATCATATATGTAACATCCCAAAAATCATGATTTCAAAGCTTGCATATCATTCATGCATTCATAATCATTTTAGGATCATTTCAAATAATATTTAAAAAACAGAAGCATTTGAATGTCTATTATTTTATGTAAGCAGGGCAATGGCCCAATGCTACTCTCTAGTAGGAGATTATTTGTTTTAAACCAGAAAGATTTGAACTTAGAGTTGATAGAGGTTTCCTAAAGCTTAGACAAAATTTTCAAAACAAAGTATGAATTCAAAACCACTCTTATGTCTTTATTAAACAATTGATAAAGGCATTGTTTATTTTTAAATTCCAAAGTGCCCATGTATTTCCAAGTGTACAACATTGTTCTGTAGCCAATTATGTACTTATTTCACCTTACAAAAATCCAGGAGTTGTTTGAATTCAAACCACTTTAAATTCATTTGAAAAGGATTCCTGGAAAATCAAACAGAAAAAGAAAAAGATAAGAGAAATGGAAAAAGGCCGGCGCTAGCATTTGAGCCCAATAGCAGAAGCAGCCCACTAGCCAGCCCACCCGGGATTTCCCTCTCTCCCTGTTTTTCTCACTGCACCCGCGCTACCTAAAAGTCGCTGACTGGTGGACCCTCGCCAGCTCACCCCCGTCTTCCCCAAATCACGCCCACGACCACGTCGCCGGCTGTTTCCTCCGCCATCACTGTCACGCCTTAAACCCGAGTAATTGCCGGCGTTTCCGTGCGTGATCCTCGCCCCTGCTCCGGCTACAAAACCCCCTCTCCACTCCGCACCTTTCCCCTCACTCCACTCGCTCGCTCCGCCACCAGGCTGCCTCTATTTTGCATTACACCGCCGCAGACAGAACTAGCTCCGGCGAGGTATTCCGGTAAGTCTAGTGTTTGCGCCCACTCCTCGTTCACCCTGGAATGATCCCCTGATCCTTGCGCACCTCCTGATCCCTTTGTTCGTCTGCTTGTGATCCAGAGCGTCGACTTCGACGAGCACCGTGGGCATCCGACGCCGTCTCCAACTCCGGCGAGAGATTGAGGTAAAAACCGACCGCCCCGCGCCTTCTACTTGACCCTATCAGGTTCGCCTGAGAGTTTTGCACACGCTGATACCCTCGGTTTGTGCTAGGGTGGCCAGTAACGTCGCCTTCATCGCCGTCCGAGCAAACCCGACGCTGCCTCCAACTCTGACGAGCCCCAGCAGCCTCTGCAGCACGCCCCCGCCCACGCCAGCAACACCTTGAGCATCATCGTATTCCCGCGAGTCTGGTAAGCCACTGCTCAACCCTTAGCCCCCTCTGGAATCACCGGTGCGTCGCCGGCAGAAGCGCCGCCGCCGCCAGCAACCATTGGCGCCGCCAGTCTTTGGTCGCTTGCATCTTAGCCATTAGATCTAGATCCAACGCTCGGGAATAGATCACTTAATCGAACCGGTACGCGCAGATCTGGCCATGCACTGCCACTTAGATCCAACGGCCCGCGAGCATGATCCGCGCGAATCGGTACCAACCAATCAGACAGCGCCGCGTGGCCTGTGTTTTGATTTAAAATCTGTAAATAGATCTATTAGTTGTTCAAACTTGCAAAATTCATAAATTTTGATCCACATGTTCAAATTTTGTAAATTTTATTTCATTGGAATCAGGAGAAAGAATTCTATCCAATTATGCACTTTGTTTAATAAATTGCATCTGTAAAATGGGTTGTTTTTGTAGAGATATTTCTAAGCTTATTTTGTATATAAAAATGGTATGGAAAATGTTCTAAGGGCCAAATTAATTTTATTTACTGTATAATTTTTTTTATGATTCAGTACCGTTTGACTTGTCTTGTTTGGTTTAGAAAAAATCATCACATAGCATTTGCATGCATTCATATATTTTTGCTTGTTTAATTTTGATATGTGAATTTGGTGCTATCATTTTATGTGTAGATTTTAGTGCTAGTGGTGATTGTGATTGTGAGGATTGCTGCTACTCTCCCAACTATCAAGGCAAGTGGTTCTTCATATTTTTATCCCAATATTTTGACTATGCATTAGAAATATTTTGCATAGGGCTTGCATGAATAATTTTACTAAGTATCTATATACTATGCTTGGGAAATCCTAGTAGTGGCAGAAATGTTAGAATTTCCTCTAAGTTAAGATACTTGCTATTTCCATGCTTAGCCTAGCTAATAGTAACCAAGGGTGGATTATATATACATGCTATGAGAAATATTTCTAAGTCTTTGACTTATGTTTTGCTTAATAAAACAACTAAGTGAATGAAACACCTGGGTGGAATGGAAAGAATGGTTTGTGTTGAGTGGTTACACAAGGCCCATTTCTATGGTTTACCTTGTGTATCTCACTTCTGGATTGCCACCCAGGAACAAAGGGATTTGAGATGCCAACTGTTAAGAAGCTTCTAGTGCAGCCACATGGCAATATGGTGTAAGGGTCCCAACCTTTAATAAGGTAGAGTCCCCTGTGTTTACAATGCTAGTCCCTGGATCAATAGCTAGCATCCATAGTTAAAATGTAATGTCAAGAAACAAAGGTCATAATATAACTTTATAACCAGGAATAACATAATTTTATTACATCTTGCATAGCTCATTTTGCTATTACATTACATTGCAGCAGAATATCTATAGCATGGGGTCCTTCATCTTCAAAGTGCCACAGGCAGACATGTTGGTTGTAGACTTTGTAATCCTAATCAATCAACTTCACTAATATCAATCAAACCTGCAACATAACAAGTTACAGCCACAAGGGTCAATATATTTGAATTGTATTGGCAAGTGATACTATGGTAGTATAGTGGAGTCTATCATCTATATGCATTTGACTAAGTGGAGTTGAGGCTTGCATTGCTCAAAATAGATTTTCCTTATCATTTTGAAACACTAAGTCTTTGCTTGACAAAATCATTTTCTCAATCAAAGAATGAAGATTCCTTAACCCTGGTTCAACCACAAGTTTTTAACTTTGAAATTTGAATGATGAGATTCTTGATTGCTTCCATGTCTTGATGCTCAAATTGTCCTTTACCAGGGACATGGCTAAGTACTTAGATTTTACACTCTGCAGAGGTGGTGCACTTTCCCCACAAGACTTGGTTTCCCAAGACAAGATATTTAAGAAGACTTCCCTTAGACCAAAATGGACGCGCTCCAACCTATCAAACTCTACCACCAATTGTCCATATGGCTAAGTTCTTGCAACCTATATGATCCAGGCAGAGCCCATAATGCCAAGTGGCTGCACTTGAAGCTTCTCAACATTTGACATCTCAAATCTCTTTGTTCCTGGGTGGCCATCCACAAGTGAGATACACAAGGTCAACCATAGACATGGGCCTTGTGAACCACTCAACCAAAAACCACCAATCAAGTCCCGTTCCACCCAGGTGATTCATTAACTTAGTTGTTTTATTAAACAAAACACAAGTCCTCAGACTTAGGAATTTTCCATAGTGTGAATATATATTCCACCCATGTTTTCTGTTAGCTAGGCTAAGCTTGATAGTAATATGAATCTTAACTTAGGAAGATTTCCACTAAGGTTTCATCTACTAGGTTTTCCTATAGCAAGGTTTATACTTAGCAAAATTCCATGCAAGTTTTACTTAGAGAAAATCACTAATGCATAGAGAAAGTAATGGGACAAAAAGTATGAAGCATCACTTGCCTTTTTGGTAGAGGGTATAGGTTCACTCCTTTTACTTGCAACAATCACACTCTTCAAGTCACTACAATTCAATCAAGCAAGGCACAAACTCAATCTACCAATCAAGCAAAACATCACATAAAATCATAGAACTAAGATAATGCATGCAAGCATGCCAAACTTTGTTTTATTTGGAAAAGTGGTTCCTAATGGGTCATAAACATTTGAAAACACCTATTGGTCATTTTGTAAAGTGGCAAAGTCATTTGCAAGAGGTTTCACTTCCTAACCCATTTTCAAAACAAAGTAACATTTTATGTGGTGTAGAAATATTTTTACTAAGGCATTAATATATATGGTTCACCAAATATGTTTTCAAACCATAAAACTTGGTGCTTGGGGTCAGAGAGTTTAAAACAAAACATTTCCCAAAAGTTTCCCTTCAAAACCATTTTTAATAAATAAACCACATTTCTTTTTGACTAGAAATGGTTTTAAATCAAAGAATCATTCTTTTGTTTCTCCAAATACATTTTTGAATCCACAAAGTGTTTCCTATGGTTAGTAGGTTCAAATCACACCATTTTCCAAAGATTTTATCCCCAAATTCATTTTTAAACAATTTTCACATCCTTAACAAGCATACAAATGTTTCTGCAAAAACAATCATTTTACCAGAGGCTTTTTACTAAAAAAATGGCATGGTTGGCTAGGGCTTGTTCCACTGATTCCATTGATATAAAATTTGTAATTTTTGGACGTGTGGATCAAAAGTTATACAATTTACAAAATTGGAAATCTAATAGATTCAAATATGTTTTAAATCGAAGCCTGAGCCACGTGGCTGTTTCTTATTGGGCGGTACCGATTCATGTGGATCGAGCGATACAGACCACAGGATTAAAAGGAGCATGTGCGGCTCAGATCATCGCATACCCTTTCGTTTAAGTGAAACTATCCTATCGCTCCGATCTGGATCTAACGGCTCCCAGTGCCTCGACCAGAAGCTGGCGGCGCTCAATGGTGGCTTGCGGCGGCGCGACTCTGACGGTGACGCTGCCGGCGAACTAGGACGCGAGGGGAAGAGTGAAGATGCTTACCAGATTCGCCGTGGAGCACTGATTCTAGTTGATGCTTTGGTTGGCCAAGGGACGCTCGGAGGCGTTGACGATTGCTCGCCGGAGACGGCGTCAGCGTCGGGTATGCTCAGATGTCGTCGAAGATGAGGATAGAGGATGCTCTAAGACAAGTAGATTGCACCTTTAGGTTCGCAAGAGGGAGGCGAGTATGTGTTCATCACAGAGGGGTGAAAAGGAAGTCTGGTCTCACCAGTAGATGCCGCCGGAGTTGGAGAAGGAGGTGGTGGCGTGCTGGTGTCGTCGGGGGCGACGTCCTGGGGCGTGCGCGAGTGAGCTAACGCCACTGGGAGGTACGCCTGGTGCTGGCGAGCACGCTCGTGTGCTCCCTGGGTAGTGGGATTGTCTGGTTTCGCCGGAATTCGATCAGGACCTCATCGGAGTTGGTGAGGTTGCAACGACCAATTAGAGTAGCCCTGGGGCGGAGAGGAGCTGGAAACAGAGGGGAAATGGAGAGGAGGGAGAGGCGAGTTAATGAGAGTAATCGCGGGTGTAATTGCTGTAGCTTTTATGATGAATTTACTCGGCGAAATTTCGGCAGAAACGGCGAGGGGAGGAACTGGTCTGCGGGGGGGGGGGGGGGGGGTGAAGGAGACGATGATGTGGCATGGGGTCGTCTTGTCAGCGATAGAGAAGGAAAGGGAGTTGGTTCCACCAGTCAGCTGCTTAGCGGGTCGTCTGGTGAGTGAGAGAAGGATGCTTCGGGGGAGAGAGGGAAATGGGCTGCTGGGCCTAGTGGGCTGCTGGGTTGGGTCGACCAGACTCTTATTTTTTTCCAGTTCTGAATCTTTTTCTTTTTTCAAATCAATTTCTGTTTTGAAAATTCAAACAACAAATCATTCAACAATTCAAACAATTCAAACACCTCCAAACTTGTATTGAGTTTTGGTTCTGTTTGATAACATAAACCAAAGTCCCAAAATAAAATAAAATAATTTTATTCTTTTTAGGATCTATTTAATATTTAAATAAAATAGACCTTTAATTATTAATTCAAAATAGGTTTTGATTTATTTAATAAAATCTCCATTTGAAATCTAAATATTTTCAAAACCAAATCAGTAGGTTTTTTTATTTGAAAATAGAAGATACTTGGAAAACTTGTTTAAAATAAAATAACATTTTTATTTTAGGTTCCATTAAATAAAATGGACCTTAGTTATTAAATCAAATAGGATTTGTTTTATTAGAATCTTTATTTTGAAATCTAAAATAAAACCAAAAACACTTCAGTAGGTTTTATTTGAGAATATAAAATACTTGGAAAATCTTATTTAAAATAATTAAATAAGTTTTAGCGTTTATTTAAAATGGGAAAAGCCTTTACTTAAATAATATTGGATATTAAATCCTTATTATTTTATTTAAACAAACCTTTATTCTTTAATCAAAACAAAAACTTTTTGTTTCAAAAACTTGGCCAAGGTTTAATTTGGCTCTATAAAATAATCTTTATTTATAAATCCACCTTTTCTTTTGAAAACCAAATCCTTTTATTAAAAGATCCAAACTAGTAATTTTAAATATTTTAAGTTTATTGTTTATTTAACTTTTTAAACCCCTTTAGGATTTTATTTGATCCAAATAGGTTTTGAAAGTTTCCAAATGGATTCAAAAAGTTTCTTCTCACCCTGAAAATCAACAAAGTTTTATTTTATTCATTTATTTTTCACATTACAAGATTTGGAAAATCTTGGGATGTGACAGGCTACCACCCTTAAAAATGAATCTCTTCCCGAGATTTGGGGAGGCTAGGGGTTACAAGTTGGCTCAAAAGCATCTAGGGTACTACCACCCTTAAAAATTTTCCAACTAGATTACATCTTGGCCTTCTTGGAATCTTGATGTATCTTTCCTGGACAGAAGTTTGCATAGTGGCCTAGCTCCTTGCATTTGAAACATGTAACAAGGCTGAGATCCCTCATAGGCTTGTTTATCTTGTGTTTCATCTTTTCTGGACAATTTCTTGCATAGTGGCCTAGTTCCTTGCATTTGGAACACATCACTTGGCTGATATCTTTCTTTTCCTTTGGTATCATTGCCTCTTGTTTGTTTCTTTGGTTCTTCTTCTTTTCTGGGCGTTCATTGGCATAGTGTCCCTTCTCTTTGCAATTGTAACATTGCACTTGAGTAATATCCTTCTTCTTCTTTTTCTTGGGTTTCTCCAAAGCTAGGAGTTCTTTTAGTTCATGCTCATCAAAGGTGGAAAATCTTTCTCTCTTCTTGGGGCAGTTAGTAGAGATATGACTTTCTTCTTCACAATTAGGGAATTGATCTTCATGCTCCTTGGATGCATGATCCTTGTCTCCACAATTATTGCTAGCTTGGGTTTCTTCTATAATAACATCTTTGTCATCCTTGTTGTCATTATCTCTTTGGGAAAAGTTTTCTCCCATGTTGATCATTTGAGTAACCAATCCTTGCAACAATTGGGATTGAAGTTTCAAAATCCTTTGTATGGCTGGGTCTAGTCCATTGTTGTTGGCTAAAAGCTGAGTTGTCTCTTGGTTCAACTGGTTTTGGGTTGCTATGAGTTCTCTCATATTGTCCTCTTGGTTGTTGTTGTTGTCATCAACCTTGATGTTGGAGTCTCTTGGAGTAGTCATCTGTTTGGGTTGGATTGGGATTAGAATAGGCAAAAATATTTCTAAGGGAATAATTCTATTCACACACATCACAATTCACTCAAGCAATGTGCAAGCAATCACAAGCCAAACATTTCACTCAAACAACAAAGTTCAAGCACATTTTTAGTCAACAAAATATTTTTGTTACACCACATAAGTTGGTGTGTTTGACTTAACTAAATATGGTGGTCCATCTATATGGTTCACTTGAGATCTTTCCATCCTTCTTGGTTGATTCTTCTTATATGAAATCATGGTTTCCCTGGGGAAAACTCTTAGTCACTAAACTTCAAAGGTGATGATGGTTCCTTCTCTTTGTGTTTCCTTAGTCTTCAAGTCTTGGGCAATATCTCTTGTCTCACTTGTCCTTAGTGGGAACCATGGTTGAAGTCCTTGGTGAATATGCTGAAGATGTTGAAGTCATTAGAGTTGAAGATGTTGAAGTCATTAAAGTTGAAGATGTTGAAGTCATTAGAGTTGATGAAGTCCTTTGCACATGGTGTAGTCTTTGGTCATGGGGTAGGTTTTTCCATCAAGTTGAAATAGAATAGATGTAGAGTTGAAACCAAAGTGGTTGAGGAAAGAGTTTACAAGATTGTTTGTAAGTAAGTTTTGGAAAAAATATAACTCCTATTCTTCTAAGGGTTTTTGTCCAATCCTAGGTTTACAAATCCTACAGGCAACACAATGCTCTGATACCATATGTAAGGGTCCCAACCTTTAATAAGGTAGAGTCCCCTGTGTTTACAATGCTAGTCCCTGGATCAATAGCTAGCATCCATAGTTAAGATGTAATGTCAAGAAACAAAGGTCATAATATAACTTTATAACCAGGAATAACATAATTTTATTACATCTTGCATAGCTCATTTTGCTATTACATTACATTGCAGCAGAATATCTATAGCATGGGGTCCTTCATCTTCAAAGTGCCACAGGCAGACATGTTGGTTGTAGACTTTGTAATCCTAATCAATCAACTTCACTAATATCAATCAAACCTGCAACATAACAAGTTACAGCCACAAGGGTCAATATATTTGAATTGTATTGGCAAGTGATACTATGGTAGTATAGTGGAGTCTATCATCTATATGCATTTGACTAAGTGGAGTTGAGGCTTGCATTGCTCAAAATAGATTTTCCTTATCATTTTGAAAACACTAAGTCTTTGCTTGACAAAATCATTTTCTCAATCAAAGAATGAAGATTCCTTAACCCTGGTTCAACCACAAGTTTTTAACTTTGAAATTTGAATGATGAGATTCTTGATTGCTTCCATGTCTTGATGCTCAAATTGTCCTTTACCAGGGACATGGCTAAGTACTTAGATTTTACACTCTGCAGAGGTGGTGCACTTTCCCCACAAGACTTGGTTTCCCAAGACAAGATATTTAAGAAGACTTCCCTTAGACCAAAATGGACGCGCTCCAACCTATCAAACTCTACCACCAATTGTCCATATGGCTAAGTTCTTGCAACCTATATGATCCAGGCAGAGCCCATAATGCCAAGTGGCTGCACTTGAAGCTTCTCAACATTTGACATCTCAAATCTCTTTGTTCCTGGGTGGCCATCCACAAGTGAGATACACAAGGTCAACCATAGACATGGGCCTTGTGAACCACTCAACCAAAAACCACCAATCAAGTCCCATTCCACCCAGGTGATTCATTAACTTAGTTGTTTTATTAAACAAAACACAAGTCCTCAGACTTAGGAATTTTCCATAGTGTGAATATATATTCCACCCATGTTTTCTATTAGCTAGGATAAGCTTGATAGTAATAGGAATCTTAACTTAGGAAGATTTCCACTAAGGTTTCATCTACTAGGTTTTCCTATAGCAAGGTTTATACTTAGCAAAATTCCATGCAAGTTTTACTTAGAGAAAATCACTAATGCATAGAGAAAGTAATGGGACAAAATGTATGAAGCATCACTTGCCTTTTTGGTAGAGGGTATAGGTTCACTCCTTTTACTTGCAACAATCACACTCTTCAAGTCACTACAATTCAATCAAGCAAGGCACAAACTCAATCTACCAATCAAGCAAAACATCACATAAAATCATAGAACTAAGATAATGCATGCAAGCATGCCAAACTTTGTTTTATTTGGAAAAGTGGTTCCTAATGGGTCATAAACATTTTAAAACACCTATTGGTCATTTTGTAAAGTGGCAAAGTCATTTGCAAGAGGTTTCACTTCCTAACCCATTTTCAAAACAAAGTAACATTTTATGTGGTGTAGAAATATTTTTACTAAGGCATTAATCTATATGGTTCACCAAATATGTTTTCAAACCATAAAACTTGGTGCTTGGGGTCAGAGAGTTTAAAACAAAACATTTCCCAAAAGTTTTCCTTCAAAACCATTTTTAATAAATAAACCACATTTCTTTTTGACTAGAAATGGTTTTAAATCAAAGAATCATTCTTTTGTTTCTCCAAATACATTTTTGAATCCACAAAGTGTTTCCTATGGTCATTAGGTTCAAATCACACCATTTTCCAAAGATTTTATCCCCAAATTCATTTTTAAACAATTTTCACATCCTTAACAAGCATACAAACGTTACTGCAAAAACAATCATTTTACCAGAGGCTTTTTACTAAAAAAATTGCATGGTTGGCTAGGGCTTGTTCCACTGATTCCATTGATATAAAATTTGTAATTTTTGGACGTGTGGATCAAAAGTTATACAATTTACAAAATTGGTAATCTAATAGATTCAAATCTGTTTTAAATCGAAGCCTGAGCAAAGTGGCTGTTTCTTATTGGGCGGTACCGATTCGTGTGGATCGAGCGATACAGACCACATGATTAAAAGGAGCATGTGCGGCTCAGATCATCGCATACCCTTTCGTTTAAGTGAAACTATCCTATCGCTCCGATCTGGATCTAACGGCTCCCAGTGCCTCGACCAGAAGCTGGCGGCGCTCAATGGTGGCATGCGGTGGCGCGGCTCTGACGGTGACGCTGCCGGCGAACTAGGACGCGAGGGGAAGAGTGAAGATGCTTACCAGATTCGCCGTGGAGCACTGATTCTAGTTGATGCTTTGGTTGGCCAAGGGAAGCTCGGAGGCGTTGACGATTGCTCGCCGGAGACGGCGTCGGCGTCGGGTATGCTCAGATGTCGTCGAAGATGAGGATAGAGGACGCTCTAAGACAAGTAGATTGCACCGTTAGGTTCGCAAGAGGGAGGCGAGTATGTGTGCATCACAGAGGGGTGAAAAGGAAGTCTGGTCTCACTAGTAGATGCCGCCGGAGTTGGAGAAGGAAGTGGTGGCGTGCTGGTGTCATCGGGGGCGACGTCCTGGGGCGTGCACGAGTGAGCTACCGCCACTGGGAGGTACGCCTGGTGCTGGCGAGCACGCTCGTGTGCTCCCTGGGTAGTGGGGTTGTCTGGTTTCGCCGGAATTTGAGCAGGACCTCGTCGGAGTTGGTGAGGTTGCAGTGACCAATTAGAGTAGCCCTGGGGCGGAGAGGAGCTGGAAACAGAGGGAAAATGGAGAGGAGGGAGAGGCGAGTTAACGAGAGTAATCGCGGGTGTAATTGCTGCAGCGTTTATGACGAATTTACTCGGCGAAATTTCGGCAGAAACGGCAAGGGGAGGAACTGGTCTGCGGGGGGGGGGGGGGTGAAGGAGACGATGATGTGGCGTGGGGTCGTCTTGTCAGCGATAGAGAAGGAAAGGGAGTTGGGTCCACCAGTCAGCTGCTTAGCGGGTCGTCTGGTGAGTGAGAGAAGAATGCTTCGGGGGAGAGAGGGAAATGGGCTGCTGGGTTGGGTCGACCAGACTCATATTTTTTTTCCAGTTTTGAATCTTTTTCTTTTTCCAAATCAATTTCTGTTTTGAAAATTCAAACAACAAATCATTCAACAATTCAAACAATTCAAACACCTCCAAACTTGTATTGAGTTTTGGTTCTGTTTGATAACATAAACCAAAGTCCCAAAATAAAATAAAATAATTTTATTCTTTTTAGGATCTATTTAATATTTAAATAAAATAGACCTTTAATTATTAATTCAAAATAGGTTTTGATTTATTTAATAAAATCTCCATTTGAAATCTAAATATTTTCAAAACCAAATCAGTAGGTTTTTTTATTTGAAAATAGAAGATACTTGGAAAACTTGTTTAAAATAAAATAACATTTTTATTTTAGGTTCCATTAAATAAAATGGACCTTAGTTATTAAATCAAATAGGATTTTTTTATTAGAATCTTTATTTTGAAATCTAAAATAAAACCAAAAACACTTCGGTAGGTTTTATTTGAGAATATAAAATACTTGGAAAATCTTATTTAAAATAATTTAAATAAGTTTTAGCGTTTATTTAAAATGGGAAAAGCCTTTACTTAAATAAAATTGGATATTAAATCCTTATTATTTTATTTAAACAAACCTTTATTCTTTAATCAAAACAAAAACTTTTTGTTTCAAAAACTTGGCCAAGGTTTAATTTGGCTCTATAAAATAATCTTTATTTATAAATCCACCTTTTCTTTTGAAAACCAAATCCTTTTATTAAAAGATCCAAAATAGTAATTTTAAATATTTTAAGTTTATTGTTTATTTAACTTTTTAAACCCCTTTAGGATTTTATTTGATCCAAATAGGTTTTGAAAGTTTCCAAATGGATTCAAAAAGTTTCTTCTCACCCTGAAAATCAACAAAGTTTTATTTTATTCATTTATTTTTCACATTACAAGATTTGGAAAATCTTGGGATGTGACATATGGGCTCTGCCTGGATCATATAGGTTGCAATAACTTAGCCATTTGGACAGTTGGTGGTAGTGGGATGATAGGTTGGTACTCGTCCATTTGGTCTAAGGGAATACTTCTGAAAGGTCCTGCCCTGGTGAAAATCAAGTCTTGTGGGGAAAATGCACCACCTCTGCAGATGAAATAACCTAAGTACTTATCCATGTCCCTGGTATTGGACAATTTGAGCATCAAGACATGGAAGCTATCAAGAATATCCTCATCCCAATTTTTCTAAGTTAAAACTTGTGGTTGAACAAGGGTGAAGGTTCACCAATTTCCATTGGTGGTTCATTGGGAAAGTTTTAACAAACAAAAGTTAGTGATTTCAACTGATAGGTAAAACCTATTTTGAGCAAAGAAAGCCTAAGCTACACTTAGCCAGATTCATGTAGTAACTAGATGCTAATATTCTACTAAGGTATCACTTGCCAATACTATTCCAATGTATTGACCCACTGTGGCTGTAACTTGTGATGTTGCAGGTTACTCTGATGATGATTAGAGGTCATGAGTCTACACTCAACATGCTTGCCTGTGGCACATGAAGATGAAGACTTTATTTATATTGATAAGTTAAACTCTTGTATTAAGCCTGTGGCTATGGAGTTGTAAAAGACTGTTATCTCTGGAATGACGATGTAATAATGACCTTTGTTTCTGTGTACTTCATCTTAAACTATGGATGCTAGCATTTGATCCAGGGACTAGCATTGCAATCACAGGTATATTTACCTTTATAAAGGTGGGATCTTACAATATAATAGAGATTGCAAACTACAATAAAAAGTGCAAAAAGTAAAAGATGAAACTTCTCATTAATATTCAATAAAGGCACACACACCAAGGGATACATAGATGATAAAAGAGAGATACTTCCACATGCAAACCAACCTATAAGATAACTTCTCTACCAAAGATATGAATCCACTAAAAAGATAAAAGATAATGATGTGATACCGCGACACTCCCCCAAGCTTGGAACAAGCCAAGGGGATGCCAAACCTGATGGCGAATTACTCCTTCAGCGGTGGTGTTCTCCTGTCATCATCAAACTTACAGGGCAAATGTTCCCCATCCAAAAAGGACGTCCTGGTTTCCGCAATCCTGAAACTAGCAGCAGAGCTTATGCGATTAAATCTAGCCTCATACTCACACTTTTGATTTTGTATGTTGTAAAGTTGTGCTTGTAATTGGTTGGTGGTCTGAGGGAGCGAGAAGATTTCTTCTCGAAGCTCAGCAACCTCCTCCTCGTGCTTGGCGATGAGTTCTAAACTTATCTTGTAAATAACATTCACTTCGCGTTTTGCCATCTTCTTGTACCTAAAAACTTCCTGGTCCAATGCTTCCATCCTGTCTTCCAGACTGCCTTCTCCTTTAGGGCCTTGAACTTCTTTCATCTGCACCTTCCCATCCTTGAGAATCAACTCCTTGGGATGAATCCTCAACTCATACATGTATCGGTTGATGACATACGCGAACAAATTCTCAATGGGTGATCCAGAGGAAGACATTGTGACTCCAAAACTGAGAATCTGCCTGACAGAAATAGATCGAAACAGAAACAAGACAAGAACACGATAAACGAACCTCGGGGGATCCGGGGGGTTATATATTATGAAGTTTCAAAGCATAAGGAAGGTAATGACACGAAAACGAGGCGGAGACGGAGCTCGGGGGGCTCACACCCCCTCCAGGCGAGACCAACTGGGGCCCGCGCCTGGGGTGGGTGTGGCCACCCCGGCCTCCGTTTCCTTCTTTATTTCGCTTTGTAATCTTCCATATGTATTAAAAACATCAAAAATATAAAAAGATTAGGCTTTCACGAACCTTCTTGTTTCACCACTTTTACCTACTCAAAGATGGACTCTGTAGATTCTGGTGTCTGGTTTCTAATAAATTCTTCCGAAGTCACCATTTGAATAATGTCAACGTATTCATTATAAGAATCTCCGGAAATATAATGTTTGAGCCTTTGGCCATTCACCACCTGTGTTGTGTTGTACTTCAAAGAAGATATTTTGATAGCACCCGAACGATATACTTCCTCAATAACAAAAGGTCCTTCCCATTTTGAGAGTAGTTTCCCTGCAAAAAATCTGAGACGAGACCTATACAGAAGAACTTTCTCACCAACATGGAACTCCCTTTTGAGAATTCTCCTATCATGCCATCTTTTTACTTTTTCCTTAAAGAGTCTAGCATTTTCATAAGCTTCACTTCTCCACTCATCTAAGGTACTCATGTCAAGAAATATTTTCTCACCAGCCAGTTTAAAATCTCTATTCAACTCTTTCACTGCCCAATAAGCTTTGTGTTCTAATTTTAAAAGGCAAGTGACAAGCTTTCCCATAGACCATTTTGTAAGGAGACATCCCCATAGGATTTTTATAAGAAGTTCTATAAGCCCATAAAGCATCATTCAAAATTTTAGCCCAATTTTTCCTAGATCAATTAACAGACTTTTGCAAGATAGATTTAATTTCCCTATTGGAGAGTTCTACTTGCCCACTGGTTTGGGGGTGATAAACTGAAGAAATTTTATGGTTAACATCATATGTAGCGAGAGTTTTTCTAAAACCCCCATGAATAAAATGAGAGCCTCCATCAGTCATGAGATATCTAGGCACACCAAACCTATGAAAAATAACATCCTTAAGCATTTTTAAAGAGGTCTTACCATCATCACTGTTTGTAGGTATGGCTTCTACCCACTTTGTAACATAGTCAACAACAAGAAGAATATGGGTATACCCTTTTGAAGGAGGAAAAGGACCCATAAAGTCAAATCCCCAACAATCAAAAGGTTCAATAACAAGATAATAATTCATAGGCATTTCATTGCGTCTAGAAATGTTACCAACTCGTTGACATTCATCACATGATAAGACAAACTTCCTTGCATCCTTGAAAAGGGTAGGCCAATAAAATACAGATTGTAAAACCTTTTGTGCAGTCATATCCCCAGCATGATGCCCTCCATAAGCGCTGCCATGACATTTTCTCAATATCTCTTATTGTTCAAATTCTGGAACACATCTTCGCATAATACCATCTAATCCTTCTTTATATAAGTGTGGGTCATCCCAAAAGTAATGCCTTAGATCATAAAAGAATTTTCTTCTTTGCTGAGCTATAAAGGTTGGAGGCAAATACTTGGAACCAATAAAGTTAGCATAATCAGCATACCAAGGACTCTCATGCGGACTTACCCTTATTGCAGCCAACTGCTCATTTGGAAAACTATCATTAACAGGCAAAGGGTCAAAAGAAATGTTTTCCAAATGAGATAAATTGTCAATAACAGGATTTTCAGCACCTTTCCTATCTACAATATGCAGATCAAACTCTTTTAAAAGCAACACCCATCTAATAAGCCTAGGCTTAGCGTCCTTCTTTGTCATAAGGTACTTAATAGCAGCATGATCAGTATGAATAGTAATCTTTGAATCAACAATATAGGGTCTAAACTTATCACATGCAAAGATTACAACTAATAACTCTTTTTTAGTAGTAGCATAATTATTTTGAGCAGCATCTAGAGTCTTGCTAGCATAATGAATAACATTCAACTTCTTATCAATATGTTGCCCAAGGACAGAACCCACAGCAAAATCACTAGCATAACACATAATTTCAATAGGTAAACTCCAATCAGGTGGTTTAACAATAGGAGCAGTAGTCAAAGCTTTCTTCAAAGTTTCAAAAGCTTCCTTACAATCATCATCAAAAACAAAAGTTACATCTTTTTGAAGAAGATTAGTAAGGGGCTTTGAAATTTTGGAGAAATCTTTAACAAACCTCCTATATAAACTAACATAACCAAGAATACTACGAATACCTTTAATATCTGTAGGACAAGGCATCTTCTCAATTGCTTCAATTTTTGCTCTGTCAACTTCAATGCCTCTTTCAGAGATCTTGTGTCCAAGAACAGTCCCTTCATTAACCATGAAATGGCATTTCTCCCAATTAAGAACAAGGTTGGTTTCTTCACATCTCTGCAAAAATTTATCAAGGTTATGCAGACAGTTATCAAAAGAAGTTCCATAGATGGAGAAATCGTCCATGAAAACCTCCACAATTTCTTCACAAAAACCATAAAAGATAGCAGACAGACATCTCTGAAAAGTACCAGGAGCATTACATAAACCAAAAGGCATACGCCTATAAGCATAAGTGCCATAAGGACAAGTGAAAGTGGTTTTCTCTTGGTCTTGTGCTTTCACATCAATTTGAGAGAACCCAGAATAACCATCAAGAAAACAAAAGTGAGTCTTTTTGTACAACCTCTCAAGCATTTGATCAATAAAGGGCAAAGGATAATGATCTTTCTTAGTAACTTTATTAACCTTTCTAAAATCAATGCACATCCTATACCCAACCACTACTCTTTGGGGTATAAGCTCATTATTTTCATTAGGCACAATTTTTATTCCCCCTTTCTTGGGAACACAATGAACATGGCTAACCCATTGGCTATCAGCAATAGGGTAAATACTACCAACATCAAGGAGTTTTCATACCTCATTTCTTACCACATCCTTCATATTAGGATTTAGACGGCGTTGGTGCTCAACAACTGGTTTTGCATCAGGTTCTATATTAATGGCATGCTTACATATAGTGGGAGAAATTCCTTTTAAATCATCAAGAGTGTAACCCATAGCTCCTCGGTGTTTCTTCAGTATTTCCAATAACCTTTCTTCTTCCTTTCCTGAAAGTTTAGAACTAATAATAACAGGATATACTTTATTATCATCAAGATAAGGATATTTAAGATCATCAAGTAAAGGTTTTTATTCGAAAACAGGGTCCCCTTTAGGTGGTAGTGTGGTATCCAAATCTTCCACAGGTAGATTATGCTTAAGTTGCTCAGGCCGACGAAGGAAAACCTCGCCAATATCATTTATTTCCTTCATGAAGACATCGCTTTCATGATCTTCCATAAATTGCTGCAAGGCATTGTTAGGAGCAAGAGAAATAGCAGAAAGTTGTTCAACCCTGAAATCCTCATTAGGAAGTTCATTTTCATAAGGAGTTTTTGCAAATCTGGAAAAATTAAACTCATAAGACTCTCCATCAAACTTAGTCAAAACTTTTTACTTCCTACAATCTATGATAGCCCACAAGTATTCAAGAAGGGTCTACCAAAGATAATAGGATAGGTTTTACTAGCTTCAGAACCAAGTACTAGAAAAATCAGCAGGATATTTAATATTACCACAAAGAACCTCCACATCTCTTACAATGCCAATGGGACAGTCTGTCTCTCTATTGGCAAGGTGAATAACCACATCAAGGTCCTCAAGCTCACAAGGACCAATTTCATGCATAATTTCCCTGTAAAGCTCATAAGGAATAGCACTAAAACTAGCACCAATTCACATAAACCATAATAACAATGATCACCAATTCTAACAGAAAGCATAGGGACACTAGATTTTCTAGCTTTTCTAGGATGAAACACAATATTAGAAGCGTCTTCACTGAAGACAATGCTCGTCCTCTATATTTCTAGTGACAAGATCTTTCACAATAGCTACCATAGGCTCGATATTTATTTGCTCATCGGGCTCCACAGTTTTCTTTGCGCTTTTGCTAACCACATTAGCTATGATAGAATGTTCCTTTACCTTAGCAGGAAAAAGGATTTCCTCAACATAAGGTTCATGCAAAATAGGATCAACAGTACAAACTTCTACACTAGCAGGAACATGGAAACAATGTCTTTATAAGGAGCATGGTACTTGTCCCACTCTTTCTTGGGAATTTCAATGTAAGAGGCAAAAGCCTTAAAACATTTCGCAAGAACTTGAGAATCAAGACCATACTCATTAGTAATATCACGGAAGTCATTAGTTCCCATAAAAGATTTTATGCATTCATAATCATAGTTTATACCTGACTTTCTTCCTTTATCATTCTCCCAAGCTTTAGTGTTCTCTTGAATACGGTCTAGGAGATCCCATTTAGCTTCTTCCTTCATGCGTGTGAATGATACAACACAAAAAGCATCTAGTAAATCTTTATCATGAAGAGAAAGCCTAGCATAAAAGTTATTGATAATAATATTGTTAGGGATTTCATGAATAGGACATTTAAGCATTAGTAACTTCAATCTTCCCCAAGCTTGAGCTGTACTCTCTCCATCACGAGGCCAAAATTTCTATATCAGATTCCTATCCTTATGAATTTCACTGGGAAGATAGAATTTAGAATAAAAGAGAGAAGCCATTTCCTCCCATTCCATGGATTGTCCATTCTTCAGAAGCTTATACCATTCTTCAGCTCTCCCTTTCAAGGATATAGAGAGTAACTTCTTCTTCACCTGTTCAGTTGTGATACCTGCACACTTAAACAACCCGCATAATTCATGGATAAAAATCAAGTGATCACCAGGGTGGACAGTTCCATCTCCAAAATAATAACTATCCATAACATGATCAACAATACTTGTAGGTATCTTAAAAGGATCTATCTCAACAGGTGGTGATTCATCTACTACCCTAACAGTGGTAGTAGTTTTCCCAAATAGAAAACCAAGTGGGTGATCCATATTGGAAACAAAGCAACAAACAGAAACAAAAAGCAATACTCACAGTAGAAGTTTCCTTTACCAGTTCCACTCTTCAATAGCGCTTCCCTTCCCGGCAACGGTGCCAGAAAATAGTCTTGATTACCCACAAGTATAGGGGGTGTATCGTAGTACTTTCGATAAATAGGAGTATCGATCCCAACGAGGAGCAGAAGGTGTTGACTAGTGGTATGGAGCAGGAAATCTCTGTAAATACTTAGCAAACGGATTTTTAGGGATTTTCTGATAAAGCAACAAAACAAAGTACAAGTAATAAAGACAACGAACAAATATAGCAAGTGGACCAATCCTTTGTTAGCAAAGGACAAGCCAGTGGAAATACTTATAAGGACCAACCGTTCTCGAGGACACATGGTAATTATGTCAAGTGCTTTCGCTTGAAATAGCTAAGTACTCTTCTTTGGTGTTGTAAGTATTGTGTGGGTGAACCTGTGCTAATGTACCAACCTTACTTGGACTAATACATACTTGTGATTAAACCCCCTGCAAGCTTCCGCAACTACAGGAAAGCAATTAAGATATAAACCTAACCACAGCCTTAAACTCTGAGATCCTACACTCCCTTATGCAATGGTGTCCTAACGGGGGTTCAGGTTTCTGTCACTCCGGTAACCCCACAATTAGTAGCCAAATACACAATGCATTCCCCTAGGCCCATAAATGGTGAAGTATCATGTAGTCGACGTTTGCATGACACCACTAAAAGAATAGCACCACAACTTAAATACTAAACCATTGAATAATAACTCAACACAAATCTAGTACTAACAACATGACTTCTCCCATGTCCTCAAGAACTAAACGAACTACTCACAAGATATCATATGGATCAAGATCAAAGATGATATGGTGATGGATAACAATCTGAACATAAACAATAATTCAATGGTTACACTCACAAGCATCAACTACAATAGTAATCAGCACTGGGAAAGTTTCCCCTAAGAACTAATGCAAGAGCCAACACAATTGTTACAACAAGATGGAGTGGTGATGATGGTGCTGGTGGAGATGATGGTGTGGATGATGATGATGATCCCGATGAAGCCTAGCTTGATGACAGTGTTGATGGCGATGATCTCCCCTCTCTAGGAAGGAATTTCGTTGGTAGAAATCTGTCTGCCGGAGAGCTCTTTCTCTCTCGGTGTTTTCCGCCCCGCAGAGGCGGCGAAAATCTTTCTGTGGTTGCCCCCCTGGTATTAGGGTTCCGAGAGGTAGATATAGGCGAGAGGGCGGAGTCGGAGGCCGGCCAGGTGGGCCACATCTCCTCCAGGCACGGGGCAAGGTGGGCCCGCGCCTAGGGGGTGTGGGCCCCCTATGGCCTAGCTACACCTCCCCTTCTGGCTTCCTTCGTCTTTTGTGAAAATATAATTTTCCAATATTTTTCTGATATTTTTCCGATCTTCGCAAAATTGCATCAAAACACCTCTTTTTCCATCATAATCGTGACTCCGGCAGTTCATCCTCCAAGAATCATCCAACATGCAAAAACAAAGGAAAATACATAAGTAACTGTAGGGTTCGCAGCATAGAAAACAAAAAATTTCCTACGATGTGAACTATATACCAAGATCTATCTACTAGATACAAACAACGGGCGGATGTATATCCGTAGAGAACATACCCTTGAAGACCGACAAAGCTTAACGAGTTCAACTCGTGGTTGATGTAGACGATCTCTTGCCGATCTCAAGATCGAGAGGAAGTCCTAGCGTCGCAAATCAGCAGCGCATCCGTGCTCGCACACACGTTCGAGGCACCGAGCAACCTCCGCCTCCTCGCTCCAGCGATGCAGCGGAAGCACAACTCTTTCTTGCCGAATAGCCACCGGGAACATGTATCTCGCTAGTCCGAGACCATGGGGGATAAATTCTAGAGGGGGAGGGAGATCCTTCACGAGGAGGTGTGAGAGACAAGTGAGGAGGGGGGCTCCTTTTATAGGAGGAGGGGGGGCACCCAAGGGGGTGGCCGCCGGCCATAGGGGCTGCCCCCTCCCCTCCTTCATTCATGTGGGTGGACACTCCACTCACAAAATGCCCTTTAAAATCCCTCCACTCAAAAGTCCACTCAAATTCCCATTAAATTTCCACCAAATTTAATGCAAACTCTCATTAAATAAAACTCTTTTATTTTATTCAGAATTTTTTCAATTATTTTAATGAAAAACATTCACAAATAACCCCTTGCTAGAATTCTATTTCACATGCATATCCACTTTATGCAATTTCACCCGAAAACCTGTTTCGGTATCTAGTGAAATAAATTCCTGCGCTTGTTCATTCTTTCGGCATGAAACATTTGCTCCAATTAGATGTCGGTGTCTCTTAAGTGTGTCACCCTACGGTTCGTGAATAATGCGGACATGATCGAGACCCCTCTCGGATCAATAATCAGAAGCGGGATCTGGAGACCCATACTGACTCCCACACATTCAACGATGACTTTCTTGTGATCGTCGGAACCTTTTACGCTAGTATCTTAATCCCTTTGTCTCACGATATATTACATGTCCGAGATTCGATCATCGGTATCTCCATACCTAGTTTGATCTCGTTACCGACATGCACTCTTTTCTCGTTCCTGTGATATAACATTCTAGTGATCAAATAACTTGCTTGCAAGCTAATCAATGTGATATCACCGAGAGGGCCCAGAGTATATCTATCCGTCATCGGGATGAACAAATTCCACTCTTGATCCATGAGCCTCAACATAACACTTTATTAGTTCTGAATCCATCTTTATAATCATCCTGTTACGGTGTGACGTTTGATGTTATCAAGAAACTCTTCCGGTGTTAGTGATTGACATGATCTCATGGTCTAAGGATTAGGATCACTTCGTAAGTTGTTATAGCAATATAAACTCAATGACTTTGATCGTAATGCTATACTTCGGATGAATGTTCATCACACCATTACACTAATGTTGTGATCCCATTATTAACAACATCCAATGTCCATGATCAGGAAACCTTGATCATCTTGTTAATCAACGAGCTAGTTTATGAGAGAGGCATAACTAGGAACTTTCTGTTTGTTTATTAAACACACATGTATTAACGTTTCCGTATTAATACAATTATAGCATGCAAAATAAACATCTATCATATATTTGGAATACACATAATAAACACTTTATTATTGCCTCTCAGGGCATATTCCCTTCAGTCTCCCACTTGCACTAGAGACAATAATCCAGTTACATAGTGATAAATATAACACCCATTGAGTTCTGGTGTTGATCATGTTTTGCTCTAGGGAGAGTTTTAGTCAACGGATTTGCTACATTGAGATCCGTATGTACTTTACAAATCTTTATATCTCCATCCTTGACACGCTCGCGGATGGAGTGAAACCGGCGCTTAATATGCTTGGAATGCTTGTGAGACCTTGGCTCTTTGGCATTGGCAATGGCACCATTGTTGTCACAATAGATCACCATTGGGTCCAATGCGTTTGCCACCACTCCTAGTTCGTATATGAACTCCTTCATCCAAACTGCTTCCTGAGCCGCTTCAGAAGCAGCAACATATTCGGCCTCCGTTGTTGATCCCGCTACCACAGGTTGTTTGGAGCTCCTCCAACTAACCGCTCTGCCATTCATGAGAAATACATATCCGGATTGAGACTTAGAGTCATCCGGATCGGTGTTAAATCTAGCGTCGACATAACACTTAGCGACGAGCTCTTCTTCACCTCCGTATACAAGAAACATATCCTTAGTTCTTCGTAAGTACTTAAGGATATTCTTGACCGCTATCCAGTGTTCCGAACCTGGATCCGATTGGTACCTACTAGTCAAACTAATAGCATGTGCCACATTCGGTCTTGTACATAGCATGGCGTACATTATAGAGCCTATGGCTGAAGCATAGGGGACTTTGTCCATTATCTCTCTTTCTTCCGCCGAAGCCGGACTTTGAGTCTTACTCAATGTCTTGCCTTGCAACATAGGTAAGAACCCCTTCTTACTTCCGTCCATTTTAAACTTCTTTAAAATCTTATCAAGGTATGTACTTTGCGATAGCCCTATTAGGCGCCTAGATCTATCTCTATAGATCTTGATGCCTAATATGTATGACGCTTCACCTAGGTCCTTCATTGAAAATTTGCTGTTTAGATAACTTTTAACACTGTTTAAAAGATCTATATCATTTCCGATCAATAATATGTCATCCACATATAATATCAGAAATGCCACATTGCTCCCACTCACTTTCTTGTAAATACAAGATTCTCCATAAGTTTGGACAAATCCAAACTCTTTGATCACCTCATCAAAGCGGAGATTCCAACTTCGTGATGCTTGCTTCAATCCATAGATGGATCGCTGAAGCTTGCACACCTTGTTAGCATCCTTAGGATCGACAAAACCCTTTGGTTGTATCATATACAACTCTTCTTCAATATTACCATTGAGAAACGCGATTTTGACATCCATCTGCCATATCTCATAATCGAAATATGCAGCAATTGCTAACATAATCCTAACTGACTTTAGCATCTCCACGGGAGAGAAAGTCTCATCATAGTCAACTCCTTGAATTTGTCGAAACCCCTTTGCGACAAGTCGAGCTTTATAGATGGTCACATTACCATCAGCATCAGTTTTCCTTTTGAAAATCCATTTGTTCTCCACGGCCTTTCGGTCGTGAGGTAATTCCACCAAGTTCCAAACTTGATTTTCATACATGGATTCCATCTCGGATTTCATGGCTTCTAACCATTTGTTGGAATCCGGGCTCATCATCGCTTCTTCATACGTCGCAGGGTCATCATTTTCATCAACCATGAAATTCATGACAGGATTTCCGTACAGCTCGGGAGCTGCACGCGTCCTGTTTGACCTGCGAGGTTCGGTAGTACTCTCTTTTGGAGTTTCATGATCATTATCATTAGTTCCCTCTTCAACAGGTGGAGCCAACTCCGGAATAACTTCCGGCGCTGCGCTACTCGCCATACTTTGAAGAGAAGGTTCCACAACCTCTTCGAGTTCTTCCTTCCGACTACTCACACCTTTCGCGAGAAACTCTTTCTCTAGAAAGGATCCATTCTTGGCAACAAAAACCTTGCCCTCGGATCTGTGATAGAAGGAATACCCAATAGTTTCTTTAGGGTATCCTATGAAGACGCATTTTTCCGCTTTGGGTTCGAGTTTATCCGGTTGAAGTTTCTTCACATAAACATCGCATCCCCAAACTTTAAGAAATGACAGCTTAGGTTTGTTTCCAAACCACAATTCATACGGTGTCTTTTCAACGGATTTAGATGGTGCCCGATTTAAAGTGAATGCAGCAGTTTCTAGTGCATAACCCCAAAATGACAACGGCAAGTCCGTCAGAGACATCATAGATCGAACCATATCTAATAAAGTACGATTATGACGTTCCGACACACCATTTCGTTGTGGTGTTCCGGCAGGTGTGAGTTGTGAAACAATTCCACACTCTTTCATGTGAGTGCTAAATTCGTAACTTAGGTACTCACCTCCACGGTCGGAACGTAGAAATTTGATCTTTCTATTATGATGATTTTCCACTTCATTCTGAAATTCCTTGAACGTTTCAAAGGTTTCAGACTTGTGTTTCATCAAGTAGATATAACCGTATCTACTCAAATCATCCGTGAAAGTAACAAAATAACGATATCCACCTCGCGCCGACACACTCATTGGACCACATACATCAGAATGTATGATTTCCAATAAATCTGTCGCCCGTTCCATTGAACCGGAAAACGACGTTCTAGTCATCTTGCCCATAAGGCATGACTCACATGTATCAAATGATTCATAATCAAGTGATTCCAAAAGTCCATCCGAATGGAGCTTCTTCATGCGTTTAACGCTAATATGACCTAGACGGCAGTGCCACATATATGCGGATATATCATCATTAAGTTTAATCCTTTTAGCATCAACATTATGAATATGTGTAACATTATCATCGAGATCTAATAGAAATAAACCATTCATCATCGGTGCATGACCATAAAAGATTTCATTCATATAAATGGAACAACCATTGTTCTCGGATTTAAATGAATAACCACTTCGCATCAAACACGATCCAGATACAATGTTCATGCTCAGTGCAGGCACCAGATAACATTTATTCAAGTTTATAACTAATCCCGACGGCAAGTGGAGAGGCAGAGTTCCGACGGCGATCACATCAACGCTTGATCTACGACACGCATCTTGACCTCACCCCTTGCTAGCGGTCGCTTGTTCCGCAGCCCCTGATTCGAGTTACAAATATTAGCAACTGAACCGGTATTAAATACCCAGGTGCTACTGCGAGCACTAGTCAAGTACACATCAATAACATGTATATCATATATACCTTTGTTTGCCTTGCTGGCCTTCTTGTCTGCCAGATACTTGGGGCAGTTGCGCTTCCAGTGGACAGTCCCCTTACAATAGTAGCACTCGGAATCAGACTTAGGTCCAACTCGGGGTTTCTTTTCAGGCACGGCAACAGGCTTGCCGCCCTTACTTCCCTTCCGTTTTCCCTTCTTGTCTTTCTTGAAACCAGTGTTCCTATTGATCATCAACACTTGATGTTCCTTTTTGATCTCCACTTCTGCAGTTTTAAGCATTGACAGAAGCTCGGGGAGAGACTTCTTCATGCCTTGCATATTATAGTTCATCACGAAGCTCTTATAGCTAGGTGGTAGAGACTGCAGAACACGATGGATGCCTAAGTCAATGGGAATCGATATTCCCAAGGACACAAGCTTATCGGCGTAACCCGACATCTTGAGTACATGCTCACTAACGGAGCTGTGCTCTTCCATCATGCAGCTAAAGAATTTTTCTGAAGCGTTGTAGCTCTCTACAGCAGCATGTGTGTCGAAAATCATTTTCAACTCACCCATTGTATCAAATGCATTGCCGTTTTCGAAACGCTTTCGAAGTTCCGGCTCTAGCCCATACAATATGCCGCACTGAACTAAGTTGTGGTCCTCCTGACGAGTCTGATAGACATTCTTCTCCTCGTCAGTGGCATCATCAAAAGGTGGGGGGCCTAACGGCGCTTCTAGCACATATTGCTTTTGTGCAGCAGAGAGGAGAATCCTCAAATTCATGGCCCATTCGGTAAAGTTGCTACCGTTTGTTGCTAGTTTCTCTTTCTCCATGAACACATTGAAATTAAAAGCAGGTGGTGCCATCTACAACAAAATTTGTAAAGTTTAGACTAAGTGTATGATAGATTGAGTTCAACTAATCGAATGAACTCCCACTCAAAAACGACATCCCTCGTGCCTTTTTGGTGATTACATGAACCAAATCCACTACACCAAGTCCGATCATCACGTGAGTCGGTATAGCTTCAAAGGCGAGCATCAAATGGGCATCATATCAACTATATGACTCATGCTTAACCTTTCGGTCCGTGTTCCGAGGCCATGTCTGTACATGCTAGGCTCGCCAAGTTAGAACCTTAGTATTCGCGTGTGTAACTGTTTTACACCCGAAATATGGTCGTGGATCCAAGAACACCCGATCACCACGTGATGTCTTGGAGCGACGAAAACATAATCGGTGCATACTAAAGGAAGAACACATTCTTATCTTGATATTTAAATGAGGGATCATCTTATTATGCTAACAAAGCGCTAAACAAGCAATATAAGATGCTATCAAACATCATATGTTTATTAGTGAAATTATATGGTTCCCGCAGATGATCTCTATCATGTGCATCGTGGTATGATCACTATCATACCTATATGTGTAAATCCAAGGTCTATGGATTTTACACGCTATGTGTGTTGTAAGAGTATCATCTCATACTTCTACTTACAACACTACCATATCATAACACTAGCCCAGCAACAATCTAAACTAGACGCCTCTAATTTATCCATTGCAAGTTTTACATGGCTTAGGGCTTTCGAGATAGAACCGTTCTTACCTACGAACATGAACCACAACGAGGATAATCAAATTGTTGATAACTCGCTTGCAAAATAGATATTGACTATAGTAGGAGAGACAGACACCCGCTAGCCACTTATGCAAACTATTTGCATGTCAAGCGTGGAACAGGTCTCATGTGCAAGGACATGTAAAGTTTGTCCGGGCCGCTTCATCCCACTATGCCACCAATATCCAAAATTACAACAAAGGAGCAACAACATGATCATCATAACCCACATACTCATATGTGTACTACCCGTGTAAAGTATCTACGCATAGATCCGGCTCTGATACCACTGTAGGGTTCGCAGCATAGAAAACAAAAAATTTCCTACGATGTGAACTATATACCAAGATCTATCTACTAGATACAAACAACGGGCGGATGTATATCCGTAGAGAACATACCCTTGAAGACCGACAAAGCTTAACGAGTTTAACTCGTGGTTGATGTAGACGATCTCTTGCCGATCTCAAGATCGAGAGGAAGTCCTAGCGCCGCAAATCAGCACCGCATCCGTGCTCGCACACACGTTCGAGGCACCGAGCAACCTCCGCCTCCTCGCTCCAGCGATGCAGCGGAAGCACTACTCTTTCTTGCCGAATAGCCACCGGGAACATGTATCTCGCTAGTCCGAGACCATGAGGGATAAATTCTAGAGGGGGAGAGAGATCCTTCACGAGGAGGTGTGAGAGACAAGTGAGGAGGGGGGCTCCTTTTATAGGAGGAGGGGGGCACCCAACGGGGTGGCCGCCGGCCATGGGGGATGCCCCCTCCCCTCCTTCATTCATGTGGGTGGACGCTCCACTCACAAAATGCCCTTTAAAATCCCTCCACTCAAAAGTCCACTCAAATTCCCATTAAATTTCCACCAAATTTAATGCAAACTCTCATTAAATAAAACTCTTTTATTTTATTCAGAATTTTTTCAATTACTTTAATGACAAACATTCACAAATAACCCCTTGCTAGAATTCTATTTCACATGCATAACCACTTTATGCAATTTCACCCGAAAACCTGTTTCGATATCTAGTGAAATAAATTCATGCGCTTGTTCATTCTTTCGGCATGAAACATTTGCTCCAATTGGATGTCGGTGTCTCTTAAGTGTGTCACCCTACGGTTCGTGAATAATGCGGACATGATCGAGACCCCTCTCGGATCAATAATCAGAAGCGGGATCTGGAGACCCATACTGACTCCCACACATTCAACGATGACTTTCTTGTTATCGTCGGAACCTTTTACGCTAGTATCTTAATCCCTTTGTTTCACGATATATTACATGTCCGAGATTCGATCATCGGTATCTCCATACCTAGTTTGATCTCGTTACCGACATGCACTCTTTTCTCGTTCCTGTGATATAACATTCTAGTGATCAAATCACTTGCTTGCAAGCTAATCAATGTGATATCACCGAGAGGGCCCAGAGTATATCTATCCGTCATCGGGATGAAAAAATTCCACTCTCGATCCATGAGCCTCAACATAACACTTAATTAGTTCTGAATCCATCTTTATAATCACCCTGTTACGGTGTAACATTTGATGTTATCAAGAAACTCTTCCGGTGTTAGTGATTGACATGATCTCATGGTCTAAGGATTAGGATCACTTTGTAAGTTGTTATAGCAATATAAACTCAATGACTTTGATCGTAATGCTATACTTCGGATGAATGTTCATCACACCATTACACTAATGTTGTGATCCCGTTATTAACAACATCCAATGTCCATGATCAGGAAACCTTGATCATCTTGTTAATCAACGAGCTAGTTTATGAGAGAGGCATAACTAGGAACTTTCTGTTTGTTTATTAAATACACATGTATTAACGTTTCCGTATTAATACAATTATAGCATGCAAAATAAACATCTATCATATACTTGGAATACACATAATAAACACTTTATTATTGCCTCTCAGGGCATATTCCCTTCAGTAACACCTCATAAAAAGACACAAATCAATGAATAGAGGCAAATTATGATATAGAATGGTGATGAAAATTGAACATATCAGGCACACCTAAGAGCTATGGGCATTAGATACCTAGACATGTGATGTCGGAAGATTGACTCTAGTGCAGGTGGTAGACTGTTGGGAATATGCCCTAGAGGCAATCATGTATGATGATATTTCCCATTGTATTCATAAAGTTATTAAGTTTTCCTTGTATAAGAATTTGATGTGTATCATTAAATATGTGATTCAGTTGTGGTACTATACATTCATGTTGTTTGTACTAAATATCCTTGGTCATCGAGGTTGTACTAGACACACAACTTAGACCAATGTGAAAGTCGGCTGATGACTCGGTTCCACTTGTCATGGGCATGGAGATGCTATTCCGACTTACACAGATTCAGCTAAAGAGTTTAGCGAGTCGGATTGACCCATATTGAGGTACAACAAACAAGTTATCATTTGTATATCTCAATCAATGTAATCCTTAGACCTGAGGTTGTTGCACAGTTCGAGTTGAGGATCACCGACTTAGGTTCTGTCAAACGCTGATCCATAACTGGGCAGTTATAAAGGCAGAGTTCAGGTCGACTGAGAATCAAGCTATGTGATGTGAATAACCATGATGGTATTTTGCCCTTCCAGTTGGAGAGATATTCTATGGGCCCTCTCGGATGATATGATTCATAAAGCATGGCCATGCATGACTCGGTTAATTGTTAACCGAGGTGATCGACTAAGAGTTAGTCGGATGAATCACTTATCTCGGATCGAGAAGAGAGTCGGACTATTTAAGGGATGACATTTATTCGCCTATAGTCTGACAAGGTATATCATGAGGAAAAAGGGACTCGGACGTAAGTCGCATTGGAAAGGCATGTCGTCAAGACTCTTTGGTACTTGGGAGTCGGTACGTTCTGCTAGGAGCCGCTACTGACTGATCTATTGAGAGTCGGACTCCAATCGTGTCCAAGTTGCCATGAGCCTATGGGGTCACACACTTAAGAGAAGGAGCAAGTTCGGATTGGATATGAACAGGAAATCTAGTTGGGTTGGACCCGAGCCAGATTTGGACTGAGTTAGTGAGTCGGACTCACGATGACTAATATGGGATTTAGTGAATGGGCCACGAGTGAGTGGAGCCCACATTCACACCCTATATATAGTGGGGCGCAGAAACCCAGAAGGGTTAACGGTTAGGTCATTCCATGCATTTGAAAGCCTAGCTCCATAGTAGTCCTGTCGCCGTAACGAACCTAGCAATTTACCATCGGCGTTCCTCCTTGTACGTGTGGATACCAGCAGCGGTGTTGTACGATTAGCACCACGAAGATCGGGATCGGATCAGATCATGAGGACTACACTACATCAACTAACGCGCTTCATCCGTAATCCGCAACCGCACGTCTAGTGGTAATCCTCATGGCCTTCTACCTCAACTAGATCTTTGGATCACCATGTTAGAGGAAAAAATTGTTTTATCTCTACGTGGCCCAACAATGTCCTTGCCCTCAGCGGACTCACTTACACGATGGAGATCGAGATTTTTTGGTACCTGCAACTAGTGATGAACAGAGTGCAGTGGATGGAGAAGGCAGCGATGTTGCTGGATTTGGCAGGGGTGGAAAGGAGGATTTGAAGCCGCCTCGCTTATTAGTCGATCTCCTCCAGTTGGGGACGGAGTTGAGATGCAGGGGAGACGAGCTTGTCGTTTGGGGTGATTGTGATTTCACGGTCGAGAGGTAGGTGGAGTTTGAGCCAAGTACAATGGCCAGTTTCAGGGCTCGCGCGATAGAGGTGCCGAGAGTCAGCAAGTTCTTAAGTGAGAGTAAGCTCTCATTTGAATATTTTCTAATGCAAGAAGTGTCGGATTTGTTGGAGAAAGCTCGACAATCACCACCTCCTTTAATTGGGATGTAATTGTCATGGTGATAGGGAAAAGGTGTCCGATCTTTCGATGAGATGGTTATAGTCGATTTGGGTGGAGTTTGGTCTTCACGATCCGACTACACGTGCAATCACGAGTGTCAATGCAATCGCTAGGCCAATCTCCTGGAGGTTACCGATCTTGCAGAAGCACGATCAACCTGACCAACAAGGGTTTTAATTCCTACGTGAAATCGAGAACAAGTAGTAACTAATATTGCAATCAAGATATTGCGGATTAAGATGAAAGCCTTATTCAAAAGGTGGGATCATGTATAGGTGCGAAGTACAAGAGGCCTCTGCGATACTCGAGCCTTGACGAAGTTGCAATGATGGCTGAGTTTTAGTCTAAAAAAATTCGAGTCTAAAGTGATGGATATGAGGGGTATTTAAGGAGGAAAAGGTGGGGTTTCGGCCAACCATAGATGTGGTGGCCAAATCCAACCCTAGAAGTCTTTTCCCCCTCAAATACGGACTCTAAAAAGTGGCTATCTAAATTCCTGCATAAATAAAATGGGCCTGGCCCAAAATAAAGGTGACACGGCACCAAATTAAGCTATGGACTAATCTATGAAGTAGTATTCGTGAATATTTTATCCAAGCCTTCAATCTTCATTATGGTGGCTTCAAAGTTCTGAAATCTCCACTCATGGTGTCCTCTTCAATTCCCACATGCTTGGTGTCATCTCCATGCATGATCATTCTCCAATGCTTGTCCCTCTCGTCCATGCTAGGTCTATCATTCCTAAGATTAACAAACACATCTAATTTAGGCAGCATAACATTCTCATGTATATGAGAAATAGTTCCAAGAAATGAAAGTACCTGATAGATAAGTTGCTTGGAACGAGCTCGAGTGATAGGTCCTTGTATTTCTGTAGCTATAGGTACATCGGTTGTATCAATAGAAGGGATGTCCTCGTCATATTCCTCTTCTTGAATTGAAGTCGTCCTCGACGCAATTTCATCTTTCTCACCAAAGTAAGGCTTCAAATTCGCAATGTTAAATGTAGGACTAACCGTACCAAAATCTGCAGGCATCTCAAGTGTATATGCATTATCATTTATTTTCTCTAATACCTTAAAAGGACTAGAAGCGCATGGCATTAATTTAGACTTGCACATATCAGGAAAACAGTCTTTGCGCAAATGTAACCAAACAAGATCACCAACATCAAACACAACATGCTTTTTCCCTCTATCCCCAACAAGTTTATACTTAGCATTCATGCGTTCTATGTTGTCTTTAGTAGTCTCATGAAATTTTAATATCATTTTAGCATGTTGTGTAGCATCCAAATTATTTTGCACCGAAGAAGATAATGACAATAAATCAATAGGTGCACGAGGAATAAAACTATACACAATCTCAAATGGGCACATCTTTGTGTTAGAATGCAGCGAACGATTATAAGCAAATTCAATACGAGGTAAACACTCTTCGCACAATTTTAAGTTCTTTAAACAGACCGCAACATAGTAGACAAAGTTTTATTGACTACTTAAGTTTGTCCATCAGTTTGGAGATGACATGTAGTAGTCATACGTCCAATTTGCTTCTATTCATTGATATATTCCTTATTAAGAGGTGATACTTATGTTATTTCATCTGTTTTTGCATGTTGGATGATTCTTGGAGGATGAACTGCCGGAGTCAGGATTCTGATGGAAAAAGTGGTGTGTAGATGCAATTTTCGTGAAGAGCAGAAAAATACCAGAAAAACCATGGAAAATTCAATTTTTCCAAAATACGAAGGAAGCCAGAAGGGGATGCGGAGTTGGGCCACAGGAGGCCCACAAGCCCTAGGCACGGGCCACCCTGGATCGCACCTACAGGGGTGTGGCCACCCTGGCCCACTTCTGGCTCCGCCCCTTCGCCTATATCTTCCTCCCGAAACCCTAAAGTTCACGGAGCGACATAGAAAGATTCCATCGCCTCTGTGGAAACACCGGAACGATTGCGTTTTCAACGGCGCCCAGCCTTCTACATCCTCCCTTGCTGCAAAGATTAAGGAAGAGATTAGTTTGTGGGCCCGGGCTGGGGCCAAAGGCCTAAGGGTTGTGTTGCCATCCACCTGGGACGTTCATTAGTTTTCGTTTTCCCGCACCCTATATGTTGCCTCCCTGTGAGGTTGTACCTTTTAACTCTACCTATGCAATGAAATGAAACACAAAGGTCCTTTGCATTTTCTCAAAAGAAAGATTCTGTCGCCTCTGTGGGGCGGAAACTACAGAGAGAGAAAGAGCTCTCCGACAGACAGATTTCTTCCAAGGAAATTCCTTCCCGGAGAGGGGAGATCGTCGCCATCAACACCGTCATCAAGCTAGACTTCATCAGGATCATCATCATCATCATCCACACCATCATCTCCACCAGCACCATCATCACCACTCCACCCCGCTGTAACAATTGTGTTAAATCTTGCATAGTTCTTAGGGGAAACTTTCCCGGTGTTGATTACTATTGTAGTTGATGCTCATGAGTGGAACCATTGAATTATTGTTTATGTTCAGATTGTTATCCATCATTATATCATCTCTGATCTTGATCCATATGATGTCTCGTGGGTAGTTCGTTTAGTTCTTGAGGACATGGGAGAAGTCATGTTGTGTGGCATCCCGCAAAACCACTACTAGAAAATCGCGTTGTTTTTGTGCATTGCATCATCATGACCGCATGCTCATGTCATCATGCCACATTGCATTTGAGCATAGTCATCATCTTGCATTTGCTTGTATAAAACTATTTACAGAAAAACCTATTTTGTGTTTCTAAAACGCCCCGTCTTTATTTACACGCAAACCCGGGTCGCCGGAATATTTTGTTTTGTCCGCTGTCGGTTTGCAAACACGCTGGTTGAAATAAATAAACTGATTAATTATTTTTAGTGGGGCAGTCGAACGGGCCGATTCGACCCGAACGACCACCCCAGAAATAAAAATCTGTCCAACCAACCAGTCCCACCTAAATCCTAAAGCTACCCAGTCCTAATCTACCCACAAGCCCTCCACCTCACCCCAACCAGTAGCAGCTCGCCACCTCAGCTTCCCTCTCTCCCTCTACCAATCCCTCGCTGCCACTTGGCCTCCTCTACCTCACCAGCCCTCTTTCCTCCCTCTCTCTCTCCACCACACTACCCTGGGACCCACCACGCAGCCACACACGCCACTCACACAACGCACGCCCCGCACCCCCCAGGCCCACTCTCTTCCCTGGCCCACCTCCTGCCCCACCCCTGGCCCCTGTCCCCGCTCTCTCCTTCCTCTCACCCCTCATCTCTCTCCTCCCGACGCAGCCGCTCCCCACACCCGACGCGCTCCTCCACCCCACCTTCCACCGCCGGCGTTCCCTCTCCCCGGCCGCGCCGCACGCTCGCCCTCTTCCCTGTCCGGCGCCGCTCGCCGGCCGCCTCTCCCGCCTCTGCTCCTTCCCCAACCTCCCTCTCCCCCGTGGCTCCTCTCCCTGGCAGGCCTCGCCCCGCGCACCCTCCCTGCCTACTCCGGCGCCCGCCGCCGCCGGAGCTCCCCCCCGCCCTCGAGCATCCCCCGTCCGCTCCGCAGCGCCCGCCGCCGCCCCTCACCATCCTCTCGCCGCCGGCCCCCTCGCCGGTTTTCCTCCCGCTCGCCGCCCCTCTCCTGTGGTCCCTCCTCCGCGACCGCCCGCCACCGCTCCTCCCCTCCCCCTTTGAGCTCGCCTCCTGGCCCGGCGCCGCCGGCGCGGAGCCTCGCCGGCCCGCGGCCCCTTCGCCTCACCGCCCTCTGCCTCGCCCCTCTCCTCCCTGTCTAGGACGTCTTGGCCAAGGTTCCTGCTTCGTTGCGCATGCGCCAGCGCCTCCTCCCCGATGCCTTCGCTGGGTGTTCTGCAGGTCGCCGACGCTACCCCGTTTTCGGAAATGCAAGATGGTGATGTTGCCCGAGACCGACGTGGTGGACAAGACCTACATCCGGGCAAGTACCTGCCTAGGTGGCCGACGACACTACCACCACGATGCCAACCGAAGACCGTCGGTGCCGTTCCAAGGTCATCATCGACAAGCGGATCCGGAACCCGAGGCCAACAACCAAATCTAGCACACCAAGTTCGTCGAGACTCTGAGGACTCGTTCCCGGGGGCGAAGTACGGACCCGAAGACCGCCAAGATCGCCACCGGCAGGTCAAGCAATTCACCGCGGGACGCCAAGTCCTTCTTCCCAGAACGCCAAGACCGACCCGACCCGCGGCCCGACAAGACCTTCGTGATGACAAGAACGACACCGACCAGAAAGGATCCGATGTGCCCCCGACGCCAAGCCAAGTCCTCCTTTTCGTATGCGACAAGATCTGCTCCGCTGACCGAGAACGCTTCCGTCGAGACCGAACCCGTCGAACCCTGGACCCTGAGACCGAACCCCGAACCCCGGAACCCCAGGATCGCCGAACCCTAATGTAACACCCTCAGAATCGGCCCTATGCAAGTTTTAGCGAAACCCGCCAAACCCGCATAGAAACGATTCAAAGGTGCCCACCAGGCACTTTCGTGCGGGTGGAGAACGAAGTAATAACATTACACAACAGTCCTCGATGGGACCCACAGAATAGATATATATACAACAGCGACTCCATGAGTCAAGAATACAGATATTATATACAAAGATCCAAATCACCTTGAAACGATATAGCGTCCAGCTACGGACAAGATGCAAATGGGGCTAAGAGCCCTGAAGAATAACCAATGGCGTCCATAACCCTGCCCAGGCCAAGCCGGAAGGGTAACCCTGCTAACGACGTCGATCTCAAAACCTGCTTAAACAAAAGGGGTGCCGACAAAGGGCAAAGGAAAAAGAGGAGCGTCAGTACTGAGGCCAGTACACGGCGAGGCTAGAATTCGGCGGTCCTCGCCTACATAGGTATGGTGGATTGAGCGGCAGCGGCAGCATGCACTAAACGACCTATAGAGACTCGATTCAACTGGCGGCAATCAGAGAGGGGTAAGAAAGACCTATTCGGAACCAACCTGATACTACCATCAAACAAACCCATCCTGGCGTTTCCCCCTCGAAACCAAAACGAGGAAGTCAACCGAGGAACTCACACAGTTGGCAGTTTTATTTATTCAGTTATCGTTGCAGCAATTACTAGTCAGGTATAGATAATCATCCTGATAATATAAACAGTGGGCCGTTTTAGTTAACCATTCCGTTGTAGTTGCAACACTTACTAATCAAATACAATTAGCATGAGATAACCCAAAACCCAGCAGTTGTTGGAACTTTTATTGAGCCATTCCGTTGTACTGAAGCTGATTACTAGTCATATCGGATACAAGTCAATTTATAACAGTAAACTTTAGTTATAGTTGTCTATGATCAAGCACTGTGCTCCAAGTCGTCCATAACCGCGGACACGGCTTCTCGAAAAGATTTAACCCTGCAGGGGTGCACCAAAGTATCCACAAGCACTTCGACCCTTTTTGCCAGATCAGTTAACATACACCCATCGGTATGTCGACGGGGCCTAAGTCACGACGTTCCCAGACCCAAAGCAAGTACATGGGGGCCACCCCACCAAGTCGACACCTGCAACGAAGTCGGCCGGTCTCCGAGACGGACTTAGGGTTTGGGTATACGGCTGTGAACGACAGCAAGTCCCCAAACGGGGACTGTCGACACCGCGAAATCGTGTCCCGATCCTAAACAGTACAGGTGCTATCTGTCGCACAATTTAAATAAAGCATTAAAGCATGGCATAAGTACATGATAGTAAATAAAACCTCAAACTAGTTTGTGGCCCCCAGTACAATACTTTGAAATCAGGTAATAATCAATGGGGGGCCCATATCTCCCCACCTGTGGTTAGCGCGCTCGATCTCGGAACAGGTGTCAGGAACTCGGGGTCCTATGGGACACAAGTGGACGGTCGGAAATCAAATACTATCTATCACCCACCGATGCCTCTGCTTACTTCAATTTTAGTTGGTAAGCAGTAATTAAAGTGAACAATAAATAGAGCCATGGTCTTCTCCAACATTGAACATGCGGCAATTCTCCAACAACTGTGGTACTCGACGACATGCAACAGCACTTGAGCAAGCGACTACGACGCGCAAGTCCAACTATCTACCAAACAACAGGTAATAGGATGTGTCCAAGGCAATATAGGGCTGCAAGGGATATCACGGGTACGGAAACTAGAGCATCGCAACACAGATAGCAATAGATCAACAGGAGGGAATAAATACTATAAAAGTAAGATAGGTAGAAAGGGGGAGATGCTCGCCTGAAAACATTGTCGAAGGTTCATCCGAAGATCGGGGCGAAGCTCACATCAACTCAACGGCCTTATCCGCGAAGAAGCAAATCACTAGCAGAAACACCGGATGCAATATTTAATACTACGGCAAAAGATCGGCATGATGCATGTATGATGTATGGCATGGCAAAGATGCGATGCGATTAGGTCATATTAAGCGGAACCAGGGGTCCCGACAATTAATTAAATGGTTCAAGTTATTTAGAACCCCCGCAATTTAAATGTTATTTTAACATGGCAAAAGATAGCACCGGTTCGCTACACAAATTTAAATGAGGCCGATATGAGACTAGATTTGCCCGCATATGGGCCCCATATTTAATTAGAGGTGAATCGGTATAAGGCCCCCAAACCACACAAATATGCATGCAAGAATGACAATTTAATGTGCAACAAGTTTTATGTTTAGCATTTATAAAAAATAGGGATTCAGATAAGGGTCACACAATAGGGTTCGACGATCTTGGGGTTCCGGAGTTCGGGGTCCGGTCTCGGGGTTCAGGGTTCGACGGGTTCGGTCTCGGACTCCGGGATTAGGGTCTTCGGATCAGGGTAGTAGATCTTGTCGCTTGGTATCCGTGGTCTTCGGGTCATGTAGATGGTTATGGCGTTCGGGATGAAGCACTTGGCGTCCAGGATCGGGTTCCGTGTGGCGGTCTTGGCGTCCGGGTCACGGCGTCTTCGGGTCCGACTCCGGGAAGGAGAACTTGGCGTGTCGGGTTCGGGGACAACGAATCCATGAGGGGGTACTTGTTGCTCTGCCTTTTGTCGCTGTCGAACTTCATCCGTCCGGGCCGATCTTGTCGTCGATATGTTCTGGATTTCTTGGTTTGCGTTGCGCAACCTCGGGCCACCACCACACCGTTCCACCATCAGACAGTTCTTGGGAAGCCCCTTAACGCAAAAAATACAGAGGGAAGACCACATCTCTCTGGCCTCGATATTGGGTAGCCGCACATCTGCAAAACGCAACAACAGGGATATGTACGCAGAGATGCTGGAACCGGCGTGATGTACGACTAGCCAAAGTGCCCGCTCCAACTCGATAGGAGAACAGGGGCAGGCCGCCGGTAGGTCGCAGCAACGAATCCGGAGACGCAGGGCACGACATCAGGGACCTCGCGGCAGAGGCGGTGGCGTCCATGGCAGGGCGTGGCCGTAGGTTGGCGACGGCGGCCCTCTAGAGCGGTGGCGGAGAACGGCGACAGCGCTCGGGGCGGAGGAGAGGCGAGCTCGAGGGGCAGCGGTGACACGCTGGACCGCAAAGACGGCAGAACATGGCGAGCCGCGGGATCGACGCCGGGAGGGGCGGCCGGCGAGGAACGCCAGGAAGGAAGGCAGAGCAGCCGGAGGCGACAGGGTCGGGGTGGCGGTCTGTCGGTGACGCGGGCCGACGAAGGATGGTCTTGGCCGGCGGGGACAGGAGGTGGAGTCCGGCCAGGGGGTGGCCGGCCGGTGACGGGGACGGAGGCGAGGGGCGTCGTCGGCGGCGCTGCAGAGAACCTGGCAGCAGGGCCGGCGAGGGAGGCCGGAGGGAGGAGGGAGAGCTCGCGGGAGGAGGAAGGCCACAACGGGGTGGAGGAGGAAGGCACCGCTGCGGCCGGAGGCGGGGAGAGAGGCCAGGGAGGAGGGAGAACTCCTGGCGGCGGGGATGGGCCTCGATGCGGGAGGGGAGGATTGGGGTCGGGCGCGTGGGGGGAAGCGGGGTCTGAGGAGGGTCGGTCGAGTGGAGGACAGGTGGAAAAAAAAACAGGGAACGTGGGAGCGTGTCGGTTGAGTGGCATGACCAGGACTGGGTCGTGAGCGGGCTGGGTGGTGGTTTTCGGCGTGTGTGGTGTGTGTTGCGTGCGTCTGCATGTGTGCGTGGTGGTGTGTGTGCTGCCTAGCGGCGGCGGCTCGGGTGGGAATAGGGTAGGTGGGATCTAGGGATTAGGGTTTGAGGTAGATTAGGGTTTGTGGAGGGTCTAGGTTTTTGTCTAGTTTGGGCCGGGTAGTAGGCTGCTGCCAGCTGGGCCCTTTGGGCCTGGCCGGTGGCGGCCTCCCCGGTAAAAATATTTTATTTAATTAATTTAGTTTAAAAAAAATACTTTCGTAAATAGTTGTTAGACAAATAACAGATCCGGATCGATCGGGGTTTCGTATTTGAATAAAGAGACGGGGGTATTTGTTGAAAACAAAAAATAAGGCTTTTCGCAAATAGTTTTTAGACAAATAGATGCATGCTGATGTCATGATGATGCACAAAGGATTATTTAACACGCGATTTTCTAGTAGTGGTTTTGCGGGATGCCACAATTCGACACCACTAACAATGGATCTCGCCCTCGAGATCCGCCTCATGGTACCGGGAGGAAGGTCGGCGATCTGAATCTTCTCGCTTAGTGTAGATCTTCGCGACACCACTAACAAGAGGTCGTTGTCCGTGATCGTCGAGAGAGCACTCCGGAAACAAAAGGTCGAAGGTAGAGGTATCAGCAAATAAAGCCACCGCTAGCTTCCGTGGACGGAGTAAAATTGCATCGATCCACCATTCAATGTACCTAAGCGAATGATAAGAGTAGTGGTATGGTCGCGAATCCATCCCGCACTCAAAGCATTACTATGTACACGAATAGACAGATTATGTAACCAACTCTCAGGATTCAGACTGAAGATCTCGACAAGCGAGGTTCGGAACAACGGAGTGATGCAGACTCTGCATCGGATCTGGCGTAGATGATGTCGTCGCGTCGGAAAACACCGGAAGGCACAAACAAGGAACAAAGAATGGTACCACAGATAAAGGATCACTCAGGCAGCATGAACACCGGATGGTAGAACACCGTTATCAAAGAAGGAAGCGAAACCCTGAAGGTACGACGGAAAACCCAACCACGAGAAGTCCTGGACTCGAAGAAAGAGAAGAGAGCGGATTCAAAACACGTAGAGGTAAGAGGAGAACAGCAGAGGGTGAGGAGTAAAAGCAGACCTAACCAGATCTATCCAACCGGTTTTGCAAAATAGTTTTGACACTCTACTTCGGCCGTTAGCTAGGTTATCCTACAGGCTGGACTTGTGGGGTATCGCAACTGCTGAGCTCTGATACCACTCTGTAACACCCTCAGAATCGGCCCTATGCAAGTTTTAGCGAAACCCGCCAAACCCGCATAGAAACGATTCAAAGGTGCCCACCAGGCACTTTCGTGCGGGTGGAGAACGAAGTAATAACATTACACAACAGTCCTCGATGGGACCCACAGAATAGATATATATACAACAGCGACTCCATGAGTCGAGAATACAGATATTATATACAAAGATCCAAATCACCTTGAAACGATATAGCGTCCAGCTACGGACAAGATGCAAATGGGGCTAAGAGCCCTGAAGAATAACCAATGGCGTCCATAACCCTGCCCAGGCCAAGCCGGAAGGGTAACCCTGCTAACGACGTCGATCTCAAAACCTGCTTAAACAAAAGGGGTGCCGACAAAGGGCAAAGGAAAAAGAGGAGCGTCAGTACTGAGGCCAGTACACGGCGAGGCTAGAATTCGGCGGTCCTCGCCTACATAGGTATGGTGGACTGAGCGGCAGCGGCAGCATGCACTAAACGACCTATAGAGACTCGATTCAACTGGCGGCAATCAGAGAGGGGTAAGAAAGACCTATTCGGAACCAACCTGATACTACCATCAAACAAACCCATCCTGGCGTTTCCCCCTCGAAACCAAAACGAGGAAGTCAAGCGAGGAACTCACACAGTTGGCAGTTTTATTTATTCAGTTATCGTTGCAGCAATTACTAGTCAGGTATAGATAATCATCCTGATAATATAAACAGTGGGCCGTTTTAGTTAACCATTCCGTTGTAGTTGCAACACTTACTAATCAAATACAATTAGCATGAGATAACCCAAAACCCAGCAGTTGTTGGAACTTTTATTGAGCCATTCCATTGTAGTGAAGCTGATTACTAGTCATATCGGATACAAGTCAATTTATAACAGTAAACTTTAGTTATAGTTGTCTATGATCAAGCACTGTGCTCCAAGTCGTCCATAACCGCGGACACGGCTTCTCGAAAAGATTTAACCCTGCAGGGGTGCACCAAAGTATCCACAAGAACTTCGACCCTTTTTGCCAGATCAGTTAACATACACCCATCGGTATGTCGGCGGGGCCTAAGTCACGATGTTCCCAGACCCAAAGCAAGTACATGGGGGCCACCCCACCAAGTCGACACCCGCAACGAAGTCGGCCGGTCTCCGAGACGGACTTAGGGTTTGGGTATACGGCTGTGAACGACAGCAAATCCCCAAACGGGGACTGTCGACACCGCGAAATCGTGTCCCGATCCTAAACAGTACAGGTGCTATCTGTCGCACAATTTAAATAAAGCAGTAAAGCATGGCATAAGTACAGGATAGTAAATAAAACCTCAAACTAGTTTGTGGCCCCCAGTACAATACTTTGAAATGAGGTAATAATCAATGGGGGCCCATATCTCCCCACCTGTGGTTAGCGCGCTCGATCTCGGAACAGGTGTCAGGAACTCGGGGTCCTACGGGACACAAGTGGGCGGTCGGAAATCAAATACTATCTATCACCCACCGATGCCTCTGCTTACTTCAATTTTAGTTGTTAAGCAGTAATTAAAGTGAACAATAAATAGAGCCATGGTCTTCTCCAACATTGAACATGCGGAAATTCTCCAACAACTGTGGTACTCGACGACATGCAACATCACTTGAGCAAGCGACTACGACGCGCAAGTCCAACTATCTACCAAACAACAGGTAATAGGATGTGTCCAAGGCAATATAGGGCTGCAAGGGATATCACGGGTACGGAAACTAGAGCATCGCAACACAGATAGCAATAGATCAACAGGAGGGAATAAATACTATAAAAGTAAGATAGGTAGAAAGGGGGAGATGCTCGCCTGAAAACATTGTCGAAGGTTCATCCGAAGATCGGGACGAAGCTCACATCAACTCAACGGCCTTATCCGCGAAGAAGCAAAACACTAGCAGAAACACCGGATGCAATATTTAATACTACGGCAAAAGATCGGCATGATGCATGTATGATGTATGGCATGGCAAAGATGCGATGCGATTAGGTCATATTAAGCGGAACCGGGGGTCCCGACAATTAATTAAACGGTTCAAGTTATTTAGAACCCCCGCAATTTAAATGTTATTTTAACATGGCAAAAGATAGCACCGGTTCGCTACACAAATTTAAATGAGGCCGATATGAGACTAGATTTGCCCGCATATGGGCCCCATATTTAATTAGAGGTGAATCGGCATAAGGCCCCCAAACCACACAAATATGCATGCAAGAATGACAATTTAATGTGCAACAAGTTTTATGTTTAGCATTTATAAAAATAGGGATTCGGATAAGGGTCACACAATAGGGTTCGACGATCTTGGGGTTCCGGAGTTCGGGGTCCGGTCTCGGGGTTCAGGGTTCGACGGGTTCGGTCTCGGACTCCGGGATTAGGGTCTTCGGATCAGGGTAGTAGATCTTGTCGCTTGGTATCCGTGGTCTTCGGGTCATGTCGATGGTCATGGCGTTCGGGATGAAGCACTTGGCGTCCAGGATCGGGTTCCGTGTGGTGGTCTTGGCGTCCGGGTCACGGCGTCTTCGGGTCCGACTCCGGGAAGGAGAACTTGGCGTGTCGGGTTCGGGGACAACGAATCCATGAGGGGGTACTTGTTGCTCTGCCTTTTGTCGCTGTCGAACTTCATCCGTCCAGGCCGATCTTGTCGTCGATATGTTCTGGATTTCTTGGTTTGCGTTGCGCAACCTCGGGCCACCACCACACCGTTCCACCATCAGACAGTTCTTGGGAAGCCCCTTAACGCAAAAAATACAGAGGCAAGACAACATCTCTCTGGCCTCGATATTGGGTAGCCGCACATCCGCAAAACGCAACAACAGGGATATGTACGCAGAGATGCTGGAACCGGCGTGATGTACGACTAGCCAAAGTGCCCGCTCCAACTCGATAGGAGAACAGGGGCAGGCCGCCGGTAGGTCGCAGCGACGAATCCGGAGACGCAGGGCACGACATCAGGGACCTCGCGGCAGAGGCGGTGGCGTCCATGGCAGGGCGTGGCCGTAGGTTGGCGACGGCGGCCCTCTAGAGCGGTGGCGGAGAACGGCGACAGCGCTCGGGGCGGAGGAGAGGCGAGCTCGAGGGGCAGCGGTGACACGCTGGACCGCAAAGACGGCAGAACATGGCAAGCCGCGGGATCGACGCCGGGAGGGCGGCCGGCGAGGAACGCCAGGAAGGAAGGCAGAGCAGCCGGAGGCGACAGGGTCGGGGTGGCGGTCTGTCGGTGACGCGGGCCGACGAAGGATGGTCTTGGCCGGCGGGGACAGGAGGTGGAGTCCGGCCAGGGGGTGGCCGTCCAGCGACGGGGACGGAGGCGAGGGGCGTCGTCGGCGGCGCTGCAGAGAACCTGGCAGCAGGGCCGGCGAGGGAGGCCGGAGGGAGGAGGGAGAGCTCGCGGGAGGAGGAAGGCCACAACGGGGTGGAGGAGGAAGGCACCGCTGCGGCCGGAGGCGGGGAGAGAGGCCAGGGAGGAGGGAGAACTCCTGGCGGCGGGGATGGGCCTCGATGCGGGAGGGGAGGATTGGGGTCGGGCGCGTGGGGGGAAGCGGGGTCTGAGGAGGGTCGGTCGAGTGGAGGACAGGTGGGAAAAAAACAGGGAACGTGGGAGCGTGTCGGTTGAGTGGCATGACCAGGACTGGGTCGTGAGCGGGCTGGGTGGTGGTTTTCGGCGTGTGTGGTGTGTGTTGCGTGCGTCTGCGTGTGTGCGTGGTGGTGTGTGTGCTGCCTAGCGGCGGCTCGGGTGGGAATAGGGTAGGTGGGATCTAGGGATTAGGGTTTGAGGTAGATTAGGGTTTGTGGTGGGTCTAGGTTTTTGTCTAGTTTGGGCCGGGTAGTAGGCTGCTGCCAGCTGGGCCCTTTGGGCCTGGCCGGTGGCGGCCTCCCCGGTAAAAATATTTTATTTAATTAATTTAGTTTAAAAAAAATACTTTCGTAAATAGTTGTTAGACAAATAACATATCCGGATCGATCGGGGTTTCGTATTTGAATAAAGAGACGGGGGTATTTGTTGAAAACAAAAAATAAGGCTTTTCGCAAATAGTTTTTAGACAAATAGATGCATGCTGATGTCATGATGATGCACAAAGGATTATTTAACACGCGATTTTCTAGTAGTGGTTTTGCGGGATGCCACACCTAACGTGTGAACCCCTTCCCGAAACCCTATTTTATAATATAATACAACTTGTTGCATATTGAATCGTCATACTCGCATGCATATTTGTGTGGTTTGGGGGCCTTATGCCGATTCACCTCTAACTAAATATGGGGCCCATATGCGGGCAAATCTAGTCTCATATTGGCCTCATTTAAATTTGTGTAGTGAACCGGTGCTATCTTTTGCCATGCTAAAACCACATTTAATTTGCGGGGTAGATAAACAACTTGAACCATCTAACTAATTGTCGGGACCCCGGTTCCACTTAATATTGACCTAATTGAATCGCATCTTTGTCATGCTATACATCATACATGCATCATGCCCGATCTTTTGCCGTAGTATTAAATATTTCATCCGGTGTTTATTCTAGTGTTTTGCTTCTTCGCGGATAAGGCCGTTGAGTTGATGTGAGCTTCGCCCCGATCTTCGGATGAACCTTCGACAATGTTTTCAGGCGAGCATATCCCCCTTTCTACCTATCTTACTTTTATAGTATTTATTCCCTCCCGTTGACCTATTGCTATCTGGGTTGCGATGCTCTAGTTTCCGTACCCGTGATATCCCCTTGCAGCCATATATTGCCTTGGACACATCCTATTACCTGTTGTTTGGTAGATAGTTGGACTTGAGCGTCGTAGCCGCTTGTTCAAGTGCTGTCGCGTGTCGTCAATTGCCTCAGCTGTTGGAAAAGTGCCGCATGTTTATTGTTGGAGACGATCATGGCTTTAATTATTGTTTCACTTTAATTACTATTTAACAACAAAAATTGAATTAAGCAGAGGCATCGGTGGGTGATAGATAATATTAGGTTTCCGACCGCCCACTTGTGTCCCGTAGGACCCGAGTTCTTGACACCTGTTCCGAGATCGAGCGCGCTAACCACAGGTGGGGAGATATGGGCCCCCCATTGATTATTACCTGATTTCAAAGTATTGTACTGGGGGCCACAAACTAGTTTGAGGTTTTATTTATGATCCTGTACTTATGCCATGCTTTACTGCTTTATTTCAATTGTGCGACAGATAGCACCTGTACTGTTTAGGATCGGGACATGATTCCGCGGTGTCGACAGTCCCCGTTTGGGGATTTGCTGTCGTTCACAGCCGTATACCCAAACCCTAAGTCCGTATCGGAGACCGGCCGACTTCGTTGCGGGTGTCGACTTGGTGGGGTGGCCCCCATGTACTTGCTTTGGGTCTGGGAACGTCGTGACTTAGGCCCCGCCGACATACCGATGGGTGTATGTTAACTGATCTGGCAAAAAGGGTCGAAGTGCTTGTGGATACTTTGGTGCACCCCTGCAGGGTTAAATCTTTTCGAGAAGCCGTGTCCGCGGTTAAGGACGACTTGGAGCACAGGTCTCGATCATAGAAAACTATAACTAAAGTTTACTGTTCTAATTTGACTTGTATCCGATATGACTAGTAATCAGCTTCACCACAACGGAATGGCTAAATAAAAGTACCAACAACTGCTGGGTTTTGAGGTTATCTCATGCTAATGGTATCTGATTAGTAAGTGTCGCAACTACAACAGAATGATTAAATAAAAGTGCCCACTGCTTACTTTATCAGGACGACTATCTTTACCTGACTAGTAAATTGCCACCACTATAACTGAATAAGTAAAACTGCCAACTGTGTGAGTTCCTCGGTTAACTTCCTCGGTTGGTATCGAGGGGGAATACCAGGATGGGTTTGTTTGGTGGTAGTATCAGGTTGGTTCTGAATAGGTCATTCTTATCCCTCTCTGATAACCTCCAGTTGTTTCGAGTCTCTATAGGTTGTTTAGTGTATGCTGCCGCTGCCGCTCAGTCCACCATACCTATGTAGGCGAGGACCGCCGAATTCTAGTCTCGCCGTGTACTGGCCTCAGTACTGACGCTCCTCTTTTTCCTTTGCCCTTTGTCGGCACCCCTTTTGTTTAAGCAGGTTTGAGAGCGACGCCGTTAGCAGGGTTACCCTTCCGGCTTGGCCTGGGCAGGGTTATGGACGCCATTGGTTATTCTTCAGGGCTCTTAGCCCCATTTGCATCTTGTCCGTAGTCGGACGCTCTATCATTTTCAAGGTGATTTGGATCTTTGTACTGTATATCTGTATTCTTGACTCTTTGAGTCGCTGTTGTATATATTTGTTCTGTGGGTCCCATCGAGGACTGTTGTGTAATGTTATTACTTCGTTTTCCACCCGCACGAAAGTGCCTGGTGGGCACCTTCGAATCGTTTCTATGCTGGTTTGGCGGGTTTCGCTAAAACTTGCATAGGGCCGATTCTGAGGGTGTTACAGAGTGGTATCAGAGCTCAGCAGTTGCGATACCTCACAAGTCTAGCCTGTAGGATAACCTAGCTAACGGCCGAAGTAGAGTGTCAAAACTATTTTGCAAAACCGGTTGGATAGATCTGGTTAGGTCTGCTTTTACTCCTCACCCTCTGCTGTTCTCCTCTTACCTCTACGTGTTTTGAATCCGCTCTCTTCTCTTTCTTCGAGTCCAGGACTTCTCGTGGTTGGGTTTTCCGTCGTACCTTCAGGGTTTCGCTTCCTTCTTTGATAACGGTGTTCTACCATCCGGTGTTCATGCTGCCTGAGTGATCCTTTATCTGTGGTACCATTCTTTGTTCCTTGTTTGTGCCTTCCGGTGTTTCCGACGCGACGACATCATCTACGCCAGATCCGATGCAGAGTCTGCATCACTCCGTTGTTCCGGACCTCGCTTGTCCAGATCTTCAGTTTGAATCCTGAGAGTTGGTTGCATAATCTGTCTATTCATGTACATAGTAATGCTTTGAGTGCGGGATGGAGTCGCGACCATACCACTACTCTTATCATTCTCTTATGTACATTGAATGGTGGATCGATGCAATTTTACTCCGTCCACGGAAGCTAGAGGTGGCTTTATTTGCTGATACCTCTACCTTCGTCCTTTTGTTTCCGGAGTGTTTCCTCGACGATCACGGACAACGACCTCTTGTTAGTGGTGTCGCGAAGATCTACACGAAGCGAGAAGACGCAGATCGCCGACCTTCCTTCCGGTACCATGAGGCGGATCTCGAGGGCGAGATCCATTGTTAGTGGTGTCGAATTGTGGCATCCCGCAAAACCACTACTAGAAAATCGCATTGTTTTTGTGCATTGCATCATCATGACCGCATGCTCATGTCATCATGCCACATTGCATTTGAGCATAGTCATCATCTTGCATTTTCTTGTATAAAACTATTTACAGAAAAACCTATTTTGTGTTTCTAAAACGCCCCGTCTTTATTTACACGCAAACCCGGGTCGCCGGAATATTTTGTTTTGTCCGCTGTCGGTTTACAAAAACGCTGGTTGAAATAAATAAACTGATTAATTATTTTTAGTGGGGCAGTCGAACGGGCCGATTCGACCCGAACGACCACCCCAGAAATAAAAATCGGTCCAACCAACCAGTCCCACCTAAATCCTAAAGCTACCCAGTCCTAATCTACCCACAAGCCCTCCACCTCACCCCAACCAGTAGCAGCTCGCCACCTCAGCTTCCCTCTCTCCCTCTACCAATCCCTCGCTGCCACTTGGCCTCCTCTACCTCACCAGCCCTCTTTCCTCCCTCTCTCTCTCCACCACACTACCCTGGGACCCACCACGCAGCCACACACGCCACTCACACAACGCACGCCCCGCACCCCCCAGGCCCACTCTCTTCCCTGGCCCACCTCCTGCCCCACCCCTGGCCCCTGTCCCCGCTCTCTCCTTCCTCTCACCCCTCATCTCTCTCCTCCCGACGCAGCCGCTCCCCACACCCGACGCGCTCCTCCACCCCACCTTCCACCGCCGGCGTTCCCTCTCCCCGGCCGCGCCGCGCGCCCGCCCTCTTCCCTGTCCGGCGCCGCTCGCCGGCCGCCTCTCCCGCCTCTGCTCCTTCCCCAACCTCCCTCTCCCCCGTGGCTCCTCTCCCTGGCAGCCCTCGCCCCGCGCACCCTCCCTGCCTACTCCGGCGCCCGCCACCGCCGGAGCTCCCCCCCGCCCTCGAGCATCCCCCGTCCGCTCCGCAGCGCCCGCCGCCGCCCCTCACCATCCTCTCGCCGCCGGCCCCCTCGCCGGTTTTCCTCCCGCTCGCCGCCCCTCTCCTGTGGTCCCTCCTCCGCGACCGCCCGCCACCGCTCCTCCCCTCCCCCTTTGAGCTCGCCTCCTGGCCCGGCGCCGCCGGCGCGGAGCCTCGCCGGCCCGCGGCCCCTTCGCCTCACCGCCCTCTGCCTCGCCCCTCTCCTCCCTGTCCAGGACGTCTTGGCCAAGGTCCCTGCTTCGTTACGCATGCGCCAGCGCCTCCTCCCCGATGCCTTCGCTGGGTGTTCTGCAGGTCGCTGACGCTACCCCATTTTCGGTAATGCAAGATGGTGATGTTGCCCGAGACCGACGTGGTGGAAAAGACCTACATCCGGGCAAGTACCTGCCTAGGTGGCCGACGACACTACCACCACGATGCCAACCGAAGACCGTCGGTGCCGTTCCAAGGTCATCATCGACAAGCGGATCCGGAACCCGAGGCCAACAACCAAATCTAGCACACCAAGTTCGTCGAGACTCTGAGGACTCGTTCCCGGGGGCGAAGTCCGGACCCGAAGACCGCCAAGATCGCCACCGGCATGTCAAGCAATTCACCGCGGGACGCCAAGTCCTTCTTCCCAGAACGCCAAGAACGACCCGACCCGCGGCCCGACAAGACCTTCGTGATGACAAGAACGACACCGACCAGAAAGGATCCGATGTGCCCCCAACGCCAAGCCAAGTCCTCCTTTTCGTATGCGACAAGATCTGCTCCGCTGACCGAGAACGCTTCCGTCGAGACCGAACCCGTCGAACCCTGGACCCTGAGACCGAACCCCGAACCCCGAACCCCGTAACCCCAGGATCGCCGAACCCTAATGTGTGAACCCCTTCCCGAAACCCTATTTTATAATATAATACAACTTGTTGCATATTGAATCGTCATACTCGCATGCATATTTGTGTGGTTTGGGGGCCTTATGCCGATTCACCTCTAACTAAATATGGGGCCCATATGCGGGCAAATCTAGTCTCATATTGGCCTCATTTAAATTTGTGTAGTGAACCGGTGCTATCTTTTGCCATGCTAAAACCACATTTAATTTGCGGGGTAGATAAACAACTTGAACCATCTAACTAATTGTCGGGACCCCGGTTCCACTTAATATTGACCTAATTGCATCGCATCTTTGTCATGCCATACATCATACATGCATCATGCCCGATCTTTTGCCGTAGTATTAAATATTGCATCCGGTGTTTATTCTAGTGTTTTGCTTCTTCGCGGATAAGGCCGTTGAGTTGATGTGAGCTTCGCCCCGATCTTCGGATGAACCTTCGACAATGTTTTTAGGCGAGCATCTCCCCCTTTCTACCTATCTTACTTTTATAGTATTTATTCCCTCCTGTTGACCTATTGCTATCTGGGTTGCGATGCTCTAGTTTCCGTACCCGTGATATCCCCTTGCAGCCATATATTGCCTTGGACACATCCTATTACCTGTTGTTTGGTAGATAGTTGGACTTGCGCGTCGTAGCCGCTTGTTCAAGTGCTGTCGCGTGTCGTCAATTGCCTCAGCTGTTGGAAAAGTGCCGCATGTTTATTGTTGGAGACGATCATGGCTTTAATTATTGTTTCACTTTAATTACTATTTAACAACAAAAATTGAATTAAGCAGAGGCATCGGTGGGTGATAGATAATATTTGGTTTCCGACCGCCCACTTGTGTCCCGTAGGACCCGAGTTCTTGACACCTGTTCCGAGATCGAGCGCGCTAACCACAGGTGGGGAGATATGGGCCCCCCATTGATTATTACCTGATTTCAAAGTATTGTACTGGGGGCCACAAACTAGTTTGAGATTTTATTTACGATCCTGTACTTATGCCATGCTTTACTGCTTTATTTAAATTGTGCGACAGATAGCACATGTACTGTTTAGGATCGGGACACGATTCCGCGGTGTCGACAGTCCCCGTTTGGGGATTTGCTGTCGTTCACAGCCGTATACCCAAACCCTAAGTCCGTCTCGGAGACCGGCCGACTTCGTTGCGGGTGTCGACTTGGTGGGGTGGCCCCCATGTACTTGCTTTGGCTCTGGGAACGTCGTGACTTAGGCCCCGCCGACATACCGATGGGTGTATGTTAACTGATCTGGCAAAAAGGGTCGAAGTGCTTGTGGATACTTTGGTGCACCCCTGCAGGGTTAAATCTTTTCGAGAAGCCGTGTCCGCGGTTAAGGACGACTTGGAGCACAGGTCTCGATCATAGACAACTATAACTAAAGTTTACTGTTCTAATTTGACTTGTATCCGATATGACTAGTAATCAGCTTCACCACAACGGAATGGCTAAATAAAAGTACCAACAACTGCTGGGTTTTGAGGTTATCTCATGCTAATGGTATCTGATTAGTAAGTGTCGCAACTACAACGGAATGATTAAATAAAAGTGCCCACTGCTTACTTTATCAGGACGACTATCTTTACCTGACTAGTAAATTGCCGCCACTATAACTGAATAAGTAAAACTGCCAACTGTGTGAGTTCCTCGGTTAACTTCCTCGGTTGGTATCGAGGGGGAATACCAGGATGGGTTTGTTTGGTGGTAGTATCAGGTTGGTTCCGAATAGGTCATTCTTATCCCTCTCTGATAACCGCCAGTTGTTTCGAGTCTCTATAGGTTGTTTAGTGCATGCTGCCGCTGCCGCTCAGTCCACCATACCTATGTAGGCGACGACCGCCGAATTCTAGTCTCGCCGTGTACTGGCCTCAGTACTGACGCTCCTCTTTTTCCTTTGCCCTTTGTCGGCACCCCTTTTGTTTAAGAAGGTTTGAGAGCGACGCCGTTAGCAGGGTTACCCTTCCGGCTTGGCCTGGGCAGGGTTATGGACGCCATTGGTTATTCTTCAGGGCTCTTAGCCCCATTTGCATCTTGTCCGTAGTCGGACGCTCTATCATTTTTGTACTGTATATCTGTATTCTTGACTCTTTGAGTCGCTGTTGTATATATTTGTTATGTGGGTCCCATCGAGGACTGTTGTGTAATGTTATTACTTCGTTTTCCACCCGCACGAAAGTGCCTGGTGGGCACCTTCGAATCGTTTCTATGCGGGTTTGGCGGGTTTCGCTAAAACTTGCATAGGGCCGATTCTGAGGGTGTTACATGTTGTTAGTAGTGGAATTGTGTTGAGGTATTATTTAGTGGTTTAATATTTAAGTTATGGTGCTATTCTTTTAGTGGTGTCATGCGAACGTCGACTACATGATACTTCACCATTTATGGGCCTAAGGGAATGCATTGTGTATTTGGCTACTAATTGTGGGGTTACCAGAGTGATAGAAACCTGAACCCCCGCTAGGAAACCTTTGCACAAGGGAGTGTAGGATCTCAGAGTTTAAGGCTATGGTTAGGTTTTTATCTTAATTGCTTTCCTGTAGTTGCGGATGCTTGTAGGGGGTTTAATCACAAGTCTGTATTAGTCCAAGTAAGGTCGATACATTAGCACAGGTTCACCCACACAACACTTATAAAACCAAAGAAGACTACTCAGCTATATGAAATGAAAGCACTTGACAGTATTCCCATGTGTCCTCGAGAACGTTTGGTCCTCATTAGTATTCCCATGTGTCCTCGAGAACGTTTGGTCCTTATAAGTATTACCACCGGCTCGTCCTTTGCTAAGAAAGGATTGGGCCACTTGTTACAATTATTTGCTGTCTTTATTTACTTGCACTTTATTTCCCTGCTTTATTAAAAAACCCTAAAAATCCAATTGCTAAGTATTTACAGAGATTTCATGCTCCATACCACTAGTCACACCTTCTGCTCCTCGTTGGGATCGGCACTCCTATTTATCGAAAGTAATATGATACACCCCCTATACTTGTGGGTCATCAAGACTATTTTCTGGCGCCGTTGCTGGCGAGTGAAGCGCTATTGAAGAGTGGAACTGGTAAAGGAAACTTCTACTGTGAGTATTGCTTTTTATTTCTGTTTGATAGTTTGTTTCCAATATGGATGAAATTGGTCCTTGGGAACTTGAGGACATTGACGTGGTTGTTCACCTTGCTAATAGAGAGACAGTCTGTCCAATCGACATTGTAATAGATGCGGAGGTTCTTTGTGGTAAGATTAAATATCCTATTGATTTTCTAGTGCTTGGTTCTGAAGCTAGTAAAACTTGTCCTATTATTTTTGGTAGACCTTTCTTGAATATGTCAAGCTTCATGCACTAACCAACGCAACCAAAAGTCTGAACTAATGGAAAGGCCTAGTGCAATCCAGTTATACACTTCAACACCCCCTCTCACGTGTGACGGAGAGAAGTCAACACGTGCAACCGGAAGAGAGCGACGGCGCGCGAAACTCACGTATGACTCAAGAGGCCTATACATGGACACAGAGGGGTCAACAACAATTTTAGGATAAATTGCGAAAGCCAGGACTCGAACTCAAGACCTTAGGCTCTGATACCATGTCAAGCTTCATGAACTAACCAACGCAACCAAAAGTCCGAACTGATGGAAAGGCCTAGTGCAATCCACTTATACACTTCAACATAATACTTGTGGGCTATTATAGATTATAAGAAGGAGAAATTTTTAAACAAGTTTTATGGAGAATCTTATGAGTTTAACTTTTCCAAATTTTCCAAAACTCCTTATGAAAATGAATTGCCTAATGAGGATTTCAGGGTTGAACAACTCGCTTCTATTGATCCAGTTTATGACCTTAGACCTCTTTTTGATGATTGTAAGTATGCTCATTCTGATAAAGTTGTTTCTTGTGACAGTTATATTGTCAAATTTATTCAAAGTGCTACTGAAAGTTACTATGAGAGAGGGAAACATGGTTTTATGCATCTCAATAATATTAAGTTTCCCCTCTTTATGTTGAAAGCTTTGAAGTTGCACTTGTTTTGTCTTCCTATGCTAGTAGCATTTTGTTTCAATAATTTGTTTTCTCATGAGACTCCCTTGCATAGGAAGTGGGTTAGACTCAATTGTGTTAGATATTTGCTTCTTGATGCTCTCTTTCACTTCAAATCTATATCTCCTATGTGAGCATCTTTGAAATTATCATGCCTAACTTAAAGGCATTAAAGAAAAGTACTTCTTGGGATATAACCCAATAGTTTTATTGAGTATTGGAAGTTATTACTTGTAATAACCTCTCCTTATCCTTTTTTTTGTTTTTGTGTCAAAATCAACCACTTTTGAGAAGTAGAGGAGTTGGGAGAGTTGCTGTCCTAGGACAGAATTTTGTGTTGCATTGTAAAAATTCGTGAAGGAGATCAGTATTTCGGACGAAGCTGTAATTTTCTGTGATTGTGCCCCAAGTTGTTGTCCAAGTTTCATTAGTTTTGCACTTTTTTATTTGAGCAACATAAGATTTTCACAAAAATCAATCATTACCTGCTGGTCTGTTTTGACAGATTTCTGCCATCATTTGCATTTGCCTCTTAAATCGATTTCCTTTCAGATTCTTTTGGGCTTTTGAAAGGAGTTTCTTCAGTATCTTTTGTCTTGTTGGATTTCAGTTGAAGTTTGAACCCAAAGGTTTATTGTTTTTGCATACACTAATGTTGCTAATGAAGTTGGGTGAGGCTTTGTATGTTAGGAACTTTCAAGTGTTGGAGAGAAGGAATCTGCAGAGTCCGTTTCAGAATAGGTAAAAGTGGTGAAAACAGAAGGTTCGCGAAAAACCTCTTTCTTTATATTTTTGCTGTTTTTATTCCATATGGAAGGTTAAGAGACTAAAAAGAGGAGGAAACAGAGCCTGGGTGGGCCACACCCACAAGTGGCGTGGGCCCCAGCTGGCCATGCCACCAGGGGGTGTGATCCCCCTGGAGTCCGTCTCCACCCTGTTTTCGTGCAGTACCTTCCTTATGTAGTAAAACTTTGTAATATATAACCCCCAGCTCCCCTGAGGTTCGTATATCGTGTGCTCATCGTGTTTTCGTTTTGATCTGTTTCTGTCAGGAAATTTTCTCAAGTTTAGAGGCACCATGGTCTCCGCCAACAACAAGGGCAAGAAGCCCATGGAAGATGATCCTCAAAACCCCAAGGAGGAGGAGATCTTGGTTGGGGATGAAGAGGACGTGAAGGAGGACGAGCATCCCGACACCCGCGCTACTGTCGCAAGCATTTGAGTGGTGGCAAACCCTATCAAGCTCAGGAGGACAACACAGATGTCTACAGGAGGGAAACCTCCACGTCATTGCCTCTCTCCACTCTCACTTCCTCCACGTACCAAGAACTCCTTCCATACTCTTATACATGAGCAAAAATTCCATAAGGTTCCCAAAGGGAAGTTGCCCCTCTAGTTGGGATATGCCCCGTTCTAACCATGTAGGGAAGGAACACTCTAAGGAGGAAGAGTGGGGAAAGAATAACAAGGACTGGAATTCTCAGTCCGACATGATCATGAACTGCATTGAGCATAATTCGGAGTTGATCCGTACTCTAACATTTGAGATTGAAGATTTGAGGAAGCTGGTTGAAAAGCTCATCAAGGGAACACCACCACCACCACCGAAGGAGTAATTCGTCATCAGGTTTTGGCATCCCCCTGGCTTATTGCAAGCTTGGGGGAGTGCCCCGGTATCACATCATTATCTTTCATCTTTTTACCTTTTTAGTAGAGTCATATCTTGAATAGAGAAGTTATCATATAGGATGGTTTGCATTGTGGAAGTATCTCTCCTTTAGTTGGTTATCTATGTATCCCTTGGTGAGAGTGCCTTTATGGAATATTAATGAGAAGTTTCATCTTTTACTTTTTGCACTTCTTATTTTAGTTTGCAATATCTATTATATGATTGATCTTGTTGATTAGTATTGGTATCACTTTGGGATCATAAAGTAGATCTAAATTGGTTTTGGCAAACCGAGCTCTAGTCAGTAGCAACACTTTTTGAGGTTTGAAAGGAAAAGAGAAAAGCACTTACAGGTATTTTGTATCATTTATTTTCTTTCTTGATTGGCTAATAATCTTAGTATTCTTTATTTAAGATCTTTTGTGTCTTCAAGGAAGATTGCATGCTTGACTTTATCACTTGTATGTTTGATTGTTTCCTTCAACTCTTTTGCTTGCTACCCAGCCTTGCTAGCCAGAAACCTATACTAAGAGGGAATACTTCTCATGCATCCAATCCTTTAAACCAAAACCTGTGCCATTTGTGTCCACCATATCTACCTATTAGCATTAATTCTATTCCAAGTAAATTCTCAAGCTTCATCTATCTTTCAAATTAAAAATTCTTTTGTTATGAGAAAACTAGTTAGTAAAGCTCTCACAAACTTGATGGCAGACCTTATTTTCTTCCCCTAATAAACTTACCATTGTGTCATCGAAGTTGTATATGCTTGCACCTATACGTTGGGATTAGCAGAACCGTGCTGTCACGGGGAACACTTTGAACACTTGTAAATATCTACCCAATTGATATCATGCTATTTTGTTTGCGGATGTCGTCGGTGTGAAATAAACGGGGAGCTTGTAAGTCTATGGAGTTATGTATGTGTGTTAGAGAAACGCCTGGGCCGCTAGCCTAAGCCATGCCTAATCATGGTGGAAACTTGCAGCATCACCATAGTGAGCAATCTATGAATCTCTCTTCTTATAAAAAAAGAGACACATTGAAAAGAGGAAAGAGAGAAAAAACACCATTTTCCCATGGTTAATAAGAGATTGTTGAGATGCTCATTGTCTGCTTGCCTTGTCATTTTGATATGGGATAGCTCCTGTATCATGTGCAAGAGGTAACCCGTTGGCGGTTCTCTATGATACGCATGTACTTACTATGCCAAGAACTTACCGGTAACTAAAGTTGAGTAGCATGAGGAGCGACCCTCGTACTCAAGGGCCATGAGATTACCAACTTATATTTCGTCAAGCATATACTCCATCTTTGTTCACTTTAACCTTAATCACCTCAAAGCTAGTAAGTACCATAATCTTTTGAAATCTCTTTATGAACTTGAAATCCCTGATTCCCACTATGAAGGGCCTTTCTTCTACTTATTAGTTGAGTCAGTAAACCTATTCCTCTCTATCTCCAGCAAGCATTTGAATTGTTGTGCTTCAATCATTCATATGATGATTTATTCAATCATGTTCCTTATCTTCCTTGTTTTGCACAAGACTCTTATCTAAATGAGTATTACTTTGAAATCCATCATTGTGAAAAGTTTTTAATGTTTGAGCAAAGAGTACTCTCTGTTATAAATTTCTTTACAAAAAGCTTTGCTTGAAAACTGTTTATCAACTGTTCTCTAACCAAGAATTTTTTTGCCATTCCCAATTATGATTTATCTTTATGCATCTTTATTATGACTCCCATACTTGTTGCAAGTTAAGTTATATAATGGTGAGTTGCTTTCTTTTATGAGTTGTGTATTAGTAAGTGTGATGCTTCTTGCGTGTATTCTTTTTATCGACACTTCACTCCATAAACCTGTGGACATGTTTACTGAGCTCAGTTTTCGCTTGGTGACAAGCGAGGTATAAGCTTGGGGGGAGTTGTTACGTCTAATTTGCATCACTATTCTATATCATAATTTGCTTCTATTCATTGATATATTCCTTATTAAGAGGTGATACTTATGTTATTTCATTTGTTTTTGCATGTTGGATGATTCTTGGAGGATGAACTGTCGGAGTTAGGATTCTGATGGAAAAAGCGGTGTCTAGATGCAATTTTCAAGAAGATCAGAAAATACCAGAAAAACCATGGAAAATTCTATTTTTCTAGAAGACGAAGGAAGCCAGAAGGGGAGGCGGAGTTGGGCCACAGGGGGGCCACACTGAAGGGAATATGCCCTAAGAGGCAATAGTAAAGTTGTTATTATGTATATTCCAAGTTTACAATAAATGTTTATTTTGCGTGCTATAATTGTATTAATACGGAAACGTTAATACATGTGTGTTTAATAAACAAAAGGAAGTTCCTAGTTATGCCTCTTTTATAAACTAGCTCATTGATTAACAAGATGATCAAAGGTTTCCTGATCATGGACATTGGATGTTGTTAATAATGAGGTCACAACATTGTTGGAATAATGTGATGAACATTCATCCGAAGTATAGAATTACGATCAAGGTCATTGTTTTTATATTGCTATAACATCATACGAAGTAATCTTAGTCCTTAGACCATGAGATCATCTCAATCACTAACACCGGAAGAGTATCTTGATAACATCAAACGTCACACCGTAACTGGGTGACTATAAAGATGGGTTCAGTGCTACGAAGGTGTTATGTTGAGGCTCATGGATCAAGAGTGGAATTTTTCCATCCAGATGACGGATAGATATACTCCGGGCCCTCTCGGTGATATCACATTAGTTAGCTTGCAAGCAAGTGATTTGATCATTAGAATGTTATATCACGGGAACGAGAAAAGAGTACATGCCAGTAACGAGATCAAACTAGGTATGGAGATACCAATGATCGAATCTCAGACATGTAATATATCACGAGACAAAGGTATTGAGTTACATGCATATAAGGTTCACACGATCACATAAGTCATTGTTGAATATGTGGGAGTCAGTACGGATCTCCAGGTCCTGCTGCTGATTATTGATCGGAGAGGGGTATCGATCATGTCTACATTATTCGTGAACCGTAGGGTAACACACTTAAGGGATACCAACACCATTTGGAGCAAATAATATGCCAGAGAAAGAAAAAGGAAATCGCAATAATTTATTTCACTAGACACCGGAACTGTTTCGGTTGAAATTGCTGAAGCTAGTTCTGCATGTGAAATTGAAATGTTGTAAGGGGTTTTATGTGAATGTTTGTTAATTAAAGTAATTAACAAAATTCTGAATAAATAAATAAAAGAGTTTTATTTAAATGAGAGCTTGCATTAAATTTGGTGGAAATTTAATGCATGTGAGTGGATTTTTGAGTGGAGGCTCTTTTATGGGAGTGGAGGCTTTTCATTTTGAGTGGGAGCTCCACCCACATGAATGTGGAAGAGGAGGGGGCAACCACCATGGCTGGGAGCCATTCCCCTTGGGGTGCCCCCTCTCCGTATAAAAGGCCCCCTCTCCTCCTCTCAAAGCACACCTCCTCGTGAAGGATCTCTCTCCCCCTTTAGAATTTCCCCATGGTCTCGGATCAGCGAAATACATATTCCCGGTGGCTTTTTCTGGAAGGATTTGTTGCTTCCGCTGCTTCGCTAGAGCGAGGGCGCGGAGATTGTTAGGGTACCCGGACGTGTGTGCGATCACGGATGCAACACTGCTTTGTGGTGCTGGACTTGATGGTGCTGGACCGGCTGGACCAGATGGACTTCATCACGATCTTGAGATCGGCAAGCATTCGACTACATCATCCAAGAGTACAACCTCATTAATGCTATTCGGTCTTTGAGGGTATGTATTTTGTGGATGTATATCCACCCGTTGCTTGTATCTAGTAGATAGATCTTGGTACACAGTTGTTCCATCGTAGGAATTTTTTTGTTTTCTATATTGTGAACCCTTCAGTGGTATCAGAGATGGATCTATGCGTAGATGCTTTGCATGGGTAGTACACATATGAGTATGTGGGCGATGATGATCATGTTATTGCTTCTTAGTTGTACCTTGGATATTGGTGGCATAGTGGGATGAAGCGGCCCGGACAAACTTTACATGTCCTCGCACATGAGACCTGTTCCACGCTTGACATGCAACTAGTTTTGCATAAGTGGCCGGCGGGTGTCTGTCTCTTCCACTATAGTCAATATCTAATTTGCAAGAGTTGTCAACAATTTGGTTATCCTTGTTGTGGTTCATGTTCGTAGGTGAGAACGGTTCTATCTTCGAAAGCCCTAAGCCACGTAAAACTTGCAATGGATAAATTAGAGGCGTCTAGTTTAGATTGTTGATAGGCTAGTGTCATGATATGGTGATGTTGTAAATAAAAGTATAAGTCAATACTCTTACAACACATATAACGTGTAAGTTCCATATACCTTGGCCTTACACATAAAGAAATGATGAGGATCATACCATGGTGCACATGATGGAGATCAAGTGCAAGAACCATATCATTTCACTTATTAACATGTGATGTTTTTTTGCATCTTATATTGCTAGTTTGGCGTTTTATTAGCATAATAAGATGATCCCTCATTTAGATATCAAGATAAAAATGTGTTCTTCCTTAAGTATGCACCGATAATGTTTCGTCGCTTCAAGACATCACATGATGATCGGGTGTACTTAAATCCACGAGCATATCTCGGGTGTAAGACATTTTACACACGCGAATACTAAGGTTCTTACTTGGCGATCCTAGCATGTACAGACATGGCCTCAGAACACGGACCGAAAGGTTAAGCATGAGTCATATGTTTTGATATGATGACCATATGGATGCTCGCCTTTGAAGCTGCACCGACTCACGTGATGATCGGACTTGGTGTAGTGGATTTGGTTCATGTAATCACCAAAAAGACACGAGGGATGTCGTTTTTGAGTGGGATTTCATTTCTAATTTGGATTAGTAGACCTCAATTTATCATATTAAATCAGTGTGAATTTGCATAATTTGTTATAGTAATTGGCATTCGTTCACCACCTTATGCTTAGTTGTAATTGAGATAATAGAACTATAGAATTCTGGATATTTACTTTATGAACTAGTATCGTATTGTGTTGAGTGTCAATCTAAAGTTTAAAGTTCTATTGCAAACTTTCAGCAAACTCTGTTTACTCCGTGAAATTTAATAATTGGTATTAACTCGAGAGTAACAATTCTAGTGTTAGTATCTTAAGTATCATGTTTGCCTCCATGATTCTTGTTTTAAATATCAAGTTTATCTAGGAGCTGAAAGAATTGTTTCAGAAACTGATGGGGATATGCCTACCGGGGTATACCCAGCAGGACGTTTCCGACTAGCCCATGAACTGGCGAGTGGGCCTGCAAGACAGCGACTGGATCAAGACCTGGCATGATCCAAGCGACTGGAAGTTGAAGGCCCAGGAGAGTATAGGCCCAGTCGGATTAGGTTAAACGAGTGCCGAAACCTTAACTGATTCGGTTGAGATATGTAAACCCTAGGGAGGGTGAGTCTATATAAACCTCCCTACAGGGCGTGTAAACATACGTTCCATCATCCACCCAAGCGACTCGCCGCCTAGCCGTCGAGCTCGCCCCATTGTATCTCCATCATAATACAATCTAGCAAGAGTAGGTCTTTACCCTCCGGGGGGCCGAACCTGGGTAAAACCCTGTGTCTCCGTCCTCATCTCGCACCGCAGATGGCTGGCCGCCCTTGCCCTTCGTTCTACTACTCGCTGCCGATTGCAGCATCTGCCGTGGTCATTCCCACGATAGTGGCGCCCACCGTGGGGCCTGGCCGGTCTGGCCGGTGTTCTGCGGCGAGATCCAATCTGCCTATCAACGAGTCGGTTGCCACCGGCCGCATGATAGCGATCGGCGAGATGCTCCAAATCTTGCCGAGTAGCTACGTCCCGGCGGCGCGACCCGTCACACACAACATGATCTTGCCAGTTGGCACGATCAGCCTCTTCGTCGGCCTCACCGACGTCATCGTCTCGGAGGACTCAGCTCGCATCCGCGAGTCGGCCCCCACGCGACCGGCTCTCCGAGATCCAGGTCCGCACGATCGATCGCCTCGCCTCCGAGTACAACTCGGCCCACAGCAACGTGGCCGAAAATTCCTCAGCCGCGGAAGACACGACCCTCAACGACGACGCTGACTCGGCTACCCCGGCGTCACTCGCCGGATCCATCACCCAGGTTTCCAACATGGGAGACTTCGAGGATCCCTCCATCCTCAAGAAGGTGCTACTCGCAGCACCACTACTCGCCGCCCCCGTCGACAAAGAACCCATGCTGGTCTACGTCGCGGCTTCCGAGCGCGTCGTCAGTACCGTCATTGTCGTGAGCGGCCGGAGGAAGGAAAGGAGCGCCCGGTACAGCGACCGGTGTACTACATCAGCGAGGTCCTCACCGTGTCGCGCCAGCGGTACCCGCAATACCAGAAACTGGTATACGCAGTCTTCAGAGCACAGCGGCGACTGCCGCACTACTTCCAGGAGCATCCGATCACGGTCGTCTCCTCAGCACCGTTGTAGGACATCATCCGCAACCGTGAGGCGACCGGGCGAGTCGCCAAGTGGGGCGTCGAAATCGGCGTCCACAACATCAAGTACGAGCCACGAAAAGCGATCAAGTCGCAGGCTCTCGCGGACTTCATCGCCGATTGGGAAGAAGCCCAGCAGCCGGAAAAGCTTCCATACCTCCACTACTGGAGCCTGCACTTCGACGGCTCCAAGAACGCGGACGGCGTAGGAGCAGGGATCGTGCTGACCTCCCCGAAGGGCGACAAGATATGCTACGTCCTCTGTCTCGACTTCACCCCCTGCACCAACAACATGGCCGAGTACGAGGCACTACTCCACGGCATGCGAGCTGCCAAGGAGATGAGCGTCAACCGCCTACGATACTACGGAGACTCCGACCTCGTCGCTGGGCACTGGCACCTGCGATGCCGTCTCTCCCACCATGGAGGCGTACCGCCAGGAAGTAGACAAGCTGGGCGGACACTTGGCAAGCTACTCCATCGAGTGGATCGACAGGCGGAAGAACGAAGAGGCCGACGCACTCTCCTGCATCAGGTCGGCTCGACTCGCACCACCCGCCGGCGTCTTCCTCGACACGATCACTAAGCCGTCCGTCTCTACCCCAAGGGAGATCGACATCGGAGTCCCGCTGCAACCAGAGGCAGCGCTGGTCGCACTCATCGCCGAGCCAGAAGACTGGACCAGGCCATACATGGCCTACCTGGAGGGAGGCACCTTGCCGGCAGACGAAACAGACGCCCGGATGATAACGCGACGATGCAAGTTCTTCGTCATCATCGACGGCGAGCTCCACAAACGCAGCGTGACCGGCGTGTTCCAACGTTGCGTCCAACCCGCCGAAGGACGCAAGATCCTCCACGACATCCACTCCGGCGACTGCGGCCACCACGCCAGAGCCCGCTCTCTGGTCGCAAAGGCTATGCGACACGGCTTTTACTGGCCCACCGCACACGCCGATGCGATCGACATTGTCCAACGGTGCGCCGGGTGCCAGAAGTACGCCAACCAGACACACGTGCCGAGCTTAGCACTCAAGACAATCCCCATCACCTGGCCATTCACCGTATGGGGCATGGACATGGTAGGCCCCTTCAAAAAGGCCCCCTCCGGCTTCACCCACCTCCTGGTCGCAATCGACAAGTTCACCAAGTGGGTGGAGGCCAAGCCAGTCCAGAAATGCGATGGGAAGACCACCACAAAATTCCTACGCGAGCTCATATATCGCTACGGGTTCCCAAACAACATCATCACGGACAACGGAACCAACTTCGCCAAAGGAGCCATGGCCGAGTTCTGCGAGGAACACCACATCCGGCTCGACCTCGCGTTAGTCGCCCACCCGGAGTCAAACGGCCAGGCGGAACGGGCCAACCAGAGCATCCTCCACGGTCTGAAGCCACGGCTCCAAGTACCACTCGAGCGCACCGCCGGGTGCTGGGTCGAGGAGCTACCCTCCGTCGTCTGGGGTATCCGCACCTCGGTCAACAGGTCGACAGGTTTCACCCCCTTCTTCATGGTGTACAGCGCCGAGGCAGTCATGCCCACCGACCTCGAGCAAGACTCGCCAAGGATCGTCCACTACACGGAGGCTACGAACGAACTCGCACGTCAGGACGGAATCGATCAACTCGATGAGGCACGCGACCTAGCTCGCCCTCGCACTGCCATCTACCAGCAAGGACTCCACCGCTACCATAGCCGGCGGGTGAAAACTCGCACCTTCCAGGAAGGCAACCTGGTGCTACGCCTCATCCAGGACAAGAAGGGCATGCACAAGCTCTCCCCCCCATGGGAGGGACCATTCGCCATAGGGTGAGTACTCGGCAAGAACGCCTACTACCTCATGGACGTCCGCGGGGACGACAAACTGGACGTCAAGCGACCATGGAATGTAAACCTCCTACGGAAGTTCTACTCCTAGAACTCCACATATGTATCCCCCAGTCGCTATGAAATAAAAATATTGGTTACCGCAAATTGCGTCCATTCTCCGTGTCTTGTGCCATTCGCACTCGTAGTAACAGCACCAAGCTAACTGCAGGAGTCAACTTCTGGTACAGCGATCGGCACAGCCAAGTAGTGCGCTACAAGGGCACTGGGGTACCCCAGGTCTTGTAACGTCCACGAAAAACGCCTACCCAGAGCCCCATTGGAGTCGCCTAGCTCGACTGGCTTAACGAGCCAAGACAACTGCCTTCGCTCCTCATAGCGACCATGATCCTCCGCATCCTCGACACAGCGACTCGAACGGCCAAGTACCACGCTCGGGGACTGACGACTAGTTCAGCGCGAGCGGCTAGGGAAAACGCCAAGTATGAGAGCATGCCGAGGACTCGCCATGCGACTGACCCGACGGGCCAGGAAGGAGTGATGCGCTCACCCTAACGCGCCAAGTCCTCACCCACCCTAGAGTCGCGCCTAGAATAACCAAGTACCACGCTCGGGGACTCGGCTACCCGACCTCGTTCGCGCAAGGGAAAATGGTGAAGTACAGAGCACTCATGGGAGTCGCCTTGTGTAACACCCTCAGAATCGGCCCTATGCAAGTTTCAGCGCTTCCCGCCAAAACCCGCATAGAAACGATTCAAAAGGTGCCCACCAGGCACTTGCGTGCGGGTGGAAAACGAAGTAATACCGTTACACAATATTCCTCGATGGAACCCACAAAACAGATATATACAACAATGACTCAAAGAGTCAAGAATACAGATTTACAGTACAAAGATCCAGATCACCTTGAAAACAATACAGCGTCCGAGTACGGACAAGATGCAAATTGAGCTAAGAGCCCTGAAGAATAACCAATGGCGTCCATAACCCTGCCCAGGCCAAGCCGGAAGGGTAACCCTGCTAACGACGTCGATCTCAAAGCCTGCTTAAACAAAAGGGGTGCCGACAAAGGGCAAAGGAAAAAGAGAGACCGGTCAGTACTGAGGCCAGTACACGGCGAGACTAGAATTCGGCGGTCCTCGCCTACATAGGTATGGTGGACTGAAGCGGCAGCGCGGCATGCACTAAACAACCTATAGAGACTCGATACAACTAGCGGCTATCAGAGAGGGGTAAGAAAGACCTATTCAGAACCAACCTGATACTACCACCAAACATACCCATCCTGGTGTTTCCCCCTCGTGACCAAACGAGGAAGTCAACCGAGGAACTCACACCGTTGGCAGTTTTATTCATTCCGTTATAGTTGCGGCAATTACTAGTCAAATAAAGATGGCATGAGTCATCCTGATATAATAAGCAGTGGGCAGTTTTAGTTAAACATTCTGTTGTAGTTGCAACAATTACTAGTCAGATACAATTAGCACGAGATATCCCAAACCCAACAGTTGTTGGTACTTTTATTTAGCCATTCCGTTGCAGTGAAGCTGATTACTAGTCATATTGGATACAAGTCAAATTATAGCAGTAAACTTTAGTTATAGTTGTCTATGATCGAGAACTGTGCTCCAAGTCGTCCATAACTGCGGACACGGCTTTTCGAAAAGATTTAACCCTGCAGGGGTGCACCAAAGTATCCACACGCACTTCGACCCTTTTTGCCAGATCAGTTAACATACACCCATCGGTATGTCGGCGGGGCCTAAGTCATGACGTTTCCCAGACCCAAAGCAAGTACATGGGGGCCACCCCACTAAGCTACCCGCAACGAAGTTGGCCGGCTCCGGAACGGACCCAGGGTTTGCGTCAGTGGCTGTAAACGACTGAGAACCCGAAAATGTGACTGGGCTTGTCGATACCGCGAAAACACTCCACTTCCCTAAACAGTACAGGTGCATTCCTCGCACAATTTTAAATAAATCAGTAAAGCATGGCATAAGTACAGAATAGTAATAAATCTCCAAACTACTTTGTGGCCCCCAGTTCAATACTTTGAAATCAGGTACTAATCGATGGGGGTGCCCATACACCCCACCTGTGGTTAGCGCGCTCGATCTCGGAACAGGTGTCAAGAACTCGGGGTCCTACGGGACACCAGTGAGCGGTTAAAATCCAAATATTGTCTATTACCCACCGCTGCCTCAGCATTTACCTACTTTCAATTTTAGTTATTAAACAATAATTAAAGCCATGATCATCTCCAACATTAAACATGCGGCAATACTCCAACAACTGTGGTACTTGACGACACGCAACAGCACTTGAGCAAGCGACTACGACGCGCAGGTCCAACTATCTACCAAACAACAGGTAATAGGATGTGTCCAAGGCAATATAAGGCCGCAAGGGATATCACGGGTACGGAAACTAGAGCATCGCAACACAGATAGCAATAGATCAACAGGAGGAAATAAAGACTATAAATGCAAAATAGGTAGAAGGGGAAGAGATGCTCGCCTGAAAACATTGCCGAAGGTTCATCCGAAGATCGGGTCGACACTCACATCAACTCATCGGCCTAATCCGTGAAGAAGCAAAGCACTAGAAGAAACACCGGATGGAATATTTAATACTACGGCAAAAGATCGGGCATGATGCATGTATGGTGTATGACATGGCAAGGTGCGATGCAATTAGGCAATATTAAGCGGAACCGGGGTCCCGACATTTAATTAAACGGTTCAAGTTATTTATCTACCCCGCAAATTAAATGTTGGATTAGCAAGACCAAACATGGCTTCGGTTCGCTATGCCAATTTAAATGGAGTCCGGAATAAGACAAAGATATCCCGCATATAGACTCCATATTTAATTATGAGATGAATTGGCATAATGCCCCCAAACCACAGACAAGTATGCATGCATGAACAATTTAATATGCATCAGTTGATAATGTCATATTATAAAATAATGGGGGGTCTCGAATAGGGAATCACGTTAGCGTTCGGCGAACTTGGTCTCCGAGGGGTTCGGGGTCGGTCTCAGGGTTCGACGGGAGAACGGCTCGACGAGATCGGTCTCGGACAACGGAAGTCGATCTTGCCGCATCCGAGAAGAAGAACTTGGTTGGCGTCGGGGGCACATCGGATCCGCCCTGGTCGGTGCCGATCTTGTCGTCACGAAGATCTTGTCGGGTGCGTGTACCGGATCGGTCTTGGCGTCTGCGAGGAAGTACTTGGCGTATCCGGGGAGAAGATCTCGTCGCATCCGTGGATCGGTCCTCGGGGTCGAAGAACTTGGCGTGCCAGGGTTCGATCTTCGAGTCTGTTGACGGTCTTGTCAGCGGTCCATCTTGAATTGACGGTGGGGGTCGTGGCAGCTCTTGGTGTCGGCAGGATAGGCCTTCGGTTCCAGGAAGGAGTCCTCGGTGCTCCGAGAAGAAGATCTTGACGGTGGACTCTGAGCTTCCAAAGTACCTAGGCATGTCCATCGAGGCAACACCTCCACAGCACAAGCATCACCAAAAACAACAGTGCCACTTCTTGACACTTCGCAGGAGGATTTCTTCACCAACTCAAAGTACCACCTCGTCAACAACACCTCATCGTTGCAGCAACTCGCACCCTTTCGTAACGCTAAGCTACTGTGGGGGAAAACAACGAATGGAAACAGAGAGCTGGAGGGTGGCGACAGGAAGCTGCGGCCTGGTGCGGGAACATCAAGGTCGAGGCAGTGGGCCTCGCCGGAGAGCGGGGAGGGCGCGACGGCACGCGAGAAGCTGGGGCGTCGCAGGGTCGACGGGATGGCGCTGGGCACGATGTGGAAGCGAGGCGGAGCCCTCGTGCCCATAGCGGCACCGGGGCGGCAAACCCACAGAGGGGAAGGGCGGCGGCGCAGCTCGGGACCGACGAGGTGGAGGCGAGGCTCCAAGGGGAGCTCGGGATCGCAGGGGAGGTCGTCGAGGAGGGAGAGGGCGACCGCAACGGAGGAGGTCTAGGGCGGGGCGGAGGAGCTCTCCAAGGAAGGCGACAGCCGGCGGCGCCGAAGGACAACGGAGAGGCAGGCCGGAGGCGGTGCAGAGCTCGACGAGGAGAGGCCGGGAGCGGGCAGCAAGGTTGCTGTCCAGGGCGGGGTGAGCGACGCCGAGCGCGGCCGGATCTTGGAGGGTCTCTGCAGGAGGAGGCGAGGTGCGGTGCTGCTCGTGGATGCGCGCGGCTGCGGGAGAGAGAGAGGAGGAAGGGGAGGGCGGAGGTGGAGGCGGGGCGAGGGGGGTCCTGGCGGCGTGGATCGGTCCAGGGGGGCGGCGCTTGACCCGGGGTTGAGAATCCCGTGAGGGGAGCGGGAGGTGAGAAGGTGGGGCCGCACCCGCGTGGGGTGAGCGTGTCGGTCGGGGAGGGTCCGGGTGTTGACCGTGCCAGGAGAGATAGAGGTACCAGGGCAGGTAGGTGGGGTCTGGGTCGGCGGGTGTGTGCAAACAGCTGGGTGGCGGCGGCTGCTGGGGAAGTGGGGAGGGGTGAGGTGGCAGGTGGTGGTTGGGTGGAAGGAGGGATGATAGCTGAGGTGGCGAGCACCGATTGGGTGGGATGAGGTGGAGGAAGGTTGGGTAGATTAGGTTGGGGTAGGAAAAGGTCTGGGTAGGCTGGTTTTTGTACTGGGGGTGGCCGTCTGGGTCGGATCGGCCCGGTACGGCTGCCCCTAAAAATAAAATAAATATTTTAATATTTAAAACGGGTCTTTTTAAATCCATTGGTAGACGAAACAAAATAATTCGGAGACCCGGGTTTAGTAGTTTGAATAAAAGATGGGGTGTTTAGAAAACAAAACCAGACTTTTCAAAATATAGTTTTGAACAAACACATGCAAGATGACATGACGATGCTCAAATGCAAGGTGGCATGATGACATGAGCATGCGGTCATGATGATGCAATGCACAAAAACAACGCGATTTTCTAGTAGTGGTTTTTGCGGGGCGCCACAATTCGACACCACTAACAATGGATCTCGCCCTCGAGATACGCCCCATGGTACCGGGAAGAAGGGCGGCAATCTGAATCTTCTCGCATCGTGTAGATCCTCGCGACACCACTAACAAGAGGTCGTTGTCCGCGATCGTCGAGAGAACACTCCGGGAACAAAAGGTCGAAGGTAGAGGTATCAACAAATCAATCCACCTCTAACTTCGATAGAAGGAGAGAAAAGATGCGGTCTATCCCACTTCAATGTACAAGAGCGAATAGAAAGGGTAGTCGGCATGGGGGCCAATCCATCACGCACCCAAACTATTACTCCACATAATCAGTAGAAAAGCGTGCAATCATTCTCGGAATCAGACTGAAGATCTCGACAATCAAGGTTCAGGAACAAAGGAGTGATGCAGACTCTGCATCTGATCTGGCGTAGATGATGTTGTCGCGTCAGAAAGCACCGGAAGGCACAAGAAGGAACAAAGAGAAGTCCACCAGACGAAGGATTCCTCGGATAGCATGAAGACCAGATGGAGCAACACCGTTACCAAAGGAGGAAGCGAAACCCTGAAGGTACGATGGAACCCAACCACGAGAAATCCTGGACTCGAAGAGAGAGAAGAGAGCGGATTCAAAACACGCAGAGGTGAGAGGAGAGCAGCAGAGGGGTAAGGAGTAAAATCAGCCCTAATCAGAACTATCCAACCGATTTTTGCAAAAATAGTTTTTGACACTCTACTTCGGCCGTTAGCTAGGTTGTCCTACCGGCTGGACTAGTGGGGTATCGCAACTGTTGAGCTCTGATACCACTCTGTAACACCCTCAGAATCGGCCCTATGCAAGTTTCAGCGCTTCCCGCCAAAACCCGCATAGAAACGATTCAAAGGTGCCCACCAGGCACTTGCGTGCGGGTGGAAAACGAAGTAATACCATTACACAATAGTCCTCGATGGAACCCACAAAACAGATATATACAACAATGACTCAAAGAGTCAAGAATACAGATTTACAGTACAAAGATCCAGATCACCTTGAAAACAATATAGCGTCCGAGTACGGACAAGATGCAAATTGAGCTAAGAGCCCTGAAGAATAACCAATGGAGTCCATAACCCTGCCCAGGCCAAGCCGGAAGGGTAACCCTGCTAACGACTTCGATCTCAAAGCCTGCTTAAACAAAAGGGGTTCCGACAAAGGGCAAAGGAAAAAGAGAGAGCGGTCAGTACTGAGGCCAGTACACGGCGAGACTAGAATTCGGCGGTCCTCGCCAACATAGGTATGGTGGACTGAAGCGGCAGCGCGGCATGCACTAAACAACCTATAGAGACTCGATACAACTAGCGGCTATCAGAGAGGGGTAAGAAAGACCTATTCGGAACCAACCTGATACTACCACCAAACATACCCATCCTGGTGTTTCCCCCTCGTGACCAAATGAGGAAGTCAACCGAGGAACTCACACCGTTGGCAGTTTTATTCATTTCGTTATAGTTGCGGCAATTACTAGTCAAATAAAGATGGCATGAGTCATCCTGATATAATAAGCAGTGGGCAGTTTTAGTTAAACATTCCGTTGTAGTTGCAACACTTACTAGTCAGATACAATTAGCATGAGATATCCCAAACCCAGCAGTTGTTGGTACTTTTATTTAGCCATTCCGTTGCAGTGAAGCTCATTACTAGTCATATCGGATACAAGTCAAATTATAGCAGTAAACTTTAGTTATAGTTGTCTATGATCGAGAACTGTGCTCCAAGTCGTCCATAACCGTGGACACGACTTTTCGAAAAGATTTAACCCTGCAGGGGTGCACCAAAGTATCCACACACACTTCAACCCTTTTTGCCAGATCAGTTAACATACACCCATCGGTATGCCGGCGGGGCCTAAGTCATGACGTTTCCCAGACCCAAAGCAAGTACATGGGGGCCACCCCACTAAGCTACCCGCAACAAAGTTGGCCGGCTCCGGAACGGACCCAGGGTTTGCGTCAGTGGCTGTAAACGACTGAGAACCCGAAAATGTGACTGGGCTTATCGATACCGCGAAAACACTCCCCTTCCCTAAACAGTACAGGTGCATTCCTCGCACAATTTTAAATAAAGCAGTAAAGCATGGCATAAGTACATAATAGTAATAAAGCTCCAAACTACTTTGTGGCCCCCAGTTCAATACTTTGAAATCAGGTACTAATCAATGGGGGTGCCCATACACCCCACCTGTGGTTAGCGCGCTCGATCTCGGAACAGGTGTCAAGAACTCGGGGTCCTACGGGACACCAGGGAGCGGTTAAAATCCAAATATTGTCTATTACCCACCGGTGCCTCAGCATTTACCTACTTTCAATTTTAGTTATTAAACAATAATTAAAGCCATGATCATCTCCAACATTAAACATGCGGCAATACTCCAACAACTGTGGTACTTGACGACACGCAACAGCACTTGAGCAAGCGACTACGATGTGCAGGTCCAACTATCTACCAAACAACAGGTAATAGGATGTGTCCAAGGCAATATAAGGCCGCAAGGGATATCACGGGTACGGAAACTAGAGCATCGCAACACAGATAGCAATAGATCAACAGGAGGAAATAAAGACTATAAATGCAAAATAGGTAGAAGGGGAAGAGATGCTCGCCTGAAAACATTGCCGAAGGTTCATCCGAAGATCGGGTCGACACTCACATCAACTCATCGGCCTAATCCGTGAAGAAGCAAAGCACTAGAAGAAACACCGGATGGAATATTTAATACTACGGCAAAAGATCGGGCATGATGCATGTATGGTGTATGACATGGCAAGGTGCGATGCAATTAGGCAATATTAAGCGGAACCGGGGTCCCGACATTTAATTAAACGGTTCAAGTTATTTATCTACCCCGCAAATTAAATGTTGGATTAGCAAGACCAAACATGGCTTCGGTTCGCTATGCCAATTTAAATGGAGTCCGGAATAAGACAAAGATATCCCGCATATAGACTCCATATTTAATTATGAGATGAATTGGCATAATGCCCCCAAACCATAGACAAGTATGCATGCATGAACAATTTAATATGCATCAGTTGATAATGTCATATTATAAAATAATGGGGGGTCTCGAATAGGGAATCACGTTAGGGTTCGGCGAACTTGGGCTCCGAGGGGTTCGGGGTCGGTCTCAGGGTTCGACGGGAGAACGGCTCGACGAGATCGGTCTCGGACAACGGAAGTCGATCTTGTCGCATCCGAGAAGAAGAACTTGGTTGGCGTCGGGGGCACATCGGATCCGCCCTGGTTGGTGCCGATCTTGTCGTCACGAAGATCTTGTCGGGTGCGTGTACCGGATCGGTCTTGGCGTCTATGAGGAAGTACTTGGCGTATCCGGGGAGAAGATCTCGTTGCATCCGTGGATCGGTCCTCGGGGTCGAAGAACTTGGAATGCCAGGGTTCGATCTTCGGGTCTGTTGACGGTCTTGTCGGCGGTCCATCTTGACTTGACGGTGGGGGTCGTGGCAGCTCTTGGTGTCGGCAGGATAGGCCTTCGGTTCCAGGAAGGAGTCCTCGGTGCTCCGAGAAGAATATCTTGACGGTGGACTCTGAGCTGCCAAAGTACCTAGGCATGTCCACCGAGGCAACACCTCCACAGCACAAGCATCACCAAAAACAACAGTGCCACTTCTTGACACTTCGCAGGAGGATTTCTTCACCAACTCAAAGTACCACCTCGTCAACAACACCTCATCGTTGCAGCAACTCGCACCCTTTCGTAACGCTGCGCTACTGTGGGGGAAACAACGAATGGAAACAGAGAGCTGGAGGGTGGCGACAGGAAGCTGCGGCCTGGTGCAGGAACATCAAGGTCGAGGCAGTGGGCCTCGCCGGAGAGCGGGGAGGGCGCGACGGCGCGCGAGAAGCTGGGGCGTCGTAGGGTCGACGGGATGGCGCTGGGCACGATGTGGAAGCGAGGCGGAGCCCTCGTGCTCATAGTGGCACCGGGGCGGCGAGCCTACAGAGGGGAAGGGCGGCGGCGCAGCTCGGGACCGACGAGGTGGAGGCGAGGCTCCAAGGGGAGCTCGGGATCGCAGGGGAGGTCGTCGAGGAGGGAGAGGGCGACCGCAACGGAGGAGGTCTAGGGCGGGGCGGAGGAGCTCGCCAAGGAAGGCGACAGCCGGCGGCGCCGGAGGCCAACGGAGAGGCAGGCCGGAGGCGGTGTAGAGCTCGACGAGGAGAGGCCGGGAGCGGGCAACAAGGTTGCTGTCCAGGGCGGGGTGAGCGGCGCCGAGCGCGGCCGAATCTTGGAGGGTCTCTGCAGGAGGAGGCGAGGTGCGGTGCTGCTCGTGGACGCGCGCGGCTGCGGGAGAGAGAGGAGGAAGGGGAGGGCGGAGGTGTAGGCGGGGCGAGCGGGGCGAGGGGGGTCCTGGCGGCGGGGATCGGTCCAGGGGGGCGGCGCTTGACCCGGGGTTGAGAATCCCGTGAGGGGAGCGGGAGGTGAGAAGGTGGGGCCGCACCCGCGTGGGGTGAGCGTGTCGGTCGGGGAGGGTCCGGGTGTTGACCGTGCCAGGAGAGATAGAGGTACCAGGGCAGGTAGGTGGGGTCTGGGTCGGCGGGTGTGTGCAAACAGCTGGGTGGCGGCGGCTGCTAGGGAAGTGGGGAGGGGTGAGGTGGCAGGTGGTGGTTGGGTGGAAGGAGGGATGATAGCTGAGGTGGCGAGCACCGATTGGGCGGGATGAGGTGGAGGAAGGTTGGGTAGATTAGGTTGGGGTAGGAAAAGGTCTGGGTAGGCTGGTTTTTGTACTGGGGGTGGCCGACTGGGTCGGATCGGCCCGGTACGGCTGCCCCTAAAAATAAAATAAATATTTTAATATTTAAAACGGGGCTTTTGAAATCCATTGGTAGACGAAACAAAATAATCCGGAGACCCGGGTTTTGTAGTTTGAATAAAAGATGGGGTGTTTAGAAAACAAAACCAGACTTTTCAAAATATAGTTTTATGCAAACAAATGCAAGATGACATGACGATACTCAAATGCAATGAGGCATGATGACATGAGCATGCGGTCATGATGATGCAATGCACAAAAACAACGCGATTTTCTATTAGTAGTTTTTGCGGGGCGCCACACCTTGCGACTGGCTTTCCGAGTTCGGGCGAGTCGACCTCAATAACAAAACATTCAAAACCACAAACACATAACAAACGAGGTAAACCCCATAAAAGGGCGGACGCGCTCGGGGACTCGTTCAACCCTCAATCTCAAACGCAAGTCAAAGTACAAAACAACACGATATCTCATTATAGCATGTCACAATTGTCACAAAATACAAAGTATGCCCAACGGCAGAACTGCTACTAAACGCCCCAGGGCACAATGTTTTACTCCGCAGGCTTCGACGACGACTCGCTGCCATCCTTGCGGTTGCGAATGAAGGGAGTTTACGGGTTTGACAGGTACGTTGTCAGCTCACCCGCCATCGCCGCACGGAAGGGCTGCTCGATCTTGAAGTCCCGATGCTGCGGCTTGGGGTCGTTGGGTGCGACGATCGTCTCCTGATAAGGAAGGAGATCGCCCATCGCCCAGACGTGATCGGAGTATACCGCGGTGCGGTCCGTCAGCTTCAGCACCTCAGCGATCTCCACCGAGCCCGTCGACGACGGGTAGCCACTCGTCACGTCATCCAGATCGAAATCTTCCGAGAAGTGGGCGAGCCCAAGGCTCAGCGCCGTTGCCGCCCCGCGCCGGAACGCCGACCGCGTCATGAACTCGACGACTGATGGTGCCTTCTTCAAGTACCGCCACACGTCGACAAGGTCGCTGGGAATCACTTCCGTAGGCGACATCTCGATACGCCCAAATACAAGTCGCGGACAGAATACAAGTCGCGGACAGCGTGGCCGAGTCGACCAAAGTGGCCACACACTGCCGCGCGTCGAATGACTGCACCTCTTCCGCGCTATCAATAATCCGACCTGTGGACAGGAGGGGTAGTGAGTACATCAAACATTACACAATGGAAACATTACAGGCAGAGGTGGCACACATACCAATCAAAGGGCGGGAGAGCTCCGTGATGAAGTTTTGAAGAGAGGAGTAGTCGTCTTGAAGCCCAGCAACAAGGGCGTCGGAGACTTTACGGTCCTTAGCGGCGGCCGTAACAGCAGCCTTAGCTCGCCCATCCGCCGAGCTCGCCTCCTCCTTCGCATCCGCAAGCTCGCGCTCAAGGTCGGCGATCCGCTTCTCCGCCAAACTCAACGCCGATTGCACCGCCGTCAGCTCACTCGCCGGAACAAGGCTCTGGCGAACCTCTTCTGCCTTCGCAGCAATCGCTTGGAGTCCCTTGTTCGCCTCTTGAACGGCGACAAGTTCCTTCTCCGCGCGACAATTCGCAGCAAGCTGGTCGGCTGATTCATGCTGCAAACCCTGTGCAAAACTCCAACAGTTAGCAAAAACGAAATCGTATAATGCCCACTCGCTGAAATTCAGCGACTGGACACTCGGGGACTGGAGACCAAAAATCCTAAGTGCCTACCCGCTGAAATTCAGCGACTAGACACTCGGGGACTGGCGATCAAAAATCCTGAGCACCCACCCGCTGAAATTCAGCGAATGCGCACTCGGGGACTGGGCGCAAGAAATCAAAGCAAAGCACCAAAAGAATCTGACCACTGCAATTCAGTGGCCCGATCCTCGGGGATTGGACATACCTGGATGGCTGCGCCCAGCATGCCATGAAGTTGTAGTGCGTCCACGGATGTGAGAAGAGCCGGAGTGTGCCCGCGACGCTGCTCGACCTCCGTCTCGGTGATCCCAGGTGCGCGGCTCGATGGCGTGGTATCACTCGCCGTGTCCGCTCTGGCCATGAAGCGGGGGAAGGTCGCGATGGATGCGCCGGCACCAACAGATGCCGGCTCGGCCATCCCAGGCGAGGAAGCACCCTCCTTGGTCGCTGATGCCGCCCCCGCCAAAGGATCACTCGGAGCAATCACCGTATCGTCAGACACCGTGACGACTTCGTCGCTTTTGGCCTTCTTGGCACTGTCTGCGAGGGCAGCGACCTCATAAGCCTTCCTCTTCCGAGAGGGGGCCTCCTCGGCGACGACTGGCGGCACCTTGGCCACGGACGGATGGCCTATCTATTTAACCCCAGTCCTGCAAATTAAGTATATGAGCAAAGTGGTTCGACTACAAAGAAAAATAAAGCAGGTGAATAAAACTCACTTGGCGACTAGAATGAACCACAGCCCCGTGCGGATGCCAGCCGCTTCTCCAGTTCGGGGCCCAGTCGTCGACGGAGGCCCATCTCCAGGACATCGTGCGCCCAAGACATAGACGGCCTCTTTGTCGATGAGGCCGCGATAGGAGCCTCCGCAACATCTTCGGCAGGAACTCTCCTAGGAGGCGAAGCTGTCGTGGCTGGAGCGACCCCTGACCCAGAGACTGGGGCGAATGGGGGAGGAATCGAGGCCAGAGGCACCTCATTCAGGACGGCAGTGGCATCCGGTGCTGCCATCGTCTGTAGCGCTTCGTCCCTGGCCGGGCTGATGCCGTTGGAGCTACTCGCGGAACGAGCCGGAGATGCTTGTTTCGCCGGCTTCGTCTTCCTCTTCGGAGGGGCCTTCACTTCTTTCTTCTTCTTCTTTTTTGACGGAGTAGCCTCGCGACGCGAGGTGTGCTCGGGGAGCTCGTCGTCGTCATCGTCATGACGTTCGAGGCTTTTGCTCGCTTCGAGCTCACGCTGACGCTGTCCGCGAGTTTTGCGAACCAGCGGGGCCACCTCTTCCTCGGACTCGTCGTCGCCGCTCCTGTCACTCTCGACGCCACCCCTCGCAGGAGGCGATTCGCCCCCGTCCTAGACGGACGAGCTCGAATTCTCGTCGTCCGCGAGCGGAAGCCACCCTTCCACCACTTGAAATAACTGCAATAGGCATGAGACAGTATCAGTACAACCGTGACAGCATCAACTGCGATTGCGAATGATAGAAAAATGACTTACTGTCGGGGCTGGATGCTTCGCGGTGTAGGGGGCGACCCCAGCCTTCGCGTCCAGGTACGCTACCTGGGTGATCTTCTTCAACGCCGGGATGTAATCCTCGAGTTGCCACTCGGCGAGGCAGGATTTCGTCGAGTCCTCCCGGCCCGTGTACTCGTACATATAATGGTCACGGTGGGCCAGGGGAACGAGTCGCCGCCCGAGCCAGCAGTTGTACAAGTTGATGGTCTTAAGACCCTTCTTCTTCAGACCACGGATGGTTTGAAGCATCTCATCCACGACCATCTGCTGGTCCGTTGGAAGCTTGCCGACTTGGAGTCGGCGCGGTTCGGGCCGGTGGGCGGAGTATCTCGGAATTTCCACCTCGCCGTCTGGAGTCGCCTCGGTGACGTAAAACCAAGACTTCTTCCACTCGCTCGCCGCCTTGGCGGGTAGCATCAGGTCAAAAAAGGAGGCCTTCGACTTAAACTGAAACGTCAGGCCGCCTGCAGCAAGCATTGGGCCGCCTGCTTCTTCGCGACTGATCCTCCCGTGGAACAGATCTTGCCACAGGGGGAAGTAGGGCCTGCAGCCCAGGTAGCACTCGCAGAACGCCACGAAAATGGCGAGCTTCTCGATGCTGTGAGGGCCCAGGTCCGATGGCTGGATCCCGTAGAAGGCGCAGAAGCGCCGAAAGAAGAGGGATGTGGGGAATCCCAGCCCCCGTTCTAGGTGGCTGGTGAAGCATACGAATTCTCCCTCGCGCGGGTCCGGAGTCCCTCTCCGGCTGCGGGGATGCTTCGTGGGGGTCGCAGGATTTTGGATCGGCTGGATCGCGATGCGGAGGAGAACAGAGGTTTGCGCAATCGGAGGAAATGACGAGGAGATGGTTCTCCGATCGTCTACAATTCCCTTTATATAGCGGTTGTTACCCGCCAAATCAGGGAGCCGTTACTACCCGGTGATTACGCCAAAAGTTACCATTGGATTACCCCAACGGCTAGTTTTTACTGTTCTTGACGGTCCAACTTCAGCCACTCGGCTCGCCGACCCGATCACTACGACAGTGACTAAATATTTTGCCGACCCGTTCGCCGAGCTGTGACCAGAATGACTAGTTTTTTCCTTTATTCAGGAGCCCGCCACCGATTCGACTGGGTGTCCGCATTGGACCCGTATGCTCCGATTGCCAGCAACCACCCGCGTCCAATTGACGACGGCCTCGGGGACTACTGATGGGGATATTCCTACCGGGGTATACCCAGTAGGACGTTTCCGACTAGCCCATGAACTGGCGAGTGGGCCTGCAAGATGGCGACTGGATCAAGACCTGGCGTGGATCCAAGCGACTGGAAGTTGAAGGCCCAGGAGAGTAGATAGGCCCAGTCGGATTAGGTTAAACGAGTGCCGAAACCTTAACTGATTTGGTTGAGATATGTAAACCCTAGGAAGGGTGAGTCTATATAAACCTCCCTATAGGGCGTGTAAACATACGTTCCATCATCCACCCAAGCGACTCGCCGCCTAGCCGCCGAGCTCGCCCCATTGTATCTCCATCATAATACAATCTAGCAGGAGTAGGTCTTTACCCTCCGGGGGGCCGAACCTGGGTAAAACCCTGTGTCTCTGTCCTCATCTCGCACCGCAGATGGCTAGGCGCCCTTGCCCTTCGTTCTACTACTCGCTGCCGATTGCAGCATGTGCCGTGGTCATTCCCACGACAGAAACCATCATGTGTGGCAGATATAACGATATCTGAAACAATGTTTTGGTTGCAATATGATAGAGTATAATATATGTTCTCATATTGGATGAGAATTTGCAAAGGTTGGAGATGCTAGACATCCTAATCATCCAAAAGGGTTTTGGAAAGTAATGTTATACTCACGATTCACCTTTATAAGCTACATTAGCTTGATCATGAAAGTCGTCATGATAAGGATGAATAGAAGATGTATGTAAAGTGTTTACTACAATAAAAGATTACTAAAGAATTAATTTTGAAAGAATGTCGATCATTTGATGATGGTGATCTACTTCAAAGTGCAAGTCCAAAGGTATTATTATTTGAATATACACGCTTTGGACTATGTGGCATGTATATGGCGCCACTGTTGATGTTGATAGATTCTTTTAAAAAGGAAAAGGAAATGCTGAAAGAGAATCTGTAAAATATATTTGGTAGAAAAGAAAAGACTGGAAATATCCAGTTTAGGTATATAGATGATATACATGTTATGATTGTATTCTTTGCTTGTTAAACAATGTGGTTCTTGGGTATTGGATACCGAATTGGTTGGTATGAAATTTCATACAGAACGACGCAATTCATGAACCACAATGGCCTAAGTAACTAGCAAGAGAATATGTGATGATATTCATCGAAAACAAACATGCGGTTGTTTGTTTTTCTCGTTGACATCAAAGCTTGCCTTCAAGATTTGTTTTAATAATAGTTAATTAAATCAAGTATTATGAGAACAAAGTTTGTTCAAATAATTACTGTAGTCCATATAAGATGGATGATTTACAAATCTAGTAGGTGAAATCACATCCATAAAAACTGATGCTAAAATGTTGCAAAACAAATGATTGAAATATCATTTACTAAGTGACATCGCCGTTTAAATTATATTGGAAAGAAAACATGAAGAATTTCCATATTCATGGATTTTTGGAGTCTTTGATTTGATCAAGTGACGCTTGTGAGACTTTCCTCGGGATAATTAAAACTTTGTTCAAAGGCCAAAGAAGAAGGAACGACTAAAATATTGGAATTTATACATATCGATGTATGTAGTCCATTATGTGTAGTCGTAAGCGATGGATTTCAACTTCATATGCTTTCTCCGGAAATTTGAGTGAATATTCACTTAATGAGAAAGAAGTATCAAATATTTGAAAACGTTCAAAGACTTTCAAGATGAAGTGGAAAATCATTGTAACAAGAAAATAAATGATTTATGATTTTATCATAAAGGGATTTATTTGAGTTGCAAGTATAACAAGAAAATAAATGATTTATGATTTTATCATAAAGGGGTTTATTTGAGTTGCAAGTTTAGCAAAACACCTAGATTTACATCTCCCGAAACACCATAGGAATATGGAGTGTTTGAGATTTGTAATGGAACCTTGTTTGACATGGTTGGATCAAAGGTGTTATTTATAAAACTGCAATTATATTTTAAAGGATTAAAAGCTTTAGAGACTACCGCTTTTACACTAAAAAGAGCTCCATCTTGATCCGTTAAAATGACACCATGTAAGTTATGGTTTGGGGTAAAACCCAATTTGTCCTTTCTTAAATTTTGGTATGCTAAGCATAACTAAGATGTTTACAACCAAAGTCAGATGATCATGTCTTTGTGGGTTATTTCGAATAACCATTGGGTATTCCTCCATAACATTGAGGACAAAAGGGTTTGTCGCTTGAAACGTGAAGTTTCTTTAAAAAAGATTTTTTTTCACAAAAAGTTAAGTGGGAGGACAATAGAACTTTGATAAGGTTAACGAACCTTAGCTATATGTGCTGAGTTGCGCAGCGCCGGAAAATGTTCCGGAGGAAGCTACAATGCTCATGGCTCACGTGCCTCAAAGGTTGTGGTCATGGAGGTCTAAGTTCATATTGAACCAAGTAGGTCGGATAAACAATAAAATGCTGAGATTTGAGAGTAAATCATTGTTGTGTAACAATGATGAACCGACTACATGCAAAGAAGTGATGATGGGCCCTGACTCCGTCAAATGGCTTGAAGCCATAAAATCCGTGATAGTTCCATACACGATAAATCAAGTTTTTTGAACTTGGAAGACCCTCCGGAAAGGTGTAAAAACCTATCCGTCGTATTTGGATCTATAAAGAAACAGACATAGATGTTTCACATCTATGAAATAGTCGACATGTCATAAAGTATTTTACGACAATGTTCAAGGAGTTGACTATGACAAGATTTGATCTTTCATAGCGATATTTAGTTTGGACGGATTAATGTAGCAACCACTACATATAATTTTGGTATATGGTAGATGAATAAATAAAACAAAGTTCTTCTAATAGAATAGTTACCTAGGACGTGTGCATGACATGGTCCAAAGGGTTTTGTTAATTCAAAAGATGCTAAAAGGGCATGCAAACTTCAATGGTTGAAGTAAGCATCGCGGAGTTGGAATCTTCACCGTGATGAAACTATTAAAGGAGTTTTTCATCAGGAGACGATGAAGATGCTTGCATTTGCAAGATATTAAGTGGGAGCGCTGAGACATATTTCTAATACATTATGTGGAAGACATCTTATTGATTAGAAATGATGTATCTTTTATTGACAAAGGTGAAGAATTTCATTTTGATGAAAGACTTAGGCAACACCCGAATATTTAGCATGAATGTCTACTTGGATAGGCTGTGACGCTAATATGGTTATGCCAAACGTACATATCTGAGATATTGAAGGAGTTCAATATAGAAACGACGAGAAACGGTTCTTGTCGCATGGAAAATAATTGAATCAAGATTCAAGTGTGTCGACACTTGATAAGTGAAACAAGGTTTAAGTGCTTTGGCACTTGATGAGTGAAATGACAAGAATGTTTTGATCAATTATACCATGATATGTACACATCCAGATATGTCCTATGCTCTGAGTGTTATGAGCATATACCAGAATGAATCATAAAATTATCATTGGACGATATTAAGGATATTCTTATAATCTCTTGGAAGAATTAAGAATATATTCCATTTGTATAAGAGACAAATAGTTCATTGAAAAATGATACTAGTTTTGTCACAAGATACAAATTAAGTTTATCTCAATTTAAACTATGGGTGGCACAATGAAATGGAAAGAAGTTTCCATGACGGATTTGGATGAATTCCAAAGTTAAGACATTGTGACGGATACTACAACAAAAGGCTAAGTATATGACTGCTACAATAGTAGCAAAGGTGGGCATTTGTGTCAAGTAGTTTGCTATCAAACAAAGGTGTGGTTAACAATGGGCTAACACTAAAGATATATTGTACGACAATAGTATCGACATGATTTAACCCCAAGGAACTAAAGGTCTCACCAAAATACCAAATTTATACAATGCCATCTCATTGGAGAATGAGTGATGCGTGAAGATGCAAAGACATGCAAATACACACAGACCTGAAGCGTCAGATCCGTAGATTATGTTAACCACTTGCAATTGCGTATACGGAACACCAGAAAGCCATAGGTGTTCAATACACAAAGTTTCTAAAATAGATTATTGTCTCTAGTGCAAGTGGGTGACTGAAGGAAATATGCGCTAAGAGGCAATAATAAAGTTATTATTATGTATATTCCAAGTTTATGATAAATGTTTATTTTGCATGCTATAATTGTATTAATACGGAAACGTTAATACATGTGTGTTTCATAAACAAAAACGAAGTTCCTAGTTATGCCTCTCTTATAAACTAGCCCGTTGATTAACAATATGATCAAAGGTTTCCTGATCATGGACATTGGATGTTGTTAATAACGAGGTCACAACATTGTTGGAATAATGTGATGAACATTCATCTGAAGTATATCATTACGATCAAGGTCATTGTATTTATATTGCTATAACATCATACGAAGTAATCTTAGTCCTTAGACCATGAGATCATGTCAATCACTAACACCGGAAGAGTATCTTGATAACATCAAACGTCACACCGTAACAGGGTGACTATAAAGATGGGTTCAGTGCTACGAAGGTGTTATGTTGAGGCTCATGGATCAAGAGTAGAATTTGTCCATCCCGATGACAGATCGATATACTCTGGGCGCTCTCGGTAATATCAAATTAGTTAGCTTGCAAGCAAGTGATTTGATCACTAGAATGTTATATTACGGGAACGAGAAAAGAGTACATGTCGGTAACGATATCAAACTAGGTATGGATATACCGATGATCGAATCTAGGACATGTAATATATTGCGAGACAAAGGGATTGAGTTACATGCGTATAAGGTCCACACGATCACATAAGTCATCGTTGAATATGTGGGAGTCAGTACGGATCTCCAGGTCCCGCTGCTGATTATTGATCGGAGAGGGGTCTTGATCATGTCTACATTATTTGCGAACCGTAGGGTGACACACTTAAGGGATACCGACACCATCTGGAGCAAATAATATGCCAGAGAAAGAAAAAGGAAAGCGCGGGAATTTATTTCACTAGACACCGGAACTATTTTGGTTGAAATTGCTGAAACTGGTTCTGCATGTGAAATTGAAATGTTGTAAGGGATTTTATGTGAATGTTTCTTAATTAAAGTAATTAACAAAATTCTGAATAAATAAATAAAAGAGTTTTATTTAAATGAGAGCTTGCATTAAATTTGGTGGAAATTTAATGCATCTGAGTGGATTTTTGAGTGGAGGCTCTTTTCTGGGAGTGGAGGCTTTTCATTTTGAGTGGGAGCTCCACCCACATGAATGTGGAAGAGGTGGGGGAAGCCACCATGGCTGGGAGCCATGCCCCTTGGGGTGCCCCCCTCTCCCTATAAAAGGCCCCCTCTCCTCCTCTCAAAGCACAACTCCTCGTGAAGGATCTCTCTCCCCCCTTTAGAATTTCCCCATGGTCTCGGATCAGCGAGATACATGTTCCCGGTGGCTTTTTCTGGAAGGATTTGTTGCTTCTGCTGCTTCGCTGGAGCGAGGGCACGGAGGTTGTCGGGGTACCCGGATGTGGGTGCGATCACGGATGCACCACTGCTTTGCGGTGCTGGACCTGCTGGACCAGATGGACTTCATCACGATCTTGATATTGGCAAGCGTTCGACTACATCATCCATGAGTACAACCTCGTTAATGCTATTCGGTCTTCGAGGGTATGTATTCTATGGATGTTTTTCCACCCGTTGCTTGTATCTAGTAGATAGATCTTGGTACACAGTTGTTCCCATCATTAGAATTTTTTTGTTTTCTATGTTGTGAACCCTTCACACACCCCATGTGCGGGCCACCCTGGTCCGCGCCTACAGGGGGTGTGGCCACCCTGGCCCACCTCTGGCTCCGCCCCTTCGCCTATATCATACTCCCGAAACCCTAAAGTTAGCGGAGCAACCATAGAAAGATTCCGCCGCCTCTGCGGGGCGGAAACTATAGAGAGAGAAAGAGCTCTCCGGCAGACAGATTTCTGCCGGGGAAATTCCTTCCCAGAGAGGGGAGATCGTCGCCATCAACACCGTCATCAAGCTAGACTTCATCGGGATCATCATCATTGTAAGATCCCTCCCTTTATAAAGGTAAGGATCCTTGTGATTGCAAATTCTAGTACCTGGATCAATGCTAGCATCCACAGTTTAAGATGAAGTACACAGAAACAAAGGTCATTATTACATATCATTCCATAGACAACATAGTCTTTTACAAACTCCATGGCCATAGACCTAATACAAGAGTTAAAATAAAGAATAAGATAAATAAGTATTCATATTCATGTTCCACAGGCAAGCATGTTGAGTGTAGACTCATAACCCCTAATCATCATCAGAATAACCTGCAACATCACAAGTTACAACCACAGTGGGTCAATACATTGGAATAGTATTGGCAAGTGATACCTTAGTAAATTATTAGCATCTAGTTACTACATGAACTTGGCTAAGTGTAGCTTAGGATTGCTTTTCTCAAAATAGGTTTTGCCTATTAGTTGAAATCACTAAGTTTTTCTTTGACAAAAACTTTCCCAAGGAATCACCAATAGAAATTGGTGAGCCTTCACCCTTGTTCAACCACAAGTTTTAACTTTGAAATTGGGATGAGGAGATTCTTGATAGCTTCCATGTCTTGATTCTCAAGTTGTCCAATACCAGGGACATGGCTAAGTACTTAGATTCTTCCATCTGTAGAGGTTGTGCACTTTCCCCACAAGACTTGATTTTCACCAAGACATGACCTTTCAGAAGCCTCCCCTTAGACCAAATGGACGCGTTCCAACCTATCATCCCACTACCACCAACTATCCAAATGGCTAAGTTATTGCAACCTATATGATCCAGGCAGAGCCCATAATGCCATGTGGCTGCACTAGAAGCTTCTTAACATTTGGCATCTCAAATCCCTTTGTTCCTAGGTGGATTTCCACAAGTGAGATACACAAGGTAAACCGTAGAAATGGGCTTTGTGTAACCACTCAACACAAACCATTCTTTCCATTCCACCCAGGTGTTTCATTCACTTAGTTGTTTTATTAAGCAAAACTTAAGTCCAAAGACTTAGAAATATTTCTCATAGCATGAATATATAACCACCCTTGGTTGCTACTATCTAGGCTAAGCATGGCAATGGTAAGCATCTTAACTTAGAGAAATTTCTAACAATTCTACAACTACTAGGATTTCCCAAGCATAACATATGGATACTTATCCAAAATATTCATGCAAGTCCTATACAAAATATTTCTAGTGCATAGTTGAAAAATATGGGAATAAAATCATGAAGCACCACTTTCCTTGGTAGTTTGGGGAGTAGTAACAATCTTCACAATCACAATCACTATTTGCACCAAAACTATATGAATGCATGCAAATGCCATGTGATGATTTTCTACACCAAACAAGACAAGTATACAGTACTGAATCCTAAACAAGTCCAAAACACACCAAATAAACTTTATTTGATCAACAAATCATTTTTCAAATAATTACTATACACAAATTATGCCTACAAATGTTTATATAAAAACAACCATTTTTACAGAGGCAAAACATTAAACACATTGCATAAATAGCTATGATTTTCTCTCCTGATTCCAATGATATAAAATTTGCAAAATTTTAACGTGTGGATCAACAGTTATGAATTTTGGAAGTTTGAAACACAATTAGATCTAAATTCTGTTTTTAAAACAAAGAACCAGCCACGCGGCGCTCCCTGATTGGCTGATACCATTTCGCGCCGGATCACACTCACGGGCTGTTAGATCTAACTTAACACGCACGACCCAGATCTACTCGTACCGCTTCGCTATAGGTCAATTTCTAATCACTGGATCTAGATCCTATGGCCACGGATCAAACGACCACAGACGGGCGGCACTAGCAGCGGCGATGCGGCGGCGCGGCTCTGTCAGAGATGTTGTCGGCGCGCGCGGGGAGGAGTGGAGGTGGTTACCGTGTTCGCGGGACTGCAGTGAAGCTCAAGGTGGTCGTGGGAGGAACAGGGACGCTCGGATTTGGCTGCTATTGCTCGTCGGAGTGGAGCCTGTCGTCGGGCAAGCTCTGGCGTCGTCGGGGGCGAGGTTCTGGTGCGTGCTAAGACAAACCAGAGACGCTGTTAGATGCGCACAAGCCTAGCGAACAAGTGAGTATCCAGAAGAGAGGAAGGGGTGGTCGGGAACTAACAGGAGGGGTCGCCGGAGTTGCGCTAAGCTTCGGTTGCTTCTAGAGGTGGACGATGACGACACTCTAGGATGATACAGAGAAAAAGGAAGGCATGAGAAGATGCGCAAGGACACGCTGTGTTGGGGATATGCTATATGGGTATCCTTATAGCATGTCTCTTATCCGACTAACCCGGGTGTCCCATAGTTGGTAGCATGGCCTATGGCCTGCTGGGCAGACCAGTTAGGTGCATCCAGAAGGGAGGCCCATGCTGGATAAAGGAAGGCTACGGTGGAGTCACCAGCGTACCCGGAGCCTTGGAGTGCAAGATACACAAGACTAGTAATAGACGGTGTAGGACTCTGTAACCTGTCCGGCTAGGACTTTTCCCTGTAACCCTAGGACCTGGCGACTATATAAGTCGGGCCTATGGGAGACTTTAGGGCACAACCTAGTATCGATTCATACAACCTCGCACAGCGAACCTATCTTTGTAACTCGGCGTATTGCCCTTATAGTGATTTATAGCAGGAGTAGGATTCCACCACCGTTGTGGGATCTGAACCGGGGTAAGCTGTGTTACCTCGTACCCGTCAACCGTCCGCCTTACCCCACGTCTCTAAACACGCACTGTGAGGACCCCTCCATGGCGTACTCGTCGGCAATACCACGACAGTTGGCGCCCACCATGGGGCAAGAGGCGCTTCAGGCTCTTCAGCGGGCGAGGACCAAGATATTCACGGGAATCGGCGAAACCATAGCCATCGGCCGTGTTCTCTTCTCCGGCAACGTTCCGATCGTCCCTCCCGATGAGTTCTGGATCCTGGCGAAGACGAACCCTACGAGGTGTTCGATCGTTCCTATAGGAGACATCCACCTCTTCATCGGCGAAACCGACTCGGGCACTAGTTCCCTGGGAGTCGGAGGAGCATCAAGACCCGCACGGACCGCCTACAGGCAGGATACGTTCGCGGAAGGATCGATGTCGGATCTCTCCTCGGAGTTTGCCGGCAAAGATCGGAAAAATTCAAGGCCCACCCAAACCGCCCCTGTGCAGGATATAAAGGTGGAAGATCACTGGAAATCCGCCGGCTTAGTCCGTGCGTCTGGACAGCAGAGATCCAATTTCATCAGCGTGGTTACCATCTTCGACCTGGCGCGCTGCGTTCAGAGAGAGGGAGAAAACCCCCGCGATTACCTGGCCAGGTGGCTCCGTATACGAGCTGACCTGGCCCACTACCCCGATGATAACGCTCTGTATCACTTCGTGGAAGGACTGGACCGTGGCACGCTTCTCCGACATTCTTTAAGACGGCAGCAGGCAATAGGACACCTTACCCTCGAAGAGATGGTGAGCACCGTCAACAACTATGCGGAGGCCGAAGAGGCAGCTCAGACAGCGCTCGCGCTCATTGACGGAGCCCCTCCGATCCAGCCACCGCCACCACCGCCTCCAGCCGCCATCGTCACAGCAGCACCACCACCTCCAGTCATCGTCGAGCCCGTTGCACCTCCACCGCCCGTCATCGAGGAAGTCCTGGCACCCTCCGACTCTGTCATTGACGCGCTTTATGCTGATTTCAGTGCAGATTCAGAGGAGATAGACTTCAGTCCAGAAGAGCTAGACTCCGCTATGCAGGAGATGGATTAGGAGTACTCGCGCGACGAGCAGGCCAACAACGACGTCACGTCCCGAGGGGTGTTCGTCACCATTGGGACGGCGATGGACGAAGATCAACCTGGACAAGCTCCGCCTACGGTGCTGGAAAAGGGGAAAGGGCCACTTATTGCTGCAGACGATGATCGCGCAAAAGTCATGCCTCCTCCAGCATCAGCAGGAACTCGGCACCGGCCCGAGTAACAACAACACCGCACACTTGCCGCCTCCAGCATCTATGTCTGCAGCAGCCCAAGTTACTCCAGCTGACAGAGTGATGTACGGCAATCTCCTCGTCGAGTCACTGACCGTTGCCCATATCTGGAACGTGACCCAGCTTAATGAGAAACACCAGCAGCTGCTGGAGGAGGCGCAAGCCATCGCGAAGCAGGGCGCTAAGCTAGATCGAGATCTGGTCAACACGCAGAAGTCCATAGAAAAATCTAGAGCAATGGAGGCCGAGTACAAGACTCTGCTACAGCAGCAGAAGGCTAAGAAAGCTCCGGCTCGCGTCATCAACGATCCTGGTGTACGACACAACCTAGGATGGGCTCCCTCGAAGCCGGCACAAGCCAAGCCATACATTGACAGTGAATGCAAGCAGGTGATGCCCACCCCACTCCTTAACCTCGCCGTCTCCAAGACCCTTATGGAGCAGGATAGATCGCCTGAGGCAGTGGAACAGGTCTACGACCTAGTGGCCAAGGCGGTGAAGCGGCAGGAAAAGGCCACCTCCCAGAGGCTTGAGTCTAACCCAACGCTCTGCCAGTCTAGCCAGTACAAACCGCCAAGGGACAGATCTCCTCTTGATGTCGGGTCCCAGACGGGTTCCTCAGAACAAAGACGGAGGGATGCACGCAACTAGAAGGATGCTATCCCAATATCCTCCAACCACGGATAAAAGGCCCAACCTCGTCGCCCATCGCCACCGCCCCAGTCTCCTCGACATCACGAAGATTACAACGCTCACCATCGTACGGATATGCCCCCACCAAAGCAGTGTGGCATCATCATCCGCGACAACACGGAGAAGACCCGTCATGACGGAAAGCGCAACGAAGGACATAAGAGCAGGTCGCGCCATGACCCTCCGCGTCCGACAATCAACAGTGACAGACGTGAGGCGTCGCAGGAGGGTAACAGCAAGAAGGCTAACCCACCGCCACCTCCGCCTCCGTCACCACCAAGCAGTCACCATGGCGGAGGAGGCCCACGTCGTTCACGCAGCCCATCCCCTGTTGACAAGAAGACGAAGAACCCGGAGCCATACGATGCACGTTCGCGGATCGATAAGATCCACGAGGCCCGGGAAGGACCATACCTAGGACCACATTGCTTTGGACCTGCAATACGGTCCGCAACTTACCCCAAAGGCTTCCGGATTGACAAGACCATCAAGCCCTATGACGACACCGCCAAGCCAGCCACATGGTTGCAGGACTACGGTAACGTGGTGGAGATTGCCGGAGGCAACCCCAATGTCTCCGTCAAGTACCTCCCATTAATGTTGGCGGGTACGGCCCATCAATGGATTGACGACTTGCCAGAGAAATCTATCTACAACTGGTTGGACATGCAAGAAGCGTTCACCAAGAACTTTGAGGGTACATACAAGCGTCCCTGCACTGTGGGCGATCTACAGCGGTGCGTGCAAGAGAAAGACGAGACATCTCGCGCCTACCTCTCCCGCTGGCTGGACATGAAGAATTCCTGCGCAGGAGTGCACGCTCAAACCGCCATGGCCGCCTTCATCGATGGGGTGGAAAGGGGCACATTGCTCCGAGATAAGCTGAAGCGCTTACATGAAAATCACCAGCTTGACTTGAACCAGATGATTCAGTTGGCCAGTGAGTTCGCAGCTACCGACGACGATGCTCGTGGCTCCTTGCCGGCAATGGCCGTTCCAACTCAAGCTCGGAGGAACAGCAGTACAAAGCGGAAAACCGCTCCAGAAGAAAAGCAATCTACCGACATGGTCGCTATGACTTTTGCAGGACGAGGAAAGGGCGGACAACGTGGCCGAGGAAGGGGAGTTGGTCGTGGGCAGCAACAAGGAAGTGAAACCACCTCGGCGCCGCTCCGCGTTCCCCAAACCTACGAGGAGTACCGTGATATGCCATGCCTCGTACACCTCGACGTCAACGGCAAAGCCACCCATACCAATCGACACTTCAAGTTCGTTAACGACCTCAAGGAAGACCCGTAGTCCGGCTACAAGTGAATCGGAAGAACAGACCGCGCGGCAAGGGCAAGGGGAAGAAGAAGGAGGAGGAGTCCAAGGATACAAGTGACATGGACGAGGACGTTTAACCCAAGCACGCCACCAAGAGCGACGACAAAGGCAAGAACCCCTTCGCGAAGAAGGCCCCAATTTACCACACTTTCCTTGGCACCCCTACCGTCCGACAACAGAAGACCTCTCTGAGGATCCTGATGGCTACTCTCCCCCCGCCCCTAGTACCTGTGCTGGTCGGAGGTTCCAATAACTTGGGACATGACGGACCACCCAGACCTTATACCCACGGAGAACTAGTATGCCATGGTCATCAACCCCTTGATTGACGGCGTGGAGTTCACCAAGTGTATGGTGGACAGTGGAAGCAACATCAACATCATGTACCTGGATACACTGCAAAAGATGAACTTGACGGAGGCAAACCTAAGACGGACCAACACCATCTTCCATGGCGTAGTGCCTGGTCGGGAGGCTCAGTCCCTTGGGCGCATTACACTTCAGGTTGCCTTTGGCGATGTTAATAATTATCGCCAAGAGCGCATGACCTTCGAGGTGGTCCCTTTCAAGAGCGTGTACCACGTCATATTCGGCCGCGAAATATTCCACACGTTCATGGCCAAGCCATGCTTCGTCTACAACAAGCTCAAGATACCCGGACCAAACGACATCATCAACGTATCCGGAAGCTTTACCAAGGCAAGGGACTGCAAGATCAATGAAGCAGCCGTTGCAGAAGCTGTCCTCTACAGCGAAGAATTCAAAGAGATCCAGAGCAAGGTCAATGACTCAGAGATGCCCGCATCGCAGAAGCAGATCTCCGACTCTGCTCCTGTGTTCAAGGCCACCATCGAGACCAAGCCGGTGGAACTTGTGGTAGGCGATGCCTCCAAGGTCACCGCCATTGGAACGAACCTGGAACCCAAATAGGAAAGCGCGCTCGTCGAGTTCCTCCGTGAGAATAGGGACATCTTTGCCTGGCAACCTGCCGACATGAAAGGTGTACCTAGGGAACTTGCCGAGCATAGATTAAACATTGATCCAAAATCCAAACCAGTGAAACAACCTCTACGACGCTTTGGAGATGAGAAGAGACGCGCCATTGGCAAAGTGATAGCTAGGTTACTTAAGGCTAGATTTATCCGACAAGTCCTTCACACCCATTGGGTGGCTAATCCTGTACTTGTCCCCAAAAAGGGAACCAATGAATTAAGAATGTGCGTTGATTACACCGGCTTGAACAAAGCATGTCCCAAAGATCCGTTTGCTTTGCCTCGCATTGACCAAGTCATTGACTCGACGGCTGGCTCGGAACTTTTGTGTTTTCTTGATGCATACTCAGGATACCACCTGATCAAGATGAGGAAGTCGGACCAATTGGCCACTTCGTTCACTACCCCATACGACATGTTTTGCTATGTCACAATGCCCTTTGGGCTGAAAAACGCAGGTGCTACCTACCAGCGGACAATGCAACGTTGCCTTCACGACCAAATTGGTCGGAACGTTCACGCCTACGTGGACGATATCGCGGTGATGTCTAAAAAGTCAAACGACTTAATCTCCGACTTAAAAGAAACCTTCAGTAATCTCTGGAAATACAACATGATGCTTAACCCTAAGAAGTGTGTCTTCGGGGTTCCAGCCGGCAAATTGTTGGGCTTCATCGTTTCCCAACGTGGAATCGAGGTCAACCCGGAGAAAATCAAGGCCATCTTAAACATAAATCTTCCAACATGCCTAAAGGACATTCAACGACTAACATGGTGTGTTGCAGCAATTAGTCGGTTCATCAGCCGACTTGGAGAGAAGGCTCTGCCGCTGTACAAGTTACTGAAGAAGGCGGACAAATTCACATGGACGGACGAGGCAGATGCAACATTGAAGCAGCTCAAGGAGATTCTTTCCTCAGCGCCCATCCTTGCAGCACCCGAACTTGGAGAGCCCCTGTTAATTTACATGTCTGCAACTAACAGGGTTATCAGCATCGTCGTCGTGGTAGAGCGGAAGGAACCAGGCTATGAGCACGGAGTTCAACGACCAGTTTACTATGTAAGCGAGGTCTGACGGAGTCTAAGCAGCGTTACCCGCACTACCAAAATATAGCTTATGGAGTATTCCTTGCTTCTCGAAAGCTGAGGCATTACTTTCAGGAGCACCCAATCACAGTGGTGAGCAAGACTCCACTGTACGACATCATCAATAACAGCGACGCTACAGGAAGGGTCGTGAAGTGGGGCATTGAACTTGCCGCCTTCGAGATCACCAATAAGAGACGTGGCGCTATCAAATCACAAGCCTTGGCGGATTTTGTTGCAGATTGGACGGAGATGCCAGACGCTACTCCGTTGCCAGAACCAGAGTACTGGGTGATGCACTTTGACAGATCAAAGTTGCTCAATGGCTCGGGGGCTGGTGTATTGCTACAATCAACAACAGGAGACAAGCTACACTACGTTCTGCAGATCCACCTCGAGGCTACAAACAACATGGCGGAGTATGAAGCACTCATTCACGGACTACGTGTAGCCAAGGATATTGGCATCAAGCGCATAGTTTGCTGTGGAGATTCCGACTTGGTTGCCCAGCAGGTGGCTGGCACCTGGAACGTGCGGAACCCTATGATGGCGGCATATCGAGACAAAGTGGACGAGATAGCCAAGAGCTTCTTGGGCTACGAAGTTAAGTATGTGCCTAGGGAACAAAACGAGGAGGCTGATCTGCTGTCTAAGCTAGGATTCCGCCAGGAGTTTTCCTAGAGCACCTGCGCACACCATCCGTGAAGAGAGCCGACATCGACAATCCGGATAGAGCTGACTCTTTTGTCAACATGGTGACTAAGGTCCCTCCGGCTAGGACAAAACCGTTCATGGAATAGCTCGAACATGGAACTTTGCCCGACGACGAAGCCAAAAGACGGCAAATAGTATGACGAGCAAAGAGTTATACCATAATCAATGGGCAACTCTACAAAAGGAGCACTACTGGTGTATACCTAAAGTGTGTTTCCTAGCTAGAAGGTATGGAAATCCTACGCGAAATCCATCTCGGAGATTGCGGGCACCACGCCGCTCCTTGATCGTTGGTCGCGAAAGACTTTAATGGCTGACCGCGAAGGCGGATGCCGACAAGCTGGTTGAGACATGCATGGGATGTCAGTATTATGCCCGACAACCACATGTTCCTGCTGAAGAACTGCGAACAATACCAATAACTTGGCCATTTGCGGTCTGGGGGCTAGACATGGTGGGACCGTTACAGACGGCACCTTGTGGGTTTACGCATCTGCTCGTAGCAGTTGATAAATTCACTAAATGGATAGAAGCTAAACCCATTAGAAAGCTTGATGGGGCAACTGCCCTTAGGTTCATCCGAGATCTAGTGGTGAGATTTGGTCTCCCACATAGCATTATCACCGACAATGGAAGCAATTTATCACTCGGAGAAGTGGAGGCATATTGCTGGGAGAAAGGAATTCGACTTGATCTTGCATCTGTGGCACACCCACAATCCAATGGACAGGTCAAGCGAGCCAATGGATTAATTCTGCAGGGAATCAAGCCACGTCTTGAGGCACCGCTACATAGAGCAGCTGGATCCTGGGCGGAAGAATTGCCATCAACTGGCTACACCCCTTACTTCATGGTATATGGAGCAGAAGCCATCCTACCTTCCGACATACTTCACGATGCACCAAGAGTCGCCGCCTACGACAAAGATGACGCTGAAGAATCCAGACGCTTAGATGTGGACCTTCTCGAGGAGGTGCGCGTTTTGGCATGCCAAAGATCCGCCATCTACCAGCAGAAGCTATGTAGCTACCATAGTCGCCGCGTTCGGCATCGCTCATTTAAAGAGGGGGATTTGGTGCTCCTACTTAAGCAGAAGAAGTCACACAAATTATCCCCGCCATGGGAAGGACCGTTCATCATAAGCAAGGCGCTGCTCAATGGGTCTTACTACCTTGTTGACAATCGTGAACTAAAGGATAGACCCAACGAGGATCATAAGCGTAAGCGACGTGACCCGGATGATGACTACACGGAGCTTGATCGGCCATGGAACATAGCACAGCTATGTCCTTTTTACACTTGGCATTTTTTATCTAATTGTGTACCTCTTATATGATCAATGAAATAAAGCTCTTTGGTTCACTCATATTTCTGAGTCCTTTACCTCCTTTAGTGTTCATTTTTAGATCATGTAAAACCTTTATGCACAAGATTTGCGTTTGCACTTGTGAAAATTCCGCCTACGGGCGTTAGCTTAAGATTTCTGGTCTACACGTTCTTTGTCGTTTTTATGTGGATTCTAGAGTAGTGACTTTTGGCACTTATTGTCGGCGATTTTGTGCTCAGGTTATTGACGGTTCCATTGGGCATCCTCACCTAAGCGCATGGTTCCGACAACGAGTCTTCCAACTCACGAAAAGTCAAGCATAAGAACCAAAGTAATGGATAAGCCAGCACTTGCTTAAAAATATATACATGCTGGGAACTAAGTTCTTAAGTAGCAGGAAATAACAACCATTGTTTTCCGCCTTAAGTTACATCATCAAGTTTTTTCCGCGCATATACCAAAGGCAAAACAAATATTACATAGTGTTTTTCACTCTTTGGGCGCAGGAGACTTGGAAGCAGCATCGTCCCCAGCCGGAGAATCACCCTCAATGTCGGCGCTATGATGAGACTCGGAGGAATGTTAGTTGACGCTGTCGATGGTGTTCATGGGCACGAATACGTCGATGTCCACCAACTCGGCAACTCTGGTGTCATATCTCGCGAGTGATGACAAGATGGCCTCGTGATCAATCTCTTTGCCGTCATCATCAATGTCGGGGATGCCAGAGGTCACCGTGTCGATGTCGGCATCTTTTTAGTGTGCCTTCACCATTGAGAGCGCCATCCTCGCGCCAGCCCGTGCACATGAAGCTTTCTAGCTTGTAACATGGCAGGGGCTCGGTGCAGAATCTCCAAGTACTTTGTCACGGAGTCCAAGGCCTTGCTGTATATCTGGAGGGGCTTGGTAATCTCCTTGGCTTGGGTGATGGCGGTGTTGATGAAGTTGCCGGCAAGAACCATGCATTCCTTGTCCGAAGGAGGCAAGCGGGTTAAACCCATATGAGCTGAAAATTCCGACAATGAGCGCATGAGTTCAATAAACTCTAAGTATCCAGACTATAGAAATACAAGGTGGAGGAAACTTACTGAAGATGCTGGCCTTGGCTTGCCAGAGGGTGTCCGCCAAGGATTCCTTCTCTTCTTGGAGGAGCTTAAACGCCTCGCTGTGGCGTTGGTTTTGCTCATCAGCAGCTTGCTTCTGATCTTTAAAGATTGCAAGCTCCTCCTTCAAGCGATTGATTTCCGCGGAGGAGGAATCCTGCAGGGCTTTCATGGAATCCTCGTGCATCTTCAGCATCTCTTCCCTCTCCTTCTTAAGGATTCTGTTCTCGCTGTCCAGCTGCTGGATATGCTTGGACTGCTCAACAATATCCTTGGCCTTGGTGACATGTTCTGAAAAGTCGGAGAAAACAAAGTACACAGTGAGTACTCGAAGAATGAAGTCATAAAACCAAGACGGAATGCGCAAAAAAGAAAACAGACTCTTGTTTTTGATGATTTGTTCCTTCAAGATGGCAGTTTTACCCTTTTCGGCTTCAAGATCTGCGTGCATCTTCTGTTACTTGTCGTTGGCTATGCCCCTCCGAGCATTCTCGTTATGTGGAACAAAGGAAAAAGTTAAACTGTTGTTTAGTCTGCTTGGAGAACCTAGTCGGAAACTTTCCATCTAGGCGCTCAGGGGCTACAGCGAAAGTTTTTCAACTTAGCAATATGCTTAGCTTTTCTTTAAGCATCTAGTCGGAGCTACTTCAGTTCTCGATTAGAAGCTTGGGGGCTACAGTGTAAAGTTTTAACTCGGAAAATGCTTAGCTTTTTTTAAGCATCTAGTCAGAACTAATTCAGTTACAACTAGAGGCTCGGGGGCTACAGTGTTGAGAATTATAAACACTGCATATGCTACTCTTAAAGCATCTAGTTGGAATAGTTTCTTCCATCTAAATGCTTGGGGGCTACAGTGAGAGTTCTTTCTAACTTAGTCACTCTTAGATCATATAGATGCAAAACCTATGGTTTTCCGTCTACATCCTCGGGGGCTACAGTGGGATACTCATATGAAATGCAAAAGGCAAAGTAAAACTTACAAGTGCAATAATCTTGAGGTTTGTAGCACTCTCGGCCAGCAGCTTTCCAAAGGAAATGCTATTTCCCCACAAGATATCTGCTTGTCGGAGAAGCTTCTCAATACCACACGTCGGAGATGACGACACTCCTCCAGGAACCAGAGTTGTGTTACTCGGCATGAGCGGCGGGTAAACTATCTTTGGGAACTTGAAGGGCTTCTAGGGAGCGGGGGCGCCGCCTTCGGCAGAGGTACCAGCTCCCACTGCCGCCTTGCCGCTACCAATGGCATCCTTAGCCGGAGCTTCAGCCATTTGTAGAGCAGCGCTCTCCTGTGTCGCCTGCTCACCGACAACAACGAGTTCGGTAGAAGCACCAGAATACACTTCCATGGCGGAAGGGACTGGAGCCTCCTGGGCTTGAGAGCTTGTCGGGGCAGAGGAAGGCTTGATGGCAGGAATAGCAGGGGCGATGGCGGGGGAGAAGTCGCAATGTAGCATATCCTTGATATTTCTAGAAGCCCCCAAAGTCTTGGAGGTCTTCTTGAGACTGGTCGTGGCTTTCTTCCTGAAATGTGCAAAGTGCATAAGTACAGGAACAACACAGATAAATAAGACAATGTCGGAGAATGAGAAGCTTACACTAGGGGGGGTGCTTTGGCAAAAATCCCGGTGGCTTTTCTCTTTTCCCCCTCTAGGGCGGCGGTAGTATTTTTGGAGGCTCCACCCTCCGTCTTCTTCTTCTTGCCTCTGTCGGCAGCGTCAGAGGTGGAGCTCTTCCGCTTTCACGCTAACGGGACATCGCCATCGGACACGACCGTGACTTCCTTCATCTTTGAATCGTAGATTTGGGCAGCCAGGTTGTCCTCATCTAGATCGCTAAGCTGTTAAGTTATAAATCACCGTGTTAGATGGGATGGTAATGGCAAGACGGAGAAACTGGAGCATATGTTGCACACGGGAAATACATATCTACCTTTGGGCACTTGCCGTCTACGAACATGTCATAGGTGATGGTGAAGCCATGCTTCTTATCCTTCACCTTGATGATGTCCTTTAGGCGGAGCTTGACGGAGTCGCTCGAGAAGTTATCCAAGGATATCCAGAGGGTATCCCTTCGCTCGAGAAGTGCATAAACATCACGCGGTGTTGCAGAGGTTGGATTCGCCTGATGAACCAGCACATGGCCAGGTCCAAGACGGTCAAACCTGTCTCTATGAACCATTCGTTCCGCCTTATTGCACGAGAAGCGTCGAGGTCGGAGGGAAGGGAGGCATGGGATCTCCATGTGGAAACTTCAGCGGTGGCTCCATCCGCGAAGTCCGGGTACGTTACTTCTCGGCCTGCCAAAGGAATGTTGGGTCCGTAGAAGTACGTCCGCTGCCAGTTTTTGCAGGACTCGTGGCCGACGATGTCGGGGAACCGCCGGCTAGGTCGAATCTTGAAGCTTATGGTGCCGCAGTTCCTAAGCTCCTCCCTACTGTGTCCGGCTTCACGTTTGACGGTGAAGAAGTACACGAACAAATCTAACCTAGGCCTCATCCCTAGGTAACCCTCACAAAGTGCCGCGAAGTTGCTAAGAACTAAGATGCTATTGGGGAGAGGTTATGGGGTTGGACCTTGTAGTGATTCAAGACGGAAAGAAAGAAGTGGGAGGTGGGCAGGGAAACGCCGTGTACCAGCTGAGCCTTGAGGTAGACCTTTTCTCCGGCTTGGGGAGAAGGTGTCACCTCGCCGGCCGACGCCGCCTGCCAGGCGAGCCCCTCCGTCGCAGGGAGGTAGCCTTCGGCGACCATCTCTTGGATGTCGCGGTCGGTGATGTCCGAGCCGCGCCAGTCGCCCTTGTGCAAGTCTGGCTCTTCTTCCAGAGGCTCTAGCACCTCCAGATTATGGTCGCCGCTGGTGGTTTCGATCACCGCCGATGCGGGGATGACCAGACCCTCTGGGGGCACGACGACAGAGCTCGCCGGCTTCGCCGTGGCTTCTCTCGACGCTGCCATCGATGGGGAGGAGCTGCTGCTGGCCATGGAGTGCTGGAAGGATGCGACTGACACAGAGGGAGGCTAGGGTTTTCAAGGTTTCTCGCGGAGAGCTCGAGGAGGCGTGCGGCTGGAGGAAGAAGACGATGACGCGAGAGGAATGAGGTAAAAAGTGGAAAGTGTCCCACAGTTACTATTTATCATGCTCTGCATCAAGATTCGTGCAGCTGATCGGATGGTTGCCGCGTAGACGACGTGTTCGTGAGCGTGCGCGGTAATTTCGCCACGTCTCCAACCGCCGCCGCCAACGGTTCGTATCGCTCGCGCGGGAAAATCGGATATGATTGCGTTCTCTGCATGTGTGAGTTACGAGGCGTCACTGACCTAAGCCTACGTCGTCCTAGATGACACAGGTAGATGAGCCGTCGCATCGAAGATTCCGGCATGGACGGATTTAATCTGACTACCGAAGAGTACGATGGAAGATTCAACATTTCTCCGGCTTACCATTTGAAGATGGAGAAAACATTGCAGGGTTCTTTGGGAGGACTACAAGATATTGCTTGACGATTTGCCGACATCCATCTAGACGGAGCATTCAACGTGAAGAGGCAAGACGGCGCAAGATCTCGGAGTTCTCCGGGGGCTACTGTTGGGGATATGCTATATGGGTATCCTTATAGCATGTCTCTTATCCGACTAACCCGGGTGGCCCATAGTTGGTAGCATGGCCTATGGCCTGCTGGGCGGCCCAGTTAGGTGGATCCAGAAGGGAGGCCCATGCCGAATAAAGGAAGGCTATGGTGGAGTCACCAGCGTACCCGGAGCCTTGGAGTGCAAGATACACAAGACTAGTAATAGACGGTGTAGGACTCTATAACCTGTCCGGCTAGGACTTTTCCCTGTAACCCTAGGACCTGGCGACTATATAAGTCGGGCCTATGGGAGCCTTTAGGGAACAACCTAGTATCGATTCATATAACCTCGCACAGCGAACCTATCTCTGTAACTTGGCGTATTGCCCTTATAGTGATTTATAGCAGGAGTAGGATTCCACCACCGTTGTGGGATCTAAACCTGGGTAAGCTGTGTTACCTCGTACCTGTCAACCGTCCGCCTTACCCCACGTCTCTAAACACGCACTGTGAGGACCCCTCCATGGCGTACTCGTTGGCAATACCATGACACGCTGATCACGCTCGTATGAATCAGAGACAGGGGGCGAACGATGCTTACAGGAATCGCACGCCGGAGTGGCTCGGTACTGCGGCGGTGCAAGCGAGAGTGTGGGTAGCCTGGTGGCGGAGAGGGGGAGCTGAGTGAGGGAAATGGTCGCAGAAGTATGGGGGTTATGTAGGCGGAGTAGGGGCGAGAATCTCACGAGCAATCAACGCCAATTAAGCGTATTTGCGTCGGGGAGGAAACGGCCGTGGCGGCGCCGGTCGCAGACGTGATTTGGGGACGACGAGGTGACGTGGCTGCGGGGCCCAGTGGTCAGCGAGGGGGGTGTGCGCGAGCACGGTGAGGGAAGGCAGAGAGAGGTGGCCCGGTGGACTGCTTTGCTTGCTGGGCCGAAAACGTGGCGCCAGGCCCAGTACATATTTCTAAACTCTTTTATTTTTCTAATTTGATTTTCAGGAATCATTTTCAAATGAAATCAAAAGCATTTGAATTCCAATTTTTTTCTGGATTTTTGTAAAGTGTAACCTTCATACTTTTGGGCATAAAACCATGTTGTCTCTCTGTACTTGTTTGGTCCTTTTTGAAAAATCAAAATAAACTGTGCCTTAACACATGATTTGAATAGGTTTTGAAAATGGTTTAAAACCATATTTGTTTTGTAAATTTTTGTCCAAGTCTTGGCACACAACCCAAACCAACTTAAGAGCAAACTAGACTTGGTTTAAAACAAATATTCTATCACTTGAGAGTGGCATTAGATCAATGCTTGCTCACATAAAATAATAGTACCCAGTGCTTCTGTTTTCTTGAAATGAGTTTGAAATTGATCCCTAAATGATATGCATGCATGAATGATATGAAATATTTGAAAACATGATTTTAGGGATGTTACAATCATCATCCACACCATCATCTCCACCAGAACCATCATCACCACTCCATCCCGATGTAACAATTGTGTTGAATCTTGCATAGTTCTTAGGGGAAACTTTCCCGGTGTTGATTACTATTATAGTTGATGCTTGTGAGTGGAACCATTGAATTATTGTTTATGTTCAGATTGTTATCCATCATCATATCATCTCTGATCTTGATCCATATGATGTCTCATGAGTAGTTTGTTTAGTTCTTGAGGACATGGGAGAAGTCATGTTGTTAGTAGTGGAATTGTGTTGAGGTATTATTCAATGGTTTAATACTTAAGTTATGGTGCTATTCTTCTAGTGGTGTCATGTGAACGTCGACTAAATGATACTTCACCATTTATGGGACTAGGGAAATGCATTGTGTATTTGGCTACTAATCGTGGGGTTGCCGGAGTGACAGAAACCTGAACTCCCATTAGGAAACCTTTGCACAAGGGAGTGTAGGATCTCAGAGTTTAAGGCCGTGGTTAGTTTTTTTATCTTAATTACTTTCTTGTATTTGCGGATGCTTGCAAGGGGTTTAATCACAAGTATGTATTAGTCCAAGTAAGGTCGGTACATTAGCACAGGTTCACCCACACAACACTTATAAAACCAAAAAAGATTAATCAACTATATGAAATGAAAGCACTTGACAGAAAGTTTGGTCCTCATAAGTATTACCACCGGCTTGTCCTTTGCTAAGAAAGTATTGGGCCACTTGCTACAATTATTTGTTGTCTTTATTTACTTGCACTTTATTTCCTTGCTTATCAAAAAACCTAATAATCCATTTGCTAAGTATTTACAGAGATTTTCTGCTCCATACCACTAGTCAACACCTTCCGCTCCTCGTTGGGATCGACACTCCTATTTATCAAAAGTATTATGATACACCCCCTATATTTGTGGGTCATCAAGTACTAAACAACAATTTTGTCCCCAACTTAGCCCATAAACATCTCCAAAAGTGGCTAAGAAATTTAGTATCACAATCAGAAACATTAGTATTTGGCACACCATGTAAACAAATAATTTCTCGAAATAATAAATCATAAATATGCACAACAACATCGGTCTTGTGACAGGGAATAAAGTGTGCCATCTTAGAAAATTGATCCACAACAACAAAAATGCTATCCCTCCCCTTCTGTGTACGAGACAATCCCAAAATAAAGTCCATTGAAATATCCTCCCAAGGGACACTAGGAATAGTAAGTGGCATATATAAACCATGTGGATTAAGGCGAGACTTAGCTTTTTGACAAGTAGTGCAACGTGCCATGAAACTATCAACATCTCAATGCATGCGTGGCCAAAAGAAGTGTGCAGTAAGAATATCTTCCGTCTTCTTTACACCAAAGTGACCCATCAATCCTCCTCCATGCGCCTCCTATAACAACAAAAGACGAACGAAACTATTTGGGATGCATAGTTTGTTAGCACATAACACAAATCTATCATTGAAGACAAATTCGTTCCAAGTTCTACCATATTTACAATTCTGCAACACATCTTTAAATTCAGCATCATGCACATATTGTTCTTTAATAGTTTCCAATCCAAATATTTTGAAGTCAAGTTGAGATAACAAAGTATAACGGCTCGACAAGCATCATCAATAAAATTATCTTTACCCTTTTTGTGTTTGATAACATAAGGAAAAGACTCAATAAATTCAACCCACTTTACATGGAAACGATTCTGTTTAGCTTGACTACGAATATGCTTCAAAAATTCATGATCAGAATGTATAACAAATTCTTTAGGCCATAAATAATGTTGCCATGTTTCTAATGTCCAAACTAGCACATATAATTCTTTATCATAAGTAGAATAGTTTAGACTAGCCCCGCTCAATTTCTCACTAAAATATGCAACAGGTTTTCCCTCTTGTAATAACACACCTCCCAAACCAATTCCACTAGCATCACATTCAAGTTCAAAAGTATTATTAAAATCAGGAAGTTTGATTAATGGAGCATATGTTAACTTATCTTTCAATATTATGAAGGCATGTTGTTGTGCATCGCCCCAAACAAAGGGCACATCCTTCTTGGTAAGTTCATTCAGCGGCGCAACAATTGATCCAAAATCTTTGACAAAGCACCTATAAAAACCGGCGAGGCCAAGAAAACACCTTACTTGTGTGATCGTCTTGGGCTGCGGCCAATTCTCAATCGCTTCAATCTTGGCTTGATCCACTTCAATTCCCTGTGATATAACAACATAGCCAAGAAATGCAACTCGATCGACGCAAAAGATGCACTTCTCAAGATTACCAAACAAACGTGCATCACGTAAAGCATTGAAAACAGCACGCAAATGTTCCAAATGATCCTCTAAAGATTTAATATAAATCAGAATATCATCGAAGTAGACTACCGCAAATCGTCCAATGAAAGCACGTAAAACTTTGTTCATTAATCTCATGAATGTGCTGGGTGCATTAGTTAAACCAAAAGGCATCACTAACCACTCATATAAAATGAACTTAGTTTCAAATGTTGTTCTCCATTCACTCCTAATTTTATACGAATCTGGTGGTAACCACTATTCAAATCAACCTTATAAAACATGGTAGAGCCACTCAATTCATCAAGAATGTCATCTAAATATGGTATAGGATGACGGTAACGAATAGTAATGTTATTGATAGCTCTACAATCAGTACACATGCGCGACGAATCATCTTTCTTAGGTACCAAAATAATAGGAACAACACAAGGGTTAAGAGACTCACGAATATGATCCTTGTCGAATAATTCCTGAATTTGGCGTTGTATATCCATTGTCTCCTCTGGATTGGTTCAATATAGTGCGCGATTGGGCGATATGGCACCAGGAATGAGATTCATTTGGTTCTCAATTCCTCTAATAGGCGGTAGTCCTGGTGGCATGTCAGGTGGGAAAACATTCGCATATTTCCGCAAAAGGTTAGAAACCACAAGTGACAAAGAGGGAGACATATCCTAAAATGAAAACAAAACCTCTTTGCAAACAATTGCATACCAAGGAGTAGTGTTCATATCTAGTTCAACAATATCAATTTTATTTGCAAGCATACATGGACTTTTCAAACGAATTTCAATAGCATGTTTAGAATCATATTTCGTGGTCTTAGGAGGCACATAAATTAGTAGCAACAATCTGATTCTCATTTTTGTTTTTATCTTCATTTTTATCTCTACTAGCTCTACCAAGATCATCTTTTATTATTTGTTTCAGGAGTCATAGGTTTGAGAACAATTTTCTTTCCATTATGCAAACGAGAATAATGATTAGTTTTACGATTATGAAAAGATTCACTATCAAATTGCCTAGGTCTACCAAGTAACACAGAACAAGCTTGCATGGGCATAACATCACAGTCAACAAAATCAGAATATGTACCAATAGTAAAATGCATGCATACCGTTCTTGTTACCTTGATCTTTTGAGAATTCTCAAACCATTGAATGTAATATGAATGGGTGCGTTGTTGTGCAGGTAGAGCAAGCTTCTCCACCATATCAAGAATAGCCAAATTATTGCAACTCCATCCATCAATGATGATCTATATAGATCTTTCTTTGACAATGCCTCTTGTTTGAAAAAAGTTGTGGCGTTGATCATGTTCAGCTTGGCTCAATTGCACACTCAACACACGTTGTGCAACTAGACTCTTTTATTGATCAGCAGTTTCACCTCACATTACCTCTGTTTATTCTTTAGAATCAGAATTATTTCCATCTCGTGCAGCAATAAGAGCCAAAGTGTCTTCATCAAAGTCACTAGCTGAATTATATTCACCATCTTCATGTACCAACATAACACGCTGTGTTGTACACATTCAGTCAATATGACCATATCCCCAACACTTAGGGCTTTGTACCTTGCATGCTTTCGTACATGTTGTGCGGTCCACGAATTATCTTGAGTTATTAAGTATATTTATGAATCTTGGGTGGCACACCATGTATGTGTGTTTCTTGCGTTGGAGCCCTTCTTGATTATATTTGGTATCCTATTTGGCTCTTGTGAGGGATTAATGGACTATCCTATTTTGGGGGAGTGTTATGCTTGGACATTCCACAATCCTAAAAATGTGTGTACATGAGGAATACCACCTAGTATTGATATTGCAATATTATATAGTCTCTACGTGGTATGTTTCTCATGAGAAATTTAAGTTATATAATGTCTATTAAGTATCTCTATTTGGATTTTTTTGCCACATGTTGAGATTTATGGTTAATCACATTATGGGGGAGTCATATGCTTAGTGCATATTACTAGCCTAGAAAATGTGAAAATTCGAGGTAGTGTCACTTAGAATTGATATCGACAATTATCTAGCTTCTATGTGACACATTTTCTCAAACAAGTTCAAATTTTCTTGAATGCCTTTATTGCTCATATTTTGGATCTTGTTTGTGAGAGTGTTTCTGTCATATCCCAAAATTCTCCAAATTTGAAACGTGAAAAATAAATAAACAAAAGAATTAATTGTTGAAATTAGGGTGAAAAGAAACTTTTTGCTTCTAAATGGAAACATCAAAACCCCACTTGAACAAAATTTTAATAATAAAACAACAAACAAATATTCAAAAGATCAAACGCAATCTCGCATCGTAAGAAATCTTGAATTTAAACACTTGGGAAAAATAAACTAAAACCCAAAACCTAATGAAAGAAAATCATTTCCAAGATCACTCCAAGACTATGGATTTAAACCATATAATTTTTTTGGCAACAAACATTTATAAATGACCAAAATGATAAACAAAAATATTATAAAACCATAGAAATTGGTTTCATTCAATTTGGAGCCATGGATAAAAACTTATGAATTTAATAAGATAAAAGAAAGTAATTCCAAGGCTAATAAAACTCCTAGCTAAAATCCATACCAAATTTTGAAAAAAATAATCCTAAAAGGATTTAAAAAGATAAACAAATATTAAATAAAATTATACAAATTGGAATCACAAATTTTGGAAATATAAATAAAAAGATATGGATTTTATAAGACAAAGAAATAAATAAATAAATAAATAAGGAATATTTAATAGTCAAATTAAATCTTGGCCAAATCCATAAGCAAATAGAATAAAGATAATGCAGATAAAAATGAAGTAATAAAGATTATTTAAATAAAATTATATCGGCTTTTAACCATATTCAATTTTATTTGAATGAAGACAAAACTCCTAATATAAATGATTAATTAAATCATGAGAAAAATAATTTAAATTGCCAAAATGTATTAAAAGTTATCTAATTAACTTAAAAAGAATAAAGGATTATTTGAATAAAATTTATATGGGTTTAAACCATATTCAATTTTATTTGAATAAACATAAAAGCCTAATTTAAATAAATAATAAATCATGAGAGAACGTTTGGATTATTCCAAAGTAGACTTTCAAAACACATTAATAAATAGCACAAACCTACTGAAAAAGTTCGGGAAAGATTTGAATTCAAACTGATACTTAAATCATTTGAATCAAATGAAAACAGAAAACAGAATTGGAAAAAGAAAAAAGAAAACAAAAGGAAAAAATGAAAACAGATCAGCCCAACTAACCTACCTAGCCCCAGCCCAACAGCAGGCCCAGTAGCAAGCCCACCCGGCTCTCACCCTCTCCCCCCGCAGAAACGTTTCTCACCAGCTTGTCAACCCACCCCCTTGCTGACGAAGTGGACCCACGCCAGCTCAGTGTCTTCGTTTCCACCCGCGGTGACCACGCCCCTCTCCTCGGCTGTTTCTGCCCGTTGTTAATCTTTGTAAATTCGCGTAAATGATGCAGTAACCCCTCCCCGCGACCTCTCCCTCTTAAGCGCCTCCCTCCCCTCTCAATTTCCCCTCAGTCCCCATGCCACCGGAGCCACCAGGCTGCCTTGATTTCACCTTGCGCCACTGCTGCTCCGACGAGCCGCCGCGGGAATTCCGGCGAACTCCGACCGCCCCTGCCTCCTGGATCACATGAGCTCACTCCTCATTGCCGTGCGCACCTGCCAGCACCTTCCCCTTGCTCGCGCGCACCCTAGAGCCTCGCCTCTGTCCACGTATGAGCGTCGACGTCGTCTGCGTTCACTCCGACGACTCTTCCCGGTAAACCCTATACTCCTCCTTCTCTCTAGTTGACGCTCGTGCACTCGCCTTTGTCTCGCACATATAATGTCGTATTCCTCTTGTCTTTGCATGCCTCGTAGCTTCGCCCCTGACAACGACAGTACGTGCCCGACGATAGCACCGACTCCGACGAGCAATCCACACCGACTCCGTGCGCCCCTACCCTCCTACGGCCACCTCGAGCATCACCGCGACTTTGTGAACCTGGTAACACTATCCTTTCCCTTCCTTGCTTCCTATAACCGCCGGACCACCACTGACCGAGCGCCACCGCCTGTTACCGTCGCCAAGCGCCGCCAGACTTTGGTCGATGCACTCTGGATCGTTGGATCTAAATCTAAGGCTATAGAATAGATGACTTAACGAATTTTTTATGATTGATTTGTGTCATGCAATCTCATTTAAATCCTACGGCCTGTATTGCTGAATCCAAACGAAACGGTATGGGCCAATAGGAAACAGACACGTGGCCCAACTTTTGTTTTAAAAAACAGAAATTAATCTATTAGTTGTTTGATTTTGTAAAATCTATAACTTTTGTTCCGCTTGGCCAAAAATTACAAATTTTATATCAATGGATTCAGAAAAATGTAAAATTTTCAACTATTCCCTTAGTTTAGTATTTTGCTTCTTGAAAATTATGTGTTTTTCAGAAACATTATTAGGACTATTTTGGATATAAAAAATGTTTCAAAAATGATTTTTGAGTGAAATATTTTGCAAATGGATTTGTTTTAAAACACTCTGACCATAAACACTAACATTTGTGTTTAAAAACATATTTGTATAACACTAGAAATTATTCCTTTGGATAAAAGCATTTCTAGCAAAAAAATGATTTAAAAAAGTTATTTTCACTAACTTGTTTTCAAATGCTTTTCCACATTTTATAAATGACCATTAGGTGTTTTAAAAATGTTTATAGCCTTAGTAGAAACCACTTTTTCATTAAAACAATATTTTTCATGCTTGCATGCATTTCTTTGTTTTTATTATTTTATGTGGTGAATTATTTTGAATGCTAGTTTTGAATTTGTGCGTTGCTTGATTGAATTGTAGTGAACTTTGAAGAGTGCGACAATTGCAATATCAAGGAGTGAACCTAGTTTCTCTACTAAAAAGGCAAGTGGTGCTTCATATATTTTGTCCTATTATTTTGATATGCATTAGTGATAATTTTGATTAGGACTTGCATGGAATTTTTCTAAGTATAGGCTATGCCATGGGAAATCCTATATGATGTCTTAGTAGAATTATCCTAAGTTAGGAAACTTTCCATGTTATCATGCTTAGCCTAGCTAGTAGAAAACAAGGGTGGATTATTCATGCTATGAAATTATAGCGACCTCGGATCGAATAAGATCATAAGTCCCTGTGATTAACATGCTAGTCCATGGATCAATAGCTAGCACTCACAGTCGATGAAATATCATGTAAAATACAAGTCTTTATTACATGAATCAAATAATCTAGAGTTTACATTATTACAACAAAAGCGATATAAATACAACTTGGAGCCCCATCAATGCCACAGGCAGGTTGAGTGAAGACCCGTGATCCTAGCGCACCTTTCAACGATCTCCAAAATCTGCACATAAAACATGCAGCCAACAAGTTGGGTCAATACTTTGAATGTATTTAAAAATTACACCAAGGAAAGAATAAGGCTAACTCTACATGCAAGGCTTAGTAGGCTTTGGAGTTCATTTGCATAAAGCCGATTTTCTCTAAGTAAGAGGAAAAAATAGGAAGAGTTTTTATCCTACTTTGTAGACATTTGCTTAAGTAAAATAGGATCGAATGGCACACGAGGATATTACTAACCAAGTGTCCAAACAACCAAACACTTGGATATTACTCACCAAGTCCCAAAATCCCAACCATTAGCGATATTACTCACGCCATGGGGTTTCAAAACTTTGTTTAGAAAAGGGAGAGGAAGTCCTTCAAAGGCTCCATCCTTCAGATGCTTAATGTTGTTCTATTTCCGTGAACACGGCAGATCGATCAGATTGCAATACTCTCGAGAATTTGCGCACTTTACCCACAATCCACGATCAAGTCCTTTTACAGACAAGACCATGGCGAGGCTTTCCCTTAGTATCCCCCCTACCAGCTGGATCCAACCGTGCCAAGAACCTCCAAATGTTGGTACCCCGGTGAGGTTTCCCACTAAGTACTAGGCCAAGACAAAGCCCATATGTATTGTGGTTGCACTGAAAGCTTCTGAATTCTAAAACATGGCAGACTTCTTTGATTCCTGGCTGGCCGTCCTCCACCAAAATCTCACTCGTTGACCCGACAACCATTCCGCCCAGAAGAAAACTTAGTTTTTATTTTGAAGAGGATTTGAGAAGAAAAGATCACTCGAAAGAGCCTTTATACTTAGAAAATTTCCTTGTCTTTCAAACCCCCAACAGTACTTTATTTATATATAGCGTGGCAAGCAATACTTAGCAAAAACAGGGGTAACCTATTAGGAGGGAAAAAATCTAAGTAATAGATCTACTCATGGCATACTACAAAAATTCATCACACTTGCAAAATAATACTAAGGAAAAATTCTACTAGAACATCCTAGACATGCACACTATAGAATTTGAACATCTAACATGCCTAGAATCAAAACTAGGACATTATATGAACAAGAGGTGTAACTTGCCTTATGGTGATAATATGGGTGATGATTGTATTTCTCCGTAGCAGTCACACTCTCGGAACAATCTAACGCGAGAATAGAGTAATTCCAATCAAAACAATTGCAACATACAATACAACAATAATGATCACAAACATGCATGATGATTTAACATGACACAATGGTTATATTTAGTTTTATGAACATTAATATATCATATGATGCATGTATGAGACCATTTAATGCAATAGGTTATTTATCATTAAATGTTGATTGCCAAAAAAGGGTTTTAATAGTTTTGTTGCAACTTCTATCCTAATTATGGAATAAAATTTGGTTCTAAGTTATACTGTATAGAGGACATTATTACGAACCCGTAGGAATTGGATTCACCCTAATCGGAGTTGTAAATATTTTTATATGATTTAATTACTATTTAATAGCGTTTAATTCTTTTAAAATATTTACTATGTAAATAGTGATATCTAAGACCAGATCTGTATTCTACGAGAAATTATGAATCCAGAGACATATTATTTATATTTTTCAGACCAATGAATAATTTATTATGAATTTAATAATTTAAATGGCCATTAAATCTAATTAAATTACACCAGCAATTATACACTACAAAAATTAGATCTAAGAGCATATTAATGTCGTATATGAAATTACGAATCCATATATACCTTATTTATATTTTTTGAATCTACAGATCATTTACTATGATTTATTTAGTCTAAAATGGCTATTAAACCAAACAAATTATTATATTAAAATGTTTTATTACAAGTCTGATCTAATAGCATTATATTAGTCTACATAATTTTCTAAATCTATTGATATATTATTTTATAATTTTGGACATGTAGATAATTTACTATGAATTTCCAAATTTTAATCCATTTCTGCAAATATTAAATATGCATATTGCGTCAGCGCTGACCTGGCTGCTGACGAGGCCCGACATGGACATTGACTGGGGCAGCTGATAGGACGGGCTGACTGGGCGACACATGGCGGAATCTGATTCACTGGTACCGGTTCGGGGGGCTTCTAATCTGCACCTTTCTTTCCGGATCCGGCGGATGGGAATAGGAGCTTCCTCTCCTTCGACGATGGCCAGCGACTGGCGGTGGCGAACGGTGGCGGCTCCTGACGGTGTCGGTTGGCGGTGGTACGATGGTCTCCGGCGATGGGGAAACATTCGACGAGAAGTGCGCGCTTTATATGGTACTCCTCGCACCCTCGGTGTAGATCGGTTCCCCCTGGCGTGGTCGCAGTGCTCGGCTAGAGCGACGCGACTCCGGTGAGACTCTGTCGAGTAATTTCAGCGGCTCGGGTGCTCCTGCGAGAGGGAAAAGTGGGTGAGGAGGTGCGGTACTGCACGAGGATTAAATCCAGGGGACAAAGGAGGGAAGGGGGTGACAGGGACGTCGATCTCAAGCTTGACCTCGATCTTCGGTAATGGCGATGGCGTCGAGATCCGAAATCATCATTGGCGGCCAGGTTTCGAGAATTTTTTCGAAGGGGAAAAGAGGCGGCGGGGTGAGGGGATTTATATGGGGGTTTGGCGTGGAGGAGGGGAAACAAACTGCGCCAAAATCGACCAAGAACTGCGGGATTCGATCGGGATTGAACGAACAGTGTTCGTTACACGTTATGTTCAGAGGAGGGGGATGACAAGCATGCCCCGGTCGTCAGCGTGAGAGAGGGAGAGATGAGTGGGCTATGTCAGGCAATTGCTATGGGCTGGCCCACTGCGCGCTACGGCTATGCACTGCACGCTGCGAGGGGGCGGTGGTAGGTAGCGGGGAGGAGCTTCGGTGGGCTGGGCTGCGAGCTAGGGGCGGGGTAGGCCGGATTAGTTGTTTTTTTTGTTTTAACAATTCTTACATATCTTTTGCTTTATAACTCCAAAAGACATGAAATTTGTTTCTAATTTTTTATAAAATTCACTAGATCATTTTAGGGTCAGTTTTGTAGCCTTTTATATAGTTTTATGATAGTGGGTTTATATATCCTTGTTTATACTCTCGTAGGAGTACTTTGGTAATTAAAAATAGGGTTTTGCAAATGGGGTTTAACTTAACAACTTGTATTATTGCAAGGATCATGAATGCAAAGCAAACAAAAATGCCTTGGATTTGTTCAAATTTTCCCAACCAATGTGGTAGTCATATTAATCCACTTCTTTTAATGTGGCTTAGTAAAAGTTCAAACAAACAACACATTTTTGTATTTTAAATTTCAACAGGATTAAACAATCCAATCAACTTAATAATTTTATTTTAACATTCCAAAATTAGGAAAATTTTGGGATGTTACAGACTACCACCCTTAAAAGGAATCTCGGAGAAGGCTAGAAGGAAATAGGTTCGGGTTGTGGTAGGATGCTACCACTCTTAAAAGATTGTATATGTTGGATTCTCCGGGTATAGTGATTTATAAGCTTAACTCACACTAACATAATTCACCGTAGCCTAATGGACAGATTGGGCTTCTTGCCATTTCTATTGTGATTGCGATTGCCACCACCATTCTTCTTTTTCTCGGGACAATCTGACGCGTAATGCCCTATTTCACCACACTTGTAGAATTTCACCTAGCTAGGGTCTTTCTTGGTCTTCTTGTTGCTACATCTATTACCATTACCATCATAGTTCCCATCCTTTCCACACATATTTTTTTGTTCTGGACAATCAACAACATAATGCCTAGGATTGTGACACTGGAAGCACATGACTTTGCTTAGATCCTTCCTCTTCTTTGGTAAGGACGATATGCCTTGGCGCATTACATCTCTAACTTGCCGATTCACTTGTTGTACTATCGGGTAGAGGTGGCATTGAGAAGGGTTATGTTGGGGATATGCTATATGGGTATCCTTATAGCATGTCTCTTATCCGGCTAACCCGTGTGGCCCATAGTCGGTAGCATGGCCTATAGCCTGCTAGGCGGCCCAGTTAGGTGGATCCAGAAGGGAGGCACATGCCGGATAAAGGAAGGCTACGGTGGAGTCACCAACGTACCCGGAGCCTTGGAGTGCAAGATACACAAGACTAGTAATAGACGGTGTAGGACTCTGTAACCTGTCCGGCTAGGACTTTTCCCTGTAACCCTAGGACCTGGCGACTATATAAGTCGGGCCTATGGGAGCCTTTAGGGCACGATCATAGATAACTTCACACAACCTCGCACAGCGAACCTATCTCTGTAACTCGGCGTATTTCCATTATAGTGATTTATAGCAGGAGTAGGATTCCGCCACTGTCGTGGGATCTGAACATGGGTAAGCTGTGTTACCTCGTACCCGTCAACCGTCCGCCTTACCCCACGTCTCTAAACACGCACTGTGAGGACCCCTCCATGGCGTACTCGTCGGCAATACCACGACAGTTGGTGCCCACCGTGGGGCAAGAGGTGCTTCAAGCTCTTTAGCGGGCGAGGACCAAGATCTTCGCGGGAATCGGCGAAACCGTAGCCATCGGTCGCGTTCTCTTCTTCGGCAATGTTCCGATCGTCCCTCCTGACAAGTTCTGGATCCCGGCGAAGACGAAGCCTACGCGGTGTTCGATCGTTCCTATCGAAGACATCCACCTCTTCATCGGCGAAACCGACTCGGGCACAAGTTCCCTGGGAGTCGGAGGAGCATCAAGACCCGCACGAACCGCCTACGGGCAGGATACGTTCGCGGAAGGATCGATGTCGGATCTCTCTTCGGAGTTTGCCGGCAAAGATCGGAAAGCATCAAGGCCCGCATGGACCGCCTACGGTCAGGATACGTTCGCGGAAGGATCAATGTCGGATCTCTCCTCGAAGTTTGCCGGCAAAGATCGGAAAAATTCAAGGCCCACCCAAACCGCCCCTGTGCAGGATATAAAGGTGGAAGATCACTACAAATCCGTCGGCTCCGTCCGTGCATCTGGACAGCAGAGATCCAAGTTCATCGGCGTGGTTACCATCTTCGATCTGGCGTGCTGCGTTCAGAGAGAGGGCGAAAACCCCCGCGATTACCTGGCCAGGTGGCTCCGTATATGTCACATCCCAAGATTTTCCAAATCTTGTAATGTGAAAATAAATGAATAAAATAAAACTTTGTTTGATTTTCAAGGCCAGAAGAAACTTTTGAATTCAATTGGAACCTCAAACCCATTTGAATTAAATAAAACCTAAAGGGATTTAAAAAGATAAACATTTTATAAAAGGAAAAATAAAACATTTGGAAGTACTATTTTGAAACAATTAAATGAAAAGATTTGTTTTCAAATGAAATAGAAGTTTTACAAATAAGGATTATTTTATAAAGCCAAATTAAAACCTTTCCAAGCTTTTGAATTAAAACATTTTGTTTTGAATAAAAATAGTAAAGGATTATTTAAATAAAATAATAAGGAATTAATATCCAAACTTTTATTTAAATAAAAGGTTTTACCAATTTAATTGAAACATCAAAACTTATTAAATTATTTAAAATAAGTTTTCCAAATATTTGATATTCACAAATAAAACCTACTAAAGTGTTTTGGCTTTATTTTAGATTTCAAAATAAATATTCTCAATAAAACAAATCCTAGTTGATTTAATAATGAAAGTCTATTATATTTAATTAATAATGGACTCTAAAGTAAAATGTTATTTTGTTTTAAAACAAGTTTCCAAGTATTCTATATTTCCCAAATAAAACCTACTGATTTGGTTTTTGGAAATATTTAGGTTTCAAATAAAGATTTTATTAATAAAATCAAACTCTATTTGATTTAATAACTAAGGCCGTTTTATTTAATTATTAATGGACCCTAAAATAAAAGGTTATTTTGTTTTGAAAAAGATTTCCAAATGAATTTTATTTTCAAATAAAGCCTACTGATTTGATTTTGAAAATATTTGGATTTCAAATGGGGATTTTATTAATTATATCAAACCCTATTTGATTAATAAACCATGGTCCAATTTATTTAATTAATAAATGGAATCTAAAAGGATTTAAAAATATTATTTCATTTTGGACTTTAGTTTATGAATGATAAACAGAACCAAAAACTTATTACAAGTGTGGTGATTGTTTGAATTATTTGAATGATTGTCTTGTTATTGAATTGTGAAATGAATTTCAAATCAGTAAATAGAAATAGAAAAGGAAAATGTTTCTGTACAAAAAAAAAAGAGAAACAACAGCAGCCCAACAAGGCCCAGCCCAACAGCCCAGCTCCCCTCTCCCACGACGAAGCGTTTTCTACTCATTCCCAGACCCGCAAAGCCACTGACAAGTGGACCCTCTCCCTCACTTCCTCTCTCGCAGACAGCCGGGACCCACCCTTCTCTGTTCATCGTCTTCAACGAGACCCCGTCGCCCGACCGTTTGCAGTGAGTTACTCCGGTGGTGATTGCGCGTTGAAGGAGGCTTTGATTCCTCCCAGAGACCACGCTCCCTTAAACGTCCGCCCCTCCTCTCTACTTCCCCTCTGTTTCCTCCCCCAAGCACGCCCCCAGTCCACAGAATTTTACCTTGTACTGCCACGGCTCCGACGATGCTCCGGTGAGGATTCCGGCCAGCACACTCCACCTCTTGCATCCTCGAGCACGCAGCTGTGATCAGCAACCCCCAGCGGACTCTTCTGCAGCCGCAGCGCACCCGCGGGCACCCCTGAGCATCGGCAACGACGACACCGAGCGTGCGTCGCCATCTGCCATTGCTCCGTCGAGCATTTCAGGTGAACTCCAACCACCCTGCGCCTCCTAGATCACGCACACAACATCGCCTTGGTCTTGCGCATCTGATACTGTCTTCCATTTGTCCTAGCGTGCATCGTAGACCCGTCTTCGACGACGCCCGAGCGAACCCGACGCCAGCAGGAACTCCGGCGAGAAATCGAGCCCACTCCAGAGCGCCCCTCGTCGAACCAACAACGCCTTGAGCATATCCAGGCTATTGCGAACCAGGTGAGCTTAATCCCACCCTTTCTTGCTTCCTGCCTCACCAGCGCCGCCGCCAACTGGCCGCTCCGCCACTCGCCGTTGACATTGCGCCGCCCGAGTTTGGCCAGTGCGATGACAGCCGTTCGATCTAGATTGAGCGGGCACGATGGAGTCACTTAAACCGCGAAGGGGTATGCGCTCAGTACCGCACGATCTAGTTAGATCCAAGGGATACCGCGCGTGATCCGGCCGAAGCGGTACCGGCCAATGAGACAGCGACGCGTGGCCTGTATCAGATCTAAAAATCAGTTTTGAATCAGATTTATTAGCAAATTTCAAACCCTTATAACTTTGGATCCACACGTCCAAAAATTACAAATTTTATGTCGTTGGATTCAGGAGAGCAAGCCCTAGCCAACTGTGGCCTTAGTTTAGAAAATAGTATATGTTAGTTTGCTTGATTTTGCAGATTCTTTTGTGAGCTTGTTTAGAGTATACAAATTGTTTAAAATTTATTTTAAGGTTAAAACTTTTGCAAAATGGTTTGTTGTGACCTTACTGATCCTAGGAACCAACCCTTGGTGTTAAAAATGATTTTGGTAAAATTTAGATTGGATTACTTGACTTAGCCATTTTCTAGCCAAATAAAAAGAATGGTTTTTGTTATAAAAATGTTTATGGAAAGAAAACCTTAAGAAAATGGTTTGATCAAACCCACTGACCCAAAACACCAAGTTTTGCAAATTAGCAACTCATTTGGTGAACAACTTAATAGTTTGCCTTCATAAAACATTTTTCACCACATGAAATGATGAATGGATTTAAAAATGGTTTATGGATAAAAACCCATTTGCTAATGACTTTGCCACTTTGGTGAATGGCCAATTTGGATCTTACAAAGTTTAGAAGCCTAGCGGAGACCATCCTTGCAATAGAACCAAACCTTTGCATGCTTATGCATGACTTAGATTCCATTACCTTGTGTGTGTGAAAAATTGTTTGTTTGACTTTGGTTTGGAATGTGAATTGAAATTGTGTTTGCTTGATTGACTTGTAGTGAAGTGTGAGACTAGCAAGATCAAGGAGTGAACCACCATTCTCTACCAAAAAGGCAAGTGATGCTTCATACTTATTGTCCCATTACTTTCTCTATGCATTAGTGATTTTGCTAAGTAAAACTTGCATGGAAATTTTGCTAAGTGTAAACCTTACTATAGGAAATCCTTGTAGATGAATCCTTAGTAGGATTTTCCTAAGTTAGGATTCCTACTACTATCAAGCTTAGCCTAGCTAATAGAAAACATGGGTGGAATATATATTCGCACTATGGAAAAATATTCTAAGTCTGCGGACTTGTGATTTTGTCTAATAAAACAACTAAGTTAATGAATCACCTGGGTGGAATGGGCTTGCTTGGTGGTTTTTGGTTGAGTGGTTACACAAGGCCAGGGGACTGGTGAACCTTGTGTATCTCACTTGTGGAAGGCCACCCAGGAACAAAGAGATTTGAGATGTCAAATGTTGAGAAGCTTCAAGTGCAACCACTTGGCAATATGGGCCCTGCCATGATCATATAGGTTGCAAGAACTTAGCCATATGGACAGTTGGTGGTAGTGTTTGATAGGTTGGAACGCGTCCATTTTGGTCTAAGGGAAAGCTTCTGAAAGATCTTGTCTTGGGAAACCAAGTCTTGTGGGGAAAGTGCACCACCTCTGCAGAGTGTAAAATCTAAGTACTTAGCCATGTCCCTGGTAAAGGACAATTTGAGCATCAAGACATGGAAGCAATCAAGAATCTCATCATTCAAATTTCTAAGTTAAAATCTTGTGGTTTGAACAAGGGATGTTTGAATACTTCAATCTTTGATTGAGAGATGCCTTGTAAAGGATCTTCATTCTTTGATTGAGAAAAATGATTTTGTCAAAGCAAAAACTTAGTATTTTCAAATGTTAAGGTAAAACCTATTTTGAGCAATGCAAGCCTTAACTCCACTTAGCCAAATGCATATAGATGATAGATTCCACTATACTACCATAGTATCACTTGCCAATACAATTCAAATGTATTGACCCTTGTGGCTGTAACTTGTATGTTGCAGGTTTGATTGTTTTAGTGAAGATTGATTGAATAGGATTACAAAGTCTACAACCAACATCTGCCTGTGGCACTTTGAAGATGAAGGACCCCATGCTTATAGTTATTCCGCTGCAATGTAATGTAATAGCCATATGATCTATGAAAGATGTAATAAAATTATGTTATTCCTGGTTATAAGGTTATATTAAGACCTTTGTTTCTTGATATTACATCTTAACTGTGGATGCTAGCTATTGATCCAGGGACTAGCATTGTAAAACACAGGAGGGATCAATCTTATATTAGGTTGAGACCTCTACAGTATACGAGCCGATCTGGCCCACTACCCCGATGATAACGCTTTGTATCACTTCGTGGAAGGACTGGACCGTGGCACGCTTCTCCGACATTCTCTAAGACGGCAGCAAGCAACATGACGTCTCACCCTCGAAGAGATGGTGAGCACCGTCAACAACTACGCGGAGGCCGAAGTGGCAGCTCAGACAGCGCTCGCGCTCATTGACGGAGCCCCTCCGATTCAGCCACCGCCACCACCGCCTCCGGCCGCCATCGTCGCAGTAGGAGCAGCACCACCACCAGTCATCGTCGAGGCCGTTGCACCTCCACCGCCCATCATCGAGGAAGTCCTGGCACCCTCCGACTCTGTCATTGATGCGCTTTATGCTGATTTTAGTGCAGATTCAGAGGAGATAGACTTCAGTCCCGAAGAGCTAGACTCCGCCAAGAAGGAGATGGAGGAGGAGTACTCGCGCGACGAGCAAGCCAACAACACCGTCACGTCTCGAGGAGTGTTCGTCACCATTGGGACGACGATGGATGAAAATCAACTCGGACAAGCTCCGCCTACAACGCTGGACAAGGGGAAGGGGCCGCTTATTGCTGCTGACACTGATCACGCAAAGGTCATGCCTCCTCCGCCTAACCCAGTGCAACAGCCGCAGGAACTCAGTACCGGCCCGAGAAACAATAACACAGCAAACTTGCCGCCTCCAGCATCTACGTCGGCAGCAACCCATGTTACTCCAGCTGATAGAGTGATGTACGACAATCTCCTTATCGAGCCACTAACTGTTGCCCATATCCGGAACGTGACCCAGCTTGACGAGAAGCACCAGCAGCTGCTAGAGGAGGCGCAAGCCATCGCGGAGCAAGGCGCTAAACTAGATCGAGATCTGGTCAACACGCAGAAATCCATAGATAAAGCTAGAGCAATGGAGTCCGAGTACAAGACTTTGCTACAGCAGCAGAAGGCTAAGAAAGCTCCGGCTCGCGTCATCAACGATCCTGGTGTACGGCGCAACCTAGGATGGGCTCCCTCGAAGCCGGCACAAGCCAAGCCATACATTGACAGTGAAGGCAAGCAGGTGATGCCCACCCCACTCCTTAACCTCGTCGTCGCCAAGACCCTTCTGGAGCAGGATAGATCACCTGAGGCAGTGGAACAGGTCTATGACCTAGTGGCCAAGGCGGTGAAGCAGCAGGAAAAGGCTACCTCTTAGAGTCTTGAGTCTAACCCAGCGCTCTGCCAGTCTAGCCAGCACAAGCCGCCAAGGGACCGATCTCCTCTTGATGTCGGGTCCCAGACGGGTTCATCAGAACGAAGATGGAGGGATGCGCGCAACAGGAAGGATGCCATCCCCATATCCTCCGACCATGAAGAAAAGGCCCGGCCTCGTCGCCCATCGCCACCACCCTGATCTCCCCAACATCGAAGATTACAAGACTTACCATCGTACAGATATGCCCCCACCAAAGCAGTGCGGCATCGTCATCCACGACAACGCGGAGCAGACCCGTCATGATGGAGAGCGCCACCAAGGACACAAGAGCAGGTCGCGCCATGACCCTCCGCGTCCGACAAGAAACTGTGACAGACATGAGGCGTCGCAGGAGGGTAACAACAAGAAGGATAACCCACCGCCACCTCCTCCTCCGTCACCTCCAAGCAGTCACCATGGCAGAAGAGGCCCGCGTCGTTCACGCAGCCCATCCCCTATTGACAAAAAGAAGAACCCGGAGCCGTACGATGCACGTTCGTGGATCGACAAGATCCACGAGGCCCGGGAAGGACCATACCTAGGACCACGTTGCTTTGGACCTGCAATACGGTCCGCAACTTACCCCAAAGGTTTCCGGATTGACAAGACCATCAAACTCTATGACAGCACCGCCAAGCCAGCTACATGGTCGCTGTCAAGTACCTCCCGTTAATGTTGGCGGGCAAAGCCCTTCAAAGGATCGACGACCTGCCGGAGAAATCTATCTACAACTGGCTGGACATACAAGAAGCGTTCACCAAGAACTTTGAGGGTACATACAAGCGTCCCTGCACTGTGGGCGATCTATAGCGGTGCATGCAAGAGAAAGACGAGACATCTCGCGCCTACCTCTCCCGCTGGCTATATATGAAGAATTCCTACGCAGGAGTGCACGCTCAGACCGCCATGGCTGCCTTCATCGATGGGTTGGAAAGGGGCACGCTGCTCCGACATAAGCTGAAGCGCTTGCAGGACAATCACCAGCTTGACTTGAACCAGATGATTCAGTTGGCTAGTGAGTTCGCAGCTGCCGATGACGACGCTCGTGCCTCCTTGCTGGCAACGGCCGTTCCAACTCAGGCTCGGAGGAACAGCAGTACAAAGCGGAAAACCGCTCCAGAAGAAAAGCAATCTACCGACATGGTCGCTATGACTTTTGCAGGACGAGGAGAAGGCGGACAACGTGGCCGAGGAAGGGGAGCTAGCCGTGGGCATCAACGAGGAAGTGAAACCACCTCGGCGCCGCTCTGCGTTCCCCAAACCTACGAGGAGTACCGCGATACGTCATGCCTCGTACACCTCGACGCTAACAGCAAGGCCACCCATACCAATCGACACTGCAAGTTCGTCAACAACCTCAAGGAAGACCCGGAGTTCGGCTACAAGCGAAGTCGGAAGAACAGACCGCGAGGCAAGGGCAAAGGGAAGAAGAAGGAGGAGGAGTCCAAGGTTTCAAGTGACATGGACGAAGACATTGACCCCAAGCACGCCGCCAAGAGAGACGACAAGGGCAAGAACCCCTTCGCAAAGAATGCTCCAGTCTACCACACTTTCCTTGGCACCCCCACCGTCCGACAACAGAAGACCTCTCTGAGGATCTTGATGGCCACTCTCCCTCCAGTCCCCTACCTGCGCTGGTCGGAAGTTCCAATAACTTGGGACATGACGGACCACCCAGACCTTGTGCCCACGGAGAACTAGTACGCCATGGTCATCAACCCATTGATTGACGGCGTGGAGTTCACCAAGTGCATGGTGGATAGTGGAAGCAGCATCAACATCATGTACCTGGATACACTGCAGAAGATGAACTTGACGGAGGCAAACCTAAGGCAGACCAACACCGTCTTCCACAGCGTAGTTCCTGGTCGGGAGGCTTGGTCCCTTGGGTGCATTACACTTCAGGTTGCCTTTGGCGATGTTAATAATTACCACCAAGAGCGCATGACCTTCGATGTGGTCCCCTTCAAGAGCGTGTACCACGTCATATTCGGCCGCGACATATTCCACACGTTCATGGCCAAGCCATGCTTCGTCTACAACAAACTCAATATACCCGGACCAAACAGTGTTATCACCGTATCCGGAAGCTTTACCAAGGCAAGGGACTGCGAGATCAACGAAGCAGCCGTTGCGGAAGCTGTCCTCTACAGCGAAGAATTCAAAGAGATCCAGAGCAAGGTCAATGACTTAGAGATGCCCGCGTCGAAGAAACAGATCTCCGACTCCGCTCCTGCGTTCAAGGCCGCCATCAAAACTAAGCCGGTGGAACTTGTGGTAGGCGATGCCTCCAAGACCGTCGCCATTGAACTTGGATCCCAAATAGGAAAGTGCGCTCGTCGAGTTCCTCCGTGAGAATAGGGACATCTTTGCCTGGCATCCTGCCGACATGAAAGGTGTACCTAGGGAACTTGCCGAGCACAGCTTAAACATTGATCCAAAATGCAAACCAGTGAAACAACCTCTACGATGCTTTGGAGATGAGAAGAGACGCGCCATTGGCAAAGAGATAGCTAGGTTACTTAAGGCTAGATTTATCCGAGAAGTCCTTCACACCCAATGTGTGGCCAATCCTGTACTTGTCCCCAAAAAGGGAACCAATGAATTAAGAATGTGCGTGGATTACACCGGCTTGAACAAAGGATGTCCCAAAGATCCGTTTGCTTTGCCTCGCATTGACCAAGTCATTGAATCGATGGCTGGCTCGGAACTTTTGTGTTTTCTCGATGCATACTCAGGATACCACCAGATCAAGATGAGGAAGTCGGACCAATTGGCCACTTCGTTCACTACCCCATACGACACGTTTTGCTATGTCACGATGCCCTTTGGGCTAAAAAAACGCAGGTGTTACCTACCAGCGGACAATGCAATGTTGCCTTCAAGACCAAATTGGTCGGAACGTTCACGCCTATCTGGACGATATCGCGGTAATGTCTAAAAAGTCAAACGACTTAATCTCCGACTTAAAAGAAACCTTTTATAATCTCTGGAAATACAACATGATGCTCAACCCTAAGAAGTGCGTCTTCGGGGTTCCAGCCGGCAAATTGTTGGGCTTTATCGTTTCCCAACGTGGAATCGAGGTCAACCCAGAGAAAATCAAGGACATCTTAAACATAAACCGTCCGACATGCATAAAAGACATTCAATGACTAACAGGTTGTGTTGCAGCAGTTATTCGGTTCGTCAGCCGGCTTGGAGAGAAGGCTCTGCTGCTGTACAAGTTGCTAAAGAAGGCGGACAAATTCACATGGACGGACGAAGCAGACGCAGCATTGAAGCAGCTCAAGGAGACTCTTTCCTCAGCGCCCATCCTTGCAGCACCCGAGCCTGGAGAGCCCCTGTTAATTTACATGGCGGCAACCAACCGGGTTATCAGCATCGTCGTCGTGGTAGAGAGGAAGGAACCAGGCTATGAGCACGGAGTTCAACGACCAGTTTACTACATGAGCGAGGTCTTGACAGAGTCCAAGCAGCGTTACCCGCACTACCAAAAGATAGCTTATGGAGTATTCCTTGCTTCTCGTAAGCTGAGGCATTACTTTCAGGAGCACCCAATCACAGTGGTGAGTAAGACTCCACTGTCCGACATTATCAATAACAGCGACACTACAGGAAGGGTCGCGAAGTGGGGCATTGAACTTGCCGCCTTCGATATCACCTACAAGAGATGCGACGCTATCAAGTCACAAGCCTTGGCGGATTTTGTTGCAAATTGGACGGAGATGCCAGACGCTACTTCGTTGCCAGAACCAGAGTACTGGGTGATGCAATTTGACTGATCAAAGCTGCTCAACGGCTCGGGGGCTGGTGTATTTCTACAGTCACCAACAGGAGACAAGCTACACTACATTCTGCAGATCCACTTCTAGGCTACAAACAACATGGCGGAGTATGAAGCACTCATTCACGGACTACGTGTAGCCAAGGATATTGGCATCAAGCGCATAGTTTGCTGTGGAGATTCCGAATTGGTTGCCCAGCAGGTGGCTGGCACCTGGAATGTGCGGAACCCTATGATGGCGGCATATCGAGACGAAGTGGACGAGATAGCCAAGAGCTTCTTGAGCTACGAAGTCAAGTATGTACCTAGGGAACAAAACGAGGCGACTGATCTGGTGTCTAAGCTTGGATCAGGGCGCAAGCGCATTCCACCAGGAGTTTTCCTAGATCACCTGCGCACACCATCCGTGAAGGGAGCCGACATCGACAACCCGGATAGAGCCGACTCTTTCGTCAACATGGTGACCAAGGTCCCTCCGTCTGGGACAAAACCGTTCATGGAGTATCTCGAACACGGAACTTTGCCCGATGACGAAGTCGAAAGACGGCAAATAGTACGGCGAGCAAAGGGTTATACCATAATCAATGGGCAACTATATAAAAGGAGCACTATTGGTGTATACCTAAAGTGTGTTTCCCAGCTAGAAGGTATGGAAATCCTGCACGAAATCCATCTCGGAGATTGCAGGCATCACGTTGCTCCTCGGTCGTTGGTCGCGAAAGCCTTCCAGCAAGGATTCTACTGGTTGACCGCGAAGGCGGACGCCGACAATCTAGTTGAGACATGCATGGGATTCCAGTATTATGCCCGACAACCACATGTTCCAGCTGAAGAATTGCGAACAATACCAATAACTTGGTCGTTTGCAGTCTGGGTGCTAGACATGGTGGGACCGTTACGTACGGCACCTTGTGGGTTTACGCATCTGCTTGTAGCAGAAGGACCGTTCATCATAAGCAAGGCGCTGCTCAATGGGTCTTACTACCTTGTTGACAATCGTGAACTAAAGGATAGACCAAACGAGGATCATAAGCATAAGCGACATGACCCGGATGATGACTACCCGGAGCTTGATCGACCATGGAACATAGCACAACTACGTCCTTTTTACACTTAGCATTTTTTATCTAAATTGTGTACCTCTTATAGGATCAATGAAATAAAGCTCTTTGGTTCACTCATATTTTTGAGTCTTTTACCTCCTTTAGTGTTCATTTTTGGATCATGTAAAACCTTTATGCACAAGTATTGCGTTTGCACTTGTGAAAATTCCGCCTACGGGCGTTAGCTTAAGTTTTCTGGTCTACACGTTCTTTGTCGTTTTTATGTGGATTATGGTGTAGTGACTTTCGGCACTTATTGTCGGCGATTTTGTGCTCAGGTTATTGACGGTGCCATTGGGCATCATCACCTAAACACATGGTTCCGACAACGAGTCTTCCGACTCACGAAAAGTCAAGCATAAGAACCAAAGTAATGGATAAGCCAGCACTTGATTAAAAAATATATACATGCTGGAAATTAGTTCTTAAGTAGCAGGACATAACAACCATTGTTTTCCGCCTTAAGTTACATCACTAAGTTTATTCGCGCATACACCAAAGGTGAAACAAATATTACATAGTGTTTTTCATTCCTTGGGCGCAGGAGACTTGGAAGCAGCATCGTCACCAGCCGGAGAATCGCCCTCAACGTCGGCTCTATGATAACACTGAGGAATCTTGGTTGACGCTGTCGATGGTGTTCATGGGCACGAAGACGTCGATATACACCAACTCGGCAACTCTGGTGTCATAACCCGCGAGTGATGACAAGATGGCTTCATGATCAATCTCTTTGCCGTCATCGTCAACGTCGGGGATACCAGAGGTCACCGTGTTAATGTCGGCACCTTCATAGTGTGCCTTCACCATTGACAGCGCCATCCTTGCGCCAGCCCATGCACATGAAGATTTCTACCTTGTGACACGCTCGAGGGCTCAGCGCAGAATCTCCGAGTACTTCGTCACGGATTCCGAGGCCTTGATATAAATCTGGAGGGACTTGGCAATCTCTTTGGCTTGGGTGATGACGGTGTTGATAAAATTGCCGGCAAGAACCATGCATTCCTTGTCCGAAGGAGGCGAGCGGGTTAAACCCATAGGAGCTGCAAATTCCGACAAGGAGCGCATGAGTTCAATAAATTCAAAGTATCCAGACTACAGAAATACAAGGCAGAGGAAACTTACTGAATATGCTGGCCTTAGCCTACCAGAGGGTGTCCGCCAGGGATTCTTTCTCTTGTTGGAGGAGCTTAAACGCCTCGCTGTGGCGTTGGTTTTGCTCATCATCAGCTTTCTTCTGATCTTTTAAGATCACAAGTTCCTCCTTCAAGCGATTGATTTCCGCGGAGGCGGAGTCCTGCAGGGCCTTCATGGAATCTTCATGCATTTTCAGCATTTCCTTCCTCTCCTCCTTAAGGATCTTGTTCTCGATGTCCAGCTGTTGGATGTGCTTGGACTGCTCGACAATGTCCTTGGCCTTGGCGACATGTTCTGCAAGTCAGAGAAAACAAAGTACACAGTGAGTACTCGGAGAATGTGGGCACAAAAAAAGACGGAATGCGCAAAAAGAAAACAGACTCTTGTTTTTGATGATATGTTCCTTCAAGATGGCAGTTTTACCCTTTTCGGCTTCAAGATCTGCGTGCATCTTCTGGTACTTTTCATTGGCCATGCCCCTCCGAGCATTCTCATTTTGTGGAAAAAGGAAAAAAGGTAAACCGTTGTTTAGTCTGCTTGGAGCATCTAGTCGGAAATTTTCCACCTAGGCGCTCGGGGGCTACAGCGAGAGTTTTTTACTTAGCAATATGCTTAGCTTTTCTTTAAGCATCCAGTCGGAGCTAATTCAGTTCTCGATTAGAATCTTGGGGCTACAGTATAAAGTTTTAACTCGGAAAATGCTTAGCTTTTCTTTAAGCATCTAGTCCGAACTAATTCAGTTACAACTATAGGCTTGGGGGCTACAGTATTGAAAATTATAAACACTGCATATGCTACTCTTAAAACATCTAGTCGAAATAGTTTGTTCCATTTAAATGCTTGGGGGATACAATGAGAGTTTTTTCTAACTTAGTCACTCTTAGAGCATATAGATGCAAAACCTATGGTTTTACGTCTACATCCTCGGGGGCTACAGTGGGATACTCATATGAAATGCAAAAGGCAAAGTAAAACTTACAAGTGCAATGATCTTGAGGTTTGTAGCGCTCTCGGCTAGCAGCTTGCCAAAGGATATGTTATTTCCTTGCAAGATGTCCGCTTGTCGGAGGAGCTTCTCCCACATGTCGGAGATGACGGTAGTCCTCCAGGAACCAGAGTTATGTTACTCGGCGTGAGCACCGGGTAAACTATCTTCGAAAACTCAAAGGGTTTCTGGGGAGCAAGGGCACCACCTTCGGCAGAAGTACCAGCTTCCACCACCGCCTTGCCGCCACCGATGGCATCCTTAGCCGGAGCTTCAGCCATTTGTTGAGCGGTGCTCTCCTGCGTTGCCTGCTCGCCGAGAACAGCGAGTTCGGTAGAGGCGCCAGAATCCACTTCCATGACGGAAGGACCTGGTGCCTCCTTAGCTTGTGAGCTTGTTGGGGCGGACGAGGGCTTGACGGCAGGAGTAGCAGGGGCGATGGCGGGGGAGATGTCGCGATGCAGCATATCCTTGATATTTCGAGAAGCCCCCAAAGTTTTGGATGTGTTCTTGAGGCTGGTCGTGGCTTTCTTCCTGAAACATGCAAAATGCCGGAGAATGAGAAGCTTACACTAGGGGGGTGCTTTGGCAAAAATCCCGGTGGCTTTTCTCTTTTCCGCCTCCAGGGCGGCGGTAGTCTTTTTGGAGGCTCCACCCTCCGTCTTATTCTTCTTTCCTCCTTCGGCAGCGTCAGAGGTGGAGCTCTTCCGTTTTCGCGCCAACGGGACTTCGTCGTCGGACACGACCATGACTTCCTTCATCTTTGGATCATAGATTTGAGGATCCATGCTCATCTCATCTATGTCGCTAAGATGTTAAGTAAGAAATCACCGTGTTAGATAAGATGATATTTGCAAGACGGAAGAACTGGAGTATATGTCGTACACGGAAAATAAAAACCTACCTTTGGGCACTTGCCGTCTACGAACATGTCGTAGGTGATGGTGAAGCCACGCTTCTTATGCTTCACCTTGACGATGTCTTTTAGGCGGAGCTTGACGGAGTCTCTCGAGAAGTTATCCACGGAGATCTGGAGGCTATCCCTTCGATCACTGGCATACTCATGCATATACTTCGCACGGTGCTGCAGAGGTTGGATTCGCCTGATGAACCAGCACATGGCTAGGTCCAAGCCGGATAAACCCGTCTCTACGAACCATTCGATTTGCCTTATAGCGCGGGAAGCGTCGAGGTCGGAAGGAACGGAGGCTTGGGATCTCCATGTAGAAACTTCAGCGGTGGCTCCATCAGCGAAGTTCGGGTACGTCACTTCTCGGCCCGCCAGAGGAATGTCGGGGCCGTAGAAGTACGTCCGATGCCAATTTTTGGAGGACTCGTGGCCGACAATGTCGGGGAACCGCCGGCCAGGTCGAATCTTGAAGCCTATGGTGACGTAGTTCCTAAGCTCCTCCTTACTGTGTCCAGCTTCACCTTTGATGGTGAAGAAGTACACGAACAAGTCTAACCTAGGCCTTATCCCTATATAACCCTCGCAAAGTGCCGCGAAGTTGCTAAGCACTAGGATGATATTGGGGGAGAGGTTATGGGGCTGGACCTTGTAGTGGTTTAAGACGGAGAGGAAGAAGTGGGAGATGGGAAGAGAAACACCGCGTACCAGCTGATCCTTAAGGTACACCTTTTCTCCGACTTGGGGAGAAGGTGTCACCTCGCCGGCCGGCGCCGCCCACCAGGCGAGCCCCTCCATCACGGGGAGGTAGCCTTCGGTGACCATCTCTTGGATGTCGTGGTCGGTGATGTCCGAGCCGCGCCAATCGCCCTTATGCGAGTCTGGCTCTTCCTCCAGTGGCTCTAACGCCGCCAGATTTTGGTCGCCGCCGATGGACTCGATCACCGCCGATGCAGGGATGACCAAGCCTTCTAGGAGCATGACGACAGAACTCGCCGGATTTGCCGCGGCTTCGCTCGACGCCGCCATGGATGGGGATGTGCTGCTGCTCTCCATGGAGTGAAGGATGGACGCGATTGGTGCAGATGGAAGCTAGGGTTTTCTCGAGGTTTCTCGTGGAGAGCTCGAGGAGGCGCACGGCTGGAGGAAGACGATGATGCAAGGAGAATGAGGTAAAAAGTGTAAAATGCCCCACGGTTACTATTTATCATCCTCGGCGTCAAGATTCGTGCAGCTTAATCGGACGGTTGCCGCGTAGGCAACGTGTTCGCGAACATGCGCGCAAATTTTGCCACGTCTCCAATCGTCACCGCCAACGGTTCGTATCGCTCGCGCGGGGAAATCGGATATGATTGCGTTCTCTGCATGTGTGAGTTACGAGGCGTCGCTGAACTAAGCCTACGTCGTCCTAGCTTACATGGGTAGATGAGTCGTCACATCGAAGATTCCGGCACAGAAGGATTTAATACGACTACGGAAGAGTACAATAGAAGATTCAGCATTTCTCCGGCTACAAGTCGAAGACGGAGAAAAACCTTGCAGGGTTCTTTGGGAGGACTACAAGATGTTGCTTGACGATTTGCCGACATCCATCTAGACGGAGCATTCCACGTGAAGAGGCAAGACGGCGCAAGATCTCGGAGTTCTCCGGGGGCTACTGTTGGGGATATGCTATATGAGTATCCTTATAGCATGTCTGTTATCCGGCTAACCCGGGTGGCCCATAGTCGGTAGCATGGCCTATGGCCTGCTGGGCGGCCCATTTAGTTGGATCCAGAAGGGAGGCCCATGTCGGATAAAGGAAGGCTACGGTGGAGTCATCAACGTACCCGGAGCCTTGGAGTGCAAGATACACAAGAATAGTAATAGACGGTGTAGGACTCTGTAACCTGTCCGGCTAGGACTTTTCCCTTTAACCCTAGGACCTGGCGACTATATAAGTCGAGCCTATGGGGCCTTTAGGGCACGATCATAGATAACTTCACACAACCTCGCAGAGCGAACCTATCTCTATAACTCGGCGTATTGCCATTATAGTGATTTATAGCAGGAGTAGGATTCCGCCACTGTCGTGGGATCTGAACCTGGGTAAGTTGTGTTACCTCGTACCCATCAATCGTCCGCCTTACCCGACGTATCTAAACACACACTATGAGGACCCCTCCATGGCGTACTCGTCGGCAATACCACGACAGGTTATGGTTGGTTCCTTCACACCAGAAGCATGTAGCCTGAGAGGTGGGGCATTCTTCAGATGGATGTCTTTCTTCACAATAGGGGCACTGATCACGATACTCCTTGGAGGTATGTCCTATTTCTCCATATATCGTGCAAGATGAACGTTTTGGGACTTCAAACTCTTGGGTTTTTGGTATACGAGTGACGAGATGAGATTGTAGTAGAACCTCTTTAAATTCTTCCCAAGATATCAACTTAGTGTTTTCAACTAATAAGGAGAACCTTATTTTGCTATAATATAAACCAAACCCGGATATATTTCTCTATAATATAGATGCAACAAATTGTTTGCTATCTTGTATGGTTTTATTACCTTAGCTAATGAAAACCTATTTTCTAAATTAAGTTGCTTGTATGGGTTTTTCTTCTCTATACTAACAAAAATAAGGTTTTGTCCTATTTGTCCACTGAAAATAAGGTTTTCCTTATTAGTTGCAACTAACAAAAATAGGAGTACTTTGGTAATTAAAAATAGGGTTTATAATCTTGGTAATTAAAAAACTTAGTGTTTTCAACTAATAAGGAAAACCTTATTTTGAGAAAAGCAAGCCTAAGCTACACCTAGCCAAATTCATATAGATGTTAGATACCACTATTCTACTATAGTATCACTTGCCAATACAATTCAAATGTATTGACCCTTGTGGCTGTAACTTATTATGTTGAATGTTTGTTTGATATTAGTGAAGTTTGTTGAGTAGGGATTACAAGTCTACAACCAACATGATTGCCTGTGGCACTTGAAGATGAAGGACTCCATGCTATATAGATATATCTGTTGTATTGTAATAAGATAGCCAAATGAGCTATGTAAGATGTAACGAATTATTTTATTCCTGGTTATAAGTTGTAATATGACCTTTGTTTCTTTATATTATATCTTAAAGTGTGGATGCTAGCTATTCGATCCAGGGACTAGCATTGTAAACACAGGGATCTCTACCTTATCAGGTTGGGACTTCTATAGTTTCTTGGTATGAGTTTCCTCATATTTGGAGCTCTATATCCTCATGGAAACCATTAGCTTCAAGTCACTCTAATCACTAGTGATTATGTGACTATAATAAGCTACCAAGAATCTCTTTTGGAGCATCAATCTTAATTCTTATACTTTGTTATATGCTTCTTTGTTTGAATATGATCTTGGATATCCCTGTGAACTACCTCGGGAAGATTATTTCTGTTGGAGATATGCCCAAGAGGCAATAATAAAGTGGTTATTATCATATCTTCATGCTTATGATAAATGTTTACATACCATGCTATAATTGTATTAACCAGAAACATTAATACTTGTGTGATTTGTAAACATAAAAGAGTCACTAGTAAAGCCTCTTGTTAAACTTGCTTGTTGGTTTACTATATGATCATGGTTTTCTGATCATGAACATTGAGATGTTATTAACAACAAGGTCATATCATTAGAAGAATGATGTGATGGACATACTCCTATAGTTAAGCGTAGCATAAGATCAAGTCATTCAAATAGTTCACTTGCTATAAGCTTTCAAATACATAGTAACCTAAATCCTTCGACCATGAGATCATGTTAATCACCATCACTGGATGGATGCTTTGATGACATCAAACACCACTTCATAACCGGGTGGTTATAAAGGTGGCATTGAGTGTTCGAAAAGTATGTGTTGAGGCACATCGATCAAGAGTGGGATTTGTCCATCCATATGACAGATAGATATACTCTAGGCCCTCTTGGTGGAATGTCATCCAATTATCTTGCAAGCATGTGACTGGCTCACAAGGGATCACATATCACAGGAACGAGTAAAGACTACTTATCAGTAACGAGGTTGAACTAGGTATACAGAGATACCGACGATCAGACCTCGGATAAGTAAAATATTGCGAGACGAAGGGAAATTGGTATCATATGTAAATGGTTCATTCGATCGCAAAGTAATCGTAGAAATATGTGGGATCCATATGAATTTCTAGATTCCTCTATTGGTTATTGATCGGAGATGAGTCTTGGTCATGTCTGCATAATTCATGAACCGTAGGGAGACACACTTAAGGATTCGATGTTGTTTAGTAGATATGGAATATAAGTAGGAAGACCAAATGTTGTTCAGAGTCTCGGATGGGATCCGGGATATCACGTGGAGATCCGGAATGGTCCAGAGAATAAGATTCATATAAGGAAAGTCCAATTCCGGAGTTCGGGAATGATTCCGGTGTTTTCACCGGAATGATCTAGAAGGGTCTAGAAGGTTCACCAGACCAGAAGGTGAAGGGTGCATGAATGTGTCATGACTAAGTGGAATGATTGCATCATGTCCTAGGTCACTTGGTTGGGCATTTGAAAGAAAGAAAATAAACTCCAAATTGAAAGTCAAAAGGCAAGTTTGGAAAGTCAAACTAGGACAATGTTTCCTGGTGGAGGAAGGTGAGAATCCTTCTCTCCCTCCACCACAAGCCTAGTAGGAGAGGGAGTCGGGGAAGGATTCAAACTCCCCTCTCCCAAGATGCCCCTCCCTCTCATAAATAGAGGGTAGGGGGTTCCCCCAAGAGACACCACAACTAGCCCCTCCCCACACCGCCGTCGTGCCGCCAGCCGCCGCCACCAGCCGCCGCACTAAGTCACCGCCGCCCTAGCCGCCGCTGACCACCTCCTCCTCTCCGGCTTCTAAACCCTAGATCGCCGGAGAAACCCTAATACTCCACCATAACCCACTCCAGCTTAGGCGAAGCCCTGGATCTTCCCTCTACTTCCGACACCACACCGTCGTGCTGCCAGAAGCGTGAGGAGAGAACTACAACCTCCGCTGCCTGCTGGAACAAGGGAGAGGAAGGTCTTCATCGAGTATCGAACGTGTGAACGACTACAGAAGCACTACTAGAACGCAGCGCCGGAAGGATCGTCTTTGCGATCTTGAGATCAGCAAGTGTACGACTACATCACCCACGAGAATCTGTTCTTGTTAACCGCTTTGGAATCTTAGAGGGCGAGTACTCTAATCGACTCGTTTCTACAATCTAGTAGATAGATCTTGTCTTGTGTGTGTCCATGCGGTAGAATTTTTTTGTTTTCCATGCTATGAACCCCTACAGTTTCCAATACTTCTTGTCCTTGGACAATTAGTATGGTAGATTTTATTGACCATATTCACTTTGGCCTTTGCTTAATTTTGTACTATCTCTTGCCAAGAAAATGTTTTTTGTTATCTCCCAAGCTTTCCATGTCTCTTGTGGATCTTCTTATTTTTATTGGTATTCTCTTGTGTTTTATTTAATATAGGTACTAGTGATGATCCCATTTGTATGCATTTTACATTCAAAGGAAAATCCTACATAATGCACTATCTGTGGGGGAGCTCTCCTATATTATTTAGAACACTCATATTTATGTTTCTTGTTTTGTTCCATATCATGTTTAGGTAGGAAGTTCGATCTTTTTGTTTTGGTATTTTGTGACATCATGAAAAGTGTGGAGAGTTTGGTTTATTTGTTGGAACCTTGCTTTTTTGGGAGTTGGTTTTGTCTTATTCTTTGTTTCGTATGTTGACCTTTTAGAATGAGATAAACCATTGAGCATTTATGTTATGTCTATATTTTGCTCTTTGGACTTTGTCTAGTTCATTTGTTGAAACTTGTGATCTTTCATGTGTTGAAGTGGTTCTTTGATACAATTTGGACACCTTTTGCCGTGTCACACTCTTGTGTGTGTCATCTCGATCTACTTGGTGTTTTTGTTCAAATTGTATCTCCTTTTTGGTTCTTGAAAGCCTTGTGCATGCATATTTACTACATGTTTATATTATGGCATGTGTGCTTTCTTTGATCCATATATATATGGGAAACTCAACCAAATCCCATTGGCTAAGATGTGCATGAAATTCAATTTCATATCAATATGCACATATTTATGTGGAGTCTCTCCTATGTATTATTGTAATTGTCTAACTACTTTGGACCCAATAAGTTTGGGGACCATATTGTACTTGAACTTTATTTTAGGTACATTGGAGATGCATTGGGTGCTTGTCTCTTTCATAAGGAATAAGTGATGAATCAATGAAAATTAGAGACAAGCTAGGATGGTCAACGAATTCCTGTCTACTTCATCACACCAATGATATCTTGATAACTAGTATCTCTTATTCATGCACACATATCATGTTCCAACCTATGGTAGGTTGCATCTTGGCATGAATTTCAAGTATTTGCAAAAACATTTGTTCTTTCTTTGGACTTAAAGAAAACTATCTATTGCATATGTGAGTAAGTTGAGATGAGTGCATATAATTCGAACTATACAAAATCATGCTCATGATTCACCAACCCCAAACATGTCAATCTAGGAATTATATTGCCTATCGTTCCCTCAAAGTACGCTCATGTGAAAAATTGATCATTTGCAAAGTTGATTCTTTCCTTGTGATACTTGTTTCCTTTTGTAATACATTCCAACTATCTCTTATTCCCTTTGTGATAGTTGTGATGTATTTGATATGCTTGTGGTTGAAGTTCATCAAATGCAATAAGATAAAATTGAGTCTTTGGTCATGCTATCAAGCAAACATCTTAGTTGTGTATTGTCATGACTTCTTTTTGAATATCTTGCTCTATTTATTTTAGTATCTACTTTGTGTGTACATATTTCTTTGTGGATCAATATCTTTGTGAGATTGTCTAGGTAGAAACTTATACACATGAGACATGTTACTCTTGTATATTTTTGATATCTTCTTCGCTTTGTTTGTGTTATATGGTCATACTAAGCAATATCATTCATTGAAGACTATGTTGATACTCAATGATCATTCTTGTACTAGTCTTATAATATGCTTTGTCATGTCTCTCACACATCCTTATGGTTGAGCCTGCTATTATGTTGTCTCTTACTTGTCGCTCAACCATTTGTTTCTTGCAAATTTTATGCCTTGGTATATGCTCATTTTCACATAGTTGTGTTATAATTAAAATAGAGGGAGTGAGGATTCCATGTTGTGCGCATTGATTCAGATACAAAAACCTAATTTGTGCACGTACCTTGGGGAGCTTCCTAATTTTATTTATAGTACCACTTTGTACTTATCATATTTGTTCTCTCATGCCTTGTATTGTTAAATGAATTTGGACGAGTGAGGATTCCATGATTATGCACTTTGTTTCCAAATGCAATTATCATAATTGGTGCATTATCTTTGGGGAGCTCATCTAATTCATTCAATAATGCTCATTTCCTTTCTTTCTCATTTGTTGTAGATTAAATACTTATGGGGGAGTTAGGATTCCATATTTGTGCATGTTGTATTCAAATACAAATAGTCTAATTTATGCACAAAACATGGAGAGCTTCTCTATTTCTATTTAAACCCTCTTTTGCTTGTGTCATAATATCTTGTTGTTTACATTTGGTATCATTTGTTATATTCAATTAGTTCTTTTGGATCTTGTGACTGCTTGCGACCTTTGTTGATGCTTCTATTATTTTATTTCTTTGGCAATCTTTGGGTCCTTGATGAGTGCATATTTGCATCATGTTTTAAATTGTTAGTTTTGCATAGTAGATGTAGGATCTTGGTATACGACGTTCGCACGCACTTTTTATGTTTATTTTCACCAGGATCAGATCAGATGATGGATCCAAAGGACACAATTCTTGGAGCAATTGTACTGGAGAGAAATGGAGCCAAAAAATACATAAATCACTTATTCGGGAAATATTTATAATACCAGAAGAAAACCCGAAGCGAGAAGCGGAGACAGAAGAGTTAACGACCAACTATACGCGCGGGCCACCGTATAGTTCCCGCCGTATAGTTGGCGCAGCCTCCGCCTACTCAAATAGTTTCACCCCGTGCAACTGGTTCGGAGAGATGACATACAGAACACCCAGAAATCACTGAAACCTAACCTCCGGAAGGCATCTGGAGGGGAACTTGCCCTAGAGATCCATCTACGCCCTAGACATATCTGGGAGGCCAAGGCATCGATCTCCATCTTCATCTACCACTGCATCTTCATCACCACCATCACCTCCATCCATCCCATCTAGATCTTGTTGTGATTCTTGCACTAGTTGTGGATTTATACAAGTATTATTCATCAATGATCGCTTCCATTACCATTACTATGATGCTGACTAACTCCATGTCTGAGTAGATCATTAGTTCTTGGGGAGATGGAGAAACCCTAGTAACATATTGGAATAAGATAAAGTTTATTATGATATTCATCGTTGTGACCATGTGTTAGATTGTCTACATATTGATGTTGGAATAAGTTGACCTCTCCAATATTTGCCTCTTGTGGGGACTTGATGTAGGGAACTAATTGTTGGTAGACGGAGGGATGTTAGCACGTACAATGACTATAAAGCTATTGGCACCCCTTAAGTATCAACTTGGGAATCGAGGAAACTCACAAAATACTATCCATGCCATGGGATACGTCATGCGGGATTATGTCCCTTAATAGCACGGTAATTCAATTGATATTGATTGCTGTCTGCTGTGGTTATGAGGATGATTTGAGCAATGGTTGCTGCCTCTTTGTACAAATACGGAGTTCCTCCCACACATACATAGTTGATAATGTTCATGATGATAATCTTTACCTTACCCCTTTAGAGTGCTAGTGTTGTATCCGCCAATCCCTGAGAACATTTTCTCCCACTGAAGTTTCAAATCTCTTTTACATACGTGATATTTACTTTCTGTATTCAGTTTTATTTACTTTACACATTGTTCTCTTATACCAAAAACCCCAAAAAATATTTTTACACATTACTCGTATTTTATCTTGTCACTTAGAACTCTATTTAGCATTTCTATTTTCAGTACTTACTTCAAGAATTCTTAGACTTTAGACTCCTGCTCCCTATGGGATCGATATCTTTATTTTGAAACTAGCTACATCCGATCCGTGCACTTTGTAGTCACCAAGCTATTTTCTGGTGCCGTTGCCGGGGAGCTAAGATCTATAGGTCTTTTAGTTTTTGCTTATTTATATTAGTTTTGTTAAGTTTTGTTTTGAGTTATAGGTTTCCACCAACATGATGGAGTTTGAGCTTATTACTAGTGCTAACCCACTCAACCTCTTTGGGAAGCCCTATGATATTTATAAAAGAGACAACTCCAACGAGAAGACAGGGGGTTTGAAATAAATCCTCTACTACTTGGTATTCTACACAAGAAGCAATTTACTAGAGATGAAGAAGATCCTGATCCATATGAGCATATTGCATGTTTCAAAGATATATGTGGCACGTTCCAATTAATAGGGTATACCGCTGATGAGGTAAGGGTTAAACTTTTTAGTCAAACTTTGACAAGCACATCTCTCTCATGGTATAGATCTCTACCCTCAGAAGACACTACTACTTGGGATGATTTAGCTTGAGAATTCTTATCTAAATATTAACTATTATCAAAATCTTTTGAAATCAGGTGTCTTATAATGACTTGGAAGAACTGTCCCAATGAAGGACTAGTAAGAGCTTATATAAGATTTAAAGATTTTCTTAGACAATGTCCTCATCATGATTTACCTAAATGGTATTTACTGCATATCTTTTATGGTGGTTTAATTGAACCTAATAGAATTGAACTAGACTCTTGCACGGGAGGAGATTTTAGGGATTTACCTATTACTAAAGCTTGGGATTTACTTATAGAGTTCGCGATGAAAGAGTTTCATGGAATTTTGGTCTAGGAAGTGAAGGAGGCACGAAAATAGATCATGAATGTATTCATGAATATAATAAAAAAGGCCATGTTAATGAATTATCTAAATAGCTTTATTTAGATTCAGATCTTGTATTACAAGTTGTTAAAGCTTTTACAGAACACATCGAAGCTCCAAAGGTGGGTCTGGTCAAGTTTGATCCACCACTTGAACCTGAAAAGAAAAGAGAAGTTAAAGCAACTGTAGCCTCCCTAGAACCAATTTATGAGATACCTTTTCCTAACACTACACAAAAACATATTTTAGAATATGAACAGGTCAAGGCAGTACAGGAGGAGAAAGAAGAGGAAAGTGTGCTAATAATCCAAGAACATATAGATGAAACCAAAGATGAAGATGTAACCATGGAAGCAAACATGGCTATGTATGCACATTGTTACATAGTTGAACTTGATGAAGAGACTTCCATATTGGTTGAAGGTAAAAGATGTGGCTAAGCCTATTCTCCCCTGCATATTTAAAGAAACCCTGCATTATGGTTTATGTGATCTTGGCACTGAAGTTAATATTATATCTTATGATTTTTATCTAGAAATAAAATAAGATACAACACCGGCTACAATAGAAAATACCGATATGACAATCATGTTAGCCAATAAAAACCTTAGAATTCCAATGGGAGTAGTTGAAGATGAAGTTATCACAATGAACAATAAAAATTTCCTTATTGATTTTGTAGTTGTTGATATGACAATTGATAGTCTTTGCCCAATTATATTTGGAAGAAAAAATTTCAGTGATATAGGTGCCACAGTTGACTTTAGAAAGGAGGTTGTATCCCTTAAGCTTGGGGAAGTGGAAAAATAATTCCTTTTTTCCAAATTTAAAGACAAACCTCTATTCATAAAATAAGAAGAGAAGGAGAAAACTATTGAAGAAATGGCAGCTCTCTTCTTAAATAATCAAGATGAATAAATAAATGAAGATCCAAATTGTGGCGAAATAATTATGGAGGATAAAACTCTAGAAGAATTAGAAAATGAATTTGATTAATTTCCCAATGAAGAACCTCCAACTGACGAAGCTTTTGAAGAACCAGAAAAGAGAGGGGATGAAGATCTACCACCCCAGAGTTAAAAACTCTACCAGATAATCTTAGGTATAGATTCTTAGATGATACTAATAAATTCCCTATTATTATTAGTGCTAAAATTTCAGGGGAAGAAGAACTTATGAAGGTACTAAAGGAGCACCGCAAGGCCTTCGAGTACTCAATGGATGACTTGAAGGGTATTAGTCCCATGATAGTCTCCCATCGGATATTCATGGAGGAAGGTGCTAAACCAGTTGCAGAATTTAATAGAATACTGAAGCCTAAAATGAAGGGAGTGGTAAGAAAAGAAATAGTACGCCTACTTGATGCAGGTATAATCTATCCTGTAAAATAAAGTGTGATTGGGTAAGTCCTGTTCATTGTGTTCTTAAGAAAGGCGGCTTTACTGTTGTTCCTAATGAAAACAATGAACTGATACCTACTAGAACTGTTGTTGGACACATAGATTTCAGAAAATTGAATAAGGAGACTAGGAAAGATCACTATCCTTTACCGTTCATAGATCAAACTTTAGAGAGGTTAGCAAACCACACTCATTTTTGTTGTTTGGACGGATACTCTGGTTTTTCCCAAATAGTTGTTCATCCTGAAGACCAACTTAAAAAACCTTCATTAGTCCTTATGGTTTACATGCTTACCAACGCATGCCTTTTGGTCTTTGCAATGCTGCAGCTACTTCTCAAAGATGCATGACTGCTATATTTGCAGATTTTATAGAACTTATAATGGAAGTATTTATGGATGATTTTTCTGTCTATGGAACTTCGTTTACTAGTTGCTTGGAAAATCTCAACAGAATTTTGCAGCGTTGCAAAGAGACTAATCTTGTCTTAAACTGGAAGAAGTGCCATTTTATGATAAAAAAGACATAGTCCTTGGACACAAAGTATTAGGTAAGGGTATTGAAGTAGATAGAGCTAAAGTTGAAGCAATAGAAAGAATGCCACAACCAAGGGACGTAAAAGGTATAAGAAGTTTTCTTGGTCATGTAGGCTTTTATAGAAGGTTCATTAGGAATTTTTCTAGAATTTCTAAACCTTTAACTAATCTGTTGCAAAAAGGAGTAAGATTCAATTTTAATGATAAATGCCTTAGTGCATTTGATAACTTAAACATGCTTTATATCGTGCTCCTGTCATTAAACCACCTATATGGGATATGACTTTTGATTTAATATGTGAAGCTAGTGATGATGCTGTAGGAGTAACCATGGGACAACACATAGGTCACAGATTTAATATTATACATCATGCTAGTAGAACTCTCAATAGTGCTCAAAAGAATTATCCTAAGGAAGAAAGAGAACTCTTCGCTGTATTTTTCTCTTGTGATAAGTTCCGTTCTTATATTGTTGATGTAAAAGTAAGAATTCATACAGATCGTGATAGTTTAAAAGAACTCCTCGAGAGGAAGTTTCATCAGCCAAGACTGATCCGTTGGATCCTTTTACTTCAAGAATTTGAGTTGCGGATTATGCAGAGATAAGAAGCAAAGGTAGTAGATGCATCATCTATATTTACCCAGCAAGACATCGATCTTATTGAGAGGAGCTTTAGTCCTGGTGATTTTTGTTTTCAAGAATTACTATATGAGCTAAGGTCAAATCCTCCCAAGAAGAGGAAGTCCTTGTTGTTGGAGGAGCCTGTCACTCCCGACTAAATAAACGGTAAGTGGAAGGTAAGTTTTTTAACTCTAATAAGTGTTTATTTTCACAATTTCTACTATTAATTTTTTTGCCTTTGAATTCCTCTTGTTTTTCTAAAGTTTTTGAGGGGTGTCTGTAACTATACAGCCGCAACTATACTGCCGGAGAGAATTCTCCCGTCGTATAGTTGTTCGTTAAATGTTCTGTGTCCCCTTTGCAAAATAATTTTTGGGTGATGTAACTATAGAGGCGCAACTATACGGCCGGAGAAAAATCTCCCACCATATAGTTGGTCGTTAAACGTTCTGTACCCTCTTCTCAAAATAATTTTCGAGATGCGGTATCTATACAGCAAGAGAAAATTCTCTCGCTGATGACCCACAAGTATAGGGGGTTTATCGTAGTAATTTTGATAAATAGGAGTGTCGATCCCAACAAGGAGAAGAAGGTGTTGAATAGTGGTATGGAGCAGGAAATCTCTGTAAATACTTAGCAAACAGATTTTTAGGGGTTTTCTGATAAAGCAAAGAAACAAAGTGCAAGTAACAAAGACAACGAACAACTGCAGCAAGTGGCCCAATCCTTTCTTAGAAAGGACAAGCCGGTGGAAATACTTATAAGGACCAAACATTCTCGAGGACACATGGGAATTATGTCAAGTGCTTTCGCTTCAAATAGCTAAGTAGTCTTCTTTGGTGTTGTAAGTGTTGTGTGGGTGAACCTATGCTAATGTACCGACCTTACTTGGACCAATACATACTTTGATTAAACCCCCTGCAAGCATCCGCAACAACAGGAAAGCAATTAAGATAAAACCCTAACCACAACCTTAAACTCTGAGATCCTACGCTCCCTTGTGTAATGGTGTCCTAACGGGGGTTCAAGTTTTTGTCACTCCGGCAACCCCATAATTAGTAGCCAAATACACAATGCATTCCCCTAGGCCCATAAATGGTGAAGTATCATGTAGTCGACGTTCACATGACACCACTAGAAGAATAGCACCACAACTTAAATACTAAACCATTGAATAATATATCAACACAAATCCACTACTAACAACATGACTTCTCTCATGTCCTCAAGAACTAGACAAACTACTCACAATATATCATATGGATCAAGATCATAGATGATATGGTGATGGATAACAATCTGAACATAACAATAATCCAATGGTTCCACTCACAAGCATCAACTACAATAGTAATTAACACCGGGAAAGTTTCCCCTAAGATCTATGCAAGTATTCAACACGATTGTTACAGCGGGACAAAGTGGTGATGATGGTGCTGGAGGAGATGATGGTGTGGATGATGATGATGATCCCGATGAAGTCTAGATTGATGATGGTGTTGATGGCGACGATCTCCTCTCTCCAGGAAAGAATTTCCTCGGCAGAAATCTGTCTGCCGGAGAGCTCTTTCTCTCTCCGTGTTTTCCGCCCCGCAGAGGCGGAAGAATCTTTCCGTGGTTGCTCCCCGTATCTTAGGGTTTCGAGGAGAAGATATAGGCGAGAGGGCGGAGTCGGAGGCCAGCCAGGTGGGTCACACCCCTGTAGGCATGGGGCAGTTGGTCCGCACCTGGGGGGTGTCGGCCCCCTGTGGCCCATCTCCACCTCCCCTTCTGGCGTCCTTCGTCTTCTGGGAAAATATGATTTTCCAATATTTTTTTGATCTTCGCGAAATTGCATCAAAACACCTCTTTTTCCATCAGAATCCTGACTCCGACAGTTCATCCTCCAAGAATCATCCAACATGCAAAAACAGAGGAAAAGACATAAGTAACACCTCTTAATAATAAATATATCAATGAATAGAGGAAAATTATGATATAGAATGGTGATGCAAATTGGACGTATCAACTCCCCCCAAGCTTAGACCTTCGCTTGCCCCCAAGAGAAAACTGAGCATAGTAAACATGTCCATAGGTTTATGGAGTGAAGTGTCGATAATAAATACGGACAAGAAGCATCACACTTACCATTACACAACTCATAGAAGAAGGTGACTCACCATTATATAACTTAGGATGCAACAAGTACATGAGTCACAATAGCGATGCATAAAAATAAATCATAATTGGAATTGGTAAACTTTGTTCTTGGTCAGAGAACAACTAGCAAACAGTTTCACAAAAAACTTTTGAAGTAGTTTTCACAACAAGAGTACTCTTTGCTCAAACATAAAATGTTTTTCACAATGATGGCTTTCAAAGTAATACTCAACAGATAAGATTCTTGTGCAAACAAGGAAGATATAGAACATGATTGAATAAATCATCATATGAATGCTTCAAACACAATACTCAAATGCTTGCTGGAGATAAATAGGAAGTAGGTTTACTGACTCAACTTTAGAAATAGGAGAAAGTTCCTTCATAGAAGGAAGTAGGGATTTCAAGTTCATAAAGAGCTTTCAAAATATTATGGTACTTACTAGCTTTGAGCCCTCATTGCCACTATCATAAGCATCTTGAAGTGATTAAGGTTAAAGTGAACAAAGACGGAGTATATGCTTGACGAAATATAAGTTGGCAATCTCATGTCCCTTGAGTACGAGGTCCGCTCCTCATGCTACTCAACTTTTGTTACTGGTAAGTTCTTGTCAATGTAAGTACACGTGTATCATAAAGAACCGCCAACGGGGTACCCCTTGCACATGATACAGGAGCTATCCCATAATCAAAATGACAAGGAAAGCAGATAGTGAGCATCTCAGCGATCTTTTTATTTGCTATTTTCATATGTTTTTATTAAGGATGCTTCATAGATTGCTCACTGTGCTTATGTTGCAAGTTTCCACCATGATTAGGCATGGCTTAGTCTAGCGGCCCAGGTGTTTCTCTAACACACATACATAACTCCATGGACTTACAAGCTCTCCTTTTATTTCACACCGACAACATCCGCAAACAAAATAGCATGATATCAACTGGATATGTATCCATAAGTGTTGAAAGCGTTCCCCGTGACAGCACAGTTCTGCTAATCCCAACGTATAGATGAAAGCATATACAACTTCGATGACACAATGATTCAAGTTTATTAGGGGCAAGAAAATAAGGTGTGCCATCAAGTTCGTGAGAGCTTTACTAACTAGTTTTCTCATAACAAAATAGTTTTTAATTCGAAAGATAGATGAAGCTTGAGAATCTGCTTGGAATAGCAATAATGCTAATAGGTAGATATGGTGGACACGAATGGCACAGGTTTGGTTCAAAGGGGTTGGAAGCATGAGAAGTATGCCTTCTCAAAATAGGTTTTTGGCTAGCAAGGCTGGGTAGCAAGCAGAAGAGTTGAAGGAAACAAGCAAACCTACAAGTGATAAACCCAAACATGCAGTCTTCCTTGAAGACACAAAATATCTTAAATAAAGAATACTAATCTTATGAGCCAATCAAGAAAGAAAATAAATGATACAAAATACCTGTAAGCGTTTTCTCTTTTCCTTTCAAACCTCAAAAAGTGTTGCAACTGACCAGAGCCTGGTTTGCCAAAACCAATATAGATCTACTTGATGCTCCCAAAGTGATACCAATACTGATCAACAAGATCAATCATATAATAGAAATTGCAAACTAAAATAAGAAGTGAAAAAAGTAAAAGATGAAACTTCTCATTAATAATCCATAAAGGCACTCACACCAAGGGATACATAGAAACTAAAGGAGAGATACTTCCAGAATGCTAACTTCTCTACCAAAGATATGAATCTACTAAAAAGGTAAAAGATAAAAGAGAATGGTGTGATACCGCGGCACTCCCCTAAGCTTGGAACAAGCCAAGGGGATGCCAAACCTGATGATGAATTACTCCTTCGATGGTGGTGTTCTCTTGATAAGATCTTCAATCAGTTTCCTCAAATCCTCAATCTCGAAGGTAAGAGTACGGATCAATTCTGAATTTTTCTCAATGCGGTTCATGATCATATCGGACCGAGAGTCCCATTCCTTGCTATTCTTTCCCCACTCTAACTTCTTAGCGTGTTCCTTCCCTGCATGGTTAGATCGAGGCAGATCCCAAACCGAGGGCAAGTTCCCTTTGGGCACATTTTTGTATTTTTGCTCATGTATAAGAGTATGGAAGGGATTCTTGGTACGTGGAGGAGGTGACCGTGGAACGAAGATAAGACGTGGAGGTTTCCCTCTTGTAGACACCCGCGTTGTCCTCCTAAGCTTGGTAGGATTTTCCACTAAAGGGATTATGCCCTGAGAGGCAATAATAAAGTGTTTATTATGTATATTCCAAGTATATGATAGATGTTTATTTTGCATGCTATAATTGTATTAATACGGAAACATTAATACATGTGTGTTTAATAAACAAATAGAAAGTTCCTAGTTATGCCTCTCTCATAAACTGGCTCGTTGATTAACAAGATGATCAAGGTTTCCTGATCATGGACATTAGATGTTGTTAATAACGAGGTCACAACATTAGTGTAATGGTGTGATGAACATTCATCCGAAGTATAGAATTACGATCAAAGTCATTGAGTTTATATTGCTATAACATCATACGAAGTGATCCTAATCCTTAGACCATGAGATCATGTCAATCACTAACACCGGAAGAGTATCTTGATAACATCAAACGTCACACTGTAACATGGTGATTATAAAGATGGGTTCAGTACTACTAAAGTGTTATGTTGAGGCCCATGGATCGAGAGTGGAATTTGTTCATCCCGATGAAGGATAGATATGATATTGGCCCTCTCGGTGATATCACATTGGTTAGCTTGCAAGCAAGTGATTTGATCACTAGAATGTTATATCACGGGAACAAGAAAAGCGTACATGTCAGTAACGAGATCAAACTAGGTATGGAGATACCGATGATCAAATCTCGGACATGTAATATATCGCGAAACAAAGGGATTAAGATACTAACGTAAAAGGTTCTGACGATCACAAGAAAGTCATCGTTGAATGTGTGGGAGTCAGTATGGGTCTCCAGATCCCGCTTCTGATTATTGATCTTAGAGGGGTCTCGATCATGTCCGCATTATTCGCAAACCATAGGGTGACACACTTAAGAGACACCGACATCCATTTGGAGCAAAACTTTCATGTCGGAAAGAATAACAAACGCAGGAATTTATTTCACTAGATATCGAAACAGGTTTTCGGGTGAAATTGCAGAAAGTGTTTTTGCATGTGAAATAAAATACTAGCAAGGGGTTATATGTGAATGTTTGTCATTAAAGTAATTGACAAAATTCTGCATAAATAAAAGGAGTTTTATTTAATGAGAGTTTGCATTAAATTTGGTGGAAATTTAATGGGAATTTGAGTGGGAATTTGAGTGGAGGGAATTGAAAGGATTTTTGTGAGTGGAGTGTCCACCCACATGAATGAAGGAGGGGAGGGGACAGCCCCCATGGCCAGTGTCCACCCCCTTGGGTGCCCCCCTCCTCCTATAAAAGGAGCCCCCTCTCCTCTCTCTCACTCACACCTCCTTGTGAAGGATCTCTCTCCCCCTCTAATATTTATCCCCATGGTATAGGACTAGCGAGATACATATTCCCGGTGACTATTCGGCAAGAAAGAGTTGTGCTTCCGCTGCATCGCTGGAGCGAGGAGGCGGAGGTTGCTCGGTGCCTCAGACGTGTGTGCGAGCACGGATACGCCGCTAAGTTGCGGTGCTAAGGACTTCCTCTCGATCTTGAGATCGGCAAGAGATCGTCTACATCAACCACGAGTTTAACTCGTTAATCTTTGTCGGTCTTCAAGGGTATGTTCTCTATGGATATACATCTTCCCGTTGTTTGTATCTAGTAGATAGATCTTGGTACATAGTTGTTCCCATCGTAGGATTTTTTTGTTTTCTATGCTGAGAACCCTACAGTGGTATCAGAGCCGGATCTATGCGTAGATGCTTTACACGGGTAGTACACATATGAGTATGTGGGCGATGATGACCATGTTATTGCTTCTTGGTTCCACTTTGGATATTGGTGGCATAGTGGGATGAAGCGGCCCGGACAAACTTTACATGTCCTCGCACATGAGACCTGTTCCACGCTTGACATGCAACTAGTTTGCATAAGTGGCTAGTGGGTGTCTGTCTTTCCTACTATAGTCAATATCTATTTTGCAACGAGTTGTCAACAATTTAGTTATCCTTGTTGTGGTTCATGTTTGTATGTAAGAACGGTTCTATCTTTGAAAGCCCTAAGCCACGTAAAACTTGCAATGGATAAATTGGAGCCGTCTAGTTTAGATTGTTGTTGGGCTAGTGTCATGATATGGTGATGTTGTAAGTAGAATTATAAGTTGATAATCTTACAACACACATAACGTGTAAGTTCCATAGACCTTGGCCTTACACATAGAGGTATGATAGTGATCATATCACGATGCACATGATGGAGATCAAGTGCGGGAACCATATCATTTCACTTATAAACATGTGATGTTTGATTGCATCTTATATTGCTTGTTTGGTGTTTTATTAGCAAAATAAGATGATCCCTCATTTAAATATCAAGATAAGAATGTGTTCTTCCTTAAGTATGAACCGATTATGTTTCGTCGCTCCAAGACATCACCTGATGATCGGGTGTTCTTGGATCCACGACCATATTTCGGGTGTAAGACAGTTACACACGCGAATACTAAGGTTCTTACTTGGCGAGCCAAGCATGTACAGACATGGCCTCGAAACACGGACCAAAAGTTTAAGCATGAGTCATATGGTAGATATGATGCCCATTTGATGATCGCCTTTGAAGCTACACCGACTCACGTGATGATCAGACTTGGTGTAGTGGATTTGGTTCATGTAATCACCAAAAAGGCACGAGGGGTGTCGTTTTTGAGTGGGAGTTCATTCTTAATGTGGATTAGTTGAAGTCAATCTATCATAAACTTAGTCTAAAATTTTCAAATTCTATTGTAGATGGCACCACCTGCTTTTAATTTCAATGTGTTCATGGAGAAAGAGAAACTTGCAACGAACGGTAGCAACTTTACCGAATGGGCCATGAATTTGAGGATTCTCCTCTCTGATGCACAAAAGAAATATGTGCTAGAAGCGCCGCTAGGCCCCCCACCATTCGATGATGCCCCTGACAAGGAGAAGAATGTCTATCGGACCTGTCAGGAGGACCACAACTTAGTTTATTGCGGCATATTGTATGGGCTAGAGCTAGAACTTCGAAAGCGTTTCGAAAACGGCAATGCATTTGATACAATGGGTGAGTTGAAAATGATTTTCGACACACATGCTACTGTAGAGAGCTACAATGCTTCAGAAAAGTTCTTTAGCTGCATGATGGAAGAGCACAGCTCCATAAGTGAGCATGTACTCAAGATATTGGGTTATGCCGATAAGCTTGTGTCCTTGGGAATATTGATTCCCATTGACTTAGGCATCCATCGTGTTCTGCATTCTCTGCCACATAGCTATAAGATCTTTGCGATGAACTATAATATGCAAGGCATGAAGAAGTCTCTCCTCGAGCTTCTGTCAATGCTTAAAACTGCAGAAGTGGAGATCAAGAAAGCACATCAAGTGTTGATGATCAATAATACCACTGGTTTCAAGAAAGACAAGAAGGGAAACAAAAGGGAAGTAAGGGCGGCAAGCCACTTGCCGTTCCTAAAAAGAAACCCCGAGTTGGCCCTAAGTCTGATACCGAGTGCTATTATTGTAAGGGGACTGGCCACTCGAAGCGCAACTGCCCCAAGTATTTGGCAGACAAAAAGGCCGGCAAGGCAAACAAAGGTATATATGATATACATGTTATTGATGTGTGCTTGACTAGTACTCGCAGTAGCACCTAGTTATTTGATACCGGTTCAGTTGCTAATATTTGTAACTCGAATCAGGGGCTATGGAACAAGCGACCGCTAGCAAGGGGTGAGGTCAAGATGTGTGTCGGCAATGGATCAAATGTTGATGTGATTGCCATCGGAATGCTACCTCTCCACTTACCGTCGGGATTAGTAATAAACTTGAATAATTGTTATCTGGTGCCAGCACTAAGCATGAACATTGTATCTGGATCATGTTTGATGCGAAGTGGTTATTCATTTAAATCCGAGAGCAATGGTGTTCTATTTATATGAATAAAATCTTTTATGGTCATGCACCAATTATTAATGATTTATTTCTGTTGGATCTCGATAATAGTGTTACACATATTCATAATGTTGATGCTAAACAGATTAAACTTAATGATGATATATCCGCATATATGTAGCACTACCGTCTAGGTCATATTGGCGTTAAACGCATGAAGAAGCTCCATTCGGATGGACTTTTGGAATCACTTGATTTTGAATCATTTGATACATGTGATCCATGCCTTATGGGCAAGATGACTAGAACGTCGTTTTCCGGTTCAATGGAACGGGCGACAAATTTATTGGAAATCATACATTCTGATGTATGTGGTCCAATGAGCGTGTCGGTGCGAGGTGGATATCATTATTTTGTTACTTTCACGGATGATTTGAGTAGATACGATTATATCTACTTGATGAAACACAAGTCTAAAACCTTTGAAAAGTTCAAGGAATTTCAGAGTGAAGTGGAAAATCATCGTAATAGAAAGATCAAATTTCTACGGTCCAACCGTGGAGGTGAGTATCTAAGTTACGAGTTTAGCACTCATATGAAAGAGTGTGGAATTGTTTCACAACTCACACCTGCCGGAACACCATAGCGAAATGGTGTGTCGGAGCGTTGTAATCGTACTTTATTGGATATGGTTTGATCTATGATGTCTCTGACGGACTTGCCACTGTCATTTTGGGGTTATCCACTAGAAACTGCTGCATTCACTTTAAATCGGGCACCATCTAAATCCGTTGAAAATACATCGTATGAATTGTGGTTTGGAAACAAACCTAAGATGTCATTTCTTAAAGTTTGGGGATGCGATGTTTATGTGAAGAAACTTCAACTGGATAAACTCGAACCCAAAGCGGAAAAATGTGTCTTCATAGGATACCCTAAGGAAACTATTGGGTATTCCTTCTATCACAAATCCGAGGGCAAGGTTTTTGTTGCCAAGAATGGATCCTTTCTAGAGAAAGAGTTTCTCGCGAAAGGCGTGAGTAGTCAGAAGGTAGAACTCGAAGAGGTTGTTGAACCTTCTCTTCAAACTATGGTGAGTAGTGCAGCGCCGGAAGTCGTTTCGGATTTGGATTCACCAATTGAAGAGGGAACTAATGATAATGATCATGAAACTCTGAAAGAGAGTACTACCGAACCTCGAAGGTCTAGCAGGACGCGTGCATCTCCCGAGTTGTATGGAAACCCTTTATGAATTTCATGGTTGATGGAATTGATGACCCTACGACATATGAAGAAGCGATGATGAGCCCGGATTTCAACAAATGGTTAGAAGCCATGAAATCCGAGATGGAATCCATGTAAGAAAACCAAGTTTGGAACTTGGCGGACTTACCTCACGAGCAAAAGGCCGTGGAGAATAAATGGATTTTCAAAAGAAAAACTGATGTTGATGGTAATGTGACCGTCTATAAAGCTCGACTTGTCGCAAAGGGGTTTCGATAAATTCAAGGAGTTGACTACAATGAGACATTCTCTCCCGTAGCGATTCTAAAGTCAGTTAGGATTATGTTAGCAATTGTTGCATATTTCGATTATGAGATATGGCAGATGGATGTCAAAACCGCGTTTCTCAATGGTAATATTGAAGAAGAGTTTTATATGATACAACCAAAGGGTTTTGTCGATCCTAAGAATACTAACAAGGTGTGCAAGCTTCAGCGATCCATCTATGGACTGAAGCAAGCATCACGGAGTTGGAATCTCCACTTTGATGAGGTGATCAAAGAGTTTGGATTTGTTTATGGAGAAGCTTGTATTTACAAGAAAGTGAGTGGGAGCAATGTGGCATTTCTGATATTATATGTGGATGACATATTATTGATCGGAAATGATATTGATCTTTTAAACAGTGTTAAAAGTTATCTAAACAACAAATTTTCAATGAAGGACCTAGGTGAAGCGTCATACATATTAGGCATAAAGATCTATAGAGATAGATCTAGGCGCCTAATAGGGCTATCGCAAAGTACATACCTTGATAAGATTTTAAAGAAGTTTAAAATGGACGGAAGTAAGAAGGTGTTATTACCTATGTTGCAAGGGAAGACATTGAGTAAGACTCAAAGTCCGTCTACGGCGGAATAAAGAGAGATAATGGACAACGTCCCCTATGCTTCAGCCATAGGCTCTATAATGTACGCCAAGCTATGTACAAGACCTGATGTGGCACATGTTATTAGTTTGACTAGTAGGTACCAATCGGATCCAGGTTCGGAACACTGGATAGCGGTCCAGAATATCCTTAAGTACTTGCGAAGAACTAAGGATATGTTTCTTGTGTACGGAGGTGAAGAAGAGCTCGTCGCTAAGTGTTATGTCGACGCAAGCTTTGACACTGATCCAGATGACTCTAAGTCTCAATCCGGATATGTATTTCTCATGAATGGCGGAGCGGTTAGTTAGAGGATCTCCAAACAACCTATGGTTATGGGATCAACAACGGAGGCCGAATAAGTTGTTTCTTCGGAAGCGGCTCAGGAAGCGGTTTGGATGAAGGAGTTCATATCCGAACTAGGTGTGGCTGCGATCACGTTGGACCCAATGGTGATCTATTGTGACAACAATGGTGCCATTGACAATGCAAAAGTACCAAGGTCTCACAAGAATTCCAAGCATAGTAAGCGACGGTTTCACTCCATCCGCGAACATGTCAAGGATGGAGATATAAAGATTTGTAAAGTACACACGGATCTCAATATAGCAGATCCGTTGGCTAAAACTCTCCCTAGAGCAAAACATGATCAACACCAAAACTCCATGGGTGTTAGATTTATCACTATGTAACTATATTATTGTCTCTAGTGCAAGTGGGAGACTGAAGGGAATATGCCCTGAGAGGCAATAATAAAGTGTTTATTATGTATATTCCAAGTATATGATAGATGTTTATTTTGCATGCTATAATTGTATTAATACGGAAACATTAATACATGTGTGTTTAATAAACAAACAGAAAGTTCCTAGTTATGCCTCTCTCATAAACTAGCTCGTTTATTAACAAGATGATCAAGATTTCCTGATCATAGACATTGGATGTTGTTAATAGCGAGGTCACAACATTAGTGTAATGGTGTGATGAACATTCATCCGAAGTATAGCATTACAATCAAAGTCATTGAGTTTATCTTGCTATAACATCATACGAAGTGATCCTAATCCTTAGACCATGAGATCATGTCAATCACTAACACCGGAAGAGTATCTTGATAACATCAAACGTCACACCGTAACAGGGTGATTATAAAGATGGTTTCAGTACTACTAAAGTGTTATGTTGAGGCCCATGGATCGAGAGTGGAATTTTTTCATCCCGGTGACGGATAGATATGCTCTGGGCCCTCTCGGTGATATCACATTGGTTAGCTTGCAAGCAAGTGATTTGATCACTAGAATGTTATACCACGAGAACAAGAAAAGAGTACATGTCAGTAACGAGATCAAACTAGGTATGGAGATACCGATGATCGAATCTCAAACATGTAATATATCGCGAAACAAAGGGATTAAGATACTAACGTAAAAGGTTCTGGCGATCACAAGAAAGTCATCGTTGAATGTGTGGGAGTCAGTATGGGTGTCCAGATCCCGCTTCTGATTATTGATCGGAGAGGGGTCTCGATCATGTACGCATTATTCGCGAACCGTAGGGTGACACACTTAAGAGACACCAACATCCATTTGGAGAAAAAGTTTCATGCCGTAAAGAATAACAAACACAGGAATTTATTTCACTAGATACCGAAACAAGTTTTCGGGTGAAATTGCAGAAAGTGTTTTTGCATGTGAAATGAAATACTAGCAAGGGGTTATATTTGAATGTTTGTCATTAAAGTAATTGACAAAATTCTGAAAAAAATAAAAGGAGTTTTATTTAATGAGAGTTTGTATTAAATTTGGTGGAAAATTAATGGGAATTTGAGTGGGAATTTGAGTGGAGGGAATTGAAAGGATTTTTGTGAGTGGAGTGTCCACCCACATGAATGAAGGAGGGGAGAGGGAAGCCCCCATGGCCGGCGGCCACCCCCTTGGGTGCCCCCCTCATCCTATAAAAGGATCCCCCTCTCCTCTCTCTCACTCACACCTCCTCGTGAAGGATCTCTCTCCCCCTCTAGTATTTATCCCCACGGTCTCAGACTAGCGAGATACATGTTCCCGGTGGCTATTAGCCAAGAAAGAGTTGTGCTTCCGCTGCATCGCTGGAGCGAGGAGGCGGAGGTTGCTCGGTGCCTCAGACGTGTGTGCGAGCACGGATGTTGCGGTGCTAAGGACTTCCTCTCGATCTTGAGATCGGCAAGGGCGGCCATCCATCTGCGGTGCGAGATGAGGGCGGAGACACAGGGGTTTATCCAGGTTCGCCCCCGGAGGGTAAAGACCTATTCCTGCTAGATTGTATTGATGAGAGAGTACAAGGGCGAGCTCGATGGCTAGGCGGCGAGTCGCAGGGGGTGTATGATGGAACGTACGTCCTATGCGTGCCCTAGGGAGGTTTATATAGAGTCACCTCACTAGGGTTTACAGATCTACAACCGAGTTGGATAAGGACTTGGAGGGTACTTGACCTAATCCGTCTGGGCCTAGCTACGCTTTTGGGCCTCCAGCTTCCAGTCGGCTCGCTCCTTGTTGAGTCGTGATCTAGTCGTCATCCTGCAGGCCCACTCGCTGGCAGTAATGGGCCAATAGGAAATGTCCAGCTGGGTATACCCCACTCGACATATCCCCATCAGTAGTCCCCGAGGCCATCGTTGATTCGTCGAAGGTGTTTTTTGGCAGTCAGAGTATTCGGGTCCAATTTGGACGCCCAGTCGAATCAGCGGTGGACTCCTTCAATAAAAGAGAGAACCTTCATCATATTTCCTCAGTCGCAACAATGGCGACCAGTCGAATCGCAGCTATGGTGAACAGGTCAGCGAATAGTCAAATCGCAGCTATGGCGAATGGGTCGGCGAGTAATCGAATCGCAGCTATGGCGAATGGGTCGGCGAGTAATCGAATCGCAGCTATGGCGAATGGGTCGGCGAGTAATCGAATCGCAGCTATGGCGAATGGGTCGGGAGTAGTCGAATCACTGCGATTGGCGAATCGATTAGGCGAAGGTGGACCGTCAATCTTGGTCAAACTAGTCGATGGGTAATCCAATGGTAATATCAGCGTAATCATCGCGCGGTAACGGCTCCCCGAAAATGGCGGGTAGCAACCGCTATATAAGGAGAGTGACGGGTGAAGAACGATCATCCCACATTCCTCGTCACTTCGTGCGTCTCCCAATCTTCTGTTCCTCCATAGCGCCCAGAGCGACCCTGCAATCCCAGATCCTCCGATCGATGGCACCTCCAACAGATTCGTGGGGAAGATCCAAGTGCACCAAGATGCTATTGAAATCCTTCGAGGATGCAAGAATTCTTCGCGTCGGGAGATGGCGAATCCCCGTAGCCAGAGAGGTGGTACCGAACCCGCGTGCCGGGGAGTTCATCTGCTTCACCAGCCACTTGGAGATGGGGCTCGGCTGCGATGACCCAGCATACCACTGCATGTTGTAGTACACTATAGTCGTTGATATAACACCAATGAAACACCATTCACTAGTATTACATCCCTCAGAGTGGTACAACAGAAACACAGCAGGTCAAAGACATGACTATAGATTACATATGACACATTACAAAACATCCAGAGAGCTTCCTCGAGGCAGTGAGGAAGATGTTATACAGAAGACAACCAAATATAACAACTTAAAGACTATGCAAGAACACTACTATATATATATGGCTTGGCGTTGCTACTAAAGTAATGCCCTCCAGAAGTAGGTTCTACTAATTAGGGATTTATTTATATAGAACGGTCCATCTTGACTTCAGAAACTCCTGATGTAGTCATTGACTCCGGTTGATCTCCACTGGATACCTTTAATTCTTCAGAAGAACTTATCTTCTAGGTTCATCGTTGGTTGCTCTGAAATCTAGCAAGGGTTAAGAAGATACTTTGAGTACGAGCGTACTCAGCAAGTTCACTAAAAAAGGAGTGTTTGATGCACTATCTACAGCCACAGACCAAAGGTCATAGGCTATGCAGGTTTTCGTAAACATTTCTTCAAAGGTTGCTTTTATTCTGAAAAGCTATGTCCATCAGCCTTCACAGGTTTACCAGAACTTTCATGGAGTTCCTTTACTGTAGCGTTCGCATCTCCTTCCCGGAACAGGGAGTAACAAGTTACAGTTCTTACACTCTGCAGAGGTGCGTTGCTTTACCCATGAGAGACCTTAGCCTTGTTGCACAACCAAGTCATGACCTTGTCCATACTTCCTTGGTATGGGGCCCAGTCTAAGATCCAAGCCAATCACTGTCCTTCTCTACGACCCCGCATACAGCGCAATTGTTGTATGTCCACGCTCAAGGTAGACTTTTCCCCGTATAAAACGACTATACCTTAGTTGGATACACACAATAACCATTAACACTAGAAATCTGTCTTCTGTAAGCCCAGATCCATGGTAGACCCCCATATAAATTAGCTATACCCACGATCTGCAACTTACAATTGCCAGAACAGTGTCCGATGCATGCGAGAGGGAGCCGATCCAGATGACTTCCCCAGAGCCATATATATCTCATGGTTAACGCGTAATATACGGCGCAAGAATCACTGGTGACATTGGTTGTTAAGTCCTAGATAATATGTTCCTTTACCACCGGAACTTTTATAGTAGGTTATTACCTCAGGGAAAAATAACCCATAATCATATTATGATGAAAATAGTGTTTTCTGACCTTTTTGAAATGCAGGTGATGACAACACTTGATTTGCAAAATACTTTATAGAAAATAATCAAAGGACATGAGCAAGTGTGAACTTGCCTTTGTGATCACAAGATTATGTAATCACGGTCTTCGAGACGATATAAGATCCAATATCTGAAAACAACATCATTGGTCCGGTAAGGACTAATGTTTAAAGAAGCAATATGTAGTTATGCATAAGTAATGCTATGCATTTTGTAAAACTCCCAGAGTGAATACCCAATACTTTGAGTGATTTGAATTTAGGCGATTTTTTAAGAGTTGATTTATCTTCAAATTTTACTTTCTAAGTAATGACCTTTTTAAGGAAATTAAGTGTTAACAACCCAAAATATACAAATGTGATTATATTTAATTGTTATTTGGTGACTATGATAAAAGTCTTTGGGTTGAGTTGTTAAGAGTTGGAGAACTTATTATGAGATTGTTGTTTGAAGTGACAAAAAGAATAACACTTGAAGAAAATATTTCCTTTCTAACATTTAAACAATATTTATTGTTAATAGGATGTGATTAATGTCTTTAGTGTGTGATTGATTAGTTTGGACTTGAGATGCTTTATGCCTTAATCTAACTAGATCAAAGTTAACTATAAAAACATAAGTAGTTTATTATACATGGTGATTTAAAAAGGTAAAGAAACTTAAGGTGTAATATGTTTTAATTATTCCCAAATTTTAGATTTATGATAAGTGTAATTAGGGTATGAGATAATTTATTTGGTATTTAAGTGAATGATTGGTTTAAATTTTATTAAAGGTTTCAAAAGGGTATTATAGAGTTAATAGTTTACATCTAAGTTTTATTATGAATCATAATTATGGGTTTGGACTTAGTAATTTAGTGTCTTATAAGGAAATGTGATTATTTCTTACTTAGGAAATAATTTTTAATGAATTAACAAAACAGTTGTCTCATTATGATAAAATAGATAATAGATAAGGATTTATTATTTTTTTATAATCTTTAAAACTTTTCTAATGGTATATTTAATATTTTTCTAGTTTAGTATATTTACTTATGATCTTAAAAGTGATTTTTATTTTATTTTTTAAATATTGGTCTTATGTTTATAAAATTCTTTAAAGATTTAAATGTCTTTGAATACTTACTTCAAATTTTATTTATAAAATAATTAAGTTAGTATTTTTATAAAATAGTAAATTTATTTTTATACACAAATATGATTTTTATTCATTTTTAGGATTTTTCCTTATTTTATGAAATTTTACTTAGGATTTAATGGTGTTAATATTTATTTGATTTATATAAATCTTAAAAAAATAAAGTTATATTTTTATTAGGTAGATCTTATGCTTGTGATGATTTCAAATATATATACATTTTTCTTTAAGATTTTCTATAATTTAGTAGAGTTAAAATAATCTTAGGGTATTTTGGTAATTTTATATATTTTTTTTCTTGACTTAGTATTTTTATTCCCTTATTGGGCCTGACCCACGAGTCACTCTGGCCCATAGGCTGATTTGGTCCAATTTGGCCCAGTAGATCCTTATCTTCTCCCTCGTTCTCACATCGCGCCCACGCGTTCCCCTCCTGGACGCTGGCGATGCTGCGTCGTCGCCTGCCCAATCCCGGCAGTGACTCCGCCACCATGGCCATGCCGTGGTGCAAGACTGCTGAGTCGACACTGCCGCACGATCCTGTCCAAGCCGATTCCTCTATGGGGTCTTCTCCCGGTCACGTTGACCCTCGCCCGTGGCTAGGGTTAGGGTCCGGCCGCCTTGGTGCTTCATCGACGCCATGCTGGGTTGCTCATGATCCTCACCCCTTCTCCACAGGCTGATCCTGATGAGCTACAGGTGCGGGTTGCAGCGCCCCTCCGGGGGTGCTCCCCGTGCTGCCACCTCTTCATCGCTGCCAGCCACTCCTCTGCTTCCTCTTCTAACTTCTTGCGAGGACCTCGGGTAAGTGTGCTTTCCCTACTGTGTTTCTCTCTATGCTCTATCTACCTTTCCATGTCAAGCATGCTTGTTGTGATTACCCCCTGTCAAGGTTACATCTCTATAACTAGGGTTCATACCCTCTGTGGTGATGTTTGGTTACTATGAGATTGCTGGCAGATGTTCTCTTAAACTTGTACTTTTGATGCTGGCTATGCCTGGTTAAATAACAGGCTCTGCCATTTGATTATGTATACTACAAGCAATGTTGATACAAATTCAATTCTCTGAATTTTGGATAATGGCCTCCTGTGGTCTATCCATGTATTAGCAATTTGAGAATGCTAGATGGTTCTTAACACTGAAGCCATTTGCTAAAGTAATTAGGTTATCTACATGTGATGTTGTCACTAAATGGTACTGTCTATTTGATAGATCATTGTCTTACTTGATGATTCCTAGATGGGTGGCTAGGCTATAATCTTATCTGAGATATATTTGATGCCCTGAATCTTATTCAGTGATGATCTTGGTCCCCTCTTGAATATAGTTACATCATTCTTAAATGATTCCTAGCAAAAGATAGCTAGGAAAATGATTTAGATAATGATTGATTTCTATTTGATTATAGGAAGATGATTTACTTAATGGTCTGTGTCAAGTGTGGCTTAATGATAGACATTGTTATATTCACTGTCTTTTCCTAATCAAATATCTAATATGATTCCTAAGTTCATTTAGGAAAGTGATTATCTGATTTTTTAGTAGATATAGATGAACCTGTTGGTACAAAGGTGCTACCCAGTTGGGATGTGCCCTGTACCAGCAGTGTGGTGAATATAGATCTAGTTAGAACTAGATCCACTAGTCTGTGATGCTGGTCTAAGACTGTGCTAGGTAAAAACTTAGGTTTTTACTTGTTGCTTCCTTTCTTAAATGACCTATGATGGATACTCTCTCGGTATGATTCCTACAGTGCTTGGAAGAATGATTTGATTATTTAATTTGTTGAAGAACGCTACTTGTGGTTTAATCATAGAGGAACAACCCTGATGCTGTTTGCTATTGAGGTTCTACCCATAACTGGGATGTGTCCAGTAGCACCTATTCAGGGACTCATTTTCCTCTAGATGCAAATTCACAACTTGGAAATTCCTGGCCAATGAGGCAAGATACTGAGGCAAGATTTTATTTAAGAACAGATACTAAGATTTGGAAATCTTTGTATGTCTCTATGATGATTTTGCAAAGAAACCCTTTGCAATACTGAGAGTACCACTTGACCTAAATCTGGTTGAAGGGTAGGTGGATTTGGTTGCTATACTTCTCTTTTCCCTAACCCTCAAAGATGTCATTTCAAAAATAAAATAAGAACATATGCTACAGGGTCTAGCTATATTACCATCTACCTTATTGTTTGTAGTGTTGACAAATGAAGTGGTGCTGGAGGCTTGTTCTTGTGATGGATCTTGATCAGTTGATACTTATCTTGATATACTGCTCCCTTCTCCTTTTACTACTCCATCTACTACATTAGCTATATCTTGGCCTTCTCTACCTTGTCCTTGCTGATTACTTGGATTCTTAATTCTTCTTATGTGTTCATGGTGGCTGTGACTGATGGTGATTTTTGGTATTGAATTGGTAAGAATAAATGATGTTCTTAGTGGTGTTCTTGGGCTAGTAGAGGATTTGGTGATCTGGTTGTGTGTGGGGGAAAAGGATAAGATGGTGGTTGTGGTTGTTGAAACTCTCAGATTCCTGTGATGTTCTCAGTTGGTTTGGTAGTGGTTTTAGAGGCTTTAGAGAGAGAACTCTCTCTGCTACGGCTGGGAAGATAACCCCCTACCATGTGAGCTCCTGTGTTGACAGCAAGGTTTGCTTGCATACAGTGACTGTGTTGTGTGCCTGTTAGTGTCATCTGTGGATCAGATCAAGTGAAAACTTGATATTTGCTGTCAATTTACCTTTTTACCATTTCATCTAGCTTTGGTGAAACTTGCCCCTTACTAGCCAATGATGCATTAGTCTGAGGCAAAATCTACTGATAAGAACAGATCTTATATTTTTGGCCCTATTCTAATTACTCAATGATGATCTAGCAGTGCACTTCACTGCAATTCTGAGAGTAAAACACTAACCCACTAACCCCTATTTTAATTTTGATTTGTTCTTTTTTGTTGTGTTACAGGTACAAAACTACTGATGGAAGATCAATGAAGACTGGATTAGGAAATAGTTAGGTGGTAGTTTAGGTTTCAATGTAATCTTTTATTTATTCTCTTGTAAAGATTCCTTGTAAGAACCTTCTTTTATTTAATAAAGTTTATTTTTCTTTTGTGATTATTCTTATGAGGTAATATGTTACTAATTCCATTCTAGTTGATTTATTGTTACTAAATAAGGAACAGAATAAGAAATATTCTTTTTTATTACATAAAGGACAATGAATATTCATATTTATTTTAAATATAAGAATTCTTTTGTATTATTTAATTGTAATGCCTTTATTATAAATAATGTGGTAACATGTATTTATTATAATAAGAAATACTTTTACTCCTTGTTTGCAATTTCTTATTCCACTTAATTATAAATGTTTATCTATTATATGATTGAATATATTTTGTACCACAATTTTTACTTTATTGTTTATATACTATTTACTTATCCTGGAAATATTCCCAAGTATTCAAATTTGAATTTCAATTCTCAATTTCAGACATGAATTGAATTCTTTTCCCAAGACACAAGAATATAGTAGAGGTCATGTCGAAATCCATACACTTGAGCTGACGTTTTCATCAGAACAAGAGATATCCCAATCCCTCTATAACTCCTTGTGTTTTGCGCGAAAATTCCCCGGATTTTCTTATGCATGAATGCAATGCACACACATGTGGCCTCACTATTTCTAGGTGCTAATCCTGGGATGTTACATCGGCTTCCCCACCTCGATCTTCTTCCGTCGCTTCTGCGCATACTACGTCATCTAGACGTCAGATCTGGGGCCACACAGCATCGAGCAACTAGCCATTTTCGTGGCGTTTTGCGAGTGCTATCTGGGCTGCCGCCCGTACTTCCCCATGTGGCAGGATATATTCCACGGGCGGGTCGGACGCGAAGGGGCTGGCGGCCCGATGCTAGCTATGGGCGGCCTCACCTTACAGCTAAAGTCCAAGGCCTCCTTCCTCGACCTGATGCTGCCAAAGAAGGCATCGAATGAATGGAAGAAACATTGGTTCTATGTGTGCAAGTCGACACCGGACGACGAGGTGGCACTTCCGATGTACTCCGCCGACCGGCCCGAGCCGCGTCGGCTTCAAGTCTCCAAGCTCCCGCACGACCAGCGAATAGTGATCGATGAGATGTTGATGATGATCCGCCACCTGAATAAGAAGGGCCTCCAAACCATCAACTTATACAACTGCTGGCTCGGGCGGCGGCTGGTGCCTCTGGCCAGCCGCGCCCATTGGATGTACGAGTACACGGGTAAGGACGATGCGACCAAGTCCTGCACCGCTGAGTGGAGTGTTGCCGACTACGCCCTCGTGCTGAAGAAGATTACCGAGGCGGAGTATCTTGACTCGAAAGACGGGATTCCCTCGTACACCATGAAGCGCGAGGCACCACCGGTAAGTTTTACTCTCCCTTGTCCATTTCGCAATCGCAGAATTGCAGTCACGGCCTTACTGACCATGTGTCTTTCGTGTAGCCTTCCCAAGTGGTGGAAGGTTGGCTTCCACCCGCTGACGATGAAAACTCGAGCGAGTCCGTTGAGGACGAGAGCGAGTCCTCCTCCGACAAGGGCAACATTGGAGGTGATGACGATGACGATGATGACGATGATGATGACGACTAAGCCATGGAGGTCGCTGCACCCACGGTTCAGAAGACCTGCGGGCAACAACAACGCGAGCTCGAGGCTAGCAAGAGCCTCGAAGCTCATGACGAGGGCGACGACGAAGCCCCCAAACACACTTCCCGGCGTGTGGCCACACCGTTGAAGAACAAGTCGCCGCCAAAGAAGAAGGGGAAGGCCAAAGCGGTGTCGCCGCCTCCGAAGCGACCAGCGCAGGCGACTGCGGCAGCTGGCATAGCCGTGGTGGAAGATGAGGTGCCACTGGCATCACTCCCACCACTCTTCTCTGCAGTCGCCGGGCACGGGGCCACCCCACCTGCGGGGGCATCACCACCAAGGGAGGCACCTGCGTCGACCATCATGGAGCTTCCTGCCGCGGCTTCATCCTCGAAGAAGGCCTTCGTGTCGTGGGCTCCAAGCCTTTTCGAGACAGGTCTCAGCCGGAAGCTGGGGCCAGAGTTGGAGAAGCCGGCGAATATCCGCACCGGCCTACGCTTCATCCCAGTCGCCAAGTAAGTGTTTTTGGTGTATTCCTTTTAGCGACTGGCTTGTACTTGTCTGGTGAGCTTGCTGATGATGTCGTTTTGCAGGACTGGCGTGAAGAAAATGAAGGAAATATGCCCTAGAGGCAATCATAGAGATGATTATATTTCATATGTATCCATGAGTTATTGTAATGTTCCTTGAATATCCATATCAGGAAACTTGTATTGATTGGCAATTATGTGAATTGTTTGTGAAACTCATTACTTGTATGGTTATTTAATAGTTGTCCCTAGTCGGAGTTCATGTGAGGACACACGTGAATATTAGACTAGCACATCGATTGGTTGATGACTATGTTTCGCAAGTCATAGACATGGAGATGTCAAACCAATGATGTGGACACATGTTATAAACATGGGGTTGGACTGACCCAACTTGAGACCGGATGTCACATCCCAAGATTTTCCAAATCTTGTAATGTGAAAATAAATAAACAAAATAAATAATTGTTGAAAATTAGGGTAAAAAGAAACTTTTGTTTCTAAATGGAAACTTAAAATCCCATCTTGAACAAACTTGAGTAAGGTTTGAATCCAACTAAATTCAAATCAAGTGAAATGCATTCTTCATAAATGCATCTGGAAATATAAACACTTAGAGAATAAACCAAAACTCTAAAACCCTAATGGAAGGAAAACATTTCCAAGATATCTCTAAGACCATGGATTTGATCCAAATAAGAATTTATCAACAAACATTTACAAATGATCAAGAAAGACAAATAGAAATATTATAAAACCATAGAAATTGGTTTCACTTAATTTGGAGCCATAGATAAAATCTTATGAATTTAATAAGATAAGGAAATTGATTTTCCAAAGCTAATAAAGCATCTATCTAGAAATCCATACCCAATGGTGAGCAAATAATCCTAAAAAGATTTAAAAGGATAAACAAATATTAAATAAGATTTTACAAATTGGAATCACCAAGTTTGGATCTCTAAATAAAAAGTTATGGATTTTATAAGATAGAGAAAGAAATATTAAATGAGGAATATTTAAAGACCAAATTAAATCTTGGCCAAATCCATAAGAAAATGGAATGAGTATAATCCAAATCCAAATAAAATAATGGATAAAGAATTTTCAAATAAAATAAAATGGCATTAGCCAAATTCTATTTTGAATAAAGGCAAATCTCTAACAAGAATGATTATTTAAATCATGAGAAAATAGTATTTGGAATTTACCCAAGTGGATTAAAAGTCATTTAATTAAATAATCACTCAAATAAAATTAATGGAATTAAAACTATATTTAATTTCATTGGAATAAAGACAAATACCCAATTTTAAATGATTAATAAATCATATTAAAAACATTCCAAATAATTCAAAGTGAATTATTTGACACCCCAATAAATAAATAAAAACCTACTGAACAAGTTTTGTGAAAATTGAAGTTAAATAAGGGTTAAAAATATATTTGATATTAATTGAATTTAAAGAAAAGGCTTTGCTTTAAATAATTAAAAGACCCTAAAATAATAAAAGATTTATTCTAAATATGACTTCAGAATGCATTATTAATCAGTGTTTGAATCCACACAAAGTTTGAGAGAAGTTTGAATTCAAATGAATGTTTGAAATGATTAAACAAAATCAAAACAGAATAAAAGAAATGGAAAAAGAAAAAGAAACAGATCAAAAAAGGAACAGAGCCAACCCAACCCAGCTAGCCCACTAAAGCCCAGCAGCCCATCTCTCCACCCCCCCCGCATTGAACCGTTTTCACCCGCGAATTGACCCACACAGTGGATGACAACCAGACCCCACCCCCACTCTCTCTCTCTCTCAGACAGCCACGTCCCACCTCCCCAGTTGAAAGAGCTCATAGCAACCCAACACCAGTTGAATCAACTGACAGCTCAGTTCATAGTCAATAATAGTGATAAAGATCCAGCACTACAAAAGTTTTTGGAAGAGCAGTCTCAACTAATGCTCCAACCAAATGATCAGCATGGAGGAAAACTGCCCCAAAGAAGTCTATGATAACAAGGCTGACAAGAATATTATTCTAGATGGAGCCCCAGCTTGCACTATATGTGGAGACAAGGATCACACTTTCAAGGAGCATGAAGTACAATGCCCCAATTGTGAAGAAGATCATCCTGTTGAACAATGCCCCACCTATCAAGCTACTTGTTACCTTTGTGAAGGAAGTGACCATACTCCTGGCCAATGTCCCATCTATGCCATGGTGGAACAAAGGAAACAAGAAGGATCCAAGTCTACCAAAGGAAAAGGACCACTCCTACCTCCTAACAAGACAACCCACTTCAAAGGACTAAAGAAATTTAAGAAACAAAATCAAGACATGAGCCTTGCACAATGTCGTAGATGTAAGGAAATGGGACACTACTCCAGTGGATGCCCAGAGAACAAGAAGAATAAAGAGATTGATCAAGTGTGGTGCAACAACTGCAAAGAACCAGGCCATTATGTAGCCACTTGTCCACAAGAACAACGCAAAGAACTCAAGGACATTCATTGTTTCAACTGCAAGAATCCAGGACATTATGCAAGCAACTGTCCAGAAAGGATGAAGAACAAGTTGAACAAGCCTATGGAGAAACTCAATCTTGGCCCATGAGTCAAGCATAAGAACAAAGCAAAAGTTTAACTTAGAGAAATTTCCAGGACCCAAGAAGGCCAGTATGTAATTTTGTTTGAAAATTTTTAAGGGTGGTAGTACCCTAGTTGTTTGAACTTGCTTGAAACCCTAGCCTTCCCAAATCTCGGGACGAGATTTATTTTAAGGGTGGTAGCCTGTCACATCCCAAGATTTTCCAAATCTTGTAATGTGAAAATAAATGAATAAAATAAAACTTTATTTGATTTTCAGAGCCAGAAGAAACTTTTTGAATTAAAATGGAACCTCAAACCCATTGAATTAAATAAAATCCTAAAAGGATTTAAAAAGTTAAACATTTCATAAAAAGAAACAATTAGAAATATTATTTTGAAACAATCAAATGAAAAGATTTGTTTTCAAATGAAATAAATAAAGATTATATTATAAAGCCAAATTAATCCTTGGCCAAGCTTTGGTATTAAAACATTTTTAAATTAACTAAAGTTTATTTAAATAAATCAATAAGGATTTAATATCCAACCTTATTTAAATAAGAGGTTTTACCAATTTAAATTGAAACCTCAAAACTCATTAAATTATTTAAAATAAGTTTTCTCAATTATTTGAAATTCACAAATAAAATCTACTAAAAGGTTTTGGCTTTATTTTTAATAATAAAGTAAAACCTATTTGAAATAATAATGAAAGTCTATTATATTAATTAATAATGGACCCTAAAATAAGATGTTATTTTGTTTTAAAACAAATCCCCAAGTATTCTATATTCTCAAATAAGACCTTTTGGTTTGGTTTTTGAAAATAATTGGATTTCAAATGGAAATGTTATTAAATAAATCAAACAATATTAATAATTTAAAAGATCCATTTTATTTAATTAATAAATGAATCTAAAAATAAATAAAAATATTATTTTATTTTGGACTTTGGATTATGTTGATAAACAGAACCAAAAACTTGATACAAGTGTGATGATTGTTTGAATTATTTGAATGTTATCTTGTGTTTGAATTATGAATTAAATTTCAAATCAGAAATTGGAATTAGAAAAGAATAAAACAAAGTAAACAGAAAAAAATAAGAGAAAACGACCAGCCCACCATCTGGCCCAACAACCCAACTCGCAGCCCACCTCCTCTCCCGAACCGTTTTTCTACACCGCAAAAGAAACTTGCACTGAGGCTGACAAGTGGACCCCCTCCACTCTTCTATTCCCACTGACCGCTGGACCCCCTTTCCACTGTTCTCCTTCTTCCCCGCGCGGCCCCTTCTCCCCTCACCTCGCTGCCGTTTCTTCCCGTTGATAGCTCCATCAATCCGCGTTAATCCGTGCATTAAACCTCGCCGAGACAACGCCCATATAATCGCGTCGCTCTCTCCTCCGTTTTCCCCCCAGACACCGCATTTCCTCTGCCTCCAGGCCGCCCCAATTTCCCTCTGTACCGCTGCTACTCCGACGACCCTCCTCGCCAATTCCGGCCAAGACTCGCCGCCCCTCTTTCCCCCGACCAAGCTCACAGCATCCCCACTCTCAGGCGCATCTACTAGTGCACCAAACTCGACCGCGGGCACCCCTGAGCCTCGCCAACAACAAACACCAGTACCGCCGCCGTCTGCCTCAACTCCGACGACGCCCACAGGTTAATTCCGACCACCCCGTGCCCTCTGGATCACGCACACATCTTTGCCATGGTCCTACACAGCTAACCCAACCCTCCGTTTGTCTTCTCGTGGACCGCAGCGTCATCCTCGACCTCGACCAGAGCCATCCGTCGCCAGAACTAACTCCGGCGAAGAATTCTGCCCGTCCCCGTGCGCCCCTCCACCAACCGGTAGCACGTTGAGCATCAGCGTTGCATTGCGAGCCTGGTGAGCATCCTTCCCCTCTTTTTCGCGTCCTGTTTCGCTAGCGCCGCCGCCAACTAGCCGTTCCACCGCTCGCCGTCGACCTAGCGCCGCCAGTCCTTGGCCAGGCAGCAGGAGCCGTCCGATGTCGATCGGATGGATAAAATAGAACCACTTACCGAAGGGGTATGTGTCGATCTGCGCCGCACATTTTCAGTTAGATCCAACGCACCCCAGTAGCCGATCCACACGAAATGGTATTGCCCAATCAGAAGCAGCCACGTGTTCAGGGTTCGATTTAAAATAGAATTTTGATCTGATTATAATACAAATTTGTAATTGCTATAACTTTCAAACCACACGTCCAAATTTGGCAAATTTTATATCAATAAAATCAGGAGAGCAAACCCTAGCCAACCATGGCCTTAGTTTTGAAAATAGTATCTGTTAGCTTGTTTGAATTTACAGAAACATTTGTGTACTTGTTTAGAGTATAAAAATTATTTAAAATTGATTCTAGGATTAAATCTTTTGCAAAATGGATTTGTGTGACCTTACTGACCCTAGGAACCAACCCATAGTGTTAAAAATAATTTTTGTGAAATTTAAGTTGAATTATTTAACTTATCCAATTTCTAGCCAAATAAACTCATTGATTTTATTATGGAAATTTTTTTGCAAGAAAAACTTTGGGAAAATGTTATGAACCAAACTTACTGACCCAAAACACCAAGCCTTTCCAAGGGCAACTCACTTGTTGAAAAATATAAAGTTTTGCTTTGAAAAGAATAATTTTCACCACATAAAATGTTGAATGGATTTTAAAATAGATTTTGAGCAAAACCCTCTAACTAATGACTTTGCCATTTTGGTAAATGACCAATGTGGACCTTACAAAGTTTATAAACCTAGTAGAGACCAACCTTGCAATAGAACCCTCTTCTGCATGAGATAGGATCCATTGCTTTGTGTGTGTGAAATAATGTTTGAATGTTGGTATGGAATGCTACTTGATACTATGCTTGTTTGATTGTAGTGAAATTAGCAAAGTGTGAGACTAGCAAGATCAAGGAGTGACTATCATTCCCTACCAAAAAGGCAAGTTACACTATCATACAAAAGATCTACTATTTTCATTATACTTAGTGGATTTTGTAAACATGCATGAAAATGTTTTATACTTATACTATGCTAATCCTAATAGGATTCCCTTTACACTCCTTAGTGAAAATATTGAAGTTGTACATGCTTAGACATGCTATGTTTTGAAAAGAGATACATGTTGAGATTTTACAAAGGTTGAGAAAAGGACTTGTGTGTTTTTTTACATAATAAAACAAGGACTCAATGAAACACCTAGGTGGTGGACACTTTATGTTTTGGAGAAGGTGGCAACAAAAGGGAACCATGTCTATGGCAATCACTTTGTGTTGTGCTCCAAATGAAAACCACCTAGGAAACTTAGAGATTGAACATGTTTCTCCAATTGTGGCTTTCGTGTGCAACCACATGCTATTATGGCTCTGGCTTAGTCAACTACATTAGGAAGACCCATACATTGTCTTTAGTTACCGGACATGGGGATCTGGAATGCTTCATGGGGGCTGAAGACAAGCTAGCAATGATGTATGGGAGGACCTTTTGGAAAGACTTCGTCACATTCTCAATCTGCCAGTACTCCATCTTGGTGAGCACTAATCCAGTAGGCCACTGGTGGCAACAAGATGGGATTGTGTCATGTGGGTAAAGTGTACTCCTTCTGCAAAAGTTAATAAAATCTAAGTACTTAGCCGTGTCCCCGGTTATGGACAATACTGAGCAACTAAAGTGTGAACCATGGGAGATCTCGACATTCCAACTTCTAATATAAAAACTTGATGCACTTGGGGGTACCAAGGAATTCAAAGAGATTTTGTTAAGCTTGTTGCACTTGGGGTTACCAAGGTGCTCAAGAGCATGAGGTACTTGGGGTTACCAAGGGACTCATGAGATTTTGATAAAACTTGAAGTACTTGGGGTTACCAAGTAGCTCAAGGGATTTTGACAAGGACTTGAACACTTGAGTTTCTACCAAGGAGTTCAAGGAACTTGGAAAAGAGATTTGACAAAGGACCAAAACCATTTTGAAAAGATAGGATAAATATTGCTTTATGCAAATAAGCCCTAAACTCTACTTAGCCAAATATGCATGTATTGATAGGATCCACTCATATTTACATAAAAGTGAAGCTTGCCAATACAATTCAAAATGTATTGACCCTTTGTGGCTGTAACTTGTAATGTTGCAGGTTGATTTTTTTTGTTATATGAAGATTGTTTGATTGACTAGGACTACAAAGTCTACAACCAACATCTGCCTGTGGCACTTTGAAGATGAAGGACCCATGACTATATTTATTCCGCTGCAATGTATTGTAATAGCCATATGAGCTATGTATGATGTAATAAAATTATATTATTCCTGGTTATAAAGATATATTTTGACCTTGTTTCTTGATATTACATCTTACTGTGGATGCTAGCTATTGATCCAGGGACTAGCATTGTAAAACACAGGAGGCTCTATCTTATCTAAGATTAGGGACCTCTACATTTAACAAGGGTTGAAGGATCACCAATTTCTATTGGGAGATTCCTTGGGTGATTTTGTCAAGCAAAAACTTAGTGTTTTCAAATGATAAGAAAAATCTATTTTGAGCAATGCAAGCCTAAGCTCCACTTAGCCAAATGCATATAGATGTCCACTATACTACCATAGTATCACTTGCCAATACAATTCAAATGTATTGACCCTTGTGGCTGTAACTTATTATGTTGCAGGTTTGTTTGATGATTAGTGAAGTTTATTGATTAGGATTACAAGTCTACAACCAACATGACTGCCTGTGGCACTTTGAAGATGAAGGACCCCATGCTATTGTTTTTATTCTGCTGCATTGTAATGAGATAGCCAAATGAGCTATGTAAGATGTAATAAATTATGTTATTCCTGGTTATAAAGTTGTACTATGACCTTTGTTTCTCGATATTACATCTTAACTGTGGATGCTAGCCATTGATCCAGGGACTAGCATTGTAAACACAGGGATATCTACCTTATTAAAGGTTGGGAACCTTACACTGGCAATTAGTTGCAGCTCTCTCTACACATCGTGTACGTTTTGTCCTTAGACCTGAGATTGTCGCATGTACTTGAGAAGTGGATCGACCTACTTTGGGGCTATCAAACGCTGCACCGTAACATGATAGTTATAAAGGTAGCTTTCGGGTTTGTCCTGAAGCATGCTGCAAGGCATGGTCAATCAAGATGGGATTTGCACCTCTCTGCTTGAGAGAGATATCTCTGGGCCCCTCGAGTGATCGGATCCAGAAATGCATGGTCGTGCTACATATGGTTAAGAGTTAACCTAGTAAAGGGATTCCGAATCACGGTATCGAGAAAGGGAGGTCAGCTTGGAGCTAGACCAAATATCGTGAGGCAAAGGGAAAGACATGTACTAAACCTTGTCATGGTTCGTCCGATATGATCTCTGTATGCGTTTAGGAGTTGGCACGTCTTGTCAGAGGCCGCTACCAACTATTGACAGAATAAGTGTATTCGTGTCATGTATATACGTATATGAACCTATAGGGTCACACACTTAAGGGGATGGAAGCCTAATGAGGATTGGATCCGAATTAGACCAGGCTTAGGCTACTAATGGGCTGCTAATGTAGAAGCCCACTAGGGACGCCTATATAAGAGAGGGTGGGTCAAGCTGGCTAGGGTTAGACCCGATATCATTCCACCCAGCCGCCACTCCTCACGCCTGTGTCGCGCGCGCGGACCTAGCAGTCCGGCGTCTGACGCTTCCACCCTGTACGTGTGGATACCTCGGAGGCGCTGCATCTGTAGCGCTTGGACAAGCCGCGCAAGGGGAGCTTCTCGTGGGACGAGGACAAGGAGGATACGTGGAATGTCTGCACTGCCTCGACGCGCTTCATCAATTCCGCAACTGCGCGTCTAGTGGTAATTCCGTGATCTATGACAACATTAATCTTGGTATACACGGTAGAATTTTTTTGATTTGCGCTAGTGTAGCCTACCTGTATCCCTACAAAAAATCGGTCACCCCTCGGTGGCTAAGGTTCTAGTAGGTACCGCAGGGGCAGAGGATGACTCCTCGAAGAAGAGGAAGGGCGACAAGATCGAGGCGCCTACTGAGGGAGCAAAGAAGGCAAAGGGCGACGAGGTCGTCACGATCTCGGACGAGCCAGTCGACGCCCCTAGCGGGGCTCCGATTTCAGTAGATGCGGCCGTGAAGGTCATAACGGACGCGGTGTCGCAGCAAGTGGAAGCTGCGACGCTGGTCGGGGCGACGGACATGTCGACGAGTTCAGCGGGAACGGTGGTGGTGACCTTCCCTTGCTTTATGGCGAGGGCCTCCATCACGAGTGCGTCGGCGCAGTCGGCTCAGGTGCCTGATGTTTTGGGCTCGGAGGTCGAGCAGCGTCGCGGGCGCACACCTCTCGTGCTCCCGTCGGTGGACGCGGTCGAGCTGCATAGTATGCTGGGTGTGGCCATCCAGGTATGTCCAGTCCCCGGGGATCTGGTCGCTGAATTTCAGCGAGCAGATTCTTAGGAACTTCTTCGCTATCCAGTCCCCGAGTGGCTAGTCACTGAATTTCAGCGGCTAGGTACTTAGGAAATTTTGTAATGTTTGGCTGATGTTTGCCATTTCTGATCAGGGAATCCAGTGCGAGCCGGCGGAGCGATTGGCCGCCAAGGAGCGTCTGGACAAGGAATTCCACTCCGTGCGGGAGGTTAATGAACAACTTCGAGTGGCTGTTGGTAATGATTTGATATGCCCTTCTCCGCGGGTGTCATTTCCCTATTCCGTACTCACGCTTGTGTTGATGTAGAGGGTCATGCGGCAGGGGTGGACAAGGCTCACGAGGGTTTGTTCCCTGCGACCGAATTGGCGACTTCCCAGTCGTCGTTGACCGCCGCGGAGAAGCGAGTGGTCAAACTGGAACGGGAGCTCCAAGCAGCGAAAGCGGAGGCGACCTCGGCGGACGAGAGAGCCAAGGCGGCTGTCGTTGCCGCGGCCGAAGAGAGGAAGGTGTCGGATGTTCTTGTCGCGGGGCTGCAGACGGACTTGTCAAGTCTTCAGGACTTTATTACAGGGTGCTGTCGTCCCTTGATTAGTGAGTTCCTTTGCCTTTCGTGTGGTTGGTCTAGCGAGTCCCCGAGCGTGTAAGTCGCCTTTGTGTTGTTGCACCCTGTTGATTGTGAACTGCTTGTGCTTCGCAGGGAAGATTCTTGACGACGAAGCCGAGGCTCAGTCATACGATGCGCGATAGTGTCTCACCATGCTACTGGAATCTGCCGCTCTCTCGGCGACTTGCATCCGTGCGTATCTTCAGGAGATCTCGCCGACGAAGGTGATCCCCAGCGAACTCACCGAAGTCTGGCGCTATCTGGAGAAGGCTCCAGCGGTTGTGGAGTTCATGTCGCGGTCAGCTTTCCGTCGTGGAGCTGCGACTGCGTTGAGCCTTGGGCTCGCACAATTCCCCAACGACTTCAACTTTGACGATGTCACCACGGGTACCCTTCGGCGACAGGCTATATATTACGAAGTTTCAATGCATAAAGAAGGTACTGGTGCAAAAACGAAAATACGACGAGAACACGATAAACGAACCTCGGGGGATCCGCGAGGTTATATATTACGAAGTTTCAATGCATAAGGACGGTACTGGTACGAAAACGAGGCGGAGACGGAGCTCGGGGGGCTCACACCCCCTCCAGGCGTGACCAGCTGGGGCCCGCGCCTGGGGTGGGTGTGGCCACCTCGGCCTCCGTTTCCCCCTCTCTTTCATTTCATAACCTTCCGTATGTAATAAAAACATCAAAAATATTTAGGCTTTCACGAACCTTCTATTTTCACCACTTTTACCTATTCAAAGACGGATTCTGCAGATTCTGGTGTTTGGTTTCTAATAAATTCTTCCAGAGTCACCATTTGAATAATGTCAATATCTTCATTATAAGAATCTCCAAAAATATATTGTTTTAGTATTTTACCATTCACCACCTGTGTTGTATCGTCCTTCAAAGAAGATATTTTAATAGCACCTGAACGATATACTTCCTTAATAACAAAAGTCCCTTCCCATTTTGAGAGTAGTTTCCCTAAAAAAATCTGAGACGAGAACTATACAAAAGAACTTTCTCACCAACATGGAACTCCCTTTTGAGAATTCTCCTAGCATGCCATCTTTTTACTTTTTCCTTAAAGAGTCTAGCATTTTCGTAAGCTTCACTTCTCCACTCATCTAAAGTACTCAAGTCAAGAAATCTCTTCTCACCAGCAAGTTTAAAATCTCTATTCAAATCTTTCACTTCCTAATAAGCTTTGTGTTCTAATTCTAAGGGCAAGTGACAAGCTTTCCCATAGACCATTTTGTAAGGAGACATCCCCATAGGATTTTTATAAGCAGTTCTATAAGCCCATGAAGCATCATTCAACTTTTTAGCCCAATTTTTTCTAGATCTATTAACAGTCTTGTGCGAGATAGATTTAATTTCCCTACTGGAAAGTTCTACTTGCCCACTGGTTTGGGGGTGATAAGCTGAAGCAATTCTATGGTTAACATCATATTTAGCGAGAGTTTTCCTAAAACCACCATGAATAAAATGATATCCCCCATCAGTCATGAGATATCTAGGCACACCAAACCTAGGAAAAATAACATCCTTAAGCATTTTTAAGGAGGTCTTACCATCAGCACTATTTGTAGGTATGGCCTCTACCCACTATGTAACATAGTCAATAGAAACAAGAATATGAGTATACCCTTTTGAAGGAGGAAAAGGACCCATAAAGTCAAATCCCCAAAAATCAAAAGGTTCAATAACAAGAGAATAATTCATAGGCATTTCATTGCGTGTAGAAATGTTACCAACTCTTTGACATTCATCAGATGATAAGACAAACTTCCTTGCATGCTTGAAAAGTGTAGGCCAATAAAATGCAGATTGTAAAACCTTTTGTGCAGTCCTATACCCAGCATGATGTCCTCCATAAGCACTGCCATGAAATTTTCTCAATATCTCTTGTTGTTCAAATTCTGGAACACATCTTCGCATAATACCATCTTCTCCTTCTTTATATAAATGTGGGTCATCCCAAAAGTAATGCCTTAGATCATAAAAGAATTTTCTTCTTTGCTGGGCTGTAACGGTTGGAGGCAAATACTTGGAAACAATAAAGTTAGCATAATCAGCATACTAAGGACTCTCATGCGGGCTTACCCTTATTGCAGCCAACTATTCATTTGGAAAACTGTCATTAACAGGCAAAGGGTCAAAAGAAATGTTTTCCAAACGAGATAAGTTGTCAGCAATAGGATTGTTAGCACCTTTCTTATCTACAATATGCAGATCAAACTCTTGTAAAAGCAACACCCATCTAATAAGCCTAGGCTTAGCGTCCTTCTTTGTCATAAGGTACTTAATAGCAGCATGATCAGTATAAATAGTGACCTTTGAATGAACAATATAGGGTCTAAACTTATCACAGGCAAAGATTACAGCTAAGAACTCTTTTTCAGTAGTAGCATAATTATTTTGAGCAGCATCTAGAGTCTTGCTAGCATAATGAATAATATTCAACTTCTTATCAACACGTTGCCCAAGGACAACAGCCACAGCAAAATCACTAGCATCACACATAATTTCAAAAGGTAAACTCCAATCAGGTGGTTCAACAATAGGAGTAGTAGTTAAAGCTTTCTTCAAAGTTTCAAAAGCTTCCTTACAATCATCATCAAAAACAAAAGGTACATCTTTTTGAAGAAGATTAGTAAGGGGCTTTGAAATTTTGGAGAAATCTTTAATAAACCTCCTATAGAAACCAGCATGACCAAGGATACTACGAATACCTTTTATATCCCTAGGGCAAGGCATCTTCTCAATTTCTTCAATTTTGGCTCTGTCAACTTCAATGCCTCTTTCAGAAATTTTGAGTCCAAGAACAATCCCTTCATTAACCATGAAATGGCATTTCTCCCAATTAAGAACAAGGTTGGTTTCTTCACATCTCTGCAAAACTTCATCAAGGTTGTGCAAACAGTTATCAAAAGAAGTTCCTTAAGATAGATAAATCGTCCATGAAAACCTCCACAATTTCTTCACAAAAACCATGAAAGATAGCAGACATACATCTCTGAAAGGTAGAAGGATCATTACATAAACCAAAAGGCATACGCCTATAAGCATAAGTGCCATAAGGACAAGTGAAAGTGGTTTTCTCTTGGTCTTGTGCTTTCACAGAAATTTGAGAGAAACCAGAATAACCATCAAGAAAACAAAAGTGAGTCTTTTTAGACAACCTCTCAAGCATTTGATCAATAAAGGGCAAAGGATAATTATCTTTCTTAGTAACCTTATTAACCTTTCTAAAATCAATGCACATCCTATACCCAACCACTACTCTTTGGGGTATAAGCTCATTATTTTCATTAGGCACAACAATTATTCCCCCTTTCTTGGGAACACAATGAACAGGGCTAACCCATTGGCTATCAGCAATAGGGTAAATAATACCAGCATCAAGGAGTCTTAATACCTCATTTCTTACCACATCCTTCATCTTAGGATTTAGACAGCGTTGGTGCTCAACAACAGGTTTTGCATCGGGTTCTAAATAGCATGCTGACATATAGTAGGAGAAATCCCTTTTAAATCATCAAGAGTATAGCCCATAGCTCCTCGGTGTTTCTTCAGTATTTCCAATAACCTCTCTTCTTCCTTTACTGAAAGTTTACAACTAATAATAACAGGATATACTTTCTTATCATCAAGATAAGCATATTTAAGATCATCAGGTAAAGGTTTTAATTCGAAAATAGGGTCCCCTTGAGGTGGTAGTGTGGTACCCAAATCTTCCACAGGTAGATTATGCTTAAGTAACCCAGGCTAACGAAGGAAAACCTCGTCAATCTCATTTCTTTCCTTCATGAAGACATCGCTTTCATGATCTTCCATAAACTGCTGCAAGGCATTGTTAGGAGCAAGATAAATAGCAGAAAGTTGTTCAATCCTGAAATCCTCATTAGGCAGTTCATTTTCATAAGGAGTTTTAGAAAATCTGGAAAAATTAAACTCATAATACTCTCCATCAAACTTAGTCAAAACTTTTTCCTTCCTACAATCTATGATAGCCCCACAAGTATTCAAGAAGGGTCTACCAAAGATAATAGGATAGGTTTTACTAGCTTCAGAACCAAGTACTAGAAAATCAGAAGGATATTTAATCTTACCACAAAGAACCTCCACATCTCTTACAATGCCAATGGGATAGACTGTCTCCCTATTAGCAAGGTGAATAACCACATCAATGTCCTCAAGCTCACAAGGACCAATTTCATGCATAGTTTCCCTGTAAATCTCATAAGGTATAGCACTAGAACTAGCACCTATATCACATAAAGCATAATAACAATGATCACCAATTCTAACAGAAAGCACAAGGACACTAGTTTTTCTAGCTTTTCTAGGATGGGAGACAATATTAGAAGCGTCTTCACAGAAGACAATATGCTCATACTCTATATTTCTAGTGACAAAATCTTTCACAATAGCTACCACATGCTCAATATGAATTTGCTCATCGGGTTCCACAATTTTCTTTGCACTTTTGCTAACCACATTAGCTATGATAGAATGTTCCTTTACCTTAGCAGGAAAAGGGATTTTCTCAACATAAGATTCAGGAAAAATAGGATCAACAGTACAAACTTCTATGCTAGCAGGAACATGGGTAACAATGTCTTTATAAGGAGCATGGTACTTGTCCCACTCTTTTTTGGGAATTTCAATATAAGAGGCAATAGCCTTAAAACACTTTGCAAGAACTTGAGAATCAAGACCATACTCATTACTAATATCATGGAAGTCATCAGTTCCCATAAAAGATTTTATGCATTCATAATCATAGTTTATACCCGACTTTCTCCCTTTGTTATTCTCCCAAGCTTCAGTGTTCTCTTGAATACGGTGTAGGAGATCCCATTTAGCTTCTTCCTTCATACATGTGAATTATCCAGCACTAGAAGCATCTAGCAAATATTTATCATGAAGAGAAAGCCTAGCATAAAAGTTATTAATAATAATATTATTAGGGAGTTCATGAATAGGACATTTAATCATTAGTAACTTCAATTTACCCCAAGCTTGAGTTGTACTCTCTCCATCACGAGGACAAAAGTTATATATCAGATTTCTATCCTTATGAATTTCACTAGGAGGATAGAATTTAGAATAAAAGAGAGGCACTATTTCCTCCCATTCCATGGATTCCCCATTCTTCAGCAGCTTATACCATTCTTCAGCTCTCCCTTTCAAGGATATAGAGAGTAACTTCTACTTCACATGTTCAGTTGTGATACCTACACACTTAAACAACCCGCATAATTCATGGATAAAGAACAAATGATCACCAGGATGAACAGTTCCATCCCCTAAATAAAAATTATCCATAACACGATCAACAATACTTGTAGGTGTCTTAAAAGGATCTATCTCAACTGGTGGTGATTCATATACTACCCTAACATTGGTAGTAGTTTTCCCAAATAGAAAACCAAGTGGGTTATCCATACTGGAAACAAAGTAACAAAAAAAATTAAAAGCAATACTCACAGTAGACGTTTCCTTTACCAGTTCCACTATTCAATAGCGCTTCACTCCTCGGCAACGATGCCAGAAAATAGTCTTAATGACCCACAAGTATAGGGGTGTATTGTATTACTTTTGATAAATATGAGTGTTGATCCCAACAAGGAGCAGAAGGTGTTGACTAGTGGTATGGAGCAGGAAATCTCTGTAAATACTTAGCAAACAGATTTTTAGGTTTTTTTATAAAGCAAAGAAAGAAAGTGCAAGTAATGAAGACAACGAACAACTGCAACAAGTGGCCCAATCCTTTCTTAGCAAAGGACAAGCCGGTGGAAATACTTATAAGGACCAAACGTTCTCGAGGACACATGGGAATTCTGTCATGTGCTTTCGCTTCAAATAACTAAGTAGTCTTCTTTGGTGTTGTAAATGTTGTGTGGGTGAACCTGTGCTAATGTACCGACCTTACTTGGACTAATACATACTTGTGATTAAACCCCCTGCAAGCATCCGCAACTACAGGAAAGCAATTAAGATAAAAAACCTAACCACAGCCTTAAACTCTGAGATCCTACGCTCCCTTGTGCAATGGTGTCCTAACGGGGGTTCATGTTTCTGTCACTCCGGCAACCTCACAATTAGTAGCCAAATACACAATGCATTCCCCTAGGACCATAAATGGTGAAGTATCATGTAGTCGACATTCACATGACACCACTAGAAGAATAGCACCACAACTTAAATACTAAACCATTGAATAATATCTCAACACAATCCACTACTAACAACATGAGTTCTCCCATGTCCTCAAGAACTAGACGAACTACTCACAAGACATCATATGGATCAAGATAAAAGATGATATGGTGATGGATAACAATCTAAACATAAACAATAATCCAATGGTTCCACTCACAAGCATCAACTATAATAGTAATCAACATCAGGAAAGTTTCCCCTAAGATCTATGCAAGTATTCAACACGATTGTTACAGCAGGACAGAGTGGTGATGATGGTGCTGGTGGAGATGATGATGTGGATGATGATGATGATCCCGATGAAGTCTATCTTGATGATGGTGTTGATGACGATGATCTCCCCTCTCCGGGAAGGAATTTTCCTGGCATAAATCTGTCTGCCGGAGAGCTCTTTCTCTCTCGATGTTTTCCGCCCTGCAGAGGCGGCGGAATCTTTCTGTGGTCGCTCCCCGTGTCTTAGGGTTTCGAGGAGAAGATATAGGCGAGAGGGCGGAGTCGGAGGCCAGTCAGGTGGGCCACACCCCCTATAGGCGCGGGTCAGGGGGCCCGCGCCTAGGGGGTGTGGGCCCCCTGTGGCCCATCTCCGCCTCCTCTTCTGGCTTCCTTCGTCTTCTGGGAAAATATGATTTTCCAATATTTTCTGGTATTTTTCTGATCTTCGCGAAATTGCATCAAAACACCTCTTTTTCCATCAGAATCCTGACTCCGGCAGTTCATCCTCCAAGAATCATCCAACATGCAAAAACAGAGGAAAAGACATAAGTAACACCTCTTAATAAGAAATATAGCAACGAATAGAGGAAACTTATGATATAGATGGGTGATGCAAATTGGATGTATCACTCGCCGTATAGTTGGTCGTTAAAGATTCGGTACCCTCGACTAGTTTTTGTTATTATTCAAAAAAATGTTTTTGTCAGTTTTTAGTCGGTAATCTAACCGATTTGGGCTAGAAATATTTGGAAGTACCTGCCCAAAACCAACTATACGGGCCGCGACCGTATAGTTGGTCATTACGGCACATGACACCTCCAAATCCGCGATTTCTTTTTCTAATGGGTTTGGATTGTTTTCTTGAACAACAATTTGGTGTTTCTCACGAGTTTTACCGACCTCTGACCACCCTTATATACTTCCCTATTGTGACTCTCTCTAATCACAAATCACCAGGAACAAATCTACCTCTTGTTCATACAAGAGAACACACAACATAGAGCCATCAAGATCCAAGAGGCCAAGGGGAGGAGTTTCTATGGAGATCGGAAGCAATAGCGAGAAAGGCAAGGAGATCAATACTACCTCTTTCGAGTTCTTTGACGAGGACAAAGAACGCCATAAGAGGGAGTTAAAGGCCCTCGAATTTAAGATTGAAGAAATAAACAAGGAGACACCAGGGACGCCTAGGAATCTTTGGTGGCTATGTGTTTATCTTGATAAACTCGATGAAGATATCAAGCAAAACACTAAAGCAGGTTTCACTATGAGTCTCAAGGCGATACAAACCCTCGAAAGCAACAATGAGATCATTAAGGAACAATTGAAGGTGATGGATAAGAATAACCTTCTCTACAAGCTGCGCATTAAAGAGCTGGAATCCATCAATCAATCCCTCTGCTGCAGGCTAGCCCATGAGGAGAAGGTACCACGTTCCATAGCACCACAGTGACCTTCAACAAAGCACGGTGTCAAATAATCGCAAGGTATTATTTGATCCTCCCTGGCTTTATTCCAAGCTTGGGGAGATCTTTAAGACCTTGTAATATATCTTACAAGTTTTTATTTCTATTCTAGTTTTGCATTAGTTCGAGATCATAAAGTTTGCATCATTAGATTCCCTTCATGAGGAGTCGATCCCTATTATGAAATTCTAAGTTTATTATAATATATGGAGCATGATTGAGTTTGAATTTGTCTTATTGGATATATGAATGACTTGAGTATGATTTTACTTGCAATTGATGATAGCAATAGGAGTCTTCCACACCATTGATATTAATGGAACATATAAAGATAGTTTAATCAATATGTTGTAGGTCAATGGTTTAATTTACAAAAAAGAGAAACTATCTAATTAATTAAGATGAAAAAGGAAAACCTTGAACAAAGGAAAAAATATAAGTGCTATCAAAAAGAGTGAGAAGAAGTTTGAGGTAGAATACTTAAGTTATAAAGATGCTTCATATATGTTTGGAATTTGATAATTGAGATCGTTAAACTTTGAATTTCCTACAAGAAGTGGAATATATGGCTAGCTCCTTTGCACAACACTTAAACAAAAGTGTGAGCACAAATATATATCAGAAAACAAGAAAAACAAAGATGAAGAAAAAAAGAGCGAATGTGCAAAGAGGAAGTAGGCATATACCACTATATTGTAGTAAGACAAAGAGATGTTTGAGATTTTGAATCCCAAGTGAATATGTTAATCCTAAAAACACTTGGGACTACCTCACTAACTCATTTGGTTGAACCGAATACTTTTACATCATGTTGATAATAATCTTTTGTGAACTATTAATTGCTAAGGTGTGGAAGCCTACTAATATTATTCAGATGGTTCGAGTAAGGAACTATTCATGAACTTATTTATTTATTTATATCCTTTATGATCAACACATGCTGCAACTGTCTCATTTATTTTATCAACTCAGCTTCATGAATATGAGGATCACATCCATTAAGCTAAACTTGCTCGGGACGAGCAAGAGTCTAAGCTTGGGGAAGTTGATGAGTGCATATTTGCATCATGTTTTACATTGTTATTTTTGCATAGTAGATGTAGGATCTTGGTATTTTATGGCGTTCGCATGCACTTTTTATATTTATTTTCACCAGGATCAGATCAGATGACGGATCCAAAGGACACAATTCTTGGAGAAGTTGTAAAAGAGAGAAAAGGAGCCAAAAACTACATAATCGCTTATTTGGTAAATTAATAATACCAGAAGAAAACCCGAAGCAAAAAAGCAGAGACAGAAGAGTTCACGACCAACTATATGGCGGGCTACCGTATAGTTCCCGCCATATAGTTGGCGCTGCCTCCGCCTCCTCAAATAGTTTCACCCCGTGCAACTGGTTCAGAGAGACGACATACAGAACAGCCAGAAATTGCTGAAAGCTAACCTCCAGAAGGCATCTGGAGGGGGAACTTGCCCTAGGGATCCATGTACACCCTACGCAGATCTGGAAGTCCAAGGCATCGATCTCCATCTTTATCAACCGATGCATCTTCATTACCACCATCACCACCATCCATCCCATCTAGATTTTGTTGTAATTCTTGCACTAGTTGTGGATTTATACAAGTACTATTCATCAATGATCGATTCCATTACCATTACTATGACGTTGTCTGCCTCCATGTCTATGTAGATCATTAGTTCTTGGGGAGATGGAGAAACCCTAGTAAGAGATTGGAATAAGATAAAGTTTATTATGATATTCATCGTTGTGACCATGTGTTAGATTGTTTACATCTTGATGTTGGGAGAAGTCGACGTCTCCAATATTTGCCTCTTGTAGGGACTTGATGTAGGAAACTACTTGTTGGTAGACGGAGGGATGTTAGCACTTACAGTGACTATAAAGCTGTTGGCACCCCTTACGTATGAACTTGGCAATCGAGGAAACTCACAAAACACTATCCATGCCATGGGATACGTCCTGCGGGATTATGTCCCTTAATAGCGCGGTAATTCAATTGATGTTGATTGCTGTCTGCTGTGGTTATGAGGATGATTTGAGCAGTTGTTGCTGCCTCTTTGTCCAAATACGGAGTTCCTCCCACACATACATAGTTTAGAATGTTCATGATGATAATATTTACCTTACCCCTTTATAGTGCTGGTGGTGTATCCGCCAATCCCCGAGAAGGATTTCTCCCACTGAAGTTTCAAATCTCTTTTACATACGCATGATGAGTGGGTACCTGCAGCAAAACATGGTTATTGTAGTACTTGTAGCAGCAAATATTTAAGAGTTTGTCCCGATGGGAGCTCGGCGAACATGACCCGCAGTCGCGTTGTTAATGCGGCTACGTTCGCACCCAAACCGCGTTGTTAATGTGTTGCGGGCTTCCCTTCCCTGCTATGGAACGCACATGGTTGGTTAAGGAGGGCCACGGGATCGAACCTTGGCTTGTTCTTGTAATTGCCGCCATCGCGCCGTTGCCCTCCGTCGCGGCGGTAGCTCTTGGGCTCGCGCTGTGCGTGCCCAGCGTTGGCGACGAAGTCGACTCGCCCGTCGCTGCGGCGCTTGCCAGTGAGGCGGGTGCCGCTGTAGCGTAGGTCGGTTCGGCGTCCGCTGTCGTTGCCGCCCGTGCGGCGTTGCCCTCCTGACTCGTCGTCAGTTTCCTGGTTTGGATCTTCCTCGGCGTACCGTTTGGCGATCTCGAGGAGGTCGGGGATGTTGTCGAGTGTGCGGGAGTGTCGCTTGAGCTTGGCGACTAGAGGCTCGTAGCGGCACGAGGTCTTGAAGCAATGGATCGCGGTGTCCGGGTGGATGCCGACCGCGTTGTACCAAAGCTCTTGCCACCGTTGGACCCAGTTGTGGGTCGACTCACGGGGTCCCTGGACGCATCGTTCCAGGTCCTCAATGGTGGTGGCGCGGGTATAGGAGCACTCGAAGTGCCTGACGAAGGCGTCGCGCATTTCCTCCCAGGAGTCGATACTGTCCTGGGGGAGAGTGTTGATCCACTGCCTGCACGTCCCCTCCATCATCAGTGGGAGGTAACGGGCGGCGAGTAGGTCAGTGTGACCCGCGATCCCCATTGCCATGAGGTATGTGTCGAGCCAGACTGCGGGGTCGTACGAGGAGTCGTATTTTTCTATCTCCTTTGGCGCCTTGAAGTTTGGCGGGTACTTCTCGCCTCGGATCATTGGTCCGAAGCACTTAGGCCCAAGTCGACTGAGCGACCTCATAGGCTCGCCATCGCGGCGATTAGTTAGGGTGTGCCGCAAGTCGTCGGTCTGGCGTGCGCGCCAGCTTTGGTTGTTGATGATGTGGGTGCGGGCGTCGATGGGTTGTCCGTTAGCGGCGACGAAGTTGGTCGCCGGCCTGGGGTCGTTGGTGGAGAGTGCCGCGTTCGCGGGTCGGTGTTGGAGCTGCAGTGGCTCTGGTGGCGGGCAATTGAGGGTGTTTGCCTCCGCTGGGCGGCCGCTGGAGGCCGCTCTGCTTCCCGAGGAACGCGAGTATACTCGACCTTGCGAGTCGGCGCCCGCTTTTTGCTGCTCCACGGCCTTCGCAAGCAGGGCCCTGACGTACTGGATCTGTAAGGCGCCGTCGCCAGTGGCCGTGATGCTATCGGCTGCTGCTCGGCCTGCCGCGAGGTTGTCCATCGGGGTGGAGAACAGTGGGAGGCCGTTTGCGTCTCGCTCCCGTGAGGAGACAACTATCCGCGGCTGGTCCCTGGGAGGGGTGCGGTTGGGCGGTGGTGGGGCACCCATCGCCGTCGATCCTGGCGGGGGCCGGGCGCTTCCTCCTAGTGGCGCGTTCTCGCAGATCGCGCGCTCGGCTATGCGGGCCGGGTCGTTTTTGTCGTCGAAGTTCAGGGCACGCCCTTGAACGGTGGGGTTCAAACGTGACCTGATCCGCTGCTGGTGGTAGCGTGACAGCTCCTGCGCCGTCACCTGCTCGAGGCGAAATTTTTCGCGCTCGGCCTGCTCCTTGCGTACCGCCTCCGCCAGTTTCAAGCGGAGTTCCTCGACCTCCGTTGCCGTGGCGTTAGGAGGGATTGGGGTGGAGAAAGGATCCTCCGGCGGATCGGTGCCGGTGGCCATGTAAGCCGCGGCGTGGCGACTGGCTCCATCGCGGAGGTCGGCGGAGTTCTCCGACCCGGAGTCGAATTCGAAGATCCTGAGGATGGAGGGGTCCTCGAAGTCTCCCGCGTTGGAGACCTGGGCGATGGAGCCCGCGGATGAGGCCGCGGTGATGGATCCGGCGAGTGATGTCGGGGTCGCCGAGTCAGCGTCGTCGGTGAGGGCCGCATGTTCTGCGGCCGCTGAATTCCCGGCCACGTTGCTGCGGGCCGAGTTGTACTCGGAGGCAAGGCGGTGGATCGTGCAAACCTGGCTCTCGGAGAGCCGATCGCGTGGCGGCGACTCGCGGATGCGAGCCGAGTCCTCCGAGACGATGACGTCGGTGAGGCCGACGAAGAGGCTGATCGTGCCGATTGGCAGGATCACGCTGTGCATGACAGGTCGCGCCGCCGGGACGTAGCTGCTCGGCAAGATCTGGAGCATCTAGCCGATCGCTATCATGCGGCCGGTGGCGACCGTCTCGTTGATGGGAAGATTGGATCTCGCCGCAGAACACCGGCCAGACCGGCCAGGCCCCACGGTGGGCGCCACTGTCGTGGGAATGGTCACGGCAGACGCTGCAATCGGCAGCGAGTAGTAGAACGAGGGGCAAGGGCGGCCAGCCATCTGCGGTGCGAGATTGGGGCAAAGACACAGGGTTTACCCAGGTTCGGCCCCCCGGAGGGTAAAGACCTACTCCTGCTAGATTGTATTAGGGAGGTGTTACAATGGGCGAGCTCGGCGGCTAGGCGGCGAGTCGCTTAGGTGTACGAGGGAACGTGTCTCTACTCACCCCATAGGGAGGTTTATATAGGCTCACCTCCCCTAGGGTTTACATATCTCAACCGATTCGGTTACAGCTTCAGTAGTCGTTTAACCTAGTCCGACTGGGCCTATCTACTCGCCTGGGCCTTCAGCTTCCAGTCGCTCGGTACCTTGCTGGGCTTCAATCCACTCGCCGTTCTGCAGGCCCACTCGCCAGCCCTCGGGCCAGTCGGAAACGTCCTGCTGAGTATACCCCAGTAGGCGCATCCCCATCAGGAAATAGTCTACTCTATAGGTTGTAGGATAAATGAATTTAAGATAATTCGTAACAACTACTACTAGGATTGAAAGAAAACTAAAACAAAAGTAAAACTAAAAAGAAGTGAATGCAATGAGACGAAATATTAATGCTATGATTCCTCGAGTAATGTTGTGTATACCGGTGTGCATGATAAGTGCTTATGGAATAGCTGTTAACTATAATTGTGGCGGTCTCTGATACGTCCAAAACGTATCTACTTTCCCGAACACTTTTGCTATTGTTTCTCATCTAATTTGTGTGATTTGGATACAACTAACAGGGACTGACGCTGTTTTTAGCAGACTTGCTTTGGTGTCTCGTTTTTGTGTTGGAAATCAACTTTCAGGAAAAATCCCGGAAAATATTGCAAAACTCCTATTTTACCAGAAGACTCACGGAGCCAGAAGACGAGACGGAGAAGGGCCACGAGGGGCCCACACCACCTGGTGGCGCAGGCCAGGCCAGGACACGTCAGGGGGTGGTGTGGCCACCTCGGGCACCCCCTCGACCTCTCCCTTCGCCTACATAATCCCTCTGACCTAAAAATAGAGGGGGGTTCGATGTTTTTCCAAATAGATTTCCACTGTGCCGCCACCACTAGAAACCGCGGTTCGAAACCAGAAACTTCGTTCTGGCACCCTGCCGGGACGGGGAATTGGAGAAGATCATCGCCATCATCATCACCAACGCCTCTCCATCAACCATCCATGATTCCCCCATCCATGAGTGAGTAATCCCTCGCAGTAGGCTATGGGGATGGTAGAGATTGGATGAGATCTATCATGTAATTGCATAAGATTGTTAGGGCATGGTGCCTAGTATCTTTGTTAGTGCTTTTTGACATTGCTGTAACTTGTTATGCTTAATGCTTGTCACTAGGGCCCGAGTGCCATGATCTCAGATCTGAATATGTTATTGATTAATGATGATATTATTGTTTGTGATCTTACCTGCAAGTTGTTTACACATATTATTGTACGGAACCCGAGGCCTCGAAGTGACAGAAATTGGGATAACCGGACGGGATGGATGTGATATGAGGATCACGTGTGTTCATGGAGTGTTAATGCTTTGCTCCGGTACTCTATTAAAAGGAGTACCTTAATTTCCAGTAGATTCCCTTGAGGCCCCGCTGCAACGGGATGGCAGGACAAAAGATGTTGTGCAAGTTCTCATTGCGAGCACGTATGACTATATATGGAACACATGCCTATGATTATTTAGTACTTGGATGCTTTATCTTATTTATCTACAAATGCCTTATATCTTGAAGTTACATGAATAGTCGTGTCCATGCAACGCCCGTCCATCCATCCATATGCCTACCGCACTCAAATCCTGCTGTTTACTACAATTGTTACTACTGCCTTTATTTTACTACTATTGTTACTTTGCTATTGCTACTACAAAACTGTTGCTACTGATAAACTACTATGAGCAAGACTATTTCTAGGTGCAGATGAATTGTCAACTCAGTTGTTCAGGCTTATAAATATTCTTTGGCTCCCCTTGTGTCGAATCAATAAATTGGGTTATACTACCCTCGAAGACTGTTGCGATCTCCTATACTTGTGGGTCATCAAGACTATTTTTTGGCGCTGTTGCCGGGGAGCATAGCTTTATTTATTAAGTTCACTTGGAATTATTATTGTTCGCTGCTATCCATTCATCATGGGTAAAACTCGTGATGGAAAAGTTCCTATTTTACCATCCCTTACAAGAAGAGGTACAGTTCTGAACACCTCTGCTGCTCTTGATTCACCGTCTGCTAGGAGTAAGATCCTTACACCACCACCACATACACATGCTACACACACTGCTACTACTGTTGAATCTTAAATTGCTTCTAATGCTCATGATGTCACTTCTACTATGCTTGATGAGAGTGGTTCATTAGGTCCTTTCCTAGATGCTACAATTGCTAGAACTATAATAGGAAACACTAAAACTCCTAATGAAGATACTACTACACCTGTTAGCTCACGTGAGTCTAGAGAGAGAGCTATGATATTAATGATGGTTATATTGAAATGACTAATGAATTTATTGAAGAATGTCGAAACACACATGGTGCTAGTGTTATTAAGAGTCTTCTTGAGAGACGTACTATTAGACCCAAACTATTTCCTGATGCTAAGTTTGCCACATCTCCCATAAATATTAAAGATAAGGATTATGATTTCTCTCTTAATTTATCCTACATAACCATTGTTGAGTAATAACCTTTTTGTGGGACTGAAAGTGACAGTGCCGTGGCACATATGACTGAGCTTTCTACAATGAGTGGTTTATTTTCTGATGATATTAAGATGCGCACCTACTTTGTTGCTAAAGTTTTCCCTTTTCACTAAAAGGAGAATCTAAAGCTTGGTTTAATAATTTACCTCCTGGATCCATTGATAACCCTGATTGCTCGATTGCTACTTTCTTTCAGAAATATTTCCCTCCTAGTGCTCAACATGCTGTTTTGCAGAAACTTTTTGATTTTAAACATGGAGAAAAGGATAAACTGCCTGAATCTTGGGCAAGGTTTTGTGCTTTGATTCATGCACATCCTGGATGTCCATTACCTAAAAATGAGCTTCTTGATATATATTATAATGGATTAATTTATGAATCTAGGACATACCTGGATAGTTGTGTTTATTGTGTTTTTAGGAAAAGAACTCCTAAATAAGCTAAGGAATTAATGGCTAAAATAAGCAAGAATTATGGTGATTGGACTACATCTGATCCAATTACACCTAAACCAATTGTTCCTGAGCCAACCCCAACACCAACACCAAAGAAGAGGGGATTAATTGAACTAAATGATGAAGTAATGAAGGAAGCCAAGAAATGTCTTAAGGAGAAGGGTATTAAATATGAAGATGTGAAGAATTTACCTCCTATAGAATAATTATGTAAGCCAATCTCCCACTCATCCACTATTGAGGTACATTCTCTCCAACATTTTGATGAAGGTGATATACCTTATTATAAACCTCCTAATCAATGCTTAGAATAATTTTACACTTTTATTGTTAAGCAAGGTAATTTTAATAAGCAAGTGAAAAATCATTTAATGGAAAACTATAGAGCTATTAATGAGTTGAAAGATATTGTGGAAAGAACCTCCAATGATGTTAAAATGCTTATTAAACATTTCCAAATGGTTTAAACTCAAATTGATCAACTTTATAAAGTAAAAAAAGATTTGCTAGTTAATGCTTCTGGAGAAAAACATCCTTATGAAATTAGAACTAGGAGTGGTGCTGCCAGTCAGGATCCCTTATATCTTGAGGGACATCCTAAAAGAATTGAGCAAGATTCTCAACAAGCTGAAAATATTGGTACTTCTTCTAAGAGAAAGAAAAAGAAACATAAAACAGTTGTAGAATCTTCTAAACCTGCTATAGATCATAATAGTATATCTGTCTCAGATGCTGAAACTGAAAGTGGTAATGATATAAATGATGCTCCTAATAAGGAAGAAATTGAAGAGGAACCTGAAAGGCACACTAAGAACGCTAAGTACGCTAAGGAAGATTTTGTTGCTAATAAACATGGTAGTGAAAGAGAGCCTTGGGTTCAAAAACCAATGTCTTTTCCTGATAAAAAACACTAATCAAAGGAAGAAGAACACTATAACAAGTTTTGTGAGTGGATGAAACCTTTATTTTTGCAAATTCCTTTGACTGATACTATTAAATTTCCTCCTTATTCAAAGTATATGAAGGGTTTTGTTTCTAATAAAAGGAAGATTCCTAATGAGGAAATTTCCACTCTGCTTGCTAATTATTCCTTCAATGGTAAGGTTCCAGAGAAACTTGGGGACCCAGGGATTCCAACTATTCCTTGCTCTATTAAAAGTAATTATGTTAGAACTGCTTTGTGTGATTTGGGAGCTGGAGTTAGTGTTATGCCTTTTTCTCTCTACAAGAGACTTCAACTGGAAAAATTGATACCGACTGATATATCTTTGCAAATAGCTGATAAGTCTACTACTATCCCTGTTGGTAAATGTGAGGATGTTCCTGTTCAAGTGGCTCATACCTGTTTGATATTAATTGATTTTGTTGTGCTTGAAATGCCTGAAGATGATAATATGTCTATTATTCTTGGGAGACCTTTTCTTAATACTGCAGGTGCTATCATTAATTGTAATCAAGGAAAAGTAACTTTTAATATTAATGACAAGGAGCATACTTTTTATTTCCTCAAGAAGATTGATAAGAGTTATGGCCTAAATTCAATTCAAAATATTGAGGGCATCAAAGTTGGAGAAATATATTGTCCCATACCACAAGAAAATTATGAAACTATTATGATTGGGACTATTGCTATCAAGATTGAGGTAACATAATCATTAAGTGAAATGCAAAGTTTTGTTTTATATAAAATTGTTTTGGTAACAATACTTGATTATCCTTGTTAACAAAGGGATTTTAATGAACAAAACAATGTTTTCACCATGATTATCCTTGCTCACCTTTATTTTCTTTACTTCAGTCTTTGCTCTTCGCCTTGTTCATCTTTGTTTTGGTAGTTGCTTGCTTGTTAGAGTTTATTAGAACTTCTGTAGTTTTGGTTTGCTTTTGCATCTTTCCAAAATCTTTTTCTGTGAGAAAATCAATTTTCATTGCCCAAAAATAAAGTTTCCCGAAAAATTCTAGAAAATTCATATTATTTTTTTACGCCAAAAAGGGGCAGAGAGGTACCTGGAGTGACCCGGGGGGGTGTAACACCCTCTGGATCGACCCTATGAAAGTTTGAGCGATTCCCGCCAAACCCGCATAGAAACGATTCAAAGGTGCCCACCAGGCAATTTCGTGCGGGTGGAAAACGAAGTAATACCATTACACAATAGTCCACGATGGAACCAACAGAACAGAAATATACAACAATGACTCAAAGAGTAAAGAATAAAGATATACAATACAAAGATCCAAATCACCTTTAAAAAACGATACAGCATCCGAGTACGAACAAGATGCAAATTGAGCTAAGATCCCTGAAGAATAACCAATGGCGTCCATAACCCTGCCCAGGCCAAGCCGGAAGGGTAACCCTGCTAACGACATCGATCTCAAAACCTTCTTAAACAAAAAGGGGTGCCGACAAAGGGCAAAAGAAAAAGAGAGCGGTCAGTACTGAGGCCAGTACACGGCGAGACTAGAATTCGGCGGTCCTCGCCTACATAGGTATGGTGGACTGAAGCGGCAGCGCGACATGCACTAAACAACCTATAGAGACTCAATACAACTGGCGGCTATCAGAGAGGGATAAGAAAGACCTATTCGGATCCAACCTGAAACTATCACCAAGCATACCCATCCTGGTTTTTCCCCCTCGAGACCAAACGAGGAAGTCAATCGAGGAACTCACACAGTTGGCAGTTTTATTTATTCAGTTATTGTTGCAGCAATTAGTAGTCAGGTATAGATAGTCATCCTGATATAATAAGCAGTGGGCACTTTTAGTTAACCATTCCGTTGTAGTTGCGACACTTACTAGTCAGATATAATTAGCATGAGATATCCCAAACCCAGCAGTTTTTGGTACTTTTATTTAGCCATTCCGTTGTAGTGAAGCTGATTACTAGTCATATCGGATACAAGTCAAATTATAACAGTAAACTTTAGTTATAGTTGTCTATGATCGAGAACTGTGCTCCAAGTCGTCCATCACCGCGGACACGGCTTCTCGAAAAGATTTAACCCTGCAGGGGTGCACCAAAGTTTCAACACGCACCTACACCCTTGTTGTCAGATCAGGTAGGTACAAGATCACAAAACATACACCCAACGGTATGTCGACGGGGTTTCGGACACGACGTTTCCCAGACCCAAAGCAAGCACAAGGGGCCACCCCACTAAGCTACCCGTAACGAAGTCGGCCGGTCTCCGAGACGGACCCAGAGGTTTGTGACGACAGCTGTAAACGACTAGGAACCCGAAAGTGTGACTAGGCTTGTCGATACCACGAAAACGTGGCACGGGGTTCCAAAACAGTACAGGCGCTCCACGCGCAATAGTAAATAAAGCAGTAAAGCATGGCATAAGTACAGGATAGTAATAAAGCCCCAAACTACTTTGTGGCCCCCGGTACGGTACTTTGAAATCAGGTACTAATCGATGGGGGTGCCCACACACCCCACCCGTGGTTAGCGCGCTCGATCTCGGAACAGGTGTCAAGAACTCGGGGTCCTACGGGACACCAGTGAGCGGTTAAAATCCAAATATTGTCTATTACCCACCGGTGCCTCTTCATTATTTACCTACTTCAATTTTAGTTATTAAAGTCATGATCATCTCCAACATTAAACATGCGGCATTACTCCAACAACTGTGGTACTTGACGACACGCAACAACACTTGAGCAAGCGACTACGATACGCAAGTCCAACTATCTACCAAACAACAAGTAATAGGATGTGTCCAAGGCAATATAATGCTGCAAGGGATATCACGGGTACGAAAACTAGAGCATCGCAACACCGATAGCAATAGATCAATAGGAGGAAATAAAGACTAAAAATGTAAAATAGGTAGAACGGGGGAGAATGCTCGCCTGAAAACATTACCGAAGGTTCATCCGAAGATCGGGTCGACTCTCGCATCAACTCATCGACCTAATCCGTGAAGAAGCAAAGCGCTAGAAGAAACACTGGATGCACCATTTAATATTACGGCAAAAGATAGAGCATGATGCATGTATGATGTATGGCATGGCAAAGATGCGATGCAATTAGGCAATATTAAGCGGAACCGGGGTCCCGATAATTAATTAAATGGTTCATGTTGTTTAGCTACCCCACAATTTAAATGTTGTATTAACAAGGCAAAACATGTCACCGGTTTGCTACACAAATTTAAATGGAGTCAAAATTAGACTAGATTCGTCCGCATATGGTCTCCATATTAATTTAGGTGAACCGTCAAAATACCCCCAAACACCCACAATATGTATGCGAGTAAGAATGATTATATGCAACAAGTATATTCATATATTATAAAATTATAGGGGTCTCAGGAAGAGGGTCGCACATTAGAGGGGGTCGGCGAACTTGGTTCCGAGGGTTTGGTTCGGCGAGATCGGTCTTCGGATCCATGGTGGAGATTTTGGGTCATCGGGTCCATGTCGAAGGTCTTGGCTTCCCATGGTGACGACCTTCGGGTTTGGCTCCGTTGTCGGTGGTCTTTGAGTAGCGCAAGTTTTCACTTGCCCATGCCGGAAGCCGAAAGAATCATGACCGAGAGAAGTATCACCACACCATTACAACATGGGATGATTTAGGAGAGCCATGCCAACAACGGTACATCAGATCACCAAAACACGGGCTTAGATCAATAGGGCAAAAGAGAAACACGAGGACAATGTACACTACCCCTGTCCTGTGTGGATAATGGCTCGAACGCCTTGTGCGTCGGGAAGCAACGGGAGGTTGGCGAGCTGGCTCGGGTGGCCTCCGACCTTGATGAGCTTGGAAGGCCAGGGCAGAGGCAGCGATGTCGACGCGGCGGAGCAGAGGCCGGCAGGAGGCGTCGGGCAGAAGCAGGAGGAGGAAGGAAAGGTGGCGCAGGGCACGGTCGACCGCGGCAGGTGGTCGTGCGACCCTGGCGACAGGAGGAGCTCCGGGCGGGGGGGTGGACGAGGGCGAGCGTGGGCCTCTGAGGCGCAAGGAGAGACAGCAGAGGGCGACGCGAGCCGATGGTGGGTCCGGCGAGGGTGCTCGGGGACGGGCTCTGCAGCAAGACGCGCAGGCCACGGGTCGATAGCGAGGTGGCCGAGGCTTCACCCGCAGTCGCGGCAGGAAGATGGTTGAGGAAGGAGGACCGTCGACGACGACAGAGGGTGCCCGCAGCGGCGGTTGCCGGCAGTGACAGGGCGACGCGTCAGGATCCGTCAGCGGGGTAGAGAGCTTGGTGGATCGGCGAAGGGAGGGGCATCAGGCATCGGCGGAAGGCCTCCTGCAGGCTGCGGTAGAGCTTGGGGAGGGGCGGCCTGAGAGGAGGAAGCCGGGAGAGGCGGCGGTACAGAGCAACGAGGGAGCGTCGCGAGGGAGAGAGGAGGATTTAGGAGAGGAGCGGGGGCCGAGAAGCGGTCGTGGTGGGGCCGGGGACCTTGTCGCGGGGTGGCCAGAGGGGTGCGGGATCGATGGGGTTGGTGGCTATACGATGTGGGGTCACGTCAAGTACAAGGAGAGGTGGATCCAGGGAGTGCGTGCGGTGTGGCGTGCGGGTTGTGTCGGTTGTGTGTGGTGCGGTGAGCTAGCAGGGGTGGCGGCGGGGAGAGGGAGCAGGTGGGGATGGGTTTGGTCTAGGGTTAGGGTTTGGGAGGTTGTAGACTGCTGCTAGCTGGGCCGTTGGGCCTGGCTGGCGGAGGTCTCCCTTGGGGGTTTTAAAAAATGTTTTTATTATTTATTTAAAAAAAACATTTTGTAAGTAGTTTTTAGACAAACCAAAAGTCCGGCAAAGACCAGGGTTTGACATTTGAAATAGAGAGAGGAAGATTTATAGAAAATAAAATAGGGCTTTTCTGGAGTAGTTTTAGACAGACATATGCATGTTGATGTCATGATGATGCACATGATAAAAACAACAGCGATTTTCTAGTAGTGGTTTTACCCGGGGTGCTACAATTCGACACCACTTACAATGGATCTCGCCCTCGAGATCCGCCTCATGATACGGGGAAGAAGGCCAACAATCTGAATCTTCTCGCTTTGTGTAGATCCTCGCGACACCACTAACAAGGATTGTTAGTCACGTTCGTCGAGAGATCACTCCGTGTAAAGAAAGAAGAAGGTCGAGGTCTTAAAAAAGGAAGGCCACCTCTAACTTCTGTGGAATGAGTATAATTGCATCGATCCAACATTCAATGTACAAGAGCAAATGATAAGAGTAGTCGGATGGTGATCAGTCCATCGTGCACCCAAAGCATTACTCTTCACATGAATAAGAGAATTATACAACCAACTCTCAGAATTCAGACTGAAGATCTCGACAAGCGAGTTTCGGAAACAAAAGAATGATGTAAGCTCTTCATTAGATCTGATGTAGATGAGGTCGTCGTGTTGTAAAACACCGGAAGATACAAAGAAAAAAATTAGTGAATTTTTGGTACACTGGAAGGTACAACAGAGGAAAGTTCCTCAAATAGCAAGAAGTCCATATGCCGAAGCACCGTTACAAGAGGACAGAAGAGAAAACCTGAAGGCACAACGGAAACCGAACCACGAGAATTCCTGGACTCGAAGAAGAGATAAGAGAGCAGATTCAGAACACGCGAAGGTAAGAAGAGAATAGCAGAGGGGTAAGGAGTAAAATCAGACCTAATCGGATCTATCCAACCGATTTTTAAAATAGTTTTGACACTCTACCACGGACGTTAGCTAGGTTATCCTATAGGCTGGACACATGGGGTATCGTAACTGCTGAGCTCTGATACCACTCTGTAACACCCTCAGGATCGACCCTATGCGGGTTTGGCGGGAATCGCTCAAACTTGCATAGGGTCGATCCTGAGGGTGTTACAGGGGGCCACTAGATAGGCACACCACCTGGTGGCGTGGCCAGACCATGGGGCGCGCCTGGCCCTGGTGTTGGCCACCACTTGCCCTCCACTTATTCTCCTTCCTGCCACGTCTTTATCTCTCCTGAAAAACACCAAAAAATTTCTCAAAGCTCGAGTTCTTGTTATTCTTGCTCCTGATTTTCGATCTCCTTTCTCAGCCCATCTTAGCTGTTGATTTTTGGAGGGATTGCTCTCCGGTATGTGCTTCCTCCGCTTGTCCAATTAGATTTTTGATTAGTGGATTATATCTTGAGTATTTTGCTACTGTAGGTGACAGGTTTTGTGAGTTTGCATGCTTGTTCTATGCTTAGAGAACTCATTTTTATGCATGTTTAGCCCTCTTTCAAGTCCCTATAGTAGTCCCCCGTCACTTATTAGCTTTGAAATCACTTGGTTTGATGTTTGTCTAAAAATTTCAGAAAACAAGATGAATGAATACCAGTTGAATCAACATGAATTAAGGGTACCGGAGATTATGAAAGTCCACCGCGAGGAGGAATTTTTCTCTTCTATATATCCATGCCCCGAATTGATGAGAGATGCAGGGATTTTTCAAGATTTCCAAACTCTAATTTCTAATGTAAGGTTGGAGCATTTTGTTGGAGATGAACCTTACCAATATGTGAAGTTGACTATGTCTATCGTCCAGGATTTTTGATTTAGTTGGTATTTGCCTAACCCCATGGTTCACTACAAAATTTACAATGTGGCTGTCAATCTCCCTTTTGATGTTTTTTGTACAACTATCAAGGTGCCACAGTGGGGTTCATGTGAGAATATTAGGGAGAGGCCCATGCCACTCATGGACTTATATGCAGAGATTTGCCAAGTAAGCAGCTTCTCAAAGGAGAGTGGTAAAATTTGGAATATTCATCTCCTATCTATTCGATATTTTGCCTATTTCATTGCCAAGTGTGTTCTTTCTAGGAAGACTGCTAGTAAATTATCTTCATTTGATCTAGATTTTATCTCAGTTGCCTTGAAACAGGATAGGACTTATAACTTGGGTGCTTTGATAGTTTTCTGTCTTGCTGCTAACCGCGAGAAAGGTGGAATTTGTGGAGGCCTCATTGCCTCTCGTTTATTAGCTTTGCATGGTTTAGCGCCTCATCATTCAGACTTACAGTTTCCCATAGAGAGGCTTGATCTTAATTCCATGATACAGCATAAATTTGTTTCTTCTTGGGCTAGTTCGAGCGAGTTATTTTATGAAATAACCTTTCGCAAGAGTGGTTGGAGAGGGGGCAAGTCTGAGAAAGTAGTCCCTTTGCCTGAAGGGATACGGGTAGGCTATACTAGCGCAACTCAAAATTTTCTACCGCGTAAACCAGGAATACTGTTGTCATAGATCATAGGATTACCACTAGACACGCAGTTGCGGAATTGATGAAGCGTGTCGAGGAAGTGCAGACGTTCCACCTCTCCTCCTTGTCCTCGTCCCACGAGAAGATCCCCTTGTATGGTTCATCCAAGTGCCACAGATGCAGCACCTCCGAGGTATCCACACGTGCGGGGTAGAAGCGTCAGACACCGGACTGCTAGGTCCACGCGCGCAACACAGGCGTGAGGTGTGGCGGCTGGGTGGAATGGTCTAACCCTGGTCAGCTCGCCCCACCTTCTCTTATATAGGCGTCCCTAGTGGGCTTCTACATTAGCAGCCCATTAGTAGCCTAAGCCTGGTCTAATTCGGATCCAATCCTCATTAGGCTTCCAGCCCCTTAAGTGTGTGACCCTATAGGTTCATATACGTGTAGACATGACACGAATACACTTATTCTGTCAATAAGTTGGTAGCGGCCTCTAGCAAGACATGCCAACTCCTAAACGCATACAAAGATCATATCGGACGAACCATCACAAGGTTTATTACATGTATTTCCCTTTGCCTCACGATATTTGGTCTAGCTCCAAGCTGACCTCTCTTCGTCGATACCGTGATTCTGAATCCCTTTACTAGGTTAACTCTTAACCTTATATAGCACGGCCATGCATTTCTGGATCCGATCACTCGAGGGGGCCAGAGATATCTCTCTCAAGTAGAGAGGGGCAAATCCCATCTTGATTGACCATGCCTTGCATCATGCTTCAGGACAAACCCGAAAACTACCTTTATGACTACCCAGTTACGGAGTAGTGGTTGATAGCCCCAAAGTAGGTTGATCCACAACTCAAGTACATGCGACAATCTCAGGTCTAAGGACAAAACGTACACGATGTGTAGAGAGAGTTGCAAGTCTAATTGCCAGTCTCAAGTTGGGTCAGTCCAACCCCATGTTCATATCATTGGTTTGACATCTCCATGTCTATGACTTGCAAAACATAGTCATCAACCAATCGATGTGCTAGTCTAATTTTCATGTGTGTCCTCACATGAACTCCGACTAGGGACAACTATTAAATAACCATACAAGTAAAGAGTTTCACAAACAATTCACATAATTGCCAATCAATGCAAGTTGACTGATATGGATATTCAATGAACATTGCAATAACTCATGGATACATATGAAATATAATCATCTCTATGATTACCTCTAGGGCATATTTCCTTCAGTATCCCACTTGCACTAGAGTCAATCTAAAATGTATCTAATACCAATTGCTCTTGTGTGCGCTTCATGCACGGGCTGCGGGAGAGGCTTAGTCAAGGGATCAGCAACATTTGAGTCCGTATGTATTTTGCATATCATGACACTACCATCCTCAACGAACTCATGAATCTGATGGTAACGCATGCGAATATGTTTGTTCTTCTGGTGGTGTCTAGGTTCCTTAGCTTGTGCGATAGCACCATTGTTGTCACAATAAACGTCCAAGGGATTGGACGCGCCCTGAACCATACCGAGATCAATCAGGAAATTCCTAATCCAAACAGCTTCCTTTACGGCCTCCGAGGCAGCAATATATTCAGCTTCTGTTGAAGAGGAGGTCACCGTATCTTGCTTGGAACTTTTCCAGCTCACAGCACCACCAATCAAGACAAACACATAACCTGATTGTGATTTCGAATCATCTGAGTCGTTAAGGTAACTCGCATCTGTGTAACCCTTTACACTGAGTTCATCCTCACCTCCATAAACTAGGAACATATCCTTAGTCCTTTTCAAGTACTTAAGGATATTCTTTACCGCTGTCCAGTGACCTTCACCTGGATCAACCTGGTATCTGCTCGTAACACTTAGTCCATAGGAAACATCTGGGCGAGTACATATCATTGCATACATGATGTATCCAATAGCCGAAGCATATGGAACCCTGCTCATGCGCTCACGCTCATCAGTAGTCGAAGGACACTGAGTCTTGCTGAGTTTAATGTCGTGAGACATGGTCAAGAACCCCTTCTTAGCCTCTTCCATGCTGAACCGTTTCAACACTTTGTCAATGTATGTACTCTGGCTTAATCCAATTAGCCTCCTTGATCTATCTCTATAGATCTTGATGCCCAGAATATATGCCGCTTCTCCCAAGTCCTTCATCGAAAAACTATTTTTCAATGAGGTCTTAATAGACTCGGGCATAGGAATGTCATTTCCAATCAGCAATATGTCATCTACATATAAGATTAGAAATACCAGCGCTCTCCCACTTTCCTTCTTGTAAACACAAGGTTCTTGTTCGTTTTTTATGAAGCCAAACTCCTTTACAACTCCATCAAATCGAATGTTCCAACTCCGAGAAGCTTTCTTCAGCCCATAAATGGACTTCAGAAGTTTGCATACCTTTCTAGCATTGTTTGGATCGACAAAACCTTCGGGCTGCATCATATACACGTCCTCAGTTAGGATTCCATTTAGGAAAGCCGTCTTGACATCCATCTGCCAAATTTCATAGTCGAAATGTGCAGCAATGGCTAGAACTATCCGTATAGATTTAAGCATCGCTATGGGCGAGAAAGTCTCGTCGTAGTCAACTCCTTGAACTTGTCGAACACCTTTTGCAACAAGTCGAGCTTTATGGATGTGAACATTTCCATCCATATCAATCTTCTTCTTATAGATCCATTTGCACTCGATGGCTTTAAAACCATCAGGAAGGTCAACCAAGTTCCAAACTTGATTGTCTCCCATGGACTCTATCTCGGATCTCATGGCGATCAGCCATTTCTCAGAGTCTGGGTCCACCATCGCTTCTGCATAGGTCGCAGGCTCATCATTGTCTAACAATAATAATTCTCGCGCTTCGCGGAGCCTCGCCGACCTTCGTGGTTGTGGTGCTTCTGTTGCCACGGGTTCCTCAACTTGTTATGCTACAATAGCATCACTCGTAGAAGCATCCCCAACTGGCTCATCTTTAACTTCTTCAAGTCGCATCGACCTTCCACTTGTTCCCTTTGTGAGAAACTCTTTCTCTAGGAAAACACCGCTACGAGCGACAAACACTTTGCCCTCTTCTCGGTTGTAGAAGTAATACCCTAAGGTTTCCCTCGGATATCCCACCAAAATGCACTTATCGGATTTGGGTGTTAGCTTGTCCGACTGAAGTCGCTTGACAAATGCATCACAACCCCAAATCTTTAGAAAAGAAAAACTGGGATTCTTTCCAGTCCACATCTCATATGGTGTCTTAACTACGGATTTAGATGGTACCCTATTAAGTGTGAAAGCTGTCGTTCTAGAGCGTAACCCCAAAATGACAATGGCAAATCCGACTGGCTCATCATCGATCAAACCATGTCCAACAAAGTCCGATTACGCCGTTCGGAGACCCCGTTTCTTTGAGGCGTTCCGGGCAGCGTGAGTTTTGGAACAAGTCCGCAACTCTTAAGATGATCGCTAAATTCGTGACTCAAATATTCACCTCCACGATCAGATCGCAAGGCCTTTATTTTCTTGCCATGTTGATTCTCTACCTCATTCTGAAACTCCTTGAACTTTTCAAAAGTTTCAGACTTATGCCTCATCAAGTAGACATAACCATATCTACTGAAATCATCAGTGAAAGTAATGAAGTAGTGATATCCTCCTCTGGATGTCGTGCTCATTGGTCCACATACATCAGTATGTATGAGTTCCAACAAGTCTGTCGCTCTCTCGGGTAAACCCGAAAAAGGCGACTTGGTCATCTTTCCAAGTAAACAAGCCTGACTTGTCTTGTATGATTCAAAATCAAACAAAGTTAGAAGACCATCACCATGGAGCTTCTTCATGCGCTTTTCACTTATATGCCCCAAACGACAACGCCATAAATAGGTAGGACTCAAATCATTAGGCCGAATCCTTTTAGCACTAACATTGTAAACAGATGCATCATCAAGATTTAAAATAAATAACCCATTCACAATGGGAGCATCAGCCATAAACATAGCATTCTTAGATATTACACAACCATTGTTTGCACTCGCGAATGAATAACCATCCCTCATCAAACATGAAGGTGATAAAATGTTTCGACCCATACTAGGAATGTAATAAAAATTATTCAACTTCATAATAAATCCTGACGGAAGGTGAAGTTGCATGACGCCGACGAACAATGCAGAAACCCTTGCTTTATTTCCGACGAGCAAATCCACTTCGCCTTTCTTCACTTCTCTAGTCCTTATTAGCCCATGCATCGAATTGCAAATATGAGCAACCGATCCAGTATCAAATACCCAAGAGTTAACATAAGAATCAGCGAGAAGAATGTCCACAACATTTACAACAAGCATACCTGAGTGGGAAGTACTCTTACTTCCACTCTTCTTCAAAGAATCTTGGTACTTGCTGCAGTTTCTCTTCCAGTGGCCATGTTCATGACAAAAGAAGCACTCGGTGTCTTCTACAGGTCCAGCCTTTTGCTTGGGTGCAGGCTTGGCGGTCGTATCCTTAGCCTTGCCCTTCTTCTTCCAACAAGTACCCTTTCTTTTGAAGCTAGGTTTGTTTTGCACAGCCATCACATGGCTATTCCTTGCCCACTTCTTCATGTCACTTTCTATTGTTTTTAGCATCCCACATAACTCATTAAGGACCTTCTCCACCCCGTGCATATGGTAGTTCGAAATGAACTGCCCATAGCTAGATGGAAGAGACGCCAAACTGAAACCAGTGGCCAACTCTTGGCCTAGTGGAAAACCAAGCTTTTCCAAAGTCTGACTGTAACCAACCATTTTGATCACATGGGGGCCTACAGCTGCTCCCTCTGCCATCTTGCATTTCATAAAGGACTTGGCAACATTGTACCTCTCAGTCCTTGCCTGATCTTGGAACATGTCTTTAAGCGCGACAATCATATCGTACGCTTCCTGATCCTCAAACTTCTTTTGGAGTTCAGGTTCCATGCATGCAACCATAATACAGCTAACCTCAAGAGAATCATCACATGCTCTCTTGTATGCATTCTTGAGGGCGGCAGATGCATTATTAGTAGGTTCATTGGGAATTGGGGTATCCAGAACCATTTCCTTTTTATCAGACCTAAGAACAATTCTCAGGTTACGGACCTAGTCCGAATAGTTTGTTCCATTAAGTTTATCTTTGTCAAGAATCGAACGCAAAGAAAAAGGTGATGTAGTATTTGGTGCCATTGATCTACAACAGAAAACATGCAAAATACTAAGCCATGTAACCATGAAAGAGTAAAACATATTAAAAAATTTAATAGCATATACTCCCACTTAAATCAATATCCCTCTATTGATACTAAGTGATTCAAGATCCACAATTAACAAGTCGACTAGTGAGCTTTAGCATCACTGCTAGAAGACAAGGTAAAACAGTAAGCAACACTTGCTAATCATATCACATATGACTCTTGTTGTTGGGTGACATCTCTATGTAAAAACTAGGCTCCCAACATTTATGCCCCAAGGTCCTTAACTGTTAAGGTGACCTTGTCAAGCTCACCAACCCTTATGTGTGTAGATATCCGATACAAACCCATCCAGCCAAGGAAAACTGCGGCACCCTAATTTCAGAGGCCCACCAACAATTGTACAGGGCATAGGATGGTGCAAGGTTTAGTTGGGAGGGAATGGTTTATCTTAAACTTTCTGAGGGGTCGTTCTACTTCTATCATCTAAGCATGCATAGTAGTAAAACACATAAGAATAGCATTCACATAGATGTGACAAAGTATGGCCCATTTTCTCATGGTGATCTCCATCGCCATAGAACTTGTCCACCATGATGATCTCCATCTTCATGTTCCAGGTGAGCCATCTTCCAAGTGATGAGTCCTCCAAGAACTAATGGAAGCTATTACTCCTAACAGCTAGTAATCAAAATTACATAGTATTGGGATCATCACAAGTTGGCACGCAGGCCATTACAATAAATGACAACACATATGGCTCCAGCCGTGTTGCCCTACTCACGACACGCAGGTCATGCAAAATTTCATACATGCATCACATACATATATGGGCCATACTGATCACATACATCCTGCAAAAAAAAAGTTATGCATAGAATCGCATTCTACCGGATCATGTGACATCGCAGCACCTAGTTACCTTAACGAGATACAAAAGGGGCTACGATTAAGTGGGGTCTAGGGGGTCTCCCCCTGCGGGGTTCGAAGGGGCAGCGCCCCTCGCGGTATCAAATTTACCATAAACCGACTATTGTTCGATTCAATCAAACTCCTTTGATCATGGTACATCGATTTTAGATCTAGGTTCTGATTCGATCAATCATATTGATCTTCGCGTGATTCAACAGGATTTATGTGTCATTGCCTACCCCGATGGCGGAAACCGACCAGTAGGGGTAAGTCGTTCGACAACCTCATAATCACGATCACGGAAAGCAAGATCATAGATCAATCCTGAACCACCGCCATATAAATGATCACATCATTTATATCAATCTGCATATCACCATATGCAAACATCCTGAACCTATAACTGAACAGCATCGTGTCTGATACCACTGAAGGGATACGGGTAGGCTACACTAGCGCAAATCAAAATTTTCTACCGCGTAAACCAGGAATACTGTTGTCATAGATCACGAGATTACCACTAGACGCGCAGTTGCGGAATTGATGAAGCGCGTCGAGGCAGTGCAGACGTTCCACGTCTCCTCCTTGTCCTCGTCCCACGAGAAGCTCCCCTTGCACGGTTTGTCCAAGTGCCACATATGCAGCATCTCCGAGGTATCCACACGTGCGGGGTGGAAGCGTCAGACGCCGGACTGCTAGGTCCACGCGCGACACAGGCGTGTGGTGTGGCGGCTGGGTGGAATGGTCTAACCCTGGTCATCTCGCCCCGCCTTCTCTTATATAGGCGTCCCTAGTGGGCTTCTACATTAGCAGCCCATTAGTAGCCTAAGCCTGGTCTAATTCGGATCCAATCCTCATTAGGCTTCGAGCCCCTTAAGTGTGTGACCCTATAGGTTCATATACGTGTAGACATGACACGAATACACTTATTCTGTCAATAGTTGGTAGAGGCCTCTAGCAAGACGTGCCAACTCCTAAACGCATACAAAGATCATATCGGACGAACCATCACAAGGTTTAGTACATGTCTTTCCCTTTGCCTCACAATATTTGGTCTAGCTCCAAGCTGACCTCTCTTTCTCGATACCGTGATTCGGAATCTCTTTACTAGGTTAACTCTTAACCTTATGTAGCACGACCATGCATTTCTGGATCCGCTCACTCGAGGGGCCCAGAGATATCTCTCTCAAGTAGAGAGGGGCAAATCCCATCTTGATTGACCATGCCTTGCAGCATGCTTCAGGACAAACCCGAAAACTACCTTTATGACTACCCAGTTACGGAGTAGTGGTTGATAGCCCCAAAGTAGGTCGATCCACATCTCAAGTACATGCGATAATCTCAGGTCTAAGGAGAAAACGTACACGATTTGTAGAGAGAGCTGCAAGTCTAATTGCCAGTCTCAAGTTGGGTCAGTCCAACCCCATGTTCATAACATGCGTCCACATCATTGGTTTGACATCTCCATGTCTATGACTTGCGAAACATAGTCATCAACCAATCGATGTGCTAGTCTAATATTCACGTGTTTCCTCACATGAACTCCGACTAGGGACAATTATTAAATAACCATACAAGTAAAGAGTTTCACAAACAATTCACATAATTGCCAATCAATACAAGTTGCCTGATATGGATATTCAACGAACATTACAATAACTCATGGATACATATGAAATATAATCATCTCTATGATTGCCTCTAGGGCATATTTCCTTCATTGCCTGCACTTTCTTTGTTTAACCTTGATACCAGGAAAGGATGGTCACTCGTGGAGGAACAAACTGACACATACATGGCGGAGATCTCCCAGCAAGAGGAGAATGTTGGAGAGGAAGCCGAAGATAATTCGGTTCAGCCCTCCAACATGGGGGAGTCTTCGTACCAGCAACCCTCTTATGATTGGGGCGCTTCTTCTTATTCATCATGAGGGCTTGATTATGATCATTCTTACGATGATCCACCAGCTTGGAGTTACTACCCGCGTTTTGATTGATCTCCACTTAGGCCAAAAGCCTAAGCTTGGGGGAGGTATACCGACATCACACTCATCTACATATCATGTTCCGTCGGTACTTTGCATATCCATGTTTTTCTTTCTTTTTAGTTTTTGTTTCTTCATTCCAAAACACAAAAAGACCAAAAATATTTTTGTTGTTTCTCTTTGCTTTCTTCTTTAGCTTTTAGCTTTGGTTTGATATAAGAAAAATCAAAAAGATTTTGCTTTGTTTGCTTTTCCCTTCAGCGCTTGCTTTAAAAAATCGGAAACCCAAAAATATTTGTTGTTCTTCTCTGGTTTTGTAGAAGTTTGTTGCAGGGTTAAACGATCCTCTTTGACTCCTTCGGAGTTTGGTTTTATATTATTATTCAAGCCACACAAGTGAAAAGCAATGATGATTTATGACAACTCGAGGTGTAGTAAGAGGATGGTAATGAACTCTATTTGTTTTCATTTTTGTACATATACTCATCATTATGGGCATTCTTAGTTTGTTCATGTAGGGTGTATGTTATTTAATGAATGCTTAGTATTTCTTGCTCTCTTATGATTAGCTCCAACTTACTAATATTTTTGTCGGGGATATAACCCCAGGTACCCCAGAGTTAATGTGTGAATAGACCCTACAAGACTAATGGAAGTCTCTATAAAAGAATAAGAAGATATATCAATAAGGCATAAAGATAAATATACAAAAAGAAAAGAGGAAAAGAGGACCTGGGCCGAACTGAATCTAATTCGGCCTGGTCCCACCACTCCTCCTAGGCCTAAACAACAATCAAGGGCCGTATTAGATCTCAATTCGGCCCACCTGGCCTAACTACTACCGAACTCCTCCGTTCCTGCCAGATACCGCCAAACCACTATCGAGTAAGCGCGGGTCCCGCGTCGCTCCACATTGAAGAACTCCCGCCCGATCAGCAGATCGCCATCAACTCACCTCGTCTCGCGCAAGAGCGCCTCCCGCCAACCTCACCGGCCCGCAACGCCAAGGACACGCCACCTCCTCGCCAGCATCACCCAGGTGGGCCGGATTCGGCCCACCGCAGGATCGACGAGGCCTCCAGAGCACTTCCCTAGCGCGCCCCTGACGATATCCCCAAGCCAAGATCCTCAATGGACCCCGAGTGGGCCGAATCAACCAAACCCCGGCCCATTGTGGGTCTCCCTCGCCAGGACGGAGCCTCCGACTTCGGGCCGACACAGAGGAACCCCGGATGGGCTTCCATCTGGGCCACTTCGGTCAGGCCAGGCCGAATACAACAATAATCCGATTGGTCCTTTTTCTCTAATTTGGCAGGATACAATGAGGATCCGTCTAGGCCTTTCTCAGTACGCCTAGGCCGAATTGGGCAGACCCCGGCTAGGCTATTTCTTCCTCCAGGCCGAATTATCTGCTACCTAGCCGAAATAATCTTCACCAGGCCGAATTTCAACTGTCCTGAGCACTTGGGCCGAGTTCTATTGCTCCAGAAGCCATTTAGAAGCACCTCAAACCTCCACGACTACTCTCCATCAGCCAAGACAAGCTCCACAAGCATCATGCCAGTCTTGGGACACCACCATCTCAGACTGGCACATGGCATATGGAATATGCCAATGGCATCTCGGAAGATGCTAGGGAATATGCCTGGCATCTCCAGAGATGCCAAGGCATATGATGAGCATCTCCAGAAGATGCCAGGAATATGCTATCTAGATGCCAATTGTAGGGAACAAGATTTGTCCCCTGGGCTCCCCTTTATAAGAAGCACCAGGGGGATCGTTCTCAGGGAGCATCCCGAAGGGCTCCTCTCCTCTCTGCTCGCTAGGAGCTCTCCTTCCTTCTTCCTTCATTCTCACAAAGAGTCCTTAGATAGAAGGATAGGAGAAAAATCTCAAGGAGAATCATTGTAGCCATAAGTATGGCAAGATATATGAGATTAGATGCAGGGAAAGAGGTGTTATCTCAACATGAGAGCCTCTAACCTAGATACATCATATTTATCTTTTTTCTTATGAGTGCGGTCTTCACTGCATCATCCCTCCCCGGATTCCTCCATGTCCATCAGCTCCAACTTTAGCCTAACCATGGCATATGACGTGATATCACCATGACAAGTTTGTAGCATGTCATGTAAATGTTTTCTTGCATTTTCTATTCATAACTTGGTATGAAATTGTGGTATCCTCCTCTGGATTTTTACTTGAATCGACTTGGAATATGCTCATGCATGCATATGACTAAACAAAAAGTCAGTTAAGCCTTGATGATTTATTTTGCCTCAGTGTTGTTGTGTCACTTTTCTGCCATAATTAATTTTGTTTTGTTGCAAGGATGATTATGACAATTACTGCTCTCTCGATTGTCTCTCCCTTTCTATTGCAAGCCTTCACTTGCACTGAGTAGCGCTTGACGATGTGGAAGAGGTTGAAGTAGATTCCCCAGTAACGGCACCCGAAAGCTTGATGGCGCCTAGTGTTTGATGTGGAAGCGCTTCGTTGGAAACCCCAAGAGCAAGGTGTGAAGCAGCAAGCAGCAAGTCTTCCCTTAGTTGAGACCGAGGTTATCGAACCAGAAGGGGGAAGGAAACGTCACACATGTGTTGGAAGCAACGTGGAGACCTGCACAACACAAACTCAAGACTCTGTCCCAACGAATCAGTGAGGTTGTCAAGCTCACCGGTTGGCTGTAACAAAGGATTAAACGTGTGGTGTGGAAGGTAATGGTTTGAAGCAAGTAAACAAGTAACACTAGAAGATGTATCAATGGTAAAGATTGGACCGGAGTCCATAGTTCACTAGAGGTGCTCTCCTTAGATAAACAACATGGCATGAAGGGTAAACAAATTATAGCGGGGCAATTGACAGGAACTGAGCAAGGCATAACAATGCAATTACTAGCCAGAAAGATCCTATGAGGTTGATTGGGCAATACAACAATATACATAGACCGTAACCCAACTGCATCTATGACTAGAAGTCTACCTTCAGGTTATCATCCGAACCCCCTCCAGTAATAAGTTGCAAGCAACAGACGACTACTTTAAGCAAAGTGTGTAAGGTAAATAGTCCACATGTTCCATGAACAAGAGACCGTTGCTTTCTACCTCGTAGAAACAACACATCTACAACCAAAGAGATTTCTATCACTTCCCTTGGAAATTAGAGGCATGAACCCACTATCGAGCATAAATACTCCCTCTTGGAGTCACTAGAAACTACTTGGCCAAGATAACCACCAGCAACGGAGAGCATGCAAGATCACAAACAACACAGACATGATAGAATCATAAAGATAGAACCATTAATCAAACCAACATAATAATCTCAATATCCATTGGATCCCCGCAAACACAACATGCATGATTATAAACAGATTAGATCTTGATCATGAACGGAGATCACAAGATCTATACATGAAAGCACAAAGGAGGAGATACAACCATCTAGCTACTACATGGACCCATAGTCCAAGGTGGAACTACTCACGAATCATAACGGAGAGAAGGCCTCCAGGATGATCTCCCCGCCGGCAGGGTGCCGGGAAGAGCTTCAGATCCCCCCGATCTAGGGACGATGGTGGGAGCAGCTACAGACGGTTTCATGGATTTTTGATCGGGTTCCCAGGGTTTCTGCATCGGGGCATTCTTATAGGCGAAGGGGGGTAACGAGGCGGCCGCCAGGTCGACCAAACCCTAGCTAGGCGCAGGGTAGGGCCCACCCGCGCCTGGGGGGGGGGGGTCTGGCCCCTCTGGCTCTCCTCTAGACTTCTTGTTCCCCACAGAAAGTTATTGACTTTGTCCTTCGTCCCGTCCAATTTCGAGAATATTTCTTTACTAACTTTTCTGAAACTAAAAACAGCAGAAAACAGGCAGCTGGCACTGTTGCAACTTTTTAATAGGTTAGTACCAGAAAACAAGTAAAAAGAACCTCAAAGTGTGGACAAGTAAAGCAAAGTAGATACTAAACAAGCATGGAGCATCAAAAATTATAGATACGTTTCCAACGTATTCAGCATCCCCAATCTTAACTCCTGCTCGTCCTCGAGCAGGTAAGTGATAAAAGAATAATTTTTGAGGTGGCATGCACCCTCACAATAAAGATCCAACCATTTGCAAGCATTGAAAGTTGGGATCAAAGAACTCTAAAACATGTGCATGAAAGATGGAGTTCTAACAATAGGACATAGGAACTATGCATGCAACATGGCAAGCTACAAACAAAGATCATGAATAACATACATTGAAAAACGTTTGTTTGTTTCACATGCAGAAAACATAGAATAGTGGCAATCAGCTTGTCCCTCATAGAGTAGCAATATAGATGCATAGGACACCTGCAAATTTCACAATGGTGACTAGAAACAAGTAGCACAAGAGCAAGTAATAACACAATATGCATCAATTAATAAGTGTTGGAACACTGCACACAGAATGACAACTATGGTCTCTTAATGGTGCCTGAAGGTAGAAGGTGGAGACTCAATAATGGTGGAAGAAAGGCCTTTTTGTAAAGGAAGCAGGGATTACAAGTTTCAAAAAGAGCTTCCAAAAATTATGGTACTTATTACCTTTCAGCCCTCATTGCCCCTATTATAAGCATCTTGAAGTGGTTAAGGTTAAAGTGGCAAAGCTGGAGTATATGCTTGACAAAGTATAAGTTGGCAATCTAAAGTCCCTTGACTATGAGGGCTACACCTCATGGATACTCAACTTAGGGCCCAGGCAAGTTCTTGTAACTGTAAGTATTTGCATATCATTGAGAACCGCCAACGGGGTACCCCTTGCACATGGCAGAGGAGCTTTCCCATAACCAAAATGACAAGGCAAGCAGACAATGCGCATCTCAGCAATTCTTCTTGTGTACCATGGGAATATGGTGCTTTTTTCTCTCTTTCCTCTTTTCTCAATGTGTCTCTCTTTTTTTATAAGAAGAATGCTTCATAGATGTCACTATGGTGATGCTGCAAGTTTCCACCATGATTAGGCATGTCTTAGGCTAGCGGCCCAGGCGTTTCTCTAACACAGAATACAAACTCCATGGACTTACAAGTTCCCACTTCATTTCACACCGGTAACATCCATAGACAAAAGACCATGATATCAACGGAGTACAAAAAGTACAAGTGCAATGTTGAAAACGTTCCCCGTGACAACACGGTTCTGCTAATCCCAACTTATAAGTGCAAGCATATATAACAAAGTTGCCTCAATGGTTCAATTTTATTAGGGGCAAAGAATAAAATGTGCCATAAAGTTCGTGAGGGCTTTAATCACTAAGTTTTCACATAACAAAATAGTTTTTAATTGGAAGATAGCTGAAAACAAGAATATACTTGGAATGGTGTAACACACCATGCATAGGAGTTTATAGTGGACACTTTGGAATAACTTGGTTTCTTGGGGGTTGGAAGCATGAGTAGAACTTACTCATACAAGTGGAGGCTAGCAAAAGACTGGGAGCAACCAACTAAGAGAGCAATAATGGTCATAATTATGCAACGCAACAAAGCAAACTAATCAAAGCAAAGAGTGGTACTACAAGTCAAGGACTAAATGATCATAGAGGCTAATGATGACTTGTAATAGTCATAACATGGTGTGAGCATGTGCCAAGTCAACCCAAGCAAAACATCAAAGGAGAATACTACAATACTATGCTTTTGCATGCTAAAACAACGCATAATTTCTTCAAGGCACACTAAGCAATCCCAATTGTTTGAAACAAGACATGCTACATCAATAATCACTAAGCATAATTCTAATACAACACCTAGCATGTCATGCTAAAGTCTTAGTCACAGTCAATGCAAGCTCCTCTTGCACTTCAAGCAAGAACTTACTACTCCTTTCCAAACACCAAGCTAACTTATTTGCAAAACACCACAGCGAGAACGGGAGTCCAAGCTTCTTTATTCAAGCAAACTAAACAACCTAAGCAAAGCAAACGAAAACTAAGATGCTCCAAAAACAACACAACTATGTATGAAACAATAAAAGTGAAGTGTCTAGACAGACCTGAACTTTTTATTGATGAAGAAGGGGATGCATTGGGCATCCCCAAGCTTTGACGCTTGTACCTCTTGGATATTTCTTGGGGTGACACCATGGTGGCATCTCCAAGCTTGAGATTTTGTCCATTCTTCATCTAATTGCATCACTCTCTCTCTCTACACCTGAAATTTTTCCTTTATACAAAACTTCACACAATCTTCATTAGCAACATTAGCTTATTCAAAAGATATTAGACCACTGGCAAAGCTTTGAAACAGCAAGGCTTTTCAATAAAAACACAAGCTACTGAAGTAACTCCTTCAAAGAAACTCAATTTACCTGAAGAGAGTTAAAAAAGGAATCAATAAGAAGCAAATGCAAATAATGACAGAAATCTGTCAAAACAGACCAGCAGGTAGAAACGATTTTTTTCGAACATCTTATGTTGCTCAAATCAAAAAGTGTTGAACTAACAAAAGTTATCCAACATAATGAGGGATTTATAGTTAAATTTTGAGCTCAATCCGAGTTACATAGACTCCTCAAGAATATTTTTGGTGGAGGACAGAAATCTGTTTCGGGACAGCAACTCCCCAAATCTTACTTCCCTCTCATTAGAGGTCATTCTTGGCACAAAAAGCAAACAAAAAGGATAAGGAGAGGTCATTACAGTAGTAATAACTTCCAAGACTCAAGGAAACTCTTGGTTTATGTCGTGGGAATGACCACGGTAGATGCTGCAATCGGCAGCGAGTAGTAGAACATGGGGCAAGGGCGGCCAGCCATCTGCGGTGCGAGATGAGGGCTGAGACACAAGGATTTACCCAGGTTCGTCCCCCCAGAGGGTAAAGACCTACTCCTGCTAGATTGTATTATGGGGAGAGTACAATGGGGCAAGCTCGGTGGCTAGGCAGCGAGTCGCTTGGGTGTATGATGGAACGTATCCTCTATGCGTCCTTTAGGGAGGTTTATATACACTCACCTCCTTAGGGTTTACAGATCTCAACTGAATCAGTTAAGGAATCAGCAATTCTGCGACCTAGTCCGACTGGGCCTATCTATACTTCTGGGCCTTCAGCTTCCAGTCGCTTGAATCCACGCCAGATCTTGATCCAGTCGTCGTCCTGCAGGCCCACTCGCTGGCGCCTAGGCCAGTAGGAAACGTCCTGCTGGGTATACCCCGGTAGGCATATCCCCATCAGTAGTCCCCGAGGCCATCGCTGATTGGTCACAGGCGTTCGCTGGCAGTCGGAGTATGCGGGTCCAATGCGGACGCCTAGTCGAATCGGCGGTGCACTCCTGAATAAAGGAAAAACTAGTTATTCTAGTCGCCATAACGGCGTCCAATCGTGTCGTAGCTCGGCGAATGGGTCGGCGAGTACTCAGTCACTGTTATAGTGATCGGGGCGGCGAACAGTCGAGTCGCGTGGAGCGACTAGTTGAATGGATGAAGTTGGACCGTCAATTGGGGTCAAACTAGCCATTGGGGTAATCCAACGGTAACTTCGGCGTAATTATCGCGTAGTAACGGCTCCCGAAATTGGCGGGTAGCAACCGCTATATAAGGAGAATGACAGGCGAACGGGGAAACACTCCTTCGTTCTTCCTTCGATCTCGCCCGTCTCCGTTTTCCACTTCGCACAGCGATCCAACCATCCCAGAAAGCTCCGACCTCCGCGAACTTCCAACCAATGGCCCCCTCCGCCGAACCATGGGGCAGGTCCAAGTGTACCAGGGCGCTACTGGCGTCCTTCGAGGAGGCCGGGATCCTGCGCGCCGGCAGATGGCGCATCCCCGCGGCCGGAGAAGTGACCCCGGACCCGCACGAGGGAGAATTCATCTGCTTCACCAGCCACCTGGAGCAGGGGCTGAGGTTTCCCACTTCCCTCTTCTTCCGGTGCTTATGTGCCTACTACGGGATCCAGCCTTCGGATCTGGGTCCGCACAGTATTGAGCAGCTCGCCATCTTTGTGGCGTTCTGTGAGTGCTACCTGGGCTGCAGGCCCTACTTCCCTCTGTGGCAAGATCTGTTCCATGGGAGGATCAGCCATGAAGAGTCAGGCGGCCCAATGCTGGCCGCGGGTGGCCTGACATTCCAGCTGAAGTCGAAGGCGTCGTTCTTCGACCTGATGCTGCCCGCCAAGGCAGCAAACGAATGGAAGAAATCCTGGTTCTACGTTACCGAGTCGACTCCAGACGGCGACGTGGCGCTTCCAAGGTACTGCGCCGACCGGCCCGAGCCGCGTCGGCAAGCTCCCGCTGGATCAGCGGATGGTTTTGTAACACCCTCAGAATCGGACCTATGCAAGTTTGAACAAAATTCGCCAAACCCGCATAGAAACGATTCAAAGGTGCCCACCAGGCACTTTCGTGCGGGTGGAAAACGAAGTAATAACATTACACAACAGTCCTCGATGGGACCCACAGAACAGATATATATATAACAGCGACTCAAAGAGTCAAGAATACAAATACACGGTACAAAGATCCAAATCACCTTGAAAACGATGGGGCGTCCGACTACGGACAAGATGCAAATGGGGCTAAGAGCCCTGAAGAATAACCAATGGCGTACATAACCCTGCCCAGGCCAAGCCGGAAGGGTAACCCTGCTAACGACGTCGATCTCAAAACCTGCTTAAACAAAGGGGAGCCGACAAAGGGCAAAGGAAAAAGAAGGAGCGTCAGTACTGAGGCCAGTACACGGCGAGGCTAGAATTCGGCGGTCCTCGCCTACATAGGTATGGAGGACTGAGGCGGCAGCGGCAGCATGCACTAAACAACCTATAGAGACTCGATACAACTGGCGGTTATCATAGAGGGGTGAGAAAGACCTACTCGGAACCAAGATGATGCTAACACCAATCAAACCCGTCCTGGCGTTTCCCCCTCGACACCGATCGAGGAAGTCAACCGAGGAACTCACACAGTTGGCATTTTTATTTATTCTGTTATCGTTGCAGCAATTACTAGTCAAGTATAGATGATCATCCTGATAAAATAAGCAGTGGGCACTTTTAATTAACCATTCCGTTGTAGTTGCGACACTTACTAGGCAATTACAATTAACATGAGATAACCCGAAAACCCCGCAGTTGTTGGTACTTTTATTCAGCCATTCCGTTGTAGTTGCAATACTTACTAGTCAAATACAATTGTCGCAAGCGACAACCAAACAAGCAATTATGGGCAGTATTAATTAGCCATTCCATTATAGTGAAGCTGATTACTAGTCATTATAAGTCAAATTTATAGCAGTAAACTTTAGTTATGCTTGTCTATGATCGAGAAACTGTGCTCCAAGTCGTCCATATCCGCGGACACGGCTTTCAGAAAGTTTTACCCGGCCGGGGTGCACCAATAGCAACACACACTCTATCAACCTCGGAAAAACCAAATCAAAACCCAACGAGGCCTTCACGACAGAGCAATCGCAAGATTCCGAAATGTTTCAGGGGGCCACCCCTTAAGTAGATCCCGCAACGGAGTAAGCAAGCTCCGAGACGGCCTCAAGGTACTGGGTAATACGGCTGTGAACGACTGGGAACCCCAAACGGGGCTTGTCGACACCGCGGAATCGTGTCCCGATCCTAAACAGTACAGTGTGCAGTACCTCGCACAATCGTAAATAAAGCAGTAAAGCATGGCATAGGTACAGGATAGTAATAAAACCTCAAACTAGTTTGTGGCCCCAAGAAATAAGACGGAATCAAGCTCTGGCTAAGGGGGGTCCCATATACCTCCCGGATGTGGATAGCGCGATAAATCAAGGAACAGGAATCAAGTACTCGGGGTCTTACGGGACACAAGTGGGCGTTCGGAAACCAAATATTATCTATCACCCACCGATGCCTCTGCTTATACAATTTTAGTTGTTAAACAGAAATTAAAGTGACGATAAGTAAAACTATGATCAGCTCCAACAACAACATGCGGCAATACATCAACAACTGTGGCATTTGACAACACGCAACATCACTTGAGCAAGCGACTACGACGCGCAAGTCCAACTATCTACCAAACAATAGGTAATAGGATGTGTCCGAGGCAATATAGGGCTGCAGGGGATAGCACTGGTACGGAAAACTAGAGCATCGCAACACAGATAGCAATAGATCAACAGGAGGGAAGTAAATACTATAAAAGTAAGATAGGTAGAAAGGGGGAGATGCTCGCCTGAAAACATTGTCGAAAGGTCCAACCGAAGATCGGGGCGAAGCTCACATCAACTCAACGGCCTTATCCGCGAAGAAGCAAAACACTAGAATAAACACCGGATGCAATATTTAATACAACGGCAGAAGATCGGCATGATGCATGCATGATGAATGACATGGCAAAGGTGCGATGCAATTAGGTCAATATTAAGCGGAACCGGGGTCCCGACAATTAATTAGGTGGTTCATGTTATTTAGATACCCCGCCATTTAAATGTTGTTTAGCAAGACAACAGATGGAACCGGTTCGCTACACATGTTTAAATGAGGCCGATATGAGACTAGATTTGCCCGCATATGGGCCCCATATTGAATTATTAGGTGAATCGGCATAAGGCCCCCAAACCAATGATATGCAAGCGAGATGAATGACAATTCAATATGCAACAAGTTGTTATTATGTTATAAAATAGGGTTCGAGGAAAAAGGGTTCACACATCAGAGGGGGCTCGACGATCTTGGGTTCCGGGGTTCGGGGTCGGTCTCAGGGTTCGACGGTTCGGGCTCGACGGGATCGTTCTCTCGCTCTCGGTAACGGGGCAGATCTTGCGTTCTGGGAAGAAGGTCTTGGTTCGGTGCCAGGACGTGTCGAATTCTTCTGGGCCGATGCCGTTCTTGTCATCGCGGCGGTCTCGGGGTCATGTCGACGATCATGGCGTTCAGGGGGAGACCTCGGTGTACCGCGTCGGTATCCTTATCGTCCGGGACGAAGTGCTCGGCGTCTCCGCGTCGTTGGCCTTGACGGTATCGGGTTCGGACTCCGGATCCGGGCACGGTCTTAGCGCTCCGTCTTCAGTGTCGTCGGCGAACTCGGGTTCGATACCGGGGGTCCTTCGGAACCTTGAGGCGGTCTTGGCGTTCGTCGGGTACGGCTCGGCTTCCGGGGGAAGGATTACTTGTCGCTCGGTTTCCGGTGTTCGCGGACCGTTCGGAGACCTTGGCGTTCCACGAAGGGGATCTCCAGGTTCGAGGCGGTAGCTTTGCGTATTGTGGCGTCGCTGCACGGGGACAAGGGTACATCTTCGGCCACGACGGCGGTGGCGACGGCCGGAGGACTCGCGGAGGCCACGGGGAGCGGGATCGGGCCGGAGCGCGCGGTGGTCGGCGACGGGCTTGGAGGGTCCGCGCCGGAGACGAGGCAGAGCACGGCGGGCGCGGCGGCGGCTCGGCGGGGACGGTGGCGGTCGTCACTGGGGTGGCGAGCGCGGCCGCGGCGGCGGGACCTGGCGCGGTCTCGGGCGGGGCGGAGGCGTGGCGGAGGACGGCGGCGCACCGGCGCGGCGGAGCGCGGTGCTCGCGGGCGCGGGTCGAGCGGGGGTCGCTGGGGCCTGAGGCGTCTGGGAGGTCGACGAGGTGGTCGCCGGAGGGGCGACGCGGGGGCTCGGCGAGGGCGGACGCAGGAGGGGGCGGAGAGGTTGCCGGGGTCGCGGAGGGGCGGCGAGGCCAGCCGGAGGGCGGGCGGCGCGAGAGGATCGGAGGGGGCGGCGGACGCTGCGGAGAGGGAGGGGCCGGCGCGGGCGGTCGCGGTGAAGAGGGGGAGCACCGGCGTCGGGGCTGATGGCGAGGGGAGGCGGCGCTGACGCTGCCGGCGGGGGAGGAAGCGGTGAGGTAGGGGAGGGGCGGTGGCGGAGGAAGGAGCACGCGAGGAGGAGGGGAGGCGGTTGTCGCGTTGGGGGAAGGGAGGAGGAAGGAGAGAGGAGGTGGGAGGAGGGGCCGAGCCGGGTGGGGCCCGCGCGGGGGGGCGTGGGACCCAGGCAGGTGGCGGCTACGGGGTGGTGGACCGGGTCCGCGGCGGGGCCATCGCGTGCGGGGCCCGCGGTGGGTCCCAGGCGGCAGAGGCACGAAGGCGCGTGTGTGTGGTGTGCGCAGCGTGTGGTGTGCGTCGGTTTTGGGGGGGCAGAGTGTGGGCCTGAGTGGGTTTGGGTTGGTGGGTGTGAGCTGTGAGAGAGGGAGAGAGAAAAGAGAGGGAGAGAGAGGGACAAGTGGCAGAGATTGATTGGGTGAGGGAGAGGGGGTGGCTGAGGTGGCAGGATGTTATTGGAGGGAGTGAGGTGGAGGGATGGGTTGGGTAGAGAGTTGGGTAGACATAGGATTTAGATGGGGCGGGCAGGTTTGGACCGATTATTATTCCTGGGGTGGTCGATCGGGTCAATTGGCCCGTTCGACTGCCCCTATTAAAATAATTTAAATCTTTACTTATTCTAATTGGGCCGTTTGCAACCCGATAGCAACAAACAAATTAACTCCGGAGACCCGGGTTTGCGTGTTTGAAATAAGATGAGGCGTTTTAGAAACAAAAACCGGCTTTGCGCAAATAGTTTTGGCAAACAATGCATGATGATGACGATGCAATGCACAAATTCAACGCGATTTTCTAGTAGTGGTTTTGCGGGATGCCACAATTCGACACCACTAACAATGGATCTCGCCCTCGAGATCCGCCTCATGGTACCGGAAGGAAGGTCGGCGTTCTCCGTCTTCCCGCTTTGTGTAGGTCCTCGCGACACCACTAACGAAGGTCCATCCTCCATCTTGAAATCGGCGACACCACCAACAAAGGGTCGTTGTTCCTGATCGTCGAGAGAACACTCCAGAGAACAAAGGACGAAGGTAGAGGTATCAACAAATAAAGCCACCTCTAACTCCGGTGGAAAGGGGAACCGATGCATTCTCATCAACTTCAATGTACAGATGCGAATAGAAAGGGTAGTCGGCATGGGGGCCAATCCATCACGCACCCAAACTATTACTCCGCACAATCAGTGGAAAAGCGTGCAACCATTCCCGGAAACAGGCTGAAGATCTCGACAAGCGAGGTTCGGAATCAAAGGAGTGACGCAGACTCTGCATCGGATCTGGCGTAGAGGATGTCGTCGCGTCGGAATCACCGGAAGGCACAAACAAGGAACAAAGGATGGTACCACAGCAGACGGATTCCTCAAGCAGCGTGAACACCGGTTGATAGAACACTGTTACCAAAGGAGGAAGCGAAACCCTAAAGGTACGACGGAAACCCAACCACGAGAATTCCTGGACTCGAAGAAAAGGAGAGAGCGGATTCAAAACACGTAGGGATAAGAGGAGAATAGCAAAGGGGTAAGGAGTAAAATCAGACCTAATCAGAACTATCCAACCGATTTTGCAAAATAGTTTTGACACTCTACTTCGGCCGTTAGCTAGGTTATCCTACAGGCTGGACTTGTGGGGTATCGCAACTGCTGAGCTCTGATACCACTCTGTAACACCCTCAGAATTGGACCTATGCAAGTTTGAACAAAATTCGCCAAACCCGCATAGAAACGATTCAAAGGTGCCCACCAGGCACTTTCGTGCGGGTGGAAAACGAAGTAATAACATTACACAACAGTCCTCGATGGGACCCACAGAACAGATATATATAACAGCGACTCGAAGAGTCAAGAATACAAATACACGGTACAAAGATCCAAATCACCTTGAAAACGATGGGGCGTCCGACTACGGACAAGATGCAAATGGGGCTAAGAGCCCTGAAGAATAACCAATGGCGTCCATAACCCTGCCCAGGCCAAGCCGGAAGGGTAACCCTGCTAACGACGTCGATCTCAAAACCTGCTTAAACAAAGGGGAGCCGACAAAGGGCAAAGGAAAAAGAAGGAGCGTCAGTACTGAGGCCAGTACACGGCGAGGCTAGAATTCGGCGGTCCTCGCCTACATAGGTATGGAGGACTGAGGCGGCAGCGGCAGCATGCACTAAACAACCTATAGAGACTCGATACAACTGGCGGTTATCATAGAGGGGTGAGAAAGACCTACTCGGAACCAAGATGATGCTAACACCAATCAAACCCGTCCTGGCGTTTCCCCCTCGACACCGATCGAGGAAGTCAACCGAGGAACTCACACAGTTGGCATTTTTATTTATTCTGTTATCGTTGCAGCAATTACTAGTCAAGTATAGATGATCATCCTGATAAAATAAGCAGTGGGCACTTTTAATTAACCATTCCGTTGTAGTTGCGACACTTACTAGGCAATTACAATTAACATGAGATAACCCGAAAACCCCGCAGTTGTTGGTACTTTTATTCAGCCATTCCGTTGTAGTTGCAATACTTACTAGTCAGATACAATTGTCGCAAGCGACAACCAAACAAGCAATTGTGGGCAGTATTAATTAGCCATTCCATTATAGTGAAGTTGATTACTAGTCATTATAAGTCAAATTTATAGCAGTAAACTTTAGTTATGCTTGTCTATGATAGAGAAACTGTGCTCCAAGTCGTCCATATCCGCGGACACGGCTTTCAGAAAGTTTTACCCGGCCGGGGTGCACCAATAGCAACACACACTCGATCAACCTCGGAAAAACCAAATCAAAACCCAACGAGGCCTTCACGACAGAGCAATCGCAAGATTCCGAAATGTTTCAGGGGGCCACCCCTTAAGTAGATCCCGCAACGGAGTAAGCAAGCTCCGAGACGGCCTCAAGGTACTGGGTAATACGGCTGTGAACGACTGGGAACCCCAAACGGGGCTTGTCGACACCGCGGAATCGTGTCCCGATCCTAAACAGTACAGTGTGCAGTACCTCGCACAATCGTAAATAAAGCAGTAAAGCATGGCATAGGTACAGGATAGTAATAAAACCTCAAACTAGTTTGTGGCCCCAAGAAATAAGACGAATCAAGCTCTGGCTAAGGGGGGTCCCATATACCTCCCGGATGTGGATAGCGCGATAAATCAAGGAACAGGAATCAAGTACTCGGGGTCTTACGGGACACAAGTGGGCGTTCGGAAACCAAATATTATCTATCACCCACCGATGCCTCTGCTTATACAATTTTAGTTGTTAAACAGAAATTAAAGTGACGATAAGTAAAACTATGATCAGCTCCAACAACAACATGCGGCAATACATCAACAACTGTGGCATTTGACAACACGCAACATCACTTGAGCAAGCGACTACGACGCGCAAGTCCAACTATCTACCAAACAATAGGTAATAGGATGTGTCCGAGGCAATATAGGGCTGCAGGGGATAGCACTGGTACGGAAAACTAGAGCATCGCAACACAGATAGCAATAGATCAACAGGAGGGAAGTAAATACTATAAAAGTAAGATAGGTAGAAAGGGGGAGATGCTCGCCTGAAAACATTGTCGAAAGGTCCAACCGAAGATCGGGGCGAAGCTCACATCAACTCAACGGCCTTATCCGCGAAGAAGCAAAACACTAGAATAAACACCGGATGCAATATTTAATACAACGGCAGAAGATCGGCATGATGCATGCATGATGAATGACATGGCAAAGGTGCGATGCAATTAGGTCAATATTAAGCGGAACCGGGGTCCCGACAATTAATTAGGTGGTTCATGTTATTTAGATACCCCGCCATTTAAATGTTGTTTAGCAAGACAACAGATGGAACCGGTTCGCTACACATGTTTAAATGAGGCCGATATGAGACTAGATTTGCCCGCATATGGGCCCCATATTGAATTATTAGGTGAATCGGCATAAGGCCCCCAAACCAATGATATGCAAGCGAGATGAATGACAATTCAATATGCAACAAGTTGTTATTATGTTATAAAATAGGGTTCGAGGAAAAAGGGGTCACACATCAGAGGGGGCTCGACGATCTTGGATTCCGGGGTTCGGGGTCGGTCTCAGGGTTCGACGGTTCGGGCTCGACGGGATCGTTCTCTCGCTCTCGGTAACGGGGCAGATCTTGCGTTCTGGGAAGAAGGTCTTGGTTCGGTGCCAGGACGTGTCGAATTCTTCTGGGCCGATGCCGTTCTTGTCATCGCGGCGGTCTCGGGGTCATGTCGACGATCATGGCGTTCAGGGGGAGACCTCGGTGTACCGCGTCGGTATCCTTATCGTCCGGGACGAAGTGCTCGGCGTCTCCGCGTCGTTGGCCTTGACGATATCGGGTTCGGACTCCGGATCCGGGCACGGTCTTAGCGCTCCGTCTTCAGTGTCGTCGGCGAACTCGGGTTCGATACCGGGGGTCCTTCGGAACCTTGAGGTGGTCTTGGCGGTCGTCGGGTACGGCTCGGCTTCCGGGGGAAGGATTACTTGTCGCTCGGTTTCCGGTGTTCGCGGACCGTTCGGAGACCTTGGCGTTCCACGAAGGGGATCTCCAGGTTCGAGGCGGTGGCTTTGCGTATTGTGGCGTCGCTGCACGGGGACAAGGGTACATCTTCGGCCACGACGGCGGTGGCGACGGCCGGAGGACTCGCGGAGGCCACGGGGAGCGGGATCGGGCCGGAGCGCGCGGTGGTCGGCGACGGGCTTGGAGGGTCCGCGCCGGAGACGAGGCAGAGCACGGCGGGCGCGGCGGCGGCTCGGCGGGGACGGTGGCGGTCGTCACTGGGGTGGCGAGCGCGGCCGCGGCGGCGGGACCTGGCGCGGTCTCGGGCGGGGCGGAGGCGTGGCGGAGGACGGCGGCGCACCGGCGCGGCGGAGCGCGGTGCTCGCGGGCGCGGGTCGAGCGGGGGTCGCTGGGGCCTGAGGCGTCTGGGAGGTCGACGAGGTGGTCGCCGGAGGGGCGACGCGGGGGCTCGGCGAGGGCGGACGCAGGAGGGGGCGGAGAGGTTGCCGGGGTCGCGGAGGGGCGGCGAGGCTAGCCGGAGGGCGGGCGACGCGAGAGGATCGGAGGGGGCGGCGGACGCTGCGGAGAGGGAGGGGCCGGCGCGGGCGGTCGCGGTGAAGAGGGGGAGCACCGGCGTCGGGGCTGATGGCGAGGGGAGGCGGCGCGGACGCTGCCGGCGGGGGAGGAAGCGGTGAGGTAGGGGAGGGGCGGTGGCGGAGGAAGGAGCACGCGAGGAGGAGGGGAGGCGGTTGTCGCGTTGGGGGAAGGGAGGAGGAAGGAGAGAGGAGGTGGGAGGAGGGGCCGAGCCGGGTGGGGCCCGCGCGGGGGGGCGTGGGACCCAGGCAGGTGGCGGCTACGGGGTGGTGGACCGGGTCCGCGGCGGGGCCATCGCGTGCGGGGCCCGCGGTGGGTCCCAGGCGGCAGAGGCACGAAGGCGCGTGTGTGTGGTGTGCGCAGCGTGTGGTGTGCGTCGGTTTTGGGGGGGCAGAGTGTGGGCCTGAGTGGGTTTGGGTTGGTGGGTGTGAGCTGTGAGAGAGGGAGAGAGAAAAGAGAGGGAGAGAGAGGGACAAGTGGCAGAGATTGATTGGGTGAGGGAGAGGGGGTGGCTGAGGTGGCAGGATGTTATTGGAGGGAGTGAGGTGGAGGGATGGGTTGGGTAGAGAGTTGGGTAGACATAGGATTTAGATGGGGCGGGCAGGTTTGGACCGATTATTATTCCTGGGGTGGTCGATCGGGTCAATTGGCCCGTTCGACTGCCCCTATTAAAATAATTTAAATCTTTACTTATTCTAATTGGGCCGTTTGCAACCCGATAGCAACAAACAAATTAACTCCGGAGACCCGGGTTTGCGTGTTTGAAATAAGATGAGGCGTTTTAGAAACAAAAACCGGCTTTGCGCAAATAGTTTTGGCAAAAAATGCATGATGATGACGATGCAATGCACAAATTCAACGCGATTTTCTAGTAGTGGTTTTGCGGGATGCCACAGGTTTTCAATGAAATGCTGCAAACCATCCGTGTCCTGAAGAAGAAGGGCCTCCAGACCATCAACCTCTACAACTGCTGGTTCGGGCGGCGGCTCGTGCCCTTGGCCCGCCGCGACCATTACATGTACGAGTACACGGGTAAGGTAGATCCGACGAAGTCCTCCTTCGCCGAATAGCATCTTGAAGACTACACCCTGGCCCTGAAGAAAATCACCCAGGCGGTGTATCTGGACGCGAAGGCCGGGGTCGCACCTTATACTGCAAGGCGCCCAGCTCCGACGGTAAGTCGTCATTTCGCCACCACTCGCAGTCGCAGATGATGCATTCGCGGTTGTGCTGACGTTGTCTCATGCCTTTTGTAGTTGTTCCAAGTGGTGGAAGGCTGGCTCCCACCCACAGACGACGAGAACTCGAGCTCGTCCGTCCAGGACGGGAGCGAGTCGCCATCCGCCAAAGGCGACGTCGGGAGCGACGAGAGTGATGACAAGGACGACGACGAAGACGATCCCATGGAAGAAGCCGCCCCAACAGTACGCAAGACTCGCGGGCAACACCAGCACGAGCTCGAAGCGAGTAGAAGCCTCGAGCCTCACGATGATGATGGCGACGATCTTCCTGAGCACACCTCACATCGTGAGGCCACGCCATCAAAGAAGAAGAAGGAGAAGAAGAAGGAGGCGAAGGCTCTGCCGAAGAGGAAGACGAAGCTGGCAAAGCAGACGTCTCCGTCCCGATCCGCAACCAGTTCTGATGCCACCAACTCGGCTTAGGGCGAGGCGGCGCGCGCGGCCGTGGCGCCGGACGCTGCCGCCCCCTAGACGAGGTGCCTCTGGCATCGCTGCCACCTCCATTCACCCCGTTCTCTGGGTTGGGAGCTACTCCGGCCGCAGCAGCTTCGCCTCCCAGGAAGGCTCCCACAGCTTTCGTCACGGAGGCTCCTGCCGCAGCCTCGTCTTCGAAGAAACCCTTTGTGTCTTGGGACCACGGTGTATTCGAGATGGGACTCAGTCAGAAGTTGGGACCTGAGCTAGAAAATCCGGCCAGCATCCGCACCGGTCTGCGGTTCATACCAGTCGCCAAGTAAGTGTTGTTCATCTGCTTGTCTTTCGTTGTAGTCGGACGGTCTTATTTATATCGTTGTTTCGTAGGACCGGGGCCAAAAAGATAGGCCATCCTTCCGTGGCCAAGGTTCCGCCAGTCGTCACCTAGGAGGATTCCTCGCGGAAGAGGAAACCCGACGAGGCCGATGCTCCCGCCGACGGTGCCAAGAGGGCGAAAGGCGACGACGTTGTCACGGTTTCTGATGACACAGTGGTTGCCCTGAGCGAACCTCCGACTGTGGCGGAAGTGGCCTCGAAGACCAAGGAGGCTGTTGCCTCACCCGACGTGGCCGAGCTGGCTCGAGTGGCGCCGCGGCATCTACAGCGACTTTCCCTCGCTTCATGGTGAAGGCGGCCGCAGCGAGTGGTACGGCGCCAACGAGCCGGGTTCCTGGGGTCGCCGAGACGGAGGTCGAGCACCGTCGTGGCCACACTCCGGTCGTGCTTGCGTCTATGGATGCGCTGGAGCTTCACGGCATGCTGGGCGCTGCCATCCAGGTATGTCCAGTCCCCGAGGATCGGGCCACTGAATTTCAGTGGTCGGATTCTTAATGTTTTTGTATCGTTCAGTCCCCGAGTGCCTAGTCGCTGAATTTCAGCGGGTGGGCACTTAGGATTTTCAATGTCCAGTCCCCGAGTGCCTAGTCGCTGAATTTCAGCGGATGGGCACTTAGGATTTTCAATGTCTAGTCCATGAGTGCCTAGTCGCTGAATTTCAGCGGATGGGAACTTAGGATTTTCAATGTCGTTGACGGTTTAGTTTGTGCGCAGGGCCTGCAGCGTGAATCGGCCGATCGGCTTGCAGCAAGGTGTCGCATGGAGAAGGAACTCGCTGCCGTCCAAGAGATGAACAAGGGACTCCAAGCGATTGCAACCGAGGCGGAGGAGGTCCGCCAGGGCCTTGTCCCAGCGGGTGACCTGACGGCAGCTCAATCTGCTTTGAGTACGGCCGAGAAGCGAATCGCTGATCCAGAGCGTGAGCTTAAGGAGGTGAAGGTGGAGGCGAGCTCGGCGGAGGGGCGAGCGAAAGCTGCTGTTACGTCTGCCGCAGAAGAGTGGAAAGTGTCTGACGCACTCGTTGTTGGGCTGCAGAACGACTTCTCCTCGCTTCAAAGCTTCATCACGGGCCTCTGCCGTCCGCTAATTGGTAAACCTTTCTCCCTCTTTCCTCTGCCTGCAACAGCTGCGTTGGTGTACTCACGGCCTGCTTCTGTCCATAGGCCGAATTATTGATAGCTCGGAGGAGGCGCAATCATACGACGCGCGACAGTGTGTGACCACTCTGGTCGACTCGGCCGCGTTGTCCGCGACTTGCATTTGAGCATATCTTCAGGAGATATCGCCCATGGAAGTGATTCCCAGCGACCTCGTCGAGGTATGGCGTTATCTGGAGAAGGCTCCGTCAGTCGTCGACTTCATGACGCGGTCGGCCTTCCAGCGCGGGGCGGCGACGGCGCTCAGCCTTGGGCTTGCCCATTTCCCGGAGGACTTCGACCTTGATGATGTGACGAGTGGCTACCCCTCGTCGACGGGCTCTGTGGAGATTGCCGAGGTGCTGAAGCTGACGGACCGGGCCGCGGTGTATTCCGATCGCGTTTGGGCGATGGGCGACCTCCTCCCCTATCAGGAGACAATTGTCGCCCCCAACGATCCTGAACCGAAGCATCTGGACTTCAAAGTCGAACAGCCGTTCCGTGCGGCGATGGTGGGTGAGTTGACGACGTACCCGTCAAACCCGTGCGTGCCCTTCATTCGCAACCGCAGGGGTGGCGGCGAGTCGGCGTCGAAACCTACGGAGTAGAAGCATTGTGCCCTGGGGCGTTAGTAACAAATAGCCATTGAACTTTGCTTGTATTTTGGAACGACTTTGTTCTGCTGTAATGGAAATTCGTGTTGTTTTGTCATTTGTTTCGTGATTTTGAATGTTGATTGGACAAGTCCCCAAGCGCGTCCTCCCTTTTTATGGGCTTTACCTCGTTTGTTATGTGTTTGCGAATTTTTAATGGATTAAGGTCGACTCGCCAGAGCTCGGAGAGCCTGTCGCAGGGTGACTCCCATGGGTGCTCTTTACTTGACCGTTTTCCCGTGTGCGAACGAGGTCGGGTAGCCGAGTTCCCGAGCGTGGTACTTGGTGGTTCTAGTCGCAGCTCCAAGGTAGGTGAGGACTAAGCGCGTTAGAGTAAGCGCGTCACTCCTGCCTGACCCGAAGGATCAGTCGCATGGCGAGTCCTGGGCACGCTCTCATACTGTGAGTTTTTTCCTAGCCGCTCGTATTTGACTGGACGTCAGTCCCCGAGCGTGGTACTTGGCCGTTCGAGTCGCTGTGCCGAGGATGCGGATGACCTTGGTCGCTGTGAGGAGCGAGGGCAGTCGTCTTGGCTCGGTAAGCCAGTCGGGCTAGGCGACTCCGATGGGGCTCCGGGTTGGCGTTTTTCGTGGACGTTACAAGGCCTGGGGTCTCCCAGTGCCCTTGTACCGCACTACTTGGCTGTGTCGGTCGCTTTACCAAAGGTTGACTTCTGCGAATAGCTTAACGCTGTTATTACGAGTGCGAGTGGCACAAGACATGGAGAGTAGACGCAATTTGCGGTAACCGATCTGTTTTATTTCATAGCAGGTGGAGGGTACATGTATGGAGTTCTAGGAGTAGAACTTCTGTAGGAGGTTTACATTCCACGGTCTCTTGACGTCGAGTTTCCCTTCTCCTCGGACGTCAGTGAGGTAGTAGGCGTCGTTGCCTAGGACTCGCCCGATGGCGAATGGTCCCTCCCAAGGGGGGAGAGCTTGTGCATGCCCTTCTTGTCCTGGATGAGGCGTAGTACCAGGTCACCTTCCTGGAAAGTGCGAGTCCTTACTCGCCGGCTATGGTAGCGGCGGAGCCCTTGCTGGTAGATGGCGGTGCGGGAGCGAGCTAGGTCGCGTGCCTCGTCGAGCTGGTCAACTCCGTCTTGTCGTGCGAGTTCATTTGCAGCCTCCGTGTAGTTGACCACCCTTGGCGAGTCGTGCTCGAGGTCGGTGGGCATGACTGCCTCTGCACCGTATACCATGAAGAAGGGTGTAAATCCTGTCGACCTGTTGACGTAGGTGCGAATGCCCCAAATGATGGAGGGTAGCTCCTCGACCTAGCACCCGGCGGTGCGTTCGAGTGGTACTTGGAGCCGTGGCTTCAGGCCATGGAGGATGCTCTGGTTGGCTCGTTCCGCCTGGCCGTTGGACTCCGGGTGGGCGACTAAGGCGAGGTCGAGTCGGATGTGGTGTTCCTCGCAAAACTCGGCCATGGCTCCTTTGGCGAAGTTGGTGCCGTTGTCCGTGACGATGTTGTGTGGGAACCCGTAGAGATATATGAGCTCGCGTAGGAACTTTGTGGCGGTCTTCCCGTCGCATTTGCGGACTGGCTTGGCCTCCACCCATTTTGTGAATTTGTCGACTGCGACCAGGAGGTGGGTGAAGCCGGAGGGGCCCTTCTTGAAAGGGCCTACCATGTCCATGCCCCACACGGCGAACGGCCAGGTGATGGGGATTGTCTTGAGCGCGGAGCTCGGCACGTGGGTCTGGTTGGCGTATTTCTGGCATCCAACGCACCGCTGGACAATGTCGACAGCGTCTGCATGTGCGGTGGGCAAGTAGAAGCCGTGTCGCATAGCCTTTGCGACCAGAGAGCGGGCGCCGGCGTGGTGGCCGCAGTCGCCAGAGTGAATGTCTTGGAGGATTTTGTGTCCTTCAGCGGGTTGAACGCAGCGCTGGAACACGCCGGTCACGCTGCGCTTGTGGAGCTCGCCGTTGTTGATGACGAAGGATTTGCAGTGGCGTGCTATCATCCGGGCGTCCGTTTCGTCCGCTGGCAGGGTGCCTCCCTCCAAGTAGGCAGTGTACGGCGCGGTCCAGTCATCTGGCTCGGCGATAAGTGCGACCAGGGCTGCCTCTGGTTGTAGCGGGATTCCGATGTCGATCTCTCTTGGGGGAGAGACGGAAGGCTTGGTGATGGTGTCGAGGAAGACATCGGCGGGTGGTGCGAGTCGAGCCGAGCCGATGCGAGAGAGTGCGTCGGGCTCCTCGTTCTTCCGCCTATCAATCCACTTGACGGAGTAGCCTGCAAAGTGTCCACCCAGCTTGTCCACTGCTTGGCGGTATGCCGCCATTCTAGGGGAGACGGCGTCGAGGTGCCAGCGACTTTCCCGGCGACGAGGTCGGAGTCTCCATAGCAGCGCAGGCGGTTGACGTTCATCTCGGCAGCTCGCATGCCGTGGAGTAGCGCCTCGTACTCGTCCATATTGTTGGTGCAGGGGGTGAAGTCGAGGCAAAGGACGTAGCGGAGCTTGTCGCCATTCAGAGAAGTTAGCACGATCCCTGCTCCTGCGCCGTCCGTGTTCTTGGAGCCGTCGAAGTGTAAGCTCCAGTCCGAGAGAGCCTACAACTTGATCGCCTTGCATCGATCGTATTTGATGTTGTGGACGCCGATCTCGATGGCCCACTTGGCGACTCGCCCAGTCGCCTCACGGTTGCGGATGATGTCCTGCAACGGTGCTGAGGAGACGACCGTTATCGGATGCTCCTGGAAGTAGTGCGGCAGTCGCCGCTGTGCTCTGAAGACCGCGTATACCAGTTTCTCGTATTGCGGGTAGCGCTGGCGCAATTCGGTGAGGACTTCGCTGATGTAGTACACTGGTCGCTGCATCGGGCGCTCCTTTCCTTCCTCTGGTCGTTCGACAACCATGATGGCGCTGGTGACGCGCTCGGAAGCCGCGATGTAGACCAGCATGGGTTCCTTGTCGGCGGGGGCGGCGAGTAGCGGTGCTGCGAGTAGCACCTTTTTGAGGTCGCGGAGCGCATCATTCGCCTTCTTGTCCCACTGGAAGGTGGGGTTCTTGCGCATTAGGCGGTAGAGGGGCATCGCCTTTTCGCCCAACCGGGGTATGAAGCGACTGAGAGCCGCGACTCGCCCGGTCAGCTTCTGGACGTCGCGTAGGCACTCGGGTTTGCCGAGTCGAGCGATCGTGTCGATCTTGGTGGGGTTCGCCTCGATCCCGCGCGTGGAGACAACGTATCCCAGTAGCTGCCCAGCTGGTACATCGAAGGTGCATTTGCCTGGGTTTAGCTTTATCTTGTATTTCCGCAAGTTGGCGAATGTTTCTGCCAGGTCAGCGAGTAGGTCGCTCTGGCGAGCGGACTTCACCACCACGTCGTCGATGTAGACGTGGATATTGCGGCCAATTTGTCTCACAAGGCACTCCTGCATGCACCGCTGGTATGTTGCCCCGGCGTTCTTTAGGTCGAAGGTCATGGCAGTGTAGCAGAAGGCTCCGAATGGCGTGATGAACGTCGTCTTCTCTTTGTCCTCAACGGCCATTTTGATCTGGTTGTACCCAGAGTAGGCGTCGAGGAAGCATAGCGACTCCGAGCCCGCGGTGGAATCGATGATTTGGTCGATCCGCGGGAGGACGAATTGCTCCTTCGGGCAGGCGTTGTTTAAGTTTGTGTAATCGATACACATCCTCCAGGTCCCATTTTTCTTCTCGACCAGGACTGGGTTTGCTAGCCACTTGGAGTACTTGATTGGCCGGATGAACCCTGCAGCGAGTAGACGTTGCACCTCCTCGGCGATGGCTCGGCGGCGCTCTTCATTGAAGGGCCGCAGCGACTGCTTGACAGGTCGCACTTTGGGGTCGGCGTTGAGTTTGTGCTCAGCGATTTCCCTAGGGACACCAGGCATGTTAGAGGGCTTCCATGCGAAGATGTCCCTGTTCTCACGGAGGAACTCGATGAGCGCGCCTTCCTATGTTGGGCTCATGCCCGTCCCGATCGTCACCGTCTGGCTGGAGTCGCCTGGGACCAGCTCGACGGTGCGGGTATGCATCGTTGCCTTGAAGGCTGTGGGGTTTCCGCCCTCCGAGTTGGGCTTCTTGAGTATGGTGGGGTCGTCGTTGTTGACCCCGCTCGCGTACTTGGCGAGCTCGTCGGCGTGGTTGGCCTCTGCCGTGATGAAGGCGTCGGCGAGTTCGGCTCCTTTGGACTCGCACTCGGCGGCCATGTCGGGGTCGCCGTGGATGATGATGACACCGCACGGCCCGGGGAGCTTCATCGCGTTGTACGCGTAGTGGGGCGCTGCCATGAACTTGGCGAACGCCTGGTGCCCCAGGACGCAGTGGTAGGGACTGTCGAAGGGCACCAGCTCGAAGACGATCCGCTCGGTGCGGAAGTTTGCCGGTGTACCGAAGGTGACTGGCAGCATGACCTTGCCTATCGGGTACGCCTTCCGACCAGGGACGATGTCGTGGAACGTGGTGTAGGTCGTCTCGCCGCAGTCGCCTGAAGGTGTCCAGGTACAGGATGTTGATGGAGCTACCGCCGTCCATCAATGTCTTGGGGAGCCAGTAGTCTCCCACCTTGGGCTTGACCACCAGGGCGACTCGGCCAGGATACTCGATCTGTGGCGAGTGGTCCTGGCGGCTCCAAGTGATTGGTTGCTCAGACCAGTTGAGGAACTGGGGGACGTCCACCTGGGCCACCGCGTTGACGGCGACGGTGCGGGCGATGACCTTCTTCTCGCGCTTCGTGTTGAAGCCTGTGAAGGTGTGGATCGAGCCGGCCATGCTGCCGAATTTTCCGCCGTTTGGCGGGTTGTTGTCGGGGTCTTCCCGTGCACGTCGTGCCTTCTTGATCTCCTTGAGATAGTGGCAGTCGGCGGTCGTGTGTGTAGCGGGCTTTCCTTCCCTGCTGTGAAATACACAAGGTTGGTTAAGAAGGGTCGCGGGGTCGAACCTCGGCTTCGCCTTGTAGTTTCCACCGTCGCGGCGTTGCCCCCCGTCGCGGCGGAAGCTCTTGGGCTCGCGCTGCGCGTATCCAGCGTTGGCGACGAAGTCGACTCGCCCTTCACTGCGGCGTTTGTCGGTTGTAACACCCTCAGAATCGACCCAATGCAAGTTTTAGCGAAACCCGCCAAACCCGCATAGAAACGATTCAAAGGTGCCCACCAGGCACTTTCGTGCGGGTGGAAAACGAAGTAATAACATTACACAACAGTCCTCGATGGGACCCACAGAACAGATATATATACAACAGCGACTCAACGAGTCAAGAATACAGATACAATATACAAAGATCCAAATCACCTTTAAAACGATAGAGCGTCCGACTACGGACAAGATGCAAATGGGGCTAAGAGCCCTGAAGAATAACCAATGGCGTCCATAACCCTGCCCAGGCCAAGCCGGAAGGGTAACCCTGCTAACGACGTCGATCTCAAAACCTGCTTAAACAAAAGGGGTGCCGACAAAGGGCAAAGGAAAAAGAGGAGCGTCAGTACTGAGGCCAGTACACGGCGAGGCTAGAATTCGGCGGTCCTCGCCTACATAGGTATGGTGGACTGAAGCGGCAGCGGCAGCATGCACTGAACACCCTATAGAGACTCGATACAACTGGCGGCAATCAGAGAGGGGTGAGAAAGACCTATTCGGATCCAACCTGGTACTACCACCAAACAAACCCATCCTGGCGTTTCCCCCTCGAGTCCAAACGAGGAAGTCAACCGAGGAACTCACACAGTTGGCAGTTTTATTTATTCTGTTATCGTTGCAGTAATTACTAGTCAAGTATAGATAATCATCCTGATAAAATAAGCAGTGGGCCGTTTTAGTTAACCATTCCGTTGTAGTTGCGGCACTTACTAGTCAGATACAAATAGCATGAGATATCCCAAAAAAACCAGCAGTTGTTGGTACTTTTATTTAGCCATTCCGTTGTAGTTGCAATATTTACTAGTCAGATACATTGTCGCAAGCGACAAATCAAACAAGCAATTGTTGGCAGTTTTATTTAGCCATTCCGTTATAGTTGCAATATTTACTAGTCCTATCAGATACAAGTCAATTTATAACAGTAAACTTTAGTTATAGTTGTCTATGATCGAGATACTGTGCTCCAAGTCGTCCATAACCGCGGACACGGCTTTCAGAAAGTTTTAACCCGGCCGGGGTGCACAAATATCAACACACACACGATCGACCTCGGAAAAACCAAATCAAAACCCAACGAGGCTTTCACGACAGAGCAATCACAAGATTCAGAAATATTTCAGGGGGCCACCCCTTAAAGTAGACCCGCAACGAAGTTAGCTGACTTCGAGATGGACTTAAGGTTTGTGGGGCCGGATGTAAACGACTGGGAAACCGAAAGTGTGACTGGGCTTGTCGATACCGCGAAAACGGGTCACAATTCCTAAACAGTACAGTGTGCTCCTCGCACAATCGTAAATACAGTAATAAAGCATGGCATAAGTACAGGATAGTAAACAAAACCTCAAACTAGTTTGTGGCCCCAAGAAATAAGACGGAATCAAGCTCTGGCTAAGGGGGGTCCCATAATTCCCCGTATGTGGATAGCGCGATAAATCAAGGAACAGGTATCAAGTACTCGGGGTCCTACGGGACACAAGTGGGCGGTCGGAAACCAAATATTATCTATCACCCAACGATGCCTCTGCTTACTTACTTCAATTTTAGTTGTTAAACAGGAATTAAAGTGAACGATAAATAAAGCCGAGATCATCTCCAACATCAAACATGTGGCAATACTCAAACAACTGTGGTACATGACGACACGCAACAGCACTTGAGCAAGCGACTACGACGCGCCAGTCCAACTATCTACCAAACAACCGGTAATAGGATGTGTCCAAGGCAATATATGGCTGCAAGGGATATCACGGGTACGGAAACTAGAGCAACGCAACACAGATAGCAATAGATCAACAAGAGGGAATAAATACTATAAAAGTAAGATAGGTAGAAAGGGGGGAGATGCTCGCCTGAAAATATTGCCGAAGGTTCAACCGAAGATCAGGTCGACACTCGCATCAACTCAACGGCCTTATCCGCGAAGAAGCAAAACACTAGCACAAACACCGGATGCAATATTTAATGCTACGGCAAAAGATCGGCATGATGCATGCATGATGTATGACATGGCAAAGGTGCGATGCAATTAGGCCAGATTAAGCGGAACCGGGGTCCCGACAATTAATTAGATGGTTCATGTTATTTAGACCCCCGCAATTAAATGTTGTAATAACATGGCAAAAGATAGCACCGGTTCGCTACACCAATTTAACTGGGGCCAATATGAGACTAGATTTGCCCGCATATGGGCCCCATATTTAATTATAAGGTGAATCGGCATAAGGCCCCCAAACCACACAAATATGCATGCGAGATGAACAATTAATATGCAACAAGTTGTTATTTCATTTATAAAATAGGGCTCGAGGAGAGGGGTCACACATTAGGGGGTCTCGACGATCTTGGGGTTCCGGGGTTCGGGTCGGTCTCAGGGTCCGGATCTGGGGTTCGGTCTCGGCGGAAGCGTTCTCGGATTACTGGGGTAGATCTATGCGTTCCGGGAGGAGGTCTTGGTTCGGCGTCGGGGCGCATCGGACTCGCCCTGGTCGGTGTCGAACTTGTCGTCGCGAAGAACTTGCCGGGTCCTCGTATCGGGACGGTCTTGGCGTCCGGGATGCAGTGCTTGACGTCCTTCGGTTCCCTGTCGACGATCTTGGTGTCCTCGATGGATAACTTGGTGTATCCGTGTCGTGGTTCTTGCCGGGGTTCTCGGCTTCGGGCGCCGGGATCGGGCTTCGGATTCCGTGATAGTTGCCATCTGAGATGAAGAACTTGGGTTCACAGCATCAGGTACCGTCGAGTACGATGTGGTTCTTCGAATCTGGTTCCGCGCACCGGCATCAGGAGATCTTGGCGTCGGTAGAGCTTGAGAGCGGAACAACTCGTCGCGACCGTACTTGGCACAAGGTACATGCTGAGGCTGATCTTGCCGAAGGGGAAAAACACGTCCGCTGCTGGCCAAACACACACACACACGGAGGTACAACGGCGAGGCTACCACGTACTGGACAGGGCGACGCAGGCGACAGTGCCATGGCGGCGTCTGCCAGCGAGAAACGGGGCGGCCATGGCGAGCCACAGCAGGGTCATGGGGAGGCGACACGACGAGGCAGGCGCAGACGAGATCGTGCAGCGGCGGGGAGCAGGCCCGGGGCGGCGCCCAGCCCGCGGCGGTCCGGGGAACGGGCCGGCGAGGCGGAGCACGCGGCCGGCCGGGGCGGCAGAGGGGGGGCGCCGCCGGCGAAGGGTTCGGTGGCCGGGGGGAACGAGCAGGGAGGGTCGAGCAAGGTGAGGCAGGGGGAGCGGGGATCGGGGAGAGTCGGCCGGGAGGGCGCCGCTAGGGAGAGCCGTTCCGGGGAGAGGCCGACGGCGGATGAAGAGATGGAGGCGGGGGTCGGGGTCTGCGGGCGAGGGGGTGGTTGAGGTCTGGGTCGGGCTGGTAGAGGTGGCTTGAGGGAGGCCGGCGGCGGGGTGCTATCGGGGACAGGAGGGAGGAGGAGGTACGGGGCGAGCGGGGGGGAGAACCGGCGGCCAACGCGGTGGGGAGGTTGCGGGAGAGGGGGAGAGGACGCGGCGGGTGGGCAGGAGGTGGGCCAGGGAAGAGAGTGGGCCTGGGGGGTGCGGGGCGTGCGTTGTGTGAGTGGCGTGTGTGGCTGTGTGGTGGGTCCCAGGGTAGTGTGGTGGAGAGAGAGAGGGAGGAAAGAGGGCTGGTGAGGTGGCAACTCTTGATTGGGGGGGAGAGGGAGAGAGGTGAGGTGGCGAGAGATTATAGGTGAGGGTGAGGTGGCTGGTTGGGGGTAGATTAGGTGTAGGTAGTTTTAGGATTTTGGGTAGACCGGTTGGTTGGACCGATTTTATTTCTGGGGTGGTCGTTCGGGTCGAATCGGCCCGTTCGACTGCCCCACTAAAAATAATTCCAAATTTTATTTATTTCAAATGCACCGTTTGCAAACCAATAGCAGACAAACAAAATATTCCGGAGGCCCGGGGTTTGCATTTTGAACAAAGGCGGGGCGTTTAGAAAACACAACTAGGTTTTTCTATAAATAGTTTTGTACAATCAAATGCAAGATGATGACGATGCTCAAATGCAATGTGGCATGATGACATGAGCATGTGGTCATGATGATGCAATGCACAAAAACAACGCGATTTTCTAGTAGTGGTTTTGCGGGATGCCACACCGGTGAGGCGAGTGTTGCTGTAGCGTAGATCGGATCGTCTTCCGTTGTCATTGCCACTCGTGCGGCGTTGTCCTCCCAACTCGTCGCCGGTTTCTTGGTTTGGGTCTTCCTCCGCGTACCTTTTGGCAATCTCCAGGAGATCCGGTATGTTGTCGAGTGTGCGGTACACTCGTTTGAGCTTGGCGACCAGGGGCTCGTAGCGGCACGAGGTCTTGAAGCAGTGGATCGCGGTGTCTGGGTGGATGCCGACCGCGTTGTACCACAGTTCTTGCCACCGCTGGACCCAGCTGCGGGTCGACTCGCGAGGTCCCTGGACGCATTGTTCCAGGTCCTCGATGGTGGTGGCGCGGGTGTATGAACCCTTGAAGTGCCTGACGTAGGCGTCGCGCATCTCTTCACAGGAGTCTATGCTATCCGCGGGAAGACTGTTAATCCACTGCCTGCATGCTCCCTCCATCATCAGGGGAAGGTAGCGGGAGGCTAGTAGATCGGTGTGGCCGGCGATCCCCATCGCCATGAGGTAGGTATCCAGCCACACGGAGGGATCGTACGAGGGGTCGTACTTCTCTATTTCCTTCGGCGTCTTGAAGTTCGCCGGGTATCTCTCGCCTCAGATCATCGGTCCAAAGCACCGGGGCCCGAGTCGGCTTAGCGATCCCCTCGGCTCATCGTCGCGGTGGTTGGTGAGGGTATGTCGCAGGTCGCCAGGCTGGCATGCGTGCCAGCTCTGGTTGTTGATGATGTGTGTGCGGGCGTCGATGGGTTGACCGTTGGCAGCGACGAAGTTGGTCGCCGGCCGGGGGTCGTTGGTGGAGACTGTCGCGTTCACGGGTCAGTGTTGGAGCTGTAGTGGTTTGGGTGGCGGGCAGTTGAGGGTGTTTGCCGCCATGGGGTGGCCGCTTGAGGCCGCTCTGCTGCCCGATGAACGCGAATACATCCGACCCTGTGAGTCGACGCCTGCGTTTTGTTGCTCGACCGCTTTTGCGAGAAGGACCTTAGCGTACTGGATCTACAGAGCGCCTTCACCAGTGGTTGCGATGTTGTCGACTGCTGCTCGGCCCGCGACGAGGTTGTCCATTGGGGTGGAGAACAGCGGGAGGCCGTTCGCGTCTCGCTCCCGTGAGGAGACCACGATCCTTGGCTGGTCCCTGGGGGATGCGCGGTTAGGTGGTGGCGGGGCGCCGTTGGTCGTTTCCCCTGGTGGGGGCCAAGTGCTTCCTCCTGGTGGCGCGTTCTCGCAGATCTAGCGCTCGGCCGCGCGGGCCGGGTCGTTCTCGTCATCGAAATTCAGGGCGCGCCCCTGGACGGTGGGTTTCATGAAGGGAAAATGCCCGAGAGGCAATAATAAAGTGGTTATTATCATATTCCTTATTTATGATAAATGTTTATTTTGCATGCTATAATTGTATTAATACGGAAACGTTAATACATGTGTGTTTAATAAACAAAAAGGAAGTTCCTAGTTATGCCTCTCTTATAAACTAGCTCGCTGATTAACATGATGATCAAAGTTTCATGATCATGGACATTGGATGTTGTTAATAACGAGGTCACAACATTAGTGTAATGATGTGATGAACATTCATCCGAAGTATAGCATTACAATCAAAGTCATTGAGTTTGTATTGCTATAACAACTTACGAAGTGATCCTAATCCTTAGACCATGAGATCACGTCAATCACTAACACCGGAAGAGTTTCTCGATGACATCAAACGTCACACCGTAATTGGGTGATTATAAAGATGGCTTCAGAACTACTAAAGTGTTATGTTGAGACCCATGGATAGACAGTGGAATTTGTTCATCCCGATGACGGATAGATATGCTCTGGGCCCTCTCGGTGATATCACATTGATTAGCTTGCAAGCAAGTGATTTGATCACTAGAATGTTATATCACGGGAACGAGAAAAGAGTGCATGTCAGTAACGAGATCAAACTAGGTATGGAGATACCGATGATCGAATCTCGGACATGTAATATATCGTGAAACAAAGGGATTAAGATACTAGCGTAAAAGGTTCACACGATCACAGAAGTCATCGTTGAATGTGTGGGAGTCACTATGGATCTCCAGGTCCCGCTACTGAGTATTGATCGGAGAACGGTCTCGATCATGTCTGCATTATTCGCGAACCGTAGGTTGACACACTTAAGGGATACCGACACCATTCGGAGCAAATGATATGCCAGAGAAAGAAAAAGGAAAGCGCAGGAATTTATTTCACTAGACACCGAAACTGTTTCGGTTGAAATTGCTGAAAGTGGTTCTGCATGTGAAATTGAAATGTTGTAAGGGGTTTTATGTGAATGTTTGTTAATTAAAGTAATTAACAAAATTCTGAATAAATAAATAAAAGAGTTTTATTTAAATGAGAGCTTGCATTAAATTTGGTGGAAATTTAATCCATGTGAGTGGATTTTTGAGTGGAGGCTTTTTAATGGGAGTGGAGGCTTTTCATTTTGAGTGGGAGCTCCACCCACATGAATGTGGAAGAGGTGGGGTCAGCCCCCATGGCTGGGCGCCATGCCCCTTGGGTGCCCCCCCCCTCTCCCCTATAAAAGGCCCCCCTCTCCTCCTCTCAAAACACACCTCCTCGCGAAGGATCTCTCTCCCCCCTTTAGAATTTCCCCATGGTCTCGGATCGGCGAGATACATGTTCCCGGTGGCTTTTTCTGGAAGGATTTGTTGCTTCCGTTGCTTCGCTGGAGCGAGGGCGCGGAGGTTGTCGGGGTACCCGTACGTGTGTGTGATCACGGATGCACCACTGCTTTGAGGTGCTGGACTTGATCATGCTGGACCGGCTGGACCAGATGGACTTCATCACGATCTTGAGATCGACAAGCGTTCGTCTACATCATCCACGAGTACAACCTCGTTAACGCTATTCGGTCTTCGAGGTATGTATTCTATGGATGTATATCCACCCGTTGCTTGTATCTAGTAGATAGATCTTGGTACATAGATGTTCCCATCGTAGAAAATTTTTTGTTTTCTATGCTGCGAACCCTACAGTGGTATCAGAGCCGGATCTATGCGTAGATACTTTGCACGGGTAGTACACATATGAGTATGTGGGCGATGATGATCATTTTATTGCTTCTTAGTTATACTTTGGATATTGGTGGCATAGTGGGATGAAGCGGCCCGGACAAACTTTACATGTCCTCGCACATGAGACCTGTTCCACGCTTGACATGCAACTAGTTTGCATAAGTGGTAGCGGGTGTCTGTCTCTCCTACTATAGTCAATATCTAATTTGCAACGAGTTGTCAACAATTTGGTTATCCTCGTTGTGGTTCATGTTCGTAGGTAAGAACGGTTCTATCTTCGAAATCCCTAAGCCACGTAAAATTTGCAATGGATAAATTAGAGGCGTCTAGTTTAGATTGTTGCTGGGCTAGTGTTATGATATGGTGATGTTGTAAGTAGAAGTATGAGATGATACTCTTACAACACACATAACGTGTAATCTCCATAGACCTTGGACTTACACATATAGGTATGATAGTGATCATACCACGGTGCATATGATAGAGATCATATGCGGGAACCATATCATTCCACTAATAAACATGTGATGTTTGATAGCATCTTATATTGCTTGTTTGGCGTCTTATTAGCATAATAAGATGATCCCTCATTTAGATATCAAGATAAAAATGTGTTCTTCCTTAAGTATGCACCGACAATGTTTCGTCACTTCAAGACATCACGTGATGATCGGGTGTACTTGAATCCACGAGCACATCTCGGGTGTAAGACAGTTACACACGCGAATACTAAGGTTCTTACTTAGCGAGCTTAGCATGTATAGACATGGCCTCGGAACACGGACCGAAAGGTTAAGCATGAGTCATATAGTAGATATGATGCCCATTTGATGCTCGCCTTTGAAGCTACACTGACTCACGTGATGATCGGACTTGGTGTAGTGGATTTGGTTCATGTAATCACCAAAAAGACACGAGGGATGTCGTTTTTGAGTGGGAGTTAATTTCTAATTTGGATTAGTAGAACTCAATTTATCATAAATTAAATCAAAGTGAATTTGCATAATTTGTTGTAGTCATTGGCATTCGTTCACCACCTTATGCATAGTTGTAATTGAGATAATAGAATTATAGAATTATGGATATATACTTTACAAACTGGTATCGTATTGTGTTGAGTGTCAATCTAAAGTTTAAAGTCCTATCGCAAACTTTCAGAAAAATTCTATTTACTCCGTGAAATTTAATAATTGGTATTAAATCGAGAGTAACAATTCCAGTGTTAGTATCTTAAGTATCATGTTTGCCTCCATGATTCTTGATTATTTTAATATCAAGTTTATCTAGGAGCTGAAAGAATTGTTTCAGAAACCATCATGTGTGGCAGATATAACGATATCTGAAACAATGTTTTGGTTGCAATATGATAGAGTATAATATGTGTTCTCATATAGGATGAGAATTTACAAAGGTTGGAGATGCTAGACATCCTAATCATCCAAAACGGTTTTGGAAAGCAACATTATACTCACAATTCACCTTTATAAGCTACAGTAGCTTGATCATGAAAGTCGTCATGATAAGGATGAATAGAAGATGTATGTAAAGTGTTTACTATACTAAAAGATTACTAAAGAATGGATTTTGAAAGAACGTCGATCATTTGATGATGGTGATCTACTTCAAAGTGCAAGTCCAAAGGTATTATTATTTGAATATACACGCTTTGGACTATGTGTCATGTATATGGCGCCACTTTTGATGTTGATAGATTCTTTTAAAAAGAAAAAGGAAATGCTGAAAGAGAATCTATAAAATATATTTGGCAGAAAAGAAAAGATTGGAAATATCCAATTTAGGTATATAGATGATATACAGGTTATGGTTGTATTCTTTGCTTGTTAAACAATGTGGTTCTTGGGTATTGGATACCGAATTGGTTGGTATGAAATTTCATACGGAACGACGCAATTCATGAACCACAATGGCCTAAGTAACTAGCAAGAGAATATGTGATGATGTTCATCGAAAACAAACAAACCGTTGTTTGTATTTCTCGTTGACATCAAAGCTTGACTTCAAGATTTGTTTTAATAATTGTTATTTAAATCAGGTATTATGAGAACAAAGGTTGTTCAAATAATTACCATATTCCATATTAGATGGATGATTTACAAATCTAGTTGGAGAGATCATATCCATAAAACCTAATGCTAAAATGTCGCAAGACAAATGATTGAAAGATCACTTACGAAGTGACATTGCCGTTTAAATTATATTGGAAAGAAAACATGAAGAATCTCCATATTCATGGATTTTTGGAGTCTTTGATTTGATCAAGTGACGCTTGTGAGACTTTCCTCGGGATAATTAAAAAAAACTTCGTTCACATGCCAAAGAAGAACGAACGACTAAAATATTGGAATTTATACATATCGATGTATGTAGTCCATTATTTGTAGTCATAAGCGATGGATTTCAACTTCATATACTTTCTCCGGAAATTTGAGTGAATGTTCACTTAATGAGAATGAAGTATGAAATATTTGAAAATGTTTCAAAGACTTTCAAGATGAAGTGAAAAATCATTGTAACAAGAAAATAAATGGTTTATGATTTTATCATAAGGGATTTGTTTGAGTTACAACTGTAACAAGAAAATAAATGAATTATGATTTTATCATAAAGGGATTTATTTGAGTTGCAAGTTTAGCAAAACACCTAGATTTACATATCCTGAAACACCATAGGAATATGGAGTGTTTGAGATTTGTAATGAAACCTTGTTTGACATGGTTGGATCAAAGGTGTTATTTATAAAACTGCCATTATGTTTTAAAGATTAAATCTTTAGAGACTACCGCTTTTACACTAAAAAGAGCTCCATCTTGATCCGTTGAAATGACACCATGGAAGTTATGGTTTGGGGTAAAACCCAAGTTGCAATTTCTTAAATTTTGGTATGCTAAACATAAGTAAGATGTTTACAACCGAAGTCGGATGAGCATGTCTTTGTAGGTTATTTCGAATAACAATTGGTTATTCCTTCATAACACCAAGGACAAAAGGGTTTGTCGCTTGAAATGTGAAGTTTCTTGGAGAATGAATTTTTCGTAAAATTTAAGTGGGAGGACAATAGAACTTTGATAAGGTTAACGAACCTTAACTATATGTGCTGAGTTGCGCAGCACCGGAAATCGTTCTGAAGGCTGCCATAATGCTCATATCTTATGTGCCTCAAAGGTTGTGGTCACGGAGATCTAAGTTCCTAATGAACCAAGTAGGTCGGTTAAACAATCAAATGTTAAGATTTGACAGTAAATCATTATTGTTTGACAATGATGAACCGAATACATACAAAGAATCGATGATGGGCCCTGACTCTGTCAAGTGGCTTGAAGCCATAAAATCCGTGATAAGTCCATACACGATAAATCAAGTTTTGAACTTGGAAGACCCTCCGGAAAGGTGTAAAAACCTATCAGTCGTATTTGGATCTATAAAGAAACAGACATGGATGTTTCACATCTATGAAATAGTCGAAATGTCGTAAAGTATTTTATGACAATGTTCAAGGAGTTGACTATGACAAGATTTGATCTTTCATAGCGATATTTAGTCTAGACGAATTAAAGTAGCAACCACTACATATAATTTGGTATATGGTAGATGAATAAACAAAACAAAGTTCTTCTAATAGAATGGTTACCTAGGACACGGTCCAAAGGGTTTTGTTAAATTCAAAGGATGCTAAAAGGGCGTGCAAACTTCAATGGTTGAAGTAAGCATCGCGGAGTTGGAATCTTCACCATAATGAAAAAGGAGTTTTTCATCAGGAGACGATGAAGATGCTTGCATTTGCAAGAAATTAAGTGGGAGCTCTAAGACATATTTCTAATACATTATGTGGAGGACATCTTGTTGATTAGAAATGATGTATCTTTTATTGACAAAGGTTAAGAATTTCATTTCGATGAAAGACTTAGGCAAAACCCGAATATTTAGCATGAATGTCTATAGTGGATAGACTATGACGCTAATATGGTTGTGCCAAACGTACATATATGAGATATTGAAGGAGTTCAATATAGAAACGACTAGAAATGGTTCTTGTCGCATGGAAAGAAATTGAATCAAGATTCAAGTGCATCGACACTTGATAAGTGAAACAAGATTCAAGTGCTTTGACACTTGATGAGTGAAATCACGAGAATGTTTTGATCAATCATACCATGATATGTACGCATCCAGATATGTCCTATGCTCTAAGTGTTATGAGCATATACCAGAATGAATCATAAAATGATCATTGGACGATAGTGAGAATATTCTTATGGTCTTTTGGAAGAACTAAGAATATATTTGTGTAGAGGTGACAAACAATTACAAATAGTTCATTGTAAAGCGTTACATTGATACTAGTTTTGTCACAAGATACAAATTAAGTTTATCTCAATTTAAACTATGGGTGGCACAATGTAATGGAAAGGAGATTCCATGATGGATTTGGATGAAATCCATAGTTAAGACATTGTGACGAATACTACAACAAAAAGGCTAAGTATATGACTGCTATAGTAGCAGCAAAGGAGGGAATTTGTGTCAAGTAGTTTGTTATCAAACTAAGGTGTGGTTCGCAACGGGCTAACACTGACGATATATTGTACGACAATAGTATCGACGTGATTTAAACCCAAGGAACTAAAGGTCTCACCGAAAGACCAAATTTATACAATGCCATCTCATTGGAGAATGAGTGATGCGTGAAGATGCAAAGACATGCAAATACACACGGACCTGAAAGCGTCAGATCCGTAGATTATGTTAACCACTTGCAGTTGCGTATATGGAACACCAGAAAGCCATATGTGTTCAATACGCAAAGTTTTCAAACTAGATTATTGTCTCTAGTGCAAGTGGAAGACTGAAGGGAATATGCCTGAGAGGCAATAATAAAGTTGATGGGGATATGCCTACCGGGGTATACCCAGCAGGACATTTCCGACTGGCCCAAAGAACTGGCGAGTGGGCCTGCAGAACAGCGACTGGATTAAAACCCAGCAAGGAGCCAAGCGACTGGAAGCTGAAGGCCCAGGCGAGTGGATAGGCCTAGTCGGATTAGGTTAAACGAGTACCGAAGCTCTAACTGAATCGGTTGAGATATGTAAACCCTAGGGGAGGTGAGCCTATATAAACCTCCCTATAGGGCGAGTAGAGATACGTTCCATCATACACCCAAGCGACTCGCCGCCTAGCCGCCGAGCTCGCCCATTGTACCGCCTCCATAATACAATCTAGCAGGAGTAGGTCTTTACCCTCCGGGGGGCCGAACCTGGGTAAACCCTGTGTCTTTGCACTCATCTCGCACCGCAGATGGCTGGCCGCCCTTGCCCCTCGTTCTACTACTCGCTGCCAAGTGCAGCATCTGCCGTGACCATTCCCACGATAGTGGCGCCCACCGTGGGGCCTGGCCGGTCTGGCCGGTGTTCTGCGGCGAGATCCAATCTGCCCATCAACGAGACGGTCGCCACCGGCCGCATGATAGCGATCGGCGAGATGCTCCAAATCTTGCCGAGCAGCTACGTCCCGGCGGCGCGGCCCGTCACGCACAGCGTGATCCTGCCGATCGGCACATCAGCCTCTTCGTCGGCCTCACCGACGTCATCGTCTCGGAGGATTCGGCTCGCACCCGCGAGTCGCCGCCGCGCGATCGGCTCTCCGAGAGCCAGATCTACACGATCCATCGCCTCACCTCCGAGTACAACTCGGCCCACAGCAACGTGGCCGAAAACTCAGTGGCCGCGGGAGACGCGGCCCTCGACGACGACGCCGACTCGGCGACCCCGGCGTCACTCGCCGGGTCCATCACCGCGGCTTCACCCGTGGGCTCCATTACTCAGGTCTCCAACATGGGAGACTTCGAGGACCCATCCATCCTCGGGATCTTTGAATTCGACTCCGGGTCGGAGAACTCCGCCGACCTCCGCGACGGAACCGGTCACCACGCCGCGACCTACATGGCGACCGGCACAGATCCGCCGGAGGATCCATTCTCCACCCCAATCCCTCCTAACGCCACGGCAACGGAGGTCGAGGAACTCCGCCTGAAACTGGCGGAGGCGGTGCGCAAGGAGCAAGCCGAGCGCGAAAAATTTCGCCTCGAGCAGGTGACGGCGCAGGAACTATCACGCTACCACCACCAGCGGATCAGGTCGTGCCTGAACCCCACCGTTCAGGGGCGTGCCCTGAACTTCGACGACGAAAACGACCCGGCCCGCGTGGCCGAGCGCGCGATCTGCGAAAACGCGCCACCAGGAGGAAGCGCCCGGCCCCCGCCAGGATCAACGGCGATGGGCGCCCCACCTCCACCCAACCGCACCCCTCCCAGGGACCAGCCGCGGATAGTAGTCTCCTCACGGGAGAGAGATGCAAACGGCCTCCCACTGTTCTCCATCCCAATGGACAACCTTGTGGCAGGCCGAGCAGCAGCCGACAGCATCACGCCCACCGGCGACGGCGCCCTACAGATCCAATACGTCAGGGCCCTGCTCGCGAAGGCCGTCGAGCAGCAAAGAGCGGGCGCCGACTCGCAAGGTCGAGTATACTCGCGTTCCTTGGGAAGCAGAGCGGCCTCCAGCGGCCGCCCAGCGGCGGCAAACACCCTCAACTGCCCTCCACCAGAGCCACTGCAGCTCCAACACCGACCCGCGAACGTGGCACACCGTAAAGTTTTCAAACTAGATTATTGTCTCTAGTGCAAGTGGAAGACTGAAGGGAATATGCCCGAGAGGCAATAATAAAGTGGTTATTATCGTATTCCTTATTTATGATAAATGTTTATTTTTCATGCTATAATTGTATTAATACAGAAACGTTAATACATGTGTGTTTAATAAACAAAAAGGAAGTTCCTAGTTATGCCTCTCTTATAAACTAGCTCGTTGATTAACATGATGATCAAAGTTTCCTGATCATGGACATTGGATGTTGTTAATAACGAGGTCACAACATTAGTGTAATGATGTGATGAACATTCATCCGAAGTATAGCATTACGATCAAAGTCATTGAGTTTGTATTGCTATAACAACTTACGAAGTGATCCTAATCCTTAGACCATGAGATCATGTCAATCACTAACACCGGAAGAGTTTCTCGATGACATCAAACGTCACACCGTAACTGGGTGATTATAAAGACGGCTTCAGAACTACTAAAGTGTTATGTTGAGACCCATGGATCGAGAGTGGAATTTGTTCATCCCGATGACGGATAGATATTCTCTGGGCCCTCTCGGTGATATCACATTGATTAGCTTGCAAGCAAGTGATTTGATCACTAGAATGTTATATCACGGGAACGAGAAAAGAGTGCACGTCGGTAACGAGATCAAACTAGGTATGGAGATACCGATGATCGAATCTCGGACATGTAATATATCGTGAAACAAAGGGATTAAGATACTAGCATAAAAGGTTCACACGATCACAGAAGTCATCGTTGAATGTGTGGGAGTCAGTATGGATCTCCAGGTCCCGCTACAGATTATTGATCGAAGAAGGGTCTCGATCATGTCTGCATTATTCGCGAACCGTAGGGTGACACACTTAAGGGATACCGACACCATTCGGAGCAAATGATATGCCAGAGAAATAAAAAGGAAAGCGCAGGAATTTATTTCACTAGACACCGGAACTGTTTCGGTTGAAATTGCTGAAACTGGTTCTGCATGTGAAATTGAAATGTTGTAAGGATTTATGTGAATGTTTGTTAATTAAAGTAATTAACAAAATTCTGAATAAATAAATAAAAGAGTTTTATTTAAATGAGAGCTTGCATTAAATTTGGTGGAAATTTAATGCATGTGAGTGGATTTTTGAGTGGAGGCTTTTTAATGGGAGTGGAGGCTTTTCATTTTGAGTGGGAGCTCCACCCACATGAATGTGGAAGAGGTGGGGCAGACCCCATGGCTGGGCGCCATGACCCTTGGGTGCCCCCCCTCTCCCCTATAAAAGGCCCCCCTCTCCTCCTCTCAAAATACACCTCCTCGCGAAGGATCTCTCTCCCCCCTTTAGAATTTCCCCATGGTCTCGGATCAGCGAGATACATGTTCCCGGTGGCTTTTTCTAGAAGGATTTGTTGCTTCCGCTGCTTCGCTGGAGCGAGGGCGCGGAGGTTGTCGGGGTACCCGTACGTGTGTGCGATCACGGATGCACCACTGCTTTGAGGTGCTGGACTTGATCATGCTGGACCGGCTGGACCAGATGGAATTCATCACGATCTTGAGATCGGCAAGCGTTCGTCTACATCATCCACGAGTACAACCTCGTTAACGTTATTCGGTCTTCGAGGGTATGTATTCTATGGATGTATATCCACCCGTTGCTTGTATCTAGTAGATAGATCTTGGTACATAGATGTTCCCGTCGTAGGAAAATTTTTGTTTTCTATGCTGTGAACCCTACAGTTCAGGCGCGACCTGATTCCGAGATGGTGGTAGCGCGACAGCTCCTGCGCTGTCACTTGCTCGAGGCGAAATTTTTCGCGCTCGGCTTGTTCCTTGCAGACCGCTTCCTCCAGCTTCAGGCGGAGTTCCTCCACCTCCGTTGCCGTCGTGTTGGGAGGGATCGGCGTGCACAATGGGTCTTCCGGCGGGTCGGCGCCAGTCGCCATGTAGGTCGCGGCGTGGCGGACGGTTCCGTCGCGGAAGTCGGCGGAGTTCTCTGATCCAGAGTCAAAGTCAAAGATCCCAAGTATAGAGGGATCCTCGAAGTCTCCAACATTGGAGACCTGGGTGATGGAGTCCGCGGGTGACGCGACGACAATGGATCTGGCGAGTGACGCCGGGGTCGCTGAATCGGCGTCGTCGTTGAGGGCCGCGCCTTCCGCGGCCGCGGTGGTTTCGGCCGCGTTGCTGTGGGCCGAGTCGTACTCGGAGGCGAGGCGGTGGATCATGCAGACCTGACTCTCGGAGAGCCGGTCGCGTGGCGGAGACTCGCGGATGCGAGCCGAGTCCTCCGAGACGATGACGTCGGTGAGGCCGACGAAGAGGCTGATCGTGCCGACCGGCAGGATCATGCTATGCGTGACGGGTCGCGCCGCCGGGACGTAGCTGATCGGCAAGATCTGGAGCATCTCGCCGATCGCGATCATGCGGCCGGTGGCGATCGTCTCGTTGATGGGAAGATTGGATCTCACCGCAGAAGACCGGCCTGACCGGCCAGGCCCCACGGTGGGCGCCATTGTCGTGGGAATGACCATGGCAGATGCTGCAATCGGCAGCGAGTAGTAGAACATGGGGCAAGGGCAGCCAGCCATCTGCGGTGCGAGATGAGGGCTGAGACACAAGGATTTACCCAGGTTCGGCCCCCTGGAGGGTAAATACCTACTCCTGCTAGATTGTATTATGGGGAGAGTACAATGGGGCGAGCTCGGCGGCTAGGCAGCGAGTCGCTTGGGTGTATGATGGAACGTATCCTCTATGCGTCCTCTAGGGAGGTTTATATAGACTCACCTCCCTAGGGTTTACAGATCTCAACCGAATCAGTTAAGGAATCAGCAATTCCGCGACCTAGTCCGACTGGGCCTATCTATACTTCTGGGCCTTCAGCTTCCAGTCGCTTGAATCCACGCCAGATCTTGATCCAGTCGCCGTCCTGCAGGCCCACTCGCTGGCGCCTAGGCCAGTAGGAAACATCCTGCTGGGTATACCCCGGTAGGCATATCCCCATCAGGTTATCTCCCAAAAAGTAATTTTCTTTAATGTCTTTAAGTTAGGCACAAGAAGCAAGAAGAATCAAGTATTTTCAAATGAGGAAGCATTAACATTCATACTTGCAAAATCTTCAACTATGAAAGGTATCTCATCCAAATGGGTTTTGGAGGATCCTTTCTCATCTATCTTTGGTCTACTACCTTCCTTAAAAAGATTTTCAAGGGCTATCCAATCGAAGTTATTTTCAAAAGCTTCATGCATTCCAACAAGCTTATATGGTATGGGTATATTGAATTCCTCTCTAGGCTTAGTTTTATCAGAAATACCCACAACATCTACAGTTGAACCTAGCATATTGAAACGTTCAAAAACCTTTTTGGCCTCCCTAGCAACATCATGGAATTCTTTTAATAAAGTTTCAAGGATGAATTCCCTTTTTTTCAACATTCTTATCTTCTTTTAGTTTTAGGAATAAGAATTGTATGAAGGGGTTAAGGCTAACAAAACTAGCCTCCAACATATGAACTAAAGAAGTTGCAGCAAACTCATAATTAGGAGCAAGTTCAGCTATAGGTTTATCCTCAATATCCTCATCCTTGCTAACATAATTAAATAATTATTCATTATTATCTTTCCCAATTATGGAGCCACTACCTATTGCAAGATTTTTCAGAGAGAACTGGGGGAGCAACATGGTGAGCTAGAGCAAGGTGGCAACTAGAGCAGGAACTAATTTTTTTGTGTTTTGAATAAGACAAGCAAACCAAGGTAGACTAATTTTTTGGGTTTTTTGAAAAGAGGCAAACAAAACCAAGCAAAAGAAACAAAGCAAACTAAAAACAAAGTAAAGAGAAAGGAAGTGACGGACTCCCCTAGTGAAGACGTCCTTAGCCTCCCCGGCAATGGCGCTAGAAAACTTGTTGACAGCGCATGACGAGGTGGAAGAGGTTGAAGTAGATTCCCCAGTAACGGGACCAGAAAGCTTGATGTCACTTAGTGTTTGATGTGGAAGCGCTTCGTTGGAAACCCCAAGAGCAAGGTGTGAAGCAGCAAGCAGCAAGTCTTCCCTCAGTAGAGACCGAGGTTATCGAACCAGAAGGTGGAAGGAAACGTCACATAGGTGTTGGAAGCAACGTGGAGACCTGCACAACACAAACTCAAGACTCTGTCCCAATGAATCAGTGAGGTTGTCAAGCTCACCGGTTTGCTGTAACAAAGGATTAAACGTATGGTGTGGAAGGTAATGGTTTGCAGCAAGTAAACAAGTAATAGTGGAAGATGTATCAATGGTAAAGATTGTACCAGAGTCCATAGTTCACTAGAGGTGCTCTCCTTAGATAAACAGCATGGCATGAAGGGTAAACAAATTATAGCGGGGCAATTGACAGGAACTGAGCAAGGCATAACAATGTAATTACTAGCCAGAAAGATCCTATGAGGTTGATTGGGCAATACAACAATATAATAGACCGTAATCCAACTGCATCTATGACTAGAAGTCCACCTTCAGGTTATCATCCGAACCCCCTCCAGTATTAAGTTGCAAGCAACAGACGACTGCTTTAAGCAAAACGTGTAAGGTAAACAGTCCACATGTTCCATGAACAAGAGACCGTTGTTTTCTCCCTAGTAGCAACCGCACATCTACAACCGAAGAAATTTCTGTCACTTCCCTTGGAAACTAGAGGCATGAACCCACTATCAAGCATAAATACTCCCTCTTGGAGTCACTAGCAACTACTTGGCCAAGATAACCACTAGCAACGGAGAGCATGCAAGATCACAAACAACACAGACATGATAGAATCATAAAGATAGAACCATTAATCAAACCAACATAATAATATCAATATCCATCGGATCCTCGTAAACACAACATGCATGGTTACAAATAGATTAGATCTTGATCATGAACGGAGCTCACAAGATCTATACATGAAAGCACAAAGGAGGAGATACAACCATCTAGATACTACATGGACCCATAGTCCAAGGTGGAACTACTCATGAATCATACCGGAGAGAAGGCCTCCGGGATGATCTCCCCTCCGGCAGGGTGCCGGCAAGAGCTTCAGATCCCCCCCCCCCCGATCTAGGGATGATGGTGGCGGCGGCTACAGACGGTTTCATGGATTTCTGATCGGGTTCCCAGGGTTTCTCCATCGGGGGCTTCTTATAGGCGAAGGGGGAGACCGAGGCGGCCACCAGGGCGGCCAAACCCTAGCCAGGAGCGGGGTAGGGCCCACCCGCACCTGGAGGGTCTGGCCCCTCTGGTCGGCCCCTCGGGCTCTCCTCTAGACTTTTTGTTCCCTACGGAAAGTTATTGACTTTGTCCTTCGTCCCGTCCAATTCCGAGAATATTTCTTTACTAACTTTTCTGAAACCAAAAACAACAGAAAACACGCATCTAGCACTGTTGCAACTTGTTAATAGGTTAGTACCAGAAAACATGTAAAAAGCACCTCAAAGTATGGACAAGTAAATCAAAGTAGATACTAAACAAGCATGGAGCATCAAAAATTATAGATACGTTTCGAACGTATCAATTAGCTCTACTCGTGCATCCAACTCCCCAAAACCAAAATTGTCAAAAAGTGTCCACCATATCTACCTATTAGCATCATTGCTATTCCGTGCATATTTATTATGCCTTGTTTTCTTCCAAATAAAATGTTTGCTTATTATGCAAAAATTAGTTAGTAAAGCTCTCACGAACTTGATGGCACACTTTATTTTCTTGCACTTAATAAACTTGAACCATTGTGACCGTCCTTGAAAGTTATATGCTTGCAAATTATAGGCTAGGAGTTAGTGAAACTATGTTGTCATGGGGAACGCTTTCAACACCTGTAAATATTATCCAGTTGATATCATACTCTTTTGTTTACGGATGTCGGCGGAGTGAAATAAAAGGGGAGCTTGTAAGTCCATGGATTTATGTATATGTGTTAGAGAAACGCTTGGAAGGCTAGCCTAAGCCATGCCTAATATTGGTGGAAACTTGCAGCATAACTATAGCGAGAAATCTATGAAGCATCCTCAATAAAAACCTATGCAAATAGCAAATAAAAAAATCACTAAGATGCTCACTCTCTGTTGCCTTGTCATTTTGATATGGGATAGCTCCTGTATCATGGGGAAAGGGGTAACCCGTTGGCGGTTCTTTATGATACACATACACTTACAATGACAAGAACTTATCGGTGACTAAAGTTGAGTAGCATGAGGAACGGCCCTCGTACTCAAGGGACATGAGATTTCTAGTTTATGATCTGTCAAGCATATAACTCGTAGTTGACTGATGGTGCGTGAAAGCTTTGTTGGGAGACCCCAAGAGGAAGGTATGATGAGCACAGCAACAACTTTTCCCTCAGTAAGAAACCAAGGTTATCGAACCAGTAGGAGGAAGGAAACGACTCAAAGGTGTTGCTAGCAACTTGGAAACCTGCACAACACAAACTCAAGACTTTGCCCCAACGAACAATGAGGTTGTCAATCTCACCAGTTTGCTGAAAACAAAGGATTAACTGTATGGTGTGGAAGGTAATAGTGGTTTGCAGAAAGTAAAAAATGACAGTGGAAGATATATCAATGGTAAAGATTGGACCGGGGTCCATAGTTCACTAGAGGTGTTCTCCTTAAGATAAACAAACATGGCATGCTGGGTAAACAAATTAGAGCAGGGCAATTGACAGGACTGAGCAAGACATAACAATGCAATGCTAGACATTAATGATCCTATGAGATTCTATTGGGCAATACAACAAGATACATAGACCGCCATCCAACTGCATCTATGACTAGTAATCCACCTTCAGGTTATCATCTGAACCCCCTCTAGTATTAAGTTGCAAGCAACGGATAACTGCTTTAAGCAAAGTGTGTAAGGTAAACAATCCACTTGTTCCATGAACAAGAGACTGTTATTTTCTCCCTAGTGGCAATAGCACATCTACAACCTTAGAGATTTCTGTCACTTCCCTTATATTAAATAGAGGCATGAACCCACTATCGAGCATAAATACCCCCTTTTGGAGTCACTTGCATCTACTTGGCCAAGATAGCTACTAGAAACAGAGAGCATGCAAGATCTCAAACAACACAGACAAAACCATTAATCAATCTGACATAGTAATCTCAATATCGATCGGATCCCCGCAAACACAACATGCAGGATTACAAATAAATGAGCTTGATCATGAATAGAGCTCACAAGATCTAAACATGGTAGCACACAAAGGAGGAGATACAACCATCTAGCTACCACATGGACCCGTAGTCCAAGGTGGAACTACTCACACTTCATACCGGAGGCTGGCATGATGAAGAAGAAGGCCTCTAGGATGATCTCCCCTCTGGCAGGGTGCCGGGAAGAGCTTCAGATCCCCCGATCTAGGGACGATGGTAGTGGCAGGTACGGACTGTTTCGTGCAATATTGATTGGGTACTTAGGGTTTCTGTATAAGGGGTCTTTATAGGCGAAGAGGCGAGGAAGGGGCAGCCAGGGCGGCCGCACCCCTAGGCGCGGGCCCACCCAGGCCGCGTGGCCAGGGGGTGTGGCCCCCTGGTGGCTCCCCTCCGTCTCGTACTCTGGCTTCATGTTCCCCATGGTAAAATATTGACTTTGGCTTTTCTCCCGTCCTTCTGAGAATATTGATTTTCTAACATTCTAGAACCAAAAACAGAAGAAAACAGGCAACCGGTACTGTGGCATCTTCTTAATAGGTTAGTACCAGAAAACATATAAAAACACCTCAAAGTGTAGACAAAGCAAAGCAAAGTAGATACTAACAAGCATGGAACATAAAAGATTATAGATACGTTTCCGACGTATCATTAACCTCACTTTAACCTTAATCATTTAAAGTTGCTTATGATAGGGGCAATGAGATCTCAAAGCTAATGAGTACCATACTTTCAGGCATTTGGAAGCCCTTCAATCTTTTCAAAACCTTTCACTTCTTTGTTGAGTCACCATTTATTCTATGAGCACCTTCCCGAGAGCATAGTTGTCATTCTTAGTGTAATGTACTTGTCCCAAAACACGGTTAATTGTGACATAACTTTGATGCTTGTATCTTTGATATCTTTACTTCTAGTCTTTGAAGGGAATATGCCCTGAGAGGCAATAATAAAGTGTTTATTATGTGTATTCCAAGTATATGATAGATGTTTATTTTGCATGCTATAATTGTATTAATACGGAAACGTTAATACATGTGTGTTTAATAAACAAACAGAAAGTTCCTAGTTATGCCTCTCTCATAAACTAGCTCGTTGATTAACAAGATGATCAAGGTTTCCTGATCATGGACATTGGATGTTGTTAATAACGGGATCACAACATTAGTGTAATGGTGTGATGAACATTCATCCGAAGTATAGCATTACGATCAAAGTCGTTGAGTTTATATTGCTATAACAACTTACGAAGTGATCCTAATCCTTAGACCATGAGATCATGTCAATCACTAACACCGGAAGAGTTTCTTGATAACATCAAACGTCACACCGTAACAGGGTGATTATAAAGATGGATTCAGAACTAATAAAGTGTTATGTTGAGGCTCATGGATCGAGAGTGGAATTTGTTCATCCCGATGACGGATAGATATATTCTGGGCCCTCTCGGTGATATCACATTGATTAGCTTGCAAGCAAGTGATTTGATCACTAGAATGTTATATCACAGGAACGAGAAAAGAGTGCATGTCGGTAACGAGATCAAACTAGGTATGGAGATACCGATGATCGAATCTCGGACATGTAATATATCGTGAAACAAAGGGATTAAGATACTAGCGTAAAAGGTTCCGACGATCACAAGAAAGTCATCGTTGAATGTGTGGGAGTCAGTATGGGTCTCTAGATCCCGCTTCTGATTATTGATCCGAGAGGGGTCTCGATCATGTCCGCATTATTCACGAACCGTAGGGTGACACACTTAAGAGACACCGACATACAATTGGAGCAAATGTTTCATGCCGAAAGAATGAACAAGCGCAGGAATTTATTTCACTAGATACCGAAACATGTTTTCGGGTGAAATTGCATAAAGTGGTTATGCATGTGAAATAGAATTCTAGCAAGGGGTTATTTGTGAATGTTTGTCATTAAAGTAATTGACAAAATTCTGAATAAAATAAAAGATTTTTATTTAATGAGAGTTTATATTAAATTTGGTGGAAATTTAATGGGAATTTGAGTGGACTTTTGAGTGGAGGGATTTTAAAGGGCATTTTGTGAGTGGAGTGTCCACCCACATGAATGAAGGAGGGGAGGGGGCAGCCCCCATGGCCGGCGGCCACCCCCTTGGGTGCCCCCCTCCTCCTATAAAAGGAGCCCCCCTCCTCACTTGTCTCTCACACCTCCTCGTGAAGGATCTCTCTCCCCCTCTAGAATTTTATTCCCCATGGTCTCGGACTAGCGAGATACATGTTCCCGGTGGCTATTCGGCAAGAAAGAGTTGTGCTTCCGCTGCATCGCTGGAGCGAGGAGGCGGAGGTTGCTCGGTGCCTCGAACGTGTGTGCGAGCACGGATGCGCTACTAATTTGCGGCGCTAGGACTTCCTCTCGATCTTGAGATCGGCAAGAGATCGTCTACATCAACCACAAGTTGAACTCCTTAAGCTTTGTCGGTCTTCAAGGGTATGTTCTCTACGGATATACATCCGCCCGTTGTTTGTATCTAGTAGATAGATCTTGGTATATAGTTCACATCGTAGGAATTTTTTTGTTTTCTATGCTGCGAACCCTTCAGTCTTCACTTAAACTTCAGAGGTGCCTTGACATTTATGTTTTGCTCCACAATCAAAGGCAAGCGAGATACCACTCTATCATACGTTCTTATGAGCATTACAATGTTGCTTATGCTTATGTTTCATGTTGCTTATTATTATTGTGTTGGAATCTCTTAATAGCTTGCATGACTATTGAGTAGACTTAGTTGCATACTCCTTACTATGAATTGCCTAAGTATTTGATCATATGCTGAGAACATATACATCTTATGAAGCAAATGTGTTGGTGAAAGTTTCTTTTATCGCACTCAGTTTTCAACTGAATTGCTTGAGGACAAGCAATAAGCTAAGCTTGGGGGAGTTGATACGTACAAAACATATCTACTTTCCCAAACACTTTTTCTATTGTTTATCCTCTAATTAGTGTGATTTGGATACAACTAACAAGGACTCACGCTGTTTTCAGCAGAATTGCTTTGGTGTCTCATTTTTGTGTAGGAAATCAACTTTTAGGAAAAATCCAGTAAAATATTGCAAAACTCCTATTTTACTAGAAGACTCAAGGAGAGAGAAGACGAGACGGACAAGGGCCATGAGGGGCCCACGCCACCTGGTGGCGCGGGCCAGGCCAGGCCACGCCAGGGGGTGGTGTGGCCACCTCGGGCACCCCCTCGACCTCTTCCTTCGCCTACATAAGCCCTCTGACCTAAAAATAGAGGGGGGTTTGATGTTTTTCCAAATAGAGTTCCACTGTGCCGCCACCACTAGAAACCGCGATTCGGAACCAGAAACTTCGTTCTAGCACCCTGCCGGGACAGGGAATTGGAGAAGATCATCGCCATCATCATCACCAACGCCTCTCCATCAACCATCCATGATTTCCCCATCCATGAGTGAGTAATCCCTCGCAGTAGGCTATGGGGATGGTAGGGATTGGATGAGATCTATCATGTAATTGCATAAGATTGTTAGGGCATGGTGCCTAGTATCTTTGTTAGTGCTTTTTGACATTGTTGTAACTTGTTATGCTTAATGCTTGTCACTAGGGCCCGAGTGTCATGATCTCAGATCTAAACATGTTATTGATTCATGATGATATTATTGTTTGTGATCTTACCTGCAAGTTGTTTACACATATTATTATGCGGAATACGAGGCCCCGAAGTGACATAAATTGGGATAACCGGAGGGGATGGCTGTGATATGAGGATCACATGTGTTCACAGAGTGTTAATGATTTGCTTTGGTACTCTATTAAAAGGAGTACTTTAATTGCCAGTAGATTCCCTTGAGGCCCCGCTACAACGGGCTGGCAGGACAAAAGATGTTGTGCAAGTTATCATTGCGAGCATGTATGACTATATATGGAACACATGCCTATGATTATTTAGTACTTGGATGCTTTATCTTATTTATCTGCAAATGCTTTGATCTTGATGTTACATGAATAGTCATGTCCATGCAACGCCCGTCCATCCATCCATATGCCTACCACACTCAAATCCTGATGTTTACTACAATTGTTACTACTGCCTTTAATTTAATATTGTTGTTACTTTGATATTGCTAATACAAAACTGTTGCTACTCATAAACTACTATGAGCAAGACTATTTCCAGGTGAAGCTGAATTGACAACTCAGTTGTTAAGGCTTATAAATATTCTTTGGCTCCCCTTGTGTCGAATCAATAAATTGGGTTTAACTTCCCTCGAAGACTGTTGCGATCCCCTATACTTGTGGGTCATCAGTCCCTCATATACTGTTGTCTCCAACCGTTGGTAAGTTGCAACTAGACAACTCAATTGTCCACACCCTCTTCGGACATGGGTCATCCGTAAGAGAATAGTGTATTAAGGTAACAATACCAATCAAGGTAAACTAGAGCAAAGGCATTAAGTTCTATGGACAACCATACTCCTAAGAAAGTGTGCTAGTAACAAGATATCCCGTTTGTCACTTTAAGGTCAAGAAATTCTCAACACTATACCTATCTAATTATGAGTGATCTTGGGGAACTCTGGGCGGTGCATCCTAAGCTGTTATTGCCTCCGCAAATCACTTATAGCAAATAGCCTATTAGTTATACCCATGGACTTGTCAGGACCCATGGAAGAGTAGAGACTAATGATAAGTTTTGTGACACTCCCTGAATCCCTAGTAAATTCCTCAACAATGGATTGGACGTCTCCAACCACTAGAATAATATCATGAATAGAACAATGTAAAGAGAAAGCACAAACAAATTAATTAACAAGAACACACCACACTTAAATTAATCAAATAATCATAACATTAATAAAAGGGGGTTCAAGCCATGTTACAACCCATCACGGAGACCATGATGGGGAAGGATGAAGGAGTAGCGGCGATGGAGATGGTGATGATGGCGTGGTGATGCTGGCGTCGGTGTGGTGATGGTGGCGTTCTCCTTCTCCTCCTCTTCTTGCTTGGATGGCTTGATGGTGTTGATCGAGATCTTGATCTTAGTGGAGCTGAAGAGGCTATGGAGGCGGCACGGCGGCCGGGCGCCACCGTGGAGGCGGTAGATGGGATCTAGATTTTGTATATGGTGTATTGTGGCTTCATTTGGCTCATCCCCTCTTTATATAGGCCTTGGGGGTTCCCTAGGGTACCCATAATACCGTCATATGACTTGGGGAAGGTTCTAGAGCTTTTCTGGGGTAAAATCCCATAGGTTTCGATCTTTTTGGCAACTATACAACCAGAACTATACGGCCATTACCGTATAGTTGGTCGTTGAACTTGCAAACTCTTTCGTATTTTGGTCGCCAATTTCTTCATATGAACTTCGTTTTGGTCGTTCTTCGGCTCGTTGGATTCTTCTCTTCTAGGGCTACAACCGCATTGTCTTGGATCTTTATTTTGAGAAGTTGGAACACTTTTTCCAACACCTCAAATAGCTAAGTCTGGTCCTGAAGTTCCTCCATACTATACTCTATTTGTTCCTTTTGCCTTTGTTTTATCCATAATAATCATCAACACCTACACACATGTCAAAGACAAGAAAGAGGGATAAAATTCTACCTAAACTACTAAATGTGCAAAGCTCATATTGAATGTAATGAAAACAAGTAATCATGCATATCAGGCATAACAATAGTTAGATGGAGCATGATATGATAGGAAAATGATACTATTTATATAGCTAAAAATAGTGTTTTATGATCACAGCCATCAACTTCCCCAAGATAGATCTTGCTCGTCCTCGAGCAAAAGGGATCGATAACTTAATGGATGTGATCTTGCTTATCATTTAAAATTAATGCACCATGTTCTTGTTTTTCATGCAAACTTAAAGAAAGAGTGCACATGATCATACAAGGCAATATAAGCTCAGTTATATTATTCCAAACCACTAGAGATTAGTAAAAACTTCTATGCCCCATGTCATAGTTAAATAGCTTGCAAGTAAACTTGTGATCCTTCTATACGCACTTTATTGTATTTTTGTATTTTTCTTTGTATAAGGCAAAGCTGAACACGGTTAGTTGTCAATCATAAATAGAGATAGAGTTTTCCAATGCTGCCCACTCATGACATCTATTAAAGTATCTCAAGTGCAAACTTTGATTGTTGAACTCATAGAAAATCTATTTCTTAGTAACGAGACCATGCCAAAATAGTGGTATATGTTCAGTCGAGACTGTGTAGGCTAGGAAGGACACTTGTGACCATTACTAAGGTTTCCCTTTTCGGTATAATGATTTATCATAACGGTCAGAGGAGTATTCCAACTTTTTCTTGCAACACATACCCATGAGGGAACCAAAACTCTTACCCATCATAACATTGTTGTTATAGATGTTTAATCAACTCATAGCCAAAATCTGAGATTTCTCTCTTGGTAGATCATTTATAGGCCAGCGGAGTTGTTAGCCCCCCATGGAGTGCGGCAGTGGTGCAAGACACGCATAAAGCAATATCTCACTTTGATTTGCAAGAGAAAATTTTGGCATATGTAATCTCAAAACTTTGAAACATCATTTCCTATTTTACAACTCACTTAGTAAGCATCTGTTAAGACCATCATTTCCAACACTATGGGGTAATGCTACTCCATAACCATTAACTTAATACAATTCTGAACAGTGACAGCTAGCAAGTTTCAAAGAACTTCTTTATTATATTTTTTCCTTTTCAAAATGTAGAGAACATGGCAATGTATATTTATAGGATCACAATATTTTTCACAAGCTAGATAAAAGTTGAACAAGGTGCATTAAAGCTATGGCTTGTCTCCTATGGGGCCTAACATGAGCAAGTATATCCCTTATATAAATATGAACAAAAACTCACCTAAGCAAGCATTCAAAAACAGAGGGATAGACAATAGCATGAAAACTTTTTAGGATAAAGAACATTGCACAAGACTCTATGCATGCAAAATAATTTCCCCAAGCTAAGAACTTTTCAAATACCAACTCGAGAAGATCATGAAAACAAAAGAGAAAATGCAGTTATCAAGAGAGAGTATAAGAAGTGGTTACCTCCCCAAGCTTAAGTTAAAGCAAGGGTGACACATTTTACCGTTGAGGTACTAGTAACCTCTCTTTCTATGGACAAAGAACCTTTGGTTTAATGAGTGCTTCATGATCCGGTGTATGCCTTCCTGAAGAACCTGGTACGAACAAGACTAGAAAGAAATCAAAACATTTTGTGTTTTTTAAGACACGGGTTTAGCTCACAAGTGATAGAAATACAAGTCCCACTGAGTCGGTTCATCAATCTAAACACCACGCTTCAGTCAACAAACTAATTCTAGAAGTGCGCTTCTCCTAGATTGTGATAAAGTGTAAGTGAGACAAAATATGAAACACAAGTGTGCAACCCCTATGTGCTTATTTAAAAGAGGTTTGAGTTGGAAGGTTTTACCAGACATGAATAAGTGAATTGAAGCAACCAAGTGGCTCATGCGAGTGTTTACACGGTTGGCACTAGCGTACACATTGTCACACAAGGTTTTAAGTCCCTACGAAAATAACACACAAATAAAATGCATCGTTTGGTATAGAAAATAGTTCGTTTACCCCACCGATAAAAGGAAAGTAAAAAAGAAAACATGAACTTCTATAGAGAATTACAGTCTAGGAAGTTTCTAAGGTATAACTTTTATTGTTTTCAGATGTTCGGCTTCCCCTTGATCAAGGGAGAAGATCACATGTGGAGTTTCGAGGTTTTTAGAAGAAGGAAGAAGAAAAAAAAATTTGAGCAATGGTTAACTTCTAGTTGGCGTTTGAGGGGTTTCCCCAACTATACGGGCGCAACTATATGACCGGAGTTTTTGCTCCCGCCATATAGTTGGTCGTTAAACTTACTGTACCTTGAAATAAGAATTCGAGGCAGGTGTCGATATCTATACGGCGGCAACTATATGACCGGACTAAAAAGGTCCCACCATATAGTTGGTCATTAAACCTTTTGTATACTTTAAAAGAAAATTGACGAAGGCATTGATAACTATATGACCACAACTATACGGCCAAAAAATTTATTCACGTCGTATAGTTGGTCGTTAAACCTTCTGGAGTCGCCAAAATTTACCTGTTTCTTCAAAAATTAATTCTTAACCTGAAACTTAATGAAACACCATGTTTTTACAGTAAAATAACAACTTTAATTTTTGACCAACATTAGCATGTATAAAACGGGATTTAAGTACAACTGAGTTATGCAACACATAATATAGTGATAATAAATTTTACCTTTTGAAAACTACCACAAGATTACTCTAATAGCAATACATGCAAAGAATAAAAGTGCCAATGCAACATGAATGCAACTAGACTCAAGACACAAAAGTAAGAAAGGCACCTAATGACTTTTGGGTTGCCTCCCGGGAAGCACTCTCTTATAGCCATAAAGCCAGGCTAGGATGCTCCATACATTACCCACCTAGATACCAAGGGATATCAACTTGAGGTTGTCACATCCCAAAATTCTCCAAATTTTGAAATGTGAAAAATAAATGAACAAAATAAACAATTGTTCAAATTTAGGTTGAAAAGAGACTTTTTTGCTTATAAATGGAAACATCAAAACCCTACTTGAGCAAAATTTGAATAAGAAATCAACAAACAAATATTCCCAAGTCAAATGCATTTATGCATGGAAAGAATCTTGAAATTTAAACACTTGGAAAAGTTAAACCAAAACCCTAAACCCTAATGAAAGAAAATCATTTCCAAGATCTCTCTAATACTATGGATTTTATCCATATAAAAAATCAGCAATAAACATTTCTAAATGATCAAAAATGATAAACAAGAATATTATAGAACCATGGAAATTGGTTTCACTTAATTTGGAGCCATGCATAAAAACTTATGAATTTAATAAGATAAAAGGAAATAATTTCCAAGGTTAATAAAGCTCCTAACAAAAATCCATGCCAAATTGTTAGCAAAATAATCTTAAAAGGATTTAAAAGAGTAAACAAATATTAAATAAAATTATACAAATTGGAATCACCAATTTTGGATCTATAAATAAAAAGATATGGATTTTATAAGATAAAGAAAGAATTAAATAAATAAGAGATATTTAAAAGTCTACTTAAATCTTGGCCAAATCCATAAGAAAATGGAATAAAGATAATCCAAATAAAAAATAAAGAAATAAATATTATTGAAATAAAATTATATGGGCTTCTTACCATATTCAATTCTTCTTGAATAAAGACAAAATCCCTAATATAAATGATTAATTAAATAATGGGAAAAATAATTGAAATTGCCAAAATGGATTAAAAGTTATCTAATTAACTTAAAAAGAATAAATGAATTATTTGAATAAAAGTTATATGGGTTTAAACCATATTTGATTTTATAAAGACAAAAGACCTAATTTAAATGAATTATTAAACCATAAGAGAATATTTGAAATATTCTAAAATGGACTTTTAAACACATTAATAAATAGTTTAAAATCTAATGAAAAGATTGTGCGGAAATTTGAATTCAAATTAAAGCTTAAATCATTTAAATCAAATCAAAACAGAAATCAAAAAAGGAAAAAGAAATCAGAAAGAAAAAATAGAAAAGGGTCCAACCCAACTAAACCTAACCAGACCCTTGGCCCAGCCAGCCCACCAGGCACCTCCCCCTCTCTCTGCCATTCTTTTCTCACGCGCGAACCAACCCTCAACCCCACTGACCCTGCGGCCCCACGCCACGCAAGCATCGTCGTCTCAACCCGTGTGACCCGTTTCCCCCTCGCTCTTCGCCATTTCTGCATTGATTTCTCCTCTTCAATTCACATAAACACTACAGTTAATCCGCCCAGTGATCACGCTCGTTAAATCGTCCACCTCTCCTCTCTCTTTCCCCTCAAACCACATGCCCCGAACGCCACCAGGCTGCTTCAATTGCTCGCTCAAATGCCACTGCTCCGAAGATCGTCCGGCGCCAATTCCGGCCAACTCCGACCGCCCCCTACCCCTAGCTTCCACGAGCTTGCTCTCCATCGCCTAGCGCATCTTCCGGTGGCCTTTTCTTGCACGCGTGCGCCCTAGAAGCTTGGCTTCGTCTTCGTCTGAGCGCCACCATGGACTGCCTCGACTCCAGCGAGTTCTCCCCGTAAGCCCCAGCCACCCCCTTCTCTCTAGATGATACTCGTGCATTCACCCGTCCCCGTGCGCATATAACGCCGTCCTTATCTTGCTTTGGCATGCATCATAGCCTCGCCCCTGACGGCGATAGAACGTGCGCGGCGCCAGGAGCGACTTCGACGAGCAATCAACGGCTACCTCGTGCGCCCCTTGGCTATCAGAGACCACGTTGAGCTTCCCCACGCCATGGTGAACCTGGTGAGCCCCTCCTTCCCTCCTCTCGCTTCCTAGAATAGCCAGACCACCGTTGACTGAGCGCCACTTCCGCTCACCATCGCCAAGCGCCGCCCATCTCTGGTGGTTGCGCTCTGAGCCGTTAGATGCTGATCGGTTGGCTAAGATTAGATCCTAGTCGAAAGGGTATCTTCTGATCTGATCCATGAAATTCTAATTAGATCCAATGACTGGTGCTGCTAGATCCACCTGAACCGGTACCGTCCAGTTAAAATCAGCCACGTGTCCTAGCTGTTGATTTAAAAACTGGATTTGATCTATTAGATGAATGATTTTATAAAATTCATAACTTTTGTTCTGCTTGGCCAAAATTTGCAAATTTTATATCAATGGATTCAGAAAAATGTGAAATTTTCAATAGTGGCCTTAGTTTAGTATTTTGCTTCGGAAAATTAGGTGTTTTTGTAGAAACATTATTAGGGCTATTTTGTGTATAAAAATTATTCTAAAAATGGTTTTTGAGTAAAACCTTTTGCAAATGGTTTCATTTGAACTCTCTGGCCCTAAAAACTAACATTAGAATTTAAAAACACATTTTTGTGACACTAAGGGATTATTTATTTGAATAAAAGCATTTCTAGTAAAACAAAAATGTTGCTATGATTTAAAAATGATTTTGAGTGAAACCTTTTGCAAATGGATTTATTTTAAAACACTTTGACCATAAACACTAACATTTGTGTTTAAAAACATTTTTGGCTAACACTAGAAATTATTCCTTTGGATAAAAGCATTCCTAGCAAATCAAAAATGATTTACAAATGCCATTTTCACTAACTTGTTTTTAAATGGTTTTGCCTCTTTTATAAATGACCATTAGGTGTTTTGAAATGTTTAGAACCTTGTTAGAAACCACTTTTACAATAAAACAATCTTTTGCATGCTTGCGTGCATTGTTTTGTTTTCATTATTTTATGTGGTGAATTGTTTGAATGCTAGTTTTGAATTTGTGTTTGCTTGATTGATTTGTAGTGAACTTTGAAGAGTGTGACAATTGCAAGATCAATAAGTGAACCTAGTTTCTCTACTAAAAATTCAAGTGGTGCTTCATATATTTTGTCCTATTATTTTAACTATGCATTAGTGATATTTTGGTAGGCCTTGCATGGAATTTTCTAAGTATAAGCTATGTCATGGGAAATCCTAGTAGATGATGCCTTAGTAGAATTTTTCCCTAAGTTAAGATTATTGCTACTATCATGCTTAGCCTAGCTAGTAGAAAACAAGGGTGGATTATTCATGCTATGGAATATTTCTAAGTCTATGACTTGTGATTTTTCCTAATAAAACAACTATGTGAATGAATCACCTGGGTGGAATGGTAAGAATGGTTTGTGTTGAGTGGTTACACAAGTCCCATTTCTATGGTTCACCTTGTGTATCTCACTTGTGGAAAGCCACTCAGGAACAAAGATATTTGAGATGTCAAGTGTTGAGAAGCTTCTAGTGCAGCCACATGGCAATATGGGCTCTGCCTGGATCATATAGGTTGCAATAACTTTGCCATATGGATAGAAGGTGGTAGGGTGATAGGATGGAACGCGTCCATTTGGTCTAAGGGAAGGCTTCTGAAAGATCTTGTCTCGATGCATGTCGAGTCTTGTGGGGAAAGTGCACCACCTCTCGAGAGAGTAAAATCTAAGTACTTAGCCGTGTCCCCGACAATGGACAATTTGAGCATCAAGAAATTGAAGCTATCAAGGATCTCCTCATCCCAATTTCTAAGTTAAAAGCTTGTGGTTGAACAAGGGTTAAAGGTTAACCAATTTCTATTGGTTGTTCCTTGGGTGATTTGTCAAACAAAAACTTAGTGTTTTCAATTAATAAGGAAAACTTATTTTGAGCAAAGCAAGCCTCAGCTACACTTAGCCAAATGCATATAGATGTTAGATACCACTATTCTACCATAGTATCACTTGTCAATACAATTCAAATGTATTGACCCTTGTGGCTGTAACTTATTATGTTACAGGTTTGTTTGATGTTAGTGAAGTTTGTTGAGTAGGGATTACAAGTCTACAACCAACATGATTGCCTGTGGCATATGAAGATGAAGGCCTCCATGCTTTATAGTTATATCTGCTGCATTGTAATGAGATAGCCAAATGAGCTATGTAAGATGTAATGAATTATTTTATTCCTGGTTATAAGTTGTAATATGACCTTTGTTTCTTGATATTACATCTTAAACTGTGGATGCTAGCTATTGATCCAGGGACTAGCATTGTAAACACAGGGATCTCTACCTTATCAGGTTGGGACCTATACAGAGGTGTGGTTATACATACCAGTTTGGAGAATCTTGGAGTAGAGTTCGGTCGGAGTCGTACCCGCTTACGGTGCATCAGCGCCATGTAGATGAACAAGTTCTCGCTTTCAAGCGAGTGTTGATGCACCAAGCTTGGTGAACATGCATCTGTGTATAGCTGCAATGAGAGGATTTGAGATTCATATAAAATTCTTAAATCTTTACCTTGGTTACTGTGTAGGGGAACACTTAATAATAGTCTTCCTTCATATCAGGGAGTTCAGGACCATGCGTGTTAATATAGCAAGGTTCTATCTCTAGTTCATTATTATTAATGATCTCCATATGAGTGTATAGGCACAAGGCCTCCGCAGAACAATTATCAATAGTTTTAGTATCATAAAAATCACTACTAGAGTGAGAGGCATCACAAACAAAAGTTATAGTGTGACTCTCTTTGTCAACTTCACCTTTTTTATCCTCCTTTTCATCAACTAGTGTTTTAATAGCAATGATATAATCAAAAGTAGGAGTTGAAGGTGTGAGAGGGTGATCAATTCGTTCTTCCTCCTCTTCCTTGTGTTCCTTTTCCTCTCCGCTCTTTAGTGAGTCCTGCAAAAGGTTATCTTTCTCCATGGCAGTTTTAGACCACTTCAAATAATATAATACCAATGCATTATTACTTAAATTATTGTCGCAAAAGAGGAATATGAGGTATACTAAAATAAAAACTTCATCAAGTGCTTCACATTCAACATCAATACTTCCTAGTCTAAATACCATTTCAGACGCACCTCTGAAAAGAACGTATTCTAGTACTTCCAAACTAGCATAGGATTTATCTCTATTATAATTTGCTAGAGTAGGATTGTTGGAACACATACATTGAAAATTAAGGGGGTCATTTATTATACAAATTGTGCAATAAGATCCATCATTAGCACGCAACCATAATGAATGTCTTTCCAATTGTTCCAGCAATTTCTTTATCAGCTCACGTCTAGCAACCAGGCTTGATGAACTTGAATCCTTTATCTCCTACAATGCTTGTATTATCTGTTGAACAAAATTTATCTCGGAAGACATGATTAGTAGCAATAGTTTTTATAAATTTTTGGTTTTGTAATTTTTTATTGTTTTCAATATAAAATAAAGCAGTAAGATAATAGCAACAAATGGAAATAAACTATGTGCGAGTAGATAACCGAACGCTTTGCTCCCCAGCAACGACGCCAATTTGATGAGTGACTACCTCACCAAAACAGAGTTATTGCAGTACTTGTAGCGGCAAATATTTACGAGTTTGTCCCGATGGGAGCTCGGCGAACACGACCCCGCAGCCATGTTGTCAATGCGACTATGTTCGCACCCAAACCATGGTGTGAAAATAGTCTACTCTATAGGTTTCTAGGATAAATGAATTTAAGATGATTTGTAACAAGTACTACTAGGATTGAAAGAAAACTAGAACAAAAGTAAAACTAAAAATAGGTGAATGCAATGAGATGAAATATTAATGTTATGATTCCTCGAGTAATGTTGTGTATATCAGTATGCATGATAAGTGCTTATAGAATAGTTGTTAACTATAATTGTGGTGGTCCCTCATATACTGTTGTCTCCCACCGTTGGTAAGTGGCAACTAGACAACTCAATTGTCCACACCCTCTTCGGACATGAGTCATCCATAAGAGAATAGTGTATTAAGGTAACAAGACCAATCAAGGTAAACTAGAGAAAATGCATTAAGTTCTATGGACAACCGTACTCCTAAGCAAGTGTGCTAGTCACAAGATATCATGTTTGTCACTTTGGGGTCAAGCAATTCGCAACACTATACCTATCTGATCATGAGTGATCTTGGGGAAATCTGGGCGGTGTATCCTAAGCTGTTATTGCCTCCACAAATCACTTATAGCAAATAGCCTATTAGTTTTACCCATGGACTTGTCGGGACCCATGGAAGAGTAGAGACTAATGATAATTTTTGTGACACTCCGTGAATCCCTAGTAAATTCCTCAACAATGGATTGGACATCTCTAACCACTAGAATAATATCATGAATAGAACAATGTAAAGAGAAAGCATAAGCATATTAATTAACAAGAACACACCACACTTCAATTACTCAAATCATCATAACATTAATAAAAGGGGGTTCAAACCATGTTACAACCCATACGGATACCATGATGGGAAAAGATGAAGGAGTAGCGGTGATGGACATGGTGATGAAGACGCGCTGATGCTGGCGTCAGCATGGTGATGGCGGCATTCTCCTTCTCCTCCTCTTCTTGCTTGGATGGCTTGATGGTGTTGATGGAGATCTTGATCTTGGTGGAGCTTGAGAGGCTATGGAGGCGGCACGACGGCAGGACGCCGCCGTGGAGGCGGTAGATGGGATCTAGATCTTGTATATGGTGTATTTTGGCTTCCTTTGGCTCTTCCCCTCTTTATATAGGCCTTGGGGGTGCCCTAGGGTACCCATAGTACCGTCATATGACTCGGGGAAGGTTCTGGAACTTTTTGGGGTAAAATCGCGTTATTTCCGACCAATTTGGCAACTATACGGCCGAAACTATACGGCCGCCGGCCGTATAGTTGGTCGTTGAACTTGCAGACTCTTTCGTATTTTGGTCGATGTTTATTCATACGAACTCCGTTTTGTCCATTCTTTGGCTCGTTGGATTCGTATCATCGAGGGCTACAACCCCGTTGTCTTTGATATTTATTTTTAGAAGTTGGAAAATTTCACTTTTTCCAACACCTCAAATAGCTAAGTCTGGTCCTGCAGTTCCTCCATACTATACTCTGTTTGTTCCTTTTGCCTTTGTTTTATCCATAATCATCATCAACACCTATACACATGTCAAAGAAAAGAAAGAGGGATAAAATTCTACCTAAACTACTAAATGTGCAAAGCTCATACTACATGTAATGAAAACAAGTAATCATGCATATCAGGCATAGCAATAGTTAGATGGAGCATGATATGATAGGCAAATGACACTATTTATATAGCTAAAAAAGTGTTGTATTATCACAACCATCAAAGTGATACTTACTTTTTATATTCAGATTTATTTACTTTATGCATTGTTTTTTTATACCAAAAACCTCAAAACACCTTTTTACACATTACTCGCATTTTATCTTGTCACTTACAACTCTATTTAGCATTTCTATTTTCTGTACTTACTTCAAGAATTCTTAGACTTCAGACTCCTGCTCCCTGTGGGATCGATATCTTTATTTCAAAACTAGCTACATCCGATTTGTGCACTTGCAGTCATCGGTCCTCAATATAGTTCTACTTGCTCCCAAGTATTCATCATTGGATATGTGTGAATGCACACCTTTGGAGGAATTATCACTATATTATCCTTCTAGATCTTGTCACCCATTTTGGCAATCGATGCCAATGGGGGAGAAGTTTTAGGGGTATAAGGGAAGTTGGTTTTATGCTTTGAGTTTGTTCTTAAGCATTTGCCTTTCATGCTTTAACATATTTGTTGTTGCTTTGCATGTTGAATATATACAGGAAACTCCACCAACGGTAATGGTTGGCAATATATGTAATGAAATTCAAATTCATCACACATTCATAGATTGTGGGGGAGTTTGCTCTATATATTTTAGGGGTACCAATATCACATACTTGTGTAGTATCTGATATTGGTGCTACCGTTTTATTCATTAAATTCCTTATATAAACCCTCTCAAAGGGATTGACATCAATTACCAAAATGGGGGAGATTGAAAGAGCATGTGGGCCCCCATGTGTGGTTTTGGTAATTAACGACAATCTATATGGACTAATGCTTGTATCAAGTTGCACTTGTATGAATTGTCCATTGGCAATGCTTGAACCATGTGGTGGTGTCAAGGTTGAAAAAAAGAAGAAAATGAAGAAGATCAAGTGATGACCAAGGTGTTCAAGGAGTGATCCAAAGATTGGTCATGGGAGAGTTGAGCCTATGGCAAGTGTGTCTGGAAGAATAAGATGGAGTGATATCTCTGGTGTACCTTCAAGGCACCAACATAATGAATAAATGAAGTGCAAGTTTAAGATGAGCAATCTCGAAGAGATCATATTCTTGGGGCTTTCCATCATTATGGTGATCATGGATATGTGAATATATGCCTAAAAGAGAGGCTCTCCCATAGTGAGTATGGGGGAGCAATTTGGAAGACTTCACCAAGATAGCGCAATCAAGAAAGGTGTTCCATCTTGAGATGGACAAGATTGTTATCATCAAACTCAAGTAGAATATACTCAAGGCAAAGGTATGTTCTTGATAGGGTTTCTTTCTTACCGGTCTCATGGTGTTAGTTGGGGAGACCGGTTTATAGGATAGGTAACCGTACTATCAAGAGGGGCTCTTGAGTGAGTAACTTGATCGTATCCCTCGGTAAGAGCTCACACCTTTGCATACTTGGCATCATTTTTCTGGGTTCTTATTTGGTCCTTATCCATGAGAGGATTTAGAGCTTTTGTTAATCTCCATGACAAGTTCAAGTTAATCAAAAACGGATTTCATATGGATTCTATATTGCGTTTTTGATGTTGGAGGTTTTACCGATTCGTCTTTTTGAGAAAGGTCAAACCTTTCGTCATATGGTTCTATCCTCCCTTGTTGTACAATAATGTTTTTCTGTATGATCTTTTAGATCTTATTATCCTCTTTAAAACGATCCTAAGATCATCAAAATTGGAGTCTGTATGCAAAAGTTATGGTCGTTTTGGTGTTGGTATTTCTGCCAGTTTTGTGAGGGACGGAGACTCCGGGGTTCGCACCCCAGAGACTCTGGCCCAAATTCTGGCCCAGACTCCGGGGGGTATACAGAGAGCATCTAGAGGCTGCCCGGAGTCCTGGCCAGAGTCTGGACCCCACAGACTCCAGTCCCGGGGGCCGGAGACTCCGGTCCTAAAGGCCAGAAACTCCAGGGTAAGGGATCTATAACGGCTAGTTGACATGGGGGGACCTATAAAAGGCCCCCTTCTTCCCCAAGGGGCTGGCAGCTTGCTCTCTCTCTCTCTCTTGCATTGTTCCTACCTTCAAGAGCTTGCAAATACTCTCAATCCCTCTCATATTTCTTGAATCTTTTTGGGGGATTTGAAAGAGGAGATCTAGATCTACAATCCCACCAATCAATCTCTCCTCTAAGTGAGGGGAACATATTGGGATCTAGATCTTGGAGTCTTTTATGGATCTCCTCCATTGTTCTTCCTCTCTTATTCGCCCATTAGCTTTTGTAGCTTTGGTGGAATTTGGGAGAGAAGGATTTGAGAACTTCTTGTGTTCTTGCCATTGCACTAGGTGCATCGGTTTGAGTTCTCGGTGAGGATTCAATTGAGTGAAAGTTGAGAAGCTTTTTACTCTTGGGTACTTGGAACCCTAGACGGTTTGGTTGTTTTGCAGATTTGAGTATTACTTGGGGCATCCAATTTAGTTGTGGGTATTTCCCCAAGATTGTTTGTTGGGAGCCTCCAATTGAGCTGTGGAGAAGTGCCCCAACCTTTTAAGAGGTTCTGAATTTCCACCGACAAGTGCACCGATAGTGGAAGTGTGGATCTATCCCGTTGGGGTGAGATTCACCAGAGAACAAGGGAGGCCTTTTGTGGCATTGGTAGTTTGATACCACCCCTCTCCAAACGAGACATACTCCATGTTGGTAGGAACTCGGTAAAATATCGTTGTCTCCGCGTGCCTCAGTTATCTCTATATCCGATCTCTTACTTATCCACTTTACTTTGTGACAGCCTTCGTGCTTGAAGTATATATCTTGGTATCACATAGTTGCTTGTCTTTCTTAGCATGATTTATTGGTGCAAATAGGTGAACCCTATTTGTTCTAGGTTTTGTGCTTAACAAATTAAACACTAGTTTAATTCCGCCTTTGTTGAGCCACTCTCGGAAAAGTTTTAAACTGTCTATTCACCCCCCCCCCCTCTAGGCGGCATTTGTATCCTTTCAACTGGCAAGTCATACAGACACAAAAATATATCATCTTTATTGCAAATTCATAATAGTGCTAGTGTTTCTCCATCTCCCCAAGGACAAAGGAACTACTCACACATGGAAGCCATCAACAACAACATCATAATATAATGGATGGATGAAAGTAATGAAATAGATCTAGTACAAACCACAATTAAATCTAGAATTACAACAAGATCTAATGGAGGAAGGATGAGAGTGATGGTGGTGATGTAGATGCAGTGGTTGATGATGAAGGGGATGATGCGTTGTTCTACAATGATCCATGGATCAACAGATATTTCTCCCCAGCCAAGTTCCTCCTTCAAATCCCTTTCATATGTGGTTTTTTGTGGTTTCTGGTGGCTGTGAATGTCGGATCCCTCCATTGTATTCGCCAGGGGAAAGTATTTGACGAGGCGGTCCCGATGGAACATAGTACAGGCACATGGTACGGGCGGGCCCCACCCGTACCGCTGGTCGTTACGAGCACTAGTTGCCTCTCCTCGCTTGGTATTTCCCCAGGTGCGAAGGTAATTCCTCAAAATTACTTTTATCACTTAAAAATATCATAATATAGTATAATATGATATATTTAATTGAAATGTTCATAATATACTTAGTGATTTGAGATCCTGTTGAAATAAAGACAAAAGGTGTGCGTGAATGCAGTGAAATACAAAGATCCCTACTATATTTATGCAAAAATAATAGGTAAAAATACTTAAATTTTGGACTCATCAACTCCCCCAAGCTAGGATCTTCCTCGTCCTCGAGCAAGATTGTGGATTATGGACAAGATTATCATGTTCACTAGACACGAGTCGTTCCAATAAATGAGGCAAAAAATTGAAACAGGAATACAACATCGGATGTAGAGAAGCGTCGAGGGTATTATCATACCCTTAGACATTACATGACTTAGAGCCTTCCACACCTTCTCTAGTATTAATGAAATTATAAGGAACTTCTAATGATTTAACATATTATATAATCATTGAGTTTAGAAATAATGAGCGCTTAGTTTAGTAATGAAGATTCATGATCACTCTTCTTTCCTCTTGATTTTTTTATAGCTGCTCCCTATTTTTGCTTCTTTTGCATTTTGTCTAAACATGCATAAATATCTTATTCTTTTCTTTCCACCTTTTTATTATGAAGCTATTTGATCATGCTCATTACTTTGAATGCTACAACAAAACTCTTAATTATAATATGCTACCAGAATTTTTCTTCTCATAACCTAATCAATACTTTTATTGGTGTGGAAGTCCCTAAAAATCATGACGGATGTACAAGTATCATAACACTCAACATACTTCAATCATCTAATATAATAATCATGAATCATAACACGCTTCAAATATCATAAAGTCTCGAAACCCAATGAATATAAATAATCTCTCGAACAAGGGGAACTTGAAGTTGATGCAACTAATGCAAACTTTGTAATGAAAGTCTAAATGCATGTGGAAAAGTAAACATGCTAAAAACTGTGAGATAGATTACTAGGCTCTCAGAGATCCCCCCAAGCTTGGAATCAAACCGGGTGGATCAAATAATTACTTGCTTTTATTTGGTATCATGGCACGCCCTTTAGTCTGTAGAGGGGTGACCCCTTGAAGCTCAAAGGTTTACTCGAAGCGTCTTGTTTGATGCTTCTAGGATCAAGATTCGGATCCGACGCTGCTCGCTAACTTTCTCCAACTGTTTCACAAGAGCTTTGTACATATCTATTGTTTGCTTCTGAGTGTTGATGGATCGAAGGCTGATGGTGAGATTTGATTCGAGTCCTTTCATTATCTTCAAATCCATCTGGTCCAGATAATGACGAAACAGTTCAATATGTTTAGAAGATCCTGGAGATTTTACCTCAATCTTTTTGATACGGTGGTCGAGGGAATCTAAGGATGCATGGATCTTCTCCCCTGTTATTTTGCCTTCTTCAAGTAGATTTATCCATCTCCTTCTAAATCAAGTTGAACTTATTCGGAGTCTCCATCTTTGCCAACATCAAGGCTGAATACCTTACGCCCATCTTGTATAGTTTCTATAAGCTTGAGTACATCCTTGACATCTATCTCCTTCTTCTTTGATTTAGTAGCCTTGACTTCCTCCGTGATTCTTGAAGACGATCCATGGAGGTCTTATCTCCCTTGAGAGAAACTCCATGGATAGGACATTGTTCAAAGGTTCTTAGAAGGAAGGGCGACACGAAGGAGATATGTTTTGATAATAGAAACAAAGAGGCCTTCTAAAGAGGCTTATAAGAGGTTAGAGGTAGGACGAAATATTTACTGGAAGGAAAAGGGTCGTCCAAGAAAAGAATCCCAACAAATATAAAAAGAGATAAATGAAAAAGGAAGAAAATACGATCGTAACGACCACTCGGTACGGACCCGTGCCCGTAAGGCGCGCCCGTACCGAGTCGTTGCCAGGTCAACACGGCTTCGAATCCCATAACCTGCAAACCGGCTAAGCGATATAGGCAGGTACCTCCCATACTGTTCATACGTACTGCATTTTACCGACTTAGTTTTTTTATAACACAATAATAGAACTAAAGTTTGGCGAAGCAATACTGTATCGATAACGATCAGTGGTATGGTCAGATGCGCCTATACCGTGTGGTCGTACTAAAACAACGAAAAGTAGGAAAAGGATGCAGTGCGTTTAACAACCAGTTGTATGGGTGGGTGCGGCCATACCATCCGTCCGTACCGACTTCGTAAAACTGGCAGTGCAATCAGAAAAACAAAAGGAAATCAAAAATGCAGAAAGAAATAGCAGAAAATCATCTAGAACAAATATAACTTCAGATTTCACATACCTGATCTATTTAGAGATAACGAGTTCATATGAGTACCTTCTCCTTTCTGGATTATTTTTTTCTTTTTCTCATTGAACAAGGTGGGTTGAAGCAGATCACTAAAACCATTGCAAAGAGAATGTGAGAACTTTCTTTTTGGCAATGTTGTTCCTATAGGTATGTATATGGATGACACTTCCTTAGGTGGAGCAATTTCGTAGGTGTCCACGGGTGCCTCCTCTATCTCCTCCTTTCTTTAAAGAATTTGCAAATTAAATTATTGTAAAAGTAGAGTCCAATGGATCATCCTTTCTATGATTTCCTTTAGGACAATACGATCGGTATGTACTCTCACTTTTGAATCATTGATGTAAGATCTAAATTCACAGGATAAAACTATAGCAAAAAAAAATTTCTACCATGGGGTAATTCTTTTGGGCCCCGCTTAGGGTACGGCTATCATGATGAATGATATTGAGATTATCACCATCATACTGGCAAAGAATTTCTCCAACAGCTTCATGAATAGCCTCACAGAATAACTCAAAGCATTTCTTCAGTTTAGGTGGTTTAATAACGGGAGATTCAATGAGAGATTGTTTTAATATGTTGAAAGCATATAGACATCCTTTATCAAAATTAAAGACAATCCCTTTATGAAGAAGATTAGTTAAAGTTCTAATAGTTTTTGAAAAGTTTTTAATGAACCTTATATAAAATCCAGCATGGCCTATAAAACTCCTTATACCTTTCACATCCCGAGGAGGAGGAAGCCTTTGTATAGCTTCTATCTTTGCTTTGTCAACCTCTATACCATTAACTGAGATTTTGTGACCAAGTACTATACCTTCTTGAACAATAAAGTGGCACTTCTCCCATTTTAATACTAGGTTAGCGTCTTTGCATCTGTACAAAACTTTATGAATATTATGGAGACAATGATTAAAGGAAGTTCCATAAATAGAAAAATCATCCATGAAGACTTCCATAATACTTTCAACATAATCGACAAATATAGCAGTCATGCATCTTTGAAAAGTACGAGGGGCATTGCAAAGACCAAAAGGCATAAGACGATAAGCATAAAGACCATAGGGACATATAAAGGTAGTTTTAAGTTGGTCGTCAGGATGAACAACAATTTGAGAAAAGCCAAAATATCTGTCTAAATAACAAAAATAAGAATTCATAGCTAGCCTCTCAAGAGTTTGATCTATAAACGGAAGTAGATAATGATCTTTCTTGGTTTCTTTATTAAGTTTTATAGTCAATGCACATCCTGTGTCCAACAACAGTCTTTGTGGGCACCATCTCATTATGTTCATTTTCAACAAAAGTAAATCCACCTTTCTTAGGAACACAATGAACATGACTTACCCATTCACTCTCTACTACATGAAAGATGATCCCTACATCTAATAAATGTATTATTTATTTTCTTACCTCCTCTTTCATGTGAGGTTTGACCATCGCTGAAAGTCTGGGACCAGTTGGGAACCTTCCTCCATGAATATCCTATGGGGGGATCATCGAATACACAAGAGCATTTCTATGCATCTCAAGAAATTTCATCAAATTCTCCTCTTCTTTTTCTACAAGATTAGAACTTATAATAACAGGGAATCTATTGGTATCATCAAGAAACCTATATTTTAATTCCTTTGGTAAAGTTTTAATGACAGGAGGGGAAAGAGGTTCATCTCCCTTTCTTATAGGTTCTTCATATTCTTGATTAATATCAACATCCACCTTAGCTGTGGAGTCAAGATAATCATCTATTTAAATTTTCTCTATGTCATAGAGGATATTATTATTAACTAAAATCCTTGCTAAATCATCATCTAGAGTCTCAATAACTATCGAGGCCAAGTTGACAAAATTACCTTCTTACTCACGTTCATACTCATCATCATCTAGTTCTTCAATAGCTGGCTTATGGTCAAATTTGGAGAAATGAAAATCCATTTTCTCTTCCCCAAATTTGAGAGACATGGTTTGTCTCTTGTAATCTATGTTCGCTCCTACAGTATTTAGAAAGGTTCTTCCAAAAATGATGGGACAATAAACATCGGTAGGCATATCAACTAGCACAAAATCAATAGGATATTTGTATGGTCTAGTATAGATTGGAACATCTCTAATTATTCCCATATGGACTCTAAGTGTTTTATCAACAAGCATTATAGTCATGTCCGTATCATGTAGTTCCAATGGTGCTAGTTCTTTTTTGATTTTTAAATAGAAGTTAAAAGGTATCACGTTAACAGCAGTCCCTATGTCACAGAGGCCATAGTAGGAAGTTACTCCGAAAGTACAAGGGAGAATACGCTTACCAACTTATTTATCTTTTACCTTACCTTCGACGAACTGCGAGGCTTCAGTATCTAGCTCAATCATGTTGTAGTGATAAAACATGGTAAGGATGTCTTCCTTCGCTGGATCTCCTATCTCTTATACACTTACTTCTTTAGTTTTCCTTCCATGTGCTTCTTCTAGCTGTTTTAGGAATAACTCTTCTTCTCGTTGATCCTCCAGCTACTGGGCCATCATATGTTTATTTGTCGTCCTTGGGAAAGGAAGGGGTTCAACATATGAGGGTACCTTCCACAATGGTTCAATAAAAGTTGTAATTATTGGATCGTCTTATATAGCTGGCTCGGGTGGTGGAGTGTAATGGAGCCAGTCATTTTTAGGAGCCTCAATATGTTCTATAGAAGACTGAAGAATTTGCAAAACAATATCATCATCAAGTTGGAGTTCATCAGCAGTTTCTTTTACCTTACCGTATTCTTTATAAGCATTAAGACAATCATATTCAATTTCTATACCTCCTTCGCCGTCTAAATCAAATCCCCATGTTTCTCTATTATGGTTGATACGTTATAAACGTATCTATAATTTTTGATGTTACATACTTGTTTAGTATCAACTTTGCATGCTTTGTCTACACTTTGAGGTATTTTTATACATTTTCTGGGACTAACCTATTAACAAGATGCCGTAGTGCCAGTTGCCTGTTTTCTGTTGTTTTTGGTTTCAGAAAAGCTAGTAAGGAAATATTCTCGGAATTGGATGGGACAAAAGCCAAAGTCAATATTTTACCGGAGAGAACACACAAACCAAAGGGCGGCCGAAGGGGGGCCACGAGGTGGCCACACCCTAGGTCCGCGCGGCCCAGGGGCCGCGCCGCCACCTGGTGTGGGCCCCTCGGGCGGCCCCCTGCCTCGCCTCTTCACCTATAGAGTCACCCTGATGCACAAACCCTAGGAACCCGATCAGATCTCCACGAAACAGTCCATAGCCTCCACCACCATCGTCCCTAGATCGGGGGATATCTGAAGCTCTTCCCGGCACCCTGTCGAAGGGGAGAGATTATCCCGCAGGCCTTCTTCATCACCATGCCAGCCTCCGGTATGATGCGTGAGTAGTTCACCCTTGGAATATGGGTCCATACAGTAGCTAGATGGTTGTTTCTCCTCCTTTGTGCTTTCATGTTTAGATCTTGTGAGCTCCGTTCATGATCAAGATCATCTATTTGTAATCATACATGTTGTGTTTGCGGGGATCCGATGGATATTGAGATACTATGTCAGATTGATTATTGATTATATTTTGTCAGATTGATAAATGATTCTATCATGTATGTGTTGTTTGTGATCTTGCATGCTCTCCGTTTCTAGTAGCTATCTTGGCCAAGTAGATGCTTGTGACTCCAAGAGGGAGTATTTATGCTCGATAGTAGGTGACGTGGCTCAATAGTAGAGCTTCGTTGGGAGACCCCAAGAGGAAGGTATGATGAGCACGGCAGTAAGTTTTCCCTCAGTTATGAAACCAAGGTTAGTGAACCAGTAGGAGGAAGGAAACAACTCCAATGTGTTGCTATAACTTGGAATCCTACACAACACAAACTCAAGACTTTGCCCCCAACTTACAGTGAGGTTGTCAATCTCACTGGTTTGCTGAATACAAAGGATTAAACATATGGTGTGGAAGGTAATGGTTGCTTGCAGAAAGTAAACAGTAACAGTGGATGATGTAACAATAGTAAAGATTGGACGGGGGTCCATAGTTCACTAGAGGTGTTCTCCTTAAGATAAATAACATAACATGCTGGGTAAACAAATTACAGTGGGGAAATTAACAAGACTGAGCAAGGCACAACAATGCAATACTAGACATTCATTATCCTATGAGATTTGATTAGGCATTACAACAATATACATAGACCACCATCCAACTGCATCTATGACTAGTAATCCACCTTCAGGTTATCATCCGAACCCCCTCCAGTATTAAGTTGCAAGCAACGGATAACTTCATTAAGCAATGTGTGTAAAGTAAACAATACAACTGTTCCATGAACAAGAGATTGTTGGTTTCTCCCTAGTGGCAACAACACATCTACAACCTTAGAGATTTATGTCACTTCCCTAGATTCAATAGAGGCATGAACCCACTATCGAGCATAAATACTCCCTCTTGGAGTCACTAGCATCTACTTGGCCAAGATAGCTACTAGAAACGGAGAGCATTCAAGATCTCAAACAATACAGACATGATAGAATCAATAATCATAAGACATGATAGAATCAATAATCAATCTGACATAGTAATCTCAATATCCATCGGATCCTCGCAAACACAACATGCATGATTACAAATAGATGATCTTGATCATGAACAGAGCTCACAAGATCTAAACACGATAGCACAAAGGACGCGAAACAACCATCTAGCTACTGCATGGACCCATAGTCCAAGGTGGAACTACTCACGCATCATACCGGAGGCTGGCATGGTGATGAAGAAGACCTCCGGGATGATCTCTCCCCTCCGGTAGGGTGCCGGGAAGAGCTTCAGATCTATTCCTAACCCTCCCTGGGCCGAGCCCACTTCCCTCTCTATCTTTCTGCCGCCAGCAGCCAGCCCACCCGGGGCCCAAGAGCAGCCCAGCCAGGCCTGTACCCCTTCGCCTGTCGTCTTCCTCGCGACAGAAGCAGCTCTGTGTCGGCCCCTCTGCCGCTCGCCGTCGCCGCGATGCCCACGAGCGCCGCGATGCGCGCCGCCGCCCTCGAGCGTCTACAAGTAGCCCTGGCCGCCGTCGACGAACCCTAAAACGCCACTTTTTCCTCTCCCTATCTCTCTTGCTCAATGGCCGAACCACGGCCAAAGCTTCACGCCGCCGCCACTTGAAGCCTCCCCGTGCCCCGTTGAACCCGCCTTGAGCTCCCCCTCGTCGCCCTGGTGCTTCTCCTCGAAGGAATCGGACGTGGGCGCTCGGAATCGTCGCCCTCGACCTCATCTCTCCGAGCTCCGGCCGCCGCGTTTTTGTTTGATCCCGGCGTCTCCCGTGCTCGCCTTGCCTCGCCGTCACCACCATCGCGCTCAGGGTGAGCTTGTGGTGCTCAAGCACCCCTCCGTTCTCTCCCTCTTCCTCTGTACCGTCACCCCCGCGAGAGCTTCACGCCGCCGCCGATGTTCGTTGTTGCGCCACCGTCTCCGGCAACCCCCTACACGCCATGCCGCCAGTTTCTGGCTCAGCGCGATGCGCTGAGTCCAGTGCACACAACCTTGCACCCACGTGCGCTCGATCGATAGATCGAGCATCGATCTGAGGATCAAGCCCCAGATGACATCAGCATGATGTCATGCTAATGTCATTTCTCCTTTTTCTTTTCTGTAATTGTTTTATTTAAATGAAAATGTATGACAGGTGGGCCCTGCCTGTCAGGATTTTAATCATTTCTATAAATATTTTCTGAAAAATAATAAAAGTCTGACATGTGGGCCCAAGTTTGGAAATTAATTTAAATATTCCAAAAATGTTTAAAATGAATTAAAATTTGGGAAATTCATAACTAATTCATTTTAAATCAGAAAAATACAAATAATATACCAAAATGTTTAGAAAAATGAAACCTATCCAACTAAGCTATAATAATACATTGTTAATCAACTTTGGTATCAATTTTAATTATAAGAACCGGTTGAACCCCATAGGTGATTCTGATGATCCCCCCGTTTTAGGGTTTGGACTTTCGGAACCCCCTTAAAAGTAACCAAGCATGCTTTAGGGTTCAATTCAACACCGTTTAACTTTTCATATCATCCATATTGTATGTGCATTGCATATGCCATGTGCTGAGTGTTGCTTTCTCTTTTCCGGTGATTGGTTCTCGCGAATAGGAACCGAAACCGAAGCTGAAGTCAACGCCACCGAAGATCAGTACCAGTCCAACAACGGACAAGGCAAGCGAAGCCCACTCATACATAGGAATCCTATGATTACAAAGTATTTCAATCTCGTCATATGCATTCGGTTCAAACAGTGTTTTATCAGTAGACAGAGTAATCCTATCTGATGCATGTTATCCTTTGTGAACTATATTACCTGATCCACCACTCCTAGCATAACTAGGGTTTGGCTTATGAGTGTCGCTAGTGCCACAGTTCAGTCAAGCTTAGCCATGCTTAGTGGTCCGATGCTGATTATCCAGGTGATGCACCGGAGGTGTGAATGAATCTAGTATGGTAGGTCGTGCTGATGTGATCAGAAGTGGATAATAAACATGCTAAGGCTTGTATGGGAGGCCACGTGGGTTATGGTTTTTGTAGTCCCATACTTGTCACCCCTAGGACCCGATGTTCTTGCCTCTTGAACCAAGACGAGCGTACAACCACACGGGGGCCTGGAAACCCCCTCGACCAACTAACTTACCTAGTAGATTCCATGAGTCACATAGTTCGGGCTTTCCATTCGGCATACGCGTCTTGGTCGTTCTTGAATGGAGGTGAAGGAGGTGCATTCATACAGGTAGGTAAGCGTGGCAGGGAATGGGAGATGCCCGGCATCCGTAATCTCAAACCCTGTTCACATCGCTAGGGAGCGACTTCGGGACTCGACCCTTTACAGCGGCATCTCCTTAGTGTGTGACTCATGGTCTCGGCGAAAGCAAGGTAAAGGTCGTGGTCAACCACTCTCTGTTGGCCTTCCAAGGAAGAGGGCTAATAATTTGGCATTAAGAATTGGTTGGTACGTGTGGGTAAAGTTGTGCACCTCTGCAGGGTTATTAATCTCTTCGAAAAGCCGTGTCCACGGTTATGGACGACTTGGTAACGGACGTGAAGATCATAGAGAACTATAACCGAATGTTAAAACTTGTCAACTAAAGTGAGATCTGGAATACTTCCTCGGGGTTGTTGAGGGGGTAGTCCGGGAAGAGTGGTTCTGTTGATGATGGTTCTTGGTAGATATCAAAGACGATTTTAAGAGCTATAGTTGAAGTCTTCTTATCCCCTTTTGAAAATGATCTGACTATACGAGTTTCTTCTCCCTCTTGTTTTGAAAACAAAAGATGGCTTTATGCAAAATAACTCCACTAGCCATAAGTCTTGCGGAGTACACCTTGTACTCGGCCTTGCTTCGTTGATGTTTTCTACAGATGATGCTACCCCAACTGAAGGTGGTTTCTACGTCGAGGTCGACGAGTAGTCGGGGTTCCCGGGCAGCAGCCTAGGATCTATGGAAGGGCCGCTACTTTTGTTATGGACTCTTAGGCCCTTTGCTAAGTTTGTTGTTTAGATCAACTTGTTTGTTTCCGTTGTTTGATGTAATGATGGGTCTGTGACCCTTGGCTTGTATGACTGGTTTGTAACTCTCTTAAGAGTTTACCTTATTAATGTATGGTTTGTATGTTCTGTAATGTTACCGATATTTCCCTGCGCATTTTGGAATTTAGGTTAGGCTTACATCAGATAAGGGTCTGGTATTTGTCTAGCCCTGATCCCGGGTCGTGACAGATTTTGGTATCAGAGCAGGACTGCCTGTAGGAAACCCTTCTAGCTGGTCGATGTTGAGTCTAGAGTTTGAGAAAACTATTTGAAAGCTAAGAACTATTTGCAAAACTCTGAATAGGACTCTTTTTACTTCTTATCCAAGGTTGTTCTATTGCTGAGTTATCTTACCTCGTTTGCTTTGCAAAGTTTTCACTTCTCGTCTATCATTTCAAACTCTTAGGATATACGGGTTTGGGTTGTTTTTCTCTAGTACTCCGTACTTGGTTGCAAGGCTCAGAGTCTTCAAAATATATCAGTGCAACTGAAGCATTGTTTTTCAACTTTGCTAAGGATGCCTTCAATTCTGCGCCCAACTCTTTTGTGACTTGTTGGTATCATATCATGCCTGCATTCCATGGTTATGGTTTGTATCTAAGTTGGTAGCGTATACGTTTCGTATGCTTGTTCTACTGCCATACTTAATGCAATGATATAGTTCTCTTCCACGTGTTCACCTCTACCATGATCTTCTGATATGGTATTGCCATCCTTTGTTGTATTCTTTTTGGTGAATCCATTCTCATGGTTTCTGTTTTCTCCTCAGGATGTCGGATGGTTCTCGTGGCTCTGTTGGCCGTCGAGGACACAACAATGCTGATCAGGAACTTCCGCCACCTCCCACAATGGTCGAGGTTCTCAACAACGTCGAGACCAACCGTCTGCGGAATGAACGCCTTCTGGAGCGTGTGGCGCAGAACACTGAACATCGTCCTGACGACTGTGTCACACTTGGAGATTTCATCCGCTCTTTTCCTCCAATCTTCACCCACTCCAAGGAGCCCCTTGAAGCTGATGATTGGCTCTGCACCATAGAGCGCAAGTTCAGTGCTCTTCGTGTCCGTCCCACTGATCGTGTTAACTTTGCCACCTATCAACTGGAAGGTGAGGCTGGTGTTTGGTGGGAAGGTTTTCAGAATCTACAAGCTCAGGGACATGTCGTTACCTGGGAGGAGTTTGTTGCAGCATTTCATGCCTCATATATTCCTAAGCCCGTCATGGATCTCAAAAGGAGAGAGTTTCTAGATCTGACTCAGGGGCGCAAGGATATTGAAGCCTATGGGCGTGAGTTTACTCGCCTGGCTCGTTATGCAACCAGGGATGTGACCAATGATGAAGATAATCAAGATTTGTTCCGTAAGGGACTTAACCCTGCACTTCGCTATGAGTTGTTGCCCTTCAAGTTCCATTCTTTCCAGGACTTGCACAATCAGGCCCTTACTCTGGAGCATGGAAGGAAGGATATGGAAGTTTCTCAGAAGCGTGAAGAATGAAATTCTCGTGCTTCTTCTTCTGGAAACAAGAAGCGTCGTGTCTTTGTTCCATACAGTGTTGTGCCTCGTTCTCCTTATGCACCCAAGTCCTCTGGCAATAATTCTCGTCAGCCACAGTCAAATACTGGTGGATCAAACTATCACCCTCCTGCTGGTTCTCACACTGGGGTTACCTGTTACTCCTGTGGTCAGCCTGGTCACTACTCAAGGGAGTGCTCCCAAAGGGCTGCCGGATGCAATGATCAGCAGGCAAAGAAGAATGATAAATCTCAAGGTGCTGGATATGGTCGTCTGACCCATGTAACTATTGAGGAAGCTCAGGAAGATCCATGCGTCATTATGTGTACGCTCCATGTCAATTCAAATCTCGCAACAGTCTTGTTTGATTCTGTAGCATCGCATACATTCATGTCAAATCTGTTTGCCCAAGAGCATGGGATAAACTTTGAACCCTTGTCCACCCCTTTGACCATCCATTCCCTGGGTTCTAGCTGGTTCACCACTATGGTTAGTCATGGGAATGAGATTGACATAGCCTACCAGAAGTTTCCCACTTCTTCCGTTGCACTCAAGTCATGTGACATTGATGTCATTCTGGGCATGGAATGGTTAACCAAGTATCAAGCCGTCATTGACTGTGCACTCATAACAGTTTCTGTGACCTCCCCTACTGGCATAACTATCAAGTATTGGACTGATGGTTCAAAGTCTCCGTCAGCAGTTCTTAAACCTTTCTCGGAGTTGTATGCCATGGATGTCCTACCTGCTCTCGAGGTCCAAGATGTCCATGTAGTCTGTGATTTCCCGGATGTCTTTCCTGAAGAGTTGTCTGGCATGCCACCTGATCGAAGTGTGGAGTTTGTCATTGAGCTAGTTCCTGGAACTGCTCCTATCTCCAAAAGACCTTACCGCATGCCTCCTCATGAGTTGGTTGAGTTGAAGAAGCAACTTGAAGAGTTAGAGGGTCTAGGATACATCCAACCTAGCACATCCTCTTGGGGTTGCCCTACCATCTTTGTCAAGAAGCAGGATACAAATATTCCAAGGTTGGTGGTTGATTACCGTCCACTCAACGCGGTGACAATCAAGAATAAGTACCCACTTCCCCGGATAAATGACCTCTTTGATCAATTAAGTGGTGCCACTGTCTTCTCCAAAATGGACTTAAGATCAGGGTATCATCAAATCAAGATCAGGAAGGAGGATATTCCAAAGACAGCATGTATAACTCGTTATGGTATTTACAAGTATATAGTGATGTCCTTCGGGCTAACCAATGCCCCTGCCACATTTATGAGGCTCATGAACTCCATCTTCATGGAGTATCTCGACAAGTTCGTCGTGGTATACATTGATGACATTCTAATCTATTCCAAGACCGAAGAAGAGCATGCCGAACATCTACGTTTGGTGTTAACTAAACTTCGTGAACACCGTCTCCATGCCAAGTTTTCCAAGTGTGAGTTCTGGTTACAAGAGCTCGTCTTCCTTGGTCATGTTGTGTCTGCAAGTGGTGTCATTATCATACCGGATAAGGTTCAGACCATTCTGGAATGGAAGTCACCTACTTCAGTCAAGGAAGTCCGAAGTTTTCTCGGAATGGCTGGATACTACCGCCGATTCATCAAGAACTTCTCCAAGATATCCAAGCCTATGACTGATCTTCTTAAGAAAAATAAGAAGTTTGAATGGTCAGAAAAGGCAGAAGAAAGCTTCCAAGTTTTGAAAACTAAGCTAACCACCGCACATGTGCTTGTCCTTCCGGATACCAGCAAGGACTTCGTCATCTATTGTGATGCTTCTCTTCAAGGGCTAGGCTGTGTGTTGATGCAAGATGGTCATGTAGTGGCCTATGCTTCTCGGCAGTTGAAGCCACATGAGAACAATTATACAACCCATGATCTCGAGCTCGCTGCTGTTGTTCATGCTCTTAAGCAATGGCGACATTACCTCATTGGTAACCGTTGTGAACTTTACTCGGATCATCAAAGCCTAAAGTATCTCTTTACCCAGCCAGATCTGAATCTCAGGCAAAGACGATGGTTGGAACTCATCAAAGATTATGATTTGGGTCTCAACTATCAACCCGGCAAAGCCAATGTCATAGCTGATGCGCGAAGTCGGAAATCTTATTGCAACAATCTGATGATTTCACAAGCCCAACATGTTCTCTACGTGGAAATCAAGCGTCTTAACCTTGAAGTAGTTCCTTGTGGATTCCTTGCTAACCTTGAAATAAAATCTTCTCTAGAGGATCAAATCAAGGAAGCTCAAAAGCAAGATGATGAAGTTACCAAGATCAAAGAACGTGTTGCAAACGGTGAAGCTAAATGTTTCTCCATCAATGATCAAGGTATTCTATATTTCAGTAACCGGCTAGTGGTTCCAAACAATCAGAAAATCAAAGATTTAATTATTTTGGAAGCTCACGAATCCCCTTTGTCTATCCATCCCGGTGGTACCAAAATGTACCGAGATCTCCGTCAAAGATTCTGGTGGAGTGGAATGAAACCAGAAATCGCTCGCTTTGTTGCAGAGTGCGACGTTTGCCATCGTGTAAAGGCTAAACACCAAAGTCTTGCTGGACTTCTGCAGCCATTGAAAATTCCTGAGTGGAAATGGGATGAAATTGGTATGGATTTTATCACTGGACTCCCAAGGACACAAGCAGGAAATGATGCCATATGGGTAATAGTTGATCGGTTATCTAAAGTTGCTCATTTCCTTCCAGTCCGAGAAACTATCCGTGCTAGTCAAATGGCTGATCTCTACATATCTCGGATCGTCGTTCTTCATGGTGTTCCCAAGAAGATCATCTCTGATCGTGGAAGTTTGTTTACTTCCAAATTCTGGAAAAGCTTGCAAGAAGCAATGGGAACTCATGTCGCCTTCAGCACAGCCTATCATCCTAAAACCGGTGGTCAAACTAAAAGAGTGAATCAAATTCTTGAAGACATGCTTAGAGCGTGTGTCATATCCTTTGGAAAGAACTGGGAGAAATGTCTTCCTTTTGCGGAATTCTCTTATAACAACAGTTTTCTATCCAGTTTGGGCATGGCACCTTTCCAATTCCTGTATGGGAGAACATGTCAAACACCGCTGAACTGGACAGAAACCGGCGAAAGACAATCCTTTGGTCCGAACATGATCCAAGAAGCAAAAGATCAAGTTCGCATAATTCGAGAGCGTCTGAAGGCCGCTCAATCCTGTCAGAAGACCAACTACGATCGTCATCACCTTGATGTTCATTACGAAGTTGGTGATCAAGTTTACCTTTGGGTCACTCCTCTGAAGGGTGTCCATCTATTCGGTATCAAAGGCAAATTGGCTCCTCGCTATGTTGGTCCCTTTCGCATCCTCTCCAAGCAGGGTGAGATTGCCTACCAATTGGATCTACCTTCAACTTTTCCAGAGGTACATGATGTTTTCCATGTGTCTCAACTCAAGCGTTGCGTCAAAGATCCCATTCGTGGTGTGGACCATGAAACTTTGGATCTCCAAGATGATCTAACCTACCGAGAATACCCTGTTCTTATTCTTCATGAAACCGAGCGCAATACTCGTCGCCAAACCATCAAGTTCCTGAAAGTTCAATGGTCTCATCACTTTGAGTCAGAAGCAACCTGGGAACGCGAAGATCGTCTTCGTCTGAGTACCCTGCTTTATTTTCTAAAACCTAGGAATCTCGGGTCGAGATTCTTGTAAGTGGGGTAGAGCTGTAACATACCACCCTTCTGTGTAATATAAATAAGATGTGTTTGAGCATTTCATGCATGCATTACACTTGCACTTAGATTTAACCAAAGAAGATCAAACAACAAAACCCTAAAACCCTAATAGTTTTTCCTCTCTCTTTGAATCAATTCAAATGGTTCCCATATTTTGAAAATTCTCAAATGCATGGAGCTCAAATAGTTACAAGTGCTCCTTATTGTTTCCATATGTTATGCAAAAGTTTCTGTAAAATTGAAATCATTCAAAACAGATTTGAATTCAAAATACAAAAGAGGAAATAGAAAACAGAATTAGAAAAGGTTTTTCTAGAAAAAAAATCTAGTCCTAACCCTCCCTGGGCCGAGCCCACTTCCCTCTCTCTCTTTCTGCCGCCAGCAGCCAGCCCACCCAGGGCCCAAGAGCAGCCCAGCCAGGCCCGTACACCTTCGCATCTCGTCTTCCTCATGACAGAAGCAGCTCTGTGTTGGCCGCTTCCCGTCGCCGCGATGCCCGCCAGCGCCGCGATGCGCGCCGCCGCCCCCGAGCGTCTACAAGTATCCCTGGCCGCCATCGACGAACCCTAAAACGCCACATTTTCCTCTCCCTATCTCTCTCGCTCCATGGCCAAACCCTAGCATGGCCAGAGCTTCACGACGCCGCCACTTGAAGCCTCACCATGCCCTGTTGAACCCGCCTTGAGCTCCGCCTCGTCGCCCTGGTGCTTCTCCTCGAAGGAATCGGACGCGGGCGCTCGGAATCGTCGCCCTCGACCTCATCTCTCCGAGCTCCGGCTGCCGCGTTTTTCTTCGATCCCGGTGTCTCCCGTGCTCGCCTCGCCTCGCTGTCACCACCATCGCGCTTAGGGTGAGCTTGTGGTGCTCAAGCACCCCTCCGTTCTATCCCTCTTCCTCTGTATTGTCACCCCCGCGAGAGCTTCACGCCGCCGCCGATGTTCGTTGTTGCGCCACTGTCTCCGGCAACCCCCTACACGCCATGCCGCCAGTTTCTGGCTCAGCGCGATGCGCTGAGTCCAGTGCACACAACCTTGCACCCACGTGCGCTCGATCGATAGATCGAGCATCGATCTGAGGATCAAGCCCCAGATGACATCAGCATGATGTCATGCTAATGTCATTTCTCCTTTTTCTTTTCTGTAATTGTTTTATTTAAATGAAAATGTATGACAGGTGGGCCCTGCCTGTCAGGATTTTAATCATTTCTATAAATATTTTCTGAAAAATAATAAAAGTCTGACATGTGGGCCCAAGTTTGGAAATTAATTTCAATATTCCAAAAATGTTTAAAATGAATTAAAATTTGGGAAATTCATAACTAATTCATTTTAAATCAGAAAAATACAAATAATATACCAAAATGTTCAGAAAAATGAAACCTATCCAACTAAGCTATAATAATACATTGTTAATCAACTTTGATATCAAGTTTAATTAGAAGAACCAATTGAACCCCACAGGTGATTCCGATGATCCCCCTGTTTTAGGGTTTGGACTTTCGGAACCCCCTTAAAAGTAACCAAGCATGCTTTAGGGTTCAATTCAACACCGTTTAACTTTTCATATCATCCATATTGTATGTGCATTGCATATGCCATGTGCTGAGTGTTTCTTTCTCTTTTCCGGTGATTGGTTCTCGCGTATAGGAACCGAAACCGAAGCTGAAGTCAACGCCACCGAAGATTAGTACCAGTCCAACAACGGACAAGGCAAGAGAAGCCCACTCATACATAGGAATCCTATGATTACAAAGTATTTCAATCTCGTCATATGCATTCGGTTCAAACAATCGTTTATCAGTAGACAGAGTAATCCTATCTGATGCATGTTATCCTTTGTGAACTATATTACCTGATCCACCGCTCCTAGCATAACTAGGGTTTGGCTTATGAGTGTCGCTAGTGCCACAGTTCAGTCAAGCTTAGCCATGCTTAGTGGTCCGATGCTGATTATCCAGGTGAAGCACCGGAGGTGTGAATGAATCTAGTATGGTAGGTTGTGGTGATGTGATCAGAAGTGGATAATAAACATTCTAAGGCTTGTATGGGAGGCCACGTGGGTTATGGTTTTTGTAGTCCCATACTTGTCACCCCTAGGACCCGATGTTCTTGCCTCTTGAACCAAGACGAGCGTACAACCACACGGGGGCCTGGAAACCCACTCGACCAACTAACTTACCTAGTATATTCCATGAGTCACATAGTTCGGGCTTTCCATTCGGCATACGCATCTTGGTCGTTCTTAAATGGAGGTGAAGGAGGTGCATTCATACAGGTAGGTAAGCGTGGCAGGGAATGGGAGATGCCCGGCATCCGTAATATCAAACCCTGTTCACATCATTAGGGACCGACTTCGAGACTCGACCCGTTACAGCGGCATCTCCTTAGTGCGTGACTTATGGTCTCGGCGAAAGCAAGGTAAAGGTCGTGGTCAACCACTCTCTGCCGGCCTTCTAAGGAAGAGGGATAATAATTTGGCATTAAGAATCGGTTGGTACGTGTGGCTAAAGTTGTGCACCCCTGCAGGGTTATTAATCTCTTCCAAAAGCCGTGTCCATGGTTATGGACGACTTGGGAACGGACGTGAATATCATAGAGAACTATAACCGAATGTTAAAACTTGTCAACTGAAGTGAGATCCGGAATACTTCCTCGGGATCGTTGAGGGGGTAGTCCGGGAAGAGTGGTTCTGTTGATGATGGTTCTTGGTGGATATCAAAGACGATTTTAAGAGCTATAGTTGAAGTCTTCTTATCGCCTTTTGAAAATGATCTGACTAGACGAGTTTCTTCTCCCACTTGTTTTGAAAACAAAAGATGGCTTTATGCAAAATAACTCCACTAGCCATAATTCTTGTGGAGTACACCTTGTACTCAGCCTTGCTTCGTTGATGTTTTCTACAGATGATGCTACCACAACTGAAGGTGGTTTCTACGTCGAGGTCGACGAGTAGTCGGGGTTCCCGGGCAGTGGCCTAGGATCTATGGAAGGGTCGCTACTTTTGTTATGGCCTCTTAGGCCCTTTGCTAAGTTTGTTGTTTAGAACAACTTGTTTGCTTCCGTTTTTTGATGTAATGATGGGTCTGTGACCCTTGGCTTGTATGACTGGTTTGTAACTCTCTTAAGAGTTTACCTTATTAATGTATGGTTTGTATGTTCTATAATGTTACCGATCTTTCCCTGCGCATTTCGGAATTTAGGTTAGGCTTACATCAGATAAGGATCTGGTATTTTTCTAGCCCTGATCCCGGGTCGTGACAGCTACTAGGGAGAAATAAAAAATATTTTGTTCATGGAACAATTGTATTGTTTACTTTACACACATTGCTTAATGCAATTATCCGTTGCTTGCAACTTAATATTGGAGGGGGTTCGGATGATAACCTGAAGGTGGATTATTAGTCATAAATGCAGTTGGATTACGGTCTATGTATATTGTTGCAATGCCCAATAAAATCTCATAGGAGTCATGATGTCTAGTATATGCATTGTTATGCTTGCTCAATCTGTCAATTGCCCCGCTGTAATTTGTTCACCCAGCATGTTATCTATCTTAAGGAGAACACCTCTAGTGAACTATGGACCCCAGTCCAATCGTTATCATTGATACATCATCTACTGTTACCGTTTACTTTCTACAAGCAACTATTACCTTCCACACTATATGTTTAATCCTTTGTTTTCAGCAAACCAGTGAGATTGACAACCTCAGTGTAAGTTGGGGCAAAGTCTTGATTTTGTGTTGTGGAGGACTCCAAGTTTTTAGCAACACCTTGGAGTTATTTCCTTGCTCTTACTGGTTAGATAACCTTGGTTTCATAACTGAGGTAAAACTTGCTGCTGTGCTCATCACACCTTGCTCTTGGGGTCTCTCAACGAGGCTCTACAGTCAACTGAGCCACCATCAAGATTTTCTAGCGCCGTTGCCGGGGAGTTAAGGACAGCTTCACAAGGGGAGTCTTTCATAACCACTCTCTTTACTTTGTTTTTGTTTTTCTTAGTTTCTTTTGCGTTGTTTTCCTTGATTCTTTTTACCAAAAATATAAAAAATAGTTTCGTTTGGTTTTCTTTTTCTAATCAAAAACATAAAAAATTTAGTTCCTACTGTTGTTAGCTTGCGTCACTTTTGCAAAAATGAACACTGCTGAGAACACCAAGTTGTGTGACTTCACTAGCACAAACAACAATGATTTCCTTTGCACACACATTGCTCCACCTGCTCCTGATGCTACCTTTTATGAAATTAAACTTGCTTTGTTGAATCTTGTTATGAAAGATCAATTTTCTGGTGCTAGTTCTAATGATGCTGCTGCCCACCTTAATAACTTTGTTGAACTTTCTGAGATGCAAAAATATAAGGATGTAGATGGAGATATTATTAAGCTCAAATTGTTTCCTTTCTATTTGGGAGGAAAAGCTAAAGAATGGTTGATATCCTTGCCTAGAAATAGTATTGATTCTTGGATTAAATGCAAAGATGCTTTTATTGGAAAATACTATCCTCCTGCTAAGATATATCTATGAGAAGTAAAATAATGAAATTTAAACAACTTGATAATGAACATGTTGCTCAAGCCTGGGAAAGAATGAAATCTTTGGTAAAGAATTGTCCCACTCATGGACTGACTGCTTGGATGATCATCCAAAAAAAGTATGCAGGACTAAATTTCTCTTCAAGAAATCTGTTGGATTTTGCTGCTAGAGGTACCTTTATGGCCATTACTTTGGGTGCTGCAACAAAGCTCCTTGATAATATGATGGTTAATTATTCTGAATGGCATACTGAGAGAGCTCCACATGGTAAGAAGGTAAATTCTATTGAAGAAACCTCCTCCTAGAGTGATAAAATTGATGTTATCATGTCTATGCTTGTTAATAGAAAAGCTCATATTGATCCAAATAATGTTCCTTTAGCCTCTTTGGTTGCTCAACAAGAGCAAGTTGATGTGAACTTCATTAGAAATAACAATTTCAGCAACAATGCCTATAGGAATAATTTTGGTAATAATACTTATAGGCCATATCCTCCCAATAATGGTAATGCTTATGGAAATTCCTACAACAACAATAGAAGTGCTCCCTCTGAACTTGAAGTCATGCTTAAAGACTTTATTAGTAAACAAACTACTTTCAACAAGACTATGGAGGAAAAACTTTTGAATGTTGAGAAAAATATTTCATCTTTGTCTGGAAGCACAATCCTCTTTGATTAATAAAATGGCTGCTAAACCTGAAACCATGGAAAATACCTTTGCTGTTTCTCATGCCATACAAGTTACTATTGATGAAAATGTTAGACTGTTAGCTAAATTGCATGCTAAGTGGGAAAGAGAAGATGAAATTGCTAGAAACAATAGTATTTGTACTATTACCACCACCAATGTTGATGCTAGCAAGCCAAAAGAAGTTCCCTTTCCTTCTACAACAATGCCTAAACCCAATAAGAATGCTGAAATTTTTCGAACTATGGGAAACAATAGGTCTACTACATGTGATGCTAAGTTTGATTTTGATCTTGTGGTTGCAATATCTCTGAAGTGATTATGTTCCTACAAAATCTTGCTATAAGTCCTAATGCTAGAGCTATGAGCATGGCTTTTATAAAACACATTACAGATGCTCTCATTAAAATTAAGGAGGAAAAATTGAAACATAAAGCTTCTATTCCTAGGAAGATAGAAGATGGTTGGGAACCCATCATTAATATGCAAGTGAATGATTTTGATCTCAAAGCTTTATGTGACCTTGGTTCTAGTGTCTATTATGCCTAGAAAGATTTATGAAATGCTTGATTTTCCACCTTTGGAAGATTGCTATTTAGATGTTCCACTTGATGATAATGCTAAAAAGAAACTTATGGGGAGTGTTAATGATGTTCTTATTATGGTTAACAATGCATATGTACTTGTTGATTTCTATGTTTTGGATGTTTAATGCAATGCTTCTTGTCCTATTACTTTGGGAAGACCTTTTCTTAGAACTGTTGGTGCCATTATTGATATGAAAGAAGGCACCATTAAATATCAATTCCCATTAAACAAAGATATAGAACACTTCCTTATAAGGAGATAGAAGTTACCTTTTGCTCCTCCTATTAAAGAAAAATTTGATGTTAATGCTTCTTCATTTAAAAATACTTTATTCTTGCTTCTTATGCCTAACTTAAAGGCGTGAAAGAAAAGTACTTCTTGGGAGATAACCCAATAATTTTATTGAGTCTTGGAAGTTATTACTTTTGTAATAACCTATCCTTATCCTTTTTGTGTGATTTTTGTGCCAAGAATAACCTCTAATGAGAGAGAAGTGAGATTTGGGGAAGTTGTTGTCCCGAAACAGATTTTTGTGCTTCACTGTACATATTCGTGAAAATTCTCGGTATGTCGGAATGAGCTGTGTTTTTTTATTATATGCCCCAGGTTGTTATATAACTTTCGTTAGTTCAACACTTTTTGATTTGAGCAACAGAAGGTCTTCGAAAAAATTATTTTTACCTGTTGGTCTGTTTTGCCAGATTTCTGCCATTATTTGCATTTGCTTATTTATCGGTTTATTTTTTAGTTCTCCTTGAACACTTGAGTTTTCTAAAGGAACTGTCGTGGGAATGGCCACAGCAGATGCTGCAATTGGCAGCGATTAGTAGAACGAGGGGCATGGGCGGCCAACCATCTACGGTGCGAGATGAGGGCGGAGACATAGGGTTTTACCCAATTTCGCCCCCTCCCCCGGAGGGTAAAGACCTACTCCTTCTAGATTGTATTGATGAGATAGTACAAGGGTGAGCTCGACGACTAGGCGGCAAGTCGCGGTGGGTGTATGATGGAACGTGTCCTCTATGCGTACCCTAGGGAGGTTTATATAGGCTCACCTCGCTAGGGTTTATAGATCTACAACCGAATTAGTTAAGGATTCAGAGGGTGCTTTACCTAATCCGACTGGGCCTAGCTATGCTTCTAGGCCTTCAGCTTCCAGTCACCTGGCTCCTTGTTGGGTCTTGATCCAGTCGCCATCCTGCAGGGCCACTCCCTGGCAGCTTGGGCCAATAGGAAATGTCCTGTTGGGTATACCCTACTCGGCATATCCCCATCAGTAGTCCCCGAGGCTGTCGTTGATTCGTCACAGGTGTTCTTGGCGGTCGGAGTATGCGGGTCCAATTTGGACGCCCAGTCGAATCGGCGGTGGACTCCCTGAATGTAAGAGGGAACTTGTTTTCTTAGTCGCATTAACGACAACCAATCGAATCGCAGCACGACGAATGGGTCAGCAAGTAGTCGGATCACTTCTATGGTGATCAGGTCGGCGAATGGTGGAGTCGCAGCTAGGGCGACTGGGTCGGCGAATGGTGGAGTCGCAGCTAGGGCGACCAGGTCGGCGAATAGTGGAGTCGCAGCTAGGGCGACCAGGTCGGCGAATAGTCGAGTCGCCGAAACTGGCGAGTCGAATAGACGAAGTTGGACCGTCAGCATCGGTCAAACTAGTCGTTGGGTAATCCAACGGTAATATCTGCGTAATAACCACGCGGTAACGGCTCCCCGAAAATGGCGGGTAGCAACCGCTATATAAGGAGAGTGACGGGTGAAGGGTGGTCATTCTCCACACTTCCTCCGATCTCGCGCATCTCCCAGTCTTCCATTCCTCCGTAGCGACCAGAGCGACCCGCAGCCCTAGATCCTTCAACTGATGGCACCTTCGACGGAACCATGGGGGAGATCCAAGTGCACGAAAGTGCTGCTAAAATCATTTGAGGAGGCAGGGATCCTCCACGCCGGGAGATGGCGCATCCCCGCGGCTGAAGAAGTGGTGCCAGATCCGCGCGACGGAGAGTTTATCTGCTTCACCAGCCACATGGAGAGGGGGCTCGGATTCCCCACCTCCATCTTCTTTCACCTCTTTTGTGCATATTATGGCATCCAGCCGTCAGACCTAGGGCCGCACAAATCGAGCAACTCGCCATCTTCGTGGCGTTTTGCGAGTGCTACCTACGTTGTCGGCCGTACATCCCCCTGTGGCAAGATCTGTTCCACAGGAGGATCAGACGCGAGGAGACAGGCGGCCCGATGCTACCCACGGGTGGCCTCACCTTCTAGCTGAAATCAAAGGCCTCCTTATTTGATCTGATGCTGCCGAAGAAGGCAGCGAACGAGTGGAAGAAGCACTGGTTCTATGTCAGCGAATCGACTCCGGACGGCGAGGTGGCGCTTCCGATGTACACCGCCGACCGGCCCAAGCCGCGTTGGCTTCAAGTCACCAAGCTCCCGCACGACCAGCGGATGGTGGTCGATGAAATGTTGCTGACGATCCGCAACTTGAAGAAGAAAGGCCTCCAAACCATCAACCTCTACAACTGCTGGTTCGGGCGGCGGCTGGTGCCTCTAGACGACCGCGCCCACTAGATGCACGGGTACATGGGCAAGGGCGACCCGACGAAGTCTTTCCATGCCGAGTGAAAGCTCAACGATTATACCTTGGCCTTGAAGAAAATCACCGACGCGGAATACTTCGACGCGAAGGCCTGGGTTGCCCCGTATACCGCGACGCGCAAGGCTCCGATACTAAGTTCTTACTTCCTTGTACATTTCACAGTTTCGCTAATCGCATTTATATTTGTAGTTGTTCCAAGTGGTGGAAGGTTGGCTTCTGCCCGCTGACGACAAAAACTCGAATGAGTCCGTCGAGTACAAGAGTGAGTCTTTGTCGGACAAGGGCAACATCGGAGGAGACGATGACAACGACAACGTTGTCGACAACGAAGATGATGACGAGGTCGTGGAGGTCACCACACCCACGGCCCGTAAGACCCGTGGATAGCGACAACGCGAGCTCGAGGCCAGCAAGAGCCTCGAGGCTCACGACGAGGGCGACGACGAGATCCCTGAGCACACACCACGACACGCGGCGACGCCATCGAAGAATAAGTCGCCACAGAAGAAGAAGAAGCCGGCAAAGACCGTGTCACCACCTAGGTCTGCGAGTAGCTCTGAAGCTACCAGCGCGGCCGAGGAGGCTGGGGCTAACGCGCCGACACATGCTACTACGACAGCCGACGCGGCCGTGGTAGAGGGTGAGGTGTCGTTGGCGTCGCTGCCACCACCCTTCACCATAGTCACCGGGCTCGGGGCCGCCCCGTCCGCGGGCGCCTCACCGCCGAAGGGAGCACCTGTAGCGATTGCCGATGCTCCTCCTATCGCGGCCTCATCCTCGAATAAGCCCTCGGTGTCTTGGGCACGGAGTGTGTTCGAGACGGGCCTCAGTCGGAAGCTGGGTCCGGAATTGGAGAAGCCGGCTAGCATTCGTACTAGTCTTTGCTTTATCCCAGTCGCCAAGTGAGTACCCTTTAGATTATCTATTAGAACAACTGATTCATATTTGGCCGGCGTGTTTGTTGACGACATTGTGTTGCAGGACTGGTGTGAATAAAATAGGTCACCTCTCGGTGGCTAAGGTCCCATAGGGTGCCGCGGAAGCGCGAATTGACCCTTCGAAGAAGAGGAAGGGCGACGAGGTCGAGGCACCCGTTGAGGGAGCGAAGAAGGCAAAGGGCGACGAGGTCATCACAATCTCGGACGAGCCAGTCGGCGCCCTGAGTGAGGCTCTGATCGGGGCAGATGCAATTGCGAAGGCCGCAGTGGATGCGAAGTCGCGGCAGGTCGAGCCCGCGGCACCAGTTGGTGCGACGGGCCCAACGACGAGTGCCGCGGGGGTGGCGGTGGCCACCTTCCCTCGCTTTGTGGCGAGGGCCTCCACGGCGAGTGCTCCGGCGCAATCGGCGGAGGTCAAGCAGCATCGCGGGCGCACACTTGTTGTGCTCCCGTCGGTGGGCGCGGTCGATCTCCACAATATGCTGGGTGCAGCGATCCAGGTATGTCCAGTCCCCGAGGATCTGGTCGCTGAATTTTCAGCGATTGGATCCTTGCTGTTTTTGTTGTCCAGTCCCCGAGTGGCTAGTCGCTAAATTTAAGCGGCTAGGCACTTAGGAATTTCTTCGCTGCCTAGTCCTCAAGTGGCTAGTTGCTGAATTTCAGTGGCTAGGCACTTAGTAGTTTCTTTGCTGATATAATTATGGTTGTGCAAGGCCTGCAGCGGTAGTCGGCGGACCGATTGGCCGCCAAGGAGCATCTGGAGAAGGAACTTCACTTCGTGCGGGGGACGAACGAGTAGCTTCGAGTGACTGCTGGTGAGAATTTGATGTGATTGTTATCAGGGACGTCTTCTCCTTGTGTTATGCTCACAGCTGTGTTGATGCAGAGAGTGAAGCGGTCGTGGTGGAGAAGGCTCGCAAGGGTATGGTCCCCGCCAGTGAGTTGACGGCTGCCCAGGCGTCTTTAAGCGCCACGGAAAAGCGCATGGCCGAGCTCGAACGAGAGCTCAAAGCCGCGAAGGCGGAGGCAACCTCGGCCGATGAAAGGTCGAAGGCGCCCGTTGCTGCTGCTGATGAGCAGAAGTTGTCGGATGCGCTCGTTGCCGGGCTGCAAGATGATCTCTCGAGTCTGCAGGATTTCATCACGGGGCGCTGCCGCACTTTGATCAGTGAGTCCCCGAGCGCGCGGGTTGCCTTTATTATTTCGCTTGATTCTGATTTTAAGCTTCTTCTGCTCTGCAGGGAGGATTCTTGATGATGAGGCCGAAGCGCAATCGTATGATCCGTGACAGTGTGTCACCACGCTGGTGGATTCGGCCGAACTGTCAGCGACTTGCATTCGCGCGTGCCTTCAAGAAATTTCCCCAACGGAGGTGATCCCCAGCGACCTCGTCGAAGTCTGGCTCTACCTGGAGAAGGCTCCAGCGATGTCGATTTCATGTCGCGGTCGGCCTTCCGTCGTGGTGCTACGACTGCGCTGAGCCTTGGGCTCGCGCATTTCCCCGATGACTTCGACCTGGACGACATCACCAGTGGGTACCCTTCATCGACGGGCGCAGTTGAGATCTCTAAGGTGCTGAAGCTGACCGAGCGGGCCGCGGTTTACTCCGACCGAGTGCTGGCAAGGGGTGATCTTCTTCCGTACCAGGAGACGATCGTTGCGTCGAATGACCCCGAGCCGGCGAGCCGCGACTCCAAGGTGGAGCAACCCTTTCGATAGGCGATGGCGGGCACCTTGATGACGTACTCATCGAACCCGTGGGTTCCCTTCATCCATGTTCGTGGGAGCGGTGGCGCATCATCGTCGAAGCCTGCGGAATAAATTAGTTGGTCGGGTGGCGTTAGTTGTACCAATTATGTAACTGCCCTTGTAAGCGAACAAATTTTGCTATCATAAGGAATGCATGAATGCTTTTGTCAGTGCTTCATTTGATTGTGAATTGTTTAAATTTGTCAGAGTCCCCAGCGCATCCGCCCTTTGTGGGGGTTACCTCGTTTTTACGTGTATGTTTTTTTGTATATTGTTAGTCAGTTGAGGTCAACTCTCCGTGGCTTGGAAAGCCAGTCGCTTGGCGACTCCAAGGTGTGCTCTGTACTTATCCGTTTTCCCGTGCGCGAACAGGGTCGGGTGGCCGAGTCCCCAAGCGTGGTACTTGGCTGCTCTAGTCGCATGCCTAAGGTAGGTGAGGACGAGGCGCGTTGTATTAGGCGCGTCGCTCCACCTGATCCGTGGGATCAGTCGCGTGGCGATTCCAGGACACACTCTCGTACTTGGCGTTTTCCCTAGTCGCTCAGGTTTGGACTGGGTCAGTCCCCGAGCGTGGTACTTAGCCATTCGAGTCGCTGCGCCAAGGATGTGGAGGACTGGGTCGCTGTTGGAAGCGAATGCGGTTGCCTTGGCTCGGAAAGCCAGTCGAGCGAGGCGACTCCAATGGGGCTCTGGGTTGGCGTTTTTCGTGGACGATACAAGGCCCAAAATTTTTTGATGCCCTCGTACCGCACTACTTGGCCGTGCCGGTTGCGTGACCAAGGGTTGACTTCCACGAGTAGCATAGCGCTGTTATTACGAGGGCGAGTGGCACAAGGTATGGAGAGTGGAAACAATTTGTGCGAATCGATCTTCTTTATTTCATAGCGGGTAGGAGGTACATGTCTAGAGTTCTAGGAGTAGAACTTCCGTAGGAGGTTTACATTCCATGGCCGCTTGACATCGAGTTTTCCGTTGCCTCGGACGTCGATGAGGTAGTAGGCGTCGTTGCCCAGGACTCGCCCGATGGCGAATGGTCCCTCCCAAGGGGGAGAGAGCTTGTGCATGCCCTTCTTGTCCTGGATCAGACGCAGGACCAGGTCGCCTTCCTGGAAGGTGCGAGTCCGGACTCGCTAACTGTGGTAGCGGCAAAGTCCTTCCTGGTAGATGGCGGTGCGGAAGCGAGCTAGGTCGCGTGCTTCATCGAGCTGGTCGACCCTGTCCTGGCGTGCGAGCTCGTTGTCGGCCTCCGTGTAGTTGACCACCCGCGGCGAGTCGTGCTTGAGGTCGGTTGGCATGACGGCCTCGGCGTCGTACACCATGAAGAAGGGGGTGAACCCTGTCGACCTGTTGATGGAGATGCGGATGCCCCAGATGTCGGAGGGGAGCTCTTCGACCCAGCACCCCGTAGTTTGCTCGAGGGGAACTTGCAGTCGCGACTTCAGGCCATGGAGGATGCTCTGGTTGGCGCGTTCCGTCTGGCCGTTGGACTCCGGGTGGGCGACTGAGGCGAGGTCGAGTCGTATGTGGTGCTCCTCGCAGAATTCAGCCATGGATCCTTTGGCGAAGTTGGTGCCGTTGTCCGTGATGATGTTGTGCGGGAACCCGTAGCGATGGATGAGCTCGCGTAGGAACTTGGTGGCGGTCTTCCCGTCGCATTTGCGGACTGGCTTGGCCTCCACCCACTTTGTGAATTTATCGACTACGACTAGGAGGTGGGTGAAGCCAGAGGGGGCCTTATTGAAGGGGCCTACCATATCCATGCCCCACACGGTGAATGGCCAGGTGATGGGGATGGTCTTGAGCGCCGAGCTTGGGACGTGAGTCTGGTTGGCGTACTTCTGGCATCCGACGCAGCGTTGGACGATGTCGACCGCGTCGGCGTGCACGGTGAGCCAGTAGAAGTCGTGTCACATGGCCTTGGCGACTAGGGACAAAGCGTCGGCGTGGTGGCCGCAGTCACCAGCATGGTGTCTTGGAGTATCTTGTGACCTTTTGTGGGCTGGACGCAGCGTTGGAACACGCCGGTCACGCTGCGCTTGTGGAGCTCGTCGTTGATGATGACGAAGGGTTTGCAGCGGCGTACTATCATCCAGGCCTCCGTCTCGTCAGCGGGTAGGGTCCCTCCCTCCAGGTAGGCGACGTATGGCACGGTCCAGTCGCTTGGCTCCACGAGCATGGTGACCAAGGCTGCTTCTGGTTGCAGCGGAATCCCGATATCAATCTCCCTCGGGGGAGAGACGGACGGTTTGTTGATGGTGTCGAGGAAGACACCGGCGGGTGGCACGAGTCGGGCTGACCCAATGAGAGAGAGGGCGTCGGCCTCTTTGTTCTTGCGCATGTCGATCCACTCGACGGAGTAGCTGGCGAAGTGGCCTCCCACCTGATCCACTGCTTGGCAGTATGCCGCCATGGTGGGGGAGACTGCATCGCATGTGCCGGCGACTTTCCCGGCGACGAGGTCGGAGTCACCGTAACAGCGCAGATGATTGATGTTCATTTCCTTGGTTGCTCGCATGCCGTGGAGGAGCGCCTCGTACTCGGTCATGTTGTTGGTGCAGGGGGTGAAGTCGAGGTACAAGATGTAGTGTAGCTTGTCTCCCTTTGGAGATGTGAGGACGATCCCTGCCCCTGCGCCATCTGCGTTCTTGGAGTCGTCGAAGTGTAGCGACCAGTAGTGGAGGTACGGCAGTTTCTCTGGCTGCTGCGCATCCTCCCAGTCGGCGAGGAAGTCTGCCAGAGCCTGCGACTTGATCGCCTTGCGCGGCTTGTACCGGATGTTGTGGACTCCGATATCCACGGCCCACTTGGCGACTCGCCCGGTCGCCTCGCGGTTGCGGATGATGTCCTGCAACGGTGCTGAGGAGACGACCGTGATTGGGTGCTCCTGGAAGTAGTGCGGCAGTCGCCGCTGGGATCTGAAGACCGCATACACCAATTTCTGGTACTGCGGGTAGCGCTAGCGCGACTCGGTGAGGACTTCGCTGATGTAGTAGACAGGTCGTTGCACCGGGCGTTCCTTGCCCTCTTCTGGTCGCTCGACGACCATGACGGCGCGGACGACTCGCACGAAAGCCGCAACGTAGACGAGCATGGGATCCTTGTCGACGGGAGCGGCGAGTAGCGGGGCCGCGAGTAGCACTTCCTTGAGTGCGTGGATCACGTCGTCTGCCTCCTTATCCCACTGGAACGTGGGATTCTTGCACATCAGGCGGTAGAGAGGCATTGCCTTCTCTCCTAGCCGGGGGATGAAGCGACTGAGAGTCGTGACTCGCCCGGCCAACTTCTGGACGTCACGCAAGCACTCGGGTTTGCCTAGCTGGGAGATCATGTTGATCTTGGTGGGGTTCGCCTCGATCCCATGTTTGGAGACGACGTACCCCAGCAGCTGTCCAATAGGTACACCGAAGGTGCACTTTCCTGGGTTTAGTTTGATCTTGTACCTCCGCGGATTTGTGAAGGTTTCGGCCAGGTCGGCGAGTAGATCGCCCTGGCGAGTGGACTTCACAACCACGTCATCGATGTAGACGTGGATGTTGCGGCCAATTTGGCTCGCAAGGCATTCCTGCATGCACCTCTGGTAGGTCGCCCCGGCGTTCTTGAGGCCGAAGGTCATGGAGGTGTAGCAGAATGCTCCGAATGGCATGATGAATGTTGTATTCTCCTCGTCCTCGACTGCCATTTTGATTTGGTTGTAACCAAAGTAGGCGTCACGGAAACACAGCGACTTCGAGCCCGCGGTCGAGTCGATGATTTGATCGATTCGCGGGAGGACGAACTGCTCCTTGGGGTAGGCGCTGTTGAGGTTTGTGTAATCGATACACATTCTCTAGGTCCGATTCTTCTTCTCGACCAGGACTGGGTTTGCCAGCCACTAGGAGTACTTGATTGTGAAGCCTGGAGCGAGTAGACGCTGCACCTCCTCGGCGATTGCTCGGCAGCGCTCTTCATTGAAGGGTCACAACGACTGCTTGATGGGTCACGCTTTGGGGTCGGCGTTGAGTTTGTGCTCAGCGAGTTCCCTCGAGACACCAGGCATGTCAGATGGCTTCCATGCGAAGATGTCACGATTCTCACAGAGGAACTAGATGAGCGAGCCTTCCTATGGCAGGCTCATGCATGTTCCAATCGTCACCGTCTGGCTGGAGTCGCATGGGACCAGCTCGATGGAGCGCGTGTGCGTGGTTGCCTCAAAGGCGGTTGAGTCGCCGCCCTCCGAGTTGGGCTTCTCGAGTATTATGGGGTCATCATTGTTGACCCCACTCGTGTACTTGGCGAGCTCCTCCGCATGGTTGGCTTCTGCGGCTATGACAGCGTCGGCGAGCTCGGCGCCTTTGGCCCCGCACTCTGCGGCCATGTCGGGGTCACCGTGGACAGTGATGATGCTGCACGGCCTTGGGAGCTTCATCGCGTTGTACGCGTAGTGGGGCGCCGCCATGAATTTGGAAAACGCCTGCCGCCCCAAGACGGAGTGGTAGGGGCTGTTGAAAGGCACCAGCTCGAAGACGATCCGCTTGGTGCGGAAGTTCGCTGGAGTGCCGAAGGTGACTGGCAGCGTCACCTTGCCGATCGGGTACGCCTTCCGACCGAGGACGATGCCATGGAAGGTGGTGTAGGTCGTCTTGATCATCAACTGTAGGAGACGTAGTCGCCTGAACGTGTCCAGGTAGAGAATGTTGATGGAGCTTCCACCGTCCATCAGCGTCTTGGGGGGCCAGCAGTCCCCCACCTTGGGCTTGACCACCAAGGCGACTCGCCCCGGATATTCGATCCATGGCGAGTGGTCTTCGCGGCTCCAGGTGATCCGCTGCTCGGACCAGTTGAGGAAGCGCGAGACATCGACCTGGGACACCGTGTTGATGGCGACGGCGCGCGCAATGACCTTCTTCTCGCACTTGGTGTTGAACCCGCGATCCCACGTCGTTGCCGAATGCCCAGCTGTTTGGCGGGTGGTTGTTGGGGTCCTCTCGTGCGCGTTGTGCCTTCTCGATCTCCCTTAGGGAGTGGAAGTTGGCGGTCGTGTGTGTCGCGGGCTTCCCATCCCTGCTGTGGAACACACAGGGCTGGTTAAGGAGAGCCGCGAGGTCGAATCTTAGCTTTGCCTTGTAATTGTCGCTGTCACGGTGTTGTCCCCCGTCGCGGCGGAAGCTCTTGGGCTCGCGTGGCGCGTAGCCGGCATTGGCGACGAAGTCGACTCGCCCGTTAGTGCGGGCTGGTTAAGGAGAGCCGCGAGGTCGAATCTTAGCTTTGCCTTGTAATTGTCGCTGTCACGGTGTTGTCCCCCGTCGCGGCGGAAGCTCTTGGGCTCGCGTGGCGCGTAGCCGGCATTGGCGACGAAGTCGACTCGCCCGTTAGTGCGGCGCTTGCCGGTGAGGCGAGTGTTGTTGTAGCCTAGCTCGGGTCGTCTCCCGTTGTCGTGGTCGCTCGTGCGGCAGTTTCCTCCCGACTCGTCGTCGGTTTCTTGGTTCGGGTCCTCCTCCGCGTACCTCTTAGCGATCTCGAGGAGGTCCGGTATGTTATCGAGTGTCTTGTACACCTGCTTGAGCTTGGCGACCAAGGGCTCGTAGCGGCACGAGGTCTTGAAGCAGTGTATCGCTGTATCCGGGTGGATGTCGGCTGCGTTGTACCACAGGTCCTGTCACCGCTGGACCTAGCTGTGGGTCGACTCATGGGGTCCCTGGACGCATCGCTCCAGGTCCTCAATGGTGGTGGCGCGGGTGTAGGAACCCTCGAAGTTCCTGATGAAGGCGTCGCGCATATCCTCCCAGGAGTCGATGCTGTCTGCGGGGAGGGTGTTGATCCATTACCGGCACGCTCCCTCCATCATCAGGGGGAGGTAGCGGGCGGCGAGCAGGTCGGTGTGGCCGGCGATTCTCATCGCCATGAGGTACGTGTCCAGCCACACGGATGGGTCGTACGAGGGGTCGTACTTCTCGATCTCCTTCGGCGCTTTAAAGTTCGTCGGGTATTTTTCGCCTCGGATCATTGGTCCAAAACACTGGGGACCGACTCGGCTGAGCGATCCCCTTGGCTCGCCGTCGCGGCGATTAGTGAGGGTATGCCTCAGGTCGTCAGGCTGGTGTGCGCGCCAGCTCTGGTTGTTGATGATGTGGGTCCACGTGTTGACTAGATGCCTGTTGGCAGCGACCATGTTATTCGTCGGTCGCGGGTCGTTGGTGGAGAGTGCCGCGTTCGCGGGTCACGACTGGAGCTTCAGGGGCTCGGGGTAGGCAATTGGGAGTGTTTGCCATTGCCGGGCAGCCGCTCGAGGCCGCCCTGCTTCCTGACGAGCGGGAGTAGACGCGTCCCCGCGAGTCTGCTCCCGCAGCATGTTGCTCGACGACCTTGGCGAGTAAGGCCCTGGCATACTGGATCTGCAGGGCGCCTTCCCCGGTCACGTTGATGTTGTCGACCGCGGCTCGACTCGCGATGACGTTGTCCATCGGAGTGGAGAACAGGGGGAGGCCGTTCGCGTCCCGCTCCTACACAGAGATCATGTTCCTCGGTTGGTTTGGAGGGGGCGTGCGGCCGGGCGGTGGGGGAGCGCCATTTGCTGACGCACCTGGTGGTGGTCGAGTGCTTCCTCCTGGCGACGCGTTCTCACAGATCACGTGATCGGCCATGCGGGCCGGGTCGCTCTCGTCGTCGAAGTTCAGGGCGCGGCCCTGAACGGTGGGATTCAGGCGCGACCTGATGCGGAGTTGGTGGTAGCGCGAGAGCTCCTACGTCATTACCTGCTCGAGGCGAAATTTTTCGCGCTTGGCTTGTTCCTTGCGGACCGCCTCCTCCAGTCACATGCAGAGTTCTTCGACCTCCGTCGCCGTCGTAGTCGGCGGGATCGGCGTGGAGAAGGGGTCTTGCGGGGCGTCCGTGCCGCTCACCATGTAGGTCGCGACATAGCGACCGAATCCGGCGTGGAGGTCGCCGGAGTTCTCCGATCCGGAAACAGAGTCAAAGATCCCAAGGATGGAAGGATCCTCGAAGTCCCCCACGTTGGTGACTTGGGTGATGGAGCCCGCGGATGACGCGGTGATGATGGATCCATCGACTGACGTCGGGGTCGCTGAGTCGGCGTCATCGTTGAGGGCCGCGTCGTCCGCGACCACGCTGGTCTCGGCCACATTGTTGTTGGCCGAGTCGTACTCGGAGGCGAGGCGGTGGATGGTGCAAACTTGAATTTCGGAGAGTCGATCACGCGGTGGCGACTCGCGAATGCGAGCCAAGTCCTCTGAGACGATGACGTCGGTGAAGCCGACGAAGAGGACGATCTTGCCGACTGGCATGATCACGCTGTGTGTGATGGGGCGTGCTGCCAGGACGTAGCTGCTTGGCAAGATCTGGAGGATCTAGCCAATCACGATCATGCGGCCGGTGGCGATCGTCTCATTGATTGGCATATTGGATCTCACCGCAGAACACCAGCCTGACCGGCCAGGCCCCACGGTGGGCGCCACTTTCGTGGTAATGGACATGGCAAATGCTGCAATCGGTAGCGAGTAGTAGAACGAGGGGCAAGGGCGGTCAGCCATCTGCGGTGCGATATGAGGGCAGAGACACAGGGTTTTACCCAGGTTCGGCCCCCCGGAGGGTAAAGACCTACTCCAGCTAGATTGTATTGATGATAGAGTACAAGGGCGATCTCGATGACTAGGCGGCGAGTCGCGGGGGTGTATGATAGAACGTGTCCTCTATGCGTACCCTAGGGAGGTTTATATAGGCTCACCTCGCTAGGGTTTATAGATCTACAACCAAATTAGTTAAGGATTCGGAGGGTGCTTGACCTAATCTGACTGGGCCTAGCTACGCTTCTGGGCTTTCAGCTTCCAGTCGCCTGGCTCCTTGTTGGGTCTTGATCCGGTCGCCGTCGTGCATGCCCACTCGTTGGCAGCTTGGGACAATAGGAAACGTCCTGCTGGGTATACCCTACTCGGCATATCCCCATCAGGAACTACTACAGTAGCTTGTGTTCTAATGAAAGTTTTACTTGTGTTGAAACTAAATCCAAAGGCTTATTATTTTGAATGCACTAATGTTGCTAATGAAGATTGTGTGATGTTTTGTATGAAGGAAATTTTCAAGTGTAGGGGAAGAATGATGTGATGAGATGAAGAATGGACAAAAGCTCAAGCTTGGGGATGCCACCCCATGTCACCCCAAGAAATATTCAAGAGGTACAAGCGTCAAAGCTTGGGTATGCCCAAGGCATCCCCTTCTTCATAAATAAAAATCTTAGGTCTCTTTCTAGACACTTTGTTTTTATTATTTCATGCATTGTTGTGTTGTTCTTGGAGCGTCTTAGTTTTCGTTTTTGGTTTTAGTTTGCTTAGTTTGCTTGAATAAATTAGTTGGACCCCCGCTTTCGCACTATTGTTTCAAATAAGTTGATTGGTGTTGGAAAAGAGTAGAGAGTTTCATGCTTATAGTGGTACAAAAGGGATCTTGTTTTGACTGTGGCTTAGAATTTATCATGTCATGCTAGATGTTGTTTTGACCTTATGCTTAGTGATTATTGTCGTAGCATGACTTGTTCTAAACAATTGAGATTGCTTAATGTGCCTTGAAAGAATCATGCGTTGTTTTAGCATACAAAAGCATAATATTATGGTATTCTCCTTTGATGCTTTGTTTGGGTTGACTTGGCACATGCTCACACCATGTTATGACTATGAACCAGTCACCTTAGCCTCTATGATTATTTAGTTTTTGACTTGTGATACCACTTTATGCTTCGATTGATAATGTTTTGTTGCTCTGCATGGTTATGGCCATTATTGCTCTCTTAGTTGGTCGCTCCCAATCTTTTGCTAGCCTCCACTTGTATTGAGTAAGCTCTACTCATGCATCCAACTCCCAAGAAACCAAGTTATTCCAAAGTGTCCACTATAAATTCCTATGCATGGTGTTTTACACCATTCCAAGTATATTCTTGTTTTATCTATCTTCCAAATTAAACTTGTTATGAGAAAATTAGTGATTAAAGCTCTCACAAACTTGATGGCACACTTTATTTTTCTTTCCCCTAATAAACTTGAACCATTGTGTTATCTAAGTTGTATATTCTTGCACTTATAAGTTGGGAATTAGTAGAACCATGTTGTCGTGGGGAACGCTTTCAACGCCTGTACATATTACCCAAGTTGATATCATGATCTTTTGTTTATGGATGTCGGCAGTGTGAAATAAAAGGGGAGCTTGTAAGTCCATGGAGTTATGTATATGTGTTAGTGAAATGCCTGGACGGCTAGCCTAAGCCATGCCTAATCATGGTGGAAACTTGCAGCATCACCATAGTGAGCAATCCATGAAGCATCCTCAGAAAAAATATAGAAAAAAAGAGAGAAAAGGAAAAAATATATATGTACCATGCTTATGGTAAATAAAAGTATCGCTGAGATGCTTACTGTCTGTTGCCTTGTCATTTTGATATGGGATAGCTCCTGTGTCATGGGGCAAGGGGTGCCCCATTGGCGGTTCTCTATGATACACATATACTTACAACGACAAGAACTTGCTTGTGACTAAAGTTGAGTAGCATGAGGAACGGCCCTCGTACTCAAGGGACATGAGATTGCCAACTTATGATTTGTCAAGCATATACTCCATATTTGTTCACTTAAACCTTAATCACTTCAAGATGCTTATGATAGGGGCAATGAGAGCTGAAAGCTAATAAGTACCATAATTTTTGGAAGCTCTTTATGAAACTTGAAATCCCTGTTTCCCTATGAAGGGTCTTTCTTCATACTTTTATATTGAGTCTCCACCTTCTATCTTTATGCACCAATTAAGAGAGCATAGTTGTCACTCTTAGTTTTATGTGCATTGTCCCAAAATTTATTGATTGATTCATAATGTTGATATTGCTAGTTCTTGAACTATTTGTATCTATTCACCCTTATGAACTTTGAAGGTGTCCTATGCATTTATGTTTTGATACTCCATGACGGACAAGTTGAATACCACTATTCTATGTTTTCTATATGTGAAACAAACAAACGTCTTTCAATACATTGTTATTCATGATATTTGTTTGTACCTTTTCATGTTACAACATAGTTACTATGTCTTATTGTTAGAACTATATCTTTCATGCTCATGTTTAGAGTACTTTGATCCCAGCTTTCAATGCTTTGTAAATGGTTTGATAAAGATTGTGATGGTGCATGTCACCTCAAAAAAAATTCTTTTTATCACTTACCTACTCGAGGACGAGCAGGAGTTAAGCTTGGGGATGCTTGATACGTCATAAACATATATATAATTTTTGATGTTCCATGCCTGTTTAGTATCAACTTTGCTATGCTTTGTCTACACTTTGAGGTATTTTTATACATTTTCTGGGACTAACCTATTAACAAGATGACGCAGTGCCATTTGCCTGTTTTCTACTGTTTTTGGTTCCAGAAAAGCTAGTAAGGAAATATTCTCGTACTTAGACGGGACAAAAGCCAAAGTCAATATTTTATTGGAGAGAACACAGAGACCGAAGGGCAGCCAAAGGGGGGCCATAAGGTGGCCACACCCTAGGGACGCGCGGCCCAGGGGGCACACCGTCACCTGGTGTGGGCCCCTCCGGCGGCCCCTGCCTCGTCTCTTCGCCTATAGAGTCACCCCGATGCAGAAACCCTAGACACCTGATCAGATCTCCACGAAACAGTCCATAGCCGCCACCACCATCATCCCTAGATGGGGGGATCTGAAGCTCTTCCCGGCACCCTTTCGGAGGGGAGAGATTATCTCGGAGGCCTTTTTATCACCATGCTAGCCTTGGTATGATGCGTGAGTAGTTCACCCTTGGACTATGGGTCCATACAATATCTAGATGGTTGTTTCGCCTCCTTTGTTTCATGTTTAGATCTTGTGATCTCCGTTCATGATCAAGATCATCTATTTGTAATCATACATGTTGTGTTTGCGGGGATCCGATGGATATTGAGATACTATGTTAGATTGATTATTGATTCTATCATTTTAGATTGATTATTGATTCTATCATGTCTGTGTTGTTTGTGATCTTGCATGCTCTCCGTTGCTAGTAGCTATCTTGGCCAAGTATATGCTTGTGACTCCAAGAGGGAGTATTTATGATTGATAGTAGGTTCATGCCTCTAGTAATCTGGGGAAGTGACAGAAATCTCTAAGGTTGTAGATGTGTTGTTGCTACTAGGGAGAAAGCAACAATATTTTTTTCATGGAACAATTGTATTGTTTACTTTACACACATTTATTAATGCAATTATATGTTGCTTCCAACTCAATACTGGAGGGGGTTCGGATGATAACCTGAAGGTGGATTATTAGTCATAGATGCAGTTGGATTACGGTCTATGTATATTGTTGTAATGCCCAACAAAATCTCATAGGAGTCATGATGTCTAGTATATGCATTGTTATGCTTTCTCAATCTGTCAATTGCCCCACTGTAATTTATTCACCCAGCATGTTATCTATCTTAAGGAGAACAGCTCTAGTGAATTGTGGATCCCGGTCCAATCTTTATCATTGATACATCATCTATTGTTACCGTTTACTTTCTATAAGCAACTATTACCTTCCATACTATACGTTTAATCCTTTGTTTTTAGCAAAACAGTGAGATTGACAACCTCATTGTAAGTTGGGGCAAAGTCTTGAGTTTGTGTTGTCCAGGATTCCAAGTTGTTAGCAACACCTTGGAGTTGTTTCCTTGCTCCTACTGGTTCGATAACCTTGGTTTCATAACTGAGGGAAAACTTGCTGTTGTGCTCATCACACCTTGCTCTTGGGGTCTCCCAACGAGGCTCTACAGTCAACTGAGCCACCATCAACGGTGAATGCGTTCTAAAAGTTCCCAAGATTTAGTTATAGTTAACTCCATAAAGGAGCCTCCGGAATTAGTGTCTAACTCATGTTTAATTTCTTGATTAAGTCCTCCATAAAAGATGTGTAAAACATACCATTCAGGTAAATCTATGATGGGGACATTTATAAAGTAGGGTCTTATACCTTTTCAAGGCCCTTACTAAGCCTTCACCTGGGCGGTTCTTGAAGTTAGTAATCGCCCTCCTTACTTCAGCAGTCTTTACCTTGGGAAAGAATCGAATCATGAATTCTCCTTTAAGTTTCTCCCAAGTATCTATTTTCTCTACATGGCAAATTCTATACCAGGCTAAAGCAGTATTAGTTAGAGATTGGCTAAACAATTTAAGTTTTAATTCATCATCAGAATAGCCTCTCAATTTAAGAGTCCAACACAGCTCGGTAAAATGCATTAAATGTGTGTAAGGATCCTCATCTGGATCATCTCTTGCAAAAGTCTTTTCTTTAATGATGGCGATAAAGAGAGGGTTGACCTCGTATTATGGTTCGTGTCTAGTTGGGAATTCTTTGACAAGTCCTCTGTTAAACTTCCTGAGGTATTTAGTTGCATCGAGCTGATTCATCAGTCCGAGTGCACTCATGGTGCTTACCTGAAACTAGTAAGCAACTTTAGTAAAACGATAAAATAAGCAACTAAAAACAAAGACCAAAGCACTTAGCTCCCCGACAACGAAGCTAGAAAATAGCTTGATGACTGCAAGTGCACAGATCAATTGTAGCTAGTTTCGAAATAAAGATATCAAACCCACAGAGAGCTATTGGTAGAGGTCTTTATGCCCCTCTTCACTATCTACCAGAGGATACTTGTAAGTTGCCTTTGATCTCAAGTAAAGAGTGTTTGAAAGGTTTTTGGTTGTGAGCAGAAATGTAATTAAAACGATTAAAAGAAAAGCAAGTAACAAGTTCGTATAAAAGCGTGGTGGAATGCAATAGGGATAAAACGTTCTCGGGGATGTAGGATACTCCTCTAGCATGGTGTTGTCATTATTAATAATTTAAGATAATATACTTCTTGTATCATAAGATGTGTAGAGAGAGATCCATAATAAGATGTTCACTACAAGGCTCGTAGGAAGCCACTTTGTTGAGCCAAGAGCTAGGTCAATTCTAAAAAACCACTGTGATGCCTGAGAGCAGTCACCCATACATACCACCGCAATTAAGGGTTTCCCCGTGGATATCGTAATTAGCTTAGGGAGTCCCTCTTTATTCCTTCTTTGACCGCGTAGTTCATGAGCCGGCGCCAATATCTCACGGGGCTATTCCGGATACGATCCCAAAGCACGTCCAAAGGATTTCTCCCTCCCTTTAGTCCCTAGGACAAATGGTATGTCGTTGACTTTCACATACCATCTAAAGAGAGAGATCAAACACAAATCATAAATCTATCATAGACTGGCAAGTCATACAGACACAAGAATATATCATCTTTATTGCAAATTCATAATAGTGCTAGGGTTTCTCCATATCCCCAAGAACAAAGAAACTACTCACACATGGAAGCAATCAACAACATCATCATAATCAAATGGATGGATGAAAGTAATGAAATAGATCTAGTGCAAACCACAATTGAATCTTGAATTACAACAAGATCTAATGGATGAAGGATGAGAGTGATGGTGGTGATGTAAATGCGGTGGTTGATGATGAAAGGGATGATGCGTTGTCCTCCATTGATCCGTGGATCAGTAAATATTTCTCCCTGGCCAAGTTCCTCCTTCAGATTCCTTTCAGATGTTGTTTTTCGTGGTTTCTGGTGGCTGTGAATGTTGGATCCCTCTGTTGTCTTCGCCAGGTGAAAGTATTTGACGAGGCAGTCCCGATGGCACATAGTACGGGCAGACGGTACGGGCGGGCCCCGCGCGTACCGCTGGTCGTTACGGGCACTGATTGCCTCTCCTCGCTTGGTATTTTCCCAAGTATGAAGGTAATTCCTCAGAATGACTTTTATCACTTAAAAATATCATATTATAGTATAATATGACAGCTTTAATTGGTATGTTCATAATAGACTCAGTGATTTGGGATCCTGTTGAAATAAAGACAAAAGGTGTGCGCGAACGTAGTGAAATACAAAGATCCCTACTCTATTTATGCAAAAACAATAGGTAAAATTAGTTAAATTTTGGACTCATCGGGAAACAAATGAAGGAAGATTCTGATGAAGAGATGCAGCTACAAGAACCAAATTCAGATGATGAGGCCGTGACTTAAAATTTTCATCCATTTGGTGAAGAAGACATGCTTAACCAAGCTTTCAAACTTGGACAGTCATTTCCAAGCATTGACATACTCAGGGAAGCTTTAAAAGAGTATAGCTGCAAGTAGAGATACAAAATTAAAATGCCCAAAAATGATAAAACAAGGATTGTGGCTATCTGTATTGGAAAATGCTACTGACAAAAGTAAAGCTCCCGGTACCTGGACAATGAGGGCTTCATGTGATTGCATATCAAAGTGTGTGCTTGTCAAACATGTCTCATTACAGCACACCTGCTCTAGGAAGTGGAAATTTCTAGTATTCACTTGTACTTTCCTTGCTGAAAAATACATTGAAAGCTTTAAAGCTAATGACAAGATGACTATGAAGAACTTTCCTAGGATAGTGCAAAAAGATTTGTAGATGACCCCATCTAGAGCTTAGCTAAACAAGGCTAAGAGAGCAGCCATGCAGAAGATACATGGGGATGAGGTAGAGCAATACAATCTCCTATGGTACTATGCAACAGAATTGAGAAGATCCAACCTTGGCAGTTCATTCTTTTTAAATGTTGATGATAGTGGAAGATTAAACAGTTGCTACTTCTCTTTTGATGCATGTAAAAGAGGATTTGTAGTTGGATGCAGACCTGTAATTTGTCTAGATGGAGCTCATTTGAAAACAGAATTTGGTGGAATACTGCTGACAACTATAGGTATGGGCCCAAATGACTGCATTTTCCGAGTGGATTTGAAGGAAATATTCCCAAGAGGCAATCATAGAGATGATTATATTTCATATGTATCCATGAGTTATTGTAATGTTCCTTGAATATCCATATCAGGCAACTTGTATTGATTGGCAATTATGTGAATTCTTTGTGAAACTCTTTACTTGTATGGTTATTTAATAGTTGTCCCTAGTCGGAGTTCATGTGAGGACACACGTGAATATTAGACTAGCACATCGATTGGTTGATGACTATGTTTCGCAAGTCATAGACATGGAAATGTCAAACCAATGATGTGGACACATGTTATGAACATGGGGTTGGACTGACCAACCTTGAGACTGGCAATTAGACTTGCAGCTCTCTCTACACATCGTGTACATTTTGTCCTTAGACCTGAGATTGTCGCATGTACTTGAGATGTGGATCGGCCTCCTTTGGGGCTATCAACCACTACTCCATAACTGGGTAGTCATAAAGGTAGTTTTCGGGTTTGTCCTGAAGCATGCTGCAAGGCATGGTCAATCAAGATGGGATTTGCCCCTCTCTACTTGAGAGAGATATCTTTGGGCCTCTCGAGTGATCGGATCCAGAAATGCATGGCGGTGCTATATATGGTTAAGAGTTAACCTAGTAAAGGGATTATGATTCACAGTATCGAGAAAGGGAGGTCAGCTTGGAGCTAGACCAAATATCGCGAGGCAAAGGGAAAGACATGTACTAAACCTTGTGATGGTTCGTCCGATATGATCTTTGTATGCGTTTAGGAGTTGGCACGTCTTGCTCGAGGCCGCTACCAACTATTGAAAAAATAAGTGTATTCGTGTCATGTCTATACGTATATGAACCTATATGGTCACACACTTAAGGGGCTGAAAGCCTAATGAGGATTGGATCTGAATTAGACCAGGCTTAGGCTACTAATGGGTTGCTAATGTAGAATCCCACAAGGGACGCCTATATAAGAGAGGGTATGGCAAGCTGACTAGGGTTAGACGATTCCACCCAGCCGCCACTCCTCATGCCTGTGTTGCACGCACGGACCCAGCAGTCCGACGTCTGACGCTTCCACCCCGCATGTGTGGATACCTCAGAGGTGCTGCATCTGTGGCACTTGGACGAGCCGTGCAAGGAGAGCTGCTCGTGGAACGAGGACAAGGAGAAGACATATAACGTCTACACTACATCGACGCGCTTCATCAATTCTGCAACTGCGCGTCTAGTGGTAATCTCGTGATCCATGACAATAGTAATCCTGGTTTACGCAGTAGAAATTTTTTATTTGCGCTAGTGTAGCCTACCTGTATCCCTTCAGGATTTTGCTGTTGTTGAGGTGGAAGACACAAACACTTGGAAATGGTTCCTATCTACTATGAAATAAGATATTTCCATTATGGACACATCATCTTGGACAATAATGTCTGATAAGCAAAAAGTGAGTGTGTTTCCTCTGTTCATCTTGATATCCATACTTGTTATAGTAAATGTTGAACACATCATCTTGGACAATAATTGCTTGTTTCCTGACAATATTGTTATTGATATTTTTTAGGGATTAATAAATGCTGGCAATTGCTTGTTTCCTGACTCAGAACATAGGTTCGTTGTCAGGCACATGTATCAAAACTTCAGAGAGAAGTTCAAAGGAGAAGTTTTGAAGAAACAACTGTGGAAATGTGCTAGGAGAACACAAATTGTTCAATGGTAGGAAGCAATGGAAGAAATGAGAGTGCTGGACAGTGATGCTCATGCATGGTTAGAAGAGATAGATCCTAAAACTTGGGTTAGAGCTTTTCAGTCAGATTTGCCTAAGTGTGATATACTTCTCAATAATAATTGTGAAGTTTTCAATAAGTAAGTACATATTCTTATTATTCTTGTTTATGTATTGCATTGTTATGTTGTTATTTATATTCTAAATATTGCACTATTATATTCTTAGATACATCCTTGAAGCAAGGGAATTGCCTATTATTAACATGATTGAGAAGATTAAACAACACATTACTGTCAGGAAACACAATAAGAGACAAGAGGAATTGTAATGGGAAACTGGACTATGTCCTAAGATAATGAAGAAACTGACAAAGAATGTTGAGTTTTCTGCTATTTGTGAGGTTGTTCCATCAAATACATGCATTTTTTATGTGTCATATAGAGGAAAGCACTACATGGTTGACTTGAAGAAAAAGTCTTGTGCTTGCAGAAGGTGGGATATGAGTGGAATCCCATGTGGTCATGCCATTTCATGTCTTAGTCATGAAAACATCCTACCAGAAGAAATGGTCCACCCCTGTTATTCAATTGCCAAGTTCAGAGAAGCATACAAACAAATTATTTATCCTTGCAGATATAGAAGTGAGTGGCCAAAGGTGAATGTAAGGCCAGTGTTTCCACCAAAGTACGAAAAGAAAGGTTGGCAGGCCACCCAAGAATAGAAGAAAGCAACCTGAGGAGATGGAAGGCCCAAATGGTGAGAAAAAGATGTCCATGCATGGCAAAATTATGCATTGCTCTCACTATGGAGTAGCAACCATAATCTGGGTGGCTGTTTTTACCACAAGAATGGTATTGATCCAAAGTTGAAGGAAGGAACTAGAATTGGTGTTCAGCAGGCTATGCACATTTCTATAGAAGATGATCCAGTGATCACAGAGGAGCAAAACATAGTTGAGCCTACCACAATGCTTGATGACAGTGTTCTTGCAAATCTAATACATGATCAACACACAAGTCAACAGTCACAAACTGTGGAAGCTCAGGATCCTCTTCCAGAGTGTCAGTATATTGCAAGCCAAGTGGATTTGAGCACACAGAGACCAATGCCACCTTCTCAAGCATAAGTTTCAAAAGCAAATAGACTTGTAAAGCTAAAGGCTATTGCAAATAGGAAAGAAGCTGAGCAAATGAAGAAGCTACAAGCAGCTCAAGGGAGAGCTTAAGAGGTAGAAGTGAAGAAGAAAGCACTGGCTGAGAAGAGAGCACAAGAGGCAGAAGTGAAGAAGAAAGCACTAGCTGAGAAGATAGCACAAGAGGCAGAAGTGAAGAAGAAAGCACTAGGCGAGAAGAGAGCACTGGCTGATGAACAAAGAAAGGTTGTTGTAGAATAGAATAGGCTAGCTGCCGCTAAGAAGAAAGCACAAGCAGAGGAGGCTAGGAAGAAAGTATTGGCTGACAAAAGAGCTAAGGCAAATGAGGCTAAAAAGAAAGCAATATCATAGCAGAATAAAATCCCAGCAGCTGATTGTACCAAAAGGCCTGGAAAGAAAGTTTCCATGTTTGATGAGTTTAGAGATCCCCCAAGATCTCATGACCTGCAAGATAATTCGATCAAACTTTCTATGTGATGCTCTGTCCATGTTTAGCTAAAGAATGTGTCTTTTGGTTTGTGAACCTTGTTTAGTTAAAGTTAGTTCAGACTTTATATGTGCTGCCCTATCCTTTTGGTAACTATGCAACTTAAGATGTCATGGTTAATGATGTTTGAATACTGATGATGTGTCTACTATATTTGCGTCTTCCATATCTGACATGTGAAAAATGTGTCTTCCATATGTGAATTTCCATGGAATTTGTCCAATGAATTGCCAAAAATACATGAACAAAAATTTCCAGATCATTCCATTCAGTTGGATACATCGCCATTTCCACAGATACACATTGTTACATTGTGCTCATTACTGCCATTGCTCACTACTTCCTAACCAGGCTGATGATCTGAACTACAACAACAAGGCCTAAAAGAGAACAAATTAACTTCATTACCCCTAAAATATCCTTTCCTACATCAAACAACACCATCAATAGCATACACATATTCTCTGCTTCTTTCCTACTTCTTGCAAATTCTTTTTGTTCTTGGAACTTCAAATTGGGTTGCTGCATGTTCAAATCCTCATTCAACTGAGGCAAAACCCCAGTGGCCACCGAAGAATCTTCATAAACATCAGACCACTTCCAAAAATCACATCCACCAGGCTACATCACCCAACAAAGAAATTCAACTCAAATTAGATCTTACCCGAAAGAAAATTGTTGGGCAAATGCATGACTTTTCATTCCCACTAACCTTGTGATTCGGGCACTTGTAGAACTCCATGTTCAGATTCCCATGGATGTCAGTCTGTGTGGTCTATTTCTTCACCGAACAGAACTTGCATCTATCGCACTTGATGATGGGAAGATCCCTAGTGGGCACACGGTAATCCTTCCTTGTACTAGAGATCGAACCACCGGAGCCGGTCGCCATGCCCAATCCACCAGAGCAGCTTGCCTAAGGTGACTAGGATGGATGAGAATGGGGAGCATCTATCCAGCGGAGTCTAGGGTGGAGGAGAATGAGAGAGCAGGGGACGAACTCAGAGATGAACTAGGGATTTAGATAAGAGAACAAGGAGGGGGTTTTGCTTAATGAACGCACACACAAGGGGCCTCTATGCAAAATTCATGTCAACGTGGCATTTCTATCAGCACTAATTCGTTAGCAATCCTGGTTTAGGACGAAATTATGTCAAGTATCTGACAACGATTCTGCAAATTAACAACACGAGGACTAAATCGATTCAAGTGCACAAATACAAGGACTGTATTAAACTCGATATAAAACCTCTCCGTGAAACAGAATAAAACGTTCCAGCCCTCCAAGGATCGAGCCGATCGAACAGACATTATCCGCCTGCTTCCTCCCTTCGTCTTGATCTGTTGTGGAACCACGACAGCAAAAGCCTGCGCAACAAATCCTCATGCCTCCAGCCAGCGCCAGGAGCCCCGCGCCGGCCCCGGTTGCGCCCGCCGCCGCAGAGAGCTCCCCGCCGCTTCCTCCGGCTGTGGGGGAGGCCCCGCCTGACAGGGCGGGGACTGGTGTTAGGGTTACGGAGGTCGGTAGCGGAGCGATGGAGGATCGCGGTGAGGTGGAGCGTGAGGAAGCCACCGGGTCGGAGTCCGTTGAGGAGTCGGAGGAGGAGGATCCCGAGGAAGCGGATGAGGACCCCGAGGAAGCAGAGGAGGAAGCGGACGAGGACACCGAGGAATCAGAGGAGGAAGCGGATGAGGACCCCGAGGAAGCAGAGGAGGAAGCCGATGGAGGCGAGGGTAATGAGGAGGAGACGGTATTGGCGATGGGCCAGGGAGACGGCCCGGCTGCAGCGGCTGAGTCAGAGAAGACGGTGACTGTGGAGGGCGGTGATGAGGAGAAAGCGATGGTGACGGCATTGAAGGATGGCAGCGGTGAAGATACAGGGTTAGAGTCTGCGGTGGTAGAGGAGCCTACTAAGGAGGATGAGAGCCAAGGGCAGGCAGAGGAGGAGTTGGAAATTCAAGAGGAGGAGAATCTGAAGGATGATGCGATGCAAGAGGATGCCAAAGTAGATGGTAAGTAAGAGGCTATAACCATATGCACGTCTTATACGCAGTTCAATGCTAACTTTTTTTGATGGTAATAACCTTTTTTCGGAGTCGGCTTGCGTTAGATGGGAATCATGGGATTGCTTACACTTGGAGGTGTAAGGTTGAGGGGTCAGGAACTAAGGGTGTGTTTGGTTTGTGCCTAAGATTGCCCCACCAAATATTTGACTAGCCAAAATTTTGGTTGAGCCTTTGCTTGCCCACAAGTTGGCCAACATTGGCTAAAAAATTGAACTAGAGTTGGTAGTGGAGCATTGGCATGCCAAAAAGTTGGCAACAATCCAAACAAGAGCCAACCTTTTGGTCATAACCAAAATATTGGTAGGGTACACTTTGGCTACAATCCAAACACACCCTAAGATATTAACCAGCGTTGCATAAAAAACTGAGATTTAGTTTACCTTCGTCATTAGATGTCATACCCTCACTTGCTTATTGGTGAGAACTTATGAATCAGTTGCTCGGTAGTACTTCAAAAAACAACTTCCTTTACTTGGACTTCAGATGTAACAGCAACATCTCCTGTTATTTTGATTTGGATGTTATGGAAAAATTTCACTCGAATAGGTAAGAAATCCATTATTCATGGTTCAGCAACCACACACAAGACAAACATTTTCCAGTGTAGTTTATTTGTCTATTACCATCACATATTAAAATCTATTTTGTGTGAGGAAAAAAACAGCAAGGGACCTTTATAAATATAAATAGCAACCCGTGCGTAATATTTGTTATATACATGTTCTCACGCTGAGCACTATATGTGACTGTATTTCCTGTTGGATTAAAAGTACAGATTCCATGCAGTAGTTGTGTTTCTCGTGCCCTATATTCTGTCTCCTACTAGTCCATGATCATAAAGTGGTCGCCTTTTCCATATATACTCCAGACATGAATGAAGTACCCGAAGAACATGAAGAATCTGTGGATGAAGGTTCACATAGGGATAGTGGTAAGGATGCCTGCCAGTTCAGTGTCCATTGTGAGGCGCAGAATGGTGAACTTGACCCCACATTTTCTATGCTGGGTTCAGTTTCAGTGGGGAATGTTAAAGACCTTGAAGTATTTGTTGGTCGATTGCCTAAGGATTGTACCGAGGAAGACATTACAGTGCTCTTCTCTAAGTTTGGGGAGATTGTATCTATTAAAATAATTACCTCTGCAAACAAAAAGAACCGCATAGCATTCGTTCGTTATATGAGCACTGAAGCTGCAAAGAAGGCTCTCGCTGAATTTCAGGATGGACTTGAGGTTTTGATGCAATAAACCCTTCTGTTCTTCAAATACTTTTCTTTGGATATGTCTTAGTTTATTGAATAATGACCATTATTCTCTTTGCGTATTTTTTTCTCAGATGACAGGGAAAAGGGTGAAAGTATCAGCTTCTCAAGTTAAGAATACCATTTACCTTAAAAATATTTGCAAGAGCTGGACAAAAGAGCAGGTGAGATATACCGAGCTTTACCTGATCCTGATATTTAGAATATCTGTTATGGCGACTATATTTTTACAGCAGTGATATAGTTTGAACTACATGTTAAGTATGAGAATATTCTCATGTCAACAAGTACTTACTGAGGCTGCTCAGCTCTTTTGAAGATATCGAATTAAAAAAAGTAAGCTTTATGTGTACAAAAGGCTTTTTTTGTTTGGCGCCATCTTGCTGTAACTGAAATGTTGCCAATCTTTCTAACAGATTAACATTCCAGAGACAAAGAACTGTCCGTTCACTTAGTTCATAGGATATGAGATGAGGGACAATCTACCTGGACAATTGAATTACATGTTAGCTCTATAACCAAATACTACCCCCGTTCCATAATATAAGCCTTTTTAGCAAGCTGTTTTAGCTATCTAAAAATGCTTACATTGTGCAACGGAGTTAGTAGCATTTTTTGCGGGGATTGATAATTGGTGTTGAGGAGTCATAAAGTACCATAGCCCACTAAAGATTTTTTCTGTTTTATGTCTTATTCAAACAAATTAATATAGCAAGGGTCATGGACCTCATGGAAATCAGACAGTGAAAACTGAGATAATTATGTATAAAAGGATGAAAGGGTGAAAATGAAATTATTTCCTGCTACACTATGTATGCTGCAAACACTTGAATGTGCTATGAAAAAATCGCAATTCGCCAATACACCCCCCGTTTCAAATTATAAGATGTTTTAGCAATTTTTTGAAACGCATGTATCTAGGCGCCTTTTAGTGTGTAGGTTCGGAGCAAAATGAGTGAACCTACACAATAAAAGGCGTCTAGATACATGTGTTTTAGAAAAAGTTAAAACATCTTATATTTTGGAATGGAGGGAGTATATATCATAAATGTAGCTGTAGTAGACGTTGGAAAAGTAATGTCAGTCTGTGATAGGTGAAAATGCAAAATGACATTAATTCGTTAATCTTATTTGAGGGCCACTTTGGATTGCATGATTGAGAAACACAATCTGACGGGTTTGCCTGTGCAAAACAGAGGATTGTAAAACACAGGAAAACTGCTGGAATAGTCATTTGGATGGAACACATGAAAAACATAGGAAAAGTGCCTCGACCCTAGTCCAAGAAAAAAGGTTGGAGTGGATGTTCAATTTCTTATGGAATTGAGGCAGAGGAATCCAATCCATAGGAATTTGGGTAGCACCATTCCTTTGAACCAAAGGAAATCCATAGGAAAATATCCTAAGGATTGGAATCCTACAAAATCCTATCAACCTGCAGAATATCTATGTAGCTAAATATTTATATCTAGAAGTAGATCAGAATATTGATAATAAGAGCTAGGTTGTCTAGTCCCATTTGTAAAAAAATGTGTCATGCAAGGAATTGTATTTATGTAGAATCATTTCTATGCGAATCATGTATTTACCTAATAAGGACTGAATGCATTTTAATCCTCTATGCAAACGGAATGACTGCACACACTATTCATTCTTTTTTAACTTGCTGTATTGGTATAATAGAAGAACACAATCCCACCAGCTTCCAAATGTCTCTGAAGATGTGACATCATCTACTTCATTTAGTTTACTTGTTTTTCCCAACTATAATATGCAGGTGCTACTCTCGTTGAAAAGTATTGGAATCGAAGAATTTGAAATGAGTTTACCTGATGATCCTGATACTGGAGGACAAAACAGAGGGATTAGTTTTCTCAAATTTGCTACGCCTGACACTGCTGAAAGTGCATTTCAGAAGTTACAGCAACCAGATGCACTCATCGACATTGATAGAAGTGTGAAAGAATATGCTCCAACCCCTAAAAAATCAATTCAAGAGCTTGCTATGAAGGTAAGCAGCTATTGCCTGTTTAATTCTAAGATATTAGGATGTCTTGCAGTTCTGAGTTGATTTGGCTGTTGAGAGTTATTTGAACCAGGTAATGAACCTACTGAATGGTGTCTTCAGTAAAAAATAGCAGTTCATAATATGCAGTACGTGTCCATGAGTCAGCTCGGTTTGTTTGGTCTAAACTTTTGGGACGTGAAGACATATTTTGGTTGCACATTTTTTGGAGACTGAACTATTTTTTACCATAGCAAATATCAATCATAACCAAATAGATCAGAAACTTTGGATGGTTAGTTGGATATATCTATCTTTGTTTTTACTTCAACTTTGGGACTTCTGTTCTTTTCCATGGGCCTCGGTTGTTTTGGATCGAGTTGTCAGGATTGTGATTTAGCTACCCACCCAGGGCCTAGCCTGATTTTCTTATTCTCCTCTAATTACAGGCAATCCATCTTATTCCTTCCTGCTATCATAACTTCCTTTCTCTTCCTTATATTAACACTGCAAGGTTTTGTAGCACATGGGAAACCTTGCACGAATGCCTCACTCAGATTTTCATGGGGTTTGATTATGCACATCGGGAGCTAGGGTTGCTAAGTTGAGTTATTATATGGTCTCTCTGGTCCCAGTGCTCAGATTGGCAGTGGTAGGGTGGTATCTTGCACATGAAGAGTAAAACCACCAATTTTAATGATCTAGGTCTTGTACCATTCAAAATTCTGCAACGCCTTTGGTCTCATGACCATATTTGTAGCCCCTGTGTCCTCCAATCCCTCTTTTCTTTCATTGAAAGTTGAAACAGGGTTGCATCAATCCTCCTAACTGGGTGTTGGGCCAGTTGTGGAAATACAGAGTTGATTTATTTTCAGATTTATAAGGCAAGTTTATTACTAGGCTCCTTGCTAGCAAATGACTGTTGCTGAAGAACCAGAAGTATCTTAAAATCCCCTAACAGCTTCCGTGTATTCCACAACCAAATTCAGTAATATGTTTGGATGCAGGTGTATACTTGGCCAAACCACATGTATATACCAATATTTTTGTACCTTGCATGAAGTTTATTTATCCACGGTGGAAATAGTATAATTGTTTCGTAATTTACTGTTACTTTGTAGGTTAAGTCAGTATACCTTGAACATATTCCTCTTTCTTGGGACGAGGGGAACATTGAAGAATGTTGCAAATCATATGGTGAGATTCAGGAAGTTCGCATTCTAAAGAAGTCAAAAAAGAAAATTTCTTTTGTTGAATTCTCATTCAGGAAGAGTGCATTGGCTTGTGTGGAAGGAATAAACAGTGCCAAGATTGGTGGTGAAGTTAAGGTATTCTAAATCCTAAATCCTGCTTCTGTTGGATTGATCTAAGCTTCTATTGGTTTTGCTAACTTGCCTGCACGATTGTTCCCTTTCTTTACCTAGTTGACTGCGAGTCTTGCTCGACCACGTCGGCAAATACATCTGGACAAGAAGAGTGCTAAAGGTGGGTTCAAGGTGAGTAGTGGTGCAGCTTCTGAAGGCGCTAACAATTCTATAAAGAAAAAGGACCACAAAAAAGAGGTCATGGTGAAGAAGAGTTCACATAAATTGCCAAAAGGTGATGTGAGTAAGCTGACCTCACAAGTTGATGCGGAAGTACCGCAAGCATCTAACCTGCATAAAGGCAAAAGGAAAGCTGGGAAGACTGAAAATACAGCTGTAAATGGAAGACTGCCAAAGAAACCACGGAAAAATCGTATGTTCTTGGCAATTTTGTTTAACTTTTTTATTAAGGGTTACTCTTTCTTATACTTGTAATTGTGCAGGTGATGTCCTGACAAAACATTCCAACAGGGCACGTCATGTTGATTATGCAGGAGAATCTTCTGGAAATATGAAACGTTCAATGGGACCTCGATATGTAACTACCAACCAATCTTACCCCATTGTGGGCACGTTGTCCAGATCTAAACCAAATGCTCGTGACCTGGTATACATCAAATTCTTTGTCTTCATGTTCGTATTCTCATAGTTTTACTTCATATATGTTTCATGTATACATCATATTTACGCATTCATGCCTTTAGGAACCTCATGCCGGATACATCCCTCCTGTAAATCGTGTCCGTGCACCCGCAGATCGTGTTCAAGTCACCTATGTGTATGATGAGCCGAGGTTTTGTTTCCATTTTGGCTTGCTGCTTATTTGGTACTGATAAGATTCTCCGATTCTCCACCGAACATGCAACTTATTTAGGTATTTTCATCGTTTTTGCAGAGCTGCACCGTCAAATTACCATCATATTGACAGTCTTCCTTACACTAGAGGTACAGTCTTTAAAACTATTTAAGTCCATGTACATGTGCATCTTTTATAGTTCCTGTAATAACTGCACACAATAGACACTATAATTTGTCAAGATATACATTTAAGTAGACTGGAAGTCATATTCTTGGTTTCTCTTGGAATAAGTGCATACCCTACTCAGCTATTGCCTGAATCCAGATATTTACCTCCCAGTCACAAAGGCACATTGCAATTATTAACCACCAATACCGGATGAATTATACCTGAGGCTTGTCTCATAGGCGTGCTTTTATCTGTAGGCTGTCACATAGCCGCTGTTTCCTTATGACAACCTCTACCGCTTAGATTTACCCTGTATTTCTTAGGAAGCAACAAGAATGTTGACTCTGCCCCTGCTTTCCTCGGCTGTCTATTATGCACCGATACTTTGTCAAGGTGGCGCACCTTTATCAATAGGTGTATCTGATGTTGATACAAGTCCGGTAACTCTCAGATATGCTCATATGCAATTGTCGAGCAAATTTAAATACTGAAATTCTCAATATAGACCTCCCGATACAGCTCAGAGCCCATTAAACATGTGCCTTAGGATAACTGTAGTACACCCTTGGAGGGAGTGAGTGAGGCTTGCACCAGCGTTCACTCTGGAGTTGTGCACAGAATTGACCTGCATATCTCCAGAGTCATAAAAATAAGCCCAATGTTGTCTCCAGCTACCAGGAACAAGCCGCGTCAGCCCATCATACTCCTCTGCCCTTGCTTCCTTTCTTATTTGGGAGAAAATGCTTTTGGCCTGACCTTTTATCAAAGCCAACGAACAATGTTCAGTACATCCTGGGATTACCTGGTTACATAAAAGAGCACAGCAAGATCTCTCAAAATAAAGATGCCTCTCCCAGGCGAACACAAAATAGAAATGGCGACCCCCCTAATCAACAGCTACTACACCAGACAGGAAAACCAAAACAGATAACTACGTCCCATGCTCTACCCCATCACGGGATGCTCATCCTTTCTAGCCACATGATCATAGCCTGTATCAGATGGGTCTTCTGCTTGATCTATTCATCCTTTCCTCTTGGGGAGGAAAGGAACAGCAGGGAACATGTCATAAGACTTCTGGCTAATTCGGCAATATTTACTGACTGTTACAGTTTAATTAATTATCTATATAAAGAAGATGCAACAGGCCATAAAACCCAATAGCTCAAAAGACCAAAAAACCCAATAGCTTGAATTCAATTTTTATACATATGCTACTGGGAGTGGAATTGTGTGAGGGTTTGACTAGATTGGAGTTGGGTACATTTCCGGTGGTGCTGCTGAATTAATTTTCTTTCAACTCTTGCGCTAGTGTTGTCATCACTCGTCGGTATCCTGTTAGTTGCTTTCAGGTAGGCAAAGCTAGTTCAAGTTGTAATATATTTTTTGTTGTTGCATTTGACAGAAATAGCTGCTCCACCACCAGCCTATTATGGTTACACAAGCGATCCTCAATACCAGGTCTATATACTTTACTCATTGACCACAACGTCTTCATTTAATTTTATCTATATTTTCAATCTGAATTGCTCGTTGGAAAATTAAACTGATATAACTTGTTATGTCAACATAGTTGTATTCATTCTGTTACTTTCGATGATAAACCTATGGACTTTATTTTAATGTGGTCAATCTTTACGGATACATATATTAGTTGTGGAGGTGTTAATAAGTTCTAGTGTGATCAATCAGATTCCATGTCGATTTATATCGGTTTTACTAGATATTATCTGATGGGCCTTCCGAGAACGCGACAAATTTTTGTAAACCTTGATTCGTCTTTCTGACAATCTGTTGTCACGAGTCTGTATCTGAGTTTTATCCATTTGCAGGGTGAATATGCATACACTTACCTCCCCCCTCCTCGTCTAAGTGGATCTGACTATCGAAGAAGCGGTGCATACAGCCCTCCAAGGAGATATTACTGACTAAAATCCTGCTGCCGACTCCGTTCTTTCATGTAATAACAGTGCTATAAGAGCAGAACGTTTACAGTTTTGAGGAACCCCTTTTGCTGTCGTTGTAGATACCGATGCTGGAGAAAGGTCAAGTTTTTTTTTGAGATTGAAAGGTCAAGTTCTTATGTGTTTAGATCGTGGTTTATGTTTTGTTGGTATTATATCCTGGCCAAGAAAGTTCTAAGAATTTTACCTTAACTCCGCTTGCTCATCCCTTCCCGTTAGCTGAGAAGAAAGTGATGGTAAGAGAGTTGTGTAACATGTTGTAAGGAAGGATAATGTTTCAAGGGCCGCTTTGATTTGAGATTTTTGCAAGTGCTGGAATAGTATAATAGTAATGATTGCAGAGTTATGTCATCTTGAATCCAAAAGGTAAGTATACTGCGAGAACCTGGAACTGGATTTTGGACCAAAATTTCATTGGACTTAATTGGACTGGACATGGACGTCAATGGAGCTTAAGATGACCTCAAAATTGGATAGCCCATTATCGATTGGACTTTGTGCACTAAGAACAAACAAGCTAAGAGCATCTCCACTCATTTGGCGAATCCAGGCCAAAATCCGGACCAAATTTTGGCTGAACGAAACTCGTTTGTGGCCTGGAAACGCCGACTTTTTCACTCGTGTACCAGGGAGTTCCTGCGTTTGGCTAAAATTTAACAAATTTTGGCAAACTTTGAGCGAACTTTGGGCGAATATAAGCAGTTTAATTTGGGCGAAGTTTGGACGAATATGATCGATATGGCCGAACTTTGGACCAATATGGACGAATATAAGCGGCCTTGGATGAATTTTGGCGAATATGGTCGATATGGATGAACTTTGGATGAATATAGCGATATGGACGAAATTTGGGCGAATATGGGCGATACAGACAAATTTTGGACGAATTTAGACGAATATGGTCGATATGGACGAACTTTGGGGCGAATATGGCCATATGGACGAACTTTGGGGAATATGGACGAATATGGACAAACTTTGAGCGAATATGGTCGAACTTTGGACGAATATGGGCAATTTTGGATGAATATGGATGAATATACACTGATTGGACGGGTCCATCTGCCGAATTCGCTTCGTCTAGCGTTTTCAGGACGTTCCCGGGATCCTGGATACGACTGGGAAGTCCGGACCAAAGTTTGCCTAAATTCCAACGAAAACAGATTTCGGACACGACTGAGCGAAATTTCGATGTTCGGACCTATTTTCGGCGTGCTGAATAGCGGAGCGGAGATGCTCTAATGTCTTCGAATGGATCTGTGATGCTTTTGCTTTTGCTCGATGCGCGTAACTCCGACCTAGCCAGCCTAGGAGCACATCCGTCAAGACAGTCCCGTGCGGCGATGGCAAATGTCTGACCGAGCACAGCCGGCTAGCTCTGCATGTGTATAGGTACACAAAAGTACAGCACAAGCGGCAACGACTTTGGATATCCATGGTTTTCAGCTATTTGGATTGGATTGAGCTGGATATTACAAAGTGAAACGTGGATTGGAGATGGATTGGACCCCGATTAGAATGGACACTAATTGGACATTTGTCTTTTGGATTTGGACTCAGATCCAATTCAACCTTTAGGTTTGGTTTGGACTTGGATCCCGGCAAGGTTGGAATTAACCGGACAAGGCCTCAGGGTGATTAAATCCCAACTAAGTTAAAATCCCTCTAGTATTCTCCAAACCACTCTAGTCCACCAGGATAACAAAGAGGACTAAGAGGTTTTTAACGAGACGGCTTGTTAGCTATAATAAAGTGTTCTATTCTCAAAAAAAAAGTGGACTAACCCTCTAGCTCAGCGGGAGAGGAAGGCATCAACTGATAATTTGGCAGGCTCCATTGTAAGACGCAGCCTATCCCAATGAATCTTCTATGTATCAATTGCCGAGGGTGTGGGTAGTCCGAGACAGTCAATGAGATTTCTAGCCTTATAGCGTTGCCATCATTTGTCCGTGGTTTCCTCTCAGAAACCAAAATGTCCAGGGAAAGATCACAAAATCTCAAGTGGAAATTTGGCTTTGATAACGCTTTTGGCGTAAAAAAGTGAAGGTTTGAGTGGTGGACTAGTAATGTTTTGGAGCAATGATTCAACTGTGAGCTTGAAATCTTTCGGCCATTCGCATATTGATGATTTTGTGATAAATGAGTTCACGGACAATGTGGAGTGGCGCTTTAGAGGATTCTATGGCGAGCCTGCTAGAGAAAGACGGAACCAGAGCTGGGAACTATTGAAGTATATGAGGAGGAGGAGTATGATAGCCTGTGGTTGTGTGCGGGTTAGCGGTAAGGTGAGAGAACAACGGCGTATGGGAGGATTTACGGATGCAGTCGAGGAGTGTAGGTTCACTAATCTCGGCTACATCGACCTCCCATACAGTGGCGGAGCCAGAAATGGAGGAAACCCCGGGCCAAATCTAAACGTAAAAAAAACTACTAAAAAACTCTTGTAATAGCATATTTTTTTGGTATGATGGCAAATATGAACATATATTTTTAAATCCATCGTTAGCAATCCAAGAACGTACATAAAAGATGTCTAAAAGGCTAAAAATAGTAGTACGAAAATGCAACGGTTTGGTTCATCCGAGCCTCCCATAATCTCATCAACAGTAGTAGAAGAAGAATCAATACCTTCAAAAAACAAGAATATTTTATAAGAAAAGGTATACTCATGAAATGAAATAGTCAATCATTGATACAAATATGAGAACTTAGCAAAACGACGAGGTAAAACTCCTCTACGTGACTTATATGATTGAAAACGGTATACAATATTGAGGAGGAGCTTCTTTAGATTGAGGAGGAGCATCTTCGGTTTGGGGAATTGATTCATTCTCTCGCGAGATCGCTGGATAATATCTCTTTATCTTCTCAACCTGAAACATGAAATCATTTTCGAACAAATGTAAGTCAGAGTTATCATCCTCTATCTGATTATCTCTATCTAATCTATTCCCCAATTTCCTTGTCTATTTCTAAATCAAACTTAACAAAGTTCAACTGTTCAACAGTTCAAGTATCAGATTAGCAGATGTTGTGATTTTAACCAATTAGACTAGCTAGCTGCTGTTGCTAACTCCAGGGGCGGAGCCATCGAGCTGCTCGTGCCTGCCTGCTGCTGGGTATACCGTATACGAGACGTACGGGCGTGCGGCAGGCTTTCTTCTTCTAGATCGCGGACAGGCCAAACCGGATCGCAGGCAGCAAGGGCACCTGATTACCGGACAGAGGTAGGCAGTAGGGCGCCGCTGTCGGACAGAGGTAGGGCGCCGCCGCCTGGGGACGGAACGGAGGCGACCAGCAGTCCCTGGGTCAAGCAGCAGTCGTCGCCGGTCGCCGAGAGGCAGGGCGGTGCCGCGGCGGGGCGGGTCAAGCAGCAGTCGTCGCCGGTTGCAGTTTCGCGGTGCGGGCTCGCGGCATGGGCGCGTGCGTGGGCAGATGCAGCGCAACGAGCGAGCGAGAGGTGGAGCCATCGAGTCGTCACATCGTCGGTCGAGTCAGGCCTGGCCTGGGCTGCGGGGCTGCGCCACGCCACGGGTCAATTTTTTTCTCAAATAATAGGTAAGCAAAATCCCAGCGACCAGGGCCACGGCCCCTTTTGTCCTGGGCGTGTCTCCGCCCCTGCTCCCATATACTTGGGACAACTGACAACAAGGAGACAGGAACACCAAAGTCAGGTTAGACCGGGACTGGGTGATGATTCCTGGATGCGTTCAACAATTTTTCAGTACAACATGAATGAGAGATTGTGTGCCCCTTTTACAGATCAAGAAATAGAGAATGGGCTATTTATGATGCACCACAATAAATCGCCGGGCCAGATGGCTTTACTTTGGGTTCTATATTCTCCACTGGGATATTCTGAAGGAAGATGTGTGTGCTGCAATTAAGGGGTTCCTCGCTGGAGGAGAGATGTTGATGCATATAAAAAATGCATCTATGATCTTTGTAATTTATTATGCCATATTCCTTCATAATCGAGATGTTATAATCATATTTTAAAATGATTTCATGGATTTTTTTTAAATATTCCTTTTATTTGTATTATAACTCTGCAGACAGGAAAACTCTGTTTTGTGCATCTTAGACTTTTAGAGACCTCTACAAACTCAAAAAGACCTAGGATTTTGTCAACGGAAGTTTTTCATCGAAACAAAGGCCTGGTCCCCATTTGGAGCAGCTGGAGGCTCAAGATAGGCCCCATGGTACGACCTGATAATCCAACTGTACCATGGGGCCCATCTAGAGCCTTGAGGCTCCGATGTCGTCGATGTTTTTGGTTAAAAACTTCGTCTTGACCTAAAAACGCTTATATATACTGCTCGGATCGTGATCTCAAAGGACGGCACACCACGAAGACAGAAACACGAAACAAAGGAGATTTTACGAAGATTAGAGGGGGAAAATGCTACCAGAACACTGTCGGCTCGCATCTCCAACCTCTCCAACATCTTCATCACCATAATGAAGAGGGAGTAGTCCATCTCCGGACCATGGGTTTGTGAAAGTAGCTTGTTCTCTCTCTCTCTCATGCTATCAGTGTTCTAGTGCCATATAAGTTGTCCAACATGATTATGGCCATCTATTTGTAATCCCCTTGATGGATCTTTGGTTTTTATGATTTGAGTATTTGCAATTGGTATTTTTAGATTGTGTTGATGTGTTTGTAGATGCATATTATGTACCCCATTCTTGATTAGTTGTTCTGATCCAACTAAGTATGATGGGGCGTGTAAGGGGGAACATGTGTATTAATTGGAGTGACATGGTAGTATGGAACCAGACAGTGACAGAAATTTGGGTCCTACTATGGTTTTTACCTTTCTTTTGTTACCTCACTAGGGATAAATAAATGCATGTATTACTATTGCCTAGTGCCAATCTTAAGTGAGCTCATGTAATGTGAGGTAGTCCTATGTGTTCGACAGTGCCAATCTTAAGTGAGATCATGTAATGTGAGGTAGTCCTATGTGTTCAACATCATTTCATCAAAGTACAGGAAATACTTTGTTTATTCTTAATACTAGTTTGTAGAGGTTTCTTTTACTAGTGAAGTATTAGTGAGATGTGTTTACTAGTGAAGTATTAGTGATATGTGTTGCATCATCTCAAAATATAGGACATGATGCCCATATAAATGCTTATTAAACACTTAATGAAGATCCATCAATATTATGCTTATGAGAAGCTGTTTTTGATCTCACCATGTTTATGAGAGAGTAGACAAGTGAACCTATGACCCCCCCTATACAGGCTTATCACAACAGTATTACGGAATGCCAGAATGCTTCAAAACTTGAAACTAGCAAAAGCAGAATATCTAATGATATCTGCAGTCCTGCACTGATGCTAAATTATCCCCAAAAATGTTACAATGGGTCAAATCAATGAAGGGTAGCAATGCAGTTCATAAACAAATGACAAACGCTCGAGTAAACCAGAGAATGGTAAAGGAAGAAGAGGCAAAACTCAGCAAGATAAATTATTATTATTGTTCGTTAATACTGCGAATTTACAAGAGTTTATAGCAAAGGGTGACACGATGGAAAAACTCTTAGCATCACAGGATTTACAGTAACATTATTCCAAAGAACTCAGTCTAAGTGATTCTGCCACAATTTGAAACTAGTGGTGCTTGCAGTTACATTTACAAACTTGCTTATGGAAATCGCGTCAACTCTTCAGGAACTTGAACATCTGAGTATTTGTGCAGCAACACAAGAAGGTCGTCTTGAATAGTTCGGAGACCGTTTTCCTCTGGTGGACCATTATCCTGAAGAATAGTCTCATGCAACAAGATGGTGACAAGAAAAGCTTCGCACAGGCAAGGACATGGCACACATGTAACTAATACTAGATTTTAAGAGGTGTGAATATCTTTAAAAAATGAGTAGCAGAATTCAATTCATGTTGCATGGAATTGCCATATGCTGTTGATTCGACGCGTGATGCGGCCTCATCTGTTCTCTATGCAGTTTGGGGTTCAAGCTGGAGCAGATCATGATAATTGGGTTCTACCTGTAACCTGGGTGGTTGCTGTGATATTAGTGCCAGAGACCTGCTCAGCTAGGATAGAAATCTACCTACTAGCACCTCTTAAATCCTGCTCTCATAGTGTCAGCTGATTAGTGTAGTGGCGTAGTGCATATGTACATATGCCTCCTGTGCTGATGCTGATATAATAGTGATGAGAAAATAAGACTTGCAAATGTACAAAGTTATTCAGATGTAAGGTGGACAAATATATCAATAAAACTCTTATTGACAGCGTGTGCCATTTCTATTGCAATTAACATGTTCAGTAGTATTATGTAAATGTAACATTTTCCTTCAGTCTTTGACTGTAGAAGTTGACCTCAAGTGTTTTTTTTTCTTTTCTTTTTTCGAGAAAACGCAAAGGATTCTTTGCGTTTCATTTCATTGAAAAGGTAGGGTTTGGTACAAACCTCCTAAGAGGTTACAGTTATCGATTATTACAGGGGGTTACATCAGTGTACATCCCAAGTCGTTGGCCATACATCCCTGAGGCCCTTGGCTCCCGCTGTGATCCATGACGCCGCCTCCTCTTTGATTTTGCATCTCAGGTTGCTGATTGAGGGCTGCGCGTTGTCAAAGACACAGTCATTCTGGTGTTTCCACACCATCCACGGTATCAGCGAAGTCAGAATAGCGAGTCCCTTCTGCATCCCCTTTGACGTGTGCTGTCTCGCCGAAGACCACCAGTCGGTCAGCGTGGGCTCGTCTGATGGTGGAGCGCAGGTCATGCGTGTCCTGGACAGGAACTCGTGCCAGATCTGCCGTGTGAAGGGGCAGCCGATGGTGAGGTGCTGAATCGTCTCTGGCGCCTGGTCGCAAAGGAGGCATCGATGGTGGTGCTGCAGTCCTCGTCGTGCCAATCTATCCGCCGTCCTCGTCGTGCGCCTGGTCGCACTTGAAGTTGACCTCAAGTGTTGCTTTCTGAATAACAAGGTAAAGTGTCTGAAGTAAGTTGGCACTAACCAATGAAGCTAACTGGTTTGTGCTGAGTGTTTTTTTTTGGAAGGAAGTGCTGAGTCTATTCGATGGTCTGCTCTGGTGTCGATTTGGGATTCTAAGACAGGATATGCCTGAACTTGGCAATGGAAATACTAGGTCACAGCAGAGCAGACTGTGTTGACATACAAACAAATGGGCTAAATCTGCAGGAAATAGCAGAATGGATGAAACCTAATACCATGACAGCTAACATGGGCTGACAAGCTTTTATGAATTATTATTATGTCTACACCTTATTGGGCTCTTGGTTCACTGAAAGAAGCTCAATTGCTCATGCGTAAAATAAAAGATGCACCCTGTGATAACACAAAGAAAAAAAATGTTTCCATTCCAGGTATTCACTCATTCAACGGTACCAAATAAATGGCACTGAACAGAAACGACAAGGAACACTCCAAACGGGTACAAGACAAATAGATCAAGCATGCATCACAATGAAGAAATGACAATCATACGAAACAAAATCTCACAAGTCTCTCACCAACCTGAAGGATGGACGCTCAGCTTGATGCTCCAGTCACACCAATCCTCTGTAACTGTAATGCAAGCAGACAATTCACTGACATGGAGTGCGGTCCGACCATCAGAAATGCAGTTATCATCACATTAACAGCAGTAGGGTATAGCAACTCCGAAGAGTGGATCAGGTCCTTCAGCTGAGCAAATTTGAGTGCATTTGCTGAAGCCAGCTGATGCAGAGCCAACAGCTCGCATTTTCTGTCTGCACAAAACATGTAAAAGAAAAAAGTGGGCAAGTTCTCAGAAATTAAAAATATATATAGACAAGAGGTTCATCAAATAACTAGTACTATATTTGAGCTCTTAATTATACAGGCTTACTGTATTAACTGTATTACAAAATATCAGAGAGTGCTTGGAAACTTGTAACATAGAAGGAGTAGAATATGTAATGATTTCTGCACCAAGCAGAACAATTACGAAGACTTCCCCAAAAATATCACAATGGATTGACTCAATGGAGAATACCAATACAGACCATCAGAAAATACTGAAGGCTCAAGTAAACCAGAGCATGGTAAAGGAAGAACAGGAAGATGCAGAACTCAGGAAGAAAATATTATTACTATCATCATACTATGAATTTACAAGATTTTGCAGCAAAGAAAGGGTAACGCAATGAACAAAATATTCATATCATAAGATTTACAGTTACACTTACATCCATCAGAAGAACTCAGTCCAAGTGATTCTGCCAGACTACAAAATCAGTGGTGCTTGCATTCCATTTACGACCTTGCCTACGGAACTCGTGTCAACTCTTCAGGATCTTTGAACATCTGGGCATTCGCGCAGCAACAGAAGGAGGTCGTTTTGAATATTTTGTAGCCTGTTTTCCTCTGGTGGACGATTGTCCTGAAGAATACTCTTATGAAACAGCTGCAGTGCACCATCGGATGAAATTTCTTGCACAGAGTTGTACAGATCTTTAAGTTTTCCTCTACGCTGGTCATCGAGCAACACCTTTTCTTTTAGAATGTCGGGAAGACTATCCAATGCGCTGCTTGAAGGGCAACAGAGAAGGAGATGTAATAAATGAAAATGTTACACGAGGCAGCCTATATAAGAAAAACTGACAACCAGAAATCCACTTTACCTAGTGATCCCCCGAACGAGACCCCACTTGTATCCAACATGCACAGATTGCTTAAACCCAATGTTGAAGCCCTCTTGGGCAGCATCCTTCTGCCCTTCAACTATACCATCCCTATAGCCCATCTACAGAGAAACCAAAACCGTTGCTTTCAGATTCATTTTTATACCAACACAATCTCATGATTCATGATTGGCCAATAACCATGGAGGTCAAAATCATTGTATACCTTAACAAACTGGTTCTTCCTGTGGGCCCCCTCTCTGTCTAAGATGGCAGCATCATCCCAAATGTCATCATCGGCATCGGCATCATCAACATTGCCTGAATCAAAATTGGTGCACAAAAAAAACAGGTTGTGACATGGAGCGCATGTTAAAACAGAACCTTCATTGTTTAACTAAGCAGAAAGTATGCCCAAGTAACGTGCATGGCAACAACAGACAGATAAAGGTTGCAAAATCTAGTGATACTACATCGAACAAGGCTAGGGCGCACCAGGCCAATCGACTTCTTTCTCCCTCGATGGTGATGATGGTGATGCCTTCACGTGCAGCTCTCCCAGGACGCTCCCAAACCCTTCATGTCCTCAGAACTGGTCATCGAGAAACCAATCTGCAGTTCAAACATGGAGCACCAAGGAGAATGGTCAGGTGACAGGCAACAACTTACTTTTCCTCTAGTTCACTGCCCTCACATCATATGAAACCATATACCCATTCTTTTCATGCGCGAAATTATTAATTCTGCCCTATCTCTATCATTTAAAGGCTTCATCACTAACACCAAATACTCCACATGTGAAATGACCTGTGACCCCAATATGCTCTACTAGCTAGCCCCGGGTATCTGCAGCTACAGGGATGGGATCCCTTCTCTAATTTTTTTTTAATCCTCTTTTCTACAAAATGTTCATATCCCTATACTTGATAGCAGGGGTGGATCCATATACTTTCTACTACTCGACGTAAAACTGGTTTGGTTGCTCGTGAACATAAAAGGGACAAACAAATTCACATTCACGAGTGGTGAAACCCTCGAAAATCTCTGAGAAAGAGCATCACAGCTCACATCAATCAATCCTAAAAATGAATGTTCTGTTTTCTATGAATAAGAGTTCACATCAACCCTTTTCCCCGTTCATATCCATACGCAAAACAAAAAAACCTAGGGCCCGGGAAGGATTCCGCAGCTCGTGGGACAGAGCAAGCAAGCAAGAAATAGGGTAGGCGTACGAAACATTATACCTGCTCAACGGGGACGGCGAGGTCGGGCTGGTAGGTGTCTGAGCTCAACGGGCAAAGCGTCGGAGGTCAGTGGGAAACGCGGCGCCTGGGGGAGGGCCGCGCCGGGTAGGGGGCAGAGCTATAGGAGGGGCCGAGGAGGCGGCGGCGGTGACAAAAACGAATACGGATGATGAGCTGACAAAAAAGATGAAATGGTCAGTATGGATTTTTTTTTAAAATCAATACCACGTATGTTTATAATAAAAAATAGTATACGGCAGAGATACAGAAACTATCTTCAACCGCTATAAAATAAAGTTTAAAACAAAACGAGCAAATATCGAACGTCTTCAAAATCTTTTTTTATATGACACAATCTTACAATTTTTCTGAAGGTAGCCCGGTAAATATAACACATATATCAAACCATAGACTTGTAAATACCAACAAGGGTTTTCCGTGCATCCATTAGAGGTCGTTTGGCATCCAGGTATTCATTTCATTTAGTAGAAATGAAATGAATACATGGATTCATTTCATTTATATTATGATTCCAAAAACATCCATATGTTTGGCTGCCGCCGGAATTTGGAAATGACAGGTCTGAGATAGGAATTGAGTTTACACATAGGGATATTTGGATGGATTTGCCAAATGAAATGACGGCCCAATTCCGTGCCAACCAAAGAGCACAGGGATGGAATTGCAAAATAAATTCCAGGATTTTAGGCCCAAATGATTGATACCAAACGACCTCTTAGAGTAATCCATAGTATTCGAGGGAAAAGAAACCGAACAATTTGGTCGACGTTGCACGGGAGTCGAGAATATGAATCTCCATTATCGAGGATGTAGAAATTGGGACAAACATTGCAAGGATAATACTCCTCGCGGCAACCATTAGAAAAAATCTAGATCAATTTGGCGAATCAAGATCTAAAAATTCATACATATAGAACATTAATCTTATAACATCACCATTGACGTCAGTAAGACCTCGTCGTCAAACGAAGAGCCGAAAATAACTTATTGAGGATGATATCATCTTCATTGACGTACTCTCTCTGTTTTATAATATGAGATGTTTTATTTTTGTGAAGATAATGTATCTAGACGTCTTTTAGTGTGTAGATACATTATCTTCACGAACCTAAAACATCTTATATTTTGAAACGGAGGAAGTAGACGCCAAGAAGAAGATGTCTACCAAAATCCTAACCTAATCTTGTAAAAACACTACTTTTATTAAAAACTTCACCCATAGACCGGGTTCCCCACTCCTCTCGACGTTGGCGAGACATGCCGGAGGAGGAGGAACCGACCTATAAAGAAAGCGGTTAGGTCTAAGAGAGAGGCGGCGACTGAGAGAGCCAAATGGCGAGGATGGAATTAGTTACACGATTTCGGCTGGAAAGTCAAGTTTACCGAGGCATTTTTTCCCTATGGAGACTTTAGGTACGGCGACCTGCCGTCGTTTCTCCGGTGCGTCTAGCTAGGCAATGTGTAATTAGGATCTGTTTTATAAAACCCAGTGCAGATGCAGACGCTCGCAAATATGTACATTTATATTGGATCTATATTGGGCTTCGCAAAAACCTAAATTTGTACATGGTCTAAAAGGAAAAGGTACGACACTACTGTTTCTTCCGATGGCTGCACCACCGCCATGGCCCTCAGGTTGCACGAGTGAGAGCTTTGCCTTTTTTTGGCCGAAACGATCGGGGAAGTTTTCCGCCGGTCGAGAGACGATGTTTTCCAACCCGGTGAAAATGGCGGGTTTTGGAGTGTAATATGCAGGGGCATAATATTGACGGAGTAATTGAATGCATATGAACAAGATGGTAGGAAATAATACACATCCCGCCGATACACAGGATTTGGTCTGTGATGAGGGGAGGGCAAGGTCCTATAAAAGGGAGTATCTCGCTGATGGGAATTTGGTTAACCTGGATGAATAGTAAACCACCCCCCCCCTCCCCCCCCTCTCCAAGAAAATTCCTCCTTCCTTCGTCTGTTTCTCCGTTTGCCTAGATTTTCATATATATCCGTTTCTAGACGGAAGGAAAAATACAACATAAATTGTGTATGTATGCATAGAAAAGATAAAGTGTTTAAGGAATAGTATGGAGGCCTGATTTTTTTTTCCGAGGTTGACGGGGGGGGGGGGGCGAACCTCACCGCTTGTTGCATTCCATCAAAAGTAGCCTGGCAGGCCCATGTCCTTACAAACAGATTGGAGAGAATTACAGGGGATACAGAGGAGAAGAAGACAACAAAAATACAGAACAAACATACTAGAAAAAGCAACACAAAGAAATGAAGTGGGATGTTAGCATCCATGCTAACCGAAACCCCTGGGAGGCTAGCATCTCAAAGGACAACCACCAGGACTTGGCAAGGCGAGCGACGGCGACAACGAAGGACCTGCATAACCGAGACCAAGCACAGTCAAAGGGCATCGGATAGACGAGACTGGGGCAACGACATCGGTGTGCCGACCCCGTGGTCGAAGGGAGATGCAGAAACAGGTCACGCCATGGCACAGACCGAAGCAAAGCCACAAACCAGGGTGCCACCTCGAGGACCTCAAGCCGTCCGCCAGGGAGGATCTCCAGTGAGAACCTCAACACCGAAGGCAAGCATCCCAGTGGAACCGGGAACGGAATACATGGAGACCAGACAGGAGCACACCAGGAAGCGTCATCGGCACGGTCGAAAGGCGTCGGATAGCTGAGACCGTGCGACGACATTGGTGTGTCGTCGGCGAAGCCAAAGGGGGTTGGTTCGTTGATGACCCACAAGTATAGGGGATCGCAACAGTCTTTGAGGGTAGTATAACCCAATTTATTGATTCGACACAAGGGGAGCCAAAGAATACTTATAAGCCTTAACAACTGAGTTGTCAATTTAGCTGCACCTGGAAATAGTCTTGCTCACAGTAGTTTATCAGTAGCAACAGTTTTGTAGTAGCAATAGCAAAGTAACAGCATCAGTAGAACAAAAGCAATAGCAACAATAGTAGCAAGTAGTAGGATTTGAGCGCGATAGGCATAGGGATGGATGGATGGGCGTTGCATGGACGAGACTATTCATGTAATTTCAAGATCTAGGGCATTTGCAGATAAGTAAGATAAAACATACAAGTACTAAACAATCATAGGCATGTATTTCATATATAGTCATACGTGCTCGCAATAAGAACTTACACAATATCTTTTGTCCTGCCAGCCCGAGGTAGCGGGGCCTTAAGGGAATCTACTGGCAATTAAGGTACTCCTTTTAATAGAGTATCGGAGCAAAGCATTAACACTCTGTGAATACATGTGATCCTCACATCACAGCCATCCCCTTCGGTTATCCCAATTTCTGTCACTTCGGGACCTTTGGTTCCGGACAATGATATGTGTATACAACTTGCAGATAAGATCACAAACAATACTATCATCATGAATCAATAATAAGTTCAGATCTGAGATCATGGCACTCGGGCCCTAGTGACAAGCATTAAGCATAACAAGTTGCAACAAAGTCAAATAGCACTAATAAAGATACTAGGCACCATGCCCTAACAATCTTATTCGATTACATGATAGATCTCATGCAATCCCTACCATCCCCATAGCCTACAACGGGGGATTAATCACTCATGGATAGGGAAAACAAGGATGGTTGATGGATAGGCGTCAGTGATGATGGCGATGATCTCCTCCAATTCCCCGTCCCGGCAGGGTGTCAGAACGGAGTTTTTGGTTCCGAATCGCGGTTTCTGGTGGTGGCGGCGCAGCGGAAGTCTTTCTGGAAAAACGTCGAACCCCCCTGGAGTTTTTAGGTCAAGAGGCTTTATGTAGGCGAAGAGGGAGGCCGAGGGGGTGCCCGAGGTGGCCACACCTCCTCCAGGCGCGACCAGGCCCAGCTCGCACGACCAGGAGGTGTGGGCCCCTCGTGGCCCTCCTCCGTCTCGTCTTCTGGCTCCGTGAGTCTTCTGGTAAAATAGGATTTTTGGCATATTTTCTGGGATTTTTCCTGAAAGTTGATTTTCTGCACAAAAACTAAACACCAATGCAACTCTGCTGAAAACAGCATCAGTCCATGTTAGTTATATCCAAATCACACAAGTTTAGAGGAGAAACAATAACAAAAGTGTTCGGGAAAGTAGATACATTTTGGACGTATCGTATCAACTCCCTCAAGCTTAGCTTATTGCTTGTCCTCAAACAATTCAGTTGAAAACTGAGTGCGATAAAAGAAACTTTCATGAACACATTTGATTCATATGATGTAAATATTCCCAGCACAAGAGTAGATACTTAGACAATTCATAATAAGGAATATTCAACTAAGTCTACTTAATAGTCATTGCAAGCTATGAAGAGATTTCAACTCAATAATAATAAGTAGCATGAAACATAAACATAAGAAACATTGCAATGCTCATAAAAAGGTATGATAGAGTGATATCTCGCTTGCCTTTTATTGTGGAGCAAAACATAAATTCCAAGGCACCTCTGAAGTTCAAGTAAAGACTAGAAGTAAAAATATCAGAGATACAAGCATCAAAGTCATGACATAATTAACCAAGTTTTGAGACAAGCACATTACACTAAGAATGGCAACTATGCTCTCAAGAAGATGCTCAAAGAATAAGTGGTGACTCAACAAGGAAGTGAAAAAGTTTTGAAAAGTTTGAAAGGCTTCCAAATATTGAAAGTATGGTACTCATTAGCTTTGAGCTCTCATTGCCCCTATCATAGGCATCTTTAGATGGTTAAGTTTAAAGTGAGGTCCAATATGAGTTATATGCTTGACAGAACATAAACTGGAAATCTCATGTCCCTTGAGTACAAGGGCCGCTCCTCATGCTACTCAACTTTAGTTACCGATAAGTTCTTGTCATAGTAAATACATGTGTATCATAAAAAACCGCCAACGGGGTACCCCTTGCACATGATACAGGAGCTATCCCATATCAAAATAACAAGGCAATAAGGCAATGAGCATCTCAGCAATCTTCTTATTTACCATGGGAAAATGGTGCTTTTTTCTCTCTTTCCTCTTTTCAATGTCTCTCCTTTTTTATAAGAAGAAAGCTTCATAGATTTCTCACTATGGTGATGCTACAAGTTTCCACCATGATTAGGCATGGTTTAGGCTAGCGGACCAGACGTTTCTCTAACACATATACATAACTCCATGGACTTACAAGTTCCCCTTTTATTTCACACTGGCGACATCCGTAAACAAAAGATCATGATATCAACTGGGTATATATTTACAGGTGTTAAAAGCGTTCCCCATGACAGCACGGTTCTGCTAACTCCCGGCCTATAATTTGCAAGCATATAACTTTCATGGACAGTCACAATGGTTCAGGTTTATTAAGTGTAATAAATAAAGTGTGCCATCAAGTTTGTGAGAGCTTTACTAACTAACTTTCTCATAACAAGCAAACATTTTATTTGGAATAAAACAAGGCATAATGAATATGCACAAAATAGAAAATGATGCTAGTAGGTAGGTATGGTGGACACTTTCTACAATATTGGTTTTGGGGAGTTGGAAGCACGAGTAGAGCTCATACTCAGTGCAAGTGAAGCTAGCAATAGAGAGGGAGCGACAAACGAGAGAGCAATAACTGTCATAATCATGCTTGCAACAAAACAGAATTAATTATGGCATAAAAGTGATACAAGAACTCTGAGGAAAAATAAATCATTGAGGATTAACTTACTTTGGTTCAGTCATATGCATGCGTGAGCATGTGCCAAGTCGATTCAAATGAAACATTCAGAGGAGGATACCACAATGTCATACCAAGTTATGAATAGAACAATGCAAGCAAACATTCATAAGACATGATACAAACTATTAGCAAGCTGGAGCTAATCATAAGAGAGCAAGAACTACTAAACATCCATTAAATAACATACACCTTACATGAACAGACTAAGCATGCCCACAATGATGAGTATATGTATAAAAATGAAGACACATAGAGTTCATTACCAGCCTCTTACCACACCTCAAGTTGTCTTTAATCTTCATTATTGCCCTTCACTTGTGTGGCTTGAATAATAACATGAAACCAAACTCCACTGAGGACCACTGGACCCTGCAACGAACTTCCCAAAAACAAAGAAGAAGAACAAATATTTTTGGGTTTTCGATTTTTAAAGCAAGCACTCAAAGCAAAAACAAACAAAGCAAAAAATATTTTTGGATTTTTCTTAAAGAAAATCAAAGCTAAAAAGCAACGAAACAAGCCAGGAGAAACAACGAAAAGTGGTCTTTTTATGTTTTGGGAAAGCAGGAACAAAAACTAAAAAGAAAGCGAAACATGGATATACAAAGCACCAAAAAATCATGATATGTAGATGAGTGTGATGTCGGTATAGCTCCCCCCGAGATTAGGCTTTTGGCCTAAGTGGGGCTCAATCAATAACGGGTAGTACCCCAAGCTGGTGGGTCATCGTAGGAATGATCATAATCAGGCCCTCGCGATGAAGAAGAAGAAGAAGCGCTCCAATCATAGGAGGGATGCTGGTATGAAGACTCCCCCATGTTGGAGGGCTGAACCGACTCATCTTTGGCATCCTCTCCAACATTCTCCTCTTGCTGGGAGAGCTCCACCATGTATGTGTCAAGTTCTTCCTCCGTGAGTGACCATCCTTGCCTGTTATCAAAGTTAAACAAAGTAGGTACAGGCAAAGAGACTACTTTCTCAGACCTACCCCCTCTCCAACCACGCTTGACAAAAGTCATTTCATACGGTGGCTCACTCAAAGTAGCCCAAGAAGAAACAAATTTATGCTGAACCATGGAATTGAGATCAAGTCTCTCTATGGGGAACTTAAAATCTAAATGATGAGGCTCTAAACCATGAAAAGCTAGCAAACGAGAGGCAATGAGACCTCCAAATATTCCACCTTTCTCGCAGTTAGTAGCAAGACAGAAAGCTATCAAAGCACCCAAGTTATAAGTTCTATCCCTATTCAAAGTAGCTGAGATAAAAGCTAGATCAAATGAAGATAATTTTCTAGCAGTCTTCCTAGCAAGAACACACTTGGCAATGAAATAGGCAAAATATCTAATGGATGGGAACTGGATATTCTGAATTTTACCACTCTCCTTTGAGAAGTCGCAACCTTGGCAAATTTCAGCATATAAGTCCATGAGTGGATTAGGCCTCTCTCTAATATTCTCACATGAACCCCACTGTGGCACTCTGATAGCTGCACAAAATCAAAAAAGGGAGGTCGACAGCTATATTGTAAATTTTATAGTGGACCATGGGATTAGACAAGGACCAACTAAACCGAAAGTCCCGCACCACAGATATGGTTAGCTTAACATATTGATAGGGTTCCTCTCCAACAATATTCTCCAACCCTGCATTAGAAATCATAGTTTGGAAATCCTGAAAGATCCCCACAGCTCTCATAAATTCAGGGCATGGATGTATGGAAGATAAAACTTCCTCCTCACGATGAACTTTCATTGGCTCAGGTACCATCAATTGATGTTGATTTAGTCAGTATGCACTCATCTTATTTTCTAAAAAAATTAGACACATATCAAACCAAGTGATTTCCAAGTTGATAAACGATGAGGAACTACTATAGAAACTTGATAGAGGGCTAAACATGCATCAAAATGAAATCTCTAAGCATAGAACAAGCATGCAAGCTCACACAACATGTCACCTATAGTAGTAAAATACTCAAGATACAATCCACCAATCAAAAATATAATTGGACAAGTGGAGGAGGCACATACCAAAGAGCAATCCCTCCAAAAATCAGCAGCAAAGATGGCTGAGCAAGGAGATAAAAAATCGGGAGCGAGAACAGTGATATCCCACAAGTATAGGGAATCGTGTGTAGCCTTTTTGATAAGTAAGAGTGTTGAACCCAACGAGGAGCTAAAGGTAGGATAAATATTCTCTCAAGTTCTATCAACCACTGATACAACTCTACGCATACTAAACGTTTGCATTATCTAGGAAATAAAACTAGAGCAACAACACAAGTACTAGAGATAGCTTTGCAATAAAATAAACAACAAGAAAGTAAAGCTAGTTGCTGTAGCAATAAAATACACTAAACTAACAGAACCATGAGTGTGGAAAAGTGGTGGTAATTGTGGTGGCTTTGTCTAAGTTTAATTGGCGAATAAATCGGGTTCATTGTCTTCGATGAAGTTTTCTATGTGGGAGAGGCTAAATATACATGCACTTCACTACTTAGAATTACATGTAATATATGATTGGATTGTTAGCAAACATCCGTAACTACTAACAAAGCATTAAGGTTTCCCCAACCATAGCCTTAAGTTAATGGTCCTCTTACTACCATACGTTCTGGTTCGCGTTCTTAGGTTTCTGTCACTCCGGTAAAACTTCCCCTTCCTCTTACACATACTACAAACCTATGATGTTTAATCCATGCGCGCACAAATATAATAGACACCAAAGGACTGTACCATATCAACATACAACTCTAATGAACCAAAGACGTTCAACCATTCAATCTAAGAACAAAGAAACTACACAAACATGACATAGATCATAGGATTATAACTTATAGCATCAAACACCATGTTTACATAGGACGGTACAGAGGTGTATGGGAGGATGAACCACTGCATACTAGGAGCATTAGGTGATGGAGATGGCGGTGAAGATGGTGAAGAGGGCGGCGGCGCCGGCGGCGGCGCGGGGAACTTCTTCCCGCCATCGGTATCATGGGGAAGCACCGTCCCTTAGCCCCCTTCTTTCATGGCTTCTTGGGATCCCTCCCCCATGGAGATGGGATCCATGGGGAGGCAAAAACATGGCTTTGGTGGCTGCAAATTCGTGGGTGGAGATGTTTCCCAAGAATTAGGTTTCCTCCATTTATATAGCTTCTCGGATTCCTGTCACCCCATCTTCGGCTGCAGTAAATTGGGCCTAGAGGGCCCGTGGACTCGGAATCAGCTAAATTTTATATCTAGAATGATTGTCGCGAAATTTCCTACAACTTTGTAGTAAAGAGTTTTCTGTTTGACGCTGTCTTCGACCCGAAACATGACCATCTTCAAAAAGAGTTCTGAGTCAGATTTCTGGAAAATCCCAATTTGACTCCAACAAGGGTTCCACTTGTATTCTTGATAATTCATACACATCAAAGTGTAAAACAAGAACATTGTGCACTTTTGCACCTAATAGTAGTTAGTCCAAATAACTCATGAACTTTATGTAAAAAGGAGTGTCAAAAGCATAATAATAGCATAAAACCATCAAAAATTATAGATATGTTATGGACGTATCAACATCCCCAAGCTTAGTTCCTGCTCGTCCTCGAGTAGGTAAATGATAAAAACAATATAAATTTTGAGGTGACATGCACCATCATAATCTTGATCAAACCATTTGCAAAGCATGGATAGCTAGATCAAAGTACTCTAAAGATGAGCATGAAAGATGTAGTTCTAACAATAAGACATAGCAACCAAGTTGCAACATGAAATGGTTACAAACAAAGATCATGAATAACAATGCATTGAAAAATGTTTGTTTGTTTGTTTCACATAAAGAAAATATAATAAGAGTGGTATTCAGCTTGTCCCTCATGGTATATGATGCCGCCCACCACTTGTCGTGGGACGCTTCGTTGGAAACCCCAAGAGCAAGGTATGAAGCAGCACAACAACAAGTTTCCTCAGTAAGAAACCGAGGGTATCGAACCAGTAGGAGGAAGGAAATGTCACACAAGTGTTGCAAGCAACGCGGAGACCTGCACAACACGAACTCAAGACTTTGCCCCAACGAATCAGTGAGGTTGTCAAGCTCACCTGTTTGCTGTAACAAAGGATTAAACGTATGGTGTGGAAGGTAATGGTTTGCAACAAGTAAACAAGTAACAGTGGAAGATGTATCAATGATAAATATTGGACCGGGGTCCATAGTTCACTAGAGGTGCTCTCATTGGATAAACAACATGGCATGAAGGGTTACAGCAGGGCAATTGACAGGAACTGAGTAAGGCATAACAATGCAATTACTAGTCAGAAAGATCCTATGAGATTCGATTTGGCAATACAACAAGATACATAGACCGCCATCCAACTGCATCTATGACTAGAAGTCCACCTTCAGGTTATCATCCGAACCCCCTCCAGTATTAAGTTGCAAGCAACAGACAACTGCTTTAAGCAAAGTGTGTAAGGTAAACAGTCCACATGTTCCATGAACAAGAGACCGTTGTTTTATCCCTAGTGTCAACAACACATCTACAACCGAAGAGATTTCTGTCACTTCCCTTGGAAACTAGAGGCATGAACCCACTATCGAGCATAAATACCCCCCTTGGAGTCACTAGCAACTACTTGGCCAAGATATCTACTAACAATGGAGAGCATGCAAGATCACAAACAACACAGACACGATAGAATCATAAAGACAAAACCATTAATCAAACCAACATAATAATCTCAATATCCATCGGATCCCCGCAAACACAACATGCAGGATTACAAATAGATTAGATCTTGATCATGAACAGAGCTCACAAGATCTATACATGAAAGCACAAAGGAGGAGATACAACCAGCTAGCTACTACATGGACCCATAGTCTAAGGGTGAACTACTCACGCATCATACCAGAGGGAAGGCCTCTGGGATGATCTCCCCTCTGGCAGGGTGTCGGGAAGAACTTTAGATCCCCCCGATCTAGGGACGATGGTGACGGAGGCTACAGACGGTTTCGTGGATTTCTGATTGGGTACCCAGGGTTTCTGCATCGGGGGGTTCTTATAGGCGAAGGGGGAGACCGAGGAGGCGGCCAGGGGTGGGAAACCCTAGCCAGGCGCAGGACTGGGCCCACCCGCGCCTGGGGTGGGTCTGGCCCCCCTGGCTGGCCCCTCCGGCTCCCTTCTGGAATTGATCCCCACGGAAAGTAATTGACTTTGTCCTTTATCCCGTCCAATTCCGAGAATATTTCTTTACTAACTTTTCTGAAACCAAAAACAGCAGAAAACAGGCATCTGACACTGTTGCAACTTGTTAGTAGGTTAGTACCAGAAAACATGTAAAAATCACCTCAAAGTGTGGACAAGTAAAGCAAAGTAGATACTAAACAAGCATGGAGCATCAAAAATTATAGATACGTTTCCATTGTATCAGCATCCCCAAGCTTAAGTCCTGCTTGTCCTCGAGTAGGTAAGTGATAAACAGAATAATTTTTGAGGTGACATGCACCCTCACAATAAAGATCCAACCATTTGCAAGCATTGAAAGCTGGGATCAAAGAACTCTAAACATGTGCATGAAAGATGGATTTCTAACAATAGGACATAGTAACTATGCATGCAACATGACAAGCTACAAACAAAGATCATGAATAATATGCATTGAAAATGTTTGTTTGTTTCACATGCAGAAAACATAGCATAGTGGCAATCAGCTTGTCCCTCATAGAGTAGCAAACAGATGCATAGGACACCTGCAAAGTTCACAAGGATGACTAGAAACAAGTAGCACAAGAACAATTAATAACACAATATGCATCAATTAATAAGCTTTGGAACACTGCACACAGAATGACAACTATGCTCTCTTAATGGTGCCTAAAGGTAGAAGGTGGAGACTCAATAGTGGTGGAAGAAAGGCCTTTTTTGTAAAGGAAGCAGGGATTACAAGTTTCAAAAAGAGCTTCCAAAAATTATGGTACTTGTTAGCTTTCAGCCCTCATTGTCCCTATCATAAGCATCTTGAAGTGGTTAAGGTTAAAGTGGCAAAGCTGGAGTATATGTTGATGAAGTATAAGTTGGCAATCTCAAGTCCCTTGAATACGAGAGCCACACCTCATGCATACTCAACTTTGGGTCCAGGTAAGTTCTTGTCACTGTAAGTATTTGCATATCATTGAGAACCGCCAACGGGGTACCCCTTGCACATGGTACAGGAGCTTTCCCATAACCAAAATTACAAGGCAAGCAGACAATGAGCATCTCGGCAATCTTTTTATTTACCATATGCATAGCTTTTTATTGGGGATGCTTCATAGATAGCTCATTATGGTGATGCTGCAAGTTTCCACCATGATTAGGCATGGCTTAGGCTAGCGGGCCAGGCGTTTCTCTAACACGGGATACAAATTCCATGGACTTACAAATTCCCTCTTTATTTCACACCGGTGACATCCATAGAAAAAAGAACATGATATCAATTGAGTAAAACAAGGTACAAGTGCAATGTTGAAAATGTTCCCCATGATAGCACGGTTCTGCTAATTCCAACTTATAAGTGCAAGCATATACAACAAAGTTGTCACAATGGTTCACGTTTATTAGGGTCAAAGAATAAAGTGTGCCATCAAGTTTGTGAGGGCTTTAATCACTAATTTTTCACATAACAAAATAGTTTTTAATTGGAAGATAGTTGAAAACAAGAATATACTTGGAACGATGTAACACACCATGCATAGGAGTTTATAGTGGACACTTTGGAAAAACATGGTTTCTTGGGAGTTGTAAGCATGAGTAAAACTTACTCATACAAGTGGAGGCTAGCAAAAGACTGGGGGCAACCAACTAAAAGATCAATAATGGCCAAAACCATGCAATGCAACAAAGCATACTAATCAAAGCAAAGAGTGGTACTACAAGTCAAGAACTAAATGATCATAGAGGCTAATGGTGACTTGTGATAGTCATAACATGGTGTGAGCATGTGTCAAGTCAACCCAAGCAAAGCATCAAAGGAGAATACCACAATACTATGCTTTTGCATGCTAAAACAAGGCATAATTTCTTCAAGGCACACTAAGCAATCCCAATTGTTTGGAACAAGACAAGCTACAACAATAATCACTAAGCATAAGGTCAAAACAACACCTAGCATGTCATGCTAAAGTCTAAGTCACAGTCGATGCAAGCTCCTCTTGCACTTCAAGCAAGAACTTATTACTCCTTTCCAACACCAAGAAAACTTATTTGCAAAACAACACAGTGAGAACAGGGGTCCAAACTACTTTATTCAAGAAAACTAAACAACCTAAGCAAAGCAAACGAAAACTAAGACGCTCCAAGAACAACACAACTGTACATGAAACAATAAAAACGAAGTGTCTAGACAGACCTGAGCTTTTTATTGATGAAGAAGGGGATGCCCAAGGCATCCCCAAGCTTTGACGCTTGTACCTCTTGGATATTTCTGTTGGAATTATGCCCTAGAGGCAATAATAAAGATGTTATTATTATAATTCTTGTTCATGATAAAGTTTATATTCCATGCTAGAATTGTATTAAGCGGAAACTTTAATACTTGTGTGGTTTATGAACAACACCGTGTCCCTAGTACGCCTCTATGTACTAGCTCATTGATTAATGATTGTTAAGGTTTCCTAACCATAGACATGAGTTGTCGATTAATAATGAGATCACATCATTGGGAGAATGGTATGATGGACAGACCCAAATCAAGCAGAGCAATTAGATCGTGTCATCGTGTTCATCTTTGCGAAGTTTTTTCTTATGTCAAATATTGTATTCCTTAGACCATGAGATAATGCAACTCCCTGGTATCGGAAAAAAGCTTTGAGGTCATCAAACGTCATCCTATGAGAGGGTGATCATAAAGGTGTCTCTCAGGTGATCGGAAAGTACTTGTTGGGTTGTATGTATCGAGATGGGATTTGTCCCTCCCAAGTCGGAGAGATATACTTCGGGCCCACTCGGTAATCGATATCAACACCGCTTGTAAGCATGTGGTTAAGGAGTTAATCACAAAGTGATATCAGATTACGGAACGAGTAAAGTACTTGCTGTGAACGAGATTGAACTAGGTATGCCGATGTCGACGATTGAATCTCGGGCAAGTAAAATATCGCGTGACGAAGGGAATATGTATATGGGATTAATTGAATCCTGGCATCGTGGTTCATCCGATATGATCATCGATGAGTATGTGGGAGTCAATATGGGTTTCCAGACCCCGCTGTTGATTATTGATAGAAGATCACGTCTGCATATTCTCGAACCCGTAGGGTCACACACTTAACGTGTCTCGACGCTAGGATAGAATGGATAATTGGTTTATGAGTTTTTGTTCGGAGTCTCGGATGGGATCCAGGACATCACAAGAGGTTTCGGAATGGTCCTAAGAATAAGATTCATATAAGGCAAAGCAGTTTTTGGAGTTCGGAATTGTTTCGGATTGTACCGGAAGCTTCTAGAACCTTCTGGAGTGGGACCAACGTGGCCCCACTTGTCGGGAGGGGGCGTGGGCCTACGAGGGAGTGCCCTAGACCCATTGGTCCAGGGGCACAAGGCCCCATAGGCCCAGCCGGCCAAGCCCTAGGGGAAACCCTAGGGAGAGCTTCTAGAAGGAGGGGGGGGGGGAAACTTGCCCCCCACTCCTCCCTCTTGGCCGCCGGCCCTTGGCTTGGAGGAGGGGGCAAGGGGCAGACGCCCACCCCTCTATATAAAGAGGGCTGGGGGCGCACCCTCCCCCTACACCTCCTCAAGCCCTAGCCGCCCTGCTGCCCTCCTCTCTCTCTCCCTCCCGACTGCGTGTAGGCGAAGCCCTGCCGGAGAAACTCTCCACCGTTTGCACCACGCCATCGTGTTGTAGATCCAACCTATCTCTCCACCCCACTTGCTGGACCGAGGAAGGAGGAGACGTCGAGGTGCCGTACGTGTGCATCTCTCGGAGGCATCGCCACTTGCGGTGTTGGATCGGATCGGATCGCGAGGAGGAGAAGCGAGTAAGACTACATCAACCACGTTCCGTCGAACGTTCCGCTGTGCGAATCTTCAAGGGTATGAAGATCTCATCTATTTCCCCTTGTTGTTTGCATATCCTAGATTATATCTTGGCTTCCCCGTTCGCATCCGTAGAAAATTTTGATTTACTATGCTGCGAAACCCTTCAGTGGTATCAGAGCTAGATCTATGCGTAGATGTGTTTCACGAGTAGAACGCAACATGCTTGTTGCGGGCATTGATGTTTTCTGTTGCAAGCCTCTTGTTTGTGTACTTGTTATGACGCGGGATAGTGAGATCGAAGCAGTCCAGGCCAACTTTACGCGACCTCGTTCGCGAGACCGGCTCCGCACTTGACGTGTGGCTTGTTCCACACATGCGGCTGGTGGATGCCAGTTTTTCTCACTATAGTTGTCATGGGATTTACACCGGATGTTGGCAACCATAATATCACCGTTGTGGCTTTCCGTAGGTAAGAATCGTTCTTAGCTGGTTACTCCCATAAGCCACGTAAAACATGCAACAACAAAGTAGAGGCGTCTAACTTGTTTTTGCAGGGAGTGTTTTGTGATATGGTATGACCCAAGATGTGATGTGTATTGTGGCGCCCCGCAAAAACCACTACTAGAAAATCGCGTTGTTTTTGTGCATTGCATCATCATGACCGCATGCTCATGTCATCATGCCACATTGCATTTGAGCATCGTCATCATCATGCATTTTTTTGTCTGAAACTATTTTCGAAAAACATATTTTGTTTTCTAAATACCCCGCCTTTATTTCAAAATCCAAAACCCGGGTCTCCGGATTATTTTGTTTCGTCTACCAATGGATTTCAAAAGCCCCGTTTTAAATAATAAAATATTTAGTTTATTTTTAGGGGCAGCCGTACCGGGCCGATCCGACCCAGTCGGCCACCCCCAGTACAAAAAACCAGGCTACCCAGACCTTTTCCTACCCACCCTATCCTACCCATCCCCAGCCACCTCACCCCACCCTATCACCTCGCGCCACCTCACCACTTCCTCCACCCCATCCACTCATAGCCCGCCACCTGCCCCAACTCCCTGCCACCTGAGAACCACCCCACCTGAAGCGCGCGCCCCCAGACCCCCACCGACGCCTGTCCCCCTACCCTCTCTCTCTTCCTCCCCCCGCTCGACCCCCACCCCGCGCCCAGGAACCGCTTCTTCCCTCTCGGCTCGATCCGCCGCTGCCAGCACGGGCCTCACCTCCAGCGTCGGCAGCCACCAACCTCTCCTAGTGCTCCGCCTCCGCCTCCCTCTGCTTCTCCCTGTGCAGCGACGCCACCCCCTCTTCCTTCCGCGGGCAGAGCCGCGTCGCCCGCCGCCGTGCTCGGCTCCGGCCGGCCTCGCCCGCCTCGCCTTCAGCCGCATCGACACCGTGTCGTGCCACCGCATCCGGCGCCCAGCCGCGTCCTCCTCTTCCCCCGCCCTGCACCAAGCTCCACCGCCGCCACGGGCCCCTGCGCCACCGCGACCTCCGGATCCCCAACCCCACCGCTCCGGCCTCCTCCGCTCTGGCCATCCCGCGACCCTCGTCTCTGTCGGCCTCTGGTCGCCGCCGCCTCTGCGTCAACCCCGCACCGAGCTACTTCTACATCGGCGCCACAACTCCTCCTCCGACCAAGCTCCTCCGATGGCCGCCCTGCGTGCTGCTCGTCGTGGGAGTACCTCGCCCCGGTCGCCCTTCTCCCTAGTGCTCCGGCGCGAACCCGTCCGCCTGGCCGCTGCCGCCTCGGTAGTCTTCTACTCGAGGCCGGGCCCTCCTCTGCTCTGTCCAGCAAGCCCATGCCGACCGAGCCCTGGGCCCCGCGAGGCTCTGCCTGTGGCATCCCGCAAAACCACTACTAGAAAATCGCGTTGTTTTTGTGCATTGCATCATCATGACCGCATGCTCATGTCATCATGCCACATTGCATTTGAGCATCGTCATCATCTTGCATTTGCTTGCATAAAACTATTTGCGGAAAACCTGTTTTTGTTTTCTAAACGCCCCGTCTTTGTCAAACGCAAAACCCGGGTCACCGGATTATTTTGTTTTGTTTGCTATCGGTTTGCAAAAGTCTGTTTGAAATAAATAAAATTATTTAATTATTTTTAGTGGGGCAGTCGAATGGGCCGATTCGACCCGAACGACCACCCCAGAATAAAACGGTCCAACCTAGAAACCTTTTTCTACCCAACCTAACCTACCCAGCCCCTCTCCACCTCACCCCCTCCAATCCCTGGTCGACACGTCACCCTGCCCCTTTTCCCACCCAATCAAACAAGGCCACCTCACCACCCAACTCTCTCCCTCTCTCTTCCACCTGCCCGCGGGTCCCACCTACCCCAGACCGGCTCCCCACTCACACACGCCAGCCCCACACACACCACCCCGCCAGCCGACCCACCCCCTCAACCGCCCTGGGCCCCACCGACCCCACCTGCGGACCCTCTCTCTCTTCCTCCCTCACCCGCCGTCCCCGTCGCTCCCTTTCTCTCTCCCCGACACACGCCGCCCGCCTCCCTCTTTCTTCCTCCCTCCCCGCCGGCCACCCCCCTTCCCCTTCTCCCACCGCCGCTCGCCGGCCGCGTCTCCAGCCTCCCTCCTCCCGCGCCACCGCCTCCTCCCGCCGGTTCGAGCTCGCCCCTCCGCCCCCCTCGTCGCGTCTCCCTCTCCACCGCATCGCCGCCATCGGCCTCCTCCGCCGACCTCGCCGGCCTCCCGCGCTAGCCCGACCCTCCCCGAGCTCCCTCCTCTCACCTGCCCCCGCTCACCCCGCCTTCTCCTCCTCCGGCGAGCGCGCCTGCGCCGCGCCCGGCGCCTCCCGCCGGCTCCGCCCGCTCCCTTCTCTCCCGCCGCCTAGCCGCGACCCCCTCCTCTCCCCGGCCGCGCGTCGTCCCCGCCTCCTCCATCGGCCGCCTCTCCCCCAACCTTCTCCCCGTCGCCTCCCTCGCCGCCGCCGGCGTCCCCGCCGGAGCCCGTCGCTCGCCCCGGCCGTCCAACCTCCGCCGCGCGGCCCCCCTTCCGCGCGCGACGGCCGCCCTCCTACCGCAGCCCCCTCCCTCCTCCGCGCTCATGGCCGCCGTCTTCCAGAAGCAGCTGCGGCTGTCCAGCGAGGGGCGGCGCCACCACTCCGCGGGCGAGTTCACCAACTACATCGCCGTCGACGCGTACCGGCTGGGCGAGTTCCCGTTCTGGCTGCACCTGGCATGGAGCATGCCGGTGCAGTTGGCCCTGGCCATCGCGCTCCTGTTCTGGACCGTGGGTGCGGGCGCGCTACCGGGGCTGGCGCCCGTCGCCGTCTGCAGCGTGCTCAACGTGCCCTTCGCCAAGATGCTGCAGCGGTACCAGTCGAGGTTCATGCAGGCGCAGGACGAGCGGCAGCGCGCCACCGCGGAGGTGCTCAACAGCATGAAGGTGGTGAAGCTGCAGTCGTGGGAGGAGCAGTTCAGGGCGACGGTGCAGCGGCTGCGCGACGTGGAGAAGTGTCGCTCTCTGGCCACGCGTGCAATGCTCGTGTTCCTGACGGTCTATTGCTTGCGTTGTGATGTCCTGCTCCCTGGTGGTATGTTGCTGTTTACAAGCCGTGGAGTCAAGTGTTGGGGTGTGGTGCTGCTTGACAAGAGGTAACCGGAGCGACAGGCGAGGGCGAATGGAAGGAACCTCACCAAGAGCGAGGGTACCCGAGGGCACGAAGCCGAAAGGCCAAGATCTGCTTCATGGAGCCGAAGACCGTGAACGCCAAGTCCCCGGGTTCAAAGGCGACGAGACCCCGATGCCGACGACGTTGCACGCAAGTTCTTCACCCCGGACGCCAAGACCGACCGACACGAGGACCCGACAAGTTCGACACCGTCCAGGGCGAGTCCGATGCCCCGACGCCAGACCAAGTACGCCCTCCCGGAACGCCAAGGTCTCCGCGTGAGACGACCAGACCGACAACATGGCCGACCACCGCGGATGCGACAAGATATACTTCTGTTGTCCGAGAACGACCCCGTCGAAACCTGAACCCTGAGCCCGACCCCGAACCCCGGAACCCCAAGTTCGTCGAGACCCCCTAATGTGTGAACCCCTTCCCGAAACCCTATTTTATAACATAATACAACTCGCGGCATATTAACTTGTCATACTTGCATGCATACATTCATGTGGTTTGGGGGCCTTAGGCCGATTCACCATATAATTAAATATGGGGCCCATATGCGGGCAAATCTAGTCTCATATTGGCCTCATTTAAATTGGTGTAGCGAACCGGTAGCTTATCTTACCCTGTTAAAACAACATTTAAATTGCGGGGGTTCTAAATAACTTGAACCGTTTAATTAATTGTCGGGACCCCGGTTCCACTTAATATTGCCCAGATGCATCGCACCTTTGCCATGTCATACATCATACATGCATCATGCCCGATCTTTTGCCGTAGTATTAAATATTGCATCCGGTGTTTATCCTAGTGTTTTGCTTCTTCGTGGATAAGGCCGTTGAGTTGATGTGAGCTTCGCCCCGATCTTCGGTTGAACCTTCGACAATGTTTTCAGGCGAGCATCTCCCCCTTTCTACCTATCTTACTTTTATAGTATTTATTCCCTCCTGTTGATCTATTGCTATTTGTGTCGCGATGCTCTAGTCCCGTACCTGTGATATCCCTTGCAGCCTTAAATTGCCTTAGACACATCCTATTACCTGATGTTTGGTAGATAGTTGGACTTGCGCGCCGTAGTCGCTTGCTCAAGTGCTGTTGCGTGCCGTCAAGTACCACAGTTGTTGGAGCCTTGCCGCATGTTGATGTTGGAGATGATCTCGGCTTTATTTATCGTTCACTTTAATTCCTGTTTAACAACTAAAATTGAAGTAAGTAAGAAGAGGCATCGGTGGGTGATAGATAATATTTGGTTTCCGACCGCCCACTTGTGTCCCGTAGGACCCCGAGTACTTGATACTTGTTCCTTGAATATTCGCGCTATCCACATACGGGGAATTATGGGACCCCCCTTAGCCAGAGCTTGATTCATTATTATTTCTTGGGGCCACAAACTAGTTTGAGGTTTTATTTACGATCCTGTACTTATGCCATGCTTTACTGCTTTATTTACGATTGTGCGAGAATCACATTGTACTGTTTAGGTAAGCGGAGTGTTTTCGCGGTATCGACAAGCCCAGTTTTGGGTTCCCAGTCGTTTACAGCCATTGTCGCAAACCTTGAGTCCGTCTCGGAGTCAGCTAGCTTCGTTGCAGGTCTACTCAATGGGGTGGCCCCCTGAAATATTTATGAATCCTGTGATTGCTTTGTCGTGAAAGCCTCGTTGGGTTTTGATTTGGTTTTTCCGAGGTCGATCGTGTGTGTGTGTTGTTATTTGTGCACCCCGGCCGGGTTAAAACTTTCTGAAAGCCGTGTCCGCGGTTATGGACGACTTGGAGCACAGTATCTCGATCATAGACAACTATAACTAAAGTTTACTGTTATAAATTGACTTGTATCTGATATGACTAGTAATCATCTTCAACTACAACGGAATGGCTAAATAAAACTGCCAACAATTGCTTGTTTGGTTTGTCGCTTGCGACAATTGTATCTAACTAGTAAATATTGCAACTACAACGGAATGGCTAAATAAAAGTACCAACAACTGCTGGGTTTTTGGGTTATCTCATGCTATTTGTACCTGATTAGTAAGTGTTGCGACTATAACGGAATGGTTAATTAAAAGTGCCCACTGCTTAATTTATCAGGATGATTATCTATACTTGACTAGTAATTGCTGCAACGATAACCGAATAAATAAAAATGCCAACGGTGTGAGTTCCCCGGTTGACTTCCTCGTTTGGTCTCGAGGGGGAAATACCAGGATGGGTATGTTTGGTGGTAGTATCAGGTTGGATCCGCATAGGTCTTTCTTACCCCTCTCTGATAGCCGCCAGATGTATCGAGTCTCTATAGGTTGTTTAGCGCATGCTGCCGCTGCCGCTCAGTCCACCATACCTATGTAGGCGAGGACCGCCGAATTCTAGCCTCGCCGTGTACTGGCCTCAGTACTGACGCTCCTATTTTTCCTTTGCCCTTTGTCGGCACCCCTTTTGTTTAAGCAGGTTTGAGATCGACGTCGTTAGCAGGGTTACCCTTCCGGCTTGGCCTGGGCAGGGTTATGGACGCCATTGGTCATTCTGCAGGGCTCTTAGCCCCATTTGCATCTTGTCCATAGCTGGACGCTCTATCGTTTTCAAGGTGATTTGGATCTTTGTTCTGTATATCTGTATTCTTGACTCATTGAGTTGCTGTTGTATATATATCTGTTCTGTGGGTCCCATCGAGGACTGTTGTGTAATGTTATTACTTCGTTTTCCACCCGCACGAAAGTGCCTGGTGGGCACCTTTGAATCGTTTCTATGCGGGTTTGGCGGGTTTCGCTAAAACTTGCATAGGTCCGATTCTGAGGGTGTTACTGAGTGGTATCAGAGCTCAGCAGTTACGATACCCCACAAGTCCAGCCTGTAGGATAACCTAGCTAACGGCCGAAGTAGAGTGTCAAGACTATTTTTGCAAAATCGGTTAGATAGTTCTGATTAGGTCTGATTTTACTCCTTACCCCTCTGCTATTCTCCTCTTACCTCTATGTGTTTTGAATCCGCCCTCTTATCTTTCTTCGAGTCCAGGATTTCTCGTGGTTGGGTTTCTGTCGTACCTTTAGGGTTTCGCTTCTTCCCTATTATAACGATGGCGCTACAAACATCTTATCTGCATCTCGTTGGTGTACCCTTCATCCAATCTTTTGTTCTTGAGCTCTTTATCTATATGTGTTCCTTGCTGGATATCCGTGTCGTTGAAAAACATACGAGAAGGACGAGCGTTGGAGAAGTTGGAGTATACCTTGAGCATGTGTTGTTCATGCCAATGGAACCATCGCGAAACCTAATCATTGTGTCTTTCATACGATTTCTGTTGTATCTTCCGGTGTTTCCCGATGTGATGTCCTCATATACATCAGATCCAACACAGAGCTGGCATCATCCCTTTGTTCCGGATACCGCTTATGAAGATCTTCATGCTAAACTTCGAGAGTTGAGTTGCCTGATTATCATATTCATGTATAGAGTTGATAGTTTGGGTACGGGATGGACTGATCACCCTACCCGACTCTTACTGTTCGCTTTGTACATCGGACTGGTGGATGAATGTAACGTTTTCTCTTCTAATGGAAGTTAGAGGTGGCCTTATCGTTTGATACCTCTACCTTCGTCCTTTGTTATCCGGAGTGTTCTCTCGACGATCAGGAACAACGACCCTTTGTTGGTGGTGTCGCCGATTTCAAGATGGAGGATGAACCATTGTTAGTGGTGTCGCGAGGATCTACCCGAAGCGAGAAGACGCAGATCGCCGACCTTCCTTCCGGTACTATGAGGCGGATCTCGAGGGCGAGATCCATTGTTAGTGGTGTCGAATTGTGGCATCCCGCAAAACCACTACTAGAAAATCGCGTTGTTTTTGTGCATTGCATCATCATGACCGCATGCTCATGTCATCATGCCACATTGCATTTGAGCATCGTCATCATCTTGCATTTGCTTGCATAAAACTATTTGTGGAAAACCTGTTTTTGTTTTCTAAACGCCCCGTCTTTGTCAAACGCAAAACCCGGGTCACCGGATTATTTTGTTTTGTTTGCTATCGGTTTGCAAAAGTCTGTTTGAAATAAATAAAATTGTTTAATTATTTTTAGTGGGGCAGTCGAACGGGCCGATTCGACCCGAACGACCACCCCAGAATAAAACGGTCCAACCTAGAAACCTTTTTCTACCCAACCTAACCTACCCAGCCCCTCTCCACCTCACCCCCTCCAATCCCTGGTCGACACGTCACCCTGCCCCTTTTCCCACCCAATAAAACAAGGCCACCTCACCACCCAACTCTCTCCCTCTCTCTTCCACCTGCCCGCGGGTCCCACCTACCCCAGACCGGCTCCCCACTCACACACGCCAGCCCCACACACACCACCCCGCCAGCCGACCCACCCCCTCAACCGCCCTGGGCCCCACCGACCCCACCTGCGGACCCTCTCTCTCTTTTCCTCCCTCACCCGCCGTCCCCGTCGCTCCCTTTCTCTCTCCCCGACGCACGCCGCCCGCCTCCCTCTTTCTTCCTCCCTCCCCGCCGGCCACCCCCTTCCCCTTCTCCCACCGCCGCTCGCCGGTCGCGTCTCCGGCCTCCCTCCTCCCGCGCCACCGCCTCCTCCCGCCGGCTCGAGCTCGCCCCTCCGCCCCCCTCGTCGCGGCTCACTCTCCATCGCATCGCCGCCATCGGCCTCCTCCGCCGACCTCGCCGGCCTCCCGCGCTAGCCCGACCCTCCCCGAGCTCCCTCCTCTCACCTGCCCCTGCTCACCCCGCCTTCTCCTCCTCCGGCGAGCGCGCCTGCGCCGCGCCCGACGCCTCCCGCCGGCTCCGCCCGCTCCCTTCTCTCCCGCCGCCTAGCCGCGACCCCCTCCTCTCCCCGGCCGTGCGTCGTCCCCGCCTCCTCCACCGGCCGCCTCTCCGCCAACCTTCTCCCCGTCGCCTCCCTCGCCGCCGCCGGCGTCCCCGCCGGAGCCCGTCGCTCGCCCCGGCCGTCCAACCTCCGTCGCGCGGCCCCCCTTCCGCGCGCGACGGCCGCCCTCCTACCGCAGCCCCCTCCCTCCTCCGCGCTCATGGCCGCCGTCTTCAAGAAGCAGCTGCGGCTGTCCAGCGAGGGGCGGCGCCGCCACTCCGCGGGCGAGTTCACCAACTACATCGTCGTCGACGCGTACCGGCTGGGCGAGTTCCCGTTCTGGCTGCACCTGGCATGGAGCATGCCGGTGCAGTTGGCCCTGGCCATCGCGCTCCTGTTCTGGACCGTGGGTGCGGGCGCGCTACCGGGGCTGGCGCCCGTCGCCGTCTGCGGCGTGCTCAACGTGCCCTTCGCCAAGATGCTGCAGCGGTACCAGTCGAGGTTCATGCAGGCGCAGGACGAGCGGCAGCGCGCCACCGCGGAGGTGCTCAACAGCATGAAGGTGGTGAAGCTGCAGTCGTGGGAGGAGCAGTTCAGGGCGACGGTGCAGCGGCTGCGCGACGTGGAGAAGTGTCGCTCTCTGGCCGCGCGTGCAATGCTCGTGTTCCCGGCGGTCTATTGCTTGCGTTGTGATGTCCTGCTCCCTGGTGGTATGTTGCTGTTTACAAGCCGTGGAGTCAAGTGTTGCGGTGTGGTGCTGCTTGACAAGAGGTAACCGGAGCGACAAGCGAGGGCGAATGGAAGGAACCTCACCAAGAGCGAGGGTACCCGAGGGTGCGAAGCCGAAAGGCCAAGATCTGCTTCATGGAGCCGAAGACCGTGAACGCCAAGTCCCCGGGTTCAAAGGCGACAAGACCCCGATGCCGACGACGTCGCACGCAAGTTCTTCACCCCGGACGCCAAGACCGACCGACACGAGGACCCGACAAGTTCGACACCGGCCAGGGCGAGTCCGATGCCCCGGCGCCAGACCAAGTACGCCCTCCCGGAACGCCAAGGTCTCCGCGTGAGACGACCAGACCGACAACATGGCCGACCACCGCGGATGCGACAAGATCTACTTCTGTTGTCCGAGAACGACCCCGTCGAAACCTGAACCCTGAGCCCGACCCCGAACCCCGGAACCCCAAGTTCGTCGAGACCCCCTAATGTGTGAACCCCTTCGCGAAACCCTATTTTATAACATAATACAACTCGCGGCATATTAACTTGTCATACTTGCATGCATACATTCATGTGGTTTGGGGGCCTTAGGCCGATTCACCATATAATTAAATATGGGGCCCATATGCGGGAAAATCTAGTCTCATATTGGCCTCATTTAAATTGGTGTAGCGAACCGGTAGCTTATCTTACCCGGTTAAAACAACATTTAAATTGCGGGGGTTCTAAATAACTTGAACCGTTTAATTAATTGTCGGGACCCCGGTTCCACTTAATATTGCCCAGATGCATCGCACCTTTGCCATGTCATACATCATACATGCATCATGCCCGATCTTTTGCCGTAGTATTAAATATTGCATCCTGTGTTTATCCTAGTGTTTTGCTTCTTCGCGGATAAGGCCGTTGAGTTGATGTGAGCTTCGCCCCGATCTTCGGTTGAACCTTCGACAATGTTTTCAGGCGAGCATCTCCCCCTTTCTACCTATCTTACTTTTATAGTATTTATTCCCTCCTGTTGATCTATTGCTATCTGTGTCGCGATGCTCTAGTCCCGTACCTGTGATATCCCTTGCAGCATTAAATTGCCTTAGACACATCCTATTACCTGATGTTTGGTAGATAGTTGGACTTGCGCGTCGTAGTCGCTTGCTCAAGTGCTGTTGCGTGCCGTCAAGTACCACAGTTGTTGGAGCCTTGCCGCATGTTGATGTTGGAGATGATCTCGGCTTTATTTATCGTTCACTTTAATTCCTGTTTAACAACTAAAATTGAAGTAAGTAAGAAGAGGCATCGGTGGGTGATAGATAATATTTGGTTTCCGACCGCCCACTTGTGTCCCGTAGGACCCCGAGTACTTGATACCTGTTCCTTGAATATTCGCGCTATCCACATACGGGGAATTATGGGACCCCCCTTAGCCAGAGCTTGATTCATTCTTATTTCTTGGGGCCACAAACTAGTTTGAGGTTTTATTTACGATCCTGTACTTATGCCATGCTTTACTGCTTTATTTACGATTGTGTGAGGAGCACACTGTACTGTTTAGGTAAGCGGAGTGTTTTCGCGGTATCGACAAGCCCAGTTTTGGGTTCCCAGTCGTTTACAGCCATTGTCGCAAACCTTGAGTCCGTCTCGGAGTCAGCTATCTTCGTTGCGGGTCTACTCAATGGGGTGGCCCCCTGAAATATTTATGAATCCTGTGATTGCTTTGTCGTGAAAGCCTCGTTGGGTTTTGATTTGGTTTTTCCGAGGTCGATCGTGTGTGTGTGTTGCTATTTGTGCACCCCGGCCGGGTTAAAACTTTCTGAAAGCCGTGTCCGCGGTTATGGACGACTTGGAGCACAATATCTCGATCATAGACAACTATAACTAAAGTTTACTGTTATAAATTGACTTGTATATGATATGACTAGTAATCAGCTTCAACTACAACGGAATGGCTAAATAAAACTGCCAACAATTGCTTGTTTGGTTTGTCGCTTGCGACAATTGTATCTAACTAGTAAATATTGCAACTACAACGGAATGGATAAATAAAAGTACCAACAACTGCTGGGTTTTTGGGTTATCTCATGCTATTTGTACCTGATTAGTAAGTGTTGCGACTATAACGGAATGGTTAATTAAAAGTGCCCACTGCTTAATTTATCAGGATGATTATCTATACTTGACTAGTAATTGCTGCAACGATAACCGAATAAATAAAAATGCCAACGGTGTGACTTCCCCGGTTGACTTCCTCGTTTGGTCTCGAGGGGGAAATACCAGGATGGATATGTTTGGTGGTAGTATCAGGTTGGATCCGCATAGGTCTTTCTTACCCCTCTCTGATAGCCGCCAGATGTATCGAGTCTCTATAGGTTGTTTAGCGCATGCTGCCGCTGCCGCTCAGTCCATCATACCTATGTAGGCGAGGACCGCCGAATTCTAGCCTCGCCGTGTACTGGCCTCAGTACTGACGCTCCTCTTTTTCCTTTGCCCTTTGTCGGCACCCCTTTTGTTTAAGCAGGTTTGAGATCGACGTCGTTAGCAGGGTTACCCTTCCGGCTTGGCCTGGGCAGGGTTATGGACGCCATTGGTCATTCTGCAGGGCTCTTAGCCCCATTTGCATCTTGTCCGTAGCTGGACGCTCTATCGTTTTCAAGGTGATTTGGATCTTTGTTCTGTATATCTGTATTCTTGACTCATTGAGTCGCTGTTGTATATATATATGTTCTATGGGTCCCATCGAGGACTGTTGTGTAATGTTATTACTTCGTTTTCCACCCGCACGAAAGTGCCTGGTGGGCACCTTTGAATCGTTTCTATGCGGGTTTGGCGGGTTTTGCTAAAACTTGCATAGGTCCGATTCTGAGGGTGTTACACTGCCCGCTTCCCTTCGCCATCTGTTCGCCGCCTTGGCCAGCTCTCCTTCGCCCGACTCCCTGTCCTCGAGCTTGTGAGCGGGCCCATGATGCAGTTCATCTGCCTCGATGTTTGTTTGCAGGTAAATCTCCCTGTTGTTTTTGGCCATGTACGTATGTTCTTAGTGTTTTAAGCGTGCACCTAATCCACCACATGCCCCTGATGGAATGTGGCCTTGTTCCTGCAGGTCGTGTGACTTGCCGTGGCACTGTCACACCACCTTGATCTGTTTTGTCCCGGCCGATGGCTATAGCAATATGGGTGTCCTTCAGCTAAGAACCATAGCCACTTCTTGCGAATCCTCTTTGAAGTCCACCGACAAGATCGTCAAGGTCGATACGGGATCCGACGAACCTAATGAATCATCGGAGATGAACCAAGTTCCCCGACCAATGATGCTGGAACCTCAAGACCTCCAAGATGGACACCAATTTCTTCCCTTGGACTCCAAGACCGACCCCGACAAACCCCGAACCCCCAAGATCTTCGGACCAATGTGTGACCCCTCCCGAGCCTCTATTTTATAAATTGACATATCATACTTGTTGCATATAATTGATCATGCTTGCATACATATTGTGGGTTGGGGGTATGTTGTCGAATCATCTAATAATAAATATGGCGCCTATATATGGACAAATCTTGTCTTATATTGGTCTCATTTAAATTTGTGTAGCAAATCGTGACATATTTTGCCTTATTAAGACAACATTTAAATTGCGGGGTATCTAAACAATATGAACTTAATAATTAATTGTCGGGACCCCCGGTTCCGCTTAATATTGCCTAATTGCATCGCATGCCTGCCATGTCATACATCATACATGCATCATGCCCGATTTTCTACCGTAGTATTAAATAGTCCATCCGGTGTTTCTTCTAGTGCTTTGCTTCTTCACGGATTAGGCCGATGAGTTGATGTGAGTGTTGACCCGATCTTCGGATGAACCTTCGGCAATGTTTTCAGGCGAGCATCCCTTCCCCTTCTACCTATTTTGCATTTATAGTCTTTATTTCCTCCTGTTGATCTATTGCTATCTGTGTTGCGATGCTCTAGTTTCCGTACCCATGATATCCCTTGCGGCCTTATATTGCCTTGGACACATCCTATTACATGTTGTTTGGTAGATAGTTGGACCTGCGCGTCGTAGTCGCTTGCTCAAGTGCTGTTGCGTGTCGTCAAGTACCACAGTTGTTGGAGTATTGCCGCATGTTTGATGTTGGAGATGATCATGGCTTTAATTATTGTTTAGTAACTAAAATTGACAGTAGGTAAATGCAGAGGCACCGGTGGGTAATAGACAATATTTGGATTTTAACCTCTCACTGGTGTCCCGTAGGACCCCGAGTTCTTGAGACCTGTTCCAAGATCGAGCGCGCTAACCACAGGTGGGGTGTGTGGGCACCCCCATCGATTTAGTACCTGATTCCAAGTACTGTACTGGGGGCCACAAGTAGTTTGGGGCTTTGTTACTATTCTGTACTTATGCCATGCTTTACTGCTTTATTTAAGATTGTGCGAGGAGCACCTGTACTGTTTAGGTAAGCGGAGTGTTTTCGCGGTATCGACAAGCCCAGTCACACTTTCGGGTTCCCAGTCGTTTACAGCCACTGACGCAAACCCTGAGTCCGTCTCGGAGACCGGCCGACTTCGTTGCGGGTAGCTTAGTGGGGTGGCCCCCATGTACTTGCTTTGGGTCTGGGAAACGTCATGACTTAGGCCCCGCCGACATACCGATGGGTGTATGTTAACTGATCTGGCAAAAAGGGTCGAAGTGCGTGTGGATACTTTGGTGCACCCCTGCAGGGTTAAATCTTTTCGAAAAGCCGTGTCCGCGGCTATGGACGATTTGGAGCACAGTTCTCGATCATAGACAACTATAACTAAAGTTTACTGTTATAATTTTACTTGTATCCTATATGACTAGTAATCAGCTTCACTACAACGGAATGGCTAAATAAAAGTACCAACAACTGCTGGGTTTGGGATGTCTCATGCTAATCGTATCTGACTAGTAAGTGTTGCAACTACAATGGAATGTTTAACTAAAACTGCCCACTGCTTATTATATCAGGATGACTCATGCCATCTATATTTGACTAGTAATTGCCGCCACTATAACGAAATGAATAAAACTGCCAACTGTGTGAGTTCCTCGGTTGACTTCCGCGTTTGGTCTCGAGGGGGAAACACCAGGATGGGTATGTTTGGTGGTAGTATCAGGTTGGTTCCGAATAGGTCTTTCTTACCCCTCTCTGATAGCCGCTAGTTGTATCGAGTCACTATAGGTTGTTTAGTGCATGCCGCGCTGCCGCTTCAGTCCACCATACCTATGTAGGCGAGGACCGCCGAATTCTAGTCTCGCCGTGTACTGGCCTCAGTACTGACCGCTCTCTCTTTTTCCTTTGCCCTTTGTCGGCACCCCTTTTGTTTAAGCAGGCTTTGAGATCGACGTCGTTAGCAGGGTTACCCTTCCGGCTTGGCCTGGGCAGGGTTATGGACGCCATTGGTTATTCTTCAGGGCTCTTAGCTCAATTTGCATCTTGTCCGTACTTGGACGCTGTATTGTTTTCAAGGTGATCTGGATCTTTGTATTGTATATCTGTATTCTTGACTCTTTGAGTCGCTGTTGTATATATATGTTTTGTGGGTTCCATCGAGGACTATTGTGTAATGGTATTACTTCGTTTTCCACCCGCTCGCAAGTGCCTGGTGGGCACCTTTGAATCGTTTCTATGCGGGTTTTGGCGGGAAGCGCTGAAACTTGCATAGGGCCGATTCTAAGGGTGTTACATGTATGTTGTTGCAATGATCATGTTTTGTAATGTTTCACGACTTGCATGTCGATGAGTACACAACCGGCAGGAGCCATATGGTTGTCTTTATAATTGTATATGACATGTATGTCAACTTCTTATATGCCATGTAATAGCTTTACTTTATCGCTAAGTAGTTAGCAATAGTTGTAGTTGCTATTCGTGGTGGAGGCAATCATGGTGGGGTGATGGAGATCATGCTGGCACGCACAAGATGGAGATCATTGCGCGAAGATTGGCTATACCATGTCACATAAAAATTATATGCATGTGATGTTTATCCTTTTATGTATCTTATTATGCTTAGATCGCGACGGTAGCATATAAGATGATTCCTCACTTAAAGATCAAGATAAAACTATGTTCTCCCCATGTATGCACCGTTGCGAAAGTTCGTCGTGTTCAAGCATCACGTGATGATCGGGTGCTATAAACTCTATGTTCACATACAATGGGTGCAAGCCAGTTTTGCACACGCGGAAATACTTGGGTTTGACTTGACGAGCCTAGCATGTATAGACATGGCCTCGGAACACACGAACCGAAAGGTTAAGCATGAGTCATATGAATGATATGATCGGCAATTTGTTGTCCACCATTGAAACCACATATCTTCTCGTGAAGATCGGATTAGGTGTGGTGAATTTGGATCGTGTTCACTAAAAAACTTGAGGGATGTTGAATTTAGTGGGAGTTCATCTAGTAATATGATTAAGTTGAACTAGTTATCATGAACATAGTCTAAATTGTACTTGCAAATTTTGTAGATCAAATGGCTAAGTCCAACTCCAACTTCAACGTTTTTGCTGAGAAAGAAAATCTTAAGAACAATGGGTCTAACTTCACCAACTGGTTTCACAATCTGAGAATCATTCTCTCTGGCGGACAAAAGGACTATGTCGTTGAGAAAGCGCTAGGTGACGCCCCTGCTGTAGATGCGCCGGCTGATGAGAAAGTTGTTTATCAGTCGCGCAAGGATGATTATGGTGTGATTAAGAGCACCATGTTGTTTGCTATGGAATCAGACCTTCAAAATCGTTTTGAGGAGTTCCCCGGGCCCTTTGAGATTCCTGAGGAACTAGAAACTATGTTTCAGACTCAGGCCCGTTCTGAGAGATATGAGATCTCTGAGAAATTCTTTAACTGCAAGATGGAGGAGGGGAGTTCCGTTAGTGAGCACGCCATTAAGATGTCGGGCTACACTCAAGGCCTTGAGCAACTGGACTACAAGATTCCAGAGGAGCTCAAGATTGACAGAGTTCTGCAATCACTCCCTCCTAGCCACAAAGGTTTTGTAGTTACTCATAATCAGATTGGTTCCACTGATACGATCACCGAGCTCTTTGCTAAGCTGCGGAGGTGGACATCAAGAAAGATAATCATGTGTTGATGGTCAACAAGCCCCCCAGCTTTAAGAAAGGTAAGGGTGCAAAGAAGCCCTTCAAGAAGGGCAGTGGCAAGCGCGTTGCCCCTGCAGAGAAGAAGCTCAAGTCTGGACCTAAGCCGGACACTGAGTGCTTCTATTGCAAGGACAAGGGTCACTGGAAGCACAACTGTTCGAAGTACTTAGCGGACAAGAAGGCTGGCACCATCAAAGGTATATTTGATATACATGTTATTGATGTTTTCCTTATGCCCTCGTTGTAGTGCCTGGGTATTTGATACTGGTTCAGTTGCTAATATTTGTAACTCGCAACAGGAGCTACGGAATAGACGACGTCTAGCAAGGGATGAGGTGACGATGGCAACGGATCAAGAGTTGATGTGATGGCCGTCGGCACGCTCTCCTTAGTGTTACCTTCGGGATTAGTTTTAAACCTCAATAAATGTTATTATGTGCTTGTGTTGAGCATGAACATCATATCTGGATCGTGTTTATTGCAAGACGATTATTCATTTAAATCGGAGAATAATGGTTGTTCTATTTATATGAGTAACATCTTTTATGATCATGCACCTGCTATGAATGGTTTATTTCTTCTGAATCTCGAAAGCGATGAAACACACATCCATAACATTGAGGCAAAGAGATGCAAGGTAGATAGTGATAATACTACTTATTTGTGGCACTGCCGTCTAGGTCATATTGGTGTAAAACGCATGAAGAAACTCCATTCTGATGGACTTTTGGAGTCTCTTGATTTTGAATCATTTGACACGTGCGAGCCGTGCCTCATGGGCAAGATGATCAAAACCCCGTTCTCCGGAATGATGGAGCGAGCAACGGACTTGTTGGAAATCATACATACCGATGTATGTGGACCAATGAGTGTTTCGACGCGCGGTAGATATCGCTATTTTCTCACTTTTACTGATGACTTAAGTAGATATGGGTATATCTATTTAATGAAACATAAATCTAAAACGTTTGAAAAGTTCAAAGAATTTCAGAATGAAGTGGAAAACCATCGTAACAGAAAAATTAAATTTCTACGATCCGATCGTGGAGGTGAATATTTGAGTTATGATTTTCTCACGCATCTTAAAGAAAGCGGAATAGTTTTGCAACTCGCGCCACCCGGAACACCACAGCGCAATGGTGTGTCTGAACGCCGGAATCGAACTCTATTAGATATGGTGCGATCAATGATGTCTCTTACAGATTTGCCGTTATCATTTTGGGGTTATGCATTAGAAACCGCTGCATTCACTTTAAATAGGGCACCATCTAAATCCGTTGAGACGACACCATATGAACTGTGGTTTGGTGCTAAACTTAAGTTGTCGTTTCTTAAAGTTTGGGGATGCGAAGCTTACGTCAAGAAGTTGATGCTGGACAAGCTCGAACCCAAAGCGGAAAAATGCGTCTTCATAGGATACCCTAAGGAAACTATTGGGTATACCTTCTATCACAGATTCGAATGCAAAGTGTTTGTCGCAAAGAACAGATCCTTTCTTAAGAAGGAGTTTCTCTCGAAAGAAGTGAGTGGGAGGAAAGTAGAGCTAGACGAGGTTATTGAACCTTCTCTTTAGTTGGAGAGTAGCGCAGCACCTGAAATTGTTCCAGTGCCGTCTGCACCAACAATAGAGGAAGCTAATGACAAGGATCATGAAGCTTCGGACGATGATACTGAATGTCGCAGGTCGACAAGGTCGCGTGCCCCTCCTGAGTGGTACGGCAACCCTGTCTTAACTGTCTTGTTAGTAGACGACAGTGAACCTGCGAACTATGAGGAAGCGATGATGAGCCCAGACTCTGAGAAATGGCTAGAAGCCATGAAATCCGAATTGGGATCCATGAGCGAAAAGCAAGTATGGACTTTGGTGGACCCTCCTAGCGACCGAAAGGCCGTTGAGTGCAAATGGATATTCAAGAAGAAAACGGACGTGGACGGTAATGTTACTGTCTACAAAGCACGGCTTGTCGCAAAAGGTTTTTGACAAGTTCAAGGTGTTGACTACGATGAGACTTTCTCTCCCGTAGCGATGTTGAAGTCCATTCGGATTTTATTAGCAATTGCTGCGTTTCATGATTATGAAATATGGCAAATGGATGTCAAGACTGCGTTCCTCAATGGCAACATTGATGAAGAGTTGTATATGATGCAACCCGAAGGTTTTGTCAATCCTAAGGATGCTGATAAAGTGAGCAAACTTCAGCGTTCCATTTATGGACTAAAGCAAGCATCTCGGAGTTGGAACCTTCGTTTTGATCAAGTGATCAAGAGCTTTGGATTTGTTCCAAATTGCTACGAAGCTTGTATCTACAAGAAAGTGAGTGGGTGCTCAGTGACATTCCTAGTACTATATGTGGATGACATATTGATTATTGGAAATGACATTGACATGCTTAACGATGTGAAGAGTTATTTGAATAAATGTTTTTCAATGAAAGACCTAGGGGAAGCTGCTTATATATTGGGCATCAAAATCTATGGAGATAGACAAAGACGCCTGATAGCTTTAAGCCAAAGTACATACCTAGACAAAGTTCTGAAAAGGTTTAGAATGGATAAGGCAGAGAAAGGTTCAGTGCCTATGTTGTCAGGTAAGATATTGAGCAAGGCTTAGTGTCCAGCTATGGTAAATGATAGAGAAGCTATGAGCAAAGTGCCTTATGCCTCGGCCATAGGTTCTATCATGTATGCCATGTTGTGTACTAGACCGGATGTGTCCAATGCTCTTAGTTTGACGAGCAGATACCAAAGTGATCCAGGAGTGGAACACTGGACAGTCGTGAAGATCATCCTGAAGTACTTAAATAGGACTAAAGAAATGTTCTTAGTCTATGGAGGTGATGAACAACTCGTCGTAAAAGGTTACGTCGATGCTAGTTTCGACACCGACAAGGATGATTCTAAATCTTAGAAAGGATACGTTTATATTTTGAATGGAGGAGTTGTGAGTTGGAGAAGCTGCAAGCAAAGCGTGATCGCGGGATCTATAGTAGAAGCGGAATACATGGCTGCTGCAGAAGCGTCAAGTGAAGGAGTTTGGATTAGGAACTTCATCACTGAGCTTGGTGTGATTCCAAGTGCCTTGGACCCACTGGAGATATTGTGTGACAACACTGGCGCCATAGCACTGGCTAAGGAACCAAGATATCATCCAAAGACCAAGCATATCAACCGCAAGTTTCATATAATTCGAGATTATATAACAGATGGAGATCTGAAGATTAGCAAAGTACATACGGATCTGAATGTCGCAGACCCGTTAAATAAACCTCTTCCACGAGCAAAACATGATCAGCACCTTAGTGCCATGGGTGTTAGATTGTTGCCAAATGTAAACTAGATTATTGACTCTAGTGCAAGTGGGAGACTGTTGGAATTATGCCCTAGAGGCAATAATAAAGATGTTATTATTATAATTCTTGTTCATGATAAAGTTTATATTCCATGCTAGAATTGTATTAAGCGGAAACTTTAATACTTGTGTGGTTTATGAACAACACCGTGTCCCTAGTACGCCTCTATGGACTAGCTCATTGATTAATGATTGTTAAGGTTTCCTAACCATAGACATGAGTTGTCGATTAATAATGAGATCACATCATTGGGAGAATGGTATGATGGACAGACCCAAATCAAGCAGAGCAATTAGATCGTGTCATCGTGTTCATCTTTGCGAAGCTTTTTCTTATGTCAAATATTGTATTCCTAATACCATGAGATAATGCAACTCCCTGGTATCGGAAGAAAGCTTTGAGGTCATCAAACGTCATCCTATGATAGGGTGATCATAAAGGTGTCTCTCAGGTGATCGGAAAGTACTTGTGTGGTTGTATGTATCGAGATGGGATTTGTCCCTCCCAGGTCGGAGAGATATACTTCGGGCCCACTCGATAATCGATATCAACACCGCTTGTAAGCACGTGGTTAAGGAGTTAATCACAAAGTGATATCGGATTACGAAACGAGTAAAGTACTTGCTGTGAACGAGATTGAACTAGGTATGCCGATGCCGACGATCGAATCTCGGGCAAGTAAAATATCGCGTGACGAAGGGAATATGTATATGGGATTAATTGAATCCTGGCATCGTGGTTCATCCGATATGATCATCGATGAGTATGTGGGGGTCAATTTGGGTTTCCAGACCCCGTTGTTGATTATTGATAGAAGATCATGTCTGCATATTCTCGAACCCGTAGGGTCACACACTTAACGTGTCTCGACGCTAGGATAGAATGGATAATTGGTTTATGAGTTTTTGTTCGGAGTCTCGGATGGGATCCAGGACATCACGAGAGGTTCCGGAATGGTTCGAAGAATAAGATTCATATAAGGCAAATCAGTTTTTGGAGTTCGGAATTGTTTCGGATTGTTCGGTATTGTACTAGAAGCTTCTAGAACCTTTCGGAGTGGGACCAACGTGGCCCCACTTGTCGGGAGGGGGCGTGGGCCTAAGAGGGAGTGCCCTGGCTGCATTGGGCCAGGGGCACAAGGCCCCATAGGCCCAGCCGGCCAAGCCCTAGGGGAAACCCTAGGGAGAGCTTCTAGAAGGAGGGGGGGGGGACTTGCCCCCCACTCCTCCCTCTTGGCTGCCGGTCCTAGGCTTGGAGGAGGGTGCAAGGGGCAGCCGCCCACCCCTCTATATAAAGAGGGCTGGGGGCGCACCCTCCCCCCACACCTCCTCAAGCCCTAGCCGCCCTGCTGCCCTCCTCTCTCTCTCCCTCCCGACTGCGTGTAGGCGAAGCCCTGCCACAGAAACTCTCCACCGTTTGCACCACGCCGTCGTGTTGTAAATCCAACCTATCTCTCCACCCCACTTGCTAGACCGAGGAAGGAGGAGACGTCGAGGTGCCGTACGTGTGCATCTCTCGGAGGCATCGCCACTTGCGGTGTTGGATCAGATCAGATCGCGAGGAGGAGAAGCGAGTACGACTACATCAACCACGTTCCGTCGAACGATCCGCTGTGAGAATCTTCAAGGGTATGAAGATCTCATCTATTCCCCCTCGTTGTTTGCATCTCCTAGATTAGATCTTGGCTTCCCCGTTCGCATCCATAGAATTTTTTTGATTTACTATGTTGCGAAACCCTTCAATTTCTTGGGGTGACACCATGGTGGCATTCCCAAGCTTGAGCTTTTGTCCATTCTTCATCTCATTGCATCATTCTCTCTATACACCTAAATTTTTTCCTTCACACAATCTTCATTAGCAATATTAGTGTATTCAAAAGATATTAGACCACTGGCAAAGCTTTGGAACAGCAAGGCTTTTCACTAAAAACACAAGCTACTGTAGTAAATCCTTCAAAAAGCTCAATTCACCTAAAGAGGACCCAAAAAGGAATCAATAAGAAGCAAATGCAAATAATGGCAGAAATCTGTCAAAACAGAACAGCAGGTAGAAACCGATTTTTGCAAACATCTTATGTTGCTCAAATCAAAAAGTGTTAAACTAACGAAAGTTATCTAACATACTGGAGGATTTATTCGTAAATTTTGAACTCAATCCGATTTACAGAGCCTCCTCACGAATTTGTTTGGTGGAGGACAGAAATCTATTTCGGGACAGCAACTCCCCAAATATTACTTCCCTCTCATTAGAGGTCATTCTTGGCACAAAAAGCAAAGAAAAAGGATACGGAGAGGTCATTACAGAAGTAATAACTTCCAAGACTCAAGGAAACTCTTGGGTTATCTCCCAACAAGTACTTTTCTTTAACGCCTTTAAGTTAGGCTTGATAGCTTAAAAAGATGGTCACATAAGAATTATGAATTGAAGTCAAAGAGAGCATCAAGAAGGAAATTCAAAATACATTTAAGTCTAACCCACTTCCTATGCATAGGAATCTTGTATGCAAATAAATTCACCGGTCAGCCTTCGTTCGCCGGTCAGCCAGCCGCGTCTTACTTGCCAGCGACGGTACCTGGCCCTATGTTCCATGGAGGTTACACCGGAGATCAGTTGGGTGTGGTCCCGTCGCAGCCAGCGCAGTCGTTTTCCGTCGGAGTGGGGGCTGCGACGCCTGCTGTTCAGAAGAGGAAAAAGTATAAGAAGCAGCCTCCGATTCGAGGGGTTCATCCACAGGTAATTCAAGCCCAGTCGGATCATCATTTCCATCCTCAGCAGCAGAGTTTCCACCAGCATGGTGTTCCACAGATGCAGGTGCCAGGGTCTTATGTACCTCCTGTCTCGCAGCAGTACACCCCGCAGGAGCAGCAGTTCTACCAGCTGACGGTTGTCACTTCACAGGTTTTAGAGGGACCGTCTGTGGCCGATGTCGGTAAGAAGAATAAGAAGTTTGTTCGGTGCTGGAAGTGTGCGGTCAATACTCATGCGACCAAGGATTGTAAGGCGGTCCACTATTGTTACATCTGTGATTGCACTGCACATCCCACTTTGAGGTGCCTGGTGCTGAAGCTGCCGCGCTTGACACCGTATATGGCTGGTATTGGCAACGACCAGACTCTGTTCACCCAGATTCCGGATGCTGTGACTCGGGATCATCTTGCGCATAGTAAAACACCTATTGCTCTGGTACGAGTGTCTGGCCCGATGGTTTCAGCGGAGGTCGTTCAGAGGCAGATTGCCAGGCGGTCCCAAGTGTAGGTTCAGTGGAAGTGGGAGGCGGTGCCACATGGAGATTCAGCCTTCTTAGTGAGCTTCCCGACGATTGAGGATTTGGACAGGGTAGATGGAATCCTGATGACTGTTCCGCTCAGTACTGCTCAGCTGACCTTTTCGGTTTACAGGATGGAGGAGGTGCCGCATAAGCTTGAGATGCAACAGGTTTGGCTACATGTGGAGGGAGTACCCCATATTTTGCGATCCTTTCATGGCTTGTGGGCTGTTGGAGGACTCATGGGGAACACTCTTGATGTGGATTTGTTCAGCCTGCGGAAGCGGGGGGTCGTCCGAATTCTCATGGAGATGTTTGATACGAAGGTTTTTCTTAAGGCGAAGGATTCACTTGGTCACTTTATAGTGTCAGATGTCGTGGTCAAGCATAAGGTATTTGAGTTTCGTTTCCGGATTGAACCTGAGGGTTATATTCTGGAACCAGAGTTTGTTCCTTTCTTGTGGAGAAAGGGAGATGATGATGCGGATGATGATGCCAATGGGAAGCATTTAGAGGATGCTATGGATACTTCTGAGGCTGCTACTGCCACTCAGGGGGTGGGTTCTGGATCTTCCTCGGCTGTGCAGGGTACTGCGACTACATCTTCCAGTCAGGGAGTGCAGAGGGTGTTTGCTGTCACCCCCTTTAATGCCAATCCGGTTACTCCACGAGGTCGACAACTTCTGGATGCTCTTCCTTTGGATTCCCCTCTTCGCGGGAAGGGTTCTTTTTCGGCGCCTCGTGTTTCTCTGGCTCAGTTACAGGAGGCTCTTCATTCGGTTTCCATCCATGTACTGCAGTCTTGCTCAGCTTCGCCAGCGAGGTCCAGAACGCATATTTTGGGCAGATCTATTCCTGTTTCCACTCCTGTACTTGAGGAGGTTCTTCCTTCGGGGTGTTCGCGGAAGCTGGCCCAGGAGGGGTCGGCTGACCGCGACGTTCGTGACCAGCTTCAGGATGCTGTTGTGCTTGGTCCGACCCAGGTGGGGTTGGGCAACCATGACGAGGTGGATGATCGTGTCTCCTTGGTCAGGGAGGACCTGGGGACGCTTAGGGACGTCTCGCCTCCACTGGTGGGCCAGGAGCCTTCAGTGGTCGATGGGGGCGACCAGACCCAGGAGGGGTCCGGGTTGTCTCAGTCTCCAGCACGGGTTTCTTCTCCAGGTGATGCTTAGCCAGTCGCTGTGCAGGGGAGTGGTACTACCTTCAGGCGGAGTACGCGCCATGGAGTCGATGCCTCTGGGGCGTCCGCGACTGATGATGACTCTATGCTCAAGGCCATGCGGCGTAAGGCGGAGAGGAACTTAGATTCGCCAGGTATAATGAGTTCTTCGAAGTCCTTTTTCTCTTTTTCTACTCCTGTTATTTCTTCTAAACTAGCCAATGTTGGCATTAGTTTGGGTAGCTCTATACAGGAAGTATCTTTTTCTTCTAATGTTTTGCGACACATGGAGGTTGACCGTCTAACAGTTACTCCTAAGGTCGGTGTTTTTCCTGATGCTTCACTAGCTGAGGAGGAGGAGTTGCATGCCACAGTAGATGGTCAACTCCTTTCTCACTTAGTCGGTGAAGTGTCGGAGGTGGACTTTGATGAGACCGGTCTTGCCTCTGTGTATGAGCTGAAAGCTTCTGGTCGAAAATCAAAGAGCCAGCGGTCGCGAAAGAGATCTCGTGTATCCAGATCTCCTATAGTTTCTCAATGAATGGAATGTTTTCAAATAGCAGAGGTCTCCGGGACTTGGCTAAACATTTATTCTTTGCTGATTGTGTGAGAGAACATAATTTGGATTTTCTGGGTATTTCTGAGACTGGTAGACGGGATTTTTCACAAGCTCTACTCAATCGCCTTTCTGGTGGAGTGGACTTTACGTTGATATCACGTCCGCCGCGTGGTCGATCTAGGGGGATCCTGTTAGGCGTTAGAGATGAGACTATGGAAGTTTTAGCTAGTTCGGTGGGAGATTTTTTTATAAAACTCCATATCCATAACAAGGCTGACAATTTCACATGGTCTTTAGTCGCCGTATATGGGGCCACTCAGGATGTTTATAAGGCTGACTTTTTACGTGAGCTTGTGAATTTGGCAAAGGACAATCCGTATCCTATTCTTATAGGAGGGGACTTTAATTTGCTCAGATTTCCTCACGAGAAAAGTCGGGGCCGGTTCGATGAACATTGGCCTTTTTTGTTCAATGTTGTTATAGACAGTCTGGACTTAAGAGAGGTTACAATTTTAGGAAGGCAATTTACATGGGCTAATAGTCTTCCGGAGCCAACATACGAAAAACTAGATAGAGTGCTTATGGATACTGACTGGGAACAAAAGTTCCCTTTGGTAACTGTTCGCGCTCTAGAACGTATTGAGGCTTTGTCGGATCATGCTCCTTTACTTTTATCTTTTGGATCACCGCCACGGAAGTCTACGAATGAGTTTAAATTTGAACTCGGTTGGATGATCCATGATGGTTTTTACGAGATGGTTAAGGCTATTTGGGAGAAACCGGTCGGTGGCCAAACCCCTATCCTACGATGGAATAACAAAATGCGTACTTTACGCAAGTTCCTTCGGGGCTGGGCCAGGCACATAGCTGGTATCCTTAAAAATGAAAAAATACGCCTAACATCTATAATTGATGACTTAGAGGCTTCCGCGGAAGTCAGGCCATTAACTGCACAAGAAATTGAGCTTAAGAGCCAATCGAATGCGGAGATAGCCCGACTTCTGCGCGAGGAGGAACTCAAATGGTACCAACGCTCTAAAGCTAAATTCATTCTGGAAGGAGATGCGAATACTAGGTACTTCCATGTTGTTGCCAATGGCAAGCATAAGAAGAAACTTATTCACTCTCTGATTCAGGATGAAGGTATGATTGAGGGACAGGAGCATCTGAAGTCATATATCACTAACTATTATAAATCCTTGTTTGGGGCCCCAGAGGAAAATTCTTTCTCTATGGATGAGTCCCAAACGTCCGATATCCCCCAGGTTTCTGATGAAGAAAATAGCTTTCTAACTGCCTCATATACCAAGGAAGAGGTCAAGAAAGCAGTTTTTCAAATTGAACATAACAAAGCACCAGGACCCGATGGCTTCCCAGCGGAATTTTACCGAAAATTCTGGGACGTTATCAAGGAGGACCTGATGAATTTGTTTGGGTTTTTACAAGTCGGACAATTGGATCTCTTTAGACTTAACTTTGGCAATATAATTTTACTGCCTAAGGTTAACAATGCAGAACGTATACAACAGTATCGTCCAATATGCTTGCTTAACGTTAGCTTTAAGATTTTTACTAAAGTTGCCACGATTAGACTAAACGCGGTCACTGACAATGTTGTTAGCCCGTATCAAACTGCGTTCATGCAAGGAAGAAATATCCTAGATGGTGTTGTAATTCTGCATGAAACAATCCATGAACTACACTCAAAAAAATTAAATGGTGTATTGTTCAAGATTGACTTTGAGAAAGCATACGACAAAGTTAATTGGGGTTTCCTCCAGCAAACACTCCGCATGAAAGGCTTTTCTGAGGAGTGGCGCTCTCTTATTCAGTCTTTTGTGTCTGGGGTGAGTGTTGCCATTAAAGTAAATGAAGATACTGGCAAATACTTTCAAACCAAGAAAGGACTGAGACAAGGGGATCCATTATCGCCTTTACTATTTAATATAGTGGCTGATATGTTAGCTATCCTTATTGAGAGAGCAAAGGCTGATGGTCAAATTGAAGGAGTGGTTCCACATCTTTTCGATGATGGACTTTCTATTCTTCAATATGCCGATGATACAATTCTTTTTATGGAACATGATCTGGAGAAGGCTAAGAATCTGAAATTAATATTATCAGCATTCGAGCAGCTATCTAGGCTTAAAATAAACTTCCATAAGAGTGATTTGTATTGTTTTGGCGAGGCCCAAAACAAGGCCCACCTATATGCTGAACTTTTTGGTTGTGGTCAGGGTCAATTTCCAATCAATTATTTGGGAATACCGATTCATTATTGGCTTCTCACAATTGCTGAATAGAAACTTGTTGAGGAAAGGCTACAAAAACGTCTTAATAGTTGGAAAGGTAAATTGTTATCCCTTGGTGGAAGACTAGTACTCATAAATTCAGTACTTACTAATATGGTACTGTATATGATCTCGTTTTTCCAATTACCAAAAGGGGTCTTGAACAAAGTGTATTATTTCCGTTCAAGATTCTTTTGGCAAGGGGATAGTGAAAAAAAGAAGTATCGACTGGCCAGATGGAATGTGGTTTGCCGCCCTAAGGATTTTGGTGGACTTGGCATACACGATTTGCAAGTCAAAAACACCACACTCCTGGGCAAATGTCTTTTTAAACTACTTACGGAAGATGGTGTTTGGCAAACCATGTTATGGAGGAAATATGTGGGGTCCAAGGCTGTGTCTCAAGTGGTTTGGAAACCCGGAGATTCGCATTTTTGGGCGGGTCTTATGGCCACCAAGAAACATTTCTTTCGTTTTGGTGCTTTCGAGATTAAGGATGGATCACAAATTAGGTTTTGGGAAGATAAGTGGCTTGGCCAAACTACTCTTCGCGGACAATATCCAGCTTTATATTCGATTGTTAGACACAAAGGAGATACAATTTCCACAGTGATGGAAGAATATCCTCCTAATGTGTCTTTCAGAAGAAGTCTCATCGGTCCTAGATTGGTATCTTGGAACAATCTATTATTACGTTTATCCATGAAACAATTGTCAGACGGTGTTGACGTGTTCAAATGGAAATTACTAGAAAGTGGTAAATTTTCTGTTGGCTCACTATATAAAGCCTTGGTCCAACCTGATATCCCGGTCGATGATAATAGTAAAATTTGGAAAATGAAAATACCCCTTAAGACGAAGATATTTGCTTGGTATCTACGAAAAGGGGTAATTCTAACAAAATATAATCTTGCAAAGAGGAATTGGCATGGAAGTACACAATGTGTTTTTTGTCATCAAGATGAGACAATTCGCCATTTATTCTTCCATTGCAAATTTGCTCGCTCTATATGGTCATTCATCCAAATAGCTTCTGGTTTATCTCCGCCACATTCTGTAACCAATGTCTTTGGTAATTGGTTGCATGGAATTGTTGATAAGTACAGAACTTTGTTTAGGGTGGGAGCGCTTGTCATTATATGGTCTCTATGGCTTTGTAGAAACGACAAGATTTTTAATAACATTGTGTCTTCTCCTCTGCAGGTTATCTATCGAGCCACGGCTATCCTCCGATCATGGAATATTCTCCAGCGTATGGAGTTTCGCGACTTATTTATGGAGGGATGTACGCGATTGGAGGACACGGCGAGGGATATTTTCTCCCGACATGGATGGCCGCGTGATCTGAGGATTGATCTATCTTAGATTCTAGACATTTATTTACATAGTACTTTTGTGTAATGCTTGTCTACTTTTTACCTTACTTATGTCGTTCGTGTGGCTGTGTGCATCTTGGTTATGCAGAGGCCGGGTGTAAACATTAAACATTTAATAAATGTGCCCATTTCCAAAAAAAAATCACAAAGAACAAAGTGACAGACATAGGAAGATGAAACAAGATCAACTTCAAAACTTTCAGCACATAGAGAGGTGTTTCAGTACCATGGAAACTTCTACAACCATATTTTCCTCTCTCATAATAATTTTCAGTCGCCTCATGAATAAACTCAACAATATAGCTATCACATAAATCATGATTTTCATGATCTACAAACTCATAATTTTTATCAAACTCAAAAACAGTGGGCTTAAAACCTCCACGGGTCGTATCCAAAGCAGATATTTCAAAAGAATCCACAGGAACATAACATTCATCCTGCTTTGGTAAGCAAGGGGGACAATCAAATAATGTAAGAGGTAAAGAGTTACTCTCATTAGAAGGTAGATATGGGTAAATCCATTCTTCCTCCTCTTGACCATCACTCTCCTCCTCTTTTTCATCTAATGAGCTTTCAGTTTCAGCAATTTCCTCTTCCATAGTCTCCTGCAAGGCATTAGTCTCTTCCATCTGTGGAAAGCACCTATTAAAATATTCAAGAATATAGCTATTTTCTTCCTTGTACTTATCAAAGCAGAGTTTAAGTATCTCATAAACCTCGCATTCATAAGGTGCATCATCAGTATTTTCAAGCAAACTTGCAAGTTCAAATGCACCCTTGAAGGCAATAAATTTTTCAATTTTTTCCACATCATCAAAGTCATAATTTCATTTAACATAAGAGGATATGGTAACATTATCATTATACTCACATTGAAAAGGCAGGTGTTTATACCTCCTACAGCAACAAGATTTATAAAAGCAATAAGTAACATTATAAGTGGAGCACACCTCTCTAGCAATAGTATTCAACTTATCAATTTGTTCCCATAAGTGTTTCCCTTTTTGTGACAAATGGTGTTCCTTATAATAATACTTTTGTTCTTCCGTGAACTCACCTTGCCAATAAGAACTAGTTTCAAAGAAACCATCCATTGATAGAAAGCATGACCAAGCAAGGCAATAACAGACTAGCAACTAGAGTAGGAACTAATTTTTTTTGTTTTTTTTAATAAAGAAAGCAAACCAAACTAGACTAATTTTTTGGTTTTTTTTGGAAAGAGGCAAACAAAACCAAACAAAATAAACAAAGCAAACTAAAAATAAAGTAAAGAGAAAGGAAGTGGAGGAATCCCCTAGTGAAGACGTCCTTAGCCTCCCCGACAATGGCGCCAGAAAATAGCTTGATGGCGCCCATCACTTGTCATGGGACGCTTCGTTGGAAACCCCAAGAGCAAGGTATGAAGCAACACAATAGCAAGTTTCCCTCAGTAAGAAACCGAGGTTATCGAACCAGTAGGAGGAAGGAAACGTCACACAGGTGTTGCAAGCAACACAGAGACCTGCACAACATAAACTCAAGACTTTGCCCCAACGAATCAGTGAGGTTGTCAAGCTCACCGGTTTGCTGTAACAAAGGATTAAACGTATGGTGTGGAAGGTAATGGTTTGCAGCAAGTAAACAAGTAACAGTGGAAGATTTATCAATGGTAAAGATTGGACCGGGGTCCATAGTTCACTAGAGGTGCTCTCCTTGGATAAACAACATGGCATGAAGGGTAAACAAATTACAACAGGGCAATTGATAGGAACTTGTGGCATCCCGCAAAACCACTACTAGAAAATCGCGTTGAATTTGTGCATTGCATTGTCATCATCATGCATTGTTTGCATAAGACTATTTTCGCAAAGCCCGATTTGTTTTCCAAACGCCCCATCTTAATTCAAATGCAAAGCCCGGTTCTCCGGAATAATTATTGGCCGCTATCGGTTTGCACACGGCCCGTTTAAATCAAATAAATGTTTTAATTATTTTAGCGGGGCAGTCGAACGGGCCGTTTCGACCCGAACGACCACCCCCAGGATTTTTAAATCGGTCCAACCAGTCCCACCCATAATCCTAAACCTACCAAACTACCTACCCAGCCCAACCCTCCACCTCACCCCCTCCAATCCCAGGCTGCCACGTCACCCTGCCCCTTCCCTCTACCCAATCCCCCCCTGCCACATCAGCCCCCTCTCTCTTCTCTCTCTCCCTCACACCCTCACAGCCCAACCCACTCCCACCTGTCTCACCCACGCGCTCACGCCCCGGATCCCACACCACAAGCCGCACCCTCTCCTCCCTAGGCCCCACCCCTCCGGCCCCACCTCTCTCTCCTCTCTCCCCCACAGCTCCTCTCTCCCCCGCCTGTCCCTAACCTCGCCCGACCCCACGCCTCTCTGGCCTCCGACGCCTGCGAGCCTCCCCCTCCCTCCTCTCGTTCCTCCCCGGCGCCCCGCCGCGGCTTGCTCCGGCGCCCCGCGACCCCATCCGCTGCGCCTCCCCTGTCGCAGAGCTCCGCCGCCGCCACAGCTCCCTCCGCCACCAACCACCCCGAGTGTCCCGCCGCCTCCGCCCGACGCCCTCCGCCTCGCCCCGGCCGACCCCGACCTCCGCGCACCCCGTCTGCCCCGACCTCCACCGTCTCTGCCTCGGTTCCTCCTTCCCGGCGTCGCCCCCACCTCGAGCTCTGCCGCAGACCCCGCCGCCGCCGTCCTCCTCCCCCGAGCCCGCCTCCGGCCGCTCGAGCCGTCGCCGCGCCGTCGCCCTCTCCGGCCGCCCTCTGCCGTCCGCTCCGCGCCGAGCTCGCCGGCGGGCCCGCGTGCCCCGGCCACCCCCGCTCAGCCCCGTCCCCGCTCAGAGCCCGCCGGTCGCCCGCGTCTTCCCCTCCTCGCCGTTTCGCCTGGGTCCCGTCGGCCCCGGATCCTCTGCAGCGATCGACGCCGACGACATCCTCTGGCCCCGTCGTCGCGTGGGCCTCCCTGACGGACAACCGGCCCGCGCTTCTTCCGACCTCGTCCGCGTGCCGTGCCCCTGTATCCGTTGGTGTGTTGTGAAGTGGCTCGACACAGGTTTAGTTTGTGTGGTGAGGTGGTACCATGAAGTCAAACCCGCATAGATGTTGTGGTAGCCTTGATGCGGTGTGGGTGCCGCCCTCCAAGACAAGGTCGACACCGACACGACAATCGGAGCCGCGAGAGACCTCAAGTTCCCCTACATGGACAAGAAGATCGCCTACCCGAACCCAGGGTCGACAAGCTCGTCTTCACGGAACCCGAAGAGCGGCACCGGTACCCCCAAGATCTACCACGCGGACGCATCACGGTTTCGGAGAAACCCCTGGGAAACGACAAGTTCGCCATCGACACCGAAGACGGTACGCTAAGACCGTGCCCGGATCCGGAGACCGAACCCGGTACCGCCAAGGTCGCCGATGCGGATACGACAAGTACTCCCTCCTGGAACGCCAAGGTCCCCGCGAGAGACGACATGACCGTCGACATGACCCAAAGACCTCGGAACGCCAAGTTCTACCCCGTTATCCGAGAACGATCCCGGAGTCCGAGAACGTTCCGCCGAGACCGATCCGTCGAACCATGGACCCTGAGACCGACCCCGAACCCCGGAACCCAAGATCTGCCGAACCCTAATGTGTGAACCCCTTCCCGAAACCCTATTTTATAACATAATACAACTTGTCGCATAATAATTGTCATACTCGCATGCATATCATTGGTTTGGGGGCCTTATGCCGATTCACCTAATAATTAAATATGGGGCCCATATGCGGGCAAATCTAGTCTCATATTGGCCTCATTTAAACTTGTGTAGCGAACCGGTACCATATTTTGCCATGTTAAAACAACATTTAATTTGCGGGGTAGGTAAATGACTTGGACCGATTAATTAATTGTCGGGACCCCGGTTTCGCTTAATATTGACCTAATTGCATCGCACCTTTGCCATGCCATGCATCATATCATAAGCATGCCGATCTTTTGCCGTAGTATTAAATAGTACATTCGGTGTTTCTTCTAGTGATTTGCTTCTTCGCGGATAAGGCCGTTGAGTTGATGTGAGCTTCGCCCGATCTTCGGTTGAACCTTCGTCAATGTTTTCAGGCGAGCATCTCCCCCTTTCTACCTATCTTACTTTTATAGTATTTGCTTCCCTCCTGTTGATCTATTGCTATCTGTGTTGCGATGCTTTAGTTTCCGTACCTGTGATACACCGTGCAGCCCTATATCGCCTTGGACACATCCTATTACCTGTTGTTTGGTAGATAGTTGGACTTGCGCGTCGTAGTCGCTTGCTCAAGTGCTGTTGCGTGTCGTCCAGTGCCACAGTTGTTGGAGCCTTGCCGCATGTTGATGTTGGAGATGATCATAGTTTTACTTATCGTACACTTTAATTCCTGTTTAACAACTAAAATTGAAGTAAGCAGAGGCATCGGTGGGTGATAGATAACATTTGGTTTCCGAACGCCCACTTGTGCCCCGTAGGACCCCGAGTACTTGATACCTGTTCCTTGATTTATCGCGCTATCCACATATGGGAAGTATGGGCCCCCCTTAGCCAGAGCTTGATTCCGTCTTATTTCTTGGGGCCACAACTAGTTTGAGGATTTATTTACTATCCTGTACTTATGCCATGCTTTACTGTTTTATTTACGATTGTGTGAGGAGCACGCTGTACTGTTTTGGAAGCGGAGTGTTTTCGCGGTATCGACAGTCCCCGTTTGGGGATCTGCTGTCGCTTACAGCCATTGTCGCAAACCTTGAGTCCGTCTCGGAGCTTGCTTACTTCGTTGCGGGAAGACTCCAAGGGGTGGCCCCCTGAAATATTTCTGAATCTTGTGATTGCTCTGTCGTGAAGACCTCGTTGGGTTTTGTTTTGGTTTTTCCGAGGTTGATCGTGTGTGTGTTGCTATTTGTGCACCCCGGCCGGGTTAAAACTTTCTGAAAGCCGTGTCCGCGGTTATGGACGACTTGGAGCACAGTATCTCGATCATAGACAACTATAACTAAAGTTTACCGTTATAAATTGACTTGTATCTGATATGATTAGTAAGCAGCTTCAACTACAACGGAATGGCTAACTAAAACTGCCAACAATTGCTTGCTTGTGTGGTCGCTTGCGACCACTGTACCTGACTAGTAAATATTGCAACTACAACGGAATGGCTAAATAAAAGTACCAACAACTGCTGGGTTTTTGGGTTATCTCATGCTCATTGTATCTGATTAGTAAGTGTTGCAACTATAACGGAATGATTAACTAAAAGTGCCCACTGCTTATTTTATCAGGATGATTATCTATACGTGACTAGTAATTACTGCAACAAAAATTGAATAAATAAAACTGCCAACTGTGTGAGTTCCTCGGTTGACTTCCTCGTTTGGTCTCAAGGGGGAAACACCAGGATGGGTATGTTTGGTGTTAGCTTCAGGTTGGATCCGAATAGGTCTTTCTTATCCCTCTCTGATAACCGCCAGTCGTATCGAGTCTCTATAGGTTGTTTAGTGCATGCTGCCGCTGCCGCTCTGTCCACCATACCTATGTAGGCGAGGACCGCCGAATTCTAGCCTCGCCGTGTACTGGCCTCAGTACTGACGCTCCTCTTTTTCCTTTGCCCTTCGTCGGCACCCCTTTTGTTTAAGCAGGTTTTGAGATCGACGCCGTTAGCAGGGTTACCCTTCCGGCTTGGTCTGGGCAGGGTTATGGACGCCATTGGTTATTCTTCAGGGCTCTTAGCCCCATTTGCATCTTGTCCGTAGCTGGACGCTCTATCGTTTTCAAGGTGATTTGGATCTTTGTATATTATATCTGTATTCTTGACTCTTGAGTCGCTGTTATATATATATCTGTTCTGTGGGTCCCATCGAGGACTGTTGTGTAATGTTGTTACTTCGTTTTCCACCCGCACGAAAGTGCCTGGTGGGCACCTTTGAATCGTTTCTATGCGGGTTTGGCGAATTTTGCTCAAACTTGCATAGGTCCGATTCTGAGGGTGTTACAGAGTGGTATCAGAGCTCAGCAGTTGCGATACCCCACAAGTCCAGCCTGTAGGATAACCTAGCTAACGGCCGCCGTAGAGTGTCAAAACTATTTTTGCAAACACGGTTGGATAGTTCTGATTAGGTCTGATTTTACTCCTTACCCCTCTGCTATTCTCCTCTTACCTCTGCGTGTTTTAAATCTGCTCTCTTCTCTTTCTTCGAGTCCAGGAATTCTCGTGGTTGGGTTTCCGTCGTACCTTCAAGGTTTCTCTTTCTCCCTTTTGTAACGGAGGTGCTACGATCATCAATCTGCGACTTGTCTGTTGTACCCTTCCTCCAATCTTTTGTTATTAAGCTCCTTATCCATATGTGTTCCTTGCTGGATATCAGTGTCGTTGAAAAACATATGAGAAGGACGAGCTTTGGTGAAGTTGGAGTTAACCTTGAGCATGTGTTGTTCATGCCAATGGAACCATCGCGAAACCTAATCAGTGTGTCTTTCATACGTTCTCTGTTGTATCTTCCGGTGTTTCCGGATGTGATGACATCATCTACGCCAGATCCGAAGCAGAGTCTGCATCACTCCTTTGTTCTGAACCTCGTTTGTCGAGATCTTCAGTCTGATTCCGAGAGTTGGTTGCTTAATCCGCCTATTCGTGTGCAGAGTAATGTTTTGAGTGCGGGATGGAGTAGCTACCCTACCACTGCTCTTATCATTCGCTCTCGTACGTTGAATCAGGGGATCCAGCAGTTTTACTCCGTCCACGGAAGTTAGGGGTGGCCTTAGCGTTTGATGCCTCTATCTTCGTCCTTTGTTTCTCCGGAGTGTTCTCTCGACGATCAGGAACAACGACCCTTTGTTGGCGGTGTCGCCGATTTCAAGATGAAGAAGGAACCCTCGTTAGTGGTGTCGCGAGGATCTACACGAAGCGCGAAGGATCAGATCGCCGACCTTGTTTCCGGTACCATGAGGCGGATCTCGAGCGCGAGATCCATTGTTAGTGGTGTCGAATTGTGGCATCCCGCAAAACCACTACTAGAAAATCGCGTTGAATTTGTGCATTGCATTGTCATCATCATGCATTGTTTGCATAAGACTATTTTCGCAAAGCCCGATTTGTTTTCCAAACGCCCCATCTTAATTCAAATGCAAAGCCCGGTTCTCCGGATTAATTATTTTGGCCGCTATCGGTTTGCACACGGCCCGTTTAAATCAAATAAATGTTTTAATTATTTTAGCGGGGCAGTCGAACGGCCGTTTCGACCCGAACGACCACCCCCAGGATTTTTAAATCGGTCCAACCAGTCCCACCCATAATCCTAAACCTACCAAACTACGTACCCAGCCCAACCCTCCACCTCACCCCCTCCAATCCCAGGCCGCCACGTCACCCTGCCCCTTCCCTCTACCCAATCCCCCCTGCCACATCAGCCCCCTCTCTCTTCTCTCTCTCCCTCACACCCTCACAGCCCAACCCACTCCCACCTGTCTCACCCACGCGCTCACGCCCCGGATCCCACCCCACAAGCCGCACCCTCTCCTCCCTGGGCCCCACCCCTCCGGCCCCACCTCTCTCTCCTCTCTCCCCCACAGCTCCTCTCTCCCCCGCCTGTCCCTAACCTCGCCCGACCCCGCGCATCTCTGGCCTCCGACGCCTGCGAGCCTCCCCCTCCCTCCTCTCGTTCCTCCCCGGCGCCCCGCCTCGGCTCCGACCGCCGCGGCTTGCTCCGGCGCCCCGCGACCCCATCCGCTGCGCCTCCCCTCTCGCAGAGCTCCGCCGCCGCCACAGCTCCCTCCGCCACCAACCACCCCGAGCGTCCCGCCGCCTCCGCCCGACGCCCTCCGCCTCGCCCCGGCCGACCCCGACCTCCGCGCACCCCGTCTGCCCCGACCTCCGCCGTCTCTGCCTCGGTTCCTCCTTCCCGGCGTCGCCCCCACCTCGAGCTCTGCCGCAGACCCCGCCGCCGCCGTCCTCCTCCCCCGAGCCCGCCTCCGGCCGCTCGAGCCGTCGCCGCGTCGTCGCCCTCTCCGGCCGCCCTCTGCCGTCCGCTCCGCGCCGAGCTCGCCGGCGGGCCCGCGTGCCCCGGCCACCCCCGCTCAGAGCCCGCCGGTCGCCCGCGTCTTCCCCTCCTTGCCGTTTCGCCTGGGTCCCGTCGGCCCTGGATCCTCTGCAGCGATCGACGCCGACGACATCCTCTGGCCCCGTCGTCGCGTGGGCCTCCCTGACGGACAACCGGCTCGCGCTTCTTCCGACCTCGTCCGCGTGCCGTGCCCCTGTATCTGTTGGTGTGTTGTGAAGTGGCTCGACACAGGTTTAGTTTGTGTGGTGAGGTGGTACCATGAAGTCAAACCCGCATAGATGTTGTGGTAGCCTTGATGCGGTGTGGGTGCCGCCCTCCAAGACAAGGTCGACACCGACACGACAATCGGAGCCGCGAGAGACCTCAAGTTCCCCTACATGGACAAGAAGATCGCCTACCCGAACCCAGGGTCGACAAGCTCGTCTTCACGGAACCCGAAGAGCGGCACCGGTACCCCCAAGATCTACCACGCGGACGCATCACGGTTTCGGAGAAACCCCTGGGAAACGACAAGTTTGCCATCGACACCGAAGACGGTACGCTAAGACCGTGCCCGGATCCGGAGACCGAACCCGGTACCGCCAAGGTCGCCGATGTGGATACGACAAGTACTCCCTCCCGGAACGCCAAGGTCCCCGCGAGAGACGACATGACCGTCGACATGACCCAAAGACCTCGGAACGCCAAGTTCTACCCCGTTATCCGAGAACGATCCCGGAGTCCGAGAACGTTCCGCCGAGACCGATCCGTCGAACCCTGGACCCTGAGACCGACCCCGAACCCCGGAACCCAAGATCTGCCGAACCCTAATGTGTGAACCCCTTCCCGAAACCCTATTTTATAACATAATACAACTTGTCGCATAATAATTGTCATACTCGCATGCATATCATTGGTTTGGGGGCCTTATGCCGATTCACCTAATAATTAAATATGGGGCCCATATGCGGGCAAATCTAGTCTCATATTGGCCTCATTTAAACTTGTGTAGCGAACCGGTACCATATTTTGCCATGTTAAAACAACATTTAATTTGCGGGGTAGGTAAATGACTTGGACCGATTAATTAATTGTCGGGACCCCGGTTCCGCTTAATATTGACCTAATTGCATCGCACCTTTGCCATGCCATGCATCATATCATAAGCATGCCGATCTTTTGCCGTAGTATTAAATAGTACATTCGGTGTTTCTTCTAGTGATTTGCTTCTTCGCGGATAAGGCCGTTGAGTTGATGTGAGCTTCGCCCGATCTTCGGTTGAACCTTCGTCAATGTTTTCAGGCGAGCATCTCCCCCTTTCTACCTATCTTACTTTTATAGTATTTGCTTCCCTCCTGTTGATCTATTGCTATCTGTGTTGCGATGCTTTAGTTTCCGTACCTGTGATACACCGTGCAGCCCTATATCGCCTTGGACACATCCTATTACCTGTTGTTTGGTAGATAGTTGGACTTGCGCGTCGTAGTCGCTTGCTCAAGTGCTGTTGCGTGTCGTCCAGTGCCACAGTTGTTGGAGCCTTGCCGCATGTTGATGTTGGAGATGATCATAGTTTTACTTATCGTACACTTTAATTCCTGTTTAACAACTAAAATTGAAGTAAGCAGAGGCATCGGTGGGTGATAGATAACATTTGGTTTCCGAACGCCCACTTGTGCCCCGTAGGACCCCGAGTACTTGATACCTGTTCCTTGATTTATCGCGCTATCCACATATGGGAAGTATGGGCCCCCCTTAGCCAGAGCTTGATTCCGTCTTATTTCTTGGGGCCACAACTAGTTTGAGGATTTATTTACTATCCTGTACTTATGCCATGCTTTACTATTTTATTTACGATTGTGTGAGGAGCACGCTGTACTGTTTTGGAAGCGGAGTGTTTTCGCGGTATCGACAGTCCCCGTTTGGGGATCTGCTGTCGCTTACAGCCATTGTCGCAAACCTTCAGTCCGTCTCGGAGCTTGCTTACTTCGTTGCGGGAAGACTCCAAGGGGTGGCCCCCTGAAATATTTCTGAATCTTGTGATTGCTCTGTCGTGAAGACCTCGTTGGGTTTTGTTTTGGTTTTTCCGAGGTTGATCGTGTGTGTGTTGCTATTTGTGCACCCCGGCCGGGTTAAAACTTTCTGAAAGCCGTGTCCGCGGTTATGGATGACTTGGAGCACAGTATCTCGATCATAGACAACTATAACTAAAGTTTACCGTTATAAATTGACTTGTATCTGATATGATTAGTAAGCAGCTTCAACTACAACGGAATGGCTAACTAAAACTGCCAACAATTGCTTGCTTGTGTGGTCGCTTGCGACCACTGTACCTGACTAGTAAATATTGCAACTACAACGGAATGGCTAAATAAAAGTACCAACAACTGCTGGGTTTTTGGGTTATCTCATGCTCATTGTATCTGATTAGTAAGTGTTGCAACTATAACGGAATGATTAACTAAAAGTGCCCACTGCTTATTTTATCAGGATGATTATCTATACCTGACTAGTAATTACTGCAACGAAAATTGAATAAATAAAACTGCCAACTGTCTGAGTTCCTCGGTTGACTTCCTCGTTTGGTCTCGAGGGGGAAACACCAGGATGGATATGTTTGGTGTTAGCTTCAGGTTGGATCCGAATAGGTCTTTCTTATCCCTCTCTGATAACCGCCAGTCGTATCGAGTCTCTATAGGTTGTTTAGTGCATGCTGCCGCTGCCGCTCTGTCCACCATACCTATGTAGGCGAGGACCGCCGAATTCTAGCCTCGCCGTGTACTGGCCTCAGTACTGACGCTCCTCTTTTTCCTTTGCCCTTCGTCGGCACCCCTTTTGTTTAAGCAGGTTTTGAGATCGACGCCGTTAGCAGGGTTACCCTTCCGGCTTGGTCTGGGCAGGGTTATGGACGCCATTGGTTATTCTTCAGGGCTCTTAGCCCCATTTGAATCTTGTCCGTAGCTGGACGCTCTATCGTTTTCAAGGTGATTTGGATCTTTGTATATTATATCTGTATTCTTGACTCTTGAGTCGCTGTTATATATATATGTTCTGTGGGTCCCATCGAGAACTGTTGTGTAATGTTGTTACTTCGTTTTCCACCCGCACGAAAGTGCCTGGTGGGCACCTTTGAATCGTTTCTATGCGGGTTTGGCGAATTTTGCTCAAACTTGCATAGGTCCGATTCTGAGGGTGTTACAGAGTGGTATCAGAGCTCAGCAGTTGCGATACCCCACAAGTCCAGCCTGTAGGATAACCTAGCTAATGGCCGCCGTAGAGTGTCAAAACTATTTTTGCAAACACGGTTGGATAGTTCTGATTAGGTCTGATTTTACTCCTTACCCCTCTGCTATTCTCCTCTTACCTCTGCGTGTTTTAAATCTGCTCTCTTCTCTTTCTTCGAGTCCAGGAATTCTCGTGGTTGGGTTTCCGTCGTACCTTCAAGGTTTCTCTTTCTCCCTTTTGTAACGGAGGTGCTACGATCATCAATCTGCGACTTGTCTGTTGTACCCTTCCTCCAATCTTTTGTTATTGAGCTCCTTATCCATATGTGTTCCTTGCTGGATATTAGTGTCGTTGAAAAACATATGAGAAGGACGAGCTTTGGTGAAGTTGGAGTTAACCTTGAGCATGTGTTGTTCATGCCAATGGAACCATCGCGAAACCTAATCAGTGTGTCTTTCATACGTTCTCTGTTGTATCTTCCGGTGTTTCCCGATGTGATGACATCATCTATGCCAGATCCGAAGCAGAGTCTGCATCACTCCTTTGTTCTGAACCTCGTTTGTCGAGATCTTCAGTCTGATTCCGAGAGTTGGTTGCTTAATCCGCCTATTCGTGTGCAGAGTAATGTTTTGAGTGCGGGATGGAGTAGCTACCCTACCACTGCTCTTATCATTCGCTCTCGTACGTTGAATCAGGGGATCCAGCAGTTTTACTCCGTCCACGGAAGTTAGGGGTGGCCTTAGCGTTTGATGCCTCTATCTTCGTCCTTTGTTTCTCCGGAGTGTTCTCTCGACGATCAGGAACAACGACCCTTTGTTGGCGGTGTCGCCGATTTCAAGATGAAGAAGGAACCCTCGTTAGTGGTGTCGCGAGGATCTACACGAAGCGCGAAGGATCAGATCGCCGACCTTGTTTCCGGTACCATGAGGCGGATCTCGAGGGCGAGATCCATTGTTAGTGGTGTCGAATTGTGGCATCCCGCAAAACCACTACTAGAAAATCGCGTTGAATTTGTGCATTGCATTGTCATCATCATGCATTGTTTGCATAAGACTATTTTCGCAAAGCCCGATTTGTTTTCCAAACGCCCCATCTTAATTCAAATGCAAAGCCCGGTTCTCCGGATTAATTATTTTGGCTGCTATCGGTTTGCACACGGCCCGTTTAAATCAAATAAATGTTTTAATTATTTTAGCGGGGCAGTCGAACGGGCCGTTTCGACCCGAACGACCACCCCCAGGATTTTTAAATCGGTCCAACCAGTCCCACCCATAATCCTAAACCTACCAAACTACCTACCCAGCCCAACCCTCCACCTCACCCCCTCCAATCCCAGGCCGCCACGTCACCCTGCCCCTTCCCTCTACCCAATCCCCCCTGCCACATCAGCCCCCTCTCTCTTCTCTCTCTCCCTCACACCCTCACAGCCCAACCCACTCCCACCTGTCTCACCCACGCGCTCACGCCCCGGATCCCACCCCACAAGCCGCACCCTCTCCTCCCTGGGCCCCACCCCTCCGGCCCCACCTCTCTCTCCTCTCTCCCCCACAGCTCCTCTCTCCCCCGCCTGTCCCTAACCTCGCCCGACCCCGCGCATCTCTGGCCTCCGACGCCTGCGAGCCTCCCCCTCCCTCCTCTCGTTCCTCCCCGGCGCCCCGCCTCGGCTCCGACCGCCGCGGCTTGCTCCGGCGCCCCGCGACCCCATCCGCTGCGCCTCCCCTCTCGCAGAGCTCCGCCGCCGCCACAGCTCCCTCCGCCACCAACCACCCCGAGCGTCCCGCCGCCTCCGCCCGACACCCTCCGCCTCGCCCCGGCCGACCCCGACCTCCGCGCACCCCGTCTGCCCCGACCTCCGCCGTCTCTGCCTCGGTTCCTCCTTCCCGGCGTCGCCCCCACCTCGAGCTCTGCCGCAGACCCCGCCGCCGCCGTCCTCCTCCCCCGAGCCCGCCTCCGGCCGCTCGAGCCGTCGCCGCATCGTCGCCCTCTCCGGCCGCCCTCTGCCGTCCGCTCCGCGCCGAGCTCGCCGGCGGGCCCGCGTGCCCCGGCCACCCCCGCTCAGCCCCGTCCCCGCTCAGAGCCCGCCGGTCGCCCGCGTCTTCCCCTCCTCGCCGTTTCGCCTGGGTCCCGTCGGCCCTGGATCCTCTGCAGCGATCGACGCCGACGACATCCTCTGGCCCCGTCGTCGCGTGGGCCTCCCTGACGGACAACCGGCCCGCGCTTCTTCCGACCTCGTCCGCGTGCCGTGCCCCTGTATCCGTTGGTGTGTTGTGAAGTGGCTCGACACAGGTTTAGTTTGTGTGGTGAGGTGGTACCATGAAGTCAAACCCGCATAGATGTTGTGGTAGCCTTGATGCGGTGTGGGTGCCGCCCTCCAAGACAAGGTCGACACCGACACGACAATCGGAGCCGCGAGAGACCTCAAGTTCCCCTACATGGACAAGAAGATCGCCTACCCGAACCCAGGGTCGACAAGCTCGTCTTCACGGAACCCGAAGAGCGGCACCGGTACCCCCAAGATCTACCACGCGGACGCATCACGGTTTCGGAGAAACCCCTGGGAAACGACAAGTTCGCCATCGACACCGAAGACGGTACGCTAAGACCGTGCCCGGATCCGGAGACCGAACCCGGTACCGCCAAGGTCGCCGATGTGGATACGACAAGTACTCCCTCCCGGAACGCCAAGGTCCCCGCGAGAGACGACATGACCGTCGACATGACCCGAAGACCTCGGAACGCCAAGTTCTACCCCGTTATCCGAGAACGATCCCGGAGTCCGAGAACGTTCCGCCGAGACCGATCCGTCGAACCCTGGACCCTGAGACCGACCCCGAACCCCGGAACCCAAGATCTGCCGAACCCTAATGTGTGAACCCCTTCCCGAAACCCTATTTTATAACATAATACAACTTGTCGCATAATAATTGTCATACTCGCATGCATATCATTGGTTTGGGGGCCTTATGCCGATTCACCTAATAATTAAATATGGGGCCCATATGCGGGCAAATCTAGTCTCATATTGGCCTCATTTAAACTTGTGTAGCGAACCGGTACCATATTTTGCCATGTTAAAACAACATTTAATTTGCGGGGTAGGTAAATGACTTGGACCGATTAATTAATTGTCGGGACCCCGGTTCCGCTTAATATTGACCTAATTGCATCGCACCTTTGCCATGCCATGCATCATATCATAAGCATGCCGATCTTTTGCCGTAGTATTAAATAGTACATTCGGTGTTTCTTCTAGTGATTTGCTTCTTCGCGGATAAGGCCGTTGAGTTGATGTGAGCTTCGCCCGATCTTCGGTTGAACCTTCGTCAATGTTTTCAGGCGAGCATCTCCCCCTTTCTACCTATCTTACTTTTATAGTATTTGCTTCCCTCCTGTTGATCTATTGCTATCTGTGTTGCGATGCTTTAGTTTCCGTACCTGTGATACACCGTGCAGCCCTATATCGCCTTGGACACATCCTATTACCTGTTGTTTGGTAGATAGTTGGACTTGCGCGTCGTAGTCGCTTGCTCAAGTGCTATTGCGTGTCGTCCAGTGCCACAGTTGTTGGAGCCTTGCCGCATGTTGATGTTGGAGATGATCATAGTTTTACTTATCGTACACTTTAATTCCTGTTTAACAACTAAAATTGAAGTAAGCAGAGGCATCGGTGGGTGATAGATAACATTTGGTTTCCGAACGCCCACTTGTGCCCCGTAGGACCCCGAGTACTTGATACCTGTTCCTTGATTTATCGCGCTATCCACATATGGGAAGTATGGGCCCCCCTTAGCCAGAGCTTGATTCCGTCTTATTTCTTGGGGCCACAACTAGTTTGAGGATTTATTTACTATCCTGTACTTATGCCATGCTTTACTGTTTTATTTACGATTGTGTGAGGAGCACGCTGTACTGTTTTGGAAGCGGAGTGTTTTCGCGGTATCGACAGTCCCCGTTTGGGGATCTGCTGTCGCTTACAGCCATTGTCGCAAACCTTGAGTCCGTCTCGGAGCTTGCTTACTTCGTTGCGGGAAGACTCCAAGGGGTGGCCCCCTGAAATATTTCTGAATCTTGTGATTGCTCTGTCGTGAAGACCTCGTTGGGTTTTGTTTTGTTTTTTCCGAGGTTGATCGTGTGTGTGTTGCTATTTGTGCACCCCGGCCGGGTTAAAACTTTCTGAAAGCCGTGTCCGCGGTTATGGACGACTTGGAGCACAGTATCTCGATCATAGACAACTATAACTAAAGTTTACCGTTATAAATTGACTTGTATCTGATATGATTAGTAAGCAGCTTCAACTACAACGGAATGGCTAACTAAAACTGCCAACAATTGCTTGCTTGTGTGGTCGCTTGCGACCACTGTACCTGACTAGTAAATATTGCAACTACAACGGAATGGCTAAATAAAAGTACCAACAACTGCTGGGTTTTTGGGTTATCTCATGCTCATTGTATCTGATTAGTAAGTGTTGCAACTATAACGGAATGATTAACTAAAAGTGCCCACTGCTTATTTTATCAGGATGATTATCTATACCTGACTAGTAATTACTGCAACGAAAATTGAATAAATAAAACTGCCAACTGTGTGAGTTCCTCGGTTGACTTCCTCGTTTGGTCTCGAGGGGGAAACACCAGGATGGGTATGTTTGGTGTTAGCTTCAGGTTGGATCCGAATAGGTCTTTCTTATCCCTCTCTGATAACCGCCAGTCGTATCGAGTCTCTATAGGTTGTTTAGTGCATGCTGCCGCTGCCGCTCTGTCCACCATACCTATGTAGGCGAGGACCGCCGAATTCTAGCCTCGCCGTGTACTGGCCTCAGTACTGACGCTCCTCTTTTTCCTTTGCCCTTCGTCGGCACCCCTTTTGTTTAAGCAGGTTTTGAGATCGACGCCGTTAGCAGGGTTACCCTTCCGGCTTGGCCTGGGCAGGGTTATGGACGCCATTGGTTATTCTTCAGGGCTCTTAGCCCCATTTGCAACTTGTCCGTAGCTGGACGCTCTATCGTTTTCAAGGTGATTTGGATCTTTGTATATTATATCTGTATTCTTGACTCTTGAGTCGCTGTTATATATATATGTTCTGTGGGTCCCATCGAGGACTGTTGTGTAATGTTGTTACTTCGTTTTCCACCCGCACGAAAGTGCCTGGTGGGCACCTTTGAATCGTTTCTATGCGGGTTTGGCGAATTTTGCTCAAACTTGCATAGGTCCGATTCTAAGGGTGTTACAGAACTGAGCAAGGCATAACAATGCAATTACTAGTCAGAAAGATCCTATGAGATTCGATTGGGCAATACAACAAGATACATAGACCGCCATCCAACTGCATCTATGACTAGAAGTCCACCTTCAGGTTATCATCCGGACCCCCTCCAGTATTAAGTTGCAAGCAACAGACAACTGCTTTAAGCAAAGTGTGTAAGGTAAACAGTCCACATGTTCCATGAACAAGAGACCATTGTTTTCTCCCTAGTAGCAACAACACATATACAATCGAAAGATTATTGTCACTTCCCTTTGAAACTAGAGGCATGAACCCACTATCGAGCATAAATACTCCCTCTTGGAGTCACTAGCAACTACTTGGCCAAGATAGCTAGTAACAACGGAGAGCATGCAAGATCACAAACAACACAGACATGATAGAATCATAAATACAAAACCATTAATCAAACCAACATAATAATCTCAATATCCATCGGATCTCCACAAACACAACATGCATGATTATAAATAGATTAGATCTTGATCATGAACGGAGCTCACAAGATCTATACATGAAAGCACAAAGGATGCGATATAACCATCTAGCTACTACATGGACCCATAGTCCAAGGTGGAATTACTCACGCATCATACCGGAGAGAAGGCCTCCGAGATGATCTCCCCTCCGGCATGGTGCCGGGAAGAACTTCAGATACCCCCGATCTAGGGACGATGGTGGCGGTGGCTACAGACGGTTTCGTGGAGATTTGATCGGGTGCTTAGGATTTCTGCATCGGGGGCTTCTTATAGGCAAAGGGGGAGACCGAGGAGGCGGCCAGGGGTGGCAAACCCTAGCCAGGCGCGGGGCTAGGCCCACCCGCGCCTAGGGTGGGGTATGCCCCCCTGGATGGCCCCTTCGGCTCCCTTCTGGACTTCTAGATCCACACGGAAAGTAATTGAATTTGTCCTTTGTCCCGTCCAATTCCGATAATATTTATTTACTAACTTTTTTGAAACCAAAAATAGCAGAAAATAGGCATCTGGCACTTGCAACTTGTTAGTAGGTTAGTACCATAAAACATGTAAAAAGCACCTCAAAGTGTGGACAAGTAAAGCAAAGTAGATACTAAACAAGCATGGAGCATCAAAATTATAGATACGTTTTCGACATTACTCCCTACCATGGATTAGAGTGTCCAACCGAAGAGTAGTTAAAGGTAGCATCATGAAGAGAATATATTTATTAAGAGTGTTCACTAGTGAAAGTATGATCCCTAGGCCTTGTTTGTAAGCATTGAAACACCGTTTACAACTAGATATGTTGCATGTTTGCTTACTTCCATCTTTTTCCTTTAGTCTTTTCCTCCCCGCCAGAAGCTCTTTTCTAGCACCGATACCACTTATAATCATCCATACCACTTGCATTTCACTATCTCTTCACCCAACTAGTGCACATATACACATGACAAGTGTATTGGGTGTGTTGGGGACACAAGAGACTTCTTGTATCTTGATTGCAGGGTTGCTTGAGAGGGATACCTTTGACCACTTACTCCCTGAGTTCGATAAACCTTGGGTAATCCACTTAAGGGAAACTTGCTGCTGTTCTACAAACCTTTGCACTTGGAGGCCCAACAACTGTCTACAAGAATAGAAGTGCGTAGACATCAAGCTATTTTCTGGCGCCGTTGCCGGCAGGTAAGGTAAAAGGTACTCACATCCTCCGGTGTGAGTGATCGAAGTTATTTCCTTTACATTCTGCAATTTTGTCTTTTTGTTTCTTCTTTTCACTTGTTAGGCTTCATGGAAAACAACAACAAAATTAGAGAGCTTTATAGTATTTATCTTGAGTTAGGATATGAAGTGCTTGAAGAGAAAATTGAAAAACCTATGGAACTTTATTTGCATGCTAATAGCAATGTTATTAGTATGAATTCTTTGGACACCATTGTTGCTAATGCTATGGAAACGTCTAAGCTTGGGGAAGCTAGTTTTTATGAAAATAATCTTTTTAGTTCCCCAGCTTTGGAAGATAGCTATTCTATTGCTTATGATGACACCAAACCTCCAATATATGATGATTACAATGATGAATATGATATTTTTCAGTCCACCTACTATTGAGGAGAAAGTTAATTGTGATTACTATCTGCCTCCTATATTTGATGATTATGGTGATGAGAATAATAGTGATAGCAATTTTGTTGAATTTGCTCCTACTACAACTAATAAGAATGACTATGCTTATGTGGAGAGTAATAATTATTTTATGCATGTGGCTCATGATAAGAATGTTTTATGTGATATTTATATTTTTCATTTTATTTATGATGCTACTGAAAGTTATTATGAGAGAGGGAAACATGGTCTTATGTATCTCAACAATATTAAGTTTCCCCTCTTTATGTTCAAAGTCTTGAAGTTGCACTTGTTTTGCTTTCCTATGCTTGCTGCTTTGTGTTTTCATGACTTATTTCTTTACAAGATTATTATGCATAGGAAGTGGGTTAGACTTAAATGTATTTTAAATTTGCTTCTTGATGCTCTCTTTTACTCTAATTCATATTTCTTATGTGAGCATCTTCTCAAACTATCATGCCTAACTTAAAGGCGTTAAAGAGAAGTAATTTTTGGGAGATAACCCAATAGTTTTCTTGAGTCTTGAAAGTTATTACTTCTGTAATAACCTCTCATTATCCTTTTTTATTTGATTTTTGTGCCAAGAATAACCTCTAATGAGAGAGAAGTAAGATTTGGGGAAGTTGTTGTCCCAAAACAGATTTTTATGCTTCACTGTAAAAATTCGTGAAAAATCTCTATAAGTTGTATTGAGCTGAAATTTTCTGAATAAATCACACGGGTTGTTAGATAACTTTCGTTAGTTTAACACTTTTTTATTTGAGTAACATAAGGTCTTCTAAAAAATTGGTTTCTACCTGCTGGTCTGTTTTGACAGATTTCTGCCATTATTTTCATTTGCATCTTTATCGATTTATTTTTGGGTTCTCTTTGGTAAATTGAGATTTTTGAAGGAATTGATACATTATCTTGTGTTTTTAATTAAAGTTTTGCTGTTTTGAAACTAAACCCAAAGGTTTATTATCTTTTGAATGCACTAATGTTGCTAATGAAGATTATGTGAAGTTTTATATGAAGGAAAATTTTCAGGTGTAGGAAAAGAATGATGTAATGAGATGAAGAATGGACAAAAGCTTAAGCTTGGAGATGCCACACTGTGTCACCCCAAAAAATATTCAAGAGGTACAAGTGTCAAAGCTTGGGGATACCCAAGGCATCCCCTTCTTCATCAATAAAAATCTTAGGTCTTTCTAGACACTTCATTTTTATTGCTTTATGCACTATTGTGTTGTTCTTGGAGCGTCTTTGTTTTTGTTTTTAGTTTTATTTTTCTTTATTTGCTGCAATAAGTTGGTTGGATCCCAACACACTTATTTTGGAGAGAGACACACTCTGTTTTCATTGCCTAGAACACTCTAGTTTTCATTGTTATTGTCTTGTGAGTGTTCTCTTTTGCTAGCACTGTGTTAGCCTTAGTTTTCTTATGATTTTTGCTTAGAACTTTTTAGTTCTTCTTTGTGTATTTGTGATACATGATCACTGATATTTATTGATTATTACCTTTGTGAGTTGTTTCGAATAAGTCGATTGGTGTTGAAAAGGAGTAGGAAGTTCTTGCTTATAGTGGTACAAAAGGGAGCTTGCTTTGACTGTGACTTAGACTTTATCATGTCATGCTAGATGTTGCTTTGACCATATGCTTAGTGATTATTGTTGTATCATGACTTGATCCAAACAATTGAAGATTGCTTAATGTGCCTTGAAAGAATCATGCGTTGTTTTAGCATACAAAAGCATAATATTGTGGTATTTTCCTTTGATGCTTTGTTTGAGTTGACTTGGCACATGCTCACACCATGTTATGACTATGAACCAGTCACCTTAGCCTCTATGATCATTTAGTTTTTGACTTGTTGTAACATCCCAAAAGTACTAAACTTAAATCATCAAACTTTAAGCATCAAAATTAGGGTTAACAAAAACTTTTCTAAATAAAATTAAGAATGCATGCATATGAGGATGCATTGAATTTGAAATTCTTTTGAACCACCTTGTTTGTTTGTTTCCTTGCTTGTAAAATGTTTCTTAGTTGAAATAAACATCATCTAAAACATTTCCCACACTTTTCCCAAAGACAAATAAAGCAAAACAAATAAAATAAAGGAATGGTCATTTTGACCAATTTAACTCCCATGCCTACTTTGGCTGTCTCAAACTTTCAGAAACTAACAAAAACTTTTCTGTATCCTTGCACCCCTTGAATGTACTCATAACAAAGTATCAAGGCCCACTTTGTGATCATCCAGAAACTTTCAAATGCATAGTTTAAATGACAATTCAAAATTGAATCTTTATCATATGGGAAGATCCCACTTTTTCAAAAACCACTCAAACAAGCTCAAATTTCAAAACCTAAGCATCTGCAGACTCACCAGCACCAATCTAGCACACCCACCAAAAATATTTTCAAAATTCAAAACTTGATTTCATGCGGCCATTTCATCAAACAGGTTGCAGACACAAATCAAACAAAATCTAAACACTATTGTGAGCAGTGATTGAAGCCTAACTTGTTCCCTCTCTAGCTCACAACCATCTCAGTAGATCATCTAGCAAGTTAAACCAAGCACTAGCCCCACTGTAAGCTTGACATTTGTGGCATCCCGCAAAACCACTACTAGAAAATCGCGTTGATTTTGTGGATCGCATCATCTTGACATCATAATGCATATTATTTTTACTTGAAACTATGTTGTGAAAGACTATTGTTTTCTGAAACTAGCCCTCCTTCTATTTCAAATTAAACCCCCGGATGTTTTCGGATATTTTGTTTGTCTAAAACTAATTACAAAAGTTATCTTTAAATTAAATAAAAATCTATATTATTTTTAGGGGGCAGTCGAACGGGCCGATCCGACCCAGTCGACCACCCCCAGAATAAAACGGTCCACCCAAAATCCCTAACCTACCCAAACCTATCCTACCCACCCTGCCTCCACCTCACCCCGGCCAATCCCCACCCGACACGTCACCCTGACCCAAACTCCTATCCACTCCTAATCTGCCACCTCACCCCCCAACCCCACACACTCAACACCATCTGTCCCACCCCAACCCACGCAGCACCCACGCCTACACGCACTCACACACGCCAACCGCGTTCCCCCCTCCTCCTGGCCCCACCCTGGACCCACCTTCCCCACCTACCCCCGTCCTCTCTCACCCTTCCCCACTGACGCGCCCCACCCCCGCTCTCTCCCTCCTCCCTCTGCCCCAACCCGCGAGCCCGACCCCGCTGCCTTCCTCCCCAACGCGCCCTCCGGCCGACCTCGCCTCTCCTCCGGCCATGGCGCCGCCGTCCCCAGCCCGGCCTCGCAGTTCCGTCCCCTCACCGTCCGTCCCGCGCCGCCGTCTGCCTCTGCGGGTCCTCCACCGTCGCCTCTGACGCGCCTGTGGCCACCGTCGACCTCACCGCCAAGCTCCTCGCCGCCAGGAGCCGCCTCCGCCTCAACCACCCCGCCGGACCCGAGCACCTCCCCGCCGCCCGCGGCCTCCTCTCCCGCCGACTCCGGCCGCGTCGCCCCCTCACCGCGTCCCCGGCCGCCGACGGGTCCCCTCCTCCGCGCCCTCTTCCCCCGGTCCCGACGACGACGGCCCTCCTCCCGCCGCTCGGGCTCGCCCCGCCGACGGTCGTCGCCCCGCCACCGGCCGCCGCCCCCGACCAGCCTGCTCCGTCGGCCTCTCCGGCGCCCCTTCTGCGCCTCGCCGTCGGCCGCGACCACTCCGCCCCCTCCGCGTCCCCCGCCGCCCCTGGAAGCCCCGAGCTCGCCCCTGACGCGCCCCTAGTCGCTCGGCCACCTCCCCTCCGACCGCCAAGCTCGCAGGGCCCCGCCGCGCTCTCCTTCGGACGTCGCCGCCCGCTCGAGTCACGCCGGGCCTCTCCCTCCTCAAGCTCGGCAACCGCCCGCTGCCAACCGTTCCTCCCCGCGAGCTCCCCTCGTCGCCCTTCCCGCGCGTCCCCTGTTCCCCGCCTAGGCCCCACCTCGCAGCCCCACCATCTCCTTCCTAAGAGCTCGCACGCGTCCTTTGTCTCTAGGTGAATCCTTGTTGTACCTGGTGTACGTATCGCCCGCGTGGTCGAGGCCGTGACCGTAAAAGTTTCTGCCGGTTGGCTTCGTGGGACACCAAGTCAGCAACACCGACAAGATCAGCCACCGCTGTACCCCAAGATCTATACCTCGGATTCGATGCCTCAGAGCCGCTTCCGAAGACCGATCACGGATCCGGTGGCCGAGACCCTGAACTCGGAGGTCCTCTCCACGCAACGCCAAGTACGCCAACATGGAACCGACCAGTTCGCCGAGAACCGCTCCCGGACCCGATGACCGCCAAGATCGCCACCGGTACGACAAGCACTTCGCCGCGGAACGCCAAGTTCTTCGTCCCGAACGCCAAGACCAACCAGAAACACGGACCCGACAAGATCTGCGCGACGGCAAAATCGATCGCTTGGACCCAAGTTCTCCATCTTGTATCCGATCTCGTCGAGCCATTCTCCCGTCGGACCCTGAACCCTGAGACCGACCCCGAACCCCCGGAACCAAAATCGTCGAGACCCCTAATGTGTGACCCTTTATCCGATACCCCTATTTTTATAATATGATATTGATCACCTGTCGCATATTAAATTGATCATGCATGCATATTTGTGTGGTTTGGGGGCATTATGCCGATCCACCTCTAATTAAATATGGGACCCATATGCGGGCAAATCTAGTCTTATATTGGCCTCATTAAATTTGCGTAGCGAACCGGTGCTACCATTTGCCTTGCTAATACAACATTTAATTTGCGGGGTGGATAAATAACTTGAACCGTTTAATTAAATGCCGGGACCCCGGTTCCGCTTAATATTGCCTAATTGCATCGCACCTTTGCCATGTCATGCATCATATCATAAGCATGCTCGATATTTTGCCGTAGCATTAAATAGTGCATCCGGTGTTTATTCTAGTGTTTTGCTTCTTCGCGGATAAGGCCGTTGAGTTGATGTGAGCTTCGCCCCGATCTCCGGATGAACCTTCCGCAATGTTTTCAGGCGAGCATCTCCCCCTTTCTACCTATCTTACTTTTATAGTATTTATTTCCCTCCTGTTGATCTATTGCTATCTGTGTTGCGATGCTCTAGTTTCCGTACCCGTGATATCCCTTGCAGCCATATATTGCCTTGGACACATCCTATTACCTGTGGATTGGTAGATAGTTGGACTTGCGTGTCGTAGTCGCTCGCTCAAGTGCTGTTGCGTGTCGTCAAGTACCACAGTTGTTGGAGTATTGCCGCAAGTTTATTGTTGAAGATGATCATGGCTTTAATTATCGTTCACTTTAATTACTGTTTAACAACTAAAATTGAAGTAGGTAAGCAGAGGCACATGTGGGCAATAGATGTTATTTGGTTGTTAACCGTCCACTTGTGTCCCGTAGGACCCCGAGTTCTTGACACTTGTTCCGAGATCGAGCGCGCTAACCACAGGTGGGGAGATATGGGCCCCCCATCGATTAGTACCTGATTTCAAAGTATTGTACTGGGGGCCACAAACTAGTTTGAGGATTTATTTACTATCCTATACTTATGCCATGCTTTACTGCTTTATTTAAATTGTGCGATGGATAGCACCTGTACTGTTTAGGATCGGGACACGATTTCGCGGTGTCGACAAGCCCAGTTTTGGGTTCCCAGTCGTTCACAGCCGTCTACCCAAACCCTGAGTCCGTCTCGGAGACCGGCCGACTTCGTTGCGGGTCTACTTAGTGGGGTGGCCCCCCGTGCTTGCTTTGGGTCTGGGAAACGTCATGACTTAGGCCCCGCCGACATACCGATGGGTGTATGTTAACTGATCTGGCAAAAAGGGTCGAAGTGCTTGTGGATACTTTGGTGCACCCCTGCAGGGTTAAATCTTTTCGAGAAGCCGTGTCCGCGGTTATGGACGACTTGGAGCACAGTGCTTGATCATAGACAACTATAACTAAAGTTTACTGTTATAAATTGACTTGCATCCGATATGACTAGTAATCAGCTTCACTACAACGAATGGCTAAATAAAAGTACCAACAACTGCTGGGTTTTGGGTCATCTCATGCTAATTGTATCTGATTAGTAAGTGTTGCAACTACAACGGAATGGTTAACTAAAATTGCCCACTGCTTATTTTATCAGGATGTTTATCTATACCTGACTAGTAATTACTGCAACGATAACGGAATAAATAAAACTGCCAACGGTGTGAGTTCCTCGGTTGACTTCCTCGTTTGGTCTCGAGGGGGAAATACCAGGATGGGTTTGTTTGATGGTAGTATCAGGTTGGTTCCGAATAGGTCTTTCTTACCCCTCTCTGATAGCCGCCAGTTGTATCGAGTCTCTATAGGTCGTTTAGTGCATGCTGCCACTGCCGCTTCAGTCCACCATACCTATGTAGGCGAGGACCGCCGAATTCTAGCCTCGCCGTGTACTGGCCTCAGTACTGACGCTCCTCTTTTTTCCTTTGCCCTTTGTCGGCACCCCTTTTGTTTAAGCAGGTTTGAGATCGACGTCGTTAGCAGGGTTACCCTTCCGGCTTGGCTTGGGCAGGGTTATGGATGCCATTGGTTATTCTTCAGGGCTCTTAGCCCCATTTGCATCTTGTCCGTAGCTGGACGCTCTATCGTTTTCAAGGTGATTTGGATCTTTGTTCTGTATATCTGTATTCTTGACTCATGGAGTCGTGTTGTATATATATATCTGTTCCGTGGGTCCCATCGAGGACTGTTGTGTAATGTTATTACTTCGTTTTCCACCCACACGAAAGTGCCTGGTGGGCACCTTTGAATCGTTTCTATGCGGTTTTGGCGGGAATCGCTAAAACTTGCATAGGGTCGATTCTGAGGGTGTTACAGAGTGGTATCAGAGCTCAGCAGTTGCGATACCCCACAAGTCCAGCCTGTAGGATAACCTAGCTAACGGCCGAAGTAGAGTGTCAAAACTATTTTTGAAAAATCGGTTGGATAGTTCTGGTTAGGTCTGCTTTTACTCCTTACCCCTCTGCTGCTCTCCTCTCACCTCTGCGTGTTTTGAATCCGCTCTCTTCTCTCTCTTCGAGTCCAGGATTTCTCGTGGTTGGGTTCCGTCGTACCTTCAGGGTTTCGCTTCCTCCTTGATAACGGTGTTCTACCATCCGGTGTTCATGCTGTCTGAGGAATCCGTCTACTGTGGTACCATTCTTTGTTCCTTGTTTGTGACTTCCGGTGTTTTCCGATGCGGCGACATCATTTACGCCAGATCCGATGCAGAGTCTGCATCACTCCTTTGTTTCTGAACCTCGATTGTCAAGATCTTCAGTCTGATTCCGAGAATGGTTGCACGCTTTTCTACCGATTGTGCAGAGTAATAGTTTGGGTGCGTGTTCCAGACCAAGCCGCACCGCCCCACGCCTCGAAACCATGTCGTTGAGCATCGCCAGGGAACACCGCACCGCCCCTACCTTCGCCCATGCCAATAGCCGTCTGTACCATCGCCCCCGACGAGCTCACCGTGCGCCCTGTCGGTCCCCTCGCTCGACTATAAATAGAGGCCACCCCTGCTCGAAGTATTCACACCATTCTACTCCCCTCTCCTCACTGATCGTGCCACACCGTTCCCGGATCAAGGCGAGCAACACTTCGCCGGAATTTCACTGAAGCCCGCCGCCTCTTGAGAAGAAGGGAGCCATCGATTTCGTCTACCCCAGGAGCTGCCGCGACCACCCCTGAGTTCGCCGTCGTCGACTTCGTCGTTCGCCCGCCTCGCCGACCCTCGCCTGCACCCCGGTGAGCCCCCAGCACCCCTCCCTGGCCGTGCTAGGTTTCTTTCTCGTCGGCGTTGCCCCGCGTCGACGATGACTCCCAGTCGTTGGATTAGAACTAGATCGAACGATCCACATTGCCCCGTACCGCTTCGCACCCCTCTGTCTCACTGACGAGTGGGGACACCCACTTAAGCAGCCCGCGGAAGCGCTTTGCTTAGTAGGCCGGCCCAGTATCTTTTCCCGCGCAGCCCAGTTATTTGAATTAAACCTTTTCCATTTTATTTCAAACTCACTTCTATACCCAACTTCAAAAATCCACCCAGATCGATTCAGTGCACCAAATTGAATGAAACCAATTTTGTTAAAAAGGTCTGAGAATGCTGAATCCAAGCCCGTTGGATTCAAGTCATTTGGATCTATAGATCACCCATGGTAAAAATAACAAGGCAGAAGCTTTTCTGCATTCAAACATTTTTCAAATTTAAACCATAATAGCTTTTGAGTTGATTCCAACTCTCAAAAATCACATTTAACCATACCTTTCAGAATATATAAAAATATATAGGTTTACTTATAGAAAGAATGTTCAAGTAATAAGAGAATGCTACATAGGCATTTCTAGCCACTTTAATTAATTAAAATAAAAGGGTAAAACCTTATTAAATTGTGACACCACTTTAAATCACATTCCCATGGACTCAAATATGTGGTGATGACATGTGTAAACATGATCCCATGTTTGGTTTGGAGAATACTAAATCTTAAGTAGTTTTTCAATGAGTAGAAATTACTTTTCTAAAAATAAAAGGAATTAAACCAAGCTTTAATCTTGTAATGTTAGTGATGATGTTAGATCATCTGTAGGACCCTTGTGTGTGATGATTGCCAGTAGTTAAGTATTGTTTGGTGATTGTGTACCTCATATTTATTCATAGACGATAGTACCGACCAAGGATACGAGGAGGAAGGAGGATTCTACGAAGAAGAAGCCGAGGAGAACTTCAACCACTGCTCTGCACAAGGCAAGCTTATATTGACACTGATGAAAGCCTAATACTACTAGTGAATGTGCAAGCTTTATTAACTAAGTGGACCAATGCAAGCTAACCCTTGCAAGATACCCTACTGATGCCACAAACCATTACTTGTTACTATGCCCACTATATGCCTTAAGCATATGTGATCATATCCACTTGATAAACTAATCCTAGTTTTATTTACAAGCTTTATTACTTTAATTCTTTATCAAAGCTATTACTTAGAGTTTACTTAAGTGAATTATAGATACTAGAAAGATATTTGAAGGTTGCATAAAGAGCATAAAATTTGGCCTAAGCTAGATAATCTTGATGTCATCTTAAGGCATGAGATTGAACTTATTTAGAATCTACTAGTTAGCACCCCTCATTAGTGCTTACCCCCACTTGTAGATGCTAGTGCTAAGCATAAAACTTGATCAACTTTAGATGGGAATACTTGGTGGAAAAATGGTTATGAAAACCTTGGAATGATGGATTATTCTATTGAAATTTTTTGGACATGTGTTTCCGAACACCTGTTGATTTTTAGTGATGAAAATGGTGAGGCATGAGCCTTAGCCCTTTATAAAACTGATGGTTGTCTGGATGCGATACCATTCCAATTTTATCGTACAACCACAATACCTGAATATTGGGTAGGGCTTGACTGGAAACTTATATACCTTAGTATTAGTTCCCTCACGGCCAAGGTCTGAGCTGAGGCTACCTTGTGAAGATTGTCCACCTGTGCAGTACCCAAGATGACAGATGGTCATGGTTGGGAGGCCAAACTCACAGGAGAGGTGCTTATACTAGGGCGTGTAATCGAAAGGTTAGGATTGATTATCCGCATACTAAGTATGGTGAATTCAGGATTTGTTCCTGACGGATGTATCGAATGTTGTGGTGAAAGTGTACAATCTCTGTAGAGTGTCAAACTATTCGAATATCCGCGCCCGCGGTTATGGACAGTTGGAGTGGCCATACTGTTCCCCCGTCAGACTTTTCAAAAAGACCTGTGAAATGAATTGAGACTTTGACTTGACCACAACAGGGTTGTGATATGAAATACAAGTTCCCACTTAGGAGTTATAAAATTGTGACTAGCATTCATTTGCTTCTAGACGTAGTAGAGATAAATCTGGCTTTTACAAAATAACCCTAGAGCCTAGTGTCCTATTACCTAAAACCCCTTTTACTTGTTAGTATTAGTTTGCGAGTACTTAAAGAATACTCATGGCTTTGTCCCTGTCTATTCCCATGGCCAGACTATGAAGAGGAGTACCTGGAGGATGGACCCCAGGAAGGTTACGACAACTAGGATCATCTCCCATCGTCAGCATTGCCTGTGACCCCGAAGATGGAGCTTCGCCTACGCTACCGTTACTATTACGTATTTCGCTGCTTGATGTTATATTAAGAACTGGATCATGAGATCCCTATTTGTGTAAGAACTTATGTATCGTTTGTAATGGATGATGTACTATGGTATCCAATTCTGTTATGTCTCGCAAAAATGGTAATCCTGGGATTGCGATGTATGGCATAACAGGCATCTGGGATTAAAAATCCGGGTGTTGACACTTGTGGTACTACTTTATGCTTTGATTAGTAATATTTTGTCGCTCTGCATGATTATGGCCATTATTGCTCTCTTAGTTGGTCGCTCCCAGTCTTTTGCTAGCCTCCACTTGTATTGAGTAAGTTCTATTCATGCATCCAACTCCCAAGAAACCAAGTTATTCCAAAGTCCACTATAAATTCCTATGCATGGTGTGTTACACCGTTCCAAGTATATTCTTGTTTTATCTATCTTCCAAATTAAACTTGTTATGTGAAAGTTAGTGATTAAAGATCTCACAAACTTGATGGCACACTTTATTTTTATTGCCCCTAATAAACTTGAACCATTGTGTCATCTATGTTGTATATGCTTGCACTTATACGTTGGGAATTAGCAGAGCTGTGCTGTCACGGGGAACGCTTTCAACATTGCACCTGTACATTGCACCTAGTTGATATCATGATCTTTTGTTTGCAGACGTCGTCTGTGTGAAATAAAAGGGGAGCTTGTAAGTCCATGGAGTTATGTATGTGTGTTAGAGAAACGCCTATGCCGCTAGCCTAAGCCATGCCTAATCATGGTGGAAACTTGCAGCATCACCATAATGAGCAATCTATGAAGCATTCTTCTTATAAAAAAGAGAGATAAAAAAGAGATTGAGAAAAGAAAAAAAGAGATGAGAAAAGAGGAAAGAGAGAAAAAAGCACCATTTTCCCATGGTAAATAACTGTAGGGTTTCGTAGCATGGAAAACAAAAAATTTCTATCGCATACAAACAAACAAGCCAAGATCTATCTACTAGATTGTAGCAACGAGTTGATGGAATAACTCACCCTCGAAGATTCCAAAGTGTTTAACGAGAGCGGATTCTCGTGGGTGATGTAGTCGTACTCTTCCCGATCTCAAGATCACGTAGACGATCCTTCCGGCGCTGCGTTCCGGCAGCGCTCCCGCAGTCGGTCACACGTTCGGTACTCGACGAAGACCTTCCTCTCCCTTGTTCCAGCAGGCAGCGGAGGTTGTAGCACTCTCCTCGAGATTCCGGTAGCACAACGGCGTGGTACCGGAAGTAGAGGGGAGATCCCGCAGGGCTTCGCCTTAAGCCGGAGCGAGTATGGTGGAGTATGAGAGAGTCCTCGGTGTTCTAGGGTTTAGATACACCAAGGAGGGGATGCTAGAGCCGGCGTCTAGGGTTCCGGGGACCCCCAAGTCGGCGGCTAGGGCAAAACCCTAGGTGGTGGCGGCGGCTATGGAGGGCTGCGGCTTCTAGGGTTTGAGGTGAGGGACTTGTGTGTCTAGAGGAGGGAGCCCTGCCCCTCCTTATATAGGTGGAGGGGCCGGCCGTGCCAAGGGGAGGGAGGGGAGTCCCTCCCCAACTCGGCTTGGAGGTGGGCCGCCGGTTGGAGGAGGGATTCCCTCCCCAACTCGGTTTCCCTCCTTCCTCCTCTTTTCCACTTTCCAAAACTTGCCGTTTGACTTTCAAACTAGCCGTTTGACTTTTCAATTTAGGATTTGAATAAACCCTTTATTTTGGACAGCGAATACACTTAGTACATGATGCAATCATTCCAACTTACAATGACACACTCATGTACCCCTTCCCCTCCGGAGTGCCGGACATTCCGGAACCTTCTAGAACATTCCCGATGAAAACACCAGAATCATTCCCGAACTCCGAAACGGGACTTTCTTTATATGAATCTTATTCTCCGGACCATTCCGGATCACCTCGTGATATCCCGGATCCCATCCGAGACTCCGAACAACATTCGGTCTCTTTCTCATAATACCATAACTACTCAAACAATGTCGAATCCTTAAGTGTGTCTCCCTACGGTTCGTGAATTATGCGGACATGATCGAGACACTTCTCCGAACAATAACCAATAGAGGAATCTAGAAATTCATATGGCTCCCACATATTTCTACGATTACTTTGCGATCGAATGAACCACTTACATACGATACCAATTTCCCTTTGTCTCACGATAGTTTACTTATCCGAGGTTATGATCGTCGGTATCTCTGCATACCTAGTTCAACCTAGTTACCGATAAGTACTCTTTTCTCGTTCCCGTGATATGTGATCCCTTGTGAGCCAGTCACATGCTTGCAAGCTAATTGGATGACATTCCACCGAGAGGGCCTAGAGTATATCTATCCGTCATATGGATGGACAAATCCCACTCTTGATCCATGTGTCTCAACCAATACTTTCCGAACACTCAATGCCACCTTTATAGCCACCCAGTTACGGTGTGGTGTTTGATGTCATCAAAGCATCCATCTGGTAAAGGTGATATGCATGATCTCATGGTCGAAGGAATTAGGTTACTATGTATCAGAAAGCATATAGCAATTGAACTATTGAAAATGACTTGATCTTTATGCTATGCTTATCTATAGGAGTATGTCCACCATATCATTCTCCTAACGATATGATCTTGTTGTTGATAACATCTCAATGTTCATGAAAGGGAAACCACAATAATTTATCAACCAACAAGCTAGTGATGTATAGAGGCTATACTAGGGACTTCAAATTAAGTTTACAAATCACACAAGTATCAATGTTTCCTTGTTAATACTATTATAGCATGAATGTAAACATTTATCATAAACACAAAGATATAATAATAACCACATTTATCATTGCCTCTAGGGCATATCTCCAACAGTCTCCCACTTGCACTAGAGTCATCTAATCTAGATTACATGGTAATATACCGAACACCCATGGTAGTTTGGTGTTGGTCATGTTTTGCCCTCGGGAGAGGTTTAGTCAACGGATCCGCCAGATTCAGATCTGTGTGTACTTTGCAAATCTTTATATCCCCATCTTGGATATGTTCTCGAATAGCGTGAAAACGTAGCTTGATATGCTTCAGCTTCTTGTGTGACCTTGGTTCTTGCGCATTGGCTATGGTGCCCATGTTATCACAGTAGATAGACATTGGGTCCAGCGCACTAGGAATCACACCCAGCTCTGTAATGAACTCTTTCATCCATATCGCTTCTTGTGAAGCCTCCGAAGCAGCCATGTATTCCGATTCAGTTGAAGATCTCGCCACAACGCTTTGCTTTGCACTCCTCCAGCTAACTGCTGCACCATTCAAAATAAATACGTATCCAGATTGTGATTTAGAATCATCCGGATTGGTATTCCAACTAGCATCGGTGTAACCATTAACAACGAGTTGTTCATCACCTCCATAAGAAAGAACCATATCCTTAGTTCTTCTCAAGTACTTAAGGATGTTTTTGACCGCTGTCCAATGATCCACTCCTAGATCACTTTGATATCTGCTAGTCAAACTAACAGCATATGCAATGTCGGGTCTAGTACATAGCATGGCATACATTAGAGATCCTATGGCTGAGGCATAGGGAGTCTTACTCATCCTTTCTCTATCTTCTGCCGATGTCGGACTCTGAGTTTTACTCAAGGTCGTATTGGGCAACATGGGCAAGAACCCTTTCTTGCTATCTTCCATTCCAAACCTCTTTAGAAATTTGTCCAAATATGTACTCTGTGACAATGATATTTGGCGTTTCGATCTATCTCTATAAATCTTTATGCCCAATATGTAAGTTGCTTCGCCAAGATCCTTCATTGAAAAACTATTATTCAAATATTCCTTGACACTATTAAGAAGGTCTACATCATTCCCAATCAACAATATGTCATCTACATATAGTATTAAGAATGCTACAGAGCTCCCACTCACTTTCTTGTAAATACAAGCTTCTCCATAAGTTTGTATAAAACCAAAACTTTTGATCACCTTATCAAAACGTTGATTCCAACTTCGGGATGCTTGCTTCAATCCATAGATGGACCGTTGAAGTTTGCATACCTTGTTAGCATCTTTAGGATCGACAAAACCTTTGGGTTGCATCATATACAACTCTTCATCAATGTCTCCATTGAGGAATGTTGTTTTGACATCCATCTGCCATATCTCATAATCATAATATGCAGCGATTGCTAACATAATCCTCACAGACTTTAGCTTAGCTACTGGTGAGAAAGTCTCATCGTAGTCAACTCCTTGAATTTGTCGAAACCCTTTTGCGACAAGTCGAGCTTTATAGACAGTAACATTACCATCAACATCTGTTTTCTTCTTGAAAATCCATTTGTTCTCGACAGCCTTCCGGCCATCCGGTAAGTCCACCAAAGTCCATACTTGGTTTTCGTACATGGATCCAATCTCGGATTTCATGGCTTCTTGCCATTTATTGGAATCTGGGCTCATCATCGCTTCCTCATATGTATCGGGGTCATCGGTGTTGTCCACCAACATGACACTCATAACGGAATCATACCAATCTGGAGTGGTACGAGTTCTCGTTGACCTACGAGGCTCTGTGGCAACTTCAACCGAAGTTTCATGATCACCATCATTAGCTTCCTCTCTAATTGGTGCAGGCGCCACAGGAACTTCTTCCGGTGCTGCCCTACTCGCAATTTCGAGAGAAGGTTCGACAACCTCGTGGAGTTCTACTTTCCTTCCAGTCACTTCTTTCGAGAGAAATTCCTTCTCTAGAAAGGATCCATTCTTGGCAACGAAGATTTTGCCTTCGGATCTATGATAGAAGGTATACCCAATAGTTTCCTTCGGGTATCCTATGAAGACGCATTTTTCCGCTTTGGGTTCTAGCTTGTCCGGCTGTAACTTCTTTACATAGGCTTCGCAACCCCAAACTTTAAGGAACGACAATCTAGGTTTCTTCCCAAACCATAATTCATACGGTGTCGTTTCAACGGATTTAGACGGTGCCCTATTTAAAGTGAATGCGGTTGTTTCTAATGTATAACCCCAAAATGATAGCGGTAAATCTGTAAGTGACATCATAGAACGAACCATATCTAAGAGAGTTCGATTACGACGTTCGGACACACCATTACGCTGTGGTGTTCCCGGCGGTGTCAATTGTGAAAGTATTCCGCATTTCTTCAAATGCTCGCCAAACTCGTAACTTAGATATTCACCTCCACGATCAGAACGTAGAAATTTAATCTTCTTGTTACGTTGATTCTCTACCTCACTTTGAAACTCCTTAAACTTCTCGAAAATTTCAGACTTATGTTTCATGAAATAGATATACCCATATCTACTCAAGTCATCTGTGAAGGTAAGAACATAACGATAACCACCGCGCGATGCTACACTCATTGGACCACACACATCGGTATGTATGATTTCCAATAAGTCCGTAGCTCGCTCCATCATACCAGAAAATGGAGTCTTAGTCATTTTACCCATCAGACATGCTTCGCATCTATCAAGTGATTCGAAATCAAATGATTCAAGAAGTCCATCGAAATGGAGTTTCTTCATACGCTTCACTCCAATGTGACCAAGACGACAGTGCCACATATAGGTCGAGTTATCGCTCGATTTCAAACGTTTAGCCTCAATGTTGTTGATATGTGTATTTCCACTATCGAGATTCAATAAGAATAGACCATCTATCAAAGGTGCATGTGCATAAAACATATTACTCATATATATCGAACAACCATTATTCTCGGACTTAAACAAGTAACCGTCTCGCAATAAACAAGATCCCGATATAATGTTCATGCTCAACGCACGAACCAAATAACAATTATTTAAGTATAAAACTAATCCCGATGGTAGATGAAGGGGTAGCGTGCCGACCGCGATCACATCAACCATCGTCACCTCGTTCTTCGCTAGCTTCCGTTTATTCTGCAACACCTATTTCGAGTTACAAATATGAGCAACCGAACCAGTATCAAATACCCAGGCACTACTACGAGTACTAGTGATATACACATCAATAACATGTATATCAGATATACCTTTCTTCTTGATGTTGCCGTTCTTCAAATCCGCCAAGTACTTTGGGCAATTCCGCTTCCAGTGACCTTCTCCCTTGCAGTAAAAGCACTCAGTATCAGGCTTAGGTCCAGCCTTGGTTTTCTTCATCGGCGTGGTAACTTTCTTACCACCCTTCTTGAAGTGTCCCTTCTGCTTAGACTTGCCTTTCTTGAATTTGGTGGTCTTATTGACCAACAACACTTGATGCTCTTTCTTGATCTCCACTTCTGCAGATTTCAACATGGCAAAGAGTTCTGGCAACGTCTTGTTCATGTTCTGCATGTTGTAGTTCATCACAAAGTTCTTGTAACTTGGTGGTAGTGATTGGAGGACACGGTAAATCCCCAAAGCATTAGGAATCACTATACCCAAGCTTTGAAGTTTGTTTGTGTGCCCAGACATATTAAGCACATGCTCACTGACGGAGCTTCCCTCTTCCATCTTGCAGTTAAAGAACTTTTCAGAAGCCTCATAGCTTTCAATTGCCGCATGAGTCTCAAAAATCAATTTGAGATCCTCGACAATATCATATGGGTCTGAATCTTCAAACCTTTTCTGAAGCTCCGATTCCAAACCATACAAGATAGCACACTGAACTATGGAGTACTGATTCTTCCGTGCGAGGTAAACATTCTTTACTTCATCGGAAGCATCATCTGCAGGTGGGTCACCCAGCGGTGCATCCAGCACATAGGTCAAATTACCAGCTGTGAGGACAATCCTCAAATTGCGGAACCAATCCGCGAAGTTGCTTCCATTGTTTTTCAACTTTTCTTTCTCTAGGAACGCATTAAAATTGATGGTAGGGGCTGCCATTGATCTACAACATATTTGCAATAGTTTAGACTAAGTTTATGACAAATTGAGTTCAAATTAATTAATAAAGTTAATCTAGGTGAACTCCCACTCAAAACAATATCCCTCACATTGTTTTAGTGATCACACGAACCAAATCCACCACATCAACACCGATCATCACGAGAGTTGATATAGTTTCAATGGCGAACAATCGTCATGTTCATCATATCTACCATATGATTCATGCTTTACCTTTCGGTGATTCGTGTTCCGAGACCATGTATGTACATGCTAGGCTCGTCAAGATCAAACCTTAGTTTCCGCATGAGCAAATCTGGCTTGCTCACGTTGTATACACTTGCGGAATCTAACACACCCGATCATCACGTGGTGCTTCGAAACAACAAGCTTTAGCAACGGTGCTAACTAAGGGTGAGCACTTTATGACTTGAAATTCATGTGCATGAGGGATCATCTTATAATGCTACCGTCGTCTACTAAGCAATACAGGATGCATAAAGGATTAACATCACATGCAATTCATAATATGTGATATGATATGGCCTTTCTTCTTTGTGCTTCCGATCTCCATCTTCTAGCATGAACATGATCTCCATCATCACCGGCATTGCATCAAGGTCAATGACGCCTCTCCATGGTTGTCGTCCACCGGCTTCAACTATTACAACTACTTTGAATAGACACGCGGGTCTTAACATAAATTAAAGACAACCATATGGCTCCTGCCGGTTGCCAACTTACAATAAGGAACATTGCATACATCAAATATAATCACAATCATGGCCATATCACATCACTGCACACCCCTGCAAAACAAAGTTAGACGCCTCTACTTTCTTTGCATATTTTACGTGGTTTGGGGCTTTCAATAAGTGTCGTTCTAACTTACGAACAAGAACCACGACATTGATACTAGTATTGTTAATCACCCGTTGTAAATTGGATCTTAACTATGCTAGGAGAAACAGACACCCGCAAAGCCACTTATGCAATACAAGTTGCATGTCAAGCGTGGAGCAAGTCTCATGAACGATGTCATGTAAGGTTAGCCCGGGCCGCTTCATCCCAACATACCGCAAGATGCAAAGTACACAAGAAGCAATCGACAATAAAAGCATCAACGCCCACAATGACCATTGTGTTCTACTCGTGCAACAGATCTACATATAGACACGGCTCTGATACCACTGTAGGGTTTCGTAGCATGGAAAACAAAAATTTTCTATCGCATACAAACAAACAAGCCAAGATCTATCTACTAGATTGTAGCAACGAGTTGATGGAATAACTTACCCTCGAAGATTCCAAATTGTTTAACGAGAGCGGATTCTCGTGGGTGATGTAGTCGTACTCTTCCCGATCTCAAGATCGCGTAGACGATCCTTCCGGCGCTGCGTTCCGGCAGCGCTCCCGCAGTCGGTCACACGTTCGGTATTCGACGAAGACCTTCCTCTCCCTTGTTCCAGCAGGCAGCGGAGGTTGTAGCACTCTCCTCGAGATTCTGGCAGCACAACGGCGTGGTACCGGAAGTAGAGGGGAGATCCCGCAGGGCTTTGCCTTAAGCCGGAGCGAGTATGGTGGAGTATGAGAGAGTCCTCGGTGTTCTAGGGTTTAGATACACCAAGGAGGGGATGCTAGAGCCGGTGGCTAGGGTTCCGGGGACCCCCAAGTTGGCGGCTAGGGCAAAACCCTAGGTGGTGGCGGCGGCTATGGAGGGCTGCGACTTCTAGGTTTTGAGGTGAGGGACTTGTGTGTCTAGAGGAGGGAGCCCTGCCCCTCCTTATATAGGTGGAGGGGCCGGCCGCGCCAAGGGGAGGGAGGGGAGTCCCTCCCCAACTCGGCTTGGAGGTGGGCCGCCGGTTGGAGGAGGGATTCCCTCCCCAACTCGGTTTCCCTCCTTCCTCCTCTTTTCCACTTTCCAAAACTTGCCGTTTGACTTTCAAACTAGCCGTTTGACTTTTCAATTTAGGATTTGAATAAACCCTTTATTTTGGACAGCGAATACACTTAGTACATGATGCAATCATTCCAACTTGCAATGACACACTCATGTACCCCTTCCCCTCCGGAGTGCCGGACATTCCGGAACCTTCTAGAACATTCCCGATGAAAACACCGGAATCATTCCCGAACTCCGAAACGGGACTTTCTTTATATGAATCTTATTCTCCGGACCATTTCGGATCACCTCGTGATATCCCGGATCCCATCCGAGACTCCGAACAACATTCGGTCTCTTTCTCATAATACCATAACTACTCAAACAACGTTGAATCCTTAAGTGTGTCTCCCTACGGTTCGTGAATTATGCGGACATGATCGAGACACTTCTCCGAACAATAACCAATAGAGGAATCTGGAAATTCATATGGCTCCCACATATTTCTACGATTACTTTGCGATCGAATGAACCACTTACATACGATACCAATTTCCCTTTGTCTCACGATAGTTTACTTATCCGAGGTTATGATCGTCGGTATCTCTGCATACCTAGTTCAACCTCGTTACCGATAAGTACTCTTTTATCGTTCCCGTGATATGTGATCCCTTGTGAGCCAGTCACATGCTTGCAAGCTAATTGAATGACATTCCACCGAGAGGGCCCAGAGTATATCTATCCGTCATATGGATGGACAAATCCCACTCTTGATCCATGTGTCTCAACCAATACTTTCCGAACACTCAATGCCACCTTTATAGCCACCCAGTTACGGTGTGGTGTTTGATGTCATCAAAGCATCCATCCGGTAAAGGTGATATGCATAATCTCATGGTCGAAGGAATTAGGTTACTATGTATCAGAAAGCATATAGCAATTGAACTATTGAAAATGACTTGATCTTTATGCTATGCTTATCTATAGGAGTATGTCCACCATATCATTATCCTAACGATATGATCTTGTTGTTGATAACATCTCAATGTTCATGAAAGGGAAACCACAATCATTTATCAACCAACAAGCTAGTGATGTATAGAGGCTATACTAGGGACTTCAAATTAAGTTTACAAATCACACAAGTATCAATGTTTCCTTGTTAATACTATTATAGCATGAATGTAAACATTTATCATAAACACAAAGATATAATAATAACCACATTTATCATTGCCTCTAGGGCATATCTCCAACAATAACAATATTGCTGAGATGCTCATTGTTTGCTTGCCTTGTCATTTTGATATGGGATAGCTCCTGTATCATGGGGCAAGGGGTACCCCGTTGGCGGTTCTCTATGATACACATGTAATTACTATGACAAGAACTTACCGATAACTAAAGTTGAGTAGCACGAGGAGCGGCCCTCGTACTCAAGGGACATGAGATTGCCAACTTATACTTTGTCAAGCATATACTCCATACTTTGTTCACTTTAACCTTAATCACTTCAAGATGCTTATGATAGGGTAAATGAGAGATAAAAGCTAACAAGTACCATAATTTTTGGAAGCTCTTTATGAAACTTGAAATCCCTGCTTCCCTTTATGAAGGGCCTTTCTTCCACTATTATATTGATTCTCCACCTTCTATTCTTAGGAACCAATTAAGAGAGCATAGTTGTCATTCTTAGTTCTATGTGCATTGTATCGAAACTTATTAATTGATTCATATTGTTGATATTGCTTGTTCTTGAACTATTTGTATCTAGTCACCCTTATGAACTTTGAAGGTGTCTTATGCATTTATGTTTTGCTATTCCATGAGGGACAAGCTGAATGCCACTATGCTATGTTTTCTATATATGAAACAAACAAACGTCTTTCAATGCATTGTTATTCATGATCTTTGTTTCTATCCTTTCATGTTGCAGCATAGTTGCTATGTCTTATTGTTAGAACTTCATCTTTCCTGCTCATGTTTAGAGTACATTGATCCTAGCTTTCAATGCTTGCAAATGGTTTGATCTTGATTGTGATGGTGCATGTCACCTCAAAAATTATTCTTTTTATCACTTACCTACCTGAGGACGAGAAGGAGTTAAGCTTGGGGATGCTTTATACGTCGTAAACGTATCTATAATTTTGTATGTTCCATGTTTGTTTAGTATCTACTTTGCTTTGCTTTATCTACACTTTGAGGTATTTTTATATGTTTTATGGGACTAACCTATTAACAAGATGCCACAGTGTCAGTTGCCTGTTTTCTGTTGTTTTTGGTTCCAGAAAAGTCAGAAAATAAATATTCGCGGAATTGGACGGGACAAAAGCCAAAGTCACTATTTTTCCGGAGCGAACACGGTGCCAGAAGCAGAGACGGAGTAGGGCACCAGGGTGGCCACACCCTAGGGTGGCGCGATCCCACCCTGGGCGCGCCACTAGGGGGTGTTGGCCCCCTGGCCTCCACCGACCTTGCCCTCTTCGCCTATAAGAAGCCCCCGATGATAAAACCTTAAATCGTCAATCATACATCGACAAAAAGTTCCGCAGCGCCGCCGCCACCGAAGGGGAGATTTGGGGGAGGGGGAGGGGGGCAGAAATCTCTGTTCCGGCACCCTGTCGGGATGGGGAAGTGCCCCCGGAGCCATCTCCATCGATCTCCACCACCATCTCCATCGCCTTTGCTGATTCCCATGATAAGGAGGGAGTAGTTCTTCATCGAGGCTAAGGGCTCTACCGGTAGCTATGTGTTCATCTCTCTCTCTATGCATGATCATATTGTGATCATGAGCTTTGTAATCAAGTAGATCTACTCTGCTTCTCAAGTGCTTTAATAGATCTCCAGCTCTCCCCACGTGTATGAAAGTGACATCGTGCATACCGTGGTGGCACTTAGGCTAGAGTTTACATAAATACTCAAGTGCTTCAATAGATCTCTGCTCTCCCCACATGTGTAAAAGTGATAGCGTGCACGCCGTGGTGGCACTTAGGCTATAGTTCATAAATTCTTATTATGAGTATATTTTGAGTTGGTTGCCTTTATGAAATTGTGATGTTTGTTGGAACCATCTAGTGCTCAAGGTGACAGTGTGGGGTTATCTAGATGGGGAAGGCGGACTTTGAGGTGTGCTGCTATAGCCCTACCATGGATTAGAGTATCCAACCGGAGAGTAGTTCAGGGCAGCATCATGAAGAGAATATATTTATTGAGAGTACTCACTAGTGAAAGTATGATCCCTAGGCCTTGTTTCTAAGCATTGAAACACCGTTTACAACTAGATTTGTTGCATGTTTACTTGCTTCCATCTTTTTTCCTTTAGTCTTTTCCTCCCCGTCAGAAGCTCTTTTCTGGCACCGTTACCACATAATCATCCATACCACGTGTATTTCACTATCTCTTCGCCGAACTAGTGCACCTATACACCTGACAAGCGTATTGGGTGTGTTGGGGACACAAGAGATTTTTTGTATCTTGATTGCAGGGTTGCTTGAGAGGGATACCTTTGACCACTTCCTCCTTGAGTTCGATAAACCTTGGGTAATCCACTTAAAGGAAATTTGCTACTGTTCTACAAACCTCTGCACTTGGAGGCCCAACAACCGTCTACAAGAATAAAAGTGCATAGACATCACAGCGCCAGAAAATAGTCTTGATGAACCACACATATAGGAGATCACAACAGTCTTCGAGGGTAGTATAACCCAATTTATTGATTCGACACAAGGGGATCCAAAGAATACTTATAAGCCTTAACAACTGAGTTATCAATTCAGCTGCACCTGGAAATAGTCTTGCTCATAGTAGTTTATTAGTAGCAACATTTCTGTAGTAGCAATAGCAAAGTAACAGCAGTAGAACAAAAGCAATAGTAACAATAGTAGAAAACAGTAGGATTTGAGTGCGGTAGGCATAGGGATGGATGGATGGGCGTTGCATGGATGACACTATTCATGTAATTTCAAGATCTGGGCATTTGCAGATAAATAAGATAAAGCATCCAAGTACTAAACAATCATAGGCATGTGTTCCATATATAGTCATACATGCTCGCAATGAGAACTTGCACAACATCTTTTGTCCTGCCAGCCCGTTGCAGCGGGGCCTCAAGGGAATCTACTGGTTATTAAGGTACTCCTTTTAATAAAGTACGAAAGCAAAGCATTAACACTCTGTGAACACATGTGATCCTCACATCACAGCCTTCCCCTCCGCTTATCCCAATTTCTGTCACTTCGGGGCCTTTGGTTCCGGTCAATCATACTTGCAAATAAGATCACAAACAATACTATCATCATGAATCAATAATAAGTTCAGATCTGAGATCATGGCACTCGGGCCCTAGTGACAAGCATTAAGCATAACAAGTTGCAACAAAGTCAAATAACACTAATAAAGATACTAGGCACCATGCCCTAACAATCTTATTCGATTACATGATAGATCTCATCCAATCCCTATCATCCCCATAGCCTACAACGGGGAATTACTCACTCATGGATGGTTGATAGAGAGGCATCGGTGATGATGATGGCGATGATCTCCTCCAATTCCCTGTCCCGGCAGGGTGTCAGAATGGAGTTTCTGGTTCTGAATCACGGTTTCTGATGGTGGCGGCGCAGCGGAAGTCTTTCTGGAAAAACGTCGAACCCCCAGAGTTTTTAGGTCAAGAGGCTTTATGTAGGCGAAGAGGAGGCCAAGGGGGTGCCCGAGGTGGCCATAACCCCTCTAGGCGCGGTCAGGCCCAGCTCGCGCGGCCAGGGTGTGTGGGCCCCTCGTGGCCCTCCTCCGTCTCGTCTTCTGGCTCCAGGAGTCTTCTGGTAAAATAGGATTTTTGGCATATTTTCCGGAATTTTTCCTGAAAGTTGATGTTTTGCACAAAAACTAGACACCAATTATTCTGCTGAAAACAGCGTCAGGTCCGTGTTAGTTGTATCCAAATCACACAAGTTTAGAGGAGAAACAATATCAAAAGTGTTCGGAAAAGTAGATACGTTTTGGACGTATCAGCCGTCAAGATCAAGCGCAGTCGAAGGGCGTCGAATAATCGAGACTGGGGCGATGACACCGGTGTGCCGCCCCCATGATCGGAGGGCGACGCAAGCCAAGGACACCCCGGAACGTCTAGGCAGCCCTGTCTGGGCCATCATGACCGCTGCAAGGTCCGGGAGTATTCGAGCCTAGGGAAGGCAAGAAGACGAGAGGCAGAAACTGCCCGACGCAGATCAGTCCCCGAGACGGATGCCGGAGAACGGACCAGGGGCCGGAGCACATCGCCTAAAGATGACGCCTCCAGGGAGGAGCACAACGCCCAGCAGGCGTCGACGTCGACAAGGTTTTCACCCGGCAAAGCACTCTACCACCACCAGACCGGAGCAGGCCAGCCACCCCACCTCCGCAGAACCACGTCGGCGTAGAGGGTGGACTCGGGCCACAAGAAAAAGAGGCGGGCTGTAGAGGGTCACCCTAGGGTCAAAGGGCGGCTGGGAGGCCTAGGCCTGGACCACCGTGCGCAGCAGGGCCGGATTCGAAGCGAAGCGGCCACCAACAGCATCGAGGCAAGGGGACGCGACCCACAGTGTCGGATGCCGCCGGCTCCGGCCGCCAATACGGGAGAGCAACAGGGCGAAGGGGAGGGATTGTCGGCGGAGGACGAGGCGAGTAAGCGCGGAGGGGCAGCGGGAAGCGCCACCGCGGGACAGGGAGAAGTTTCGGTCACCACCGGCGACAGCCTCCGAATCCCAGCGGGGCGTCCTTCCTCCAAAACACCGCACGAGAGTCCGAGAGGCACTAAATCCCCGCCGCCCCCTTCACGGGCGTTGGCCGGCTTAGCCGACGACGGCCTCAAGGGGCGACGAGGGAAGGGAAGAAGGGGTGGGGGCGGCGACGGTAGCGGCAGCGGGCTAGGGTTTCGCCCCCCGGTCGCCCTGGAGGAGGCGACGCGAGGAGCTCTGAGGCCTGGATTTTTAGTGCGTGGAAAATAAAGTTCCATTTTCCCAATTTAATGTATCCCACATATGATCGCATTTTTCTTCTAGTTTTGCACGAGTAAGTATCGAGGCATTATGTACATGCATGGTTTTGTGCAATTTTTCTGAAACTTTGGAATACGTTGCACGAGTAAGTATCGAGGCATTATGCACATGCATGGTCTTGTGCAATTTTTCTAAAACTTTGGAATACGATTTTTAGATGCTTTATAAATTCATGTTCATCCACCACGGCATCTCAGATTATCTTGGCGCTAAATTTGTCATGCATTTGCAATTATTCTGTTTGTATCATGTTTTTTGACAAACTAAATTTTCATATCACGTGCCTATACATGCGATACCTGACGGCCAAACGCTCCTGGTGCCACATTTCACTCGCGAATTTGGTTTCCTCTTGCGAATATTCTCCTGTATGTACCCACCCCACGGTCTCAATGATTGGATATATAAATCCGCGTCCCTTTCTCGGGTCACTCGATCGCACACTCTAGTACTCCGAAGCTGCCGCCTTTTCCCGGATCTTTTCTTTGGTTTTCTTTTTGGAAGTAGGAAGAGAGAGCATGAGGCTGTGGGTGTGGGCGGTGGCGGCGGCGGCCACATGGATGGCTGCTTGCACCGCCGCCGCGGCGTACCCTGGCGGCGAGCAGCCGCTGTCGAGGATCGTGGTCGAGAGGACGACCCTCGCCGTCGACGGCGCGGCGCGTGTCGAGGCGTCCCCTACAGTTCTTGGACTGGAGGGCCAGGACAGTGAATGGGTCGAGGTGGAGTTCTTCCACCCGAACCCCTCCGGCGACGACTGGGTCGGAGTCTTCTCCCCTGCCAATTTCAGGTATCACCCACATCAACGCCATGTAATATCACCCACGACGTTTATACGTAGACCGATTGCAGCATGAACTCCATAAATTCAGACAAATAACTTTTGTGTTTTCGCGATAGAAAAAAAAACAGACATTTTTACTTCACTGTATTACTTGAAATGGCCAAGCTTAGGGTTCTGTGTTTCTTGTCTGTGTTTTTTCAGTGCAGCAATCTGTGAGCCTGAGAATAAGAGGGAATACCCTCCCGTGTTATGCACAGCACCTATCAAGGTCGGCAGAATCTATTCCGGTTCCATTCAGTTGGGATTCAGTTTGTTGGGAAGACTGTTCCTTCTGAACCTTGAATTTTCCATGTTCTTTTTTCGCAGTACCAATTTGCAAAATTCAAGAATGATGGATACAGCAAGTCTGGAAAGGGATACCTGAAGCTCCAACTGATCAACCAGAGGGAAGATTTCTCGTTTGCACTTTTTTCTGGGGGTCTCTTGAAGGTAAAAATTTATTGTACTTTCTGAACCTCTCTGCATTGTTCTGAAGAAACATTTCTTGATGTTTCTGAAGTTTGGATCTTCTTAAACAATTTGGTCACAGCCGAAGCTGATTGCCGTCTCAGACAGGGTGGCATTCGCGAATCCAAAGGCACCCGTCTACCCACGTTTGGCGCAAGGGAAGTCTTGGAACGAAGTAAGCCCGCCTACCGACCTGCAACTGAGGCTGAATTAGCATGTGCTGTTTCTCAAACCAAATGTGAAACATCTTTTGGACAAGAACCTACTTCCTAAAAAAATGTGTTACACTCATGACAGATTAATGTCTTCAGAAATCTAAGAATGTGACTGAATCAGTGTTGTTATAGATGACAGTCACTTGGACAAGCGGATACGATATCAAAGAGGCAGTTCCTTTTGTTGAATGGGGTGAAAAGGGAGGACGCCAGATTCTTTCTCCAGCCGGGACACTGACATTCGACAGAAAGAGCATGTGTGGTACGTCACTATTTCCTTTTTCTTCTTCTTTAAGATGAACATAAACCAGTTAAACTTGTGAATTTTATAATGTCAATAGAGATGAGGATCTGCTCATGCCGTACCACATGTCTTATTTGGTTCCCTCTGAATCTCCCCAACTAAGCATACAATTCAAATATGCAAATGCAGGTGCACCAGCCCGAACCGTTGGTTGGCGCCATCCTGGTTATATTCATACTAGTTACCTCAAGGATCTATGGCCGGACTCAATGTATGTGATCTTCCTTTCCTTTTTGACCCCTTCCGAAATTAGGATCCATCCAGTTACTAAGCAAACATGGTCGCTGCAACATTGCAGGTACACCTACAGGCTTGGCCATAGGTTACCGAATGGTACCAGCATCTGGAGCAAATCATACAGCTTTAAAGCATCACCTTATCCTGGACAAGATTCTTTGCAACGGGTTGTTATATTTGGGGACATGGGGAAGGTAGATATGTTCTTCCATCTCTATCCTAGTTTAATTCTTATAGGAAAATTTGGGCATTTTGCAAGTGATTCTTCTTTCTGACAACTTTCTTCAGGCCGAGGCAGATGGTTCCAATGAGTACAATGACTTCCAGCCGGGCTCACTAAACACTACAAACCAGATCATCAGAGACCTGGACAACATCGACATGGTGGTCCACATTGGGGACATTTGCTACGCAAATGGCTATTTGTCACAGTGGGATCAGTTCACTGCACAGATCGAACCGATTGCTTCAACTGTTCCGTACATGATTGGGAGGTCTGTTCATTATGAAGATTAAGAACTTTGATATGTTGTTCCCTTGCACTGTTTAATATCTAAAAATTGGGCATTTTCGCAGCGGTAATCATGAGAGGGACTGGCCTGGAACTGGTTCTTTCTATGGAAATCTCGACTCCGGTGGAGAATGCGGTGTTCCTGCGCAAACTGTGTTCTACACTCCTGCTGAGAACCGTGCAAAGTTTTGGTAAATGCGGTCGCTAGATAAGGGCAATACCAATTTCTTCATATATCGATCTAAAATTTATTTGCCTTTCGAAAAACAATTACTGACACAACATCTATCCTTTTTTTAGGTATGCGACCGACTATGGCATGTTCAGATTTTGCATTGCTCACACAGAAGAAGATTGGAGGCCAGGGACTGAACAGTACAAGTTCATCGAGCACTGCCTGTCGTCTGTTGACAGGCAGAAACAGCCATGGCTCATCTTCCTTGCGCACCGTGTTCTGGGGTACTCATCCAACTCTTACTATGGATTCGAAGGCACGTTTGAGGAACCAATGGGACGAGAAGCGCTGCAAGAGCTATGGCAGAAGTACAAGGTTGATCTTGCCTTCTACGGTCATGTCCACAATTATGAAAGAACATGTCCAGTATATCAGGTATTTCTCTAATCAGCATTTGCATCAGAACAAAACATGCAATATTGTAGATAGAAAAGTAAAGTTCCTCTACTCACTGTTGCCCGTAATGTTACAATGTGAAATTGTAGTTTGCAGTCTAAGGCTTACATTCCTGTTATAATCTTACAAGGCTGATTACAATCTGTGATTTGTTGCAGAGTCAATGTGTTGTTAATGCATCGAATCACTACAGAGGCCCGTTCCAGGCAACGACGCATGTGGTTGTCGGTGGCGCTGGTGCCAGCCTTTCAGGCTTCACCAGTTCAAAGATCCAGTGGAGTCACTTCAGGGACTTTGACCACGGTTTCACCAAGCTCACAGCCTTCAACCATTCATCCTTGTTGTTCGAGTACAAGAAGAGCCGTGACGGCAATGTGTACGACCACTTCACGATCTCGCGTGACTACCGAGATGTCCTCGCTTGCTCCATCGACAACTGCCCAAGGACTTCACTGGCTTCCTGAATGCCTGATACTTTAGAGCGGAGAATCGGCTGATGGGCGGCCCTTAGAGAAAGAAGTAGCTACTGTACATATTTTTTTAGTTGCATCAATAAATTGTTTTGCTCAATCAAACAATTGTGCCAGGACTACACGAAATTCTGAAAGCATTTTTGTGAAACAAAAATTCAGAATACATTTTGCTCTTACTTAGAAATTTGAGAAACGAAATAGGAGAGAACTCAGGATGAATTTCTAGTAGGTCAAAAGTACTAAGAGAAAAAATCGAAACCTGCTAGTGTTGATTTGTTGTCTACCTACAGCTGTGTGGTGCAGACTGTGCATTCTTGTGTGGAGCAGAAGAAAAAACAAACCCAATCTGGTTGTGTGAGGACAAGGAAAACCAGCTAGGAAAAGGCCCAAGAAAGTTAAAACCTAGGAGGAAAAGGACATTACCAGTTGGCGTTTCCAAAGGATTCTTTCCTAAGTAAAACGCCATGGGCAATGGGTTATTGGGTTCTTCATCAATCAACATCCCATGTACGTACCTCTCTTCCCATGAGAGACTTTTGCCACCGTCCACTCATCCTTATTTTTTGAGGGAACCATCCATTCATCCTTTGATTCTCTGCATATTTGGGTTATCTTCTTGCTTTTGTAAACGTTACCAGCACAGTTACTACTCCCTCGAGCTCTCGAAAACTTTTTCGACACGTGTCGAGTCAATCTTTCAAAACCATAGATGTTTACTGAAGTATTGAAAAATCTAGCACCATGCTGTCCACACATCCTCCTGTCAAATTGCTAGCACAGGTGTTCACTGGAGACTTGAAAAATTACTAGGTATGTGTGGACAGGTGGTCCAGAGAAGTAACAAAAATATGGTCCATGCACAATGAAGCTGGGTACTTTCACATCATGATAGGATTATTAATAGCCATCAAGGTGCAAGTGCAGATGAATGACCAAACCCTAATGTGTGGGCCTATTCCTGTGATGGGATCCAGGAGTTTAAATCACATATCAAGACAGTTAGACGGCTGAGGTTCACCAAGACTTGGAGACTATTTTCTACTCTAGGTATGGTGTAAAGGCCAAGCATCCTTTTGCCTGCACCCCAGATAGCAAATCTAATTCTTGGACACTGTACACAATGGAACACATTTTTTTATATGCTTGTTTTCGTGATAAGTAAACCCATTATTAAAAGGAAGGGGTTACTGAGTAATCGGTAATTGACAAAAAAGACCAGCTAAGTAAATTAAAGAAGCTGCTCCCTCCTTTCTCGCACATGTCTCAAGAATATTTCTTATATGCCACAAAAAGTATACAATCAAATCCGTATTTGAAAGTTACTTTCCGATGGTATACTTCTTATGACATGTAGATGTAGCTCACAGGTTGAAACAAAACGTGATCATTTAATGTGCCCAGAGCAAAAATTTCAGATAATAATTAATGGAAGTGGATAATAACTTACTCCCGCTGAACAAGTTATTTGAAGGCCATTCAGCATCTACAGTATTTTTTTTTTGCAAGGGTAGAATAACATTTCATAAGACTACACTTTTACACATGTGATATTTTGCAGGGCCATACCATGTAGTGCCCTGATGAAACAAAAAGGAATGTAGTATTGGAACATTTATTCATATTCTTCTGAGGGGAAAAAATATTGCGAGAGGACGGCCCCACTGAACCGATAAAGAGCATGAAATGGAGGAAGCACAAAGAGGTTTATATCAAGGTGAAATGTAACGCTATGGCATATGACATTGGTGACTTAGTGTGGAGGCGCAAATCTCTGCATGCATCACTAATGCCGAGGGAAGCAAATTAGCAGAAGGCGTTAATTTGGATTTTTTGACTTTTAATGTTGACACAATCAAGCATGGAGAAGATTTGACCCTTTAAAATCCGTTTTAAAGTTGACATAATAAATAATTGACTCATTATCACGCCCCTAAGATTATGTTAGCAAACAACATGCAAATTTCTTTGAAAGTATAGCCTACTTTTATGTACTGTCCGTCCAAAAAAGATGTTGTAGATTTATCTAGATCCGTGATGTCTTTTACTATGTAAATATACAAAATTCCGCGACATCCTTTTTCGAAAAGAGAGAGTACAAGATTCCTATAAAGTTAGTTTTTTAGCAACCAATATTTTGTCACTTCATTCGTTTGCTACCAAAACTTTGCCACTTTGTCGGCATCGCTGACACGTCACGACGAAGTAGCAAATCCTAAACTCAAAATCGCATATTTGTATTACTAATATCTTGTAGATAAGCAAATATCTAGATAAAATCGTGTCAATTAATTTGGACAAATGGAATACTAATTGTAGATGGCGTCAAAAATGTTGTCCCCGAAAGATTTTGCGGACGAAAGTATAGTAGTAGTAGATTAAGAAACTATTTTGTATGCATCATGAAAATTCTTGATGTGAGCTGTTGCGACCTGGCCTGAGCTGTAAAAGTAAAAGCAGTGCAATTTCAGCAAAAATAAATAAACAATATTCCATTTCAGACTAGTTTTTTCCTCCTGTCTCGTCTCTCGTGTGGTTTGGCTTCTTGGGATGTTCTTCTTGCCTCTTTCGGACCAACCCAAACCCAAACCCCAAATTCCCCATATCCCAAATCCCAAATGCCTCCTGTCCAATGATGCACTCTCTCTCCTCCCCGTAGCTCGCGCTTCCCCGCCGCGGCATTGCCACTCCGCTCCGCCGGGCGTCGGCACCCCGCTGCCCCCTTATCCCTCATCTCCCTTTATTGGTGAGAAAAGCTTCCGGCCTCGGCCATCTCTCCTGGAGATCTTTCGTCCCGTTATTTCTGAGGATTTTTTTTAGAGGGAAGGTCGGGTCTTGGGGGCTGCCATGAGGCAAATCCAGGTAGTCCTGTAGCGTATTCATGGGATAGGGAAATTTGAGCCAAGATTTGGGTCTTGTTGCGCGCACGACCATGCTGCTGTGTGATTCTGGGTGAATGATTCGGGATTTAGTTCGGTGGGTGGGCTCCTCCTCCTGGGATGATTCAGGTTATCCGTGGATGCGTTTTGCCTCTGCTTAAGATTGCGATGGAGGAATTAGGGATTGCATCAGTGCTTACTGCTCATTCTGTCTTTTGTTTCAGATAACGCGGCTCTGCGCTCATGTTCTTGTGCTAACCTGGTTGTCCACCATGCAGGATTGATCAGGTTGGAGTTCCTACTGAGATCTGGAGATGCGGAGGTGCCTGAGATTACGCTGAAGGTGCCAGGTTGCAGCATCTCTAATGGACAAGCAAAAGAAACACAAGAATGCGGAAATGGGGAACGACATGTTTCGCAGAATAGTTCTTAATCAGGTTTCTGGGAACACCAGTTTTGAGGAGGAGAACGCGCCCTGCAATACTCCGAGGCACTCCGACAGTTCGCGGTTTGGTGGTTTGTCTCGCAAATTCGCTGTGTCCACCAATGGCAGCACCGGCGCTGAGTTGGTCGGCCCAGGCGAGTATGTCAGAGATCCTGGATCTATATTGAGCTTGCAGCCTTGGATTTTCAAGAGAAACAGCGCGCAGAACAGTGAGGAGATGGTGGTTCCAAGTGGTAGTAGGACAGTTGGTAGAGGCAAGAATCTGTTGGATTGCTTTCGAGATGGTTCAGCTACTGAGGTATCTGCAAGAAGCCCTGGTCTTGGTTCTGGGTCTGGAAGAGGTCGAGGTGCTCTTAGGAGCAGGCAGCCCCAGAGGAATTTTATTAAGCCATTTGTAGCAACAGAGAACTCTTACATTCCCCAACTTTACAACGAGGACTTTGAGTTCGAGGAATGCACATTTGCTCCAGTTCCATCCCCAGCTTCTGCTAGACCATTCATTGTGACAGATGGGAGAAGAATCATTAGTAAATCGCGCTATGAACCAGTGCCCGTACCTTTTGAAATTGGGTTTGACAAGGACTGTCGACATGGCTCAAAAGTGTCGGAAAGTATCGTTGGGATTGCTGCTCTCCCAGAGCTGAATAAATCCAGAAAGGATAGAAGGGTATCTCAAGATGCAAGTTTGAGTTTGCATGGCTACCAAAGAGGTACTAAACCATCAAAATCAGCAGCTAATTTTTAGCATCATACTACAGCTCCTGCAATATAATTTAAGCAGGTTCCACATGTTTTCTCTACCACCTCGATGCAATTAACTGAAATAAAGCAAGTGGAGAATCTTATATTTTGTACTCCCTCTGTTTCAAAATATAAGATGTTTTAGCTTTGTGAAGCAAATGTATCTAGACTTCTTTTATTATATAGGTTCACTCAACTTTGGGGTGAATCTAAACACTAAAATAAGTCTAGATTCATTTTCTTCACAAACCTAAAACATCTTATATTTTGAAACGGAGGGAGTAGATGCCTACTGAATTCCTCATTTGCAATGTTGAACTAAAACTATATCCTCTTTTTTCAAATGAGTGTGTGATTCTTTTGTTTTGACTAAACAGAGATCTCAAATCTTACTATTAAACTATGATGATTTTCTTTATTTATAGTTTGGCATGGCCAGTTGCATAGTCAAATATTCAATGGTTATCTGAGCATTAGTTATTTGGCCTGTTTTTCCTTATTCTACCACATGCAAGCAAAGCTTACATTTATCATCTCTACCATGTAAATACTAGTACAGAGCTCACTGTATCATGTTTGGAACTCTGCTCCTTGTTTTGGTGACACAAGTTGAACTATCACAGGCTTTATGATTCCAAATTCTTCTCAAGTCAGTCTCAGTCTTCTGAAAAAACAATTTGCAATAATTTCTAAGAAATTGCTCAGTACGTGCTCATATTATACTTGCTTGGATCAGTAGAACTATGAGATCTATCTGTGCTAATTGGACAGGGCCTACTGATAATCATGTGTGGTGTATGGTGGCCCTTTCCATATCTGTTAAATTGTTGGTTTTTTGATTCATATTCATTTGGATGCATATGTTTAATACGCATGCATGTGTCACTGTAGTTCTTTGGCCTCATTTCATTTCAAGACAATGTGCTAGAACAAGAAATGGTCATTTTATCCTTAGGGTCTACATGCAGTCTGTGTGCCTCTTTCCCTGATCTCCTGCTAATGGTTGTAAATGTTGTAACACCTATTAAGTAAGCTATATTGGATGCCGATGTTTTGCTACATATGCTATGGTTCATATTGAGTTGTTTGGGCTTTCTCCCATTTGAAGCATTAAAATCCTAAATACATACATTTGATCTGCAGGTTTAGTTGAACGATTGCTCATGTTCTCGAGTGGGGTTGGCATTGGTATAATATCATCTTCTCTATCAAGCAAAAAGGATGTTGATTCCATGAAGGGCACACTGAAGCGAATGGAGAACTTGGTTCAAGATTTGCAAGATGAGCTGGAGATGAAAGAGGGGTTAACTGTGAAGGAATTGCCTAATGAAATGTCTGGTGAACAAGATGGTAAATTCACAACTGTCAAAGCGAAAAAATCTTTTACATACTCATACATTCATACTAAAAAGTGTATGCTATTTTTAATTCTCTGCTGATAACAGAGGACAATATCAAAGCTAACACTGCTGATTCGGTGCCAATGAGCAAAATTGAAGCTGAACTTGAAGCTGAGCTTGCGAGGTTAGAATTAAATTTCACTTCAAACCACTTGGAAGAACAACCATTTGACTTCAGTGAGGTAATGATCCCGTATTGTAATGTTATGTGTGACATCTTAATTGGGCTACAGCCTACATGCCCACTAAATAGAGTTCCACATTTCTAGAGCGATCAGGAGTTCATTGGAGATATTGTTCAGGGGGAACTGAAGACCGACATGATTCGCCGTGACATTGCCGATTACAGCAGTGAGAGTGACCATCGCAGAGACAGCAGACAAAGTTCCCCAGATTGCACACGTGATCCAAACTATCCTGTCTCACCTAGAGATCTCAGTATCCGTCTCCATAAGGTGATCCAGCATAGGCTTGAAGACCGAATCAAGGAGCTTGAGACTGCACTTGCCCAAAGCCAGAAGCAGGCACAACTTCAGATAGTGGCAAGAGAGCAGGCCTTCTCTGAACAAACCTCCTCAAACAGTGATTCCGGTTCTTCTTCCAACCAGGATAGTCCATTGTTTATACAAGAAACTAGCTCCTCGGCAGAACCGTTCTGTCTAAATCTAGCTGGAGACGCACTAGAAGCATACGATGAAGCATATGAAGAATTCATGAGAATTGCTGACTCCCCTTGCACCTCAAGTACTAACGGGAAGCCTCAGGTAAATGAAGATTACTCAGTGGAGATATGGGGCTTGGAAGATGATAGTGCTATGGAGCTGAAAAATGTTCCTACTTGGGAGCGAGATGCGAAGAGCGGGGAGACTAACAGAGCTCAAGAGAGTGACGGAGACGGAGAAGACGAGTCCGGCGACGACGATGACGATGACCGTGATAGTGAGATGCTCATCCAACAGATTGTAGAGAGAACTAAACAAGGCTCACCTGTACTGATAAATGCCCAAAGAATGCTGTTTTCTGTGGATGATTAGGTGGCTGGACTATATTGTATACCATTGAAATTTTGCAGTAACATGTAGTATCGATTGATTGCTCGGGAAATGAAAAGGAAAGTATTAATTTGTTAACATCTTCTGGTGATGCCTTTTATCTTGTTTTGTTTATGCCCAGTGTGGTTGTCAGCACTGGGGTATCTGTTGCAACTTGTTACTACACTAAAAAAGAGCGAAACTGAAAGGTAACACTGGGTTAGAAACTATTGTGCACATCCAAAATGTAATTTTTTTGTGCCACCTTTGATGCCCTTGAGAAGTTTCATTGAACGAATTGGGAAAGGCAAGTATGGACTATGGAATAGAATTTGTGGCCATCGTCTGGTAATGCTAATGCATGTGTTCTCAGCTCTAAAACTGGAAAACAGTGCCCAGGTACGTGATGTTTCTTATATACTCCTCCCAATGGGATTGCTTGTGATCATCTTTGTACAAAAAGGCTCACCTCCCAATGGGATTGCTTGTGACTCAAAATTTCGAAGATTCTCCTCTAGTTTTTTTTTAATTCAAGTTTGTGTTGTTGGGCCCAAAAATCCCCAACCTACTTTGAAAGTACTATGTTTCTGACCACCATTCCAGTTAGACATGCTGCTTGGTTAAGGATTTAAGGTTGCATAGCCTTGCATGTATTCCTTCATTTAATGCTCCCAATTTTGCTACCCCCTCCGATCCAATTTGGATCTGATGGAGTACTAGATTGATATCAAAGTCTTTAAGCTTGGCGTGAGCCATATGTCAAATCTAGTTGTTGTGGTGAATTCATGGGTGTGGGTGCGACGGCACGGTCTTCAAAGACGTGACGGCTTTGCAGGATTCGAGCACGTCATGATGGCGCAGATTCAGGCTGCCCAACGACCTCAGCCCGGGAGTGATCCGAATTTTTTTTCCAGGCGAAAGTTTAGTGCTTCGGCGCCAACGGGAGCGATAACTGCGGGTGTGATAACCCTCCTTGGGGTGCCATAGTGGGTAGCTTCTCCATGCTAGGCTCTGGGTGAATACCCTTTACTGTCTCAGTCTCGATGACGGCGACATGTTTGTCGCCACCCTCTTGGGGTCGTCGTAGTGGAGCTCCGGTATTGCTCGGTCTTGCTACGGTGGCAAGTTTGGTTCTGTTTGTTCTTTTTTGTTTAGCTTTAATCTGCTTTATAAGAGGTTCTCTCGTTACCTTGTATCGGTATGGCCAGTATCGGTATGGCCATCGGGCATATTTCGAAGGTCTGTTTCTAGGACTCTCCACCGGTCATTATTAGGGCCACTGGTGCAGACCATCGCCCATTGTTACTGGACCATCTGAAGTATTTTGTACTGTGGAAGCTGCTTCCAACCAGATTTGGTCTCAACAAAATATGAACCTAGATACAAGTGAATATTTGCTCTCCACGGATGGGATGAAGGGGTTTCCTCCATTATCTCAAGAACGCTCAGTTAGCTAGTTCGGATTGGAAGGAAGCAATAAACTTGGACTTGTCCATCCAAGGAGCAATTCTAATCTATATATACATGTGGTTGCAATGCTAGGGACTTTGGTGCACATTTTTATATCGTGATGATTTCCATATGCAATTACCTTGATGTTAACATTTTTCCTGTCCTGCCACTGAAAAAAGTAAATATTCTTATGTGCCTTAAACTCTTAAAGCATGCTAATATTTGCCTTCATCACGTGGTTTTCCATTTGTTTCGAGCAGATCACAAGTTTTTGTTCTCTAAGAGTAGGGGTTCTGGCCTAAATCGTGGTAGTGAGCCAAACCCACATCCTAAATTGGTTAAACTTCTGTAATAGATACTCCCTTCGTTTAGAAATATAAGATGTTTATGAAGTAGATGCATCTAGACACATTTTAGTGTCTAGATTCATTTGAACCTATACATTAAAAGGTGTCTAGATACATCTTATTCATAAACCTTAAACATCTTATATTTCCAAACGGAGGGAGTATTTGCAATCTCCAGATACTCCAATTTCCACCACCAAACCCACTTATCACACCGCGAGGCGAGTGTTGGCAGGATGTGTTGGACCCCGGCCGGCGGTCCTCGAAGTAGCCCTTGCCGTTCTGCTCCATCTCGTGGCCCGCGCAGATGGACGCGCCACGGTTTGCAACACCCTGCAGAGGCAGTAGGGGGAACATGGTTTTCAGAACCGGTCTTATAATGCGACATGGATTCAGGTGATTGATTCAGAACAAGAACACAAGGCGCATGCGTACCTAGCTGAATGTGTGGATGTCGGCAGTCCCGTACTTGCCGGTGAGACGTATGGCTCTCAGTCCCTACCGATGGGAACATGGCCCTCGCCATATGTGGCGATGTGCTCATTGTGCCTGAGTTTGAGCCTCTCGACGCAATCTTAGTGATCCTCTGCAGAAGAATGGGAGAGTCACATTTAGATTTAGTAATCACAATAATTTTAGCCGAATGCTTGTTCTGTTTGAGATAACCACCCGGCCGCAACAAGGCAGAATAAGATCCTATGGGTATGGCTAATTCAGATCATCTTCCAGATTGAATGTACGTGTAATATTTATACCTCAAGGATGTAGGCAGCAACCCAAGCTTGGTCACCAGTAGAAATGCCAACACTTGGGCCAACTTGGAACTCCCACTGAAAAGCGATCATAATTTTGCCATTGTCAGAAAGACAGCAATTTACTAACATGGTACAGGAATAGTAATTTATCGCAGTAGTAGTATCAATATTTCACCTGCCCTGGCATGACCTCGCCATTGATGCCACTGATCACTGATGTTCATGCCGGCAAAGAGGCAAGACTTGTAGTGAGAGTCAAGTATGTCACGCCCAAACGACTTGTTAGCACCACTACTACACTAGTAAGGAGCCTACACAACACAGTTGAGATTAGTAAAGTAAGGCTATTACACAACGTGTTGAAGCGATCACTGAGTACCAGTCAGAAAAAGGCTTTAAGCTTTGAAATACACCTGGGTTGCCAGATCCATTAGAAGGAAGGACAGGCCTACTCATCGCATACCGAAACATAGTAAGTCTTAGAAGCTGAGAAAACATTTCCCCAAGAAGAACTCCAGAAATCCTTCTCGTCCCGATTTGGTTTCCTCCATTATCTCACAGGTTGTTCATTTAGCTGGTTTGGATTGACAGGGAATGAACTTGCACAGAGATTCCCCATCAAGGAGTAAATCTGATCTAAAGCACTCTCTACATATAGCCCATGCAGGCACAAAAGAGCTATATATACATGTGGTTGCAATGCTGGGCAGTTTGGTTGTTTGCTGCAACATTTTTATCGTGTGATGTGAATGCATGATGATTTGATGTCAATGTGCAGTTACCTTGATGTTTTAGATTCTTTTGCTTTCCAATTGAAAAACATAATAAATGCTCTTATGTGTCTTAAAGCATGCGAATCATGCAACTATTATGAGTTTTTCCATTGTTTTCAGGCATAACAGAGTTTCTTGTCTGTCTAAAATGCGTTTCTCTAGAAGAGTGGTCTGGCCTAAATAGTCGTACTAAGCCAAACCCTCATCTAACTTGGTTAAGCTCGTCTCTCTAAAAGATAAGAGTTTCTTGTCTCCCTCTGTTTCTCAATACAGTTTGCATAGGAAAAAATATCAATATTTACAATACCAAATACATACCATATGAAAGTATATTTCACAATGGTTCAAAGTTTGGCGGTGAAACAAAGGAAGTAAATTTTTTTTTCAAATTTTAACACGAAAATGCAAGTTATACACATGAACTGTAAAAACAATTGTGTACTGTGTTTTTTGTTGTCGCTAAAATTTCTTTTATCATTTTCCCCAAAATTTCTTAGCACACAAGATGTACTGAATAAAGGAAAATGCAAGGAAGTTCTTTTGGCATGTACAGAGAACAAATGGTCTAACAGAATTGAAGTCAAAAGTCAAAACAAGACTAACTACGACTGACATGGTTATACCCTACGGGTACATAACTTCAGCATACCTAGTCCAGCTCAAGGAAGGCCCACTACAGGCGTACGCTGGCCCATGAAGATTTTCGGGTGACCAAGGCCCAAGACATCTTCGGATCCTTGGAGAACAAGACTAGTTTAGATAGGAAACTCAAAAGGGCAAACGCCCTAGAACTTGTAACCGACTAGGACTATGTCCGGGACCTGCCTAAGTCTATATAAAGGCCAGGAGGGCACGTCCTAGGGAAACTCAACCAACCTCGACGCATACTTTCGAATACGCATCCACGCCAGATCGAATATGCGCACCCTGTAACCTTCGGTTCCGCCGTGATCAAAGAGCAGACAAGCAGGAGTAGGGTTTTCCCTCCGGGGGCCTGAACCTGGGTAAATCTTGTGTCCCCTGGTTGCCTGTCTGTTAACCATGCCACGATCTCTAGCATCCTCATCTTCTCCAAAACCCAATTCCATAACAATGGGCATTGACGAGATTAAACCTCGTCAATTGGCGCCGTCTGTGGGAATTGGGGCTGCTGATTGTGCGGTCGTGACGGTTCCGACCCGATCGATCTACAACTCCGCGGCAACGGAGAATCACCTCCTCTTCGGCGCTTTCGACTTCACCGCCCACTCGCCGGCCACCATGAAGGATTTCGAGCCCGTAGGCGACGGACTCGAAATTTTGTTCGGGAGCTTCTGCTTCCAGGTGGGACAAACTGGCACCCTCCGCCTCCCTGAGCGGGTGCCGTACCGTCAATCAGGCCCGCTTCGTGGGCTCCACACCCCGTGCTACGCACGTCGCCATCAACAGATGAGTTCTACAGCAGCAGCAGCTGCAACTCCGATCTGTGCGATCCACCTTCGGATGAAGGGACCTACGACTCCGGATCCGAAAGCTGTGGCAGCAGCCAACCAATCTGCAGGCGCTACCTGTGCGCCGCAGTCATCCAAACCGACGAGGAAACGCCTAACCCGCCGCCCAACCCCAACCCGGATAGAAACGGCGAAAACGGTGGAAACGGCGATAACGGGGAAAACGGCGGCCACCTCATCCAACTTAGCAAAGAAGGATGGGTCGAAGCACGCCGCGATGTCGCAGGCGAAATAGTCCTACCTCTGGACTCCCCACGTGATCTGCTGAGGGCATACCACTACCTCCTCATCGAGGAGCACAAGAAGCAAGTCGAGATGCAGAAGACACTCGACAAACGCAAGCAAGAAGCCTCTGAGTCCAGTGCGCGACGAGCTGCGCTCTCCTCCATGGAACCCGGCTCTAGCACAAACAGAAACCAGGGAAACAAGCACCACTCTCGGGTGGAAAACATGGACCCGAAGGAACGACGTGACGTGACCCGAACTCTCCATACATCGTTCATGGACATGGACGCTGACGGCAACATCATCCCGAAGACGCCACAAGCTGCGATCATGGCAGCTACTGCGTACCTCGCGGCTCACCCACCTCCGGAGGGGGACCCGAAAAGGGCCATGCATAAGTCCGCACTCACCGGACTAGGACTAATCGGAGCTGCGCTCCACGACGACGCTCCTGCGGAGCCGAAGAAGAAAGCTCCGGCCAGGCGCGACCGGAGCCCCACACCCTCATCCGAAGAGGAAGAGGAGCACGATCTTCCTCGAAGGAAGAAGAGCTCCAACCGCCACAAACGCGACTACGATGCCAGAGACAAGCTTACACAGCGCAAGATCGACAAAGCACGCGCCAAACGCGCATGCTCGTCTGAATCTGAGATGGACGAAGACGAAGGAGAACTCTGCGGGGCTCGATGCTTCAGCAGATCCGTCCGGCGAACGCAGATGCCACGCAACTTTAAGCTTCCTTCGGACACTCCGAAGTTCAACGGCACACAAGATCCAAAATCCTGGCTCAGTGACCATCTGTCATCCGTCAAACTTCACGGAGGCAACAAAGAAACCGCCATGCAATGCCTTCAGCTGCAGCTGACAGGCGCGGCGCGAGTCTGGCTCAGCAGCCTATCATCAGGATCCATTCGAAGCTGGGAGGAGCTCGCTTACAGCTTCATCCGAAACTTCAAAGGCACCAGCAAGAGGCCCGCCTCAATCGAAGAATTGCGAGCCTGCACTCAAAGAACGGGTGAATCTATTCGCTCATACATACTACGCTGGTCTACGACCAAGAACTCCGCAGCACACATCTCCGAAGAGAGGGCCATCGATGCCTTCAGGGACGGCGTCAAGCGCCCAGACTTCAAGGAGGAACTTGGGCGTGTAAATCCCAAGACACTCGATCACCTCATGGAAATCGCCAACAGCTGGGCAGATGGCGAAGATTGCATCCAGCGACCGCAATCAGATGAAGAGGACGATTACGGCCGAAGACGCGAACGCCGCAGCAAGAGGAGATCGCGCGTCTACGAGGACCGCGACGGACCCGACATGGTCGCGGCCGGCTACGCCGACCGCCGCAACGACAACAGCCGCAACAGCGGAGGATACCGCAGCGGAAACTTCCGCGACAGCGGACGACCAACGCAGTCGTGGCAACGCCGCGACCGCGACAGCGGACCCTCGGCATTCGACAAACTTTCGGGTCCATGCACCATCCACTTCTACCGACAAACAGGATGGCAAAAAGAAAGCCAGCCACATGCTCAAGGACTGTCGCGAGTTCCAAAAACCCAGCGAAGGCATGATGCAGATGAGGCAACAAACTCCAATTCCTGCGTTCGGAAACGCACCTGCACCAGGTGAAATAGCACACGGAGCTCCTCCACCGCCGCCTATTGGAGGCCAAAACCAACCAGTCGCACCAGCGCAAAACAACACCGGGGTCCCATATCCCCCACCAAAAGTAGCACTAAACATGATCCAGAAGGGACGCCCAACAAATAGGGTGCAGAAGAAAATCACCCGACAAATCAACTTGGCTGTGGCAACCCCACCTGCAATCCCTGAGTACCTCAGCGGATCGGAATCCTGCATCACATTCACTCGCGCGGATCACCCTTGCCAGATCCCTCGCCCAGGTCATGCTTCCCTGGTGCTGGAGGCACAGATCGGAGGCTTCGAGATGAGTCGCGTCTTCATGGACGGCGGTAGCGGCATCAACCTAATGTTCGCAAGCACTCTAGCAGCTATGCGGATCCCGCAATGCAGCCTAGAACAATCAGACACAACGTTCCACGGCATTGTCCCAGGGAAGGGCATCTTCCCCCTGGGAAAAATAGGGCTCGACGTCATCTTCGCGAAGCCGGACAACTTTCGGCAGGAGCGTCTAGAATTCGAAGTGGTGGACTGGCCATCGCAATACCATGCCATCCTGGGACGCGTAGCATTCGCAAGGTTCCTGGCCGTCCCACACTACGCATACCTACTACTCAAGATGCCAGGACCAAGGGGAATCATCACAGTCCACGGGAGCTTCACCCGATCGGACCAATGCGACAGGGATTTCAACAAAATCTCCCAATCCTTCGGCATGCAAGACGAGCTCGTAAGGCTCTGCGAGGTGACGGACAATGGACTACCCCCAGTCACAAGGCAGAACGCACCCGACATGTCCTTCGACTCCACCGTCAACACCAAGAAAGTGCAGGTCCATCCGACAGACGCCTCCAAGACGGCGCTGATCGCCAACGATCTCGGCACCGCATAGGAAGGAGCGCTCGTCGAATTCCTCCGTGAGCGCTGGGAAATCTTCGCCTGGTGTCCTGCGGACATGCCAGGAGTTTCCAGGGAATTCGCCGAGCAAGCACTCAATGTCTTCCCAGACACCAAGCCAGTCAAGCAGTCTATCCGAAGACTGTTAGAGCCACGAGCCGAAGCTATCGGCAAGGAAATCAACAGATTACTCGCAGCAGACTTCATCCGGGAAATCAAGGAAAGCGAGTGGCTGGCAAATACGGTGATGGTCCCGAAGAAGGACACGGACATCCTGCGGATGTGCGTGGACTTCACGTCACTAAATAAACACTGCCCAAAGGACCATTTCCCTCTTCCTCGGATCGACCAGATCATCGATTCGACTGCAGGTTGTGAGAAGCTCTCCTTCCTCGACGCCTACTCAGGTTATAACCAGATTCGACTCAAGGTCGAAGATCAAGAGAAGACGACGTTCATCACACCGTTCGGAGTATTCTGCTACAACACAATGCCCTTCGGGCTAAAGAACGCGGGTGCCACGTACCAGCGATGCATGCAGGCCTGCCTCAAGGACCAGATCGGTCGCAATGTCCAAGTCTATGTCGACGACATAGTCATAAAAACCAAGGAAGCAGGAACACTTATCGACGATCTCCGCGAGACGTTCGACAACCTTGATCGCTACAGGATCAAGCTCAATCCAGAAAAATGCGCCTTCGGCGTCCCCTCGGGTCAGCTGCTCGGGTACTTCATCTCTCAACTAGGGATCGAAGCGAACCCGAAGAAAATCAAAGCTATCATGACAATGGAGAAACCGAAAAACCTCAAGGGCGTTCAGCAGCTCGCAGGGCGAGTAGCGGCACTAAGCAGGTTCATCAGCCGCATGGGCGAGAAGTCCCTACCATTTTACCAGCTGCTACGCAAGGCGGACAAGTTCGAGTGGACACCAGAAGCCAACAACGCATTTGAAAGCCTCAAGCGGCTCCTCTCCACCTCGCCCGTTTTGGTCACGCCAAAAGAGCGCGAACCCCTTCTGCTGTACATAGCAGCCACGCACCAGGTGGTCAGCACAGTACTCGTGGTCGAACGACCCGAAGAAGGCATGACCCACGGAGTACAACGCCCAATTTACTACCTCAGCGAGGTACTCACTCCAACAAAACAGCGGTACCCGCACTATCAGAAACTGGCCTACGGCGTGTTCATGACGGCTCGACGACTGAGCCACTACTTCTAGGAGCATCAGGTGATGGTCGTCAACGAGGCACCCCTGAACAGCATCCTGAATAATCCAGAGGCCACAGGACGCGTGGCCCTATGGGGAATTGAACTATCACCCCTGGACATTATCTACGAGAAGCGACACGCAATCAAATCACAAGTCCTTCCGGACTTCCTGGTGCACTGGATGGAACTACTGCTGCCTGACACCCCAGACATGTCGCAATCCTGGACAATGCATTTTGACGGCTCCAAACGCGAAGCCGGAGCAGGGGCAGGAGTCATACTGACCTCCCCGCAAGGTGACAAGATGAAGTACGTCCTTCGGATGAAATTCAGAGCCTCCAACAACGAGGCCGAATACGAATCCCTCATCCATGGCATGAAGATGGCAAAAATATGTGGCGCAACGCGCCTGGTCATCTACGGTGACTCCAACCTTGTCGTACAACAGACGATGAATGAGTGCGACGCACACGCCGAAAACATGATCGCGTACCGCGCGCTATACAACGCACTTGAAGGAGAATTCGACGGATGCGAACTTCGGCACGTCGGAAGAGAGAGCAACGAGGAGGCCGATAAACACGCCAACATCGGCTCCACTTGTGCAAAGGTACCACCAGGTGTGTTCCTCGAACAGATCTGCGTGCCATCTATCAAGCGGAAATTCCTCAAAGGATCACCCGAAGAAGCAGAACACTCGGGGGCTACGCTACCCGAAGGTCATGAAGGACCCGAAAAACTGGATACCGAAGTTGCCATGATCAACCTGATGCAGGTCATGGCAGTCGAAGAAACTTGGACAAGTCCATACCTCCAGTTCCTGATAAACGGAGAATTGCCTGACAGCCCGACAGATGCCCGGCGCATATCTCGTCGGTCAAAAGCCTTCACCATCATCAACGGCGAGCTGTACAAACGCAGCATTACGGGTGTACTACAACGGTGCGTCACCATCAACGACGGCAAGGCCATACTCCAAGATATTCACGAAGGCATCTGCGGCCACCACGCAGGTAGCCGCTCCCTCGTCGCCAAAGCTCTGCGAGCAGGATTCTACTGGCCAACGGCCATGAGCGACGCGAAGGACATCGTCCAAAGATGCAACGGGTGCCAACGGTTCGCCGACAAACCGCACGCACCTGGGTCCGAACTTCGACCCATACCCATAGCCTGGCCTTTTGCCCAATGGGGCCTTGACATGATTGGCAAACTGCCAAAATCCTCGAAGGGAGGACACGTTTTCCTCCTGGTCGCAGTTGACAAATTCACCAAGTGGATCGAGGCCATACCAGTCACCAACCAGAAGGGCACAACCGCCGTCAAGTTCTTCGAATCCATTGTCTACAGATTTGGCGTACCGCATAGCATCATCACCGACAACGGATCAAACTTCATCTCTGAAGAATTCCAGGACTTCTGCGAAGGCCTCGGGATCAATATCACATATGCCTCAGTGGCACACCCGCAAACAAACGGGCAAGTAGAAAAGGCCAACGGCCTAATCGGTGCTGGCATCAAGAAGCGCCTCATGAGCTCACTCGAGCACAAAGCTGGAAACTGGACGACAGAGATACCGTCTGTCCTGTGGAGCTTACGTACTACGCCAAACAGCTCCACCGGATACACACCGTTCTTCATGGTGCACGGAGCTGAGGCCGTGCTACCAGCCGAAGTACGCCATCAGGCTCCACGCGTCGTCGCTTACAGCAAAGCCGAGTCCACGGCTGCACTCGAAGATGCCGTCGACACACTCGATGAAGCACGGGATATAGCAGCAGCTAGATCAGCGGTGTACCAGCAGAGTCTCCGCAACTATCACAGCCGCCGGCTGCGCCCAAGGTCCTTCGTCGAAGGAGACCTCGTCTTGCGACTCAAGCAAAAACGACCGAACAAACTTGATTCACCATGAAAAGGACCCTACGCCATCACCGAGGTCATCCCAGGTGGCGCCTATCGCCTAAAGCACGTGGAGTCCGGAGTCGCATACTCCAACCCGTGGAACGTCTCGCACCTGCGACGATTCTACCCGTAGCAGCCTACCCCCCTTTTTACTTTCAATAAGGCTTTCAGCCAAGGCTAATCAGCCGAACCATGTACCTCCTCCATTACGATATAAATAAAGCTAAGTGTCTCGCTCCCAACCTTCGGTTGACTACTTTTCTGCAACTTCACTACATGCTACAAACGCACTCGGGGGCTCCCCCCCACCTCACGATTTCATCGACTGAGGACAAAACGTGTACACCTGAGTAGCTGACCACGTCAGGCAAACGAAAAGGGCACGTACTCAATCAAAGCACTGCGTGCTCACAAACAAGAAAACCTTTACAACAAAGGGCACATAAACGCCCAGCCGCAATACACAAATTTTACATCTATCTGTTTATTTTCAGGTCCTACCTATTCTAAAGAATATCTTGACCACGCTGCTCAAACAAGTCCACAATTTGCTCGGCATACTGCCTTACAGCCGCATAATGCGGACGCATGTTCCACTCGCCACCATCTGGTCGAGGAGGTGGCCCGGTCGCCACAACAGTCAAATCTACGTCAGGGCGGTGCACCCTCACAAGAGACAAGGCAGCCTTCACCCCTGCGACGAGCTGCTGCCGCACCAGCTCCTTGACATTTCCGGCATTCTGAAACTTCGTCAGAAGACCCGCAAGAGTCATTGGCACGACATCCAACGGAAACATGACGTGCAATACCGAAGACAGTGATGTCTGCACCTGGCGGAGCACCCGCGAAACTTGGTAGACGCGATCCTGCACCGTCGCCAGAACCATGGCGCGATCACGGTCCATCCAGAAGAAGCCGCCGGCCTTGTAACACCCTCAGAATCGGACCTATGAAAGTTTGAGCAAAATTCACCAAACCCGCATAGAAACGATTCAAAGGTGCCCACCAGGCACTTTCGTGCGGGTGGAAAACGAAGTAATAACATTACACAACAGTCCTCGATGGGACCCACAGAACAGATATATATAACAGCGACTCCATGAGTCAAGAATACAGAGATAATATACAAAGATCCAAATCACCTTGAAAAGTTGGAGCGTCCGACTACGGACAAGATGCAAATGGGGCTAAGAGCCCTGAAGAATAACCAATGGCGTCCATAACCCTGCCCAGGCCAAGCCGGAAGGGTAACCCTGCTAACGGCGTCGATCTCAAAACCTGCTTAAACAAAAGGGGTGCCGACCAAGGGCAAAGCAGAAAAACAAAGAAGGAGCGTCAGTACTGAGGCCAGTACACGGCGAGGCTAGAATTCGGCGGTCCTCGCCTACATAGGTATGGTGGATTGAAGCGGCAGCGGCAGCATGCACTAAACAACCTATAGAGACTCGATACAACTGGCGTCAATTAGAGAGGGGTAAGATAGACCTATCCGGATCCAACCTGAAGCTAACACCAAACAAACCCATCCTGGTGTTTCCCCCTCGAGACCAAACGAGGAAGTCAACCGAGGAACTCACACAGTTGGCAGTTTTATTTATTCAGTTATCGTTGCAGTAATTACTAGTCAGGTATAGATAATCGTCCTGATAAAGTAAGCAGTGGGCACTTTTAGTTATCCATTCCGTGTTAGTTGCAACAATTACTAATCAGGTACAGATAGCATGAGATAAACCCAAAACCCAGCAGTTGTTGGTACTTTTATTCAGCCATTTCGTTGTAGTTGCAAGATTTACTAGTCAGGTACAATGGTCGCTGGCGACGACCCAAACAAGCAATTGTGGACAGTATTAATTAGCCATTCCATTATGGTGAAGCTGATTACTAGTCATTATAAAGTCAAATTTATAGCAATAAACTTTAGTTATGCTTGTCTATGATCGAGATACTGTGCTCCAAGTCGTCCATAACCGCGTACACGGCTTTCAGAAAGTTTTAACCCGGCCGGGGTGCACAAATAGCAACACACACACGATCAACCTCGGAAAAACCAAATCAAAACCCAACGAGGTCTCACGACAGAGCAATCACAAGATTCAGAAATATTTCAGGGGGCCACCCCTTAAGTAGATCCCGCAACGGAGTAAGCAAGCTCCGAGACGGCCTCAAGGTCTGCGACAATGGCTGTAAACGACTGGGAACCCGAAAGTGTGGCTGGGCTTGTCGATACCGCGTAAACATTCCGCTTCCAAAACAGTACAGTGTGCAGTACCTCGCACAATCGTAAATAAAGCAGTAAAGCATGGCATAAGTACAGGATAGTAATAAAACCTCAAACTAGTTGTGGCCCCAAGAAATAAGACGGAATCAAGCTCTGGCTAAGGGGGGCCCATACTCCCCATATGTGGATAGCGCGATAAATCAAGGAACAGGTATCAAGTACTCGGGGTCTTACGGGACACAAGTGGGCGTTCGGAAACCAAATATTATCTATCACCCACCGATGCCTCTGCTTATTTCAATTTTAGTTGTTAAACAGGAATTAAAGTGACGATAAGTAAAACTAGAATCATCTCCAACATCAACATGCGGCAATACATCAGCAACTGTGGCATATGACGACTCACATCAGCACTTGAGCAAGCAACTACGACGCGCAAGTCCAACTATCTACCAAACAACGGTAATAGGGTGTGTCCAAGGCAATATAGGGCTGCACGGTATATCACAGGTACGGAAACTAAAGCATCGCAACACAGATAGCAATAGATCAACAGGAGGGAATAAAGACTATAAAAGTAAGATAGGTAGAAAGGGGGAGATGCTCGCCTGAAAACATCGTCGAAGGTTTTCCCCGAAGATCGGGGCGAAGCTCACATCAACTCAACGGCCTTATCCGCGAAGAAGCAAAACACTAGAATAAACACCGGATGCAATATTTAATACACGGCAGAAGATCGGCATGATGCATGTATGATGCATGGCATGGCAAGGTGCGATGCAATTAGGTCAAATTAAGTGGAACCGGGGTCCCGACAATTAATTAGATGGTGCAAGTTATTTAGAACCCCCCGCAATTTAAATGTGGTTTAACATGGTAAGATATGGTACCGATTCTCTACACAAGTTAAATGAGACCGATATGAGACTAGATTTGCCCGCATATGGGCCCCATATTTATTTATTAGGTGAATCGGCATAAGGCCCCCAAACCACGGATATGCATGCGAGATGACGATTCAATATGCAACAAGTTGTTATTATGTTATAAAATAGGGTTCCGGGAAGGGGTTCACACACTAGGGGTCTCGACGATCTTGGGGGTTCCGGGGTTCAGGGTTCGACAGGGTCCAGGGTTCGACTGTTCGGGCTCGGCGGGATCGTTCTCTCGGATAGAAGAGGGTAGGTCTTGTTGTTCCGCGAGGAAGGGCTTGGTGGTTCTGACTTCACTTGTCGGTGCCGGACTCAGCTGCGGTAGATCTTGGCCATATCGAGGATCTTGCCGGAGGTTCGTCGAGGGTCACCGGTTCGGTACGGTCTTCATGTGGTAGATCTTGGCGTGTTGGCGTCATCGGATCCATGTCGGCGCACTCGGGTCTTGGCGTCCTCGGGGCATTGGATCTGGGGAAGTACTCGTCGCATCTATCGTCTTCGGGTTGGCTTCAATCGGGTCCACGTCGGAGTACTTGTCGTCCCATGTGGTCTTCGGGTCCGGGGTCCCAGTCATGGCGTTCCAGGGAAGTACATGCTGTGTCCGTGACGGAGATCTTGAAGGCCCCTGACTCGGCGAACTTGGCATACTCCCGGTTCGGTTCCAGACGCCTCGGATCGATCTTACGGGCACGCCATGTCGTCGCGAAGATCTTGACACGGCCAGCAGCTACAGGACACACGCTGGAACATCTCACCGGCTCTTGAGCACCAACACAGGAGCAAGTGGCCGAGGCAGCACCGATGCAGGCTTGGGGGCGATGGCGGCCTCGTTGACAGGAGGAGGGCGACCTGACGAGCTCGCAAAGGGGCGCGCGCCAAACGGAGGATGGGGCCAGCTGCCGCGGTCGGGGCGCGGCCACGGCCAGGGCTCGGGAGAGGTGACGCTGCAGGGGCCCACCCGCGGAGCGCGGACGTCGAGGCAGGGATGGGACCGGCGGAGGCGCGGACGGGACCCTGCCGGCGCGGGCGACCATGGGCGGCTCCCAGGGAGGGCGACGCGGCGGCAGACGTCCAGGGAGCGCGCGCCGGCTCGGGGTGGCCTGGGGCGGACGGCGGCGGAGCTCGCCCGGCGGCGGGGACGCGCGGGGATGGCCGCAGGGGTCGGGGGCGCCGCAGCGCTGCAGGGAGGCGGGGCCGGAGCGGTGGCTTGCCGGCGGCGGCGGGCCTGCAGGCGGCGGGGCGAGCGGCAAGGTGAGCCGGGGCGGAGAGGGGAGCGAGCGCGCGGGCGGAGCTCGCAGCGGGGGCGTGCGGCACGCCAGCGGCGGCGGCAGACGGGGAGGGAGCCGGCGCTGGGTGGAGGAGGCAGGGAAGGGGCGGAGAGCGGCGGAGGGGAGCGCAGAGAGGGAGGGCGGAGGAGCAGCGGTGCAGAAGCGACGGCGGGCCGATGCGGTGAGGGGCGAGCGGCGCGCAGAGAGGAGAGCGGCAGGCGCGGCCACGGGGGCGGGGTGCTCCGGCGGCGGCGACGCGCAGCGCGGCCAGGCGGATGGCGGGAGGGGAGCGGCCGCAGGGAGGCGCGGCCGGGCGCCGGCGAGCGCGAAGCGGACGGGCGGTGGAGGTCCTGGGGGCGCGCGAGGCTGGGGGAAAGGAGGAGCACGGCGGGGTCGGGCGCGTGCGGCTAGAGGATGGAGATGAACAGGGCGCATGGGGGAGGCAGTGGTGGTGGGCCAGGGGAGGCGGGTCCCGCGTGGGGCCTGGGGCCACGCAGGCGCGCGCGGGGAGGAACCTGCTGAGGGAGGTGTGCGTGTGGGGGTGTGTGGTTGGAGAGAGAGAGGAGAGAAAGAGGGGTGAGGGTGACGTGTCAGCTTCTGATAGGAGGGGTGAGGGAAGAGGTGAGGTGGCAGGTTGCCATTGGGGGGAGTGAGGTGGAGATAGGGGTGGGTAGGAAGATGGGTAGGTTTAGGAATAAAGGGTGGGCTGGGTGGACCGTTTATTATTTCCTGGGGTGGTCGATCGGGTCAATCGGCCCTTTCGACTGCCCCTATTAAAATAATTTAAATTTTTATTTATTCTAATTGGGCCGTTTGCAACCCGATAGCAACAAACAAATTAACTCCGGAGACCCGGGTTTTGAGGTTTGAATAAAAGATGGGGCGTTTTAGAAAACAAAACGGGCTTTGCGAAAATAGTTTTGACAAACGATGCATGATGATGACGATGCAATGCACAAATTCAACGCGATTTTCTAGTAGTGGTTTTGCGGGATGCCACAGGCCTCCATGTCCTGTTGAGTCAAACAGTTGACTCGAACAGCAATGCGCTCTTTCTCTTCCCTCGGAGCAATATTGGCACCTGCGACAAACGCACAAAACAAAGAGTAAGGCCAGCTCACCCGAAGAACTGGGCTACAGCCCGAAAGAAGGATCAACTTACATTGCAGCTGCTCGGACAGTCGACCCAGCTTCGCCATCAAATACTCCTCTCTGGCTGCACCACGGTCTGCTTTGGATTTCCAAACGTCAGCACGACCGCGTAACCCAAGCAAATCCCTCTCCAAGCTACGCACGCGATCCCGAAGAAAAGCGAGCTGCGAGGAATCATCCAATGATGCTCGCAAGGGCCTTTCGGATGAAGTGTCAACTGGGTCAGCACCCGAAGGAACCTATAGCAGAAGAAAGGCACACAGACATTCAGCCAAGGATAAAAGCACAACACGGAGGAATTCATTAAAATATGGCCACTACGTGGCACAAGGATGGTACCACAAAAGATATTTACAATAGAAGCAGACTACAAACTACTCTACGCCTACTATGCCTAAGGTGCAGGACACTGAGTCGCCTCAGAGCCAGACTGCCTAGCCTTAGCCTCGCCCTGCTGCCGCAGCGCGTACTCAGACAACAAGTCAATGAGCTTGGGCCCATATCGTCGGCAGCGAGCGGAGTAGGCGGCGAAAGCTACCTCGGATCCATCCGCAGCCGACGGCATCCGAGAAGTGATCTGAGGCAGGTCCAGCTCCGCCCCAGCCGCCATGGCCATCGCCAGCCCGACAGATGCCCCGATGCCCTTTTGCTTGCGCTTGTACGCCGCAGACGCTTCGCCTGACAGAGCCTCTGCCAGGGAATCCACATCTTCAAGGGAGGCACCCTTCGGGAAGAGCTCCTGGTAGAAGCGATCAAGGACCTCCTTCGCCTTGGCAAGGGAGTTGACGACGGTGCTGCAGCGGTCTTCGACCGCTACAGTGGCATCATCCAGAGCACTCCCGTGCTCCAGAGCACCGCGGTCGAACTCAATGCATGCGGCATCTGAGACAAAACACAAGAAAGACATGAAGAAAGGTAGCATAAAAAGAAGATCCGTCGAAAAAGAAACAAGTCCCAAAGCTTGTACTCACTCGAAATGGCCTTGGCAGCAGCCATGAGCTTATCTGCCACCCCCTTTTCACGAGCAGCCGCAACGGTGGCCAGCTGCTCCTCACGATCTGCAGCCTCCTGCTGCAGACGCTCCTTCGCTTCGGCTGCCTTCGTCAGCTCCAGCTCAAGGCGCTCTTTCGCACCAGCGGCAGCTTCGGCCTTCTGCTCCAATTGGCCAAGGCTCTTCTTCAGAGCATCAACCTCACGGAGAGAGTCGTTATGCTCCTCTGCATTTACAACAAGCAAGTGTCAAAGAAAAGGACCAGGATAAGCAAGAAAAGTACTACAAGGCAGACAAATACCTTGCAGCTGCCGCAGTTTCGCCTCCAGCGTCAGGCGCTCCTCCACCAGCCGCTTGGCCTCTTGGACAAAAGGCTGCAGAAAGCAGCAATAGAAGTAAGAACAGTACTTGGGGGCTACGCCCAACACAAAGCACTCGAAGACACTTGGGGCTCCCCCCGTAACATCAAGCAGACAAACTTACGTGCTCCGAAGGCGAACCTGCAGGCTCGTCTGCGAAATTCTGGGGCGCAACCACCAGCCTCTCCTGCACCAGAGGAACTGGCGCAACATCACCCGAAGTTGCCACCGTCTGAGGAGGAGGCGACGCAATGTTCGACTCCCCCATCATCTCCTGCCCATCATCACTAGAGCCGTCGGAGGATTGCCTGCATACGAACCAATCAACAAAGGTGCAAGAACAACAAGGAAACAAAGGAAAACAGGAGCAAACAAAAAAAACTTACGAGCCCAACGCGCTCAGGTCAAAGATAGGAGAAGCCCTTCGGGCCCTCTTCTCTTCCTTCTTTTCTTCCTTCTCCTCCTCCTTCTTTTCTTCCTTCTTCCGCTTTGCTGGCGGGTGCGGAGCAACAACTCGCACAGGAATGGCAGGAAGAGGAGAGGAAGAACCCTCATGAACATCACCCTGACGCACAAGGCCCAGAGGATTCCTGGGAGTCGGAGGAGTCGAGGCATCCGAAGATTCGCTGGAGCTCCGTGATCGCTCGCGCGAATGATCCTCACTCGACTCGTCGGCATCCTCCGCTGGAGACCGCGCTGACGGTAGCTCGGACACGGAGTCCACCACTTCATTATCCGGGGCATTCGGATACCTTTCGGGCAATGGTGGTGCCATGCCCGGCACTTTGAAGCTCTGCAAAAGGAAAAGGAACTTTGTTAGCAAACAAAGGAAAAAGTACACAGCCGACAAAAATAACAAGGGAGCACTACGTGCGGAAATCTACACCTTCGGTACGGCCAGCGTCGAAGAAAAGGGAGGAGTTCGCGACTTCCCCGGAATTTCTTCGTCTGCCTTGAACTTCAACAACGCGCGAAGAGTCTTGTCAAGTTCCGCCTCGGAGATTTTCTCACTCGAAACCCTCGTCGGATCACGGCGCCCAGAGTAAAGAAACATCGGATGCGCCCTCGCTTGGAGAGGCTGCACCCGACGCTCAAGAAACGTTCGGATGACGTCGATACCGTTCACCTCCTTCTCAGGAATCAGTTGGAGATCCTCCACTCGACGGTATAAGGCCTCTATCTCCGCCACCTCACCGTCTAAGATTTGGTTTTTCCAGAATCTTTTCTTCTCAATCAACTGGGAGGGGTCAAAAGGAACGAGACCAAAATCTTGCCCAGGCAGTACGGAGTCACGGATGTTAAACCATTTCCTCCGCCAGTACTGGACAGATTCGGACATGGAAAAGGAAAAGAATTGGACATTGGGACTGAGAGAGATGATGAAACCCCCAATGGGATACACACCATCCGACCCAGATTGCCTCTTCACGGAATAAAGCTTCCGGAAGAGGCCAAAGTGCGGCTCAATGCCAAGCCAACACTCGCAAAGCGTGATAAAACACGCAATGTGAAGAAGGGAGTTGGGAGACAGATGATGCAACTGAACCCCATAGAAGAAGAGCAGTCCACGAAGGAAGTCATGGACTGGATACGAGAAACCACGCAAGACAAAGGCAAGAAACATAACCCGATACCCAGCTGGGGGACGGGGGATTACCTCATTGCCGGGGAGTCGCACGGTCGTCGCATCTTGCGGGATCAGGCTCCGCTCGCGCAGTTTGCGGAGATCGCTCTCTCGCGTCTCCGATCGACGCCAGCCACCATCGGTGACGCGCGCAGCGGCGGTGCCCTTCTTGCCTCCGGCGGCGCTGTTCCCAACCGCAGATGAGGATTTCTTCGTCTTCCCCATGGCGCTACAGCGGTGGTGCCGTTAGCAAGGACGAAGGACAAAGGAAATGTGGAGGAAAAGCTCAATGCGCAGCAAGAATCGCTCAAAGAACAAAGAGGAAGAGAGCAGATGAACTGGTGCGGTGAAAAACAAAACACGATTTCACCCAGGATTATAACAGCGAAGACGACGCACGTCAGCCGTCCATCGAGAAGACCTAACGCCAACGATAGATCTGACCGTACACGTGTCAACACCACAACAAACCGTCGTTACCACGTCGTCCACTACGCGCGGAAATCGAGGAGGCGCCGTAATCATCTCCATGCCCCGCGTGACCGGTCAATTCAAAGTCAGCAAGTGGGACCCACGTTTCGTCTCGTCAAGTCATCTCTGGCGCGGCAGACGCTTGAGGTCATCAATCGTAAGCACTGACGTCATCAAAAGCTATACTAGCACCACTTCGGCTCCACAGCTAAAAGTACTCACTCGAATCTACAATTCGACTAAATACTTAGGGACTACTCCTATCAGGAGCGCTGGTCGCGCACCCGACAGACAACTAAGGATAAAATTGCTTCTTTAAGTCCTACGTCGAGTCTATGCCTCCACTACGGACTTGGGGGCTATTTCCATAGGGAGGATGGATTTAAGCATCCAAAAAATTTCGAGTCCTGCGGACCTAAGGACTGAAACAATGCTCGAAATAAAAGTCTCCGTTCGAGTCTACGACTCGAACAGACACTTGGGGGCTACTCCCATAGGGAGCGCTGGTCGCGCATCCTATCAAGTCTTCAACTGCGATCTTTCGGATCAGCACGCAAAAACTTTTTGGCAACTCTGCCCTAACAAAACGCTAAGTGAGCAACAATCTCCTTGGCCACCCGAAGCACCTCCGAGGTGGTAAATGTTCGGATGATGCGTCTACAACGCAAAGACAAGACCTATAGATATCATCTGATGGCCTGGCAACGCACCTGACTGCGCTCTGCTAGTATGAATCCGTACCAACAGGTACGATGAAAAATCCTGACGGACGCATTGGGTACACCAATTAAAATCACTGGAATTCCTCTCTTGTGAGTCCTCCGCGGCCTGAGTTGAATTACGCCAGCATATGTTCCAGGCCCGGGTTAAGGGACCCGAGCCTGAAGAAGATCGTGTTGTTTCGTCCTAAGACAGTTAATTGACCCTGATCTGTCGGGTGAGTCAGGCACACGTATCAACAATCCCTACACATTCTCTTGAAAGACAGAGTTGCACCCGAAGGATTGAAGAGTCCTCAGCCGAATCTACGATTCGACTGATCACTCGGAGGCTACTGACATGGTTATACCCTACGGGTATATAACTTCAGCATACCTAGTCCAGCTCAAGGAAGGCCCACTACAGGCGTACGCTGGCCCATGAAGATTTTCGGATGACCAAGGCCCAAGACATCTTCAGATCCTTGGAGAACAAGACTAGTTTAGATAGGAAACTCAAAAGGCAAACGCCCTAAAACTTGTAACCGACTAGGACTATGTCCGGGACCTGCCTAAGTCTATATAAAGGCCAGGAGGGCACGTCCTAGGGCAACTCAACCAACCTCGACTCATACTTTCGCGCATCCACGCCAAATCGAATCTGCGCACCCTGTAACCTTCGGTTCCGCCGTGATCAAAGAGCAGACAAGCAGGAGTAGGGTTTTCCCTCCGGGGGCCTGAACCTGGGTAAATCTTGTGTCCCCTGGTTGCTTGTCTGTTAACCGTGCCACGATCTCCAGCATCCCCATCTTCTCCAAAACCCAAGTCCATAACAATGGACATTGACGAGATTAAACCTCGTCAACGACCAATGCCACACATAGCATTGACACATAATATCACCTTACAAATAGCCAGGTAATAGCCTAAAACGGTAGCAAGCTTGTTAGTGCTAAGACCCAAAGGCTACCAAAAAAAGGTCGGCCAGGAGGATAGATTGTGTAAAATTGACCTATTCGACTTGTGGCTTGCCCTTATTCTGATACAAAACCTTAGAAGCAGGATAACAATTCACAAGGAAGCTGAAGCAACCTTCCATGGATTAACAATGTAGACTAGCAAGTTCCGGGTCATACAAATCAAAGGGTGGTGAACAACCGATCCATCCAAAACCCAATTTAAAATCTTCGATCTGCAACAGGTAGCGAATTTTTTTGCACCTGATAATGAAACGTCTAGCTGGTGAGCTGTGTTCCAGATGAGTTCACAGGTTTGACTCGAATAGCAACAAACAAACAATGAACCCTCAAACATCAGAAAATATGGAAATATTGACATCAATAGTATCATCAGCTTAACTCAATGCACGAGTTGGAGGATACAGAGTTCAACAAGACCTAACAAAAGAGGATCCCAAACAAGTTCTCGACAATTTGACTGATAATTCAAAAAGAAAGAGGGCTTCTAATAAGGTAATACTACTTTGGCTTCCATTATTACAAAGATATGCCTTAGAACTGTGGCACTTCTTGTCCATTGTATCCTGAGAAGTTCTGTTTAGATGACCATATTGTCACCCTGGGTGCGCATCAGGAAGATGGATCCAGCAAACAAACCAGCAGCCTTTAGGATCTTCTGTAAATATGACGGAAAAAACATAGTAAGAGGTTTTTGTCGCAACACAAAATATTGTTCCTAAACAACTAGGGTACAACATCACTACAAACTATAAATAGCTAATTGATATTCTTTAAGCCAATCAAAGCGCAGCGCAGTTACAATACTGATGCTGTAAAGATAGTATGTGCTCTTTTACACTTCAATAAAAACAAGGACTTCTTTTTCGTAAGAGAAAAGAACACACATGATATAAAATAATATATAAAGGTTCAATTGCCAAACAATAATTACAATTTCAGAGTCAGGATCTACCATAGCAAAAAATTTGATGTAAAGCCTAACTCAAAGTTAGGATTCACCAACAATAACTATTCATTTGGCACGCAGAAAATTGAAGGATCTCAGGCAGAAATTTAAAAGATCCAGAGGATCACAGCGAGGCATATTCAACCAGCTCTCTTCAGAGGGTAAGAAAGCAATTCATCACCGGAGTAACCAAGGTTGCCGACCTAGAAGGACTGACCAATCATATCGATACTAGGACTATCATCTGACTTGCAGTCCAAGATTTTACACTGCATCATAGTGTGGAAGCACAGTTTCAATTCAGCACCACTAATTCACGATCCAGACAACATTGAGAGGAACAGAGACCAGAACACAGAGTGAACACACTGGCCTAACAGAATCAGAAGTCAGAACCACAAACTAACACATAGCATTGACACATAGCATCACCTTATAAATAGCCAGGTGGCAAACGTGTTTAAGTGTTAAGACCCAAAGACTAACCAAAACGAAAAGGTGCCCAATAGGACAGAGCACGCAGGCCCTAGTTTGATCCAAAACTCAAACAGTAGGACCACGATTCACAAGCAAGCTAACCCTAGCTAACGATGTAAACTAGCAAATTCGGGGCCATACAAATCAAAACAGCAGTGAACAACCTAACCATCCAAACCCAATTTTAATCTTCCGTCCGCATCAGGTCGCAGAAAATCTAGGATCCTAGTAGGCAATCCTATAGAGTCAAGGACGCAACAACAGGGTAAATTAATCAAGCAAACGATGCATAAATAACTAGATCGATGAGGCCATAAGAGAGACAGGGAGAGGCGAGAGAGTCTGACATAGTTGAGCGCCCAGTTCTCCTCGTTGTGGTACTGCGAGTCCCAGAACGCCTTGATCTTCTCCAAGGCAGCCGCCATGTCCGCGCTCTCTGATTCTCCGGCGAGTTCTAGCAGCTAGGGTTTGTCTTCGCGAGGGGGCGGCTGGCTATCTGTTGGTGCGCAACCGAGCCTAGCTCGTATTATATGGGGCTACTGGGCTTTCACGAGAGGGCCGTTCACTCGTATTTGGGCCCTAAGAAGGCAAAAAAAAGGAAAATTAAAATAAAATTCGACTCCGCTGGGGATCGAACCCAGAATCTCTGGTTTCGTAGACCAGCGCCTTATCCATTGGGCCACGGAGTCATTTGATGACGATGAGCAACTCAGAAGTTATCTGTAGCTATTAGTATAATCAATCATATCATACGCTCGATCTATGAGTGCTGGAGGAATCGCCACGTCTCCCGCTTGGATAAATCAGGCAGAGGCCACACATCATCTCTACCACTTCTCCTCGGAAGGCAAGGTTGCACGTCGCAAAGTCCAGAACCATTAATTAGTAGGTAGCAGAGCAAGAGGGGATCATCATCTATCGACGTGCGCGAGGAAAACTAGGAGTGGCAATGGCGTCACTGCTGTCGCCGAACACCACCATCAGCAGAGGCCGTGTCACCGCCATGGCTACACAGGGCCCGAAGCCCACCTCCGGCACAAAGAGGTCATCGGTAAGCTCCCACGACCCGCCGTTTACTAATTCCCTCGCGCCATTACTTTCCACCATGTCAATTCCATGCGCTCAAGAACGCGCGGCCGGCCGGCGATACTGAGCGACGCGTGTGTGGTGTGTGGCTCATGCAGGGCACGATGACGGTGTTCCCGGTATCGGTGGGGAAGCCCGCGGCCCCGCCGCGGCCGGGCACGACGAAAGGGTCGGCGCCGGTGAAGCTGCTGACGAACGTGCAGAAGCTGCGGCTGCTGACCAAGGCGGAGAAGGCGGGCCTGCTGTCGGCGGCGGAGCGCGCGGGGCTGTCGCTGTCGGCGGTGGAGCGGCTCGGGCTGTTGTCCAAGGCGGAGGAGCTCGGCGTGCTGTCGGCCGCCACCGACCCCGGCACCCCCGGCACGCTGCAGAGCCTCGCGCTCCTGCTGCTCGTCGCCGGCCCCGCCGTCGTCTTCCTCGTCCCCGAGCAGTACCCCTGGGAGGTCGCGCTCCAGGCCGTCGCCGCACTCGTCTGCGTCGCCGGAGGATCCGCCGCGTTCGCGGCATCCAATTTCGTGTCCAGGCTCCAGGGCTCCTCCGGCTGATCCCCGCTCTAGTAGACTCTGCTTATGCGGCATCGATCGATCTGGGCGTTGCGGCCTTAATTTCTGCTACTAGCATCATTTGATCTTGCGTAGAGTTAATCTACTTGTGTAAGATGGGTTGATTATATGTACTAGTACTTTACTACTCCATGCAGGTTTATGAGTCGGTAGAAGAAGTTTTTGTAGATATGACGACGTAAGTTTTCTTTTTCCCCACGCGCGCAGCCGCTAGGAGAGGAAGAGAGATCTAGGGCATCCGCCTTCCAACGCCGGCCTCTGGCGGCTTCCCCCGCCGACGACCTATGTCATCGGTGGTGAGGGGGTCGCCGGATCCACGCGTGTGGATATTTTTAGGCTAAAGTAGTTTCGTTTTTAGGCTGCTCATCGTCTTGGCTTCGGGGGCGACGATGGCGGCGCTTAATAAATTTTCTTCGGATTCCTTCTCGATGGATTTGGAGATCAGTCTATCCAAGTAAGGATGGTGTGGCGGTGGCGGCATCCTCGTGGTGGATTTGTGTCCTCAGGCTCCACCGTTGCGGCGGCGTGTGCTCCAGCGCCGGCGTGGAACCTGGGGGGTAGTCCAGGAGCGGATGCAGATTGTGGTCTGCATCGACGGCATCTGGAAGATGGCGGATCGTGTGCTGGGTCTGTGGTTCGTGGATGGCAGGTGTGGCTTCCTCCTTCGACGTCTTAGTCGTGCGGGGGTGCTAGATCTGGAGCTCGATGGCGTGTCCGGGGTGTTGCCCCGGTCTGATTCGTTCAACGGCAATGGCTTTACCTTGGGTGAGCCACCTTGGAGGTCCGCAAAGCTGCATGTCAGCGATGGAGCCGCTTCGAGCTCGGGTGAGGAGGTGATCCGTCATTCTTTTCTTTGGTGGCTGCTGTGGTGGTGCCAGAGACAGGTGACGGGCGTTGGCGTCAAGCTCAAAGGCTGTTTCGGCTTAGATTGTTTTCTTTCTTGGCTAGTGGTCATTTGTGCAAAGGCCTGCGTTATGCTATTTTTTCAGATTTGTTAGGTCGGTGTTTACGTGACTTGTACTATGATGTTTATGATATATAAATGAGACACGTATTACCATGCAAAAAAAAGAAGAAGTTTTTGTATTATAACAGATGTCGTCCAACACCCGTCTTCAGCAACCGTTCATGTGCAAACTTGGGGGGACGATTGCCTTTTGCTTTTTCAAATAAATGCCTCAACTTTGCTGACCACAACGTTTTGTGCAAAGAGTTTTCTGAATCTGTGATTTCGCAAGGGATACAAAGACTCTTCAGTTACTTTTTTGTTCAATGATCATTTTGGGGGGACAATAGTAGCTAGAATTATCAATGTCAACCAAGTGAACAAAAGTCCAAACAACTAGGCATGATCAACAATTCAAATGGAGAGAAAGCACCTCATGATCTTCAAAAGGACATAAATGTCGCCTAGAGAGAAGGTGAATGGTCGTTCTAAAACTATTACGGTTTTGACTTTAATAAATACGGAATAAAATTAGCGTTAACTTAAATACACTACGCACAACTATGTGCACCAACAACTTATGCAAAGTAAGACAAACAATAAACTAATAGCAAGATAAATTATTTGATGGCTCCACAAGTAATCACCATCAAGGCCACAAAACCGTTTAGGGTTTCAAGAATCCAAGGATACCAAGTTTCTTATTTTCACCAACTGAATCCTTCGTAAATAACTCAAGCTGATGCATCAAATACAATGGTAAGAACACAAGTGCTTAATGTAGGGTTTCGTAGCATGGAAAACAAAATTTTCTATCGCATACAAACAAACAAGCCAAGATCTATCTACTAGATTGTAGCAACGAGTCGATGGAATAACTTACCCTCGAAGATTCCAAAGTGTTTAACGAGAGCGGATTCTCGTGGGTGATGTAGTCGTACTCTTCCCGATCTCAAGATCGCGTAGACGATCCTTCCGGCGCTGCGTTCCGGCAGCGCTCCCGCAGTCGGTCACACGTTCGGTACTCGACGAAGACCTTCCTCTCCCTTGTTCCAGCAGGCAGCGGAGGTTGTAGCACTCTCCTCGCGATTTCGGCAGCACAACGGCGTGGTACCGGAAGTAGAGGGGAGATCCCGCAGGGCTTCGCCTTAAGCCGGAGCGAGTATGGTGGAGTATGAGAGAGAACTATTAGTGGTCTAGGGTTTAGACACACCAATTAGAAGGCTCTAATCCGAAGGCTAGGGCAATTAGAGGCTCTAAACCAAAACAGCTCTAAACCGGAGTCTAGGGCTAGGATTTAGATTAGAGGCTAGGAACTTGTGTGTCTAGAGGAGGAGGCCCTGCCCCTCCTTTTATGGGTGGAGGGGGCCGGCGCGCCAGGGGAGGGAGGGGAGTCCCTCCCCAACTCGGCCTAGTGGTGGCGCCGCCGGTTGGAGGAGGGATTCCCTCCCCAACTCGGTTTTGCCCTCCTCTTGCTTGTTTCCCATAGTTTCTTGTTTTAGCCGTTTGACTTTCAAACTGGCCATTTGACTTTTCTGTTTTAGGATTCCATTTAATCCTTTATTTGGAACAGCAAGAACACTTAGTACATGATGCAATCATTCCAATATGCAATGACACATTCATGTACCCCTTCCCCCCCCCCCGGAGTGCCGGACATTCCGGAACCTTCTAGAACATTCCCGATGAAAACACCGGAATCATTTCCAAACTCCGAAACGGGACTTTCCTTATATGAATCTTATTCTCCGGACTATTCCGGATCACCTCGTGATATCCCGGATCCCATCCGAGACTCCGAACAACATTCGGTCTCTTTCTCATAATACCATAACTACTCAAACAACGTCGAATCCTTAAGTGTGTCTCCCTACGGTTCGTGAATTATGCGGACATGATCGAGACACTTCTCCGAACAATAACCAATAGAGGAATCTGGAAATTCATATGGCTCCCACATATTTCTACGATTACTTTGCGATCGAATGAACCACTTACATACGATACCAATTTCCCTTTGTCTCACGATAGTTTACTTATCCGAGGTTATGATCGTCGGTATCTCTGCATACCTAGTTCAACCTCGTTACCGATAAGTACTCTTTTCTCGTTCCCGTGATATGTGATCCCTTGTGAGCCAGTCACATGCTTCCAAGCTAATTGGATGACATTCCACCGAGAGGGCCCAGAGTATATCTATCCGTCATATGGATGGACAAATCCCACTCTTGATCCATGTGTCTCAACCAATACTTTCCGAACACTCAATGCCACCTTTATAGCCACCCAGTTACGGTGTGGTGTTTGATGTCATCAAAGCATCCATCCGGTAAAGGTGATATGCATGATCTCATGGTCGAAGGAATTAGGTTACTATGTATCAGAAAGCATATAGCAATTGAACTATTGAAATGACTTGATCTTTATGCTACGCTTATCTATAGGAGTATGTCCACCATATCATTCTCCTAACGATATGATCTTGTTGTTGATAACATCTCAATGTTCATGATAGGGAAACCACAATCATTTAATCAACCAACAAGCTAGTGAAGCATAGAGGCTATACTAGGGACTTCAAATTAAGTTTACAAATCACACAAGTATCAATGTTTCCTTGTTAATACTATTATAGCATGAATGTAAACATTTATCATAAACACAAAGATATAATAATAACTACATTTATTATTGCCTCTAGGGCATATCTCCAACACTTAAGTCCCTCTCTCTAAATTACACCATAACTATAAAAGTTATTAGAGAATAAGAGAGGAATGACATTAGAGAAAATCCACCAAAGACTTTAAGATTTAGATCCAATATGTTTCTCTCACTTAGAATAGAGATTTGTTGGTGAAAAAGTACATCTAGACCTCCTATCTCTTTTCCCTTAAGAAGATGCAAAAATCATTGGAGGGAATGAGATCTAACTTGCAAAAAAGGTTTAGGAACCAATAGGGAAGAAGGGCCCCTTAAATAGGTCCCCCACAGGGAAGAAGGGCCCCTTAAATAGGTCCCCCACAGTCCACCTGTCATGACCAGAATTCACGTAGAGCGGCACTAGCGGACTTACCCCCGGCACTGTCGGGTGTCCTAGGCATTCTGGGCGCCCAAACGCATCCTTTCCTTGATAGAGAACGTTACTGGTGTGATGGGGCTTAGATCACTGTAGAGCCTAATATGTCGGAAACGTATCTATAATTTTTTATGTTCCATGCTTGTTTAGTATCTACTTTGCTTTTCTTTGTCTACACTTTGAGGTGTTTTATATGTTTTCTGGTACTAACCTATTAACAAGATGCCACAGTGCTAGTTGCATGTTTTCTTCTGTTTTTGGTTCCAGAAAGGAAGAAAGTCAATATTCTCGGAATTGGACGGGACAAAAGCCAAAGTCAATATTTTACCATGGGGAACACGAAGCCGGAATATCAGACGGAGGAGAGTCACCAAGGGGCCACAACCCCTGGCCGTGTGGGTGGGCCCACCCCGCGCCTGGGGGTTGCCACCCTAGCGACCCCCCTGCCTTGCCTCTTCGCCTATAAAGACCCCCTGATGCCTAAACCCTAAGGACCCGATCAATATTCCACGAAATCTTCTGTAGCAGCCGCCACCATCGTACCTAGATCGAGGGGATCTGAAGCTCTTCCCGGCACCCTGCCAAAGGGGAGATCATCTCGGAGGCATTCTTCTTCATCATGCCAGCCTCCGGTATGAAGTGTGAGTAGTTCCACCTTGTACTACGGGTCCCTGTAGTAGCTACATGGTTGTGTCCCCTCCTTTGTGCTATCATGTTTAGATCTTGTGAGCTCCGTTCATGATCAAGATCTCATCTATTTGTAATCATGCATGTTGTGTTTGCGGGGATCCGATGGATATTGAGATTACTATGTCAGAATGATTAATGGTTTTGTCTTATTGATTCTATCATGTCTGTGTTGTTTGAGATCTTGCATGCTCTCCGTTTCTAGTAGCTGTCTTGGCCAAGTAGATGCTAGTGACTCCAAGAGGGGGTATTTATGCTAGTGACTTGATAACCCACAAGTATAGGGGGTGTATCGTAGTAATTTCGATAAATAGGAGTTTTGATCCCAACGAGGAGCAGAAGGTGCTGAACAGTGGTATGGAGCGGGAAATCCCTGTGAATACTTAGCAAACGGATTTTTAGTGGTTTTTTGACAAAGCAACAAAACAAGGAGCAAGTAACAAAGGTAATGAACAAAAGGAAAAAGTGGCCCAAACCTTTCTTAGCAAAGGATAAGCCGGTGGAAATACTTATAAGGACCAAACGTTCTCGAGGACACATGAGAATTCTGTCAAGTGCTTTCGCTTCAAATAGCTGAGTACTCTTCTCTGGTGTTGTAAGTGTTGTGTGGGTGAACCTATGCTAACATAACGCCCTTCCTAGGACTAATACATACTTGTGATTAAACCCCCTGCAAACATCCATAACTACAGGAAAGTAATTAAGATATAAATCTAACCACAGCCTTAAACTCTGAGATCCTACACTCCCTTGTGCAAAGGTGTCCTAACGGGGGTTCAGGTTTCTGTCACTCCGGTAACCCCACAATTAGTAGCCAAGTACACAATGTATTCCCCTAGGCCCATAAATGGTGAAGTATCATGTAGTCGACGTTCACATGACACCACTAGAAGAATAGGACCACAACTTAAATACTAAACCATGCAATAATAACTCATCACAGATTCGCTACTAACAACATGACTTCTCCCATGTCCTCAAGAACTAGACGAACTACTCACAAGACATCATATGGATCAAGATCAAAGATGATATGGTAATGGATAACAATATGAACATAAACAATAGTCCAATGGTTCCACTCACAAGCATCAACTACAATAGTAATCAACACCGGGAAAGTTTCCCCTAATGAACTAAGCAATATCCAACACAATTGTTACAGCGGGACGGAGTGGTGGTGATGGTGCTGGTGGAGATGATGGTGTGGATGATGATGATGATCCCGATGAAGCCTAGCTTTATGACGGTGTTGATGGCGATGGTCTCCCCTCTCCGGGAAGGAATTCCCCCGGTAGACATTTGTCTGCCGGAGAGATCTTTCTCTCTTGGTGTTTTTCGCCCCCCAGAGGCGGCGGAAATATATCTGTGGTCGCTCCCCCAACCTTAGGGTTTCGTAGGGAAGATATAGGCTAGGGGGCGAAGTCAGAGGCCGGGCAGGTGGGACACACCTGCCCTGGGCACGGGGTCAGGTGGGCCCGCGCCTAGGGGGTGTGGGCCCCCTGAGGCCCCACTTCGTCCCTTCTTCTGGATTCCTTCGTCTTCTGGTAAAATAATATATTTCCATATTTTTCTGGTATTTTTATGATCTTCACGAAATTGCACCGAAACACCTTCTTTTCCATCAGAATCCAGACTCCGACAGTCCATCCTCCAGGAATCATCCAACATGCATAAATAGATGAAAAAGCCATAAGTAATACCTCGTAATAAGACAAATATCAATGAATAGAGGTAAATTATGATATAGAAGGGTGATGCAAATTGGGCGTATCAACTCCCCCAATCTTAGACTTCGCTTATCCCCAAGCGAATACTGAGCTTAGTAAACATGTCCACGGGTTTATGGAGTGAAGTGTCGATAAAAGAATATGAACAAGAAGCATCACACTTACCATTGAACAACTCATAGAAGAAAACAACTCAACATTATATAACTTAGCTTGAAACCAAGTACAACAGTCACAATAGAGATGCATAAAGATAAATCATAATTGGAATTGGCAAACTTGTTCTTGGTCAGAGAACACCTGGCAAACAGTTTCACAAAAGCTTTTTGTAGAAGTTTCAAAACAGGAGCACTCTTTGCTCAAAAAGGTTTTTCACAATTGAAGGCTTTCAAAGTAATACTCAATAGATAAGAGTTTTGTGCAAACAAGGAAGATGAAGAACATGATTGAATAAATCACCATATGAATGCTTGAAACACAACAACTCAAATGCTTGCTAGAGATAGAGAGGAAGTAGGTTTACTGACTCAATTGGTAACTAGGAGAAAAGTCCATTTATAGAGGGTAGCAGGGATTATGTAACATCCTAGCATTTAGGAACTAACGAAGGGTAGATTTAGGAATGTGGAATGTTGCATGCATGCATTAGTGAAAATGTGAGTAAAATTTTTGCCAAATAAAAACCTTAAGTGATCAATGTTTCTTTCATACTTTGGGATTAAGTTTAGTCTTAAAGGGTGATTGCTATAGACTTTGATATGATATTTAAGGAATTATGTGTTTTAAAATGAATTTGAATTCTAAACTTGAATATTTGAATTATAATTTTAGTGAGTTAGGAATAAGTTTTGAATCTTAATTTAATTAAGAGATAAACATTATAACTTAAATTCTATCCAAAGAAAAACAATAACGAATATGAAACTTATTTCTTATCATCAATATATATAATCAAGTTATAAAATTATAACTTATTGAAATCATCCACACAATTCACAAAAGCAAATATACAGAGAATAAGAATATTCTTTATTAATAATAATGTAATCCTTATCACAAAAGAATAAAATAAAGATTACAAAAATAATAAAAGAAAATTACAAAAGTACGAAGAATATTACATTGGACTATTTACTAACTATTATATAACCAAACTAAACTAAATCTTCATCTTTATATCTGTACCTGCAAAACAAACAGAAATATATAGAGAAATAAAAGGTTAGAATTAGTAGTATTTTCTCTCAGGCATGTCAGTGAAATGCACTTGACAAATTCATCATTGAGAAATTTATAAAAGGGGCAAGTTTCACCAATAAGAAAGAATCCATCTTTCATAAATTTGAAGCCAGAAGTCAAATGACAGCCAAGAGGGACAAATCCACCAGCCAACATATCCACAGGTGCACAGCAGGGACACAGGCAGGACACACACCAACATGCATGTGGTGTGTTGTCGACCTCACATCACAGTCCAATCTCAAAAAACCACAAGCACAACTGTGGAGAGGCACTAGTGCATCACTCCACTGTTTGCACACAAGAACAGCCAGCCTAGACAGCAGCTTACCAAGCACATCAGCCAAACCAAACCACCAAGGATCAACCAAACATCACCAGGATGGTGACATAAGGAGGGGGAAGGATCAGGTGAACAACAAGGACAAGTCCAAGAGCTAGGAGGAGCAGGCTAGCTCAAGGACAAATCCAGGATGTAGGAGGAGCAGTCTAGCTCAAGATCAAGCACAGGAGTCTAGCAAAACCAGATCAAGATCATCACCAACTTACTACACAGTCATCAGATTTTGTGGTGAGTTTCATAAAACCTTCACATGATCTAATCATCTTATTCAGAGAGAAGCATGTGTTGTTTTATAAAACAAACCCTCAGAAAGCACCCAAGTGGGGTGAATCCATCATAGGGATTTTTAAACTCTAAAAGCAAATAGCAAAGTACCAGGATCCAACCAGAGCTCAGAGCAACATCCTTGCTCTGGTTGTCAAACTATATTTTACAATTCAATCATACATATACCTATGATCTATTTCTAGGCACATCCCTAAAGGAAGGGTAACACCTTAGAAAAAAATCTTTGGGATCCATAGAATGATCAAACTCACTATCATTTTTTCCAAGCTTTGATTCAATAAAGAATAGCTGGTACCACTACCAGGACTATCTAGATGAATCAACTAGATAAGATCTGAATCCCTAAGCCTCAGACCAACATCATTGGTCTTAGGGAATTCAGAGAAGAGCATCTCTATTTATCTTATAAAGCCAAGTTTGTCTTAAGCCTAAAACAACCCAATCAGTGGGTTAGAATCAAACTTGTGTGCCATACCATGATGGTGTCACAAGAACTAATCATTTTCCTGTTAACACAGGAATCATAACTAGGATATTCATATATTAAACTTCACTGTTTGAGATCATGATGATCTCAAACTATACACTAGTTCTAAGCCAACAACACCAGAACAATGATTTCATCATGTCATAATCATGATCATAAACCCAGACATGACAATGAAAACTTATCAAGTCACTGACTTAATCAAGCATGATTCCCAAGCAACTATATCATCTGAATCTGATGCAATCCAAGCATCAAATCATCTAGTAAGCCACCAGAAACATCATAGATCATCTTAAGCAACAAGCCTCATGCCAATAATCATTTAGCATGTGTACAGACCATCCAAACATGATTCAGTTCATCCAGTACATGATCAATCACATAATAGGAACCCTAAATGGATAATCATCCTAATCTGAATCAGACAGTAGCAAGAGAGAACACTGCCACCATCTAGCATCAAATCAGCAAGCAAGAGAGCACCAGGGAAAGGAATCAAACTCACTGCGGGTCCTTGCAGAAGAAATCGAAGAGGAAGTAGAGGGGCCGACGACCATGGCGGCACGGGGAGCTCCCAGAGGGGGCGCTGCAACCCGCACGGCGCCACCGCAGCGACCCTGATCACGACTGGAGGTGCAGAACATCACCTCGACGCACGACAACCATGGCGGCACTTGAATCCATGCCAACCCCCAAACCCTAGGGTTCAGGACGGCATCGATCCATTGCAGGAGAGCCCTAGGCTCGAATCCAATTGGATAGAATGAACGAGCATCACTGACAACCCCCTGTTGCACCACGGTGGCGACCAGAACGGCCTACGGCGGCGGGAATCGCCGGTGGCGACATCGCCGGCCATAGGGTCGGGATCAGAGGAGGAGAGGATAAGCTCGAGGGAGAGAGAGGCAGTGAGGAGTGGGCCGAGCTGGGCCAAACCCTTCGGGGTGGCTCTTTTGTCTAGGACTAATGGGCCACCAGGGCCCAATAAGTACAACCAGCCCAGAAACATTTCTAGGCCTGTTTCAATAAAAAGGAAAAGACCAAAATACCCCTGGAATTAATTAAATTCTAGAAAATAAAATAAAAGTCCAAAAATTATAAATAAAATATTTTTGGATTCACAATAATCCACTCTATCCAAATAAAATAAGATATAAAATTTTATACATTTAAATTTTTATAAGAATTTTGTAATTTATATATTCCTTATGGAATTTTACAAAATTATTGAAAGATGATAAAAATAAATAAAAATCACTTTCATTATATATTAATATTATAGTATTTTTGAAAAATACTAAATAAATATTTAATAACAATTTCTAATGTAAAATTGATAATTCCTAAAAGAATTATTAAATCAATAAAAGTCAATTAAAAGAAAATAATATATGCTATAAATATTAAAAAGTAATATTTATAAATGTTTAATCATCATTTAAGGGCACCTTATTTAGGGTAAATGCATATAGAATTAAAAAATGAATTACATTACTTGCATAATCATTTTGCTTCTTTAAATATTGTCCTTACCGGGCAATAATGATGTTTTTGTAGACATAGAAGCTCAAGGTCCAGTGCAAGTATCAGAATTCACTACCTTGCCATCACAAGGCAAGTTCATCACTTGCTCATGTCCTTTGAAGAGTCTTAATCAAAGTATTTGCAAATTGTGTGTTATCATATATGCTATAAAAGAAATGAAATATTATTTTCACAAATAAAGAAATCATAGATATCATCCTAAGTGATGATATAATGGAGCAATAGAACCCAAGGTTCTAGTTGCAAACAATTATGATCAAGTAGGGACTTACCCCTGACATCAGTGATTCTAGCGCCGTATATTACGCGTTAGCCATGATATTTGGAATGGGACAGAGAAGTCAGTTGTATCTTCTTCCTCTCGCATGAAGTCGGATGTGCAGGTCATGGTTGTTATCCTTGTAGCGTGCATATTTATTGGTAATTCATAGAGGATATGCAGCATATGGGTGGGAACCCTCATCGTCCCACGATAGTTCTGGCATCTAACGGTTTGTACAAACCATTGCCGTAATTCATTATGTGGGCATGGTTTACACCAAGGAGGCATGCAGGGTCGCGAAGGGGGCAGTGATTTGCTTGGACCAAATATTGGGCCCCACATCATGGAATTGTGGACGGGAAAGTACGCCTGGTTGTGCAACAAAGATTTGATCTCTCATGGGTAAAGTAACGCACCTCTGCAGAGTGTAAGAATTGTAACTTGTTACTCCCTGTTCCGGGAAGGAGCTACGAACGCGGCAGGAAAGGAACTCCATGAAAGTTCTGGTCAACCTGTGAAGGCTGCTTGTCATAGTTTTTCATAATAAAATCAATCTTTGAAGAAATATTTACAAAAACTGCATAGTGCCAAGGATTTATAATCTGAGGTGGTAGTTAGAGCATCAAACTTTCCACCTTGCATATAATGAACTTGTTGGGTAACGCTGTTACTCATTCTTTCCTTTGATCCCTTGCTTAGACTCTGGGGATCCCGAAGACGTGCCCATGTATGTAGACGAATGCCAAGAAGATGTATTCTACGAGGAACCTGATCTATCCGGAGGTGTTGAAGGAGTGGATTACGAGATCCGCTACGGTGTCGATGATAACGAGTCCAACTAAGTACTCCTAGTTAATAGCAACCAACGGAGCCGAGCAGCATGAACTCTATAGAATAAGCTGCTGAGCTCAACTCCTAGGCGGAGTTGCTACTTTTAAATTCCGCTGAAACACTTTATATTTTGGTTTGTAAGTTGGATCTTTTGGAAGTCTTGAACTTCCGGTATTGTAGTAATAATAATGTGTGTACTTTTGTAATATGGATCCGCAATGTTTCTGTTGTACCACTCTGAGGGATGTGATATTTACGGAACGGTGTTCTATGAGTGTCATGACTATAGTGTACTACACATGAAGTGGTATGCTGGGTCACCGCAGTTGGTATCAGGGAAAATTTCTTTGACCTTAGGTTGGAAACCTAGTAAAGGGTATTACCTGTAGGAAAATTTAGCAACGATAAAGAATTCTCTAAAAGTAATATAATGGGTATTCAAATGAGAATATTCTGTTATATATTTTAGTGCGATAATTCTTTGTTATGATACAATATATTATTGGATACTAATCAAAATTATTTTTTCTGATATACAGAGTTATGGCACCAAAGTTTCCAAAACAGACTTTGGTAAGGAAAGAGGAGACTCTTGATGATTATCAAGGATCATTCACATACCAACTTTTAAAGCTTTTTAGTTGTCCAACTAGAATTCCAGTGAACAATATCACTTACCTTGATGGCCGGATGTTATACAAGTACCGTGTGAGTATCCAACTTCCAGAGAATCTTGGATTATATCATGATCTACCTATAGGAGAAGGTAGGAGTCATTTAGAAGCATATCATGCCGCTGTTGTGGAGGCGATATCTAATATCCGAGAACATAAAACCAAGGAGCTAGAAGGTAGCACATTCTCTGTGATACCTCATGATTCTATAGACTCGGAGCCTATACCGGATCATCTTACTTTGGTTAAGAAGCATCCTAAGTTAGCTTCCAAGTTTATGGATAGATATCAAACACTCGTTACATCTTTTTATAAGACCCATCAAGTGATTGTTGAAGGCAAAAATGACATGATAGAGGATCTAACTGATCTGGAAAGGAGGAATCTATTGGAGATATGCCCTAGAGGCAATAACAAATGTAGTTATTATTATATCTTTGTGTTTATGATAAATGTTTACATTCATGCTATAACAGTGTTAACCAGAAACATTAATACTTGTGTGATTTGTAAACTAAATTAGAGTCCCTAGTAAAGCCTTTTTATAATACTAGCTTGTTGATTAATAGATGATCATGGTTTCTTGATCATGAACATTTGAGGTGTTGTTAATAACAAGGTCATGTCATTAGGAGAATGATATGATGGACATACTCCTATAGATAAGCGTAGCATAAAGATCAAGTCATTTTAATAGTTCAATTGCTATAAGCTTTCTGGTACATAGTAACCTAATTCCTTCAACCATGAGATCATGCTTATCACCATCACCGGAAGGATGCTTTGATGACATCGAACACCACACCGTAACTGGGTGGCTATAAAGGTGGCATTGAGTGTTTGGAAAGTATGGTTTGAGACACATGGATCAAGAGTGGGATTTGTGCATCCATATGACAGATAGATATACTCTGGGCCCTCTCGGTGGAATGTCGTCCAATTAGCTTGCAAGCATGTGACTGGATCACAAGGGATCACATACCACGAGAACGAGAAAAGAGTACTTATCGGTAACGAGGTTGAACTAGGTATGCAGAGATACCGACGATCAAAACCTCGGATAAGTAAACTATCGTGAGACAAAGGGAAATTGGTATCGTATGTAAGTGGTTAATTCGATCGCAAAGTAATCGTAGAAATATGTGGGAGCCATATGATTTCTAGATTCCTCTATTGGTTATTGATCGGAGAAGTGTCTCGATCATGTCCGCATAATTCACGAACCGTAGGGAGACACACTTAAGGATTCGATGTTGTTGAGTAGTTATGGAATGGTGAGTAAGAGACCGAATGTTGTTTGGAGTCTCGGATGGGATCCGGGATATCACGAGGAGATCCGGAATGGTCCGGAGAATAAGATTCATATAAGGAAAGTCCTGTTTCGGAGTTGGGGAATGATTCTGGTGTTTTCACCGGGAATGTTCTAGAAGGGTCCGGAAAGTCCGGCACTCCGAAGGGGAAGGGTACATGAATGTGTCATGACAATGTGGAATGGTTGCATCATGTACTAGGTAACATGGCTGGGCAAAATAAAGGGAGAAATCAAATCCTAGTTTGAAAGTCAAACGCCAATTTGAAAAAGTCAAACGGCAAGTTTGCTTGGTGGAGGGAGAGTAGGAAACCTACTTGGGGAGGAGTTCCTCTCCCTCCACCCGCCGGCCAAGGAGGCCGAGTTGGGGGAGGACTCCCTCCTCCCAACCGGCGCCCTCCCACCTATATAAGGAGGGGCAGGGCTAGCCCTCTAACCTACACCTCTCACACCCCAAACCCTAACCCTAAGCCGCCGGCGCCACCACCCCTGCTGCTGCCGCCGCCTAGGGCACCACCAACTCACCGAGTTGGGGTGATCCCAAACCCTAGCCACCGGCTACACTCTCCCCTTGGTGACTTCTAAACCCTAGATCGCCAAGGCCTCTCTCATAGTCCACCATACTCGCTCCGGCTTAAGGCGAAGCCCTGCGAGATCTCCCCTCTACTTCCGGTACCACGCCGTCGTGCTGCCGGAATCACGAGGAGAGTGCTACAACCTCCGCTGCCTGCTGGAACAAGAGAGAGGAAGGTCTTCATCGAGTACCAAACGTGTGACCGACTGCGGAAGCACTGCCGGAACGCAGCGCCGGAAGGATCGTCTACGCGATCTTGAGAACGGCAAGAGTACGACTACATCACCCACGAGAATCTGCTCTCGTTAACCGCTTTGGAATCTTCGAGGGTGAGTTCCTCTATCGACTCGTTGCTACAATCTAGTAGATAGATATTGGCTTGTTTGTTTGCATGCGGTAGAAATTTTTTGTTTTCCATGCTACGAACCCCTACAAAAGCAGTTAGCATTTCAGTTAGAGAAAGAAGCAGGTAGTAGTGCAACACCTATCTTTAAGGATATACCTATAGATCCTAAATCTTTTATACCATATCCTTATTCACCAAGACCTGAGCCTATACATGATCCTACTATGGATATGCGGTATGCAGTACCACAGGGCTCAGAGGATGGTTCTGACTCAGAACTTCCTATTGAGAATTTGGATGGTTGGAGAATGGGATCATATGATGTATCTCATGAACACCAGATATCCACAGATGGTTCCGACAGGAATGTTGGACAATCTAGTTGGATGGGTGCAAGAATGAACCCTAATAATAGAAGTAGAAATACCATGTCAATAGATAATCACGATGAAGAAGAAGATCCTGAGGAGAGAGTGTTTGAATCATCAACATATTCTCAAAACCCAGGGAATATACATTATCCAGTGTTTAACTATCTTGCCCACGAGAGCACCTGGGAAGCAGCAGGATCTGCGTATCCTGTTGACAACTCAAGAACTGAAGCTCATGAGATGCAGGCTGGAGATAATGTTGAATATGTTTCTGAAGACTTTTCAGCTGAGCTGGAGGGAGTCAATGAGCCCAGGTTGAGTAATGACTCAAGTCCTGACACTTCAGATACAGAGTATGTTCCTTCTGGAAGGCCATATGTTCCACAAACTGTGCGACGAACAACACGTCATCATGGTTGGACGTCAGGCATGTACGATGAGCATAGTTACTACTAGAAGGAGACAATTAGTTAGTAGTATCTAGTACCGTGTATTGTACCCCAAGTAATAAGGTAGTTTTGTGATTATACCTATATGGTATATGTTGTAATGACTTTGTATCATTATGATATTATGTAAAATATGTGAAATGCATATTTGGATTTTCTTTGGATCTTCATTGTGTGACTAGTTCTTTGCGTAAAGTCGAGCTCAGAACACATGTGCATGATGTAATTATGAGTATTCGCTTTATGTTGCAGGACTAGAGGGTCATGGATACGGGTGTAGGAATGGAAACTGAGCTGCAGTGGATGGAGCGAGAGGCCAAGGAAAAGGCCGATGCAGATGCAGCAAACCAAGAAGCATTACCACCACCACCACCAATGAGGCCGTTAATGGAGCAGAACTTTATGCAATGCATGCAAATGATGCAAGAAACCCAGAACAAGTTCATGGAAGAGCTGCTGGGACGAGCAAATCAGAGGGCACCTGAAGGTGGAGGAGTGAGTCTATCTGATTTCTAGAATGCAAGACCGTTACCTTTTGCATCAGCTCCTGAACCAATGGATGCAGAACACTGGCTAGCAGATACTGAAAGGAAGCTGAAAACTGTAGGTTGCAATAATGAGGAGAAATTGAGGTATGCGACTCATCTTCTGACTGGACCTGCAACATCATGGTGGGAAAATCAGTTAGCCATGCAACAACCAAGAAGGGAGTTTACCTGGGAAGAGTTCAAGCAGAGATTCCATGAATATAATGTTCCGGAAAGTGTTATGGAGTTGAAGCGGAGAGAATTTGAGGAGCTTCAGCAAGGATATAGTAGTGTCATGAAGTACATCCGGGAGTTTAGCCAACTGTCTCGTTATGCTGAGGAGGATGTCAACACTGAAGAGAAGCGGAAGAAGCGTTTCCTGCGTGGATTAAATCCATTTGTGAGGATGCAGCTAAGGTTAGCTAATAAGCAAACTTATCAGCAGTTGTTGGATGCAGCCATTACTTTTGAAGATGACTACAAGAATGTCCAAGAGGATCGGAGGAAGAGAGCCAAGAAGGAAACCAAGAGAATTCAGGCAAGCAAACCTAAACCTAACCTGGATTTCAAACCTCGGAATAGGAATTATGGCAACAATAACAATAACAATAACAATAACAAGGGCAGTGGTGGAAATCAATCCAATCCGAGAAGGAATGTTATTTGTAACAATTGTGGAATTCCAGGGAATTTCTAGAGGGAATGCAAAAAGCCTGTATTGATCTGTTACGGTTGTTGTCAGAAGGGGCATATGAAGCCAAATTGTCCGAGCAAACCACCTGGAGGTTGGCCTACCAAGGGAGGAGGACAAGCCAGTGGAGGAAATGGATAGCCCAATAAAGGAGGAAATAATGGCAAGAACAACAATGGCAAGAGGAACCGACCTACTGGGAAACTGAACTGTGCAACCCTCGAGGAGGTGGATAATTCAGAGCATGCAGTGATAGGTACGCTCAATATCCTTACCAATCCCAGCAAAGTTCTATTTGATACTGGTGCAACTACTTCATTCATTTCTGAAGAATTTTGTGATAAGTTCGGGATTAGAAGGGCAACGTTAGAAAGTCCTATGACCGTAGTTACGTCAGGAGGGAATGTGATTGTACGCCACATAAAACAAGATCAGGTTATCTCGATCTATGGTTGTACATATTTCGCAGACCTTTATGTGATTCCTTTGAAGGGAATTGCATTAGTGGCGGGGATGGATTGGATGATGGAACATGGAGCTCAGATAAATTGTGAGGAGAAAATTGTCTCAATCAAAACCCCAAGTGGAGCAAGGATAGTTTACCAAGCAGATAAGCACAACCATATCATGGTGGATCTGCAGTTGAATTCAATGAAAGAAGTTAAATTGGAAGAGATTCCTATAGTTAATGAATTCCAAGATGTTTTTCCAACTGAGCTACCGGGAATGCCACCAGACCGGGAGATAGAGTTCACCATTGACCTAATTCCTGGTACAACACCAATAGATCAAGCACCATATAAAATGGGACCCAAAGAGTTGAAAGAACTCAAAGAGCAAATTGACGAGTTAGCTAGAAAAGGAATACAGGAAAGTGTATCTCCTTTACCAAGAGAGATGGTGGATAAGAGAGATAAGAGAGATGGTGGAATACGGATGTGTGGTGATTATAGAAATCTGAACAACGTGACTATCAAGAATAAGTATCCTTTACCAAGAATTCAAGATCTATTTGATCAGGTGAAAGGGGCTGGAGTATTTTCAAAGATCGACTTAAGATCTGGATACAATCAAATAAAAATCAAGCCGGAAGATGTTCCAAAAACAGCATTTGTCTCAAGATACGGACACCATGAGTATCTGGTAGTACCATTTGGTTTGACCAATGCACCGACAATATTCATGAATCTGATGAACAAGATCTGCATGCCATATTTGGACAAGTTTGTCATAGTCTTTATTGATGATATTCTGATATATTCCAAGGATAAGGAAGAGCATGCTGATCATTTGAGAATAGCATTGCAGACTTTAAGAGAACGTAAGATTTATGCTAAATTTAGTAAGTGTGAATTATGGCTAGATGAGGTAGAATTCCTCGGTCATGTGATCAGTAAGGATGGAATTGCTGTGAATCCATCTAAAGTTCAGTCAGTACTAGAGTGGACTACACCGACCAATGTGAAGCAAATTCGAGGTTTCTTAGGAATGGCTGGTTATTATCGGAGATTCATTGAAGGTTTCTCCAAAATAGCCGGACCAGTGACCAAATTATTAAGGAAGAATACACCATTCAAGTGGGATGAGAAATGTGAAGCAAGTTTCCAAGAGTTGAAGACTAGATTAACCACAACTCCAATCTTAGCGGTTCCTGAAACAGGGAAGGACTTCATCATATACTGTGATGCGTCTAAAGAAGGTTTGGGTTGTGTATTAATGCAAGATTGGAAAGTGATTGCTTATGGTTCAAGACAACTGAAACCACATGAAGTCAACTATCCAACTCATGATTTAGAGTTAGCAGCAGTAGTTTTTGCGCTGAAAGGATGGAGGCATTTTCTTTATGGAGCCAGATGTGAGTTATACACAGATCATAAAAGTCTCAAATATTTCTTCACTCAAAAGGAATTGAATATGAGACAGAAGTGTTGGTTGGAATTAATCAAGGATTATGATTTAACAATCAACTACACCCCAGGGAAAGCAAATGTTGTAGCAGATACTTTAAGCAGAAAGAGTGCAGATATTCAGCCTAGCAATAGGGAGCTACCAAAGGAGTTACAAATGGACTTGGAAAGATTAGAACTTCAATTCATCAGAACAGGAGTTCTTGGAGGATTAGCTACTATGCAGGTAGTTGTAGAGCAGGACAGTGATCTTAAGCAAGAAATTTTTAGACATCAACGAGAAGATCCTTTTATTGCTGAGGAAATTCGGAGGACATCTCAAGGGCAAAAATCAGTTTTTCGCCTTGGAGATTATGGGTCTTTATGGTTCCAAGACCGTCTATGTGTTCCAGATGTGACGGAGATTAGAGATGGCATACTCAGAGAAGCACATGAAACACCATATTCCATACATCTAGGGAGTACTAAGATGTATATGGATTTGAAAGAACTATTCTGGTGGAATAACATGAAAAGAGATATTTCTAAATATGTATCTGAATGCCATACTTGTCAAAGGGTGAAAGCTGAACATCAAAGTCCAGCAGGACCATTACAACCCTTAGAAATTCCTGAATGGAAATGGGAGGACATTGGTATGGACTTTATTACAGGATTGCCTATGACACCAAAAAGGAAGGATATGATATGGGTATTTGTGGACAGACTCACTAAGAGTGCACATTTTATTCCGGTGAATCAAAAGGGTAATGCCGAGAAGTTAGTTGAAGTATATGTCAAAGAGACAGTAAGTAAGCATGGAGTACCCAAAAAGATCGTAAATGATAGGGGATCAGTGTTTACTTCAGCATTTTGGAAGCAATTGCATGAAGCACTTGGTTGAAAGTTAGATTTTAGCACGGCATATCATCCTGAGATAGGAGGTCAAACTAAAAGAACAAATCAAATACTAGAAGACATGCTAAGAGATTGTGCACTAGATTTTGGAGGAACATGAGAAGATCACCTACCATTGGCAGAATTTTCTTATAATAATAGCTATCAGAGTAGTCTGAAGGCAGCTCCATACCAGGTTCTATATGGAAGGAAGTGTAGATCACCAATATGTTGGTATGAGCCTAGAAGCAGCAAAGAATTTGCGCCAGATTATATCAAGGAAAGACAAGACATCATTGATAAGATCAGGGATAGATTGAAAATAGCCCAGAGCAAGCAGAAAAGTTATGCAGGTCAAATTCGAAGATCATGGCATCCAGAAGTGGGAGATATGGTCTATTTGAAAGTAAGTCCAATGAAAGGGGTGAAAAGATTTGGAGTTAAAGGGAAATTGAGTCCAAGATATATCAGACCATTCAAGATACAGAGTCAAAACAGAACTATAGCTTATGCTTTAGAGTTACCATCAAGATTGGCTCAAGTGAATAATGTTTTCCATGTGTCACAACTTCGTAAATGTTTAAAAGTTCCAGATGATGCAATCACACATCAAGAGATAGAACTACAAGCAGACCTGACTTATATTGAAAAGCCTTGTAAAATTCTGGAAGAGAACTGGAAAATATTAAGGAACAAAGCAATCAAATATTGCAAGGTACAGTGGGAACATCACCCTGAAAGGGAAGCCACATGGGAGAAAGAAGAGGATTTAAGAAAAGCCTATCCAGAATTATTCAGGTACATCTCCATAAACTTCGGGATGAAGTTTAATTTAAGGGGGGAAGTCTGTAACATCCCAGCATTTAGGAACTAATGAAGGGTAGATTTAGGAATGTGGAATGTTGCATGCATGCATTAGTGAAAATGTGAGTAAATTTTTTGCCAAATAAAAACCTTAAGTGATCAATGTTTCTTTCATACTTTGGGATTAAGTTTAGTCTTAAAGGGTGATTGCTATAGACTTTGATATGATCTTTAAGGAATTATGTGTCTTAAAATGAATTTGAATTCTAAACTTGAATATTTGAATTAGAATTTCAGTGAGTTAGGAATAAGTTTTGAATCTTAATTTAATTAAGAGATAAACATTATAACTTAAATTCTATCCAAAGAAAAACAATAATGAATATGAAACTTATTTCTTATCATCAATATATATAATCAAGTTATAGAATTATAACTTATTGAAATCATCCACACAATTAACAAAAGCAAATATACAAAGAATAAGAATATTCTTTATTAATAATAATGTAATCCTTATTACAAAAGAATAAAATAAAGATTACAAAAATAATAAAAGAAAATTACAAAAGTGTGAAGAAGATTACATTGGACTATTTACTAACTATTCTATAACTAAACCTAAACTAAATCTTCATCTTTATATCTGTACCTGCAAAATAAACAGAAATATATAGAGAAATAAAAGGTTAGAGTTAGTAGTATTTTCTCTCAGGCATGTCAGTGAAATGCACTTGACAAATTCATCATTGAGAAAATTATAAAAGGGGCAAGTTTCACCAATAAGAAAGAATCCATCTTTCATAAATTTGAAGCCAGAAGTCAAATGACAGCCAAGAGGGACAAATCCACCAGCTAGGTGAAAGTAACCAGGTAATAGTAAGTTTCAAAAATTCTGAACATATCCATAGGTGCACAGCAGGCACACAGGCAGGACACACACCAACATGCATGTGGTGTGTTGTCGACCTCACAGCACAGTCCCAATCTCACAAAACCACAAGCACAACTGTGGAGAGGCACTAGTGCATCACTCCACTGTTTGCACACAAGAACAGCCAGCCTAGAAAGCAGCTTACCAAGCACATCAGCCAAACCAAACCACCAAGGTTCAACCAAACATCACCAGGATGGTGACATAAGGAGGTGGAAGGATCAGGTGAACAACAAGGACAAGTCCAGGAGCTAGGAGGAGCAGTCTATCTCAAGGACAAATCCAGGAGCTAGGAGGAGCAGTCTAGCTCAAGATCAAGCACAGGAGTCTAGCAAAACCAGATCAAGATCATCACCAACTTACTACACAGTCATCAGATTTTGTGGTGAGTTTCATAAAACCTTCACATGATCTAATCATCTTATTCAGAGAGAAGCATGTGTTGTTTTATAAAACAAACCCTCAGAAAGCACCCAAGTGGGGTGAATCCATCATAGGGATTTTTAAACTCTAAAAGCAAATAGCAAAGTACCAGGATCCAACTAGAGCTTAGAGCAACATCCTTGCTCTGGTTGTCAAACTATATTTTACAATTCAATCATACATATACCTATGATCTATTTCTAGGCACATCCCTAAAGGAAGGGTCGCACCTTAGAAACAAATCTTTGGGATCCATAGAATGATCAAACTCACTATCATTTTTTCCAAGCTTTGATTCAATAAAGAATAGCTGGTACCACTACCAGGACTATCTAGATGAATCAACTAGATAAGATCTGAATCCCTAAGCCTCAGACCAACATCATTGGTCTTAGGGAATTCAGAGAAGAGCATCTCTATTTATCTTATAAAGCCAAGTTTGTCTTAAGCCTAAAACAACCCAATCAGTGGGCTAGAATCAAACTTGTGTGCCATACCATGATGGTGTCACAAGAACAATCCATTATGAATCAGGATAGACATTTAATCATCACAAATTCAAACAATCAACTTAACTAATCACTTTCCTGTTAACACAGGAATCATAACTAGGATATTCCTATATTAAACTTCACTGTTTGAGATCATCTCAAACTATACACTAGTTCTAAGCCAATAGCACCAGGATAATGATTTCATCATGTCATAATCATGATCATAAACCCAGAGATGACAGTGAAAACTTATCAAGTCACTGACTTAATCAAGCATGATTCCCAAGCAACTATATCATCTGAATCTAATGCAATCCAAGCATCAAATCATCTAGTAAGCCACCACAAACATCATAGATCATCTTAATCAACAAGCCTCATGCCAATAATCATTTAGCATGTGTACAGACCATCCAAACATGATTCAATTCATCCAGTACATGATCAATCACATAATAGGAACCCTAAATGGATAATCATCCTAATCTGAATCAGACAGTAGCAAGAGAGAATACTACCACCATCTAGCATCGAATCAGCAAGCACAGAGAGCACCAGGGAAAGGAATCAAACTCACTGCGGGTCCTTGCAGAAGAAATCGAAGAGGAAGCAGAGGGGCCGACGACCATGGTGGCACGGGGAGCACCCCAGAGGGGGCACTGCAACCTGCACGGCGCCACGGCAGCGACTCTGATCACGACTGGAGGTGCAGAACATCACCTCGACGCACGGCGACCATGGCGGCACTTGAATCCATGCCAACCCCCAAACCCTAGGGTTCGGGACGACATCGATCCATTGTAGGAGAGCCCTAGGCTCGAATCCAATTGGATAGAACGAACGGGTGTCGCTGACAACCCCCTGTTGCACCACGGCGGCGACCAGAACGGCCTACGACGGCGGGAATCGCCGGCCATAGGGTCGGGGTTAGAGGAGGAGAGGATAAGCTCGAGGGAGAGAGAGGCAGTGAGGAGTGGGTCGAGTTGGGCCAAACCCTTCGGGGTGGCTCTTTTGTCTAAGACTAATGGGCCACCAGAGCCCAATAAGTACAACCAGCCCAGAAATATTTCCAGGCCTGTTTGAATAAAAAGGAAAAGACCAAAATACCCCTAGAATTAATTAAATTCTAGAAAATAAAATAAAAGTCCAAAAATTATAAATAAAATATTTTTGGATTCACAATAATCCACTCTATCCAAATAAAATAAGATATAAAATTTTAGACATTTAAATATTTATAAGAATTTTGTAATTTATATATTCCTTATGGAATTTTACAAAATTATTGAAAGATGATAAAAATAAATAAAAAATCACTTTCATTATATATTAATATAATAGTATTTTTGAAAATTAGTAAATAAAAATTTAATAACAATTTTTAATGTATAATTGATACTTCCTAAAAGAATTATTAAATCAATAAAAGTCAAATAAAATAAAATAATATATGCTATAAATATTAAAAAGTAATATTTACAAATGATTAATCATCATTTATGGGCACCTTATTTAGAGTAAATGCATATAGAATTAAAAAATGCATTACATTACTTGCATAATCATTTTGCTTCTTTAAATATTGTCCTTACCAGGCAATAATGATGTTTTTGTAGAAATAGAAGTTCAAGGTCCAGTGCAAGCATTAGACTTCCCTACCTTTCCATCACAAGGCAAGTTCATCACTTGCTCATGTCCTTTGAAGAGTCTTAATCAAAGTATTTGCAAATTGTGTGTTATCATATATGCTATAAAAGAAATGAAATATTATTTTCACAAATAAAGAAATCATAGATATCATCCTAAGTGATGATATAATGGAGCAATAGAACCCAAGGTTCTAGTTGCAAACAATTATGATCAAGTAGGGACTTAATAACCCCTGACATCAGTGATTCTAGCGCCGTATATTACGCGTTAGCCATGAGATTTGGAATGGGACAGAGAAGTCAGTTGTATCTTCTTCCTCTCGCATGAAGTCGGATGTGCATGTCGTGGCTGTTATCCTCGCAGCGTGCATATTTATTGGTAATTCGTAGAGGATATGCAGCATATGGGTGGGAACCCTCGTCGTCCCATGATAGTTCTGGCATCTAACGGTTTGTACAAACCATTGCCGTAATTCATTATGTGGGCATGGTGTACACCAAGGAGGCATGCGGGGTCGCGAAGGGGGCAGTGATTGGCTTGGACCAACTACTGGGCCCCACATCATGGAATTGTGGACGGGAAAGTACGCCCGGTTGTGCAACAAAGAGTTGATCTCTCATGGGTAAAGTATCGCACCTCTGTAGAGTGTAAGAATTGTAACTTGTTACTCCCTGTTTCAGGAAGGAGCTACGAACGTGGCAGGAAAGAAACTCCATGAAAGTTTTGGTCAACCTGTGAAGGCTGATTGTCATAGTTTTTTAGAATAAAATCAATCTTTGAAGAAAGATTTACAAAAACTGCATAGTGCCAAGGATTTATAATCCGAGGTGGTAGTTAGAGCATCAAACTTTCCACCTTGCATATAATGAACTTTTTGGGTAACGCTGTTACTCATTCTTTCCTTTGATACCTTGCTTAGACTCTGAGGATCCCGAAGACGTGCCCATGTATGCATCCGAATGCCAAGAAGATGTGTTCTACGAGGAACCTGATCTATCCGGAGGTGTTGAAGGAGTGGATTACGAGATCCGCTATGGTATCGATGATAACGAGTCCAACTAAGTACTTCTAGTTAATAGCAACCAACGGAGCCGAGCAGCATGAACTCTATAGAATAATTTGCTGAGCTCAACTCCTAGACGGAGTTGCTACTTTTAAATTCTGCTGAAACACTTTATATTTTGGTTTGTAAGTTGGATCTTTTGGAAGTCTTGAACTTACGGTATTGTAATAATAATAATGTGTGTACTTTTGTAATATGGACCCGCAATGTTTCTGTTGTACCACTCTGAGGGATGTGATATTTACGGAACGGTGTTCTGTGAATGTCATGTCAACGACTATAGTGTACTACACATGCAGTGGTATGCTGGGTCACCGCAGATTACAAGTCATAAAGAGCTTCCAAAAGATTATGGTACTTACTCGCTTTGAGCCCTCATTGCCCCTATCATAAGCATCTTGAGATGATTAAGGTTAAAGTGAACAAAGATGGAGTATATGCTTGACGAAATATAAGTTGGCAATCTCATGTCCCTTGAATATGAGGGCCACTCCTCATGCGTACTCAACTTTGGGCCCAGGTAAGTTCTTGTCATTGTAAGTATTTGCATATTGAGAACCGCCAACGGGGTACCCCTTGCACATGGTACAGGAGCTTTCCCATAACCAAAATGACAAGGCAAGCAGACAATGAGCATTTCAGCAATCTTTTTATTTACCATATGCATAGATTTTTATTGAGGATGCTTCATAGATAGCTCACTATGGTGATGTTGCAAGTTTCCACCATGATTAAGCATGGCTTAGGCTAGCGGCCCAAGCGTTTCTCTAACACAGGATACAAACTCCATAGACTTACAAGTTCCCTCTTTATTTCACACTATTGACATCCATAGACAAAAGAGCACGATATCAACTGTGTATGGAGTACAAGTGCAATGTTGAAAACGTTCCCCGTGACAGCACGGTTCTGCTAATTCCAATGTATAGATGCAAGCATATACAACTTCGATGTTCAGAATGGTTCAAGTCTATTAGGGCAAAGAAATAAAGTGTGCCATCAATTTCGTTAGAGCTTTACTAACTAGTTTTCACATAACAAAATACTTTTTAATTTGAAAGGTAGATGAAGCTTGAGAATTTGCTTGGAATAGCAAAAGCTACTAGGTAGATATGGTGGACACAAGTGGCAAAAGTTTTTGTTCAAATGATTTTGGAAACATGAGAAGTATGCCTTTTCAAAACAGTTTTTTGGCTAGCAAGGCTGGGTAGCAAGCAAGAGACTTGAAAGAAACAAGCAAACATACAAGTAATAAAGCCAAACATGCAATCTTACTTGAAGACACAAAAGGATCTTAAATAAAGAATACTGAGCTTATGAGCCAACAAGAAATAAAACAAATGATATGAAATACCTATAAGCTTTTTCTTTCTTTTTCTCTTTCATAGTAATGCTACTGACCAGAACTTGGTTTGCCAAAACCAATTTAGATCCACTTGATGATCCCAAAGTGGTGCCAATACTGATCAACAAGATCCATCATATAATAGAGATTGCAAACTAAAATAATAAGTGCAAAAATTAAAAGATGAGACTTCTCATTAATATTCCAATAAAGGCACTCACACCAAGGGATACATAGATAACCAACTAAAGGAGAGAAAATTCCACATGCAAACCAAACTATAAGATAACCTCTCTACCACATATATGAATCCACTAAAAAGGTAAAAGATAAAAGATAATGGTGGTGATACCGCAACACTCCCCCAAGCTTGGAACAAGCCAAGGGGATGCCAAACTTGATGATAAATTACTCCCTTGGTGGTGGTGGTGTTCTCTTGATAAGCTCTTCAATAAGTTTCTTCAACTCCTCGAACTCAAAAGTAAGAGTACGGATTAGCTCCGAGTTTTGCTCTATACGGTTCATGATCATGTCAGTCCGAGAATCCCAGTTCTTGTTATTCTTTCCCCACTCTTCATCCTTAGCATGATCCTTTTGTGGAGGAGATGATAGTGGAGAGAGAGTATGACGTCAAGATTTCCCTCCTGTAGACATCCGTGTTGTCTTCTTAAGCTTGGTAGGTCGTGCCACTAAACCAATGCTTGCGATGGTAGTGCGAGTGTCCGGTTGCTTGTCCTCCTCCATGTAACCTTCATAACCGACCAAAATCTCCTCCTCCTTGCGGACTTGAGGTTCTTCTTCCTCGGGCTTCTTGCCTTTGTCGTTGGCGGAGGCCATGGTGCTCTAAACTGGAGAAGATTTCTTGACAAAAACAGATTGAAACGAAAACATGATGCACGAACCTCGGGGGATCTGGGGGGTTATATATTACGAAGTTTCAATGCATAAGGAAGGTTTTGACACGAAAACGAGGCGGAGACGAAGCTCGGGGGTGGAACACCCCCCTCCGGCGCGGCCAGGCTGGGCCCACGCCTGGGGTGGGTCTGTCCACCCCGGACTCCGTTTCCTCTTCAGTTTCGTCTCGTAACTTCCCTTATGTATTAAAAACATCAAAAATATAAAAAGATTGGGGTTTCACGAACCTTCTGTGTTCACCACTTTTACCTATTCAAAGACGAACTCTGCATAATCCTTTTCTCTTTCTCCTAAAAATTTCCTTCTTACAAAACCCTTGCACAAACTCAATGACAACATAAGTGTAAGAAAAAACAACAAACCTTTGGTACACACTTCAACTGAAAACCCATCAAAACAAAAGCTTCTGTAAGAGGCAATGCAAATGATGGAAGAAATCCATCAAAACAGACCAGCAGGTAAAGATTGATTTTTTTGAAGACCTTTTGTTGCTCAAATCAAAAAGTGCAGAACTGACGAAAGTTGGGTAACAACTTGGAGAATAAGCATAGAAAAATGCAGCTCGATCCGAAGTACTGAGCTTCCTCACGAATTTTTACAATGCAGCACAAAAATCTATCCCAGGACATCCACTTTTCACAACTCCTCTACTTCACAAAAGTAGTTGAACTTGACACAAAAACCAAAACAAAAAGGATAAGGAGCGATTATTACAGAGGTAATAACTTCCAAGACTCGACAAAACTCTTGGGTTATCTCCCAACAAGTACTTTTCTTTAATGCCTTTAAGTTAGGCTTGAAACTTCCAAAGATGCTCACAAAGGAGATATATATCTGAAATGAAAGAGGAGCATAAAGAAGCAAATAACCAACACACTTGAGTCTAACCCACTTCCTATGCATGGGGGTATCATGGGAAAACGAATTGTTGAAACAAAAAGCCACTAGCATAGGAAGACAAAACAGATGCAACTTTAAAGCTTTCAACATAAAACGGGAAAACTTAACGTCATTGAGATGCATAAAACCGTGTTTCCCTCTCTCAAAATAACTTTCAGTGGCACTTTGAATAAAGTTGACAATATAACTGTCACTGGAAACAACTTTATTATCTGAGTAAGCATACTTACAGTCATCAAAAAGAGGCCCAAGGTCATAGACTGGATCAATAGAAGCAAGTTGTTCCATCCTGAAATCTTTATTAGGCAAGCTATTTTCACAAGGATCTTTAGCAAATTTGGAAAAGTTAAACACATAAGACTCTCCATCAAACTTAGTTAAAACCTTTTCCTTCTTACAATCAATAATATCTCCATAAGTGTTCAACAAAGGTCTACCAAAAATGATAGGACAAGTTTTGCTAGCTGCAGAATTAAGCACTAGAAAAACAGCAGGATACTTAATCTTACCACACAGAACCTCCACATCTCTTACAATACCAATGGGGCAAATGGTTTCCTTATTATCAAGGTGAATAACCACATCAACGTCCTCAAGCTCACAAGGACCAATCTCATGCATAATTTCCCTGTAAAGCTCATAAGGAATAGCACTAGAACTAGCACCAATATCATATAAACCATAGTAGCAATGATCACCAATTTTAACAGAAAGCACAGGAACACTAGCTTCTAGCCTTACTTGGATGAGAGATAATATTAGAAGCGTCTTCACAGAAGACAATATGCTCATCCTCTATATTTCTAGTGGCGGGGTCTTTCACAATAGCTACCATAGGTTCAACATTCAATTGCTTACCAGGCTCCATAGTTTTCGTTGTACCTTTGTTATTTGCACTAATAATCATAGAATACTCCTTTACCTTAGCTGGGAAAGGCATTTTCTCAACATGAGGTTCAGGCACAATATGATTAGTAGTACAAACTTGAGTACTTCTAACTGGAACATGACTAACAACATCTTTATAAGGAGCATGGTACTTATTCCACTTCTTGGGAATTTCAATGTAAGAGGCAAAGGCCTTAAAACAGTTGGCAATACTTTGGGAATCAAGACCAAACTCATTACTAATATCACGGAAGTCATCAGTTCCCATAAAAGATTTAATGCATTCATAATCATAGTTTATACCTGACTTTCTTCCTTTGTCATTCTCCCAAGCTTTAGTGTTCTCTTGAATACGATCTAGAAGGTCCCATTTAGCTTCTTCCTTCATACGTGTGAATGATCCAGCACAAGAAGCATCTAGTAAATCTTTATCATGAAGAGAAAGCCTAGCATAAAAGTTATTGAGAATACTATTGTTAGGGGTTCATGAATAGGTCATTTGAGAATTAGTAACTTCAATCTCCCCCAAGCTTGAGCTGTACCTCTCCATCAAGAGGCCAAAATTTATATATAAGATTTCTATCCTTATGAATCTCACTGGGAGGATAAAATTTAGAGTAAAAGAGAGATGCCGTCTCCTACCATTCCATGGATTTTCCATTCTTCAGTAGCTTATACCATTCTTCAGCTCTCCCTTTCAAGGATATGGAGAGTAACTACTATAGGGGTTCGTAACATGGAAAACAAAAAAAAATCTACCGCATGCACACAAACAAGCCAAGATCTATCTACTAGATTGTAGCAACGAGTCGATTAGAGTACTCACCCTCGAAGATTCCAAAGCGGTTAACGAGAGCATATTCTCGTGGGTGATGTAGCCGTACATTTGCCGATCTCAAGATCGCGTAGACGATCCTTCCGGCGCTGCATTCCGGCAGCGCTTCCGCAGTCGGTCACACGTTCGGTACTCGATGAAGACCTTCCTCTCCCTTTTTCCAGCAGGCAGCGGAGGTTGTAGTTCTCCCCTCGTGATTTCGGCAGCACGACGACGTGGTGTCGGAAGTAGAGGAAAGATCCCGCAGGGCTTCACCTAAGCCGGTGCGAGTTATGGTGGATCTAGGGTTTTCCGGCAATCTAGGTTTAGAAGGCCGAAGAGGAGGAGGAGAAGTCGGCAGAGGCTAGGGTGACGGTGACGATCCAGCGGCGGCGCGAGGTGGCGGCGGCGCGAGGTGGCGGTGGCACGGCGGCGAAGTGCGGCGGCGGCTAGGCGGCCGCGGCGCACGGGGTGGGATGGCTGGTTCTTGTGTTGTTTGGGGCAGCTCTCCCCCTCTATTTATGAAAGGGGATGCAGCCTTGGGAGGGGAGAGTTTGAATCCAAACCCAAACCCAAACCCAAGTTGGATTGAAGGAAAGACTCTTTCCTTCTTCCACTAGGAAACCCCATTGTTCCAGTTTGCCTTTTCAAACCTCCCGTTTGACTTTCAATTTAGAGCTTTAATTCTCTCTCGCAAATGCCCAAACCAAGTGACCTAGGATATGATCCAATCATTCCACTTACCCATGACATATTCATGGACCATTCCCCTTCCGGTCCCGTGAAACTTCTAGAACCTTCTAGAACCTCTCCAATGAAAACATCGAAATCATTCCCGAACTCCGGAATCGGACTTTCCTTATATGAATCTTATTCGTCGGACCATTCCGGATCTCCTCATGATATCCCGAATCCCATCCGAGACTCTGAACAACATTCGATATCCCTACTTACATTCCATATCTACTAAACAACATCGAATCCTTAAGTGTGTCTCCCTACGGTTCGTGAATTATGCGGACATGACCGAGACACTTCTCCGATTAATAGCACATAGAGGAATCTGGAAATTCATATGGCTCCCACATATTTCTATGATTACTTTGCGATTGAATGAACCACTTACATACGATACCAATTTCCCTTTGTCTCGCGATAGTTTACTTATCCGAGGTTTGATCGTCGGTATCTCTGCATACCTAGTTCAACCTCGTTACCGATAAGTACTCTTTTCTCGTTCCTGTGATATGTGATCCCTTGTGAGCTAGTCACATGCTTGCAAGCCAATTGGATGACATTCCACCGAGAGGGCCCAGAGTATATCTACCTGTCATATGGATGGACAAATCTCACTCTTGATCCATGTGCCTCAACACATACTTTCCGAACACTCAATGACACCTTTATAGCCACCCAGTTACGGTGTGGTGTTTGATGTCATCAAAGCATCCTTCTGTTAGTAGTGATTAGCATGATCTCATGGTCGAAGGAATTAGGTTACTATGTATCCGAAAGCTTATAGCAAATGAACTAGTGAAATGACTTGATCTTAATGCTACACTTATCTATAGGAGTATGTCCATCATACCATTTTCCTAATGATATGATCTTGTTGTTAATAACATCTCAATATTCATGATCGAGAAACCACCATCATCTATTAACCATCAAGCTAGTATTATAAAGAGGCTTTACCAGGGACTCTAATTTAGTTTACAAATCACACAAGTATTAATGTTTCCGGTTAATACTGTTATAGCATGAATGTAAACATTTATCATAAACACAAAGATATAATAATAACCACTTTTATTATTGCCTCTAGGGCATATCTCCAATGGTCTCCCACTTGCAATAGAGTCAACTAATCTAGATTACATGTTAATATACCGAACACCCATGGCCGTTTGGTGTTGGTCATGTTTTACCCTCGGGAGAGGTTTACTCAACGGATCCGCCACATTCAGATCTGTGTGTACTTTGCAAATCTTTATGTCACCATCTTGGACATGCTCTCGAATAGCATGAAAATGTAGCTTGATATGCTTCAGCTTCTTGTGTGACCTTGGTTCTTGCGCATTGGCTATGGCGCCCATGTTATCACAATAGATAGACATTGGGTCCAGCGCACTTGGAACCACACCGAGCTCTATAATGAACTCCTTCATCCATATCGCCTCTTGTGAAGCCTCCGAAGCAGCTATGTATTCTGATTCAGTTGAAGATCTCGCCATAACGCTTTGCTTTGACTCCTCCAGCTAACTGTTGCACCATTCAAAGTAAATACATATCTAGATTGAGATTTAGAATCATCCGGATCGGTGTTCCAACTAGCATCGGTGTAACCATTAACAATGAGTTGTTCATCACCTCCATAAGAAAGAACCATATCCTTAGTTCTTCTCAAGTACTTAAGGATGTTTTTGACCGCTGTCCAATGATCCACTCCTGGATCACTTTGATATATGCTAGTCAAACTAACAGCATATGCAATGTCGGGTCTTGTACATAGCATGGCATACACAAGAGATCCTATGGATGAGGCATAGGGAGTCTTACTCCGCCTTTCTCTATCTTCTGTCGTTGCAGGACTATGAGTTTTACTCAAGGTCGTATTGGGCAACATGGGCAAGAACCCTTTCTTGCTATCTTCCATTCCAAACCTCTTTAGAACTTTGTCCAAATATGTACTCTGTGACAATGATGTTAGGTGTCTTGATCTATCTCTATAACTCTTTATGCCTAATATGTAAGTTGCTTCGCCAAGATCTTTCATTGAAAAACTATTATTCAAATAATCCTTGACACTATTAAGAAGGTCTACATCATTCCCAATCAACAATATGTCATCTACATATAGTATTAAAATGCTATAGATATCCCACTCACTTTCTTGTAAATACAAGCTTCTCCATAAGTTTGTATAAAACCAAAACTTTTGATCACCTTATAAAAACATTGATTCCAACTCCGAGATGCTTGCTTCAATCCATAAATGGACCGTTGAAGTTTGCATACCTTGTTAGCATCTTTAGGATCAACAAAACTTTTGGGTTGTACCATATACAACTCTTTATCAATGTCTCCATTGAGGAACGCCGTTTTGAAATCCATCTGCCATATCTCATAATCATAATATGCAGCGATTGCTAACAAAATCCTCACAGACTTTAGCTTCGCTAACGGTGAGAAAGTCTCATCATAGTCAACTCCTTGAATTTGTCAAAACCCTTTTGCGACAAGTCGAGCTTTATAGACAGTAACATTACCGTCAACATCTGTTTTCTTCTTGAAAATCCATTTGTTCTCGACAGCCTTCCGGCCATCCGGTAAGTCCACCAAAGTCCATACTTGGTTTTCGTACATGGATCCAATCTCGGATTTCATGGCTTCTTGCCATTTATTGGAATCTGGGCTCATCATCGCTTCCTCATATATCGCAGGGTCATCGGTGTTGTCCACCAACATGACACTCATAACGGGATCATACCAATCAGGAGTGGTATGAGTTCTCGTTGACCTGCGAGGTTTCGTAGTTACTTCAACCGAATTTTCATGATCGACATCATTGGCTTCCTCTCTTATTGGTGTAGGCTCCATAGGAACTACTTCTGGTGTTGCGCTACTCTCAAGTCCGAGAGAAGGTTCAACAACCTCGTCGAGTTCTACTTTCCTTCCACTCACTTCTTTCGAGAGAAACTCCTTCTCTAGAAAGGATCCATTCTTGGCAACGAAGATCTTGCCCTCGCATCTATGATAGAAGGTATACCTAATAGTTTCCTTCGGGTATCCTATGAACACACATTTTCCTCTTTGGGTTCAAGCTTGTCGGGCTGTAACTTCTTTACATAAGCTTCGCAACCCCAAACTTTAAGGAACGACAATTTAGGTTCCTTCCCAAACCATAATTCATACGGTGTCGTTTCAATGGATTTAGATGGTGCCCTATTTAAAGTGAATGCGGCTGTTTCTAATGCATAACCCCAAAACGATAGCGGTAAATCTGTAAGTGACATCATAGAACGAACCATATCTAAGAGAGTTCGATTACGACGTTCGGACACACCATTACGTTGTGGTGTTCCTGGCGGTGTCAATTGTGAAAGTATTCCGCATTTCTTAACATGCTCGCCAAACTCGTAACTTAGATATTCACCTCCATGATCAGATCGTAGAAATTTAATCTTCTTGTTATGTTGATTCTCTACTTCACATTGAAATTCTTTAAACTTCTCGAAAGTTTCGGACTTATGTTTCATGAAATAGATATACCCATATCTACTCAAGTCATCCGTGAAGGTAAGACCATAACGATAACCATCGCGCGATGCTACACTCATTGGGCCACACACATCGGTATGTGTGATTTCCAATAAGTTTGTAGCTCGCTCCATCATACCAGAAAATAGAGTCTTAGTCATTTTACCCATCAGACATGCTTCACATCTTTCATGTGATTCAAAATCAAGTGATTCAAGAAGTCCATCGGAATGGAGTTTATTCATACGCTTCACTCCAATGTGAGCAAGACGACAGTGCCACATATAGGTCGAGTTATTGCTCAATTTCAAACGTTTAGCTTCAATGTTATTAATGTGTGTATTTCCACAATCGAGATTAAATAAGAATAGACCATCTATCAAAGGTGCATGTGCATAAAACATATTACTCATATAAATCGAACAACCATTATTCTCGGACTTAAACAAGTAACCGTCTCGCGATAAACATGATCTGAATATAATGTTCATGCTCAACGTAGGCACCAAATAACAATTATTTAAGTATAAAACTAATCCCGATGGTAGATGAAGAGGTAGCATGCCGACCACGATCACATCAACCTTTGATCCATTTCCAACGCGCATCATCACCTCGTTCTTCGCTAGTTTCTGTCTATTCTGCAGCACCTGTTTCGAGTTAAAAATATGAGCAACCGAACCAGTATCAAATACCCAGGCACTACTACGAGTACTGGTGAGATACACAACAATAACATGTATATCGGATATACCTTTCTTCTTGATGTTGTCGTTCTTCAAATACGCCAAGTACTTAGGGCAATTTCGCTTCTAGTGACCTTCTCCCTTGCAATAAAAGCACTTAGTATCAGGCTTAGGCCCAGCCTTGGTCTTCTTCGCTGGCGCGGTAACTTTCTTACCGCCCTTCTTGAAGTTTCCCTTTTTCTTAGACTTGCCTTGCTTCTTGAATTTGGTGGTCTTATTGACCAACAACACTTGGTGCTCTTTCTTGATCTCCACTTCTGCAGACTTTAACATGGAGAAGAGTTTGGGCAATGACTTGTCCATGTTTTGCATATTGTAGTTCATCACAAAGTTCTTGTAACTTGGTGGTAGTGATTTGAGGACATGGTGAATCCCCAAAGCATTAGGAATCACTATACCCAAGCTTTGAAGCTTACTTGCGTGCCCAGACATCTTAAGCACGTGCTCAGTGACAGAGCTGCCCTCTTCCATCTTGCAGTTAAAGAACTTTTCAGAAGCCTCATAACTCTCAACTGTCGCGTGAGCCTCAAATATCATTTTGAGTTCACGGACAATATCATGTGGGTCATGGTTCTCAAACCTTTTCTGAAGCTTCGATTCTAAACCATACAAGATAGCACACTGAACTGTGGAGTACTGATTCTTCCGAGCGAGGAAAACATTATTTACCTCATCGGTAGCATCAGCTACAGGTGGGTCACCCAGCGGTGCATCCAGCACATAGGTCAAATTACCAGCAGTGAGGACAATCCTCAAATTGCGGAACCAATCCGCGAAGTTGCTTCCATTGTTTTTCAACTTTTGTTTCTCTAGGAACGCATTAAAATTGATGGTAGGGGCCTCCATTTATCTACAACATATTTGCAATAGTTTAGACTAAGTTTATGATAAATTGAGTTCTAATTAATAGTTAAATTAATCTAGGTGAACTCCCACTCAAAACAATATCCCTCGCATTGTTTTAGTGATCACACGAACTAAATCCACCACATCAAAACCGATCATCACGGAGTTGATGTAGCTTCAGTGACGAACAATCAACATGTTCATCATATCTACTATATGACTCATGCTTTACCTTTCGGTGATCCGTGTTTCGATACCATGTCTTTACATGCGAGGCTCCTCAATATCAATCCTTAGCTTCCGCATGAGCAAATCTGGCTTGCTCATGTTGTATACACTCACAGAATCTAACACACCCGATCATCACGTGGTGCTTCGAAACAACGAGCTTTAGCAATGGTGCTAACTAAGGATGAACACTTTATAACTTGACTTTTTATGCTAGAGGGATCATCTTATAATGCTACCATTGCGAACTAAGCAATACAAGATGCATAATAGGATTAACATCACATGCAATTCATAATATGTGATATGATATGGCCTTTCTTCTTGTGCTTCCGATCTCCATCTTCAAGCACGAACATGATCTCCATCATCACCGATATGGCGTCAAGGTCAATGGCGCCGCTTCATGGTTGTCGTCCACCAGCATCAATTATTACAACTACTTTGAATAGATACCCAGGTCTTAACGGAATTAAAAGACAACCATATGGCTCCTGCCGGTTGCCAACTTACAATAAGGAACATCGCATACATCATATAGAGTCACAATCATGGCCATATCACATCACAGCACACCCCTGCAAAACAAAGTTAGACGCCTCTAATTTTCTTTGCATGTTTTACGTGGTTTGGGGCTTTCAATAGGTGCTGTTCTATTGTTCTAACTTACGAACAAGAACCACAACATCAATACTAGTATTGTCAATCACCCATTGTAAATTGAATCTTAACTATGTTGGGAGAAACAGGCACCCGCAAAGCCACTTATGCAATACAAGTTGCATGTCAAGCGTGGAGCAAGTCTCATGAACGATGTCATGTAAGGTTAGTCCGGGCCGCTTCATCCCACCATCCCGCAAGATGCAAAGTACACAAGAAGCAATCGACAACAAAAGCATCAACGCCCACAATGACCATTGTGTTCTACTTGTGCAACAGATCTACATATAGACACGACTCTGATACCACTATAGGGGTTCGTAGCATGGAAAACAAAAAATTCTACTGCATGCACACAAACAAGCAAAGATCTATCTACTAGATTGTAGCAACGAGTCGATTAGAGTACTCACCCTCGAAGATTCCAAAGCGGTTAACGAGAGAAGATTCTCGTGGGTGATGTAGTCGTACACTTGTCAATCTCAAGATCGCGTAGACGATCCTTACGGTGCTGCGTTCCGGCAGCGCTTCCGCAGTTGGTCACACGTTCGGTACTCGATGAAGACCTTCCTCTCCCTTGTTCCAGCAGGCAGCGGAGGTTGTAGTTCTCCCCTCGCGATTACGGCAGCACAACGGCATGGTGTCGGAAGTAGAGGGAAGATCCCGCGGGGCTTCGCCTAAGCCGGTGCGAGTTATGGTGGATCTAGGGTTTTCCGGCGATCTAGGTTTAGAAGGCCGGAGAGGAGGAGGAGGAGTCGGTGGCGGCGCACAGGGTGGGAGGGATGGCTCTTGTGTTGTTTGGGCAGCCCTCCCCCTCTATTTATGAGAGGGGGCAGCCTTGGGAGGGGAGAGTTCGAATCCAAAGCCAAACCCAAGTTGGATTGAAGGAAGGACTCTTTCCTTCTTCCACTAGGAAACCATTGTTCCAGTTTGACTTTTCAAACCTCTCATTTGACTTTCAATTTACAGCTTTAATTCTCTCTCGCAAATGCCCAAACCAAGTGACCTAGGATATGATCCAATCATTCCACTTACCCATGACATATTCATGGACCATTCCCCTTCCGGTCCGGTGAACCTTCTAGAACCTTCTAGAACCTTTCCAATGAAAACATCAAAATCATTCCCAAACTCCGGAATCAGACTTTCCTTATATGAATATTATTCTCCGGACCATTCCGGATCTCCTCGTGATATCCCGGATCCCATCCGAGACTTCGAACAACATTCAGTATCCCTACTTAGATTCAATATCTACTAAACAACATCGAATCCTTAAGTGTGTCTCCCTACGGTTTGTGAAATATGCGGACATGACCGAGACACTTCTCCAATCAATAGCACATAGAGGAATCTGGAAATTCATATGGCTCCCACATATTTCTACGATTACTTTGCAATCGAATGAACCACTTACATACGATACCAATTTCCCTTTGTCTCGCGATAGTTTACTTATCCGAGGTTTGATCGTCGGTATCTCTGCATACCTAGTTCAACCTCGTTACCGATAAGTACTCTTTTCTCGTTCCCGTGATATGTGATCCCTTGTGAGCTAGTCACATGCTTGCAAGCCAATTGGATGACATTCCACCGAGAGGGCCCAGAGTATATCTATTCGTCATATGGATGGACAAATCCCACTCTTGATCCATGTGCCTCAACACATACTTTCCGAACACTCGATGCCACCTTTATAGCCACCCAGTTACGGTGTGGTGTTTAAGTCATCAAAAAATCCTTATGGTAATGGTGATTAGCATGATCTCATGGTCAAAGTAATTAGGTTACTATGTATCAGAAAGCTTATAGCAAATGAACTATTGAAATGACTTGATCTTAATGCTACACTTATCTATAGGAGTATGTCCATCATATCATTATCCTAATGATATGATCTTGTTGTTAATAACATCTCAATATTCATGATCGAGAAACCACAATCATCTATTAAGCATCAAGCTAGTATTATAAAGAGGCTTTACCAGGGACTCTAATTTAGTTTACAAATCACACAAGTATTAATGTTTCCGGTTAATACTATTATAGCATGAATGTAAGCATTTATCATAAACACAAAGATATAATAATAACCACTTTTATTATTGCCTCTAGGGCATATCTCCAACAACTTCTTATTCACCTGTTCAGTTGTGATACCTACACACTTAAACAACCCGCATAATTCATGGATAAAAAGCAAGTGATCACCAGGATGGACAGTTCCATCCCCAAAATAATAATTATCCATAACACGATTAACAATACTTGTAGGTATCTTAAAAGGATCTATCTTAATAGGAGGTGGTTCATCTACTACCCTAGCAGTGGTAGTAGTTTTCCCAAACATAAAACCAAGTGGATTATCCATATTGGAAACAAAGTAACAAACAGTAACAAAAGCAATACTCACAGTAAAAGTTTCCCTTACCAGTTCCACTCTTCAATATCGCTTCACGCTCCGGCAACAGCGGCAAAAAATAGTCTTGATAACCCACAAGTATAGGGGGTGTATCGTAGTACTTTCAATAAATAGGAGTGTCGATCCCAACGAGGAGCAGAAGGTGCTGAACAGTGGTATGGAGCAGGAAATCCCTGTGAATACTTAGCAAACGGTTTTTTAGCGGTTTTCTGACAAAGCAACAAAACAAGGAGCAAGTAACAAAGGTAACGAACAAAAGGAGCAAGTGGCCCAATCCTTTCTTAGCAAAGGACAAGCCGGTGGAAATACTTATAAGGACCAAACGTTCTCAAGGACACATGGGAATTCTGTCAAGTGCTTTCGCTTCAAATAGCTGAGTACTCTTCTCTGGTGTTTGTAAGTGTTGTGTGGGTGAACCTGTGCTAACATACCACCCTTCCTAGTACTAATACATACTTGTGATTAAACCCCCTGCAAACATCCGTAACTACAAGAAAGTAGTTAAGATATAAATCTAACCACAACCTTAAACTCTGAGATCCTACGCTCCCTTGTGCAAAGGTGTCCTAACGGGGGTTTAGGTTTCTGTCACTCCGGCAACCCCACAGTTAGTAGCCAAATACACAATGCATTCCCCTAGGCCCATAAATGGTGAAGTGTCATGTGGTCGACGTTCACATGACACCACTAGAATAATAGCACCACAACTTAAATACCAAACCATTGAATAATAACTCATCACAGATTCACTACTAACAACATGACTTCTCCCATGTCCTCAAGAACTAAACGAACTACTCACAAGACATCATATGGATCAAGATCAAAGATGATATGGTAATGGATAACAATCTGAACATAAACAATAATCCAATGGTTCCACTCACAAGCATTAACTACAATAGTAATCAACACCGGGAAAGTTACCCCGAATGAACTAAGCAATATCCAATACAATTGTTACAGCAGGACGGAGTGGTGGTGATGGTGCTGGTGGATATGATGGTGTGGATGATGATGATCCCGATGAAGCCTAGCTTGATGACGGTGTTGATGGCGACGGTCTCCCCTCTCCAGGAAGGAATTCCCCCGGTAGAAATCTGTCTACCGGAGAGATATTTCTCTCTCGGTGTTTTCCGCCCCTAGAGGCGGCGGAAATCTATCTATGGTCGCTCCCCCAACCTTAGGGTTTCGTAGGGAAGATATAGGCGAAGGGGCGGAATCGGAGGCCGGGCAGGTGGGCCACACCTTCCCTAGGCGCGGGGTCAGGTGGGCCCGCGCCTAGGGGGTGTGGGCCCCCTGAGGCCCTACTTTGTCCCTCCTTCTGGCTTCCTTCGTCTTCTGATAAAATAATATGTATTCATATTTTTCTGGTATTTTTATGATCTTCGCAAAATTGCACCAAAACGCCTTCTTTTCCATCAGAATCTAGACTCTGGCAGTCCATTGTCCAGGAATCATCCAACATGCATAAATAGATGAAAAAGCCATAAGTAATACCTCATAATAAGACAAATATCAATGAATAGAGGTAAATTATGATATAGAAGGGTGATGCAAATTGGACGTATCATGACTCCAAGAGGGTCTATGTATCTTGTTGTATTGCTCAATCGAATCTCATAGGATCATGAATGTCTAGTATTGCATTGTTATGCCTTGCCCAGTCCTGTTAATTGCCCTGCTGTAATTTGTTTACCCATCATGCCATGTTTGTTTATCTAAGGAGAACACCTCTAGTGAACTATGGACTCCGGTCCAATCTTTATCATTGATACATCTTTCTGCAAACCACCATTACCTTCCACACCATACAGTTAATCCTATGTTACAGCAAACCGGTGAGATTGACAACCTCACTGTTTGTTGGGACAAAGTCTTGAGTTTGTGTTGTGAAGGTCTCCAAGTTGCTAGCAACACCTTTGAGTCGTTTCCTTCTCCTACTAGTTCGATAACCTTGGTTTCTTACTGAGGGAAAACTTGCTTCTGTGCTCATCACACCTTGCTCTTGGGGTCTCCCAACGAGGCATTGATAACACGCCCATCATCAAGATTTTCTAGCGATATTGCCGGGGAGGCTAAGGATGTCTTCACAAGGGGAGTCCTTCACAACCTTTCTCTTTATTTTGTTTTTGGTTTGCCTAGTTTATTTTGTTTGGTTTTGTTTTCCTCTTTTTATCAAAAACTCCAAAAAAAAAGTTTAGTTTGGTTTGCTTTCTCTTATAAAAAACCCACAAAAATTAGTTCCTGCTCTAGTTGCTGGTCTGTTATTGCCTTGCTTTGTCATGATTTCTATCAATGGATGGTTTCTTTGAAATTAGTTCTTATTGGCAAGGTGGGTTCACGGGAGAACAAAAGTATTATTATAAGGAACACTGTTTGTCACAAAAAGGGAAACACTTATGGGAACAAATTGATAAGTTGAATACTATTGCTAGAGACGTGTGCTCTACTTATAATGTTACTTATTGCTTTGATAAATCTTGTTGTTGTAGGAGGTATAAACACCTTCCTTTTCAATGTGAGTATAATGATAATGTTACCATATCTTCTTATGTTAAGGGAAATTATGACTTTTATGATGTGGAACAAATTGAAGAATTTATTGATTTCAAGGGTGCATTTGAACATGCTAGTTTGCTTGAAAATACTGATTATGCACCTTATGAATATGAGGTTTATGAGATACTTAAATTTTGCTTTGATAATTACAATGAAGCAAATGGCTATATTCTTGAATATTTTAATAGATGCTTTCCACACATGAAATAGACTAATGCTTTGCAGGAGCCTATGGAAGAAGAAATTGCTGAAACTGGAAGCTCATTAGATGAAAAAGATTAGCACATGAAATAGACTAATGCTTTGTAGGAGCCTATGGAAAAATAAATTGCTGAAACTGGAAGCTCATTAGATGAAAAAGATTAGGAGAGTGATGAACAAAGGGAGGAAGAATGGATCTACCCATGTCTGCCTTCTAATGAGAGTAACTCTTTACCTCTTACATTATTTGATTGTCCCCCATGCTTACCAAAGGAGGATGAATGTTATGTTCCTGTGGATTCTTTTGAAATATCTGCTATGGGTAAAACTTATGATAATAGTTATGCTCCTGTTATCTATGATAATCCTTTATTTGTTCCTAACTTTGAAATGCATGGTACTAAAGCATTTTTCTTAGAAAATGTTTATGATAAAGCTCTAGATGATGGTCCTATATTGAATGATCAGTCTTCTTGTTATAAAATTGTTAAAAGTGGGTTTGAAGGTTTTAATCCCACTATCTTTGAGCTTGATAGAAATTATGTGTTTGTAGATCATGAAAATCATGCTTTATGTGATAGTTATATTGTTGAGTTTATTCATGATGCTACTAAAAATTATTATGAGAAAGGAAATTATGGTTGTAGAAGTTTTGATGGTATTGAAACACCTCTCTATGTGCTGAAAGTTTTGAAGTTACTCTTGTCTTATCTTCCTATGCCTGTCACTTTGTTCTTCATGAATTTATTTGTGTACAAGATTCCTATGCATAGGAAGAGGGTTATACTTAAATGTGTTTTGAATTTGCTTCTTGATGCTCTCTTTTACTTGAATTCATATTTCTTATGTGAGCATCTTCTCAAACTATCAAGCCTAACTTAAAGGCGCTAAAGAAAAGTACTTGTTGGGAGATAACCCAAGAGTTTTCTTGAGTCTTGGAAGTTATTACTTCAGTAATGACCTCTCCTTAACCTTTTTGTTTGCTTTTTGTGCCAAGAATGACCTCTAATGAGAGGGAAGTAAGATTTGGGGAGTTGTTGTCCCAAAACAGATTTTTGTGCTCCACCATAAAAATTCGTGAGGAATCTCTGTAATTCGGATTGAGCTTATAGTTTTCGAATAAATCCCCCAGTATGTTAGCTAACTTTCGTTAGTTAAACACTTTTTTATTTGATAAACAAAAGGTCTTTGAAAAAATCGTTTTCTACCTGCTGGTCTGTTTTGACAGATTTCTGCCATTATTTGCATTTGCTTCTCATTGATTCCTTTTTGGGTTCTTTTTGGGAAATTGAACTTTTTGAGAGAATGGCTGCAGTAGCTTGTGTTTTTAGTGAAAGTTTTGTTGTTCTAAAGCTAAACCCAAAGGTCTATTATCTTTTGAATACACTAATGTTGCTAATGAAGATTGTGTGAAGTTTTGTATGAAGGAAAATTTTCAAGTGTAAAGAGAGAATGATGTAATGAGATGAAGAATGGACAAAACCTCAAGCTTGGGGATGCCACCCCGTGTCACCCCAAGAAATATTCAAGAGGTACAAGCGTCAAAGTTTGGGAATGCCCAAGGCATCCCCTTCTTCATCAATAAAAAGCTCAAGTCTTTCTAGACACTTTGTTTTTATTGTTTTATGCATTGTTGTGTTGTTCTTGGAGCGTCTTAGTTTTTGTATGGTTTGCTTAGTTTGCTTGAATAAAGTAGTTTAGACCCTGTTCTCGTTGTGTTGTTTTAAATAAGTTGATTGGTGTTGGAGAGGAGTAGAAAGTTCTTGCTTGAGAAGTACAAGAGGAGCTTGCTTTGACCGTGACTTAGACTTTAGCATGTCATGCTAGATGTTGTTTTGACCTTATGCTTAGTGATTATTGCTGTAGCATGACTTGTTCCAAACAACTGGGATTGCTTAGTGTGCCTTGAAGGAATCATGCGTTGTTTTAGCATACAAAAGCATAGTATTGTGGTATTATCCTTTGATGCTTTGTTTGGGTTGACTTGGCACATGCTCATACCATGTTATGACTATGAACAAGTCACCATAGCCTTTATGATCATTTAGTTCTTGACTTGTAGTACCACTTTATGCCTTGATTAGTAATGTTTTGTCGCTCTGCATGATTATGGCCAGTATTGCTCTCTTAGTTGGTCGCTCCTAGCCTCCACTTGTATGCGTAAGCTCTACTCATGCATCCAACTTCCAAGAAACCAAGTTATTCCAAAGTGTCCACTATAAATTCCTATACATCGTGTGTTACACCATTTCAAGTATATTCTTGTCTTCATATATCTTCCAATTAAAAAGTATTTTGTTATGTGAAAACTTAGTGATTAAAGCTCTCACAAAATTGATGGCACACTTTATTTTTCTTGCCCATAATAAACTTGAACCATTGTGTCATCTATGTTGTATATGCTTGCACTTATACGTTGGAATTAGCAGGACCGTGTTGTCATAGGGAACGCTTTCAACAATTCACTTGTACTTTGTACATAGTTGATATCATGCTTTTTTGTCTATGGATGTTGTCGGTGTGAAATGAAAGGGGAGCTTGTAAGTCCATAAAGTTATATATGTGTGTTAGAAAAATGCCTGGACCGCTATCCTAAGCCATGCATAATCATGCTGAAAACTTATAGCATCACCATAATGACATCTATAAAGCATTCTTCTTATAAAAAAGAGATAGAAAAAAGAGATTGAGAAAATGAAAAAAATAAGAAAAGAGGAAAGAGAGAAAAAAGAACCATATTACCATGGTGAATGTAATGCCCAAGAAAGTATTACAAAATAAAATTGATTGTTTTATTTTTCGCATCATTATGACATCATCATGCATATTTTATCCGTAAAATTATTTTATCAAACCATATTTTGTTTTATTAAATATATATGTGGTTTTATTAAATCTGTCTCTCGTTCTTATTTTAAAATTTAAATAAATAATATTTCTCAAAGTAAAAGCTTTTCTTGTTTATAAATAAAATTAGGCTAAAACCTGTCTAAAGTTTTAGTCCAAAATTAGTCCCATCTAGTATACTTTAAACTAGATAAATAGTCTATTCTCCTCTTTTGCCTCCCAAACCCTAGCCCCAGATCTGAACCAAATTCCACCTCTTTCCTTTTCGTCTACTGCCGCCACCTGCTCGATCAACACGCCACACCCTATCACGTTGCATCTCACGCACCAAAGTCACGCACACACCCAACACAGGACCCACACGCACTCACGTTTCACACGCCACCCCGCTGGAACTCACGCACACAACCACCAAACCACACTACGCGACCCACGCCAACAAACGCACTGGATCTTGCACGCGACACGACCCCAATCCTATCTCCTCCCGATCCCGCACCGTCCTCCTCCTAAAGCACCCCGGCCGCGACCCTGCCGCCTCTGCTTGCGCTACCGCTGCTTGGCTCTTCTTCCTCGTGAGCTCGCCTCTGCCTCCTCCCTCGTCGCCGAGAGCACCGCCCTGCTCCCTCCTTGCGCGAGCCGCCTCAGCTCTCATCCGTCCCGGTCGCCGCCAAGATGTCAGCCGCTGCGCCCGCACGAGCGTGCCTCAGGTAGGCGCCTGTGAGCTCGTCCTCGACCCGTGGCCGTCTTCTGCTCCGCAGCTCCCCGCCACAAGGACCTCGTCGCTCCTGCAAGGTCGCCATCGACCTCGTGGCTCCAATCCTTGCACGCATCGGAGCCGGCCATGGCGGTCAAGTGCCCTCACTGTTCTGCCGGTGTTCGATCCCTCCGTCTTGGCATGTCTATCGGTCGTCTCCGTCACGGGCTTCTTCCCCAGCGTTATTTCCGCATCGCCCTCCCGCTGCATCCCGTCCGCTAGGTATTCAAGGTAATGTCCGTGTGGGACAAGAACTTCTATTGATCGTGCTTTCTGTCAGCGTGAAGCGGTGATTGTGTTGTACATCCAGTTGTGATTCCGAAGACCAGAAGTGATGATATTGTTGCTAGGAAAATATGTGGTGATGCTGACTCAGCTATTCGAGACCTTCGCGATGGACAAGATTGACAGGAATTCCGGCAGGAACCTCGGCACCACATAAGTGACCCAGACCAATACGAAGCCGCTCGCCATCATGGAACCCGAAGACCCGAACCCCGATCTGAAGACCGATCCCGGCGAGACCGAACCCGAACCCCTCGGAACATCAAGATCGCCAAAGCCCATGTGTGATCCTTCTCCGACCGCTATTTTTTATAATATAGTATAACTTGTTGCATATTAAATGGTTCATGCTTGCATACATATATATTGTAGTTTGGGGATATTTTGTCGATTCACCTAATAATTAAATATGGAGACTATATGTGGGATAATATTGTCTTATCTCGACTCCATTTAATATTGTATAGCGAATCGATGCCATGTTATGTGTCGTGGGAATGGCCACGGCAGATGCTGCAATCGGCAACGAATAGTAGAACGAGGGGCAAGGGCGGCCAGCCATCTGCGGTGCGAGATGAGGGCAAAGACACAGGGTTTTACCCAGGTTCGGCCCCCCGGAGGGTAAAGACCTACTCCTGCTAGATTGTATTATGGAGGTGTTTACAATGGGCGTACTCGGCGACTAGGCGGCGAGTTGCTTGGGTGTATGAGGGAACGTGTCTCTACTCACCCCTTAGGGAGGTTTATATAGGCTTACCTCCCCTAGGGTTTACATATCTCAACCGATTCGGTTACACCTTTGGCAATCGTTTAACCTAGACCGACTGGGCCTATCTACTCGCCTGGGCCTTCAACTTCCAGTCGCCTGGTACCTTGCTGGGCTTTGATCCACTCGCCGTTCTGCAGGCCCACTCGCCAGCCCTTGGGCCAGTCGGAAACGTCCCGCTGAGCATACCCCAGTAGGCGTATCCCCATCAGTAGTCCCCGAGGCCGTTGTTGATTAGGCGTGGGTGGCTGCTGGCAGTCGGAGTATACGGCTTCAAGTTGGCATCCAGTCGAATCGTCGGCGGGCTCCTGCATGAAGGAAGAAATCCGGCGAACCGAGTCGCGTCTTGGGCGAGTCGAGCCAACGGGTCGCGGTCTCGGCGAGTGACTTAGCGAGCCGAGTGGCAGGAGGCAGACCGTCGGGCGTGGTCAAACTAGCCGTTAAGGTAACTCAACGGTAACTTTTGGCGTAATCATCGCGCGGTAACGGCCCCCTAATTTGGCGGGCAGCTCCCGCTATATAAGAGGAATGGTAGGCTATCGCAAAGCCAACCGCCCACCGTTTCTTCCGAGCGCACACATCTTCCTTCCTTCGATTCCGCGATCCAATCGACCCGCAATCCTCCGACCTCCAAACAAATCCTTAGCCATGGCCCTCCCCGCTGAACCTTGGGGTAGATCCAAGTGCACCAGGGCGCAGCTGGCCTCCTTCGAGGAGGCCGGAATCCTGCGGGCCGGCTGCTGGCGTATCCCCGCAGCCGGAGAAACGACCCCAAACCCGCGAGAGAGAGAATTCATCTGTTTCACCAGTCACCTCGAGCGGGGGTTAGGGTTTCCCACATCCTTGTTCTTCCGGCGCTTCTGCGCCTACTACGGGATCCAACCCTCAGATCTGGGTCCCCATAGCATCGAGCAGCTCGCCATCTTCGTGGCGTTCTGCGAGTGCTACTTGGGCTGCCGGCCCTACTTTCCCTTGTGGCAAGATCTGTTCCACGGACGGATCAGCCGCGAGGAGGCGGGCGGCCCAATGCTAGCCGCGGGAGGCTTAACCTTCCAACTCAAATCCAAAGCTTCTTTCTTCGACCTGATGCTGCCAGCCAAAGCAGCGAGCGACTGGAAAAAGTCATGGTTCTACGTGACCGAGGCGACTCCGGAGGACGAGGCGGCGATCCCGCGGTACTCGGCCAACCGTTCCGAGCCACGCCATCTCCAGGTCGGCAAGCTCCCCGACGACCAGCGGATGGTCGTCGATGAGATGCTCCAGACCATTCGTGGTCTGAAGAAGAAGGGGCTCCAGACGGTGAATTTGTACAACTGTTGGCTTGGGCGGCGGCTCGTTCCGCTCGCCCAGCGCGAGCATTACATGTACCAGTATACGGGCCGAGGAGACTCGACGAAGGCCTGCCTCGCCGAGTGGAAGCTGGAGGACTACCTCTCGGCGCTGAAGAAGATCACCCAGGCGGCATACACGGATGCGCAGGCCGGGGTCCCTCCTTACACCGCGAAGCGTCCGGCTCCGACGGTAATCCTTTTATCTTGTTCGCAGTCGCAGTATGTGCAGTCGCGGCAATTCTAACTTTGTTTCGTGTTTAACGCAGCTGTTCCAAGTGGTGGAAGGGTGGCTACCACCCGCCGATGACGAGAGCCCCGGGCCATCCGCCCAGGACACAAGCGAGTCGCCACCCGCCAAGGGTAACGAGGACGACGAGGACGAGTCCGAAGAGGAGATTGCCCCACTGGTCCGAAAGACCCGCGGGCAACGTCAGCGCGAAATCGAGGCGAGCAGGAGCCTCGAGCGTCATGACGACGACGACGAACTCCCAGAGACCACCTCGCGCCGTCAAGCCACTCCCGCGAAGAAGAAGAAGGAGAAGGAGGCGAGGGCCCCCCTGAGGAGGAAGACGAAGCCACCGAAGATGGCCTCACCGCCACACTCAACGAGCAGCTCCGATGCTCATAGCTCGTCCGGTGACGGCGCGGCCCCGGTGACAACCGCGCTTGATGCGCCATCCATGGAGGCGCCGCTGGCTTCAATGCCTCCGCCCTTTGCGCCGGTCTCCGGGCTAGGGAAGGCTCCGGCTGCGGCGACTTCACCTCGCAAGGAGGTCCCGAGCGTGGCGGTCTCGCCTCGCAAGGAGGCTCCGGCCGCGGCAGCTCCACTTCGCGAGGAGGCCTCCGCCGAAGGCGTTCCGGAGGCGCCAACCGCTACCTCAACGTCAAAGAGGCCGTCCGTATCCTGGGCCCCTGACGTCCTGGAACTGGGGCTCAGGCGCCGATTGGGCCCTGAGCTGGAGAAACCGGCCGGCCTTCGTACAGGGCTGCGTTTCATTCCAGTCGCCAAGTGACTGCATTTGGCCTTCTCTATTTTTTTTTAGTACTTCGATTGCCTCTTATTGATTTGACTCGACGTGCAGGACCGGAGTGAAAAAGATGGGCCACCCGACGGTGGCCAAGGTACCCTCCGCCGCTAGCGAGGAGGATCCTTCCCGTAAGAGGAAGGTGGACGAGGTCGCCGTTTCCACGGAAGGCAGCAAGAAGGCCAGGGGCGATGACATCGTCGCTATCTCTGACGACGCAGCGACCGCGCCGGCTGGACCCGCAATGGAAGCAACCGCGTCCACGAAGGAGGGCATTTCCTTGCCTAGGCCGGAGGAAGCGAGTTCCTTTGGGGCGGGTGCCTCGATTGCCACCTTCCCCCGCTTCGTGACCAAGGCGGCCACGGCAAGCGGGGCTGCGCTCCCGAGCCTCGCTCCAGGGACCGCCGACGCTGAAACCGACCAACGTCGCGGGCACACGCCGGCGCTGCTCACGTCTGTGGACGCAGTACAGCTTCATGGCATGCTTGGTGCGGCCATCCAGGTACCTCCAGTCCCCGAGGATCAGGTCGGTGCTTAGCAGCGGCTTGATCCTTATAATTTCTCGTTTTGTACTTTCGAATCCAGTCCCCGAGTGCATATGCGCTAAATTTTAGCGGGTATGCACTTAGGAAATTTCGTGGTCGCCAGTCCCCGAGTGCGCACTCGCTAAATTTTAGCGGGTGGGCACTGAGTAATTTTCATGGTCGCCAGTCCCCGAGTGCGAACTCGCTAAATTTTAGCGGGTGGGCACTGAGTAATTTTCATGGTCGCCAGTCCCCGAGTGCACACTCGCTAAATTTTAGCGGGTGGGCACTGAGTAATTTTCATTTGTACTGACTTTGAAGGTGTACAGGGTCTGCAGCTGGAGTCAGCAGAGCGATTGGCTGCGAAGCAGCGTGCTGAGAAGGAGCTGGCCACTCTCCAAGAAGCAAACAAGGAGCTTCAGGCTGTTGCTGCGCAGGCGGAGGTGGCTCGCCAGGATCTTGTCCCTGCTGGTGAGCTGGTGGCAGTGCGGACTGCGTTAGGCACTGCTGAACAAAGGATCGCCGACCTCGAGCGCGAGCTTCGGGAGGCAAAAGAAGAGGCAGGGTCGGCGAACGGGCGAGCCAAGGCCGCCATTGCGGCCGCGGAGGAAGACCGAAAGGTGTCGGAAGCCCTAATTGTTGGGCTTCAGGACGATCATACGTCGCTTCAGAGCTTCATCACGGGACTCGCCCGCCCGTTGCTTGGTGAGTGCGTCGTTCCTGTCTTTCGGTTGTATTGTTTGTTGTTTCCATGGTACTCATGATTGTCTCCTTCTCGCAGGTCGTATTATTGCTAACCCCGAAGAAGCGAGCTCTCTTGACGCAAGGGAGTGCGTAAGCATGCTTGTCGACTCGGCGACGCTGTCGGCGACGTGCATCCGCGCCTACCTTCAAGAGATGTCGCCCATGGAGGTTATTCCCAGTGACCTTGTTGAGGTGTGGGAGTACTTGGAGAAGGCGCCCGCGGTCGTAGAGTTCATGACGCAGTCGGCGTTTCGGCGTGGAGCATCGACAGCTCTGAGCCTTGGACTCGCCCACTTCCCCGAGGACTTCGACCTCGACGATGTGACGAGTGGGTATCCCTCGTCGACTGGAGCGGTGGATATGTCTGAGGTTCTCAAGCTGCAGGAACGTGCCGCCGCGTACTCGGAGCGTGTCTGGGCGATGGGCGACCTCCTTCCTTACCACGAAACGGTCGTCGCGCCAAACGACCCCGAGCCGCCGCATCGTGACTTCAAGGTCGAGCAGCCTTTCCGTGCGGCGATGGCGGGTGAGCTGACGACGTATCCGTCACACCCGTACACCGCGTTCATCCGTAGGCGCCGGGATTCTGGTGCGTCATCGTCGAAGCCTGCAGAATAGGGTAGTGTGCCTAGATATGTTAGCAGCAGTTCTGCCGAGCAGGCATAATTTGTAATGTAAGACAATGCGATATGCGATTGAATGGATGTTGTGTCCATTTTGCTAATAATTTTCGTGTTTTGGATTGATTTTGGATGAGTCCCCGAGCGCGTCCGCCCTTTTGTGGGGTTCACCTTATATATGATGTTTGTTGTTATCGTGTGTTTTGTTAGTTTAGTCGACTCGCCCGAGCTCGAAGAGCCAGTCGCAAGGCGACTCCCTTGAGCGCTCTGTACTTTACCGTTTTCCCGAACGCGAACGGGGTCGGGTGGCCGAGTCCCCGAGCATGGTACTTGGTATTTCGAGGCGCGACTCGAGGGTGGTTGAGGACTGAGCGCGTTGGTATGGGCGCGTCACTCCTGCCTGGCCCCGGGGGTCAGTCGCGTGGCGAGTCCTGGGCGTGCTCTCTTACTTGACGTTTTCCCTGACCGATCGCGACGAACTGGTATTCAGTCCCCGAGCGTGGTACTTAGCCGTTCGAGTCGCTACGCCGAGGATGCGGAGGACCAAGTCCGCTGTGAGAAGCGGAGGCAGTTGTCTTGGTTTGAAAAACCAGTCGAGCTAGGCGACTCCAATGGGGCTCCGGATTGGCGTTTTTCGTGGACGACGCAGGACCTGAGATGACTCAGTGCTCCTACATCGCACTACTTGGCCGTGCCGGTCGCTGTACCAAAGGTTGACTTCTGCATTTTAGCATGACGCTGTTATTACGAGTGCGAGTGGCACAAGGCATGGAGAGTAGACGCAATTTGCGGTAACTGTTTCTTTTATTTCATAGCGACTGGAGAGTACATATGTGGGGTTCTAGGAATAGAACTTCCGGAGGAGATTTACATTCCATGGCCTCTTGACATCGAGTTCGCCGTCTCCGCGGACGTCGATGAGGTAGTAGGCGTCGTTGCCGAGTACGCGCCCGATAGCGAACGGGCCTTCCCACGGAGGGGAGAGCTTGTGCATGCCCTTCTTGTCCTGGATGAGGCGTAACACCAAGTCGCCTTCCTGGAAGGTGCGGGTTTTCACCCGTCGGCTATGGTAGCGGCGGAGCCCTTGCTGATAAATGGCAGTGCGCGATCGGGCGAGGTCGCGTGCTTCGTCGAGTTGGTCGAGCCCATCTTGGCGGGCCAGCTCGTTTGCGGCCTCCGTATAGTGGACGACCCGCGGCGAGTCGTGTTCTAGATCGGTGGGCATGACCGCTTCGGCGCCGTAGACCATGAAGAAGGGGGTGAATCCCGTCGACCTATTGACCGAGGTGCGGATTCCCCAGATGACGGAGGGTAGCTCTTCGACCCAGCATCCAGCGGTGCGCTCAAGTGGTACTTGGAGTCGCGGCTTCAGACCGTGAAGGATGCTTTGGTTGGCTCGTTCTGCCTGACCGTTGGATTTCGGATGTGCGACTGACGCGAGGTCGAGCCGGATGTGATGCTCTTCGCAGAACTCGGCCATTGCTCCCTTGGCGAAGTTTGTGCCATTGTCCGTGATGATGCTGTTGGGGAACCCGTAGCGGTATATGAGCTCGCGTAGGAACTTAGTGGCGGTCTTCCCGTCGCATTTCCGGACTGGCTTGGCCTCAACCCACTTCGTGAATTTGTCGACGGCGACCAGCAGGTGGGTGTAACCGGAGGGGGCCTTCTTGAAGGGGCCTACCATGTCCATGCCCCACACGGCGAATGGCCAGGTGATGGGGATTGTTTTGAGCGCCGAACTTGGTACGTGCGTCTGGTTGGCGTACTTCTGGCATCCGGCGCATCGCTGGACGATATCGACAGCGTCGGCGTGTGCGGTAGGCCAGTAGAAGCCGTGTCGCATAGCTTTGGCGACCAGGGAGCGCGCGGCGGTGTGGTGGCCGCAGTCGCCTGAGTGGATGTCGTGTAGGATTTTGCGTCCTTCAGCCGGTTGGACGCAACGTTGGAAGACGCCGGTGACGCTGCGCTTGTGTAGCTCGCCGTTGATGATGGTGAAAGACTTGCATCGGCGAGCAATCATTCGAGCGCTTGTCTCGTCTGCGGGCAGTGTGCCGGTCTCCAGGTAGGCGATGTAGGGCTTGGTCCAGTCGTCTGGCTCGGTGATGAGTGCGACCAAGGCTGCCTCTGGTTGGAGTGGGACTCCGATGTCGATCTCCCTCGGGGGAGAGACTGATGGTTTGGAGATTGTGTCGAGGAACACGCCGGCGGGTGGTGCGAGTCGAGCTGACCCGATGCGAGAGAGGGCGTCGGCCTCTTCGTTTTTCCGCCTGTCGATCCACTCAACAGAGTAGCCGGTGAAGTGGCCGCCCAACTTGTCCACCTCTTGGCGATACGCCGCCATGGTAGGGGAGATGGCGTCGCAGGTGCCGGCGACCTGTCCCGCAACGAGGTCGGAGTCTCCGTAGCATCGAAGGCGATTGACGCTCATCTCCTTTGCGGCTCGCATGCCATGGAGTAGGGCCTCGTATTCAGCCATGTTATTGGTGCAGGGCGTGAACTCGAGGCGGAGGATGTAGCGGAGCTTGTCGCCCTTTGGTGAAGTCAGCACTATCCCCGCGCCTGCACCGTCCGCGTTCTTGGACCCGTCGAAGTGCAGGTTCCAGTAGTGGAGGTACGGTGGCTTTTCAGGCTGCTGGGCCTCCTCCCAGTCGGCGATGAAGTCGGCCAGTGCCTGGGACTTAATCGCCCTTCGTGGCTCGTATTTAATGTTGTGGACGCCGATGATGTCTTGTAGCGGTGCTGAGGAGACGACCGTGATCGGGTGCTCCTAAAAGTAGTGCGGCAGGCGCCGCTGAGCCCTGAAGACCGCGTATACCAGCTTCTGGTATTGTGGGTATCGCTGGCGCGACTCGGTGAGGACCTCGCTGATGTAGTACACCGGCCGCTGAACTGGGCGCTCCTTTCCTTCCTCTGGTCGTTCGACAATCATCACAGCGCTGACGACGCGCTCGGAGGCCGCGACGTAAACCAGCATGGGCTCTTTGTCGGCGGGTGCGGCGAGTAGTGGTGCAGCGAGTAGCACCTTTTTGAGGTCGCGGAGCGCGTCGTCCGCTTCCTTGTCCCACTGGAAGGTGGGATTCTTGCGCATCAGGCGGTATAGGGGCATCGCCTTTTCGCCCAGGCGGGGGATGAAGCGACTGAGAGCCGCTACACGCCCGGCCAGCTTCTGGACGTCGCGCGGGCACTCGGGTTTGCCGAGCCGGGCGATCGTGTCGATCTTCGTTGGGTTTGCCTCGATCCCTCGTTTGGAGACGACGTACCCTAGTAATTGCCCGGCGGGTACACCGAAGGTGCACTTGCCTGGGTTGAGCTTTATCTTGTACCTCCGCAGGTTGGCGAAGGTCTCCGCTAGATCGGCGAGTAGGTCTCCTTGGCGAGCGGATTTCACGACCACGTCGTCGATGTAGACGTGGATGTTGCGGCCAATTTGACTCGCGAGGCACTCTTGCATGCACCGCTGGTAGGTCGCCCCGGCGTTCTTGAGGCCGAAGGTCATGGCGGTGTAGCAGAACGCTCCGAATGGCGTGATGAACGCCGTCTTCTCCTCATCCTCGACAGCCATTTTGATCTGGTTGTATCCGGAGTAGGCGTCGAGGAAACACAGCGACTCCGAGCCCGCGGTTGAATCGATTATCTGATCAATCCGCGGGAGGACGAACTGCTCCTTTGGGCAGGCGCTGTTCAGGTTTGGGTAGTCGATACACATTCTCCAGGTCCCGTTTTTCTTCTCGACCAGGACTGGGTTTGCCAGCCACTTGGAGTATTTGATTGGCCGGATGAAGCCGGCAGCGAGCAGGCGCTGCACTTCCTCGGCGATTGCTCGACGGCGCTCTTCATTGAAGGGCCGTAGCGACTGCTTGACTGGTCGCACTTTGGGGTCGGCGTTTAGTTTGTGCTCAGCGAGCTCCCTAGGGACACCAGGCATGTCGGAGGGTTTCCACGCGAAGATGTCCCTATTCTCACGAAGGAACTCGATGAGCGCGCCTTCCTATGCTGGGCTCATGCCTGTCCCGATCGTCACCGTCTGGCTGGGGTCGCCTGGGACCAGCTCGACGGTGCGAGTGTGCGTCGTGGCCTCAAAGGTTGAGGTGTTTGTGCCCTCTGAGTTGGGCTTCTTGAGAATTGTGGGGTCATCATTGTTAACCCCGCTCGCGTATTTGGCGAGCTCGTCGGCGTGATTAGCTTCTGCCGCGATGACGGCGTCGGCGAGTTCGGCTCCTTTGGCCTCGCATTCGGCGGCCATGTCGGGGTCGCCGTTGATGGTGATGACGCCGCACGGCCCGGGGAGTTTCATCGCGTTGTACGCGTAGTGGGGCGCCGCCATGAATTTGGCGAACGCCTGGCGCCCCAGGACGCAGTGGTAAGGGCTGTCAAAGGGCACTAGCTCGAAGACGATCCGCTCGGTGCGGAAGTTTGCCGGAGTGCCGAACGTGACTGGCAGCGTGACTTTGCCGATCGGATACGCCTTCCGACCGGGGACGATGCCGTGGAACGTAGTGTGGGTTGTCTCGATCATCGACTGCGGAAGCCGCAGCCGCCTGAAGGTGTCGAGGTAGAGGATGTTGATGGAGCTGCCGCCGTCCATCAATGTCTTGGGGAGCCAGTAGTCACCAACCTTGGGCTTGACCACCAGGGCGACTCGGCATGGGTACTCGACGCGTGGCGAGTGGTCTTGCCGGCTCCAGGTGATGGGTTGTTCCGACCAGTTTAGGAACTGGGGGACGTCTGTTTGGGCCACCGCGTTGACGGCGACGGCGCGGGCGATGACCTTCTTCTCACGCTTCGTGTTGAAGCCCGTGAAGGTGTGGAGCAAGCCGGCTACTTTGCCGAATTTTCCGCCATTCGGCGGGTCGTTGTCGGTGTCCTCCCGCGCGTGCCGCGCCTTCTCGATTTCCCTGAGGGTGTGGCAGTCGGCGGTGGTGTGCGTTGCAGGCTTTCCTTCCCTGCTGTGGAACGCGCATGGTTGGTTAAGGAGTGCCGCGGGATCGAATCTTGGCTTGTTCTTGTAATTGCCGCCGTCGCGCCGTTGTCCTCCGTCGCGGCGGTAGCTCTTGGGCTCGCGTTGTGCGTGCCCGGCGTTGGCAACGAAGTCGACTCGCCCGTCGTTGCGGCGTTTGCCTGTGAGGCGGGTGCCGCTGTAGCGTAAGTCGGTTCGGCGTCCGCCGTCGTTGCCGCCCGTGCGGCGTTGCCCTCCTGACTCGTCGTCGACGTCTTGGTTGGGATCCTCCTCGGCGTACCGTTTGGCGATCTCGAGGAGGTCGGGGATGTTGTCGAGTGTGCGGGCGTGTCGCTTGAGCTTGGCGACTAGAGGCTCGTAGCGGCACGAGGTCTTGAAGCAATGGATCGCGGTGTCCGGGTGGATGCCGACCGCGTTGTACCAGAGCTCTTGCCACCGTTGGACCCAGTTGCGGGTCGACTCGCGGGGTCCCTGGACGCATCGTTCCAGGTCCTCAATGGTGGTGGCGCGGGTGTAGGAGCACTCGAAGTGCCTGACGAAGGCGTCTCGCATTTCCTCCCAGGAGTCGATACTGTCCTGGGGAAGCGTGTTGATCCATTGCCTGCACGTCCCCTCCATCATCAGTGGGAGGTAACGGGCGGCGAGTAGGTCAGTGTGACCCGCGATCCCCATTGCCATGAGGTATGTATCGAGCCAGACTGCGGGGTCGTACGAGGAGTCGTATTTTTCTATCTCCTTTGGCGCCTTGAAGTTTGGTGGGTACTTCTCGCCTCGGATCATTGGTCCGAAGCACTTAGGCCCTAGTCGACTTAGCGACCCCATAGGCTCGCCATCGCGGCGATTAACTAGGGTGTGCCGCAAGTCGTCGGGCTGGCGTGCGCGCCAGTTTTGGTTGTTGATGATGTGAGTGCGGGCGTCGATTGGTTCTCCGTTAGCGGCGACGAAGTTGGTCGCCGGCCTGGGATCGTTGGTGGAGAGTGCCGCGTTCGCGGGTCGGTGTTGGAGCTGCAGTGGCTCTGGCGGCGGGCAATTGAGGGTGTTTGCCGCCGCTGGGCGGCCGCTTGAGGCCGCCCTGCTTCCTGAGGAGCGTGAGTATACTCGCCCTTGCGAGTCGGCGCCCGCTTTTTGCTGCTCCACGGCCTTTGCGAGCAGGGCCCTAACGTACTGGATTTGCAAGGCGCCGTCGCCGGTGGCCGTGATGCTATCGGCTGCTGCTCGGCCTGCCACGAGGTTGTCCATCGGGGTGGAGAACAGCGGGAGGCCGTTCGCGTCTCGCTCCCGTGAAGAGACGACTATCCGCGGCTGGTCCCTGGGAGGGGTGCGGTTTGGTGGTGGTGGTGCGCCCATCGCCGTTGATCCTGGCGGGGGCCGAGCGCTTCCTCCTGGTGGCGCGTTCTCGCAGATCGCGCGCTCGGCTATGCGAGCCGGGTCGTTCTCGTCGTCGAAGTTCAGGGCGCGCCCCTGAACGGTGGGGTTCAGGCGTGACCTGATCCGCTGCTGGTGGTAGCGTGACAGTTCCTGCGCTGTCACTTGCTCGAGGCGAAATTTTTCGCGCTCGGCCTGCTCTTTGCGCACTGCCTCCGCCAATTTCAGGCGGAGTTCCTCGACCTCCGTTGCCGTGGCGTTGGGAGGGATTGGGGTGGAGAAAGGATCCTCCGGCGGATCGGCGCCGGTGGCCATGTAGGTCGCGGCATGGTGACCGGTTCCGTCGCGGAGGTCGGCGGAGTTTTCCGACCCGGAGTCGAAGTCGAAGATCCCGAGGATGGAGGGGTCCTCGAAATCTCCCGTGTTGGAGACTTGAGCGATGGAGCCCGCGGACGAGGCCGCGGTGATGGATCCGGCGAGTGACGTCGGGGTCGCCGAGTCGGCGTCGTCGGTGAGGGCCGCATCTTCTGCGGCCGCCGAGTTTTCGGCCACGTTGCTGTGGGCCGAGTTGTACTCGGAGGCGAGGCGGTGGATCGTGCGGACCTGGCTCTCGGAGAGCCGATCGCGCGGTGGCGACTCGCGGATGCGAGCCGAGTCCTCCGAGGTGATGACGTCGGTAAGGCCGACGAAGAGGCTGATCGTGCCGATCGGCAGGATCACGCTGTGCGTGACGGGTCGTGCCGCCGGGACGTAGCTGCTCGGCAAGATCTGGAGCATCTCGCCGATCGCTATCATGCGGCCGGTGGCGACCGTCTCGTTGATGGGCAGATTGGATCTCGCCGCAGAACACCGGCCAGACCGGCCAGGCCCCACGGTGGGCGCCACTGTCGTGGGAATGGCCACGGCAGATGCTGCAATCGGCAGCGAATAGTAGAACGAGGGGCAAGGGCGGCCAGCCATCTGCGGTGCGAGATGAGGGCAAAGACACAGGGTTTTACCCAGGTTCGGCCCCCCGGAGGGTAAAGACCTACTCCTGCTAGATTGTATTATGGAGGTGTTTACAATGGGCGTACTCGGCGACTAGGCGGCGAGTTGCTTGGGTGTATGAGGGAACGTGTCTCTACTCACCCCTTAGGGAGGTTTATATAGGCTTACCTCCCCTAGGGTTTACATATCTCAACCGATTCGGTTACACCTTTGGCAATCGTTTAACCTAGACCGACTGGGCCTATCTACTCGCCTGGGCCTTCAACTTCCAGTCGCCTGGTACCTTGCTGGGCTTTGATCCACTCGCCGTTCTGCAGGCCCACTCGCCAGCCCTTGGGCCAGTCGGAAACGTCCCGCTGAGCATACCCCAGTAGGCGTATCCCCATCATTATGCCTTGTTAACTTAACATTTAATATGTGGGGTAGTTAAATAACTTGAACCTAATAATAAATGTCGGAATCCCGATTCCGCTTAATATTGCAAAGTAGGACTGCATATTTCCATACTGAAAGGATATCTTCCCATTATGTTTTTGGTGTTAAACTGACAATCCCAACCTTGTTTTTAACTGTGCTCTTGAGTTTCAGGGGAAACGTCGTTGTTGTTTCATTCTATTGTGTTGGATGCTCTCTTGTGATCTTTTGAAGACGGTGGCCTTTTAGTCTTCTCCTAGTTTCTTTCCGGTTGTTGTTTTTAGGTCACCGTACTATTAAGAGGGGGTCCATGTTGGAAGGCTGTGGGAAATCACTTGTTCTTGCACAAACCTATATGCACCGCCATAGCCATCCCATTATCCCGTGAGAGAGAGCGTGTTCCTGTTCTGTTGGGGCCTTTTGTGTCTCACCGGAACTTCCAGTCATAGGCCGGAAGTTCCGTTCAAACTTTTTTCTGCGGGCTGTTCTACAGTTTGTTCCGACGCTAGTTCCGCCCAAGTTCCTGTGGCGGTTCAGTAACCTTCTGTTTTGAAGTGTGCTATTTGCCGGAACTTGGCCGGAACTTGCATCGGAACTTGTCCAGCCAAAAGTTCTTGAGCGGAACTTCCGCCTGAATGCCGAAACTTCCGGTCAGACTCGCTTCGCGACCCAAAAGTTCTGCCCCTTGTTCCGCCCCAAGTTCCGGTGAAGGCTCAGTAACCTTCTGTTTAGAAGTGTGCTATTTAGCCGGAACCTGGTCGGAACTTGCTCGGAAGCTCACCGGAACTTCCGGTCCATGTTGACCGGAACTTCCGGTTGCGCTTCTAGAGCGGGCGTCAACGGTCTGATGACCGTTGGAGCCAGGCTGGGCGGAACTTCCGGCCCCTCACCGGAACTTCCGGTGAGGTCGCGGGGAGGCTGTAACGGTTCAGCGTGGGGGGGGCCTATTTAAGGCACCCCCTTCTTCCTCCCACTCTCTCTCGAATTTTTCTCTCTCCTCCATTAATGCTTGAGCTTCACCTCACTAGATCTCCCTCTCTAGCCACTCAAATGACCTGATCTTTTGAGAGGTGAGGGAGGTGACCTAGATCTACACTTCCACCAAAGAAGAATTGATTCCCCCCCACCCATCCTTTGTGGATCTTGTTGCTCTTGGGTTTCTTGGAACCCTAGATGGTGTAGGGCATCCCCGGAGCTGAGGCATGTGTTGTAAAGCTTAGAGGTGTCGTTGAGGGCCTCCAATTGAGTTGTGGAGCCTCCCCCTCAACCTTGGTGTAAAGGTTTCGGTTGGCGCCTTCAAGGTCACCGGTTAGTGGATTGTGAGGCCTCCTTTGTGGGGGAGCTCACCGGAGAAGAAGGTGAGGCCTTTGTGGCACTCGGGTGACCTTGTGTGGCCCCGACACCTCTCCAACGTAGACGTAGCTCCTTGGGAGTGAACTACAGGAATTACATCTCCGTGTCCCCTCGCCGGTTACTTCGTTCCCTTCCTTTACTCCTTGCTATTTACTGTTTTTGTGGTTGGTGCTTGTTTTCTTGCATTTAGGTTGTTCACTTAGTTGCATCTCTAGATAACTTCCTTTCTTGTTGAGCCTAAAAGTGAGAAAGAAATTAAAATTGGTAGACGCCTATTCACCCCCTTCTAGTCGTATCAAGTCGGTACTTTCAATTGGTATCAGAGCACAGACTCTTACTTCGGGCTTTACCGCCTAAGAGACTATGGCCGACGAAGGGGGTAGTGAAACTGAAAAAGCCAAGAACTTGGCCACTATGGATGACCTCAAGCAATTGGAGTCATCCATGATGTCCAAGTTCGAGGAAATGATGACTCTCTTGCAGTCTCTCAAGCCAAACCCCATGGTTGCTATTGACACACCCCAATCCAACGAGGTTCCTCCCACCGTTACGGTGTCCGCCCCCGGGGTAACTCCCGCGGCTGCCACCACTCACTTGGGACTTGGTTTTGTTGCTCAAACCTCTACCAAGGTTCCAAGTGAGAACATCGAGGAGCCCGAGAACCCAACTTCCAAAGGGGATAATGGAGGAAAGGACTACTCGGCGGTACCCCCACCGCCGAAGTACACTCCGGATCCACCCATTCCCATGCCACACATTATACCTCAAGGAGCACCACCCATGCTAGATACGTATAATTTCGCCAATTGGCAATATCTAATGCGCTCACATATTTCCAGCTCATCCATTGAGTTAATGAGGATTGTGGAGGATGGATTCTCTCCATTTGACCCAAAGAAGTTGACACGAGGTGAAGTGGTGGACAAGCAACTCAATGCTAAAGCTTTGGGAATGATTCAAAAGGCTTTGACTCCAAAGGATTTTGCTCACATTCGCCAATTTGACACTGCCAAGGGAGCTTGGGATCAACTCACCGAGCTCTTTGTTGGGAATGCTAGCATCCAAAGCTCCAAGTTTGATGAGATCAACAACGAGTGCGATGGTTTCGCAATGCAAGATGATGAGACCCCTGAAGACATGTATAGGCGCCTTAAGGTCCTTTGTTCCACTATGAGGGACCTCGGGGCTCACTATGTTGATGACAAGTTTATGAAGAGGAAGTTCATTCAAGCTCTTCTCCCATTTGAAGAACAAAAGATCAACTCTATCAAGGGAAGAACCAACTTTCACTTAATGACCTCCCAAGAAGTCTTGAGTGAAGTAATTGCCATGACTATTGCTAAGAAGAATGCGGAGTCCGCTCGAGCTAGAGCCATTAGATCAACAAAAGTGAACCTTGCTTTGAAGTCCAAGGCTATTGAAGTTGATGATGATGATACATCAAGTGAGTGGTCTCAAGAAGATCTCAAATGTTCCTTCAACGAACATCTTGCTCTCGCTTCAAGGGCCTTTTGGAACAAGTCCGGATTCAAGTCAAGATCAAGGGAAAACTCAAGATTCAACTCACCCAACAAGTCTCCCAAAGCAAGGTCATGATACAATTGCAATGACAAGAGTCACTTCGTGGCCAAGTGTCCCTTTGAGAACCGTGAAGACAATGGTGGTCTTCTCATTCGCAAGGTCAAGTCAAGACCTCCTCATCCCTTAAACAAGAACTACACCGTCAAGAACGCCACTAACAAGGAACGAGCAATTGTGGTCCATGAAGAATATCTTTCGGGCACGGATGAAGATGGCGATGATGAAGTTCATGGTGGAGAGATTGTGGGGGTTGCTGCTATTGCCACTACCTCAACTCCAAGTCTATCCCTCTTCGACTCGCCAAATGAAAATGTCATCTCCTCCAACCAAAAGTGCTTCATGGCCAAGGCCACCGAGGTATCACCAAAACCCACTCCTCAACCTATCTCTAGTGAGCCTTCCTCTCTTGATCTTGTTGGTATAGAGGTGAAGAAAGAGATGATTGACATGTGTGAATTTGTTGCTACCTTAGATGAAGAAACTAAAAACTGCTTTGAGTCCTTACTTGCACAACTTGAAAATGCTAGAGATGCCTTAGATGAAAAGGAAGAACTTCTTGACTTGCTAAGTAAAAATGAAAGAGATGTCGCCGATGAAATTGCCTCTCTCACTCAAAGTCTTGAGGATGAACAAAATATGAGAATTAATCTTGAAGAAAATGTGTCTAAGCTTGTAGATGATCATAACAACACTTTGACCTCTACAATTAAAGAACGTGACCATGCTCTTGCTTTGATTAAGGTTCTCAAGAAAGAAAATGCTGAGTTTGTGGGTGGTCATGGTAGGACTCAAAAGGATCTTGAGAAACTCAAAGAGGAACACAAAGCCTTGGAGAGTAAATTCTCAAGTCTTTTTGAGGCTCATGAACAGCTTCAAACTCAATTAACTTGTGATCTTTCTAAGTCTTCCTCTGTGCAAATTATAGACTTGTCTAGCTCTCCTAACCCTTATTGCAAGCATGAGCATCTCATAGAGGAGGTCAAGGTTTTGAAGGATCAACTTGCCAAGACTAAGAAGAAGAAGAAGAAGAAGAAGAAGAAGAAGAAGAACAAGAAGAAGAAAAAGAACAAGGGCATGGCCCAAGGAGTACCAAATGGCCTAACCCTCTTGCAAAGTGACAATTTTGCCAGAAAGAACAATCCCTCTTATATTCTTTGCAAATCTTATGATGGTCATGTATATGCTAGATATGTGGGGACATCTTACACGCATGATTATCATTGGGCCATTTGGGTGCCAAAGGTTCTTGTCACTAACAAAAGGGGACCCATTGCAAAATGGGTACCTAAAACCAAGGCTTGATTTTCTTGTAGGACTATGCTTCCGGCGGATCAAAATGGGTGCTTGATAGTGGTGCCACGAGTCATATGACCGGAAGCAAGTCTATCATGACCGAATTGAGACCCAATATTTCCAACACCATGGTCTCCAACGGTGACAAAACAAGCTCTCAGGTTTTGGGTTTTGGCAAAGTGGTGGTAACCCCGGATGTATCCTTGGTTGACGTCATGCTTGTCAAAAATCTTGGTTACAACTTACTCTCAGTTCGTGCTCTTGCTCCTATGGGTCTTTCTTCTTTCTTTAATTCTCATTCCATGGTCCTCATGTGGAGCAAGTCTCTCAAGGTGGCTTTTGTAGGATATGTGGAACATGACTTGTATGTGGTGGACTTTTCAGGGACCACTACTCCTCATGCTCTATGTCTCTATGCTAAAGCCGACAAGGGCTGGTTGTGGCATCGCCGCCTAGCCCATGTTAACATGAGGACTTTGCAAAGACTTCACTCCGAGGGCCACATCCTTGGAATTAACGATGTTTCTTTTGCCAAAGATCGTGTTTGCAGGGCTTGTATTGAAGGAAAGATGCATGAAACTCCTCACAAAGCGCTCAATCAAATCACTACCGAGAGATGTTTGGAGCTCTTGCATATGGATCTCTTTGGTCCTCCCTCTCACGATAGCCTTGGAGGCAATAAGTATTGCTTGGTTATTGTGGATGATTTCTCAAGATACACTTGGGTGTTCTTTTTCAAGTACAAGAGTGAGACTCAACAAACCGTCATTGACTTTGCTAATGAGGTTCAACGGAAGCACAATGCAACTATTCTCTCAATTCGAAGTGACAATGGCACCGAGTTCAAAAACTATACCTTGGATGAGTTTCTCAGTGATGAAGGAATCAAGCATCAATACTCCACTCCCTACACCCCTCAACAAAACGGTGTTGCCGAAAGAAAGAATCACACTTTGATGGATGCGGCTCGGTCTATGCTAGCTGAGTTCAAGTCTCCATACAATTTTTGGGCCGAGGCCATCTCCAGCGCTTGCCATGCAACCAACCGGCTTTATCTCCGCAAGAATAAGAACAAGACCCCCTATGAACTTCTCACCGGGAAAAAGCCTAATGTTAGCTACTTTCGGGTGTTTGGGTGCAAGTGCTACATCCTCAAGAAAGGAGTTCGGTTGTCAAAGTTTGAATCCAAGGCTCAAGAAGGAATTTTCGTTGGTTACTCAAATCAGTCCCATGCTTATAGAGTCTACAACAAAGCCAATGGAAGAGTTGAATAGACGAGCAACGTGAAGTTTGATGAAAATCATGAGTCTCTTGTTAGGCAAGATGGTGTTTGTGATCCAAGTGATGAAATTCCTCCCAAGGCCATAGGAAGAATGGGTGTGGGTTTCCACCTCCCCATTGAGGATCCCCTTATGGACGAAGGAGAAGGACCAAGCTCTACTCAAGTGGAGCCCTCACTCTCACAAGATCATCTTGCACCTCAAGGACCTACTTTCTTGGCACAAGCTCCCTCAAGCTCTTCCGAATCTTCCCATGCTCATGACTCTCCAAGCTCTAAAGAACAAGCTCTTCATCAACAACATCAACCTCCCCACGATCGGGCTCCTCCTCAAGGCACCTCCCACGGACAAGCTCTTCATCAACCTCATCAACCTCCCCAAGATGGGGCTTCTTCCCAAGGTCAAGCTCGTCAAGATCAAGAGCAAGTCAATAATCCTCAAGGATCCTCTCCAAGTGATGACTCCCCCGAAGTGGAAATTGATGAAGATGACCCTCGTGTGTTGGAGATATGCCCTAGAGGCAATAATAAATGTAGTTATTATTATATCTTTGTGTTTATTATAAATGTTTACATTCATGCTATAATAGTATTAACAAGGAAACATTGATACTTGTGTGATTTGTAAACTTAATTTGAAGTCCCTAGTATAGCCTCTATACTTCACTAGCTTGTTGGTTGATAGATGATTGTGGTTTCCCTATCATGAACATTGAGATGTTATCAACAACAAGATCATATCGTTAGGAGAATGATATGGTGGACATACTCCTATAGATAAGCGTAGCATAAAGATCAAGTCATTTCAATAGTTCAATTGCTATATGCTTTCTGATACATAGTAACCTAATTCCTTCGACCATGAGATCATGCATATCACCTTTACCGGATGGATGCTTTGATGACATCAAACACCACACCATAACTGGGTGGCTATAAAGGTGGCATTAAGTGTTCGGAAAGTGTTGGTTGAGACACATGGATCAAGAGTGGGATTTGTCCATCCATATGACGAATAGATATACTCTGGGCCCTCTCGGTGGAATGTCATCCAATTAGCTTGCAAGCATGTGACTGGCTCACAAGGGATCACATATCACGGGAACGAGAAAAGAGTACTTATCGGTAACGAGGTTGAACTAGGTATGCAGAGATACCGACGATCATAACCTCGGATAAGTAAACTATCGTGAGACAAAGGGAAATTGGTATCGTATGTAAGTGGTTCATTCGATCGCAAAGTAATCGTAGAAATATGTGGGAGCCATATGAATTTCCAGATTCCTCTATTGGTTATTGTTCGGAGAAGTGTCTCGATCATGTCTGCATAATTCACGAACCGTAGGGAGACACACTTAAGGATTCGACGTTGTTTGAGTAGTTATGGTATTATGAGAAAGAGACCGAATGTTGTTCGGAGTCTCGGATGGGATCCGGGATATCACGAGGTGATCCGGAATGGTCCGGAGAATAAGATTCATATAAGGAAAGTCCCGTTTCGGAGTTCGGAAATGATTCCGGTGATTTCATCGGGAATGTTCTAGAAGGTTCCGGAATGTCCGGCACTCCGGGGGGGAAGGGGTACATGAATGTGTCATTGCATATTGGAATGATTGCATCATGTACTAAGTGTTCTTGCTGTTCCAAATAAAGGATTAAATTGAATCCTAAAACAGAAAAGTCAAATGTCCAGTTTGAAAGTCAAACGGCTAAAACAAGAAACTGTGGGAAACAAGCAAGAGGTGGTTGGGACCGACTTGGGGGAGGAGTCCCTCCAAGCCGGCGCGCCAACCAAGGCCGACTTGGGGAGGGACTCCCCTCCCCTTGGCCGCACCCTCCACCCATAAAAGGAGGGGCAGGGCCTCCTCCTCTAGACACACAAGTTCTTATCCTCTAATCTCCGGTTTAGAGCCGTTTTGGTTTAGAGCTTCTAATTGCCCTAGCCTTCGGTTTAGAGCCTTCTAATTGGTGTGTCTAATCCCTATACCACTAATAGTACTCTCTCATACTCCACCATACTCGCTCCGGCTTAAGGCGAAGCCCTGCGGGATCTCCCCTCTACTTCCGGTACCACGCCGTTGTGCTGCCGGAATCGCGAGGAGAGTGCTACAACCTCCGCTGCCTGCTGGAACAAGGGAGAGGAAGGTCTTCGTCGAGTACCGAACGTGTGACCGACTGCGGGAGCGCTGCCGGAACGCAGCGCCGGAAGGATCGTCTACACGATCTTGAGATCGGAAAGAGTACGACTACATCACCCACGAGAATCCGCTCTCGTTAAACACTTTGGAATCTTCGAGGGTAAGTTATTCCATCGACTCGTTGCTACAATCTAGTAGATAGATCTTGGCTTGTTTGTTTGTATGCGATAGAAATTTTTTGTTTTCCATGCTATGAATCCCTACAGTGGTATCAGAGTCGTGTCTATATGTAGATCTGTTGCACGAGTAGAACACAATGGTCATTGTGGACGTTGATGCTTTTATTGTCGATTGCTTCTTGTGTACTTTGCATCTTGCGGTATGTTGGGATGAAGCGGCCCGGGCTAACCTTACATGACATCGTTCATGAGACTTGCTCCACGCTTGACATGCAACTTGTATTGCATAAGTGGCTTTGCGGGTGCCTGTTTCTCCTAGCATAATTAAGATCCAATTTACAACGGGTTATTAACAATACTAGTATCAATGTTGTGGTTCTTGTTCGTAAGTTAGAACGACACTTATTGAAAGCCCCAAACCACGTAAAATATGCAAAGAAAGTAGAGGCGTCTAACTTTGTTTTGCAGGGGTGTGCAGTGATGTGATATGGCCATGATTGTGATTATATTTGATGTATGCAATGTTCCTTATTGTAAGTTGGCAATCGGCAGGAGCCATATGGTTGTCTTTAATTTATGTTAAGACCCGCGTGTCTATTCAAAGTAGTTGTAATAGTTGAAGCCGGTGGACGACAACCATGGAGAGGCGTCATTGACCTTGATGCAATGCCGGTGATGATGGAGATCATGTTCGTGCTTGAAGATGGAGATCGGAAGCACAAAGAAGAAAGGCCATATCATATCACATATATTATGAATTGCATGTGATGTTAATCCTTTATGCATCTTGTATTGCTTAGTAGACGACGGTAGCATTATAAGATGATCCCTCATGCACATGAATTTCAAGTCATAAAGTGTTCACCCTTAGTTAGCACCGTTGCTAAAGCTTGTTGTTTCGAAGCACCACGTGATGATCGGGTGTGTTAGATTCCGCAAGTGTATACAACGTGAGCAAGCCAGATTTGCTCATGCAGAAACTAAGGTTTGATCTTGACGAGCCTAGCATGTACAGACATGGTCTCGGAACACGGATCACCGAAAGGCAAAGCATGAATCATATAGTAGATATGATGAACATGACGATTGTTCGCCATTGAAACTATATCAACTCTCGTGATGATCGATGTTGATGTAGTGGATTTGGTTCGTGTGATCACTAAAACAATGTGAGGGATATTGTTTTGAGTGGTAGTTCACCTAGATTAACTTTATTAATTAATTTGAACTCAATTTGTCATAAACTTAGTCTAAACTATTGCAAATATGTTGTAGATCAATGGAAGCCCCTACCATCAATTTTAATGCGTTCCTAGAGAAAGAAAAGTTGAAAAACAATGGAAGCAACTTCGCAGATTGGTTCCGCAATTTGAGGATTGTCCTCACAGCTGGTAATTTGACCTATGTGCTGGATGCACCGCTGGGTGACCCACCTGCAGATGATTCTCCCGATGAAGTAAAGAATGTTTACCTCGCTCGAAAGAATCAGTACTCCATAGTTCAGTGTGCTATCTTGTATGGTTTGGAATCGGAGCTTCAGAAAAGGTTTGAGGATTCAAACCCATATGATATTGTCGAGGATCTCAAACTGATTTTTGAGACTCATGCGGCAATTGAAAGATATGAGGCTTCTGAAAAGTTCTTTAACTGCAAGATGGAAGATGGCAGCTCCGTCAGTGAGCATGTGCTTACGATGTCTGGGCACGCAAACAAACTTCAAAGCTTGGGTATAGTGATTCCTAATGCTTTGGGGATTTACCGTGTCCTCCAATCACTACCACCAAGTTACAAGAACTTTGTGATGAACTACAACATGCAGAACATGAATAAGACGTTGCCAGAACTCTTTGCCATGTTGAAATCTGTAGAAGTGGAGATCAAGAAAGAGCACCAAGTGTTGTTGGTCAATAAGACCACCAAATTCAAGAAAGGCAAGTCTAAGCAAAAGGGACACTTCAAGAAGGGTGGTAAGAAAGTTACCATGCCGACGAAGAAGACCAAGGCTGGACCTAAGCCTGATACTGAGTGCTTTTACTGCAAGGGAGAAGGTCACTGGAAGCGGAATTGCCCAAAGTACTTAGCGGATTTGAAGAACGGCAACATCAAGAAGAAAGGTATATCTGGTATACATGTTATTGATGTGTATCTCACTAGTACTCGTAGTAGTGCCTGGGTATTTGATACTGGTTCGGTTGCTCATATTTGTAACTCGAAACAGGTGCTGCAGAATAAATGGAAGCTAGCGAAGAACGAGGTGACGATGCGCGTGGGAAATGGATCAAAGGTTGATGTGATCGCGGTCGGCACGCTACCCCTTCATCTACCATCGGGATTAGTTTTATACTTAAATAATTGTTATTTGGTGCCTGCGATGAGCATGGACATTATATCAGGATCTTGTTTATTGCGAGACGGTTACTTGTTTAAGTCCGAGAATAATGGTTGTTCGATTTATATGAGTAATATGTTTTATGCACATGCACCTTTGATAGATGGTCTATTCTTATTGAATCTCGATAGTGGAAATACACATATCAACAACATTGAGGCTAAACGTTTGAAATCAAGCAATAATTCGACCTATATGTGGCACTGTCGTCTTGGTCACATTAGAGTGAAACGTATGAAGAAACTCCATTCCGATGGACTTCTTGAATCACTTGATTTTGAATCACTTGAAAGATGCGAAGCATGTCTGATGGGTAAAATGACTAAGACTCCATTTTCTGGTATGATGGAGCGAGCTACGGACTTATTGGAAATCATACATACCGATGTGTGTGGTCCAATGAGTGTAGCATCGCGCGGTGGTTATCGTTATGTTCTTACCTTCACGGATGACTTGAGTAGATATGGGTATATCTATTTCATGAAACATAAGTCTGAAACTTTCGAGAAGTTTAAGGAGTTTCAAAGTGAGGTAGAGAATCAACGTAACAAGAAGATTAAATTTCTACGTTCTGATCGTGGAGGTGAATATCTAAGTTACGAGTTTGGCGAGCATTTGAAGAAATGCGGAATACTTTCACAATTGACACCGCCGGGAACACCACAGCGTAATGGTGTGTCCGAACGTCGTAATCGAACTCTCTTAGATATGGTTCGTTCTATGATGTCACTTACAGATTTACCGCTATCATTTTGGGGTTATGCATTAGAAACAGCCGCATTCACTTTAAATAGGGCACCATCTAAATCCGTTGAAACGACACCGTATGAATTATGGTTTGGGAAGAAACCTAAGTTGTTGTTCCTTAAAGTTTGGGGATGCGAAGCCTATGTAAAGAAGTTACAGCCGGACAAGCTTGAACCCAAAGCGGAAAAATGCGTCTTCATAGGATACCCGAAGGAAACTATTGGGTATACCTTCTATCACAGATCCGAAGGCAAAATCTTCGTTGCCAAGAATGGATCCTTTCTAGAGAAGGAATTTCTCTCGAAAGAAGTGACTGGAAGGAAAGTAGAACTCAACGAGGTTGTCGAACCTTCTCTCGAAATTACGAGTAGCGCAGCACCGGAAGAAGTTCATGTGGTGCCTGCACCAATAAGAGAGGAAGCTAGTGATGGTGATCATGAAACTTCGGTTGAAGTTGCTACAGAGCCTCGGAGGTCAACGAGAACTCGTACCACTCCAGATTGGTATGATTCCGTTATGAGTGTCATGTTGGTGGACAACACCGATGACCCCGAGACATATGAGGAAGCGATGATGAGCCCAGATTCCAATAAATGGCAAGAAGCCATGAAATCCGAGATTGGATCCATGTACGAAAACCAAGTATGGACTTTGGTGGACTTACCGGATGGCCGGAAGGCTGTCGAGAACAAATGGATTTTCAAGAAGAAAACAGATGCTGATGGTAATGTTACTGTCTATAAAGCTCGACTTGTCGCAAAAGGGTTTCGACAAATTCAAGGAGTTGACTACGATGAGAGTTTCTCACCAGTAGCGAAGCTAAAGTCTGTGAGGATTATGTTAGCAATCGCTGCATATTATGATTATGAGATATGGCAGATGGATGTCAAAACAGCATTCCTCAATGGAGACATTGATGAAGAGTTGTATATGATGCAACCCAAAGGTTTTGTCGATCCTAAAGATGCTAACAAGGTATGCAAACTTCAATGGTCCATCTATGGATTGAAGCAAGCATCCCGAAGTTGGAATCAACGTTTTGATAAGGTAATCAAAAGTTTTGGTTTTATACAAACTTATGGAGAAGCTTGTATTTACAAGAAAGTGAGTGGGAGCTCTGTAGCATTCCTAATACTATATGTGGATGACATATTGTTGATTGGGAATGATGTAGACCTTCTTAATAGTGTCAAAGAATATTTGAATAATAGTTTTTTAATGAAGGATCTTGGCGAAGCAACTTACATATTAGGCATAAAGATTTATAGAGATAGATCGAAACGCCAAATATCATTGTCACAGAGTACATATTTGGACAAAGTTCTAAAGAGGTTTGGAATGGAAGAAAGCAAGAAAGGGTTCTTGCCCATGTTGCCCAATACGACCTTGAGTAAAACTCAAAGTCCGACATCGGCAGAAGATAGAGAAAGGATGAGTAAGACTCCCTATGCCTCAGCCATAGGATCTCTAATGTATGCCATGCTATGTACTAGACCCGACATTGCATATGCTGTTAGTTTAACTAGCAGATATCAAAGTGTTCCAGGAGTGGATCATTGGATAGCGGTCAAAAACATCCTTAAGTACTTGAGAAGAACTAAGGATATGGTTCTTTCTTATGGAGGTGATGAACAGCTCGTTGTTAACGGTTACACCGATGCTAGTTGGAACACCGATCCCGATGATTCTAAATCACAATCCGGATACGTATTTATTTTGAATGGTGCAGCAGTTAGCTGGAGGAGTGCAAAGCAAAGCGTTGTGGCGAGATCTTCAACTGAATCGGAATACATGGCTGCTTCAGAAGCTTCACAAGAAGCGATATGGATGAAAGAGTTCATTACAGAGCTGGGTGTGGTTCCTAGTGCGCTGGACCCAATGTCTATCTACTGTGATAACATGGGCGCCATAGCCAATGCGCAAGAACCAAGGTCACACAAGAAGCTGAAGCACATCAAGCTACGTTTTCACGCTATTCGAGAACATATCCAGGATGGGGATATAAAGATTTGCAAAGTACACACAGATCTGAATGTGGCGGATCCGTTGACTAAACCTCTCCCGAGGGCAAAACATGACCAACACCAAACTGCCATGGGTGTTCGGTATATTACCATGTAATCTAGATTAGATGACTCTAGTGCAAGTGGGAGACTGTTGGAGATATGCCCTAGAGGCAATAATAAATGTAGTTATTATTATATCTTTGTGTTTATGATAAATGTTTACATTCATGCTATAATAGTATTAACAAGGAAACATTGATACTTGTGTGATTTGTAAACTTAATTTGAAGTCCCTAGTATAGCCTCTATACTTCACTAGCTTGTTGGTTGATAGATGATTCTGGTTTCCCTATCATGAACATTGATATGTTATCAACAACAAGATCATATCGTTAGGAGAATGATATGGTGGACATACTCCTATAGATAAGCGTAGCATAAAGATCAAGTCATTTCAATAGTTCAATTGCTATATGATTTCTGATACATAGTAACCTAATTCCTTCGACCATGAGATCATGCATATCACCTTTACCGGATGGATGCTTTGATGACATCAAACACCACACCGTAACTGGGTGGCTATAAAGGTGGCATTAAGTGTTCGAAAAGTGTTGGTTGAGACACATGGATCAAGAGTGGGATTTGTCCATCCATATGACAGATAGATATACTCTGGGCCCTCTCGGTGGAATGTCATCCAATTAGCTTGCAAGCATGTGACTGGCTCACAAGGGATCACATATCACGGGAACGAGAAAATAGTACTTATCGGTAACGAGGTTGAACTAGGTATGCAGAGATACCGACGATCATAACCTCGGATAAGTAAACTATCGTGAGACAAAGGGAAATTGGTATTGTATGTAAGTGGTTCATTCGATCGCAAAGTAATCGTAGAAATATGTGGGAGCCATATGAATTTCCAGATTCCTCTATTGGTTATTGTTTGGAGAAGTGTCTCGATCATGTCTGCTTAATTCACGAACCGTAGGGAGACACACTTAAGGATTCGACGTTGTTTGAGTAGTTATGGTATTATGAGAAAGAGACCGAATGTTGTTCGGAGTCTCGGATGGGATCCGGGATATCACGAGGTGATCCGGAATGGTCCGGAGAATAAGATTCATATAAGGAAAGTCCCGTTTCAGAGTTCGGAAATGATTCCGGTGATTTCATCGGGAATGTTCTAGAAGGTTCCGGAATGTCCGGCACTCCGGGGGGGAAGGGGTACATGAATGTGTCATTGCATATTGGAATGATTGCATCATGTACTAAGTGTTCTTGCTGTTCCAAATAAAGGATTAAATTGAATCCTAAAACATAAAAGTCAAATGTCCAGTTTGAAAGTCAAACGGCTAAAACAAGAAACTGTGGGAAACAAGCAAGAGGTGGTTGGGACCGACTTGGGGGAGGAGTCCCTCCAAGCCGGCGCACCAACCAAGGCCGACTTGGGGAGGGACTCCCCTCCCCTTGGCCGCACCCTCCACCCATAAAAGGAGGGGCAGGGCCTCCTCCTCTAGACACACAAGTTCCTATCCTCTAATCTCCGGTTTAGAGCCGTTTTGGTTTAGAGCTTCTAATTGCCCTAGCCTTCGGTTTAGAGCCTTCTAATTGGTGTGTCTAATCCCTAGACCACTAATAGTACTCTCTCATACTCCACCATACTCTCTCCGGCTTAAGGCGAAGCCCTGCGGGATCTCCCCTCTACTTCCGGTACCACGCCGTTGTGCTGCCGGAATCGCGAGGAGAGTGCTACAACCTCCGCTGCCTGCTGGAACAAGGGAGAGGAAGGTCTTCGTCGAGTACCGAACGTGTGACCGACTGCGGGAGCGCTGCCGGAACGCAGCGCCGGAAGGATCGTCTACACGATCTTGAGATCGGAAAGAGTATGACTACATCACCCACGAGAATCCTCTCTCGTTAAACACTTTGGAATCTTCGAGGGTAAGTTATTCCATCGACTCGTTGCTACAATCTAGTAGATAGATCTTGGCTTGTTTGTTTGTATGTGATAGAAAAATTTTGTTTTCCATGCTACGAATCCCTACATCGTGGTCGTGCTTATAGTCAAGGGGGCGGCTCAATTGGTGGAAATGACCAAGTGGTAGCTCAAGAATCTCGAATTGAAGCACAAGCCTGTCATCAAGCCTATCGTCTCGCCAAGCTTGTTCGAGATGGCCATATCCTTGATAATGTCTATGGAGATTTCAATAAAGGTTCCACTACTAGGAGGCAACTAGCTTCCTTTTGCTCTCACCATGCGTTTATCTCTCTTGTGGAACCACATAAAGTCTTCGAAGCTCTTGAAGATGATGATTGGCTTGATGCTATGAACGAGGAACTTCACAACTTCAAGAGAAACAATGTTTGGACATTGGTTGAGCGGACTAAAGACTGTCAAAACGTCATTGGAACCAAGTGGGTCTTCAATAACAAGTGCGATGCGAATGGAATTGCCGTGCGCAACAAGGCAAGGTTAGTTGCCCAAGGATACTCACAAGTTGAGGGCATCGACTACGGTGAGACTTACGCCCCGTTGCTCGCCTTGAATCCATTCGTATGCTTCTTGCCTTTGCTACCCATCATAACTTTAAATTGTATCAAATGGATTTTAAGAGTGCTTTTCTTAATGGTCCTTTGAAAGAGTTGGTATACGTCAAGCAACCTCCAGGCTTCGAGGATCCACTTTTTCTGAACCATGTCTACAAGCTCAATAAGGCACTCTATGGCCTCAAGCAAGCCCCACGTGCGTGGTATGATTGCCTTAGGGAGCTCTTGTTAGACCGTGGCTTCGAAGTGGGACTCATTGATCCCACTCTTTTTACTAAGAAAGTTGGAGGCCACTTGTTCGTATGCCAAATCTATGTAGATGACATTATCTTTGGGTCTATTAACAAAACTTTCAATGAGGATTTTGCCAAGCTCATGACCGACCGCTTCGAGATGTCCATGATGGGGGAGTTGAAGTTTTTCCTTGGATTTGAAGTCAAACAATTGAGGAAAGGGACTTTCATCAACCAAGCTAAGTACATCCAAGACATGCTCAAGAAGTTCAAGTTTGATCAAGTCAAAGGTGCCAAGACTCCCATGCCAACTAAGGTTAATCTTGATCTCGATCCCAAGGGTAAGGAGGTGGATCAAAAACTCTATCGTTCGATGATTGGTTCTTTGCTCTATCTTTGTGCATCCCGACCGGATATTATGTTGAGTGTGGGTATGTGTGCAAGATTTCAAGCCGCACCAAAGGAAAGTCACATGGTGGCTGTCAAGAGGATATTTCGATATTTAGTTCATACCCCCAAACTTTGGGTTGTGGTACCCCAAGGGAGCCAGCTTTGATCTCATTGGTTACACGGACTCGGACTGGGCTGGTGACAAAGTGGGAAGAAAGTCAACCTCCGGAGCTTGTCAGTTTCTCGGACGATCTTTGGTTTGTTGGTCCTCGAAGAAGCAAAATTGTGTGTCGATGTCCACTGCCGAAGCTGAGTACATCTCTGCCGCAAGCTGCTGTGCTCAATTGCTATGGATGAAGCAAACCTTGAAGGATCTTGGACTATCTTTTGACAAGGTGCCTCTTCTTTGCGACAATGAGAGTGCCATTGCTATTGCTCACAATCCCGTGCAACACAACCGGACCAAGCACATTGAGATTCGTCATCATTTCATTCGGGACCATGTTGCTAGAGGAGACATTTCTTTGGAGTATGTTCCCACCAAGGCAAATCTTTCGGATCTTTTCACGAAGCCTCTTGATGAAGCAAGGTTCCGAGAGTTAAGGCATGAGCTAAATATCATTGATTCGAGCAATGTTGCTTGAGCCCTTGCACACCTACCCGTGTCTCAATGTGTATCTTGTTTGGATGTAGGCATGGATTTAGGGGGAGTGTAGTTCCTCTTATGAACAAACACTATCCCTATTATGCGCACATTAAAGTTTTCATACTCTATTGTCTCTAAAGGAGACCATTTGAGCTTCATGATGAGTGTTGGTAATGAACCCAAGATATATCTTCGCGGTGTCAAGCCATTTACTCTTATATAAGGTGGCTTCGGCCACCGACTCGTTTTTATTTGGCTCTTTGACCTTCTTTTTGTTTTGTTTGTTTTTCTTGGTTTTTGTTGGTTTTGGTTCTTCACAGTTTGAGCTATCTATCCTAAGCCTTTCCTTACCTCAACCCCTCTCTATTCCCTGCACAAGTTCTTCCTTGTTATCCTATCCTGAGATGGTCTTCCTGGCGTCAGCGGAACTTCCGGTCAGTCTGACCCGGAACTTCCGGTGATGCTCCCTGTCCTATATAAACTGGGCCCTGGGGGAAAACGGGATCTTCTTCCTTTTTTCCCCCAAGACCTATCTTCTATCTGGAGCGCCGCCGGCCAGGACTTCTCCACGAAGGAGCTCTGGCCTCTTCGTCTCCAACCTCTCCTCCGCAGATCTGCTCCGTGGGATCCTTCCCTACCTCGATCTCCCGCCATGGACTCCGGTATTTGCCCTCAACTCCCTCCATTAATGGAGATCTTGCTCTCACCATGGCTTGAGTTAGGGCACACCTTGTCTAGGCTAGTTCTTTGGCTAGAACTTGTTGGAAGATCTTGGTAGGTCTAGGGTTTCATGCTAGAGTAGATTGGTCCAATACATACTAGAAAAATCTGTGGACTTGTGGTTTTTTATATCTATATCTAGTGAACTACTGTTTGGAACCGTTAGTTCGTGGCCTCACCGGAACTTCCGGTGGACCATTTTCACCGGAAGTTTCGGCGATTCAGCGGAAGTTCCGGCCACAATGCAACTTTTTCTGTTTGTATTTTCCAATCTATTTCTTTTGTTTCATCTTCTGAACTTGTGCACTTATCCCACCTTCCCTCCCTATTCTTGTGTTTTCTTCTCAGGGGAAGGAGATACTCGCCAAGGCCAGCGTGCTCGCCGACCATCCGTTGACATTCCTCCTGAGATTGATGAGGACGATGCTGAGGTTGTGCGTCCGACCGCTCAGACTTCTCGCCAGAAGGCTGCTGCTCGCCGTGCTGCTGCTGCAGGGAAGAGGCCTGCTCTTGCTCAGAAGGCCACTGCTGCTGGGCCAGACATGACCAAAGCCAAGATTTCCAAGTGGACTCAGAAGGCCTACTCTGCATTCAGGGCTACGGATCCCTACCTCGTGCCTCGTGATCGTCTTTGTTTGGACCCTCATTTTCACACCTGCCGTCAGGAACAGATTTATGAGGAAATTTATGCATCAAAGAAGAAGTTCGTGGTTGCTCCTCAGAAGTACATCAATGTGCCTCACATGGAAGAGAAGCAAGTTTACTTTGGAGAGGCTTTTGATATCCGCAAGAAGTTTGGGCTGATTCCCCTCATGGATCACCGTCAAAACTTTGATGTGACTGCTATTGCTTAGTTCTACTCTACTCTGTATCTTCACATGCAGTCCTCTACTGAAGGTGAGATGAAGTGGATGACCAGAGACGTGCTTCTTACCGCTACTTGGGCTGAGTTTGCTGAGATTCTTGGCTATCCCATTCAGCCTGGCCGCGGGGCAAATGGTTAGCGTGTTCATGGTCATGTAGCTGCTGATCCTGAGGTCCTGGAGCCTCTCTACATTGAAGGGTGGGGTCTGTTGGGTTTGTGAATCATCTGCTGCCAGTTTATGACATCATGCGCAGGGTGTACTTGAACACCATCTCTCCCAAGGCTGGCAACTTTGATCAGTTTCATGGATATCAGGTTGACCTCATGCATCAGACTCATCTTCGCCGAGACACTGACAGGTCAATGGATGTTATGCACTTCATCTACTCAGAGATGTGGGCGGCTCTCATTGAAAAGCGCTCCTGCATCTATGCTCCCTACATTCAGACTCTCATCAATCACAAGTGGCTCGCGAAGACTGGCAACCCCTTCCCTCAAGACAACATCACCATTCATGAAGAGAAAAAGTTCCGTGTGAGTAAGCACCAGAAGCCTCGTTCTCAGGAAGAAAAAGAAGCTGCTCTCAAGAAGGCTCAAGATGTTTCTAGTGGTCCCTCCTCTGCTCCTGGTGGCTCTAGTGCTGGTGGTCCTTCTCTCCAGAGGCATCCATCTTGGGCAAAGAAGCTGCTTGGGAAAGTGAAGAAAACTTTCTGCTTTCTGCAAGACCGCGAGTATCAGGCTTATGTTGACCAGCGTCACAATATTCAGCGCCAGAAGGCCATCATGGCAGCCCTCAACATTCCTTGCTCACCGGTCTCTAGCTCTGTCACTGCTCCCAAGGAGGATTGGATTCGCAACAACTGCAACTGGTCCGAAGATGAGTCTGAGGAGGAGGTCACTAGTCCGCCTGAGTCTTCTCCTCCTCCCCCTTCTCGTGGCTGGGACGAGTAGATTGATCTCTTCTTCCTTTTTGGTGTCTCGATGCCAAAGGGGGAGAAAGATGTCTATTAGGTTGTCTACGGGATTTGCATGGGATGAGTCGCGAGCCTGTTCTTGCCTTTGATCTTTTCTTACTCGCGAACTCTCTAGTTTATTTGTGTGCTTGTGGTTTTATGTCCGTGAACTTATGTGTGCTTGTGGACCATGTGGTATGTTATGTTTGAGACTATGTGGTATCTACTATGTGGTATCTTATACCTTGCCGTGCGTGTGGTATCTTGTTGTCATCTCTTGAGCTGTTGCTATGGTGGTGGAGCCTCATTGCTCTTATTGTTATTATTACTCCGTTTGTCTCCACCACATTTAGTTGGTTCTGGTATGATCTCTATCCCTTTTTGTACCTTGCACTTGTGCTATCTTTGCAATTGTTAGGGGGAGCCTCCGTGTATGTGTGCTAGTCCTGTCCTTAGAGGTCTTCTCTCTACCTTGCACACATACAGGGGGAGCTTGCCCCGTCCACTGCAAAGATTGCTTTGTTTCTATGCAAATCTGTGGGATTGTCATCTAACACCAAAAAGGGGGAGATTGAAAGGACTATATCTTCCCATGATGTTTTTGGTGTTAAACTGACAATCCCAACCTTGTTTTTAACTGTGCTCTTGAGTTTCAGGGGAAACGTCGTTGTTGTTTCATTCTATTGTGTTGGATGCTCTCTTGTGATCTTTTGAAGACGGTGGCCTTTTAGTCTTCTCCTAGTTTCTTTCCGGTTGTTGTTTTTAGGTCACCGTACTATTAAGAGGGGATCCATGTTGGAAGGTTGTGGGAAATCACTTGTTCTTGCACAAACCTATATGCACCGCCACAGCCATCCCATTATCCCGTGAGAGAGAGCGTGTTCCTGTTCTGTTGGGGCCTTTTGTGTCTCACTGGAACTTCCGGTCATAGGCCGGAAGTTCCGCTCAAACTTTTTTCTGCGGGCTGTTCTACAGTTTGTTCCGACGCTAGTTCCTCCCAAGTTCTAGTGGCGGTTCAGTAACCTTCTGTTTTGAAGTGTGCTATTTGCCGGAACTTGGCCGGAACTTGGTCGGAACTTGCATCGGAACTTGTCCTGCCAAAAGTTCTTGAGCGGAACTTCCGCCTGAATGCCAGAACTTCCGGTCAGACTCGCTTCGCGACCCAAAAGTTCCGCCCCTTGTTCCGCCACAAGTTCCGATGACGGCTCAGTAACCTTCTGTTTAGAAGTGTGCTATTTAGCCGGAACCTGGTCGGAACTTGCTCGGAAGCTCACCGGAACTTCCGGTCCGTGTTGACCGGAACTTCCGGTTGCGCTTCTGGAGCGGGCGTCAACGGTCTGATGACCGTTGGATCCAGGCTGGGCGGAACTTCCGGACCCTCACCGGAACTTCCGGTGAGGTCGCGGGGAGGTTGTAACGGTTCAGCGTGGGGGGGCCTATTTAAGGCACCCCCCCTTCTTCCTCCCACTCTCTCTCGAATTTTTCTCTCTCCTCCATTAATGCCTGAGCTTCACCTCACTAGATCTCCCTCTCTAGCCACTCAAATGACCTGATCTTTTGAGAGGTGAGGGAGGTGACCTAGATCTACACTTCCACCAAAGAAGAATTGATTTCCCCCACCCATCCTTTGTGGATCTTGTTGCTCTTGGGTTTCTTGGAACCCTAGACGGTGTAGGGCATCCCCGGAGTTGAGGCATGTGTTGTAAAGCTTCGAGGTGTCGTTGAGGGCCTCCAATTGAGTTGTGGAGCCTCCCCCTCAACCTTGGTGTAAAGGTTTCGGTTGGCGCCTTCAAGGTCACCGGTTAGTGGATTGTGAGGCCTCCTTTGTGGGGGAGCTCACCGGAGAAGAAGGTGAGGCCTTTGTGGCGCTCGGGTGACCTTGTGTGGCCCCGACACCTCTCCAACGTAGACGTAGCTCCTTGGGAGTGAACTACGGGAATTACATCTCCGTGTCCCCTCGCCGGTTACTTCGTTCCCTTCCTTTACTCCTTGCTATTTAGTGTTTTTGTGGTTGGTGCTTGTTTTCTTGCATTTAGGTTGTTCACTTAGTTGCATCTCTAGATAACTTCCTTTCTTGTTGAGCCTAAAAGTGAGAAACAAATTAAAATTGGTAGACGCCTATTCACCCCCCTTCTAGTCGTATCAAGTCGGTACTTTCACATACCATGCATCATATCATAAACATGCCGGATCTTCTGCCCTAGTATTAAATAGTGCATCCTGTGTTTCTTTCTAGTTCTTTGCTTCTTCTCGGATAGGCCGTTGAGTTGGTGCGAGATACGACGAGCCTTTGGATGATCTTCTCAAACGAGCATTCTCCCCCTTCTACCTATTTTGCATTTATAGTCTTTACTTCCTTCCTTTGATCTATTGCTATCCTTATTGTCGATGCTATAGTATCATCCTTTTATTTACCTGCTCCACTATATTGCCATGGTTATCCTATTGCCTTGTTTGATTAGCTAGCCCTGTCTTTGCGAGTCATAGGCATGCTTAGTATTGCTCTCATACAGGTGGAACATGATACTTGGATATTGATGGTGATAAGATAATTAAATTGGTGATGTTGCTTATGGTTATGGTTTCACCTAATGATAAGGCCCCGGTAGGGACCACCTTTGGGAACTGCTTAAGCCGACCTAGGACCCGTTCATTCTACGATACCAGTTCTGAGTTGATCGCGCTAACCAAACGTGGGGGCCTCGGGGATCCCCCCTCAACTACCGACGCTATTCGTATATCCAGAGGGTTACAAAATTGGTTTTCCATTTGGTGCATACGCATAATATGTCCTCGGACATGGGTGAGTTGATATGTCTTCAGACTTGATGTTTTGGTGGTCTGCCATGGCTTGCATTGCATAAAATTGGGATATCGTGTCGGAGGTGGGATGGAGCTCTACAAGTTATCTTCCGATCATCGTCCGACCGTAGACTCAAACACTATGCCTCCCTCGAGAATCGCCGTACCTCTTGGGTGGATCAACACGGTAGGTGATGCCTCTGGATATGTGCGTAGTTATGGGACAGTTCTTGTTGTGAGATTCGGATGGCACACGTGATATGTTGCCTGAAGGGTTGAGCATGCATTTGGGAACAGTAGTGCACCCCTGCAGGGTAAATCTTTTCAAGAAGTCGTGTGTCCACGGTTATGGACGCCTCAGGAGTACAGTGTTATGATCATAGACAACGCCACTAATGCTTTGCCTCTAATAATATGATTAATAATTAGCCTTATCAACTAAACACCTGCTTAACTAAAATTGCCACTGTGTGTGTTCTGCAAGGGGACTTCCTCGACTATTCTTCGAGGGGGAAATCTTCGGATGAGTTATGTTTGGTGTTATATATAGTTATCCTGTAGTGCTCTCTTATCTCGCTCTAATAGCCAAAGTTGTAGCGTGTCTCTATAAGTTAGATATTGCAAGCTTTGCTGCCGCTGAGCCCACCATACCTATGTAGGCGAGGACCGCCAAATTCTAGTCTCGCCGTGTACTAGCCTCAGTACTGACTGCTCTCTTTCTGTTTTCCTTTGCCCTTTGCCGACACCCTTTTGGCTTGACAGGTATGTGATTGACGACGTTAGCAAGGTTACCCTTCCGGCTTGGCATGGGCAGGGTTTACGGACACCGCTTGGTTATTCTTCAGGACTCTTAGTCCCATTTGGTTCTTGTCTGTACTCAGGCGCTATTCCGCTTCCGTCATTATTTGTATCTCTGTATTGTATTCTTGACTCATTGAGTCGTTGTTGTATATGTAAGTTATTGTGGACTCTATTGTAAACTACTATGATGTAACTACTTGTATCCAAATCCCACCCACACGAAAGTGTCTGGTGGGCGTCTTTGAATCGCTTCTATGCGGGTTTTGGCGGGAAATGCTGAGATCTGCATAGACCCAATTTGGGGGTGTTACAATAAATAAGAAGATTGCTGAGATGCTCATTGTCTGCTTGCCTTGTCATTTTGATTATGGGATAGCTCCTGTATCATGTGCAAGGGGTACCCGTTGGCGGTTCTTTATGATACACATGTACTTACTATGACAAGAACTTATAGGTGACTAAAGTTGAGTAGCATGAGGAGCGGCCTCGTATTCAAGGGACATAAGATTGCCAACTTATACTTTGTCAAGCATATACTCCATAGTTTGTTTACTTTAACCTTAATCACTTTAAGATGCTTATGATAGGGGCAATGAGAGCTGAAAGCTAACAAGTACCATAATTTTCGGAAGCTCTTTTTGAGACTTGAAATCCCTGCTTCCCTTTATAAAGTGCCTTTCTTCCACTATTATATTGAGTCTCCACCTTCTACCTTTAGGCACCAGTTAAGAGAGCATAGTTGCCATTCTTAGTTCTATGTGCATTGTCCCAAAACTTATTGATTGATGCATATTGTTGATATTACTGGTTCTTGTGCTATTTGTATCTAGTCACTCTTATGAACTTTGAAGGTGTCCTATGCATATATTTGCTACTCCATGAGGGACAAACTGAATGCCACTATGCCATGTTTTCTATATGTGAAACAAACAAACGTTTTTCAATGCATGTTATTGATACTCCCAATTTGCATCACCATTCTATATCATAATTTACCTCTATTCATTGATATTTGTCTTATTATGAGGTACCACTTATGGTTTTTCATCTGTTTATGCATGTTGGATGATTCCTGGAGGATGGACCGCCTGAGTCTGGATTCTGATGGAAAAGAAGGCGTTTCGGTGCAATTTCGCGAAGAACAGAAAAATACCAGAAAAATATGGAAACATATTATTTTACCAGAAGACGAAGGAAGCCAGAAGAAGGGACGAAGTGGGGCCTCAGGGGCCCCACACCCCCTAGGCGTGGGCCCACCTAACCTCGCGCCTAGGGCAGGTGTGGCCCACCTGCCCGACCTACGACTCCGCCCCTTCGCCTATATCTTCCCTTCGAAACCCTAAGGCTTAGGGGCGACCACAAATAGATTTCCGCCGCCTCTAGAGGCGGAAAACACCAAGAGAGAAAGATCTCTCCGGCAGACAGATTTCTGCAAGGGGAATTCCTTCCCGGAGAGGGGAGACCGTCGCCATCAACACCGTCATCAAGCTAGGCTTCATCGGGATCATCATCATCATCCACACCATCATCTCCATCAGCACCATCACCACCACTTCGTCCCGCTGTAACAATTGTGTTGGATATTTCTTTAGTTCTTAGGGGAAACTTTCGCGGTGTTGATTACTATTGTAGTTGATGCTTGTGAGTGGAACCATTGGATTATTGTTTATGTTCAGATTGTTATCCATTACCATATCATCTTTGATCTTGATCCATATGATGTCTTGTGAGTAGTTCGTTTAGTTCTTGAGGACATGGGAGAAGTCATGTTGTTAGTAGTGAATCTATGACGAGTTATTATTCAATGGTTTAGTATTTAAGTTGTGGTGCTATTATTCTAGTGGTGTCATGTGAACGTCGACCACATGACACTTCACCATTTATGGGCCTAGGGGAATGCATTGTGTATTTGGCTACTAATTATGGGGTTGCCGGAGTGACAGAAACCTGAACCCCCATTAGGACACCTTTGCACAAGGGAGCGTAGGATCTCAGAGTTTAAGGTTGTGGTTAGATTTATATCTTAACTACTTTCCTGTAGTTACGGGTGTTTGCAGGGGTTTAATCACAAGTATGTATTAGTACTAGGAAGGGCGGTATGTTAGCACAGGTTCACCCACACAACACTTACAAACACCAGAGAAGAGTACTCAGCTATTTGAAGCGAAAGTACTTGACAAAATTCCCATGTGTCATCGAGAACGTTTGGTCCTTATAAGTATTTCCACCGGCTTGTCCTTTGCTGAGAAAGGATTGGGACACTTTCTACATTTGTTAGTTACTTCTGTTACTTGCTCCTTGCTTTGTTACCTTGTCAGAAAACCACTAAAAATCCGTTTGCTAAGTATTCACAGGGATTTCCTGCTCCATACCACTGTTCAACACCTTCTGCTCCTCGTTGGGATCGACACTCCTATTTATTGAAAGTACTACGATACACCCCCTATACTTGTGGGTTATCAGTTATTCATGATCTTTGTTTGCAATCTTATATGTTGCATACATAGTTACTTTATCTTACTGTTAGTACTCCATCTTTCATGCTCATGTTTAGAGTTGTTTGATCCCAGCTTTCAATGCTTGCATGGTTTGATCTTGATTTTGATGGTGCATGTCACCTAAAAAATTATTCTTTTTATCACTTACCTACTCGAGGACGAGCAGGAGTTAAGCTTGGGGATGCTTGATATGTCGGGAACATATCTATAATTTTTGATGTTCCATGCTTGTTTAGTATCTACTTTTCTTTGCTTTGTGTACACTTTGAGGTGTTTTTATATGTTTTCTGGTAAGAACCTATTAACAAGATGCCATAGTGTTAGTTGCGTGTTTTCTTCTGTTTTTGGTTCCAGAAAGACAGAAAATCAATATTCTCGGAATTGGACGGGACAAAAGCCAAAGTCAATATTTTACTATGGGGAACACGAAGCCGGAATACGAGACGCAGGAGAGTCACCACGGGGCCACACACCCTGGCCGCGTGGGTGGGCCCACCCCGCGCCTGGGGGGTGAAGCCGCCATGGTGGCCCCCCTGCCTCGCCTCTTCGCCTATAAAGACCCCTCGATGCCTAAAGCCTAAGGACCCAATCAATATTCCACGAAACCGTATGTAGCCACCGCCACCATCGTCCCTAGATCGGGGGAATCTGAAGCTCTTCCAGGCACCCTGCCGGAGGGGATATCATCCCGGAGGCCTTCTTCTTCATCATTCCAGCCTCCGGTATGAAGCGTGAGTAGTTCCACCTTGTACTACGGGTCCATGTAGTAGCTACATGGTTGTATCCCCTCCTGTGTGCTATCATGTTTAGATCTTGTGAGCTCTGTTCATGATCAAGATCTCATCTATTTGTAATCATGCATGTTGTGTGTGGCATCCCGCAAAACCGCTACTAGAAAATCGCGTTGTTTTTGTGCAGTGCATCGTCATCATCATGCATATGTCTGTCTAAAACTATTTCTAAAGAAAAACCTATTTTGTTTTCCACTAGCCCTTCTTATTTCAAAGTATCAAGTCGGTTTGTCCGGATCTATGTTTTGACTAAAAACTATTTATAAATCTTTTACAATTGAAAAATAATAACAACTATTTTGTCGGGGAGGCAGTCAAACCGGTCAAGCCAAAAGCCCAACCAGCCAGACCACCTACTACCCAGATCTTTTCCTACCCAGTCCTATTCTACCCAGCCCCCTCCACCTCACCTGCACCAATCGGTGCACGCCACCTCACCACTCCCTTCCCCCTATCCTATCCCAGCTCGCCACATCAGACCCTCTCACCACACACACCACACACACCCAGACGCACTCACCTGGTCAACCCACCACCCACCTAACATCAGATCCCACCCCGTACACCCCCTGGCCCACCACGCGGCCACCTCGCGGTCGCCCTTCCTCTCACCCGATCCCCAGGACTCGCCCGACACCCTGGTCCATTCCCCGCGTGACCCTCCCTCGATCCCCTCACCGCGGGCCCACCCCCACTGATGCGCCTCGCGCCTCCTCTCTCGCCCATCTCAGCGACCCCCGCTCCCACCTCGACCCTCCTCCCTCGGCAACCACATCGCCAGGGATCCCTCCTCGCCTCCGCCCTGTGACCCCCGATCCAGGCCGCCTCGCCGGCCCCGCGCACGAGCGTCGCCGTCCCCGTTGTCGCCTCGCACCCACCACGCGCACGTTTCTCCCCACCTCGCTTCCTCCCGCAATCCCCGCCACCAGGACCTCCTCTGCGGCCCTCCCCTCGTCTCCATCGACGGACGCGGCCAGCGCCGCCACCGTGGCTCTCTCCTGCCCTGCGCCGACACACCCCCGAGTACCTCCCGTCGCTGCCGACCCTGCGGTAGCCCTCGCGCCAGCGAGCCCGCGACCGGCGCCTCTCCTCTCTTCCCTGCAGAGCCGCGCCGCCAAGAGGATCCCCTCCGGCTACCTAGCTCCCCGCCGCTCTACTCGAGTCCGCTGGCCGCCCCTGTTCCTCGCCGCTCGCCTCTGGCCGCTCTGCGCCCTGCCTCGGCCCAGCTCGACCACGCCCTGAGTCTCGGCCTCCGTCTATGTCTGCCACATGGTGTTCGACTTGGTGCGTGTATGTGTGAGTGCTTGTGTGTTGTACCAAGTCAACATCCGAACCCATGGTTACAGTACCCGGACCCCGTCTCGAGCTTGTCGACGCTATCTACACCGAGGCTGTGTGCACCCGAACACCATAGTGCCAACCCAAGTCGTCTTCAACCACCGGCGTCAAATTTCGAGAACTTCGCCCTGGAACTCCAAGATCTCCGTCTAACCATGCGTGCCGCAAGATGCCAAGCTCTTTTCATCAACAAGACCGACCCTGCCGAAGACTGAACCCTGGCGCGCCAAGTTATTCGACCCCGAGGACCGATCCATAGATGCGTGAAGTACTTCCTCGAGGACGCCAAGTACTTCACCCCAGACACCGAGACCCTGAACGACAAGTTCTCCTTCCCGGAAGCATTGACGCCCGTGCGACAAGATCTATTTCCCAGATCCAAAGACCCCGGTACCCGATCTACTCAAGTTCGCCATCGCGAGTCCGAACTTCATCGTTTCCCCGTCGGACCCTGAGACCGAACCCCGAACCCCCGGAACCAAGATCTTCCGAACCCCATGTGTGACCCTATCCGAGACCCCTCATATTTTTATAATATATAATATTGATCTTGTTGCATATTAAATGAACATGTTGCATACATATTGTGGGTGTTTGGGGTTATCTAGATGATTCACCTAAATTAAATATGGGATCCATATGCGGGCAAATTTAGTCGTATATTGGTCCCATTTAAATTTGTGTAGCGAACCGGTGCTATATTTTGCCATGTTAAGACAACAATTAAAATGTGGGGTACCTAAACAACATTAACCTATTAATCAATTGTCGGGGCTCCGGTTCCGCTTAATGTGGCCTAGTCGCATCGCATTTTTTTGCCATGTCATACATCATACATGCATCATGCCCGATCTTTTGCCGTAGTATTAAATAGTGCATCCGGTGTTTCTTCTAGTGTTTGCTTCTTCGCGGATAAGGCCGTCAAGGTGATGCTAGTGTCGATCCGATCTTCGGATAAACCTTCGGCAATGTTTTTCAGGCGAGCATTCTACCCCTTTCTACCTATCTTACTTTTATAGTATTTATTCCCTCCTGTTGATCTATTGCTATCTGTGTTGCGATGCTCTAGTTTTCGTACCCGTGATATCCCTTGCAGCCTTATATTGCCTTGGACACCTCCTATTACCTGTTGTTTGGTAGATAGTTGGACCTGCGCATCGTAGTCGCTTGCTCAAGTGCTGTTGCGTGTCGTCAAGTACCACAGTTGTTGGAGTTTTGCCGTGTGTTTATTGTTGGAGATGATCAAGACTTTAATTACTGTTTAATAACTAAAATTGAAGTAGGTAAATGCAGAGGCACAGGTGGGCAATAGATGTTATTTGGTTGTTAACCGTCCACTTGTGTCCCGTAGGACCCCGAGTACTTGATACCTGTTCCTTGAATATTCGCGCTATCCACATCCGGGAGGATTATGGGACCCCCCTGAGCCAGAGCTTGATTCATTCTTATTTCTTGGGGCCACAAACTAGTTTGAGGTTTTATTTACTATCCTGTACTTATGCCATGCTTTACTGCTTTATTTAAATTGTGCGAGGTACTGCACACTGTACTGTTTAGGATCGGGACACGATTTCGCGGTATCGACAAGCCCAGTCACACTTTCGGGTTCCCAGTCGTTTACAGCCGTCCACCCAAACCTTGAGTCCGTTTCGGAGTCAGCTAACTTCATTGCGGGTAGCTTAATGGGGTGGCCCCCTGAAATATTTCTGAATCTGGTGATTGCTTTGTCGTGAAGGCCTCGTTGGGTTTTGATTTGGTTTGTCCGAGGTTGATCGAGTGTGTGTTGCTATTTGTGCACCCCTGCAGGGTAAAACTTTCTGAAAGCCGTGTCCGCGGTTATGGACGACTTGGAGCACAGTATCTCGATCATAGACAACTATAACTGAAGTAGTGCTACAAATTTGACTTTATAATGACTAGTAATCAGCTTCACTATAATGAAATGGCTAAATAAAACTGCCAACAATTGCTTGTTTGGGTTGTCGCGTGCTACCATTGTATCTGACTAGTAAGTATTGCAACTATAACGGAATGGCTAAATAAAAGTACCAACAACTGCTGGGTTTTGGGTTATCTCATGCTAATTGTATCTGACTAGTAAGTGTTGCAACTACAACGGAATGGTTAACTAAAAGTGCCCACTGCTTATTATTTCAGGATGACTATCTATACCTGACTAGTAATTGCGGCAACGATAACTGAATAAATAATACTGCCAACTGTGTGAGTTCCTCGGTTGACTTCCTCGTTTGGTCTCGAGGGGGAAATACCAGGATGGGTATGTTTGGTGGTAGTATCAGGATGGTTCCGAATAGGTCTTTCTTATCCCTCTCTGATAGCCGACAGTTATCTCGAGTCTATATAGGTTGTTTAGTGCATGCTGCGCTGCCGCTTCAGTCCACCATACCTATGTAGGCGAGGAACGCCGAATTCTAGACTCGCCGTGTACTGGCCTCAGTACTGACCGCTCTCTCTTTTTCCTTTGCCCTTTGTCGGCACCCCTTTTGTTTAAGCAGGTTTTGAGATCGACGTCGTTAGCAGGGTTACCCTTCCGGCTTGGCCTAGGCAGGGTTATGGACGCCATTGGTTATTCTTCAGGGCTCTTAGCCCCATTTGCATCTTGTCCGTAGCTGGACGCTCTATCGTTTTCAAGGTGATTTGGACCTTTGTTCTGTATATCTGTATTCTTGACTCATGGAGTCGTGTTGTATATATATATCTGTTCTGTGGGTCCCATCGAGGACTGTTGTGTAATGTTATTACTTCGTTTTTCACCCGCACGCAAGTGCCTGGTGGGCACCTTTGAATCGTTTCTATGCGGGTTTGGCGGGAAGCGCTGAAACTTGCATAGGGCCGATTCTGAGGGTGTTACAGAGTGGTATCAGAGCTCAGCAGTTGCGATACCCCACAAGTCCAGCCTGTAGGATAACCTAGCTAACGGCCGAAGTAGAGTGTCAAAAATATTTTTGAAAAATCGGTTGGATAGTTCTGATTAGGTCTGATTTTACTCCTTACCCCTCTGCTGCTCTCCTCTCACCTCTGCGTGTTTTGAATCCGCTCTCTTCTCCCTCTTACAGTCCAGGATTTCTAGTGGTTGGGTTCCATCGTACCTTCAGGGTTTCGCTTCCTCCTTTGGTAACGGTGTTGCTACATCTGGTCTTCATGCTATCCGAGGAACCCTTCGTCTGGTGGACTTCTATTTGTTCCTTCTCGTGCCTTCCGGTGTTTTCCGACGCGACGACATCATCTACGCCAGATCCGATGCAGATTCTGCATCCCTCCTCTGTTTCCGAACCTCGCTTGTCGAGATCTACAATCTGAATTCTGAGAGTTGGTTGCATAATTTCCTATTCATGTGCAGGGTAATGCTTTGGGTGCGTGATGGACTGATCACCATCCGACTACTCTTATCATTCGCTCTTGCACCTTGAATGGTGAATCATTGCAGTTATACTCCTTCCGCGGAAGTTAGAGGTGGCTTTACCCTTTTCAGACCTATACCTTCATCTTTGTTTCTCCGGAGTGTTCTCTCGATGAATGAGGAACAACCCTTGTTAGTGGTGTCGCGAGGATCTACACGAAGCGCGAAGGATCAGATCGTCGGCCTTCTTCCCTGTACCATGAGGCGGATCTCGAGGGCGAGATCCATTGTTAGTGGTGTTGAATTGTGGCATCCCGCAAAACCGCTACTAGAAAATCGCGTTGTTTTTGTGCAGTGCATCGTCATCATCATGCATATGTCTGTCTAAAACTATTTCTAAAGAAAAACCTATTTTGTTTTCCACTAGCCCTTCTTATTTCAAAGTATCAAGTCGGTTTGTCCGGATCTTTGCTTTGACTAAAAAATATTTATAAATCTTTTACAACTGAAAAATAATAACAACTATTTTGTCGGGGAGGCAGTCAAACCGGTCAAGCCAAAAGCCCAACCGGCCAGACCACCTACTACCCAGATCTTTTCCTACCCAGTCCTATTCTACCCAGCCCCCTCCACCTCACCTGCACCAATCGGTGCACGCCACCTCACCACTCCCTTCCCCCTATCCTATCCCAGCTCGCCACATCAGACCCTCTCACCACACACACCACACACACCCAGACGCACTCACCTGGTCAACCCACCACCCACCTAACATCAGATCCCACCCCGTACACCCCCTGGCCCACCACGCGGCCACCTCGCGGTCGCCCTTCCTCTCACCCGATCCCCAGGACTCGCCCGACACCCTGGTCCATTCCCCGCGTGACCCTCCCTCGATCCCCTCACCGCGGGCCCACCCCCACCGACGCGCCTCGCGCCTCCTCTCTCGCCCATCTCAGTGACCCCCGCTCCCCACCTCGACCCTCCTCCCTCGGCAACCACATCGCCAGGGATCCCTCCTCGCCTCCGCCCTGTGACCCCCGAGACAGGCCGCCTCGCCGGCCCCGCGCTCGAGCGCCGCCGTCCCCGTTGTCGCCTTGCACCCACCACGCGCCCATTTCTCCCCACCTCGCTTCCTCCCGCAATCCCCGCCACCAGGACCTCCTCTGCGGCCCTCCCCTCGTCTCCATCGACGGCCGCGGCCAGCGCCGCCACCGTGGCTCTCTCCTGCCCTGCGCCGACACACCCCCGAGTACCTCCCGTCGCCGCCGACCCTGCGGTAGCCCTCGCGCCAGCGAGCCCGCGACCGGCGCCTCTCCTCTCTTCCCTGCAGAGCCGCGCCGCCAAGAGGATCCCCTCCGGCTACCTAGCGCCCCGCCGCTCTACTCGAGTCCGCTGGCTGCCCCTGTTCCTCGCCGCTCGCCTCTGGCCGCTCTGCGCCCTGCCTCGGCCCAGCTCGACCACGCCCTGAGTCTCGGCCTCCGTCTATGTCTGCCACATGGTGTTCGACTTGGTGCGTGTATGTGTGAGTGCTTGTGTGTTGTACCAAGTCAACATCCGAACCCATGGTTACAGTACCCGGACCCCGTCTCGAGCTCGTCGACGCTATCTACACCAAGGCTGTGTGCACCCGAACACCATAGTGCCAACCCAAGTCGTCTTCAACCACCGGCGTCGAATTTCGAGAACTTCGCCCTGGAACTCCAAGATCTCCGTCTAGCCGTGCGTGCCGCAAGATGCCAAGCTCTTCTCATCAACAAGACCGACCCTGCCGAAGACTGAACCCTGGCGCGCCAAGTTCTTCTACCCCGAGGACCGATCCATAGATGCGTGAAGTACTTCCTCGAGGACGCCAAGTACTTCACCCCGGACACCGAGACCCTGAACGACAAGTTCTCCTTCCCGGAAGCATTGACGCCCGTGTGACAAGATCTACTTCCCAGATCCGAAGACCCCGGTACACGATCTACTCAAGTTCGCCATCGCGAGTCCGAACTTCATCGTTTCCCCGTCGGACCCTGAGACCGAACCCCGAACCCCCGGAACCAAGATCTTCCGAACCCCATGTGTGACCCTATCCGAGACCCCTCATATTTTTATAATATATAATATTGATCTTGTTGCATATTAAATGAACATGTTGCATACATATTGTGGGTGTTTGGGGTTATCTAGATGATTCACCTAAATTAAATATGGGATCCATATGCGGGCAAATTTAGTCGTATATTGGTCCCATTTAAATTTGTGTAGCGAACCGGTGCTATATTTTGCCATGTTAAGACAACAATTAAAATGTGGGGTACCTAAACAACATTAACCTATTAATCAATTGTCGGGGCTCCGGTTCCGCTTAATGTGGCCTAGTCGCATCGCATTTTTTTGCCATGTCATACATCATACATGCATCATGCCCGATCTTTTGCCGTAGTATTAAATAGTGCATCCGGTGTTTCTTATAGTGTTTGCTTCTTCGCGGATAAGGCCGTCGAGATGATGCGAGTGTCGATCCGATCTTCGGATAAACCTTCGGCAATGTTTTTCAGGCGAGCATTCTCCCTCTTTCTACCTATCTTACTTTTATAGTATTTATTCCCTCCTGTTGATCTATTGCTATCTGTGTTGCGATGCTCTAGTTTTCGTACCCGTGATATCCCTTGCAGCCTTATATTGCCTTGGACACCTCCTATTACCTGTTGTTTGGTAGATAGTTGGACCTGCGCGTCGTAGTCGCTTGCTCAAGTGCTGTTGCGTGTCGTCAAGTACCATAGTTGTTGGAGTTTTGCCGTGTGTTTATTGTTGGAGATGATCAAGACTTTAATTACTGTTTAATAACTAAAATTGAAGTAGGTAAATGCAGAGGCATAGGTGGGCAATAGATGTTATTTGGTTGTTAACCGTCCACTTGTGTCCCGTAGGACCTCGAGTACTTGATACCTGTTCCTTGAATATTCGCGCTATCCACATCCGGGAGGATTATGGGACCCCCCTGAGCCAGAGCTTGATTCATTCTTATTTCTTGGGGCCACAAACTAGTTTGCGGTTTTATTTACTATCCTGTACTTATGCCATGCTTTACTGCTTTATTTAAATTGTGCGAGGTACTGCACACTGTACTGTTTAGGACCGGGACACGATTTCGCGGTATCGACAAGCCTAGTCACACTTTCGGGTTCCCAGTCGTTTACAGCCGTCCACCCAAACCTTGAGTCCGTTTCGGAGTCAGCTAACTTCATTGCGGGTAGCTTAATGGGGTGGCCCCCTGAAATATTTCTGAATCTGGTGATTGCTTTGTCGTGAAGGCCTCGTTGGGTTTTGATTTGGTTTGTCCGAGGTTGATCGAGTGTGTGTTGCTATTTGTGCACCCCTGCAGGGTAAAACTTTCTGAAAGCCGTGTCCGCGGTTATGGACGACTTGGAGCACAGTATCTCGATCATAGACAACTATAACTGAAGTAGTGCTACAAATTTGACTTTATAATGACTAGTAATCAGCTTCACTATAATGGAATGGCTAAATAAAACTGCCAACAATTGCTTGTTTGGGTTGTCGCGTGCTACCATTGTATCTGACTCGTAAGTATTGCAACTATAACGGAATGGCTAAATAAAAGTACCAACAACTGCTGGGTTTTGGGTTATCTCATGCTAATTGTATCTGACTAGTAAGTGTTGCAACTACAACGGAATGGTTAACTAAAAGTGCCCACTGCTTATTATTTCAGGATGACTATCTATACCTGACTAGTAATTGCGGCAACGATAACTGAATAAATAATACTGCCAACTGTGTGAGTTCCTCGGTTGACTTCCTCGTTTGGTCTCGAGGGGGAAATACCAGGATGGGTATGTTTGGTGGTAGTATCAGGATGGTTCCGAATAGGTCTTTCTTATCCCTCTCTGATAGCCGACAGTTATCTCGAGTCTCTATAGGTTGTTTAGTGCATGCTGCGCTGCCGCTTCAGTCCACCATACCTATGTAGGCGAGGACCGCCGAATTCTAGCCTCGCCGTGTACTGGCCTCAGTACTGACCGCTCTCTCTTTTTCCTTTGCCCTTTGTCGGCACCCCTTTTGTTTAAGCAGGTTTTGAGATCGACGTCGTTAGCAGGGTTACCCTTCCGGCTTGGCCTGGGCAGGGTTATGGACGCCATTGGTTATTCTTCAGGGCTCTTAGACCCATTTGCATCTTGTCCGTAGCTGGACGCTCTATCGTTTTCAAGGTGATTTGGACCTTTGTTCTGTATATCTGTATTCTTGACTCATGGAGTCGTGTTGTATATATATTTGTTCTGTGGGTCCCATCGAGGATTGTTGTGTAATGTTATTACTTCGTTTTCCACCCGCACGCAAGTGCCTGGGGGGCACCTTTGAATCGTTTCTATGCGGGTTTGGCGGGAAGCGCTGAAACTTGCATAGGGCCGATTCTGAGGGTGTTACATTGTGTTTGCGGGGATCCGATGGATATTGAGATTACTATGTCATATTGATTAATGGTTTTGTCTTATTGATTCTAACACGTCTGTGTTGTTTGAGATCTTGCATGCTCTCCGTTTCTAGTAGCTATCTTGGCCAAGTAGATGCTAGTGACTCCAAGAGGGGGTATTTATGCTCGATAGTGGGTTCATGCCTCTATTTAATCTAAGGGAATTGACAGAAATCTCTAAGGTTGTAGATGTGTTGTTGCCACTAGGGAGAAAACAACGGTCTCTTGTTCATGGAACAAGTGCATTATTTACCTTACACACTTTGCTTAAAGCAGTTATCTATTGCTTGCAACTTAATATTGGAGGGGATTCGGATGATAACCCGAAGGTGGATTTCTATTCATAGATGCGGTTGGATTGCGGTCTATGTATCTTGTTGTATTGCCCAATAGAATCTCATAGGATCATGAATGTCTAGTATTGCATTGTTATGCCTTGCTCGGTCATGTCAATTGCCCTGCTGTAATTTGTTTACCCAGCATGCCATGATTGTTTATCTAAGGATAACACATCTAGTGAACTATGGACCCCATTCCAATCTCTACCATCGATACATCTTCCATTGTTCCTGTTTACTTTCTGCAAACCACCATTACCTTCCACACCATACAGTTAATCATTTGTTACAGCAACCGGTGAGATTGATAACCTCACTGTTCGTTGGGGCAAAGTCTTGAGTTTGTGTTGTGCAGGTCTCCAAGTTGCTAGCAACACCTTTGAGTCGTTTCCTTCCTCCTACTGGTTCGATAACCTAGGTTTCTTACTGAGGGAAAACTTGCTGATGTGCTCATCACACCTTGCTCTTGGGGTCTCCCAACGAGGCGTTGATAACACGCCCATCATCAGAGCCTCGTTGGGATACCCCAAGAGCAAAGTGTGATGAACACGACAACAAGTTTTTCCTTAGTTATGAAACCAAGGTTATCAAACCAGTAGGATCAAGGAAACAACTCCAAGGTGTTGCTAACAACTTGGAATCCTGCACAATACAAACTCAAGACTTTGCCCCAACTTACAGTGAGGTTGTCAATCTCACTGGTTTGCTGAAAACAAAGGATTAAACGTATAGTGTGGAACATAGTAGTTCCTTGTAGAAAGTAAACGGTAACAGTAGGTAATATATTGATGGTAAAGATTGGACCGGGGTCCACAGTTCACTAGAGGTGTTCTCCGTAAACAAAAGATTGTTGTTTTCTCTTGTTTTCTCCCTAGTAGCAACAACACATCTACAACCTTAGATATTCCTGTCACTTCCCAGATTACTAGAGGCATGAACCTACTATCGAGCATAAATACTCCCTCTTGGAGTCACAAGCATATACTTGGCCAAGGTAGCTACTAGCAATGGAGAGCATGCAGGATCACAAACAACAAAGACATGATAGAATCAATAATAAATATGACATGATAAAATCAATAGTCAATCTGACATAGTATCTCAATATCCATAGGATCATCGCACACACAACATGTATGATTACAAATAGATGATTTTGATCATTAACGGAGCTCACAAGATCTAAACATGATAGCACAAAAGAGGAGAAATGTAACATCCCAAAAATATTAAACAAGATTATCAAGTTCTAATCACCCAAGTTTAAGGTTAACAAAAACTTTTATTATTAAACTTAATATGAATGCATGTGTGTGTGTGTGTGTGTGTGTGATTAATGCATGGATGATTGCAATTGCCATGTTTGATTATTATGAATGATAAGAATTGGTTTAAAGATGAAAACAATATCATCTAGATTATTTCCAAGCAGAATCAAATGAAGAGAAAATCAAATATAAGCAATATAAGAAAATGGTCATTTTGACCAAAGTTAACCACTAGACCACTTTGAGTGTTCCTAGCCCAAGTTTTCTAACAGAAACAAATCCAATTCTTTTCACCCCTTGCTAGACCAAGTAAAAGTGAACCCAAGCCCACTTTACAAACCAACAGAAACAAATTCCAAATCTATTTAAAGGACAATTCAAAATTGAATCAAGTGTATGTACTAAGATCACCATTTCTCAAAAACCACTCAAATTAATTCACCTTGACAAACCCAAGTAACCTTAGACACTCAAGCTTATGACCAGAGCACTCAACAAAATTCATCCAAAAATTCAAATGTAAAGTTCATGCGGCCATTTCATCAAACACCTGGCAAACACAGATTAAACTTGCCTAACTTCTACTGTTCTTGATCAATACCTTGTCCACTACTTGTCACCACTACTAGCCCTTGTCTCCCACAGTGCCTACCAATGCATTGAAGCAGCACCCCCTTAACCATTTGCACCAGTGCCGCGCCACCCGAGCCCCCCCCATTGCCGGCCGACCATAGACAGATCGCAGGAGGAAGCGTAGCGCCCGTCCATGATGTCTAGGAGGCAAGCCACTGTCCACCGCCACCCCCTCTCCAACCCTCGAGCGCAGCCAAGCCATGGACCACCAGAAAACAGCCGCGCCCATTTTCTCTCTTCCATGCGGAGAGCGCGCCAGAGCGCCGCAGCCGACATGCCCGCACACACCGCACCTCGCCTTCACCACGCATAACTGCACTCGCCATGACCCTAGCTACCTCCCAGACACGACCGTGCGCTGCTGCGTGACACGAAGCCCCTATACGTCGTCTAAAACACTGTCAGTGGCACGTAGAGCGTCGACCCATTCCAACCATTCTCGACCTCCCGTGTCGTGCCTTTAAGCCCGTGATGATCTCCAGGAGACACCGCACCGTCCTACGCCCTCAGTCTTGTAGTTAGCCCTCTGTATCGTTTTCACCGACGAGCCCTGACCATGCCGCACTGCCCCTCTCGCCGGTGTATAAATAGAGGCCACCCCGCCTCGATTCTTCACACCATCTCACTCCTCTCTCTCTCTCAGAACCACCCCTGGTTCTTACCCAGAGGAAGGCGAGCACCAGTCCGCCGGAATTTGGCTGGAGTCCGCCGCTGCAGAGGAGGAGAGGTGCCATTGATTGGAGCCACCCCAGGAGCCGCCACGACCACCGTTCGAACCGTCGTCGTCAAGAACGTCGTTCGCCCCCATCGCCGACCCTAGATGGAGCCCAGGTGAGCCACCGCGTACCCTCACCGTCGCGTTAGGGTTCGGTCTCATCGGAGCTGTTCGACGGAGACGACAAACGTCAGCCATAGATCTTGTTCTAATCACAAGGTTTAGATTGAAACGTACCCCTTCGGTTAGATTGAGCCACTGACTAGTGGGACCCCCTATTAGCAGCCCGCTGCGCGCATGCTGTGCAGCTGGGCCGGCCATTTCTTTTCTCGCGCGTAGCCCAGCAATTCAAATAATCTTTTTTCTATTTTAGTTAAAACCTAGTTCTGTCAGTAGATTCAAAAAGTTTCACTGAACCAAATTGCATGATTCCAATTTTGTTAGAAAGGTATTTAAATTATCCATCCAAACCCGTTGGATTCAAACCATTTGATATTATAGATCACCTATAGTAAATATAACAAGACAAAGACTTTTTCACATTCAAACATTTTTAAAAAAATCAACCATAAATGCTTTTGAGTTGATTCCAACTCTCAAAAATCACATTTGAAAAGATCTATCTGAATATGTAAAAATATTTAGGTTTACATGTAGTGATCTTGGACTAGTACTAAAAGAATGCTCTATAGGCATTTCTAGTCACTTTAATTGTATAAAATAGTAATTTTAAACTTTTTAAAATATGACCACCACCTTAAATCACATTTACAAGTATTAGAATATGTGGTGATGACATGTGTCCACATGATCCCGTATTTTAATTGGAAACTATTAAATCTTAAGTAGTTTTCAATGAGTAGAAATTACTTTTTATAAAATAAAATAATTAAGACTAAGTCTTTATTTCATGTGATGATGCTAGATCATCTAGTGTGAGTGCTTGTGTGCTAAATAGAAGTAGTTAAGTATTATTTGGTGATTGTTTACCTCATATTTATTTATAGACGCTAGTACCGACCAAGGCTATGAGGAGGAGGATTACTACGAAGAAGAAGAAGAAAACTTCAACCACTGCACCAATCAAGGCAAGCTAAGCTAACTATGCAAACCCAACACTACAAGTTAACTATGCAAGCTAACACTTGCAAGCTAGAACTTTGCATGCTGCTAATGCAAGATGCATTAGGCATACTTTAGTTATGCAACTTTGATTATACCAATTCCCAGTTTTACTTGTAAACTTTATTCTTTTTAAATTTTGACCAAAGTTCTTTATTACTTCTAATTAATGCTTTGTGAGTTTTGGAAAGGTACTATAGATAACATAAAGATCATAAAACTAGGTCTAAGTAGTTAGAACTAGATGTCATCAAAAGGCATAAGACTAGATTGGAATATCCACACTTGATTAGCACCCCTCATTAGTGAACACCCTCAATTTCAGTGGCCAGTGCTAAGCATACAAGTTAATCACTTTAGATGGGAACACTTGGTGAAGAAGGATTATGAAAACCTTGGAATGAAGATTCATTCTATTGAAATGTTTTGACATGTGTTATGAACACAAGATGATTTGATGATGAAAATGTTGAGGCATGAACCTTAGTACTTTTTAAAAATTGATGGTTGGGTTCGAATGTGATACCATTCCAATTTTACCGTACAACCACAATACCTGATTTGGGAAGGGCTTAAATGGAAGTTTATATATCTTAGTATGGGTTCCCTTGTGGAAGAGGTTGAGATGAGGCTACCTCATGATGAATGTCCACCTATGCAGTACCCAGAATGACAGATGGTCATGGTTGGGAGGCCAAACTCATAGGGGAGGTGCCTATACTAGGGTGTGTAATTGAAAGGTTAGGATTGATTATCCGCATACCAAGTATGATGATTTAGGATTTCTCCTGACGGATGTATCGAATGTTGTGGTGAAAGTGTACCACCTCTTCATAGTGTCAAACTATTTGAATAGTCGTGTCCGCGGTCATGGACAGTTGGAGTGGCCATACTGTTCCGTCATCAGAGGTTTTCGAAATGACTTGTGAAATGAACTATGACTTTGACGTGACCACAATAGGGTTGTGAATATGAAAACTAAGTTCCCACTTAGGTGTTGTAAAACATTAAACTAGTTTTCTTTACTTCTGAACTTAGTTGAGATAAACCTGGCTTTTTGCAAATGAACCTAGAGCTTAGGATTCCTACTCGAACTACTTTAATTGCTAGTGATAGTTTGCGAGTACTTAAAGAGTACTCATGGCTTTGTCCCTGGCTATTCCCATGGCCAGACTATGAAGAGGACTGATACGTCGGAAACGTATCTATAATTTTTTATGCTCCATGCTTGTTTTGTATCTACTTTGCTTTGCTTTGTCTACACTTTGAGGTGTTTTTATATCTTTTGTAGAACTAACCTATTAACAAGTTGCCATAGTGCCAGTTGCCTGTTTTCTTCTGTTTTTGGTTCCAGAAAGGCAGAAAATCAATATTCTCAGAATTGGACGGGACAAAGGCCAAGTCAATATTTTACCATGGGCGCCATGAAGTCCAGAGGAGATACAGAGGGGCGATCCAGGGCTGCCACACCCCCTAGGCGCGGTTGGGCCCACCCCGCACCTAGGTAGGGTGTGGGCCCTCCGACCGCCTCCCAGCCTCGCCTCTTTGCCTATAAGAAGCCCTCGATGCAGAAACCCTAGGCAACTGATCAAAACTCCACGAAACCTTCTGTAGCCACCGCCACCATCGTCCCTAGATCAGGGGGATCTGAAGTTCTTCCCGGCACCCTGCCGGAGGGGAGATCATCCCGGAGGCCTTCTTCTCTGGTATGAAGTGTGAGTAGTTCCACCTTGGACTACGGGTCCATGTAGTAGCTAGATGGTTGTATCTCCTCCTTGTGCTTTCATGTATAGATATTGTGAGATCCATTCATGATCAAGATCTAATCTATTTGTAATCATGCATGTTGTGTTTGCGGGGATCCGATGGATATTGAGATTACTATGTCAGATTGATTAATGGTTTTGTCTATTTGATTCTATCATGTCTGTGTTGTTTGTGATCTTGCATGCTCTCTGTTGTTAGTAGCTATCTTGGCCAAGTAGTTGCTAGTGACTCCAAGAGGGAGTATTTATGCTCGATAGTGGGTTCATGCCTCTAGTTTCCAAGGGAAGTGACAAAAACCTCTTCGGTTGTAGATGTGTTGCTGCTACCAGGGAGAAAACAACGGTCTCTTGTTCATAGAACAAGTGAATTGTTTACCTTACACACTTTGCTTAAAGCAATTGTCTACTGCTTGCAACTTAATACTGGAGGGGGGTCGGATGATAACCTGAAGGTGGACTTGTAGTCATAGATGTAGTTGGATGGCGGTCTATGTATATTGTTGTATTGCCTAATCGAATCTCATAGGATCTTTTTGTCTAGTATTGCATTGTTATGCCTTGCTTAGTTCCTGTCAATTTCCCTGCTGTAATCTGTTTACCCTTTATGCCATGTTGTTTATCTAAGGAGAGCACCTCTAGTGAACTATGGACCCTGGTCCAATCTTTACCATTCATACATCTTTCACTGTTACCTGTTTACTCGCTGCAAACCATTACCTTACACACCATACGTTTAATCCTTTGTTACAGCAAACCGGTGAGCTTGACAACCTCACTGATTTGTTGGGGCAAAGTCTTGAGTTTGTGTTGTGCAGGTTTCCATGTTGCTTGCAACACTTTTGAGACGTTTCCTTCCTCCTACTAGTTCGATAACCTCGGTTTCTTACTGAGGGAAAACTTGTTGTTGTGCTCATCACACCTTGCTCTTGGGGTTTCCAACAGAGTGTCCGACGACAGTGTTGGGCGTCATCAAGGACTACCAGGATGATGGACAATAGGACGTCTATGACAACTAGGATCATCTCCGATCATCATTATTGCCTGTGACCCTGAAGATGGAGCCTCGACCACGCTACCCTTATTATCATTCCGCTGCGTTGATTGTATTAAGACTGGATCATGAGATCCTTTATTTGTAATACATTTATTATGGTTTGTAATGGATGATGAACTATGATACCAATCTGTTATGTCTCGCAAAAATGGTAATCCTGGGATTGCGATGTATGGCATAATAGGCGTCTCGGATTAAAAATCCGGGTGTTGACAATTTGGTATCAGAGCCATCCTGACCATAGGAGACCCTAGTTAGAATGGACGCTTGAATCAAAAACTTAGTTTCAAAACAAAAGAAGTGAGTATTTATGAAAACCTATTCTCATTCTTATCACTGATATTCTTTAAAAAAATCATGTTCCTAAAAAATTCTTGCAATCCTACATAAAATTTGACACGTTTGATCACCTCACTAACTTACTCATCCTACATTCTTATAGATGGAAGTCAAGTATAGCAAGTTCTACCAGTTGGGCAACGGAGGAGAGCTCATCTTCAAGCGAGATTTAAGCCAACTGTCGGAACTTCTTGAGCGCCCACACCTCGAGTTCTTCGGAGCACAGCTCAATGATCACCAAGGAGGATAAATACACTGGATGATAGTTGCAAATCTCAGAGGAAAGATGGAGGCACCCACCTCAGAGGGGATCCAATTCAGTTTGAGGGAGAACAACTGGCTAGACAGACTCGCCAGGGCGATGCAGGAGCTCTTGCCCGTCTGTGTGGGAAAAGCATCAACCAGATCAAGGGCACTCGCTTTGAGTACTATGCAAGGCGTGATGTTATGGGACAACCATTGGAGGTACCAGGCCATCCGGAGCTGAAGATCAGGTGGATCATCTTGACTTCATGTTGTATGACAGGCATTAGGAGTTGGACAACGCCCGCGTCTACGCCAACCACAACTATGCCATTGCAGTCAAGAAGGACCAGACCCTCGCCATCCTCGTGAAGGAGCACAAGTCACTTCGGCGTATGCGTGACAAGAAGGATCGCATCATTGCCCGCCTTCGTCACAAAGTGTCAGACTTGGAGGAGACCATCCATGAGCGAGACATGCAGCTTGAGGAGAGGGAGAATGAAGGGGAAGATATTCATGGAGATCCCTACTCATACCTCAGTGACGATGATTACTACTTGGAGGACATGGACCAGGAATTCCACACCGATGATGATGATTCCACCTGCATTGATGATGAAGAAGCTGCCGATTCTAATGAGTAGTATCACTTGAGCACTGTCATAGGTGTGAGTTGTATCTGGTCCCACTGTATCGTAGCTTCACAGAATGGTTCCTAAAACCATCTGTTACCTTAGTATGGTGTGTGTTTGTATTGAGTGCTATGAATGGATGAATGAATGAATGAATGAATGAATGAATGAATGAATGAATGAAAAGCAAGTCGATAGTTCTCAAAACCAGAGTCAGACTCAAAGTTTAAAGGCTTTTCGAAAACAAATCCATGAACCTTAGAAATTTCCCTATTGTCTCACTATCTATCTCAATCTTCAGATGACTCGCGGAGGGAGTAGTTCATCTCAGGATCCAATGCTGCAAATCCTACAAATGTTGGTTGTTGAACATGAAGCTGGAAGAGCTGAATGTCAAGCTAATTTAGCCACCCTTCAACAGAAAGCTCAGCTGGCCCATGATAATCAGGGCCATGGAAACCAGGACAACCATGGATCCAAGCTCAAGAACTTTCAAAACACCAATCCCCCCATATTTAGTAAGTCTGAAGAGCCATTAGATGCTGATGACTGGCTGCAAACCATGGAGAACAACTTAGAGGTCGCATGAGTGGAGGCCAATGAGAAAGTACTGTTTCCACCCATTATCTGGCAGGAGATGCAAGAGCTTGGTGGAATAGCATTCGTACCATGAATGGAGGACAGATGATGGCTTGGGATGAATTCAAACTCAAGTTCAGTCGAACCCATGTGCCACCGGGTTTGATTCTGCGGACGAGGGATGAATTCAAGGAGCTGAAGTAGGGAAGGATGACTATTGTAGAGTACCGTGACATATTTCTGTCTCTGTCTAGGTATGCCCCTGATGAGATTGGTACTGAATCCAAGAAGAAGGAGAGATTCCTGAATGGTCTGCATGATGAGATGCAGACAATGTTGGTCAACATTCCCTTCGCTGACCTTGAAGCCTTAGTAGATTCTGCAATCCGGATGGAAGCCAAGATCAACCAAGCCAACGAGAATCGCAAGCGTCGAATGATGCATCAACCAGGATCCCACCATACCCCGAAGTATCGGCCCAACCGGTCTGCTGGATATGCCCCGAGAAACAATAGACCCCCTATGCCCCGTCTGAATTATCCCAACCGTGGAGGAAGAAACCCAAGGCCCGGAGGAAACCACAACAACAACCCCGACAACTCCAACAATTTAAACCGTGAACCACCCAAGTCCAACCACAACACCAACACCAACAACAACAATATTGTCCCAAGAACTGGAATCAATGTCGTGCCTGTTGCAGGAAAAGACAAGTCTCTGATTATTTGTTTTGAATGCGGAGTCAAGGGTCACTACTCCAGCGAGTGCCCCAAGAAGCTTGCAGCAGCCAATGTGAATGCACCATCTCAACAGCAACGCCGTGTTCAGCCTGGAATGAGATTTGCCCTAGGGAAATCGCTCAACCGCAACGGCCGTCTATTTCACATGAATGCTGAAGAAGCTCAGGAAGCGCCAGATGTCGTACTAGGTATGTTTTCTATTAACTTAGTACTTGCAAGAGTGTTGTTTGATTCTAGAGCATCGCACTCGTTTGTTACGAAATAATTTGCATGCACTAGTAAGATTCAACCAACAAAATTGAAGCATGTTATGATAGTTCAAATACCTAGTTCAACCACCAAAGCTAGACAAATTTGCAAGGCCGTACCTATCAGAATCCATGGAATAGATTTTTATGCTAATCTAATAGTACTTGGAACCAAAGGTTTGGAAGTAGTACTAGGAATGGATTGGGTGTCGAAACATAAGGGATTAATCGACTGTGCCAAGAAAGCCATAACCATGACTAGTACCACTAGAGTATCAGTAGAGCATGTATCTGAGACTTTGCCCAGTCAATTCAAGTGCAACAAGAGTCTAGCCCAACCCACCATTGACCAAGTCAGAGTAGTCTATGAATACCCCGATGTATTCCCAGATGAATTGCCTAGTATTCCCCTAGATCGGGATATCGAGTTTATCATTGAACTAATCCTGGAACGGGACCCATAGCTTAGAGACCTTATAGTATGAACCCATCTGAATTAGTGGAGCTAAAGAAGCAACTGGATGTTATGCTGGAGACAGGTTTGATTCAACCAAATGCGTCACCATGGAGATCACCTGTTTTGTTTGTGGATAAGAAAGATGGAGGTAACCGTTTGTGCACAGATTATCGAAAGATGAATGATGTCACCATTACGAACAAGTACCCACTGCCTAAGATAGAAGATATGTTTGACCAGTTGACCGGTGCCAAAGTGTTTTCTAAGATTGATCTTAGAACTGGTTATCATCAACTCAAGATTCGTGCAACGAATATTCCAAACTGCCTTTACCACCAGATATGGATTGTATGAGTACACTATCATGTCTTTTGGATTAACCAATGCCCCCGCTTATTTCATGAACCTCATGAAATAAGATTTTGATGAACTTCCTGGATAAGTTTGTCGTTGTTTTTATTGACGATATTCTGATCTATTCCAAATCAGAAGAAGACCATGAGCTACACCTGGGGACCATACGTGAAACCCTTAGAGAGCATCAGTTGTATGCCAAGTTTAGCAAATGTGAGTTCTGGTTAAAGGAAGTAGGATTCCTAGGACATATCGTGTTGGCTGGAGGAATTGCCGTCGACCCCGCCAACATTAAGGATGTTGAGGAATGGAGAGCACAAACCACTCAAACTGAAGTTCACGCATTTGTCGGATTAGCGGGATATTACCGCAAGTTCGTAGAAGGATTCTCGAGCATCGCAAGACCCATGACCCAATTGTTGAAGAAAGATAAGAAGTTTGAATGGACGGACAAATGTGAAGCAAGTTTTCAAGAGCTCAAGAAGAGGTTGATTTCAACCCCAATCTTGATTATGCCGGATATCCAGAAGCCTTTTGATGTGTATTGTGACGCATCCAAGGTTGGTCTCGGATGTGTGTTAATGCAGGAAGGCAAGGTCACATCCTATCTGTCCCGACAACTGAAGCTACATGAGCAAAATTACCCTACCCATGACCTTGAATTAGCAGCCGTAGTTTTAGCCTTGAAGACATGGCGGTATTACCTCATGGGTAACCACTATGAGATTTATTAGGATCACAAGAGTCTGAAGTATATTTTCACCTAGAAGGAGCTAAACATGAGGCAAAGGAGATGGATAAAGTTAATCAAGGACTATGACCTTGACATTCACTATCACCCCAGTAAAGCCAATGTGGTAGCGGATGCTCTTAGCAGATTGCCGTGTCGATTGAACACCATGATTCTGAAAGAGCAACCAAGTTTGCATAAGGAGTTGGAAGATTTCAGAATGGAGCTAGTAAGTGAAGGATTTTTGGCTAGCATAGAACTTCAACCCACCTTGATAGATCGGATCAAGGAGGTGCAGAAAGGAAATGCTAGTATCGATGGAATCAAACATCGTATTAGTATAGGGAAGGTACCCGGATTCACCGAAGATGAAGAAGGAGTTTTGTGGTACAAAGGATGAATCTATGTGCCCGCAGATTTAGAGTTGAAACAAGCTATTTTACAAGAAGCTCATGATACTCTTTATTCTATCCACCCGGGAGGAATGGAGATGTATCAGGATTTGAAGGAGCAATTTTGGTGGCACAAGATGAAGAGAGAAATCGGAAGCTACATAGCCAAATGTGATATTTTTCAGAGAGTCAAGGCGGGACATCAGCGATCCGCCGGACTTTTGCAACCTTTGCAAATTCCGGAATGGAAATGGGATTCAGTTGAATGGATTTTATCACCGGTTTGCCTACATCTAGTAGGGGAAATGACTTTATTTGGGTCATAATGGATAGACTGTCCAAAGTAGCCCTTTCTTACCTGTCAAGACCACTTATCAGAGTTCGAAGCTAGCAGAATTGTACATTGCTAGGATAGTCAGTTTGCATGGAATCCCCAAGAACATTGTGTCGGATCGAGGAACCCACTTTACCTCGAGATTTTGGAAGAAAGTCCAAGAAGGATTAGGAACCAGACTGGATTTCAGCACAACTTATCACCCGCAGACCGATGGACAAACATAGTGAGTAAACCAAATACTCCAAGATATGTTGAGAGCTTGTGTGTTGGAATATGGATCTAAATGGGATGACCGTCTGCCTTTCGCAGAATTCTCATATAACAACAGTTACCAAGCCAGTTTGCAAATGGCCCCATTTGAGTTCATGTATGGAAGGAAGTGTCGTACCCCACTGAATTGGTCGGAAGTAGGAGAGAGTCAGATTTTCGGACCCGACATCCTAAGAGAAGCCGAAGAGAAAGTTCACAAGATCCGTGAGCACCTTAAGACAGCCCAATCCAGATAGAAGAGTTATGCCGACAAGAGACGACGAGACCTAGCCTTCACTATCGGAGATTTTGTGTATCTGAAAGTATCACACTTGAAAGGAATGCAACGTTTCCAACTCAAAGGGAAGTTAGCCCCTAGATATATTGGACCCTTCAAGATTTTGAATCGCCGAGGAGAAGTATCATATCAGCTGGAACTGCCGGAGGAGATGTCAGCCGTGCATGATGTGTTCCATATCTCGTTACTTCGCAAATGCCTAGAAGTGCCAGAGAAGACCGAAGTTTTCAAGAATATTGATCAAAGAACCATAGAGCTCGACCAGGACCTAACTTATCGTGAAGTACCCATTCGTATTTTGGAAGAAGCCTTCAGAACCACCAGAACCAGGAGCATCAAGTTTCTCAAGATCCAGAGGAGTAACCATACTGAAGAAGAAGCTACTTGGGAGCAAGAAGATCACATTAGGACTGACTTTCAGGATCTCTTTAGTTCCTAGTTTTATTTTTCTTAAATCTCGGGACGAGATTTTGTTTAAGGAGGGAAGGTTTATAACATCCCAAAAATATTAAACAAGATTATCAAGTTATAATCACCCAAGTTTAAGGTTAACAAAAACTTTTATTATTAAACTTAATATGAATGCATGTGTGTGTGATTAATGCATGGATGATTGCAATCGCCATATTTGATTATTATGAATGATAAGGATTGGTTTAAAGATGAGAAAATATCATCTAGATTATTTCCAAGCAGAATCAAATGAAGAGAAAATCAAATATAAGTAATATAAGAAAATGGTCATTTTGACCAAGGTTAACCACTAGACCACGTTGAGTGTTCCTAGCTCAAGTTTTCTAATAGAAACAAATCCAATTATTTTCACCCCTTGCTAGACCAAGTAAAAGTGAACTCGAGCCCACTTTACAAACCAACAGAAACGAATTCCAAATCTATTTAAAGGACAATTCAAAATTGAATCAAGTGTATGTACTAAGATCACCATTTCTCAAAAACCACTCAAATCAATTCACCTTGCAAAACCCAAGTAACCTTAGACACTCAAGCTTATGACCAGAGCACTCACCAAAATTCATCCAAAAATTCAAATGTAAAGTTCATGCGGCCATTTCATCAAACACCTGGCAAACACAGATCAAACTTGCCTAACTTCTACTGTTCTTGATCAATACCTTGTCCACTACCTGTCGCCACTACTAGCCCTTGTCTCCCCCAGTGCCTAGAAATGCATTAAAGCAGCACCCCCTTCACCATTTGCACCAGTGTCGCGCCACCCAAGCCCCCCATTGCCGGCCGACCATGGACAACTCGTAGGAGGAAGCGTCGCGCCCGTCCACAATGTCTAGGAGGCAGGCCACCATCCACCGCCACCCCCTATACAACCCTCGAGCGCAACCAAGCCATGGACCACCGGAAAACAGCTACGCCCATTTTCTCTCTGCTATGCCGAGAGCGCGTTAGAGCGCCGCAGCCGACACGCCGCGCATAACTGCACTCACCATGACCCTAACTACCTCCCAGACACGACCGTTCGCCGTCGCGCGACACGAATTCCATGTACGTCGTCTAAAACACCGTCGGTGCTACGCAGAGCATCGACCCACTCCTACCATTCTCGACCGCCCCGTGTCGTGCCTTTAATCCCGTGATGATCGCCAGGAGACACCGCACCATCCTACGCCCTCTGCCCTGCTGTTAGCCCTCTGTATCGTCGTCACCGACGAGCCCTGACTATGCCGCACTGCCCTTCTCGCCGGTGTATAAATAGAGGCCACCCCCGCCTCGATTATTCACACCATATCACTCCCCTCTCTCAGAACCACCCCTGACCCTTCCCCGGAGCAAGGCGAGCACCAGCCCGCCGGAATTTGGGCGGAGTCCGCCGCTGCAGAGGAGGAGAGGAGCCATTGATTGGAACCACCCCAGGAGCCTTCGCGGCCGTTCGTTCGAACCGCCGTCGTCGACAACGTCGTTCGCCCCCATTGCATACCCTAGCTAGAGCCCAGGTGAGCCACCACGTAGCCCCACCGTCGTGTTAGGGTTTGGTCTCGTCGGAGCTATTCGAAGGAGACGATGAACGTCAGCCGTAGATCTTGTTCTAATCGCACGGTTTATATTGAAACGTACCTCTTCTGTTAGATTGAGCCACTGACTAGTGGCACCCCCTGTTAGCAGCCCGCTGCGCGTGCGCGGTGCAGCTGGGCCGGCCCATTTCCTTTCCCGCGCGTAGCCCAACAATTCCAATAATCCTTTTCCATTTTAGTTAAAACCTACTTCTTTCAGTAGATTTAAAAATCAATTCAAAAAGTTTCATTGAACCAAATTGCATGATTCCAATTTTGTTAGAAAGGTATTGAAATTATCTATCCAAGCCCGTTGGATTCAAACCATTTGAAATTATAGATCACCTACACCAAAAATAACAAGACAGAGACTTTTTTATATTCAAATATTTTTCAAAAATCAACCATAAATGCTTCTGAATTGATTCCAATTCTCAAAAATTACATTGGAAAATATCTATCTGAATATGTAAAAATATTTAGGTTTACATGCAGTGATCTTGGACTAGTACTAAAAGAATGCTATATGGGAATTTCTAGTCACTTTAATTATATAAAATAGTATTTTTAAACTTTATAAAATATGACCACTACTTTAAATCACATTCCCAAGTATTAGAATATGTGATGATGACATATGTCCACATGATCCCATATTTTAATTGGAGAATATTAAATCTTAAGTAGTTTTCAATGAGTAGAAATTACTTTTCTAAAATAAAATAATTAAGAGTAGGTCTTAATTTCATGTGATGATTGTGATGATGCTAGATCATCTAGTGTGAGCCCTTGTGTGCTAAATAGAAGTAGTTAAGTATTGTTTGGTGATTATGTACCTTGTATTTATTTATAGACGCTAGTATCAACCAAGGATACGAGGAGGAGGATTACTACGAAGAAGAAGAAAACTTCAACCACTGCACCAATCAAGGCAAGCTAAGCTAACTATGCAAGCCCAACAATGTAAGATAACTATGCAAGCTAGAACTTTGCATGCTGCTTATGCAAGATGCATTAGGCATACTTTGGTTATGCAACTTTGATTATACCAATTCCTAGATTTACTTGTAAACATTATTCTTTTTATTTTTTATACCAAAGTTCTTTATTACTTCTAGTTAGTGCTTTGTGATTTTTGAAAAGATACTATAGATAGCATAAAGAGCATAAAACTAGGTCTAAGTAGTTAGAACTAGATATCATCAAAAAGCATAAGACTAGATTGGAATAGCCACACTTGATTAGCACCCCTCATCAGTGAACACCCTCAATTTTAGTGGCTAGTGCTAAGCATAAAAGTTGATCACTTTAGATGGGAATACTTGGTGAAAAAGGATTATGAAAACCTTGGACTGAAGATTCATTCTATTGAAATGTTTTGACATGTGTTATGAACACAAGATGATTTGATGATGAAAATGTTGAGGCATGAGCCTTAGCCCTTTTTAAAGATTGATGGTTGGGTTCAGATGCGATACCATTCAATTTTGCCGTACAACCACAATACCTGATTTGGGTAGGGCTTAACTGGAAGTTTATATATCTTAGTATGGGTTCCCTTGCGGAAGAGGTTGAGCTGAGGCTACCACGTGATGAATGTCCACCTATGCAGTACCTAAGATGAAAAATGGTCATGGTTGGGAGGCCAAAATCATAGGGGAGGTGCCTATACTAGGGTGTGTAATTGAAAGGTTAGGATTGATTATCCGCATACCAAGTATGATGATTCAGGATTTGTCCTGACAAATGTATCGAATATTGTGGTGAAAGTGTACCACCTCTGCAGAATGTCAAACTATTCGAATAGTCGCGTCCGCGATCAAGGACATTTGGAGTGGCCACACTATTCCGTCATCAGAGATTTTCAAAATTACTTGTGAAATGAACAATGACTTTGACTTGACCACGATAGGGTTGTGAATATGAAAACTAAGTTCCCACTTAGGTGTTGTAAAACATTAAACTAGTTTTCTTTACTTCTGAACTTAGTTGAGATAAACCTGGCTTTTTGCAAATGAACCTAGAGCTTAGGATTCCTACTCGAACTACTTTAATTGTTAGTGATAGTTTGCGAGTATTTAAAGAGTACACATGGCTTTGTCCCTGGCTATTCCCATGGCCAGACTATAAAGAGGACTACCAGGATGATGGACAGCAGGACGTCTATGACAACTAGGATCATCTCCCACCGTCAGCATTGCCTGTGACCCTGAAGATGGAGCCTCGACCACGCTACCCTTATTATTATTCCGCTGCGTTGATTGTATTAAGACTAGATCATGAGATCCTTTATTTATAAGACCTTTATTATGGTTTGTAATGGATGATGAACTATGATACCAATCTATTATGTCTCGCAAAATGGTAATTCTGGGATTGCGATATATGGCATAACAGGCATCTCGGATTAAAAATCCGGATGTTGACAAGAAACAACCATCTAGCTACTGTATGGACCCATAGTCCAAGGGTGAACTACTCACGCATAATATCGGAGGCTATCATGGTGATGAAGAAGGCCTCCGAGATGATCTCTCCCCTCCGACAGGGTGTCGGGAAGAGCTACAGATCCCCCGATCTAGGAACGATGGTGACGGTGGCTATGAACTATTTGAGATCTGGTCGGGTGTTTAGGATTTCTGCATCGGGTGGCTTTTATAGACGGAGAGGCGAGGTCGGAGGCCGGTCAGGAGGCCCACACCATAGGGCGGCGCGCCCTAGGGTGGACCCGCATGGCCCTAGGGTGTTGTCGCCATGTGGCCCCCCTTCGGCTGCCCTTCGGTCTCTATGTTCGTTGCGGTAAAATATTGACTTTAGCTTTTGTTCCGTCCAATTCCGAGAATATTTCCTCATTAGATTTTCTGAAACAAAAAATAACAGAAAACATGCATCAGGCACCGCGACATCTTGTTAATAGGTTAGTCCCATAAAATGTATAAAAATACCCCAAAATGTAGACAAAGCATAATAAAATAGATACTAAACAAGCATGACACATCAAAAATAATAGATACGTTTACGACGTATCATGGTGCATCATTGCCGCTCCTGAAAACAGGGGTACGACAAGGTATAATTTCCTTTTCTATTTCTTTTAGAGCCAATTGTACTCCTTTTCCTTAATATGGATATAAGGTTTTTAACGATCCAACATTAATAAAGCCTTGACTCATATGCACCCTTGACTCATTCTATCAAGTTTTTATAGTTTTGTACCATTTTTTATTTTTTAAGGACTTTTTACATGCTTGGGGTCTAACAAACGAAACGAACCGAATCCGGTCCCATGGGCCTTGACGTGCCATGGGTCGAACCCCTAGGCACCAGCCCAGGCTGGTGCCGTAGGACGGGCCGACACGGGCCGACACGACACAACCTGCGAGCTATATGTCCCCGACGTGCCTTGTCAGACCACGCACATGAAGCGGGTGCCGGGCCCGTGCCATTCTGGCCCGGCCCGTTGGCCAGGTTTGCCATGGCACTCTCCAAATCCTCCTTCGAAAACAGAAGCTCTAGTGTGTATGATGATCCACCTGACTTTATTTATTGTGTAAATGATGCTGTTATTATTTGATGAATAAAGTATTTCTTTAGTAAAACATACCATGCAAAATTACTACACTCCCCGTCTCAAGGTTTAAGGCTTTTCTAAAGTCAAGCTACGAAAAGTTTTTTTTGAGCAACCAGTAGAAGCACTGCCTTTTCTATTAATAGAAGAGAATTGACTGGTTTAGAAGGGAAACTGGCTGACACCGATACAAACATATATACACACGGGTCCAGTTAAAAGGGGAACCAAACCAAAAACAAACCCCAAGCGACACGGTTTTCAGAAAAAACCGGCAAAACCAAGAGACCACGCGACCCATCTCGACTAGGTCTTGAGCACTAACACCAGCACAACGGCAACCGCGCCGCCACACATGCAACCACACTGGTCCCGGGACCGCGCGCACTCCTAGCCGACGATGCAGCAACCAGACAACACAAGCCCCATCGCCAAGCGGAGCGCCAAACCTCCAAAGTCATCGCCCCCAAGAGGAAAAACGACGGTGGCGCCGCCGATGCCCGCTCCGACAGAAACTAGAGCTCAGGTTTTCACCCGGAGAGTCCGTGACCCAAAACGTCGAGGGAGGTGAAGGAGCTCCTCAACGATGCCTCCAACGAGGGAAACGACGTCTGCGGACGCCGACATCGCCGGCATCAACCTAAGTCGATGCAATGCTTTCGCGCGGAGAATGCCATACCTGGAGCCGAACGAGCCGATCCACCAAGGCGAGGGAGTCGTGCCTGCCTTGCGGCGCACCACCGCCACCACCACATGCTGCAGGGAACCCACCAAGGTATCTCCTTCCGCTGCGAAAAGTTTGACAATTATTTTTTAAAACTACTTCCTTCGACCCATATTAGTTGATATGGATTTGTCTAGATTCAAATATATCTAACAGTAAAACATGTCTGGATACATCCGAATATAGACAAATTCAAGACACTAATATGAGTCGAAAGGAGTATCAAGAACTATGATAATATATAGATACCATATGAATATTTTCATAATATATCAAAGGGTGTTTATTTCATATTATAAATATTAATATATTTTTATTTAAATTGTTCAATTTTTATATAGTTTGACTTAAAAAAGAAAAGTCTTAAGCCTTGAGATGGAGGTAGTAATTACCAACTGAATTGGTCAACTACTATCAAAATTTGATTTTTGGGTTCCAATTTTCAAACAAGCGCAACCTACTTCTCCGAGCCCACGGCGCGTGCGACTGCGTCTGACCCTCTCCCCGCTGACAAGCGGGACCTGCAGTCAGCGATGTGCGGCATAGCCCTCGTCCTCTCCGGCGACCGCCTAGTCGTCGCCCCATTCACCGCCGCCGCCGCCGCCGCTGCATCCGGAACACGGTTCCCCGACGAGGTACTGTCACTAGCATCCGTCGCAACCTCCCAAAACAGAACTAAATCCCTCCCTGTTGTGCTCTCCCAAACCCTAAACCCTAACCGAGCAAGCTGTACATGCAAGTGTAGAGGGAGGGCGTGTCTGTGGGCGAGCTTGAGGAGGCCCTGCGGAGGCGAGGCCCGGACAGCCTCGGATGCCATAGCTTCCACCTTTGCGCGGACGGCACAGTCCTTGGTGGTATGGGTGGCGGCTCCCTGACTAATATGCTTTGGAGTTTTGGTCGCTCTGGCCATTTCTTATGGCGACTGTCGTGTGTTGCAGATGGTGGAGACGGGGTTGGAGGTGGTGTGGGTGCCACAAAGTTGTGCTTCATTGGTGCGACGCTGCAGCTCAGGGGAGCTGAGCCGGTTTCACAGCCACTGGTGGCGCAATCAGGAAGTGTTCTAGTGTATAATGGTAATGTTGTTGAACCAAAAAGTCAGTATTGCTGTCCATTTTTTTAAATTGATGTCTTCTAATATGTAGCATACATGCGGATCTATACTGGGAACTTCCACATTTTTGTAGTGGTTATAACTAAGATGCACCATATTCAGTCATATATTTAGTTCATTATGTTTCTTAACTGATTTGTTGACTAAACTTACATTCAGTACTTGGAAACAGTAATCCCTTTTGAATGATGCACATATATGTGGCTTCAGTATGCAGGAAATGCTTCGGATGGTTCAGTAAAAATCACACATTGACGTGTCAATGGCATATTATTGTTGCTTTGCTTTCATCTAAGTATCTCGTACTAGAGTGATTACTTTACTTGAACTTTACACTGAACTTTTTATTTTGATTATAAGGTGAGATTTATGGAGGAATTCACATTGCCAATGATCAGAATGACACTCAATCACTTTTCTCTTCACTGGAATCTTGCTGTTCCTGTGACCTCTGTGTTGTTGATAGAGATGAAACATACCCTTGCTGTGAGAGTGTAGGGAAATCAGTTCCACAAATCCTCTCAACAATCAGAGGACCATGGGCTTTGATATACTGGCAGGCAGGTAATTGTGATATTTGACTTTTTTGCATTTGCTGTAGATTCTATTTCCTGACATACAGGTTACCTTGAACTTCCAGGCAGCCTCAAATACATTGTGGTTTGGACGGGATGCATTCGGGAGAAGAAGCCTCTTGGTACATTGGCCCACTCCTGATGATTCACACTTTATATTATCATCAGTATCACCCCCTTCGTTTTCCAGGAATAACTCTGGTAAGATGAGCGTAATTTAATAGTCTATCTTAGTATCTTATCAATGGTTTGTTCATCTTCCTTTTCAAAACATGAAAACAAACGTGAACTTAAAATAAGCTGTGTTGTTGTGTCTCATTTTTCTTATTCTGTACACGCTTTGGATGTTGCAACTCTTATCTAATTGTGTACACTCTTCTTCACTCCGACAGCATCAGAAGTAAATGGTTTGGAGTCAGCAACGGACCCTGATTTTTCTGGCCACACCAAAGTTAGCTACTGGGAAGAGCTTCCTTGTGGAATATACAGCATTCACCTGAAAGACCTGGATACTAATGCATCATGTATGAAGGAAGGATGTGTCACCGAAGTCGGAAAACATGATTGGACAAATTCTTTGTTGCACACATTAATACGATGGGAGAGAAAATCGACAGTTCCTATTGTGGATGGCTTGATTCCAGGCAAGAGTTCTGTTGAGGAAGGGAACCATCACTTGTCCCCGAGTTTCAGAAACTCAAGAGAAGCTGAAGACAGTGCAAGTAATGGACTTGAGAAAATAGATCTCCCATTAGATTTTTTTTTATCTTCAGCAAACTGCATGAGACGTTTGCTAGAAATTACCTAAACTAATTTAACTTTAGAAAGTTGCTAATGCTGACACTTCTTTGTCATGTTTCAGCACATAGAGTATTGGCTGCACTAAGGAAATCTGTAATGCTGCGAACTAATGTGAACATACTGTATCAGGCAAGTAACAAACTCTTAGGTTCTAACTTCTGCCTTTCACAATATCCTTTTTTTTCCAACTCCACCAGCCTAATAATGATTTAATCATTGAAATGGTTCCATATTTCTTGCAAGGGAAAATGCTTCTACTTTTCTTTCTGTTACATTTTTTGTTAGCTAGTTTGTCAGGCTAACTTTACAGTCCCTTCATGTGAACAGGGTGATCTGACTACACTCAAGGATGATGAGTTGGCCCCAATAGCAATCCTTTTCTCTGGTGGCCTGGACTCCATGATACTTGCAGCATTACTAGACCAGTGTCTTGATTCCAAATGTATGCTCAACTGTGTTGCTTTTACTACATTTTACTCATCACTGTCTTCTTTATAACATATTAGTGAGGAAGTTAACTTCTTTATGGTAAATTTTCTTTTTGAGGAAAACTAACATAGATTTTGAGCAGGGACAATTGATTTGTTGAATGTCAGTTTTGACGGACAGCTTGCTCCAGATAGAGTTTCTTCACTAGCAGGACTGAAGGAGCTTCAGAGAATCTCCCCTCTGCGGAGGTGATTTTACCTGAAAATTTCATGCTCTTTGCCTTGATGGCTTGTATCTGGTGCTGGAGATAGATGATTTTATTATCGATGCTGGTTTGCACATATCAAAAGATAGACAGTAAATAAATCATGTTTCTGTGCAAAATGAACTCTGGACTCACTTTCTTGCACACATGTTATAGCCTAATGAATTCTTCATACATGATGAACTTATTGTATTTCCTTTCCAAGCCTTCTACCAAGCAGATGATCAATATGTGCTTTAATGTACATAATCTGTCATCTGTGCCCTGCATTATTTCACTGTTTTGATTTCTTAGTTACTCATTCATGTTCATCATCCATTTTGATTCTCATGTTAGCAGTAAATGTTTTGTCGCTTCATTCTTTTCTTTTGCCATGTAACTTTTTTACCATGCTAGCAAAAAATGAAGCTCATGCATTATTCTATCCCATGTACAGAGTATCTGCATAATACTTAATGAAGTGTTCGCTATGATCTTCATTTTACTGTCTTATTTGCAGATGGCGTCTTGTTGAGATTGACACTGATTTGGCCAACTTGAAAGGGGAAAGTGAACACGTGATGTCACTCATACACCCTTCAAATACCTATATGGTGTGTATCTTCCTAATTCCTACTAGCGCTTTATTAGGCTAGTTTTGTTGGTTTACCGTGCCGGCCGAAGAATGCGTGAACGATCTAAATTGTCCGCACAGTTGTACTCTAGTTAAATCCCCTGGGATTTGGATTTTGGAATGGTGTTGTAAAGTTCGAACCATGCATATTTTTTGCATTTGACAATAAAAGAGACAATGTGTCATGGCCACATCAATTGGGATTACATTCGACATTAATAGAAGGTGGAGTTTAGTACTGGTCTAACGGACCTCTCCTGTTTGTAAATAATTGTGAGAGGGAGTGGGAGTTTAGTGGAGGAAGTTTAAGGTAGGATTTGCCATGGAATTTTTTTTCAGTGCTGATCCCTTGTTTTGCAAGAGATGAGAAATTGTTAGATTATTTTGATTTCGAACTTTAAGACACCTTAATTTATGATGGAAATGTTCCTTGGAACAACTATTCACATCCACGGCCCAACCCCTTTCGCTGATTTACAATGATTGAAGTTGGACATCAAACCCCCAAATTCCCTACCGCGTCTAATCAATTTTATTTACTCATGAAAATGCCTATAGGGTTATCATCTGTGTTCATTCTAGTGGTGACGTTGTCTTCCTGAGGGTTCTGTGGGAGATTATGTTTACGAGGCTAAAATAAGATTAGTTGTGGACTGGTTGGCAGTAGGATCCTGAACACCCTTTGGCGTCCTTGAGACCACAGTTCACCATAGTTGCATCATATGACACAATCATCTTCATGTGCTTGCACTACCTTATACTGAATAATAGAGATAATCTTTAGCATTGCCGCTTTATTGAGTTTCTGATATCCACAGATATCTGTTTAATTTGATAATATCCACAGATATCTGTTTAATTTGATAATGTGGACTGTTGGTAATCGTCTACTCTTGTGTTCCTATTAGATCCATTAGAATTAAAATGATGAACTTTTGCACAGGATTTGAACATTGGTATAGCCCTATGGTTAGCTGCTGGTGGGGATGGTTGGGTGAATGGGCAAGATGGTCAGCGCTACAAGTACAAGTCAACATCTAGAGTTCTTTTAGTCGGTTCTGGAGCTGATGAGCAGTGTGCTGGTTATGGTAGACATCGTACTAAATATAGACTTGGAGGGTATGTATGCGTCGATTCGATCTACTGCATGTTGAATAATGTGAAATCTTTTGAGATACTTATGCATAGATTTGCAAGAATTTTATTAGTTCTTTTTTTTTTGCTACCCTTATTTAGATGGTCTTCACTCGATGAGGAAATGAGACTAGATGTGCAACGAATTTGGAAAAGAAACATGGGAAGAGATGATAGGTGCATTTCTGACCATGGCAAGGAGGTAACCTTTGTCATACTTTGAATTAGAATTATCACCATTTTACAGCCCAGCTTTGTTTTAGGCTTTTTAGCGGCTGATGTGTGTCGATGTTTACACTGCAGGCTCGTTTTCCATTTCTTGATGAGAATGTGATACAAACTTTGTTGGAAATCCCACTGTGGGAGATCGCTAAACTTGATGAACCTGTGGGGAAGGGTGATAAGAAGATTCTAAGACAGGTTTTGCATTTCGTTTGCTTTAACTCTACATGGAAGCTGTTACATGTAGTCTGATTTCCATCCCCTTTTGCTGATTCAGTATATGTGTGTCAATATTGAAGGTTGCAAAGCTGTTAGGCCTACAAGAAGCTTCTTTTCTGCCAAAGCGAGCGATCCAGGTACATATTTATAACCACCTGTTTCCTTCAGTAGAATAGTCGTGATACTCCGTGGTGAAAGATTACAGTATATAGATTGTTTTTTTTGAAGTTAGTATATAGATTGTAGGCACAGAACAGCAAGTTTCTTCTATAGTTACTTGGTTTATTGGGTGAATTAAGGGCCCAATGCCACTGTTCAAGCCTTTTATAAATTTGTTTCTTCTTAAAAAACATGATTATACCAACTGTTTCATCGTAATCTTGCTCAGCTGCATTCAGATTGTTCTCAGGCACACTACGCCTCGAGCACTCTTTGTGCTGGAAACTTATATTTTATGTTCACATCTGTTCTGTCTGATGCTTTGTGCAGTTTGGTTCGAGAATAGCAAGGGAATCGAACCGCAAGAACTTTGGCAGCAACCGAGCTGCGAACCAGGCGTCGGCAGGCAGTGTGGAGGTTCACAAGCTTAACCATTGATGGAGTCCCCAGGCAAACAGTACGCTGATGGATAGATCTAATTCGACATGCCTGGTGCTGCCTCACAACTCGACATCGATGCCAGCGATCGCCATGGTCGGGTTTCACCGATCATCCCACCCGATGATGCAGGTTGTAGTCATGTCGGTGTGAAGTATGTAATGCTGTATCAGTGGCTGTTTCAGGCTTGAAATTTTTTTACTTCACATTCATTCATTGCAACAATGGGTAACAGAACAGAGGAAGTTTTTTTTTTCTGTAGCGTACTCCCTGTTGGTATTAATTTCACTTGTAACTAGGCCAGGTGGGCCTTGCTTTTGGGAGGCCCGTGCAGAACACGACGTCCACCCTGGAAAGAGTCCACGACGGAGAACCAACCGTCCGCCGACATGTGTAGCCGTGTCCGCTACGCGCACCCCGGCTCGCGCACACGGGAAACCTCATGCCCTCCTCTATAAAGTCAAGAGGACTCGCTCTCCCCTTCTCCCCAAAGCCTTCGTCTCCACCTCCTCTCGCCCCGCGTGCTCGGATCAGAGCCCACCCAAACCCTAAATCCCCAACGGTCTCATCCTCCCAAACCCCAGCCAAACCCAACCTCTTCCTCTCGATTTCCCGCCCAATCCCCGCACCTTGCCACCGCGCAATCTTGCGCTGCGTCGTCTCGCACCGACCGAATTCGAATCCCACCGGGAGGGATCGAGCTCGAGTCCGGCGGGAGGGCAGTTGGGCGCGCGACTCCGGCGCGCGGCCGCGTATAGCTCCCCCGGTTACCCCCTGGATGGTGGCGCGGACGGGGTGGCCGGAGGAGAGATCTAACCCTAGCTCCGGATCTGGGACCACCAAGCCCGCCAGGTGCTCGACGGTATGACTGGTCGGGGAGCGGAAGAGGGACTAGTATGAGCGACAGCGGGGGCAGCAGCAGCGGCAGAGGGGACGAGTACGGGAGAGCCGTGGCGCGGGCGGCGGTGGCCCAGGCCCTCGAGGCCGCGGGCTTCGACTGCACGCACCGCTCCGCGGTCGACGCTCTCGTTGACGTCCTCCTCCGCTACATCACCCACCTCGGGAGAGCCGCGGCCTTCCACGCCAACCTTGCCGGCCGCGCGCTCGCCAACGAGTATGACATCATCCAGTCCCTCGAGGAGATCGGAACCGACTTTGATGGGTTCGCCGGCGCGGGCACTTCGGGCCGCTGTCTCGTCGGCTCAGGTGTCGTCAAGGACCTCATGGCGTTCGTCGAGTCCAGGGACGACGTGCAGTTCACTCGGCAGTTGCCTAGGTTCCCTGTGCCTCGTGCCCCGCAGACTGCGCCGAGCTTTGCCGTGGCTGGGAGGGAGACTGGGATGAGGCACGTGCCGGACTGGCTACCGGTCTTCCCGGATCCGCACACCTATGTGAGGACAGAGGTGTGGAGCGAGCAGGCGGCCAAGGACAGGGTGGACATGGTGGAGCAGGTCCGGCAGCGGAGGAAGGCCGAGAAGTCGCTGCTCAGCTTGCAGCAACGGTTGGCCCTTGCGGGTGCTGATGGGTTTCGGCCAGTGGTTTCTGAGGATACTACAGCAAAAGGGAAGGAGATCCAACCGTCTGGGAGCAAGAGAAATCCGTTTCTTGAGCCTGCATTGCCACCCGGGGAGAAGGAGGTGTCGGAGGTTGATATGCCACCGGAGCGAAAGAAACTTTCTATCCTAGAAGCATTTGCGCCAGCAATTCAGGGAGCAGATGCTATGGAGATTGATTCTGGGACAGGTTGGGACCAAAATCAGAACCAAAAGAGCATCGTTCCAAAGGAGAGAGCGCCAGTGCGCCTAAAGATTGCAATAGGCAAGAAGCCGCTGGCAGCAGCCCTGACTTCACAATCTGTGGATCTGAGGGAGGATCCGTCGTTTTTGAAGGAGGAAATAAAGGATGACCGGAAGCGGAGGGCTGGGATGATATTGAGGGCATCAATGGAGAACCCACAGGAACTTCCCCAGCTTTAATGTGGTCGGTGGAGGAGTGCAGTGCCCAGAATGAAGTTGCATTATGGCGAGCTGGAATGTGGGATTAGGGGAACTATGATCATTTGAGCTTATGGTGGATCGTCAATTAGCAAGATATTGAGGTATGTTAAAATGTTCTACTTGTGATAATTGATTCGGCTTATTAGTTGCTTTGGGGTTGTACTTGAACTGAATGTAAGCGAATGAGGTTTGGCCTGTATCAGCTCGCCGTTAGTGCAACACTGAATGGCGAAACGATTAAAAAATGCTATCTAGGCAATGTAGTGTACATCTGTGTTCATCACTTAGGAGTAGTACAATGATGCACGACTGTAGTAAATAATCTATAGACTTTCCCCTTTGCTGTGGACACTCTTGCATATTGTACAGAAACTTGAGATTGAGTGTATTGTGTTACTGAAGTGTCAAAAACTTTTTTCTAGGTAGTCTTTCCTGTGTTTGGTACTCTTCAACATTTTTATGAATAAGATGAAATTTTGACGAACATTCCTTTGCTGTGGACACTCTTGCATATTGTACAGAAACTTGAGATTGAGTGTATTGTGTTACTGAAGTGTCAGAAACTTTTTTCTAGGTAGTCTTTCCTGTGTTTGGTACTCTTCAACATTTTTATGAATAAGATGAAATTTTGACGAACATTTAGGATTTTTCTAAATACTTGTTTTCTGGCATTTATTGAGATAGTAAAAAACCTTATTTGATGAAGAGATAGTTGGTGGCCTAGATATGAGACATGTGCTAGTGCTCATATTACCATGTTCTGATTAGTCTGATTTTTGACTGTTGCACACCGAAAAGGATAGTAGTTTGATTATTTAACTAAGTAGAAGTTAGAGATATGCTAGTGATGAATTTTGTATGTAGGTCACAACTGTTATGATGTCAATTTAGTTCGTTGGTATATAGAAAGTAGTGTGCAGTTGCATACCAGAGAATTATTAGTCCTTACCTATGGGAAGATTATGTATGCTACTACTATTCGTGCCCAAATATGAGCGCTCGTGGTTCTGCAACTCAAACCACAATAATAAATAAGTATACAGAAATGCTTACATTATATACTCCCTTCGGTCCATATCAATGGCCACAATTTTGTCTAGATACGATTGCATCTAGTCTAAATACTTAACTAGATACACACGAATCTAGATGAAGTTGATGCCATTAATATGGACTTCAGTGTATATCAGAGTAAATTGCCACCTTCAGTGTATATCGGATACTACATGTAGCAGGGAACCACTACAGGGCCGAGCAGTTGAATGCTGATACTGCATGTACTAAAACCTCGGTAGACTAGCATGTTTTAGACAAGTTGTATTTCTAGAAGTAGAATTTTCCAGCAGTGCTTCTACATATATACATGCATATGTCGGTGTGAAACATATTTTGCTCTGAAGTGCGCCTATGAAAAGGTTTTTTTTTTGAAGTGCGCCTATGAAAAGGGAATTTGGCTTTGCATGGAAAATTATGGAGCACACAAGTGTGTTGCTACTAACTGGGATCTAGTTTTTCGTTTCTTTCAAAATTCAAATTTGACAACTGTAAATTGTTGGGGACATAGTTAAAGAAGATATAGACAAGTATGTCCCCAAGTATGTCCCCAATATTCAATACAAGTATTCAAGTATGTCCCCAATATTCAATACTTCTGAATCTATACAAGTATGTCCCCAACAATACTTCTGAATCTATATTCAATACTTCCGAATTTATACAAGTATATGCCCCCAACAATAGCTAAAAGAGGGTATCTTGAGCGCATCAATAGAAGAACACTCAATCTATGGTCAATGGGTTAGACAAACATGGAGTCCTAGTTTGAGTTGCTGAATAATGACCTTGTGGGAGAAGACATCTACCTCTACTTTTTCACGGCTCAGCTGTAGGAAAACCCCTTATGTGCGAAATTATAGAAGATCCCCTTTAAGATCAAACAATTCCATCGAATTGAGTATGACTGTATGTGTGATAGCATCTACTATACCAGGAATATCAATGAACATAAGTGCATAAGTGCTCAAGATACCCCCTTTTAGCTGATAGGTCTATTTCTTAGTTTAAGATCCCTCTTACTAAGTACATAAGTGCATGTAAAATAAATTGGTCATTTCTGACTAGATCTTTGGTGATTTGTGCAGGCCAGGCCTTTCAATGATCCAAAACCTCGCTTCTACTGGAACCCAGAAGAGGGACAGTTCGAATCTTGGTACCGTGGTTTCCCCAGCATCCAGTCTCTTCAGTCAGCACCAGTGCAGGAATCCTGTTAGGTTCGTAGTTCCTGCTTGCTCCCCACCGTTTCACCGGAATGAAGCGAGCCTTGTTCGCAGGGAGCTGATTTTGGAGGCCATCCAGAGCATGATGCTCCCCCTTCTATGTAGCTAGGAAGACGGAGAGGAGATGTTTGTACAAAAACTGACTTGATTTTTCTGACCAACACTCTCTCAACAAGAGGATAGATTGTGCGCGTTGATTTGATTGATTATACTCTTGATCTGGCTATAATCCAGGTGTATCCCTATATGGTCGCCCTGCTGTGGTCATCCATGAGTTAGTATTGTTTTTTTTTGTAATTGGAGCGTACTGGTTAATTGTGCCCCTGCTGCGGCTGCAATTGCATTGCCGCATTGTACTATATCATCATTCTTTTGGCCTTTTTTCAACTGTGTAACTAAGCTGAGCTGAGCTGAGCATCCCCATTATTTGAAATACGCTGCATCTTTTGTGACTCCTGTTTATGTATGTGACCTTTAGATGGTTTATTATGTATTTGCTGATGTTTGGTCTCTCAACTGGACATAGATCAAGTAGAATTCAGTGAGTATTTGTTGATGTTTGGTACTTTTAAGGTTTTTTTTTCCAAAGTAAATTTGTACCAAAACTAACTTTATTTTTCTGACCAATGCTCCTCTCAACAAGAGGACGAATGGATTGCAGGAGCATGTGTTTGATTTGATTGATTACTCTCTCGATTGAGCTGTGTCCCCGTATGGTCGTAGTGCTGTAACGGCATTTTTAACTATATATAATATCACCATTCTTTTGGCCTGTCTCAACTGTAACTAATCTAAGCTGAGTATCCCCGTTACTATTTGAGATATGGAATGCACTGCATTTTTGTTGTTCTTTATGTATCTGCTCTCTTTAGATGGTCTGTGAATGTGCTGAGAATCTTGACTGGACAGGGCTTGAGTAGATTTCAGTGAATATTTGTCAATGTTACCAGGAATTTTTTTCTTCCAAAGTACAATTAGCGTAGACTCTGAGGGGTCTTGTATCACTTTCACAGTGATAGATGTCGCCAACTGGTCCAACATATCGGGGCGGCGTTTGCTCGGCTACACCGGCGGACCATCCCAGCGGCGGGCCAGCGAATCGGAGGAAGAAGCAGCAGAATCGGAGGAGAGGCTCTGGGATGGGACATTCAGTGCCCTCTGCGTCCGTGATGAAGACCTAGGCCGCCTACCCGCCGTCGCAGCCCCAATACCCTTCGTCATAGTACGTGCCGCCCCAGTACGTGCCTCCGCCTTCGCGACAGATTGCTCCCCCTCCGCCACCACACCCGCAATGGTCGTGGCCACAACCTGTGTGGGTCGACCTGGCGGACGACGACAACGACGAATAGGCCGCGGTGGCCTACGCAATTTAAATTTGCCATTTTTTCTAAGTTGTTGCCGATTTTTGGCTATATATATTGTTTGATTTTAATAAAATTTGAGGGAAAAAATGCGCCACACAGTTGGGCGCACGCGTACCAACACAGACGCACCGCAAACGGACAAGTCGGACCGATTCGTGTCTAATTTTGCAGCCCGCGGCTAGGACGCTCTTAGTGGAGACAAAAAGGGACATGCATACAAAACACAAAATACTTCAAGTTGGCCCAACCGCTAGGATTCTTAGAATTCATGTCTTTTGGGTCTTTTCATCACACAATACATTACATGTTGGACTGTGTGTTCGACAAAGGATTCTAAGAACACACTATACAATACATTACACGTTTCATTACAATGTCATACATATTTTTTGAAGATACGCCATACTCATACCGTCTCAAGTTATACAGAATTGCGTTTGCACCAATATTTTTTTCACTGCACCATAGACGAAAAGCGAAGTTTTTTTTCAAGGGGCTGGCTAGGTGGATGAAAACTTTACTATGAGATGTAGTGCAATTGAAATCTTAAGAAAAAAACCTTGTAGGGTTCAATCCTACATAAATCACAGTACAAAACTCATCTATTGTTCCGTCCCTCTTGCCGGCGCCGCCGCTGATCCGTTTCGTCTCCGGTAGTCTTGAGGCCTTGGAGGTGTGGCAGACCACGATCTCTCACCGGCGGGATGTTTTTCATTCTTTGTTTAGCCTGTTTTCAGTGTCTTCTTCGGAAAGTTGAGGCGGCGATTACATTCTAAATTTAGAATAAGGTCCTTCCTGCTCTATCCTCACTCCGGTGGTGCAGATGGCTTGTGGAGTCGTGTGTCCGGAAGATATGCCGATATCCGGTTGGTTTTTGTGTTCGTTAGTGTGATTTTAGGCCAGTCTCTTCAGATCTATGGTTATCATCAATGTCGATGGTTGCGGCTCTAGTGCACTAGTCCTTTATGACCTTAGTTCGACGACTTCCCGGTTGTATGTTATAACAAGCTATATCACGATAAGCTTTGCCTAACTCCGGTGATGGAGGGGTGAAGACGATGGCGCTTTTTCGGCTCACTAGTTATCGCTAGGTGGTAAAGACTATTTGCATATGTATTTTTTTACTTTTGATCGTGCTAGTGATTGTAGTTATCGCACTAGTGATTGTAGTTATCACTAGTGATTGTAGTTACCGCTCCTCACCCATACAGGTTCACGAGAAGTCTAGGTTCCGGAGGTCTATTGTTTCGATCTGCGGTGCATGTCACAAGCCGGGATGAGAAAGAAAAAGACGACAACGCAAGGTTCTAGAAGTAGGTGCGTGTGTTTTTGTCGTAGTTGCGTAGGGTTTGCGTCTTGGTTTATATAGTGCGGGTCGGTTACGTCGTGGGACACAACCCATGTCCGAGTCACGACAACTGACGATCCAGAAAATCCGGAGACGACTGATTAACACATCCGTTATTGAGTCATAAATAATTTTACGAACAACAAAAATATAAACGAGATGCATATATATGAGCTCGGCTTATTCTCGCAACTCGCGGCGTGGCGTCGGAGGAGGATTGCGTGAGAGACGCTTCTCTTTTCAACCACTTAATAGTACTAGAGAAGCCTCCTATATAGGATGGCGCAACTTCCTCTGAATTAGCAATGTGATACTAAATTTTATCTCTACTAGCACAATTATATGCTGCTATGCATAAATAGGCTAAAAATAATTTTAAAATTTGTCTTATGGGCCAACGACCTAATACTTACCAAATTCTAACAGCGGTTACATCATGAAGTCAGAATAAAATCCTCCCCGCTCTATCCTTTCTCCGGTGGTGCAGATAGCTCATGGAATCGTGTGTCCGACGAATCTCTCAAGATCCGGTCGGTTTTTGTGTTTGTTGGTGTAATTTTTAGCAGTCTCTTTTGATCTGCGGTTTATCATCAATGTCGATGCTTGCGGCTCTAGTGCGCTGGTCCTTTGTGGTCTTAACTCGACGACTTATCGGTTGGCTGTTAACTTTGGTGATGGAGGGACTAAGACGACGGCGATCCTTTGTCGCGCGCTAGTGACTGTAGTTAGCTCTAGGTGGTAAAAAAAATTATTTGTATTTGTAACTTTTTTTGCAGCTCCACGCGAAACCTCGCGCTGCATACCGGCGGTTTTTTAGCGCGCGGCCGATATAGCGCGTCTGCTGGAGATGCTCTAAGACGACGGCGATCCTTTGTCGCGCGCGCTAGTGATTGTAGTTAGCGCTAGGTGGTAAAACAACTATTTGTATTTGTAACTTTTTTTTTTACTTTTGACCGTCTTTGTAATGCACCTGATGATTTTTAATATTTTTTTCTTGTTAAAATTTGAATAAATTTAGACACTATTTAGTATATAGATTTAACTAGATTTTGAAAAGTCGGAGACATCTATTTTGAGACGAAGGGATACTAGATCGATGGAATTTTGCATAAAAAATATTCTTAGAAAGATATTTTGAAACAAATAGATTGGCTATTCATTTGGTTGAAACTTGGCGAGGGATGCTGAGTGGGCGCTGAATTAAGGAAAGGTGATTGCTGGCGACCTCCCTGAGGTTCCCTGGACCGCTCTTGCTGGTCAACAGTGATAGACGTGGTGACCTCAGGTTGTCCATTAAAGCTTTGCCCTCTCTATTTATGCTCGGAGAAGAAGAAATCCTCCTGCTAAGTTCCATCAGTTCTTCTGGAAGCCTCATCCTGCTCGACAGTGGATGCTCAAGTCCGTGTTGTCGGCGCGGGCCATCATCATTCATCCATCCACGTAACTAATCCCGGCAGGGTGAGCGAGTGGTCGGCGTCTTATTGAATGTCGGTCGCAGTCGCAGACATTCCGACTTGTTTCCCTTTCGAAGGTCGACGGCTGTGGCGTCGTCGCTGCTCTTGTAGTCTTGTGTTTGAGGAGTCAAAGTCTGGGTCAGCCAGAATCTTAGGCGTTCCAAAATCTCGTGACCAGCCAGCCAGCCACAGCCAGTAGGATCAGATGAGATGAGCACTAGAGAACAACACGGCGCGCGCCATCACATCGAGTGTGCCGAGAGATTTGTAGGCGCCGGCCTGGGTTCCAGACGGTTTTGTTGACCGGGCAGGGCAGGGCAGGGCAGCAGGACCCTTTGGTTGACTCGCATTCACTCACCCTTTCCTTCGTCTTGCAAGTTGCAGCTTTGGGTTGGATCCGTCCACGCAAACTCTAGCTAGTGGGTTGGGTATTCACGACGTCCCACCGTCTCGTCTATGTCTGTACAGAGTGCACCGTATGCTCGACGCTCTGGCACCATGAGCACTCAACGTGTGCTCTGCTGGACTGACTGCGCCACACACGGCCGTGCGTCTCCGTTTAAGATGTCCTCTCGGACCATCTTCATTGGCGCCTCCAAACCTGCCCCCTAACCTAGTTAACGTGGAGGCCAAAAAATTAAAAAAAACTCACGCCGAAGACTCCTCCTCGAATCAGTCTTTCGTCCAGCTATATAAATATAGCAACCGTTTGAGACCGCTGCTGGCCAGGCAGTTCAACGCCCCCCCCAAAATAAAAAATGTGGAGGCAAAAAAAAAAAAAAAAACTCACGCCGAGAGACTTCCAACCGGTGCCAGTAGATTGGACTGTCCTTCAATCTGTCCGACACCCTCTTGTCGTCCTCTGTAAACAGAAGCTGGGTTAGGGCTGCCGTCAACACACGGCAACACACGCCACACTGGAAAGCTAGTGGCGGGCGTCCTTACCAGCCACACAAACCATCCGTTCGTGATGGAAGGGTTCCACCGCCACCTTTTTTCGCTGGTTCTGCTATAGTTTTTCAACGCATTTTTTCTCCTTCCCATCGGTCCCGCCATAGTTTTCCGCCGGTTCCATCACTGTTTTTGGTCGCATTTTACTCCTTCCCATCGTTCTGCCACCGTTCCTCGCCTTCTCTTCTCCCTCCCGTGCTCTCCTGCCGGAGTGGCTTCCCTGCTATAAAAAGGGGTGATCCTGCAAAGAACTGGCGCACCACGCAATGTCTGGCCACCTCCCCACCACTTGGGCGATGGTCTCTGCGGCCGCTCGGGCCCGCTACCCTGCGCCAAAGAGGAGCCACAGTAGTAGCGACAGTCGCAGGCGGAGCCGGAGGAAGACGACAGGCTAAACGAGCCTGTGGAAGAGCACGTGGATGAGCAGGATCTCCTCGCGGACATCTAGTCCACGCGTGCCTTCGAGGCGCAATAGGCCGCTGTCGAGGAAGAGTTTGACTTCAGCGACTGCCACGCAGAGGCGGAGGCACCTGTCGACCACCGGACGCGCAAGGAGTCGGCGCGTCGCGTGGCTCGCGATCAACGGGTGCGGGAGATCCACAAAGAGCCCTTCCGCCGCAATGCAAGGTCATGGCGAGAAGGCACACGGAGCTATGGGCGCAGAATCGAGCCGACTTCAATGCCGGACATACATTTCTCTACATTTCTCTAGTTGTATCATTAGTTTCAAGAATTTTATATATGAAAAAATATTTTAAATTATAAAATAATTTTATGCCTTGATTGTTAGGATCACTGGCGTGGGATGGCTTCCCCAAGCGCCGGCAGTTTGAGCAGCGGCTCCAAAGTTACCGTCGGCAATCTTGTCGGCCATCCTTTGGAGGCGCCGGTGGAGATACTCTGAGCTCGGAGGTCTTTTGACCTAGAACTTTGGTCCAGAACCACACTACTAGAGTTAATTGGATAAAACTACCACAATTGAGGCTGTCGGGATGGGTCAGTACAGATTCTGGTAATTTCTGCACGTCAGTACCAACACCTGACGCCACAACTCTGATCGCGCTAATTCCAGCTTGAACGCGTTTCTGACGAGGCTGGCCCACGTGCAGAGCTGACGTGGCCAGACGGTCGTTTCCCCCGCCGTTAGGACAAGACCAGGTGCGGTTCGACCGCACCTGGGTCGGTCTTCCTCTCCCCCAGTCGAGTCAGTCTCAGTGTCCACTCCCCCTTTCTCTCTCCCACTCTCGATTCGGCGGCGATGGAGGAGTCGGCGAATCCTGGAGGCGGCGGCGACGCAGGCGAGAAAGGCAGGTCTGGACGAGCCCGCGGGAGCACGGGATCCACAAGGGAGGGAGCCAGAAGGGAGCAGATGGATGGTCTGGACGAGCTATAGCCATCTCGGCCATCGACGGCGTCGGCGATGCTGGCGCAGATGTGGGTGGCTAACCCAATGGATTCTGAGAGGTGGACGACCAGTCTCGGCGGCGTGGAGTAATTATTGATCTCTCCTCCCTGTATCCCTATCTCCCTATCTCCTTATCTCTCTGAAATTTTAGATTTAGGGGTTAGGGTTTGCTGAGATGGCTATTTGCTTGCTATATGTTTTGTAGTCTTGATCCAGAGATTTGGGAGGTCAGGATTCATCTTGATGGAGTGGACAATTTAGAGAGAACAATTGCTAGAGATGACATTACTTATATGAACATAGTTGCAATCATTGAGGAGAAGGGGTTCAGTATTAGGGATTCTATTTACTGCAGAAAGCAAGGGGTAGATCAATTGGTTGAGAACAACTACCATATCTATGAATTGTTAGATCACTTTGATGCAAGGAAGGTGCTGTCTTTGTTTGTAAAGAGGGGAAAAGTTAGTAAGAACAAGAAATCTATAGCCATACCTAGTCAACCAACATCATCTTCCATTGTGCAATATGAAAAACCTGTCCCTATTGATTGCAATGCACCTGTCCCTATTGATTGCAATGCACCTAGCCCTATTGATTACAGTGAACCTGTGTATGTTGTTGACAAGGAAGGATACATTTTCACTAGTGAGACTGGTAGCACTGTTATAGTTGATGATGAGTGCACAAATACTTACCTTCCAACTCAAGAAAGTCAGATGCTGTTGAAGGGAAAGGCAATAGCCATTGAAGAGACTGATTCTGAGGATGATTGCAGCATGGGGTCAGACATAACTGATGATGATCCTTGGTGGGATGCTGCCATTGGACATGTTAATATTGAATAGTTAGAAGAGTCCAGGAGAAAGGAACAGATGGAACTAGCAGAGAGAATTGAGGAGCTGAGGAGGAAGAGACAGGATCCCCTGTTACACTGTGAAGGGGACACAGATATTGAAGACTTGTTTGTGACTGAAGAAGACACACCAACTGTGTTTGTACCAGCCCCTGAACCTGCAAAGAAAAAGAAGAAAATTCCTGTTAAGAAAGGACCCACATCAAGGTGTCATACATCTGTGGCGATACAAGATGCACCAGAGTACATACCATCATCAGATGATGAAGATAATGCTGCTGGTTTTTCTGAGGATGATGAAGTTGATCTGTTTGAACCATTGATCATGGTTCCACCAAAAGGCAGAAAAAGAAGAGCAAAGAAAAGGCCAGAGAGAAGGTGGTATGATGAGAGAAGGTTGCATCCACATGAACAATTATGCTTGAAGATGTGCTTTGTGAATGTGCAACAATTCAGAGATGCCCTGATTAATCTGCATATTGCTCAAAGCAGGAACTACTCATTTGGTACTTAGGGCCTTATAGCAGCTGTCAACCAAGTGTTTCCTCTTAGCCCTCAAAGATACTGCCTAAGGCACATATATGCCAACTTCAAAGCAGCTGGATTTATTGGTGAAGACTTGAAGAAGATGATGGATGCAGCTTCATATGCTTACCAGCAACACCATTTTGAGGCTGCCATGGAGAACCTGAAGCAAGAAAGTGAGGCTGCTTGGAAGTGGCTTAGTGCAATCCCAGTGCACACATGGGCTAGGCATGCTTTTAACACCAACTGCAAGACTGACCTTGTGGTGAACAATCTAAGTGAGGTATTCAACAGATATATTCTAGATGTTAGGAAGAAACCTATTAGAACTATGATTAAAGGGATGCATGAGACAAGCTGATGACTAGGAAGAAACCTATTAGAACTATGATTAAAGACAAGCTGATGACTAGGATGCATGAGAAGAGGGTAGGTGCTGCTAGGGCAGGATGGGAGATTACTCCCCACTTCAGTGAGCAGCTAGAAATGGCCAAGAAGCACTCCAGATTCTGCACACCAAGGGTTGCAGATGTTGGTTTGTGGCAAGTTACTAATGCTAAAGGTGATGCTACACATGCTGTCAACTTGGTGGAAAAAACCTGTGGATGCAGGAAGTGGGATGTGACAAGGCTACCTTGTAGCCATGCTTGCAGTGCTATCATCAAAGCCAAGCAGAAACCTGAGCATTATGTGAGCCATTTCTTCAAGAAAGATATGTATGCCAAAGCTTTTCAGCCTGTCATTTACCCAGTGCCTGGCCAGCATGCTTGGCCCAAAACAGGAACACCTGACATCATACCACCTTACTTCCACATCAAAAAAGGGAGAAAGCAAGAGAAGAGGAGGAAGGGAAAGTTTGAGGTGCCAAAGCCCAAAGATACATCAAGAATGGGAACCATTACATGCTCTAATTGCAAGCTGCAAGGGCACAGATACACTAGCTGCTCACAACCTTTGAGGCCTGATCTGGTGATAAGAAAGAACAAGCATGTGGTTAGTGCTCTAGTTATCAGTTTGGTTTATTTTGTTTGTTTATTTGTATTTTACACCAACTGATTTTGTTTGCTTCTGTGTAGCCTAAACCAACTGGTCCACCACCTGCTGCAAATCCTACACCAACTGCTCCACCACCACCTGCTACAAGGGCTGCACCAACTGGTCCACCACCTGCTGCTGCAAGGGCAACTGCAAGGGCTACTCCAAGGGGTGGCTTTGTTGCTCCAAGATCAGCTGGAAGATCAGCTGGAAGAGAGAGAGAGAGGGTGATGTTCCAGGTGGATCTGCTCCTGCATACAAGAGGACTAGAACATGGAGCTACTTGAATTGTGGCTATGTTCCAGGTGATGAAGGACAAGCTGGTCCATCAGACCACTGATTGTTGTCATGTAGTTATTTTGGGAGATGTGTTGTAATAGACAATTAGTATTATCTGCCTTACCACACATGTCTGCCTCTTTTGGTGAAATGATAGTATATATTGGAAACAATGTAAGTGATGCAGCTAAGTTGTTGTGAATGTTCTGGACATGTAGTAATGCATGCTTGGTTCTAGACATGAAATGCATGCTTGGTTCTGTCAATTTGATACATGCTTGATTCTGTGAATGTGATGAAATGCATTCTTGATTTTGTGATAAATCATTCTGGACATGATTGTGAAATGGTGCATGCTTCATTGAGTGAAATGCATTGAGTGAAATACAGAAACACACAATAATCTGGAGGAGACATAAGTTGTTGCTCTAGTTCAACAGACAGAAACACACATAGAAAGCATCCACAATACAATAACATACTTGTTCCAATGGTACATAACAGAAACACATAAGTTGTTGCTCTAGTTCAACAGACAGAAACACACAATTTTAACTACTTAATACAATAGCAAGTTATTCAGCACACAACTCTGAGATCTGCTTCAACTTCTCCTTCTTTTCTTGGAGAGCTTTGAAAAGATCTCCTATGCAATACTCAAGTTTCTTATTCTCCTTCAAAGTGCTCACTTGTGCCATAGCCTTCTCCTTCCTTGCCTTCTCAAGCTCAAGTTCATGGGTTTTTATTTTGCCCAACTCACTCAATGGTAGAGTCAAGCTGAGTTCTTTCATTAGTTTTACTTTCTCTTGCTCCAATTCCTTTTTCTCTAAAACCAGTTGGTAATTGGCAGTGGAATACTCCACATTCCCAAAGATTCTTGTGTCTTTCTCTTCCTCATACATATCCCACAGCCTAATCAAAGCTTTCTGCAATGTAGGTGGCCACTCCAAATCAACCCAATGGAATGTGTCACACATGCCCTCCTGCAGATTAGTTAGTACAAATTAGTTAGTACTACACAAATGCAAATTAAGCAAAGTACACAATATATGATCAAAGCTTGTGATAAATCACCTAAGCAATATGTAATCACAACTTGTGATAAATCACCTAAGCAACAATAGTCACTAAGCAAAGCATGTTTTACAATCAGTGATAATGAAACAATGCAAATTCTACAATCACCAACCTTGCAACCACAACCAAGAAATTTCCTTCCAGTGTCCGATCCTTCGAAAGCAATAAATTTGTGCAGAGGCTTGTCATGCTTGCACCTCAGCTGGACATCATCACTGCCGTTGTAATCAGGGTCAAAGATAGTATCTGGCACCTAACACAAAGCACAACAATAACATAAATCGACAAATCTATCTAGGGTTTAGTGGATAGGACATCAGCATATGTCAGTGGATTTACTAGAGCTTATTATCCTGAACTAAACAAGAGCTACAATCGACTGAAATCCAACTAAAATCATGGCAAATCGAAGAACCCTAGATCTACACTTACAGGTCCACGCGGGCTAATATCCTGTCCTTCTGAGAAGCCTGACACGAGGCTGGCATCGTTGGTGTCTTCATCCCAGGAGGGCATGCCGATGGCGGTGGCAGAGGGTCGGCGTCCGCGGCGGCACCATATCAGGGGGAAGCAGAGAGTGAGAAGAGTGAGAGAGCAGAAAGTGACACTCGACTGGGGAGAGGAAGAAGACGACCCAGGTGCAGTCGAACCGCACCTGGTCTTGTCCTAACGGCGGAGGAAACGACCGTTTGGCCGCATCAGCTCTGCACGTGGGTCAGCCTCGTCAGAAACGCGTTCAAGCTGGAATTAGCGCGGTCAGTGTTGCGGCGTCCAGGTGTTGGTACCGACATGCAGAAATTACCAGAATCGGTACTGACCCGTCCCGACAACGTCAATTGTCTTAGTTTTATCCAATTAACTCACGATACTATCGTCCAGTGCTGCTCTCACTCCCTCGACGATCGGTGGTACTAGCAGATTTTGTTGCGCGCTGATGGAAACGAGCCGTAGCGGATACAGTCATCGCCGGATGTTTTTTCAGTATACATACGAGTATCAACTTTCTCCTCTTTGATGAGTGATGATGATAGAGCTCCTGCTTTCTGCTAAACGGAGTACTGTACAAGTTTGGCGTCGCAACGGGGTGGTGTGGTGGTAAACCTGGCCCGCATCCCTTTCCTTATCTTTACGACTTTGGGGTCGACCACAATTGACTGACTGATAATGCACCATGCCCATCGAACCAACAAGGTATGGAATGCATCGTCTCTCCGAAACTCCAACCCCAAGTACTTTCAACTTTGATCAACTAACCCATTTGACTACACTACCGTCTAGATAAAAACGTTGACTGCACGATGACATGTACACTCAATCAACACCTTCATTCGTCTCTAGAAAAGAGGACACCTTGCTAGTGTCAACGTTGAGAAAAATAAGGAAGAAAACCATAAACCCTAAATATAGTACTCTCTCACCCATATTAGTTGACTCAAATTTGCCTAGATTTGAATGAATCTAGACACTATTTAGTATATAGGTTTATCCAAATTTTGATAAATCCAAGTTAAGTAATATGGGTAGGAGTAAGCTAATAGAGTGCCCACGTGCAGACATTTACCATTAGTCCATTATGCGTTATGCGGTGCGGATTCACCGAGAACTTTCGGCAAGATTTATTTGGTGGCCATTTGAGAGTGGAGTTTTTTTCTTGTTCCCAAGCTTCAACTTTTTTTGATAAAAATATCAGGATGTAGTCAATGATTTTTTTACAAATATGTAAAATATCAATTTCAAAGAATTTATATTTTAATCTACACAAAAACGACAAAAGTGTGGATTTTTTCAAATTCCCAAACTCTATTAGATTTTTTCATTTTTCTATAGCCTACAATGCTAAGAATTTATTGTTGCGATTCTGTATGCTTGTGGGATACAATATTGACTATGTCCATAATTATTTTCATTTTTTTGAAAATTATAAATATGAATTTTAATTTTCTTTAAAGTGAAGGGACCACTGGTACTCAGAAGCCAGAGACACTTTACGACCATTTGAAGCCTTTCCTAGTAAAAACATTGGTTGAATACATCTTCGCTAGAGATGTTCAGCTCATGCCACATGCCAATGGTCATAGCCATAGATTTCCTAGGGTTTTGGAGGCATTCTATTCGTAAGTCGGCAGAGAATTTCCAAGTCAATGATTCTAAACATCGAATCATTACATCATGAAAATTAGATGGCCACGCCCACAATTTATGTATATTTTACACGAAAGAAACTCTGGGGCGACTTAGGAATTTTCCTGCGAAATCCTAAGTCATCTCGTACAAAATTACGAACACGTTCCAACAACACGTCTTGGTTCGTGCCGTCCTCACATCACAAGCAATTTACCCTATTACTTCCATTGATCTTCCAACGGAGGTCATAAAGACGATCATTGCCCTTCTAGGAGCTTACTTGTGGTTAATGCAAGATAAATTGAGAGAAAGTTTACCCCACAACAAAGCTTCATGGGCTTGGCATACAACATCTTGAGAAATTTTCCACAACAAAGCTAAGATGGTTATGACTTGAGTGGGTAGATGATTCCAAGGCTTGGATTGGGCATGGGAACCCTTGCAATGAAAGTGATAGAGAGCTATTTGCGGCGGCTACGGTGGTCATGGTGGGAAATAGAGAAAAAACAAAATTTTAGACGTGGTCTTGGCTTGTCAACCTTCGCCCAAAGGATATTACGACCGTCGTCATCACAAGGATCAAAGAGGTGGCAAAGGCTTGGAGCCTAGCCGGAGAAACCATGTTAAGTAATGTAACTCCAGTAGACTAAACCGGTGCAAAAACTACTAGGGCTTGCCTTAGACATCTGTTTTAAACCTTCTTCTTAATTAATAAAAATGAAAATATTTTGCTTGTTTAAAAAATTCGTGAAAACATGTGGGTTTTACGATTTGATCACCGGTAGATGAACTAAAGGCTGAGATTGATATTTACATATTTGCGTCTTTTTGTGACATCTAGTCCGTCTATTTCAAAAATCCCTGCGCGTTTGACCGAGCTTGCGTACCTAGGCACGCTAGAACTAACTCATTTTTCAATTTTTTACTCCTTTATTTTTTAGACGTGTAGCTCCGTGTTGATTCTAGCCATTTCAAAAATTCCAGGATTTGTTTGGATAAAGAATGAGAGTAATAGGCCTCCTCATTTTCTGTGTCCGGTCAAACACGCAGGGTAAATTGAAACAGAGGGAGTACTTGCAAAATAATTCGCCTAAAACTTTCACACATTTTTTCTCTACATCTATTTGTTATGCAACTCAATCAACTTAAACATATCAATATTGTGAGCTTTTTATACATAGGGTCCAACATCAATGACACTGCTAGTGAATCTACGAAAGATTAACCTAGGCATTTTTTTTGCTGGGACTTCGTAAGGCTGACGATATCCAAAACTAAGGACTTATTTGATTCAAAGGAATTTTGGAGGATTCGATTACTTAAAAGGAATCTATAGAGCTCGTATGATTCGTAGGATTTGAATCCATAAGAAATTTTTCTAAGATATACTTTCAATGCAATTCCATATTTTTTCCTTTAGGTCCAACTTCATAGAAATTTCCCTTCGTTTCAATAACAACTATGGCAAAGCACACGATCCTTCGCAACAATTTCCATCTTTTGCCTACAGCACAATCAAACAACATCCCTATGTTTTTAATTCCTGTAGCATTAAACTTTCCATGATATTCTATTTCTCATTTCAGCCTTTGCTACTAGCATAATTCTTGACCAAGTCGATGTCAATCAGATATCAGGATTGCGATGTATGTTTCACATTATCTACTATTCCAGCCAGCAGAAGCCTCTAGAATTTTCCCTTTTCTTCTAGCAAAGAATGTTGGGAACAAATGAGCCTCAGGAATTTTTCGTTTTGGCTTGAAGATCCAAATTTAAGGTTGGCAGTTGACCAAAAACTGAATTAATAATTGACACAAATTTGACAATATATTTTAATTTTAATTTTGGCACAATTTAACTAATACTAGATGGCAAAAAAGGTGGTATCGCTCACTTTATATTTAAAATTAGTATTTTATAAGGTTGTTTAACAGGTTTTTGCTATTTCGTAGGCGTATGAGAAATTACTTGCTTCGAGTCTACAAGACATTTGATATAACATTGAGATTTGTGATTCTTATACAAAGAACTAAGATAGTTGTATTCGGTTGGAGATCTAGGATTTTACCAATGGGTATGCCACACTAAAAATTATCATCAATTTTTAAATTTTGTTTTATTAATAGTTGTACAATTTGCATTATAAAACGGAATAGAAGTAATAAATAGTACCTAATTGAAAGATTAAAGAACTTACAATTACCGCCACTTGTGTGACATGCCGACTTCAATTATCCTGGTCTCGTGGTCGTAGGCTCTCGACTGCCAGCAAAGAACAAACTGGTACTCAGCTTCGTAGCGTTGCGGCGAGCGACATCCAGGTCCTGGCGTGCGACATGACTAGAGTTCATCCCATGCCAACTCAAAATAACTCTTTTTATTAATTTTTCACTTTTGACACAAAAACTAGGTGGGTGTTGCCTATTGATTATGCCACACATTATATGGCTTGTGACACATAAATCTTGTGTTAAAAAAAGGTAAATTAGGGGGAACTAATTTAGAAAAGAAATCTTGATCAGGAAACGGTCTTAGTTAGGGAAGACAACTTAATTCGGGGAGGGCAGAAAAGGAACCAGAAGATGGAAAGGAGGGGACGCCAGTGCCTTCTGGCACCGGAGTTCTGAGACCGGGAAAGACGGGGCCGACGTAGGAGGATGCAGAGGAGAGGAGCCCTCAGGCGGATGGACAAGAAGAGCTCTTAGGTACGGCGACAATTTATTTTGTTGAGTCTAACCGTCTAGGGGAGGAAGCAAGCAAGAGCAGGCATCGTCGCTCGCGCCGCTGGTTTTGGTGGACTCTCCCACATAGGCCATCTAAGTTTGGAGGTGTGCCACATACACCACATAGACATATTTTTGCGGGCAGCATATGCGTGTTTGCTGGGCGCCGCTGCCATTTACATCCTGATGCGACAGGTCGCGGATGGAGGTGTTCATGAGTATTCTAGGTTAAATACTTTTGGCTGCTTATTTGCCTATCTCTGTAGTTACGGGGAAATCAACACTCCATTACAAAGGTTCTTACGACAGCAGGATTCAAAATATTGGCAAAACATCAATTTCAGACCTCTCCAATTTTTTTTCGAAAAGTTGGGAATTCAATCCTTTCAAATTTTCATCCATCAAAATCCACTAAATTTACCCAAATTAATTTAAAATTAGTATGAATTCTGGGGAATCTGGTAAGAAACTTCAAGGTTTCAAATATTTCTCTACCTACCAGAATTACTGAATTTTTGAAACTTCGTCAAAGTTTCTTTTGCATTGTGAGACCTGAGGAGATTTTCAGCGATATTCCTATCCCTCTTAAAATCAGAGTGTTTCTTTGGCGACTCCTTGAGAAGATGCCTACTCACAAACGGTAAATCCAGAAGCGTCGGGACCCTTCCACCGGTAGATGCGTCCACTGTGGGGATTTGATGATACTGGGCATATTTTTTTCTCGTGTAACCTGGCTAAATTCATGTGAAGTGTAGTTAGAAATCAACTCTCATGCTCGTACAACCCCTCTTGTTTCACTGATGTGTTTAGACTATTGCTTGATTAGTCGGATCAGACCAAAAGAAAGTTTTGGACTAGGTGCGCAGCCCTTTATTGGACCTTATGGAACGTGCACGATAAGTTTACCATTGAGGGGTTTTTCCGCAACCAGTTGATGGTTTTTAAAAAATGTCTATGTACTTGCAGGTGTGAAAAGCCGACGACTAGGAGTCAGAACCGTGAGGCGGTGGAGCTGACGATAGGAAGGATTCACCAGCTCTACACCGGTGTTTACGACAACCCGACTCACCGTCTCTTGGGTATGTAGGTGTGCGTTGGGACGCAATGGCTATCGTGTAGCCCTGTTGTATCTTTATTTACTCTGTTATTGGCTCTGCTCTTAGGGTGCTATTGTGGACTATGTGTGGTTGTTCGAGTGTTGTTGTGACTCTACATTGTCGGTTATGACTTTGTTAATTTAAAACTTATGGGCTTTCGTGAGTCCTTTGTTAATAAGGTTCATAAGATAAGTTCTAAGCCGCGCTTTCGCGAGAAGGAACCTACAGATGCAGAAAAGATAGAAAAAAAATCTATCACTATGCCTCCATCTGAAAGGCTCCTCCAGCAGCAATACCACGCTTGTGACTACCAGGTCTATTCAGATCTTATTCATATCCTAATTCAGGCTGAAAAGCATGATGCGCTTCTTGCTCAGAATGGCTCTCAGCGCCAGGTTGGTTCCCAACCTTTGCCGGAAGTTCATATAAATGTCGTGAACGGAAGAAAGTTTGGTGGTGCCTTCAACAGGTAACCAATCAAACTTCAAGGGTAAGCGTAAGCGCAACCGGAACAACAAGCCTCGAAACTCGGACCATTGGAAAGGCGCCACAAATCCAAGTTTGACAAAACTGAGCTTTGTCATAAGTGTGGATGCTACACGCACCATACTAACAAGTGCAAGACCCCAAAGCATATGGTAATTCTCTACCAGCAATCCCAAGGACACAAAATACCTTAAGGGAAAAGGTTTGAAACTAACTTCAACCTTCATCTGAATGGCACCAATGGAGCTGGTTGTTCGCAAGATGTTCCTTTCGGACCTAGCAACACCATGACTCTCCATCCGTCCGAGGACCCTATGAGCACGGAGAACATGTTTGGAGACTTTGACTAGTCCTACTATCTCCTTAGTGATCAACTTAATCATGTCCATCGGTGATGTTGTAATAGAACATAACTACTATTGTCACAGTATATTGAATCAGCACTCTGATATAAATAAGATTGTATGTAATCTATATATTTGAGAAAAGATTTCCATATCGAAAATTCTTCAACTCGATATGTAGATTTCTACGGGGCAATCTAATGGATGAGGAACACGTATTTGAAAAAGTACCCTCTCTACTGTTTGGATTGTACTACACATGCATCCAACCCGTAGCACATGTTGCATATAAAACAATTCCATTGGTCACAACTTGCTCGAGTTCAAATTCCCTCACTAGACTTTGTGTGCACCTCGTGCACCACTATCGGAAAGCCAATTTTGAGGCCTTCACACCTAATACAAGTTGAACCACTTAAGTTCCTTGAACTCATTCAAGGAGACATTTGTGTTCTTTCAACCATTGTGTGGACCATATTAGGTATTTTCATGGTATTCATTGATGCATCTACACGATGGTCACAAGTGTGACTTATGTCCACACGAAACCATACATTTATCATGATAATGAGGGAAGTAATTTAGTTACATGCCCATTATCTTGAAAGTCAAATTTTATCAATTTGCATGGACAATGATGTAGAATTCTCCTCATGTGGTTTCAATGACTTGCATGGCCTTGGGGTTTGAAGTTCAGTACTTTGTGCCATACGTCCATACTCAAAATGGTTTGGCTAGATCCATAATTAAGAGGATCAAACTCATTGCAAGTCCTTTGTTAATGAATTGCAATTACCAACTTGACGTTAGAGTCATGCAGCTTTACACACTGTTCAATGACTAACTGCATATTGCAGAACTCCTCCTTTGTAATTAATACGTGGAAATCCTCCGAGCATTTCCCATCTGCGTAAGTTTGGAAGCGCTTCACGCGTACCGATCTCACCACCACAACATACATCATTGGACCCACATACTTGGGATCTATGTGGGGTACATATCTCCGTCGAGCAACATGTACCTTGACCCCCTCATTAGGGATACATTCATAGCCGAGTATGTTGATTGCTTATATTAAATGATGGATTATTTCCAGGCATTAGGGAGACTTCATGTACACACTGAATGCCAGGAAATCAATTGGGACTTCACTTTCCACCTTATATCCACGTATTCAAGAATTTGGACTATGTCTGGAATTCACATATTTGCAATATATTGCAAATAACCTGCCAGAATCATTTACTGATCTCAAAGGTGTTACAAAATTCTTTAGTCTAGCTAGAAATGCGCCCGAAAGAGTGGAGGTACCAATAAAAACCACTCAGCTCCCGTACCCGAGAAGAGGGGGAGTAGTACAGCCTCTAACCAGGATCTAGCTTCTTGAAAGCAACAAAGGAAACTTGGGAGAAATCCTCAAAATCAGTAAATGCAAATCAACCTAGCATTGACAAACACCTTATGGGTAGTATACACCCAGTGGAAGGGAAACCTCCACAACCCAGCTTCAGCTTGCACACACTGGCTGGGACATCGGAACACCTGGACTCACGCGTATTGGGAAATCACGAAGAGTCATCATAGGTGGATGCGATTTCCTCTAACTATATTGATTCTGGAGAATCATACAACAAAAGCCTACAACTGTCAACAAACATTTCTCTTGTATGATTGCCAAAACCTTCACAATGATTCAGATCCATAGACCATGGCCATGGCAGAGTGTAAACCACTCACTCGAACTGAAACAATCAAAGGGTGCAATCCAAGCAGAAAATAGCCTCGCTCTTCCAACTAAATTCCCTACATGGGATTCAATATGTTTTCTTCTAGAAATAGATTGAGAACAAGGTGGTGAGAAAGCAAGGCTTGTAGCACAAGGTCGGGTTTCCGCAGAGATCCGAGACCTACTCTCCAGACATGAGTGGAATCCTCATTTTCCGATACCTATATCATTGACAGTATAAAGTCATCTATTTGTGCAGTTGATAGATGCAGTGACTACATAGACATGTGGATCACTAGATTCAGACATGTATGGTTCCAAAAGGAATCTCAATCTTAATCAAACTACAAATGCAACATGATTGTGTAAAATCAACGAGTCACTACATGGCTTATTATTGTCGGCATATTTTGGTACAACCGACGTAGTGAGTTCTTTATACACAAGGAAAACTCCTACAATGATGATTACCCATGTGTGTTTGTCATGCTCAAGGATTACTCCTACAATGACGAAGCACGTGATCATCTAAAAGACGGAATTTGAGATGAAGAATTTGGATAAAACCAAATAGTTCTAGAGACCACAACTCGAACTCCTTCACTCAAGTATTATGGTACACCAAGTTGCCTATATTATAAATGTTGGAGAAACCTAAAATAGACAAGTCATATCCATCTCCCATGACTGGTTGTTCGATTTCTAGACGTAGAGAAAGATTAACTCAAACCACGAGATGATGTAGAAGTGATGTTGGGACTTGAAGTTCCTATCCCAGTGCCATTGGACCCACCAACACAATTGGTTGGAAATCAAGAATATCTTTTGATATCTCCAAGACACCACACATTATTTGACCTATTCTTGTAATTTCAGAGAAATCTGAACTCCAATATCATCAGAATACACTGATGTTGGCTACTTGAATGATCCCCATAACGTGTACTTACATGGTAGAAGTGTCAATCCATTGATGTCTTCAAAATAGACTCTGGTGACTATACCTACCAATCATTCTGAAATACAAAGCCACATTGACATGTGTAGCTTTACAGAATGATAGACTACATACATGAGTCATGTGGTATTGGTTCTTTTGAATCACCGACCATTATCTACACAGATAATGTCGTTTGTGTTGCAAAGATGCAAATAGGATACATCGAGAGCAATATCACTAAGCATATTATCTCTATGTTGTTTTATCTCCATGAGCTCAAGAAGAGTCGGGGAATAAACGTCTTGCGAGTCAAATCATGTGACAGTAACATAGCTGATCTATTCAGCAAGTCTCTACCAACTTTAACATTCCAGAAATGTTTTCATGAAATTGGTATTCGACGGCTTTAGGATTTGCAAGAATCAGGGGGAGTATCACCCTGGACTACTCCTATTCAAAGCATCATATCACACTTTTTTTTCCTTTATGAGTTTACTATCGGGTTCTCATCAAGGTTTTTAATGAGGTAATATCAACACAAGATCATATGTCATACTTTCTTTTTCTCCACCGGGTTTTTTTTAGAAAAGTATATACGACATATATATTGTCCTCTAAACTCTATGAGTTTTCCCCTTTTACAAGGTTTTTCTCATATGGAATTAACACGGAGGCAATAATCATTATATGCTATACCATTTTCTCCTTATTTTCCCACTGGGTTTGATGGAGTTTTAACAACATATTCAACCATTATATGTTGCATCATTTTCTCCTTATTTTTCCACTGGGTTTAAAGGAGTTTTAGCAACATATCATACACACTACTCCTCGCATTTTTCCCACAGGATTTTTGGAGGAGACTATTTCAAGATGATAAACACTCAAAAGGACAAGCATGGATTAGGAGGAGTGTTAGAATTTAATTAGTTCTTTTAATTAAATGTATAAATCCCTGCTTGTAATTAACCATAGCAGTTGCTATTTGTGCAACTTGTATGTCGGTTTGTACGTGTCCTTCCGAACAGACGCGCCCGTTGTAAGCACCTATTCCAGATGCTATATATAGCCCTATTCATCATCAATGAAACGGCAGTTTTTACTCCTATTATTTGATTGTGTTCTCTCTCGATTATATCTTAATCTTAACAGTTGTTAAAATAGAGTTATCGGCTGACGTGGAAATTAACAGTGGATCGTGGTTTCTGAAATCACGAGAGGGGAAAAATTTGCACCAGTCGGTTTCCTCCACCCCATCTCGTAAAATTTCCCCGTAACGATATTCCGGTAAGTGTAGTATTATTGATTTAAAACTAGGTTCTGCTTACCTCTGGTCCACGAGCAACTGATTATCCGAGTCAGGATGAGTAAATCAACTGACGGAATGCCACTCACTCAACCTCTGGCCAGAGTCTGAGCCCTACAAAATAATCTTGATTATCTGAGTCTGGCAGATCAAGTTAAGTGAGGGAATGCCACCCAGATTGAATTGACTAGAGAGACGATCACGACCTGAATCACTGTCGCTGACTGACTCCTCTCCCTTTCTTCTTCCTCCCTACAAAACCCGCAACCCTGCAGCTGCAGCCAGCCATTAACTACCTCCACCAACCGGAAGCAACCACATGGTCACAGTCCAACAGTACTCCCATCCCCATCTTCACTGCGATGCATCTCCGCCTTCTCCTCCCTGTCTTCTTCTTCCTCCTCGCCACCCTCGCCGCGTCCCAAGAATTCACCTACGCCGGCTTTGGCGCTCGCGGCAACGGCGGCGCTCCGAACCTCACCGTGAACGGCGTCACGGAGTTCCGGCCCGACGGCATCGTCCGTCTCACCAACGAGACCTCCCGGCTCTTCGGCCACGCCTTCTACCCGTCCCCGCTCCGCCTCCTCGGCCCGCCCGGCTCCGGCAGCAAGCGCAACGGCACCGCGGTGTCCTTCTCCACGGCGTTCGCGTTCGCCGTCGTTCCCGAGTACCCCAAACTGGGCGGCCACGGCTTTGCATTCGTGGCCGCGCCCGACCCGCGCCTCCCGGGCGCGCTGCCCAGCCAGTACCTGGGCCTGCTCAGCGCCGCCGACCTCGGCAATGCCACCAACCACCTCTTCGCCGTCGAGTTCGACACCGTGCAGGACTTCGAGTTCGATGACGTCAACGACAACCACGTCGGCGTCGACCTCAACAGCCTCGTCTCCAACGCGTCCGCCTCCGCGGCCCCCGTCAACCTCCAGTCCGGCGACACCGTCCTCGCGTGGGTCGACTACGACGGCGACCGGAGGCTCCTCAACGTGTCCATCGCGACTACCTCGGAGAAGCCGGCGGCGCCGCTCATCTCCTACGCAGTTGATCTGTCCACCGTCTTCCAGGAGCAGATGTACGTCGGCTTCTCGGCGTCCACGGGGCTCCTTGCGAGCTCACACTACCTCATGGGCTGGAGCTTCAGGCTGGGCGGAGGCTCCTCGCCGCCGCTCGACCTCTCGTCCCTCCCGTCCCTGCCGCAGCCCAAGCCGGACAGGAGGAGCAAGACGACGCGGATCCTGGCGTCGGTGTTCTCGGCGTTCGTGGCGCTGGTGGCGCTCGCCGGCGCGGGCGCCTATGGGGCGTACCGCTACAAGAACCGCGACGTGATCGAGCCGTGGGAGCTGGACTACGGCCCGCACCGGTACAAGTACCCGGAGCTGAAGCGCGCCACGCGGGGGTTCCGCGAGCGAGAGCTCCTCGGCTGCGGCGGCTTCGGCAAGGTCTACCGCGGGGTGCTCTCCGGCACGCCGCCCACCGTGGTCGCCGTGAAGCGCGTCTCCCACGACTCCCGGCAGGGGCTCCGCGAGTTCGTCGCGGAGATCGCGTCCATCGGCCGGCTCCGCCACCGCAACCTCGTGCAGCTCCAGGGCTGGTGCCGCCGCCGCGGCGACCTCCTCCTGGTCTACGACTTCATGCCCAACGGCAGCCTTGACCAGCACCTCTTCGGCGACGGCCTCCGGGCGGCGCGGCTGACGTGGGACATCCGGTACAAGATCCTCCGCAACGTGGCGTCGGCGCTGCTATACCTGCACGAGCAGTGGGAGCACGTGGTGCTCCACCGCGACGTGAAGGCCAGCAACGTGCTCCTCGACGGCGACATGGCGGGTCGGCTCGGAGACTTCGGGCTGGCGAAGCTGTACGAGCACGGCGCGAACCCGGGCACGACGCGGGTGGTGGGCACGCTCGGGTACCTGGCGCCGGAGCTGACGCGGACGGGGAAGGCCACGACGGCGGCAGACGTGTTCGCGTTCGGTGCGCTGGTGCTGGAGGTGGTCGCCGGGCGGCGGCCCATCGAGCAGCGGGCGGCGCCCGAGGAGCTGGTGCTGGCGGAGTGGGCGTGGGAGCGGTACGCGGCGGGGGAGGTGGAGAAGGTGGTGGACGCAAGGCTGGATGGGGCGTTCGACGCCGAGGAGGCGGTCGCGGCGGTGAAGGTGGGGCTTTGGTGCTCGCACCCGGTGCCGGTGGCGCGGCCGACGATGAGGGAGGTGTCGAGGTACCTCGACAGCGGGGACGCCGCGGAGGTTCCGCCCCCGCCACCGCCGCCGCCGCCCCCGCCTGTGCGCTCCGGCGAGGTGGGGTACGACGACTTCGTGCACTCGTTCCCGTCGTCGTCGTTCGAGAGGGCGGCGGCGGCCGGCGGAGGGGAGCCGCTGTCGCAGACGTCGGTGGCCACGTTCCCCTTCTCGTCGCTGTCGAATCGGTCATCCTACGTCAGCGTAGTATGACCCCCACTCTAATCGGGCATTCTCTGTCAGTGGATCAAACAGTGGGAACCCCATGTCGGCTGCTTTGGTACGGTCCAATTGGAATCCACAGTATTGAACTATGGATCAACTGAGGAATAATTGTTCAACTTCGGAGCAAATCCTTGCAGAATGTTTGGAGGTATTCGTAACGGTGCAGTGTACTTGTAGAAATTAGTAGATAGACTACGTGAACACTTGCCACTAGGGAAAAAAAATTCGGGGCTCAATTCCCGAACCCCAATTTTGAAGTTGTTAACGTGAATGAGGATTTGAAATTCTTCTACACTTCTCAAAATTATCCTTCGAGGTTACGAATCAAAATACCTGATTCTCTCTTTACTGCAATCCGATTAATGAAATATATGGTTTCTCAAAAAAAAAAGTCTGACCCTCCACAATTTCAATCTATCCGGAACTACCAAACCTATCTCTAAACCTATTTGAGAGCTAGTGAGAAATTTGGACTCGTTTGGAAGCATCATTTTATTTGGATTGTTGGCATCATTGTTTTTGTCCAATTTGAAATTTTAATCTGAAAAACATGTTTGGCTAATTATCAAATGAAATGATTTCCAAACAAATGATTGTTTTAGGGATAGGAATTGACTTAACATACTGTACCCATTTTCGGGAATTTCCAAATTAAATGATGGTTCTAATTTTGTGACAGCCAAACACATTATATACGGAATCTCGATTGAATTCGAAGTACCCACTCCCTAGAATTTCCAATTGAAATGATGGTTTCAATTCCGTGACAACCATACACGTTCTATAAGGAATCTTGATTGAATTCCATGATTTTGGCACGAAATGATGGCTTCCAAACAAGAGTGTATATCTTTCGTTTTTTTTTGAAATTCCACTTATATATAATAATCATCAACAATAGTATAAAAAGCGTCAAAAGCAATAAAAATACCAATAGGTACTTGGATCACCAAGCAACACCTACATACACTAGCTCGAGCTGAAGGCGCACGCCTCGTCCTCACCCCTCCATCACCGGAGTTGTAAGACGAGAAGTCGTCGTGCTAAGATCCCAAAGGACCAACACTCTAGACATAAACCATCTCCGATGCTGACAACTATAGATCGGAAGAGACTGATCTAAAACCACACTAACACGAAAGTTGACCGGATCCGAGGAGATCCGAGAGAGACAAGACTCCTGCTGCCCTCCGTCGGCGCTAGGCGCACCACCCAAGTAAGGATAGGAAGGGAAGAACCTTATTCTGACTTCAGAATTTCACCGCATCCTCGCCATCCTGGAAGTCCATTGGAGGAGGGAGTAGCGATGGCAACGCCTACCGAGAGGACAAAAATCCTAGCCCCCTGGGATCACCTCTCTTTTCTCCTTTTTTCATTTTGTACCCGTTCGGTACGAGCTGGTCCGAAGTGTGTATCTTGGTTTCTCAAACTACAATACTCAATTTTCATTCACATAGTATTTTGTTATGTCTGGCATCTCCGAGTGGCATCTTATACCTTGGGTCTGGTAGGTATTCTTAGCCAGATGAAGCTCCCCCATAGGGTTGGAACTGTCGAGAGTTGGTCCGGAACCTCCGAGTTGGGGTTTAGCTATTTCTGTCATGATAGTTTACAAATGGTGTTCTATTAGCTCTCAAATATAGAAATAACTAGTATTCTTACATTGACTTGATAGCTTACTATATCGCTCCTCTTTTTTACAGAAATCCATCCATTTTTCTCAACATTTGCTTCTTTGTGTTGGGATATTTTACGAGGTCGAGCAACACTTCATGAAGAGGCTCGAAGGGAGAATTTAAAATTTTGTGCCTACGTGTGATGCCTATATAGTAATGCATGAAGACACACAAGATATAAAAGTTGAATACAAGGAAGAATACACCGGCTTTTTTCACCCAGTGGTGGTTCCACCATTTAGTTATGCTTAGAAGTTCTTGTACCATCACTATGCTGGGTGTTCATTGTGGTTGTCATATTAAGTGAATATCTTCAAATATGAATGTGCACCTATTGTTTTCCACCAATTTATATCACGGTATGTTGTATGTTTTAAGCTTGTCAGAGTTCACAGAAGTACTTCAAATAATCATATTGAATACAATACATTTCTTCAATAAATCCATCCCGACATTGTAATGTTCTCTCCTTTTTTCTGATATGTAGTCAGATGACATGATTAAGAGTTTTTACCTTTTTCTTTTTATGGTTTTGCTATTTCTCAGGTGCCTGAAAACTTATTTTTTGTGCAACTATGTACGGGCTTTTATGTTTTGTGCGTTTGTTTTTGGTCTGGTTGTGACGTTTTGGGTCGCTTGTGTGTTTATATATCGTCCTTTAGTAGGGCACACATTTGGCTCCGGTTTTGGTTCACGGAGGAAACGAGAGAGGCTCCTCCTACTGACTTGTATTTTTTGAGTGCTTTTTTTTGCTTATTTGGAGAGAGTCACGGAAAGGAGTTGAGTCTTTTTTTATTTTGCATGTGTAGTTTTATTCGTTTTCATCTCATTTTATTTTTCCATTTCTATAACTATTTTACACTTGTGCAAATTTGTTTCTAAATTTTTGTTTTGTTGTGTTGACATGTTCATTACTTTGTCGATATTATTCATGAACTAGATTGCGACTAAGAAAATGTTACCATTCGTTGTATTAGCATCATGATTCGTGTTGGCTATGAGTTATCGGTGAGTTGGAAACTAAGTTTTTTTCGTAGCATATGATTGTAACTGAAAAAACATTTCATGACCATTGTATTAACATCATGAGTCATGTTGGATAGGAGCCACAATTAGGTCGCAACCGTGACTTTCCAATTGCAAGTTTGTTGCAACTAAGTTTTCTAGTTACAATGATTGTTATACTAGCATTGGGATTCATACTGGCTAGGAGTTGCAAGTGGGTGGCAACTAAGTTTTTTAAGTTGCAAGTGGGTTACAACTAAGATTTTTTTTCAACCATTGGATTAGCATTGTGATTAGTGCTAGTTGGGAGTTGCAGGTGGGATGCAAATCTATTTTTCCAGTTGCATGTGGGTTGTAATGAAAATTGTTCATGTTACAAGTCAGTTATAAATAAAAAAACTATTCTCGACCATTGTATTAGCATAATGATTTGTGATGGATAGAAGTTGAAAATGAGTTGCAACTGTGAGTTTCGATTTGCGAGTAAGTTGCAGCTTGCAACTAAGAGAATATGTTGTTGATTGTTTGGGTCACTATCGTGAGCTGAGCTCGCCGAGAGTTGTTGTTGAGTTGTAACTGAAATTTTTATATACAAGTGATAATAAGTTGTTTCGGTTGCAGGTGAGTTGCAACTAACAATATGTTCGTAGTTGCAACTAACATTCACAAATAAACATGAGGGTAGTATATCCTCTAGAGTTCATAGTAAATGTTTGTATTAGAAATCCTAAATTAATGGTGCTTGGCATCTGGATCACATGTGACACATAAATGGTAATTGCTATGTCACATCCCAAGATTTTCCAAATCTTGTAATGTGAAAAATAAATGAATAAAATAAAACTTTGTTGATTTTCAGGGTGAGAAGAAACTTTTTGAATCCAATTGGAAACCTTCAAACCAATTTGGATCAAATAAATCCTAAAGGGATTTAAAAAGATAAACATTTAATAAAGGAAAATAGAAAAATTTAAAATTACTATTTTGGATCTTTCAATAAAAGGTTTTGGTTTTCAAAAGAAAAGGAGGATTTATAAATAAGGATTATTTTATATAGCCAAATTAAACCTTGGCCAATATTTTGAAATAAATGTTTTGTTTTGATTAAAAATAGTAAAAGTTTATTTAAATAAAATAATAAGGATTTAATATCCAATTTTATTTAAGTAAAGGCTTTTCCTATTTTAAATAAACACTAAAACTTATTTAATTATTTTAAACAAGTTTTCCAAGTATTTTATATTCTCAAATAAAACCTACTGAAGTGTTTTGGTTTTATTTTAGATTTCAAAATAAATATTTTAATAAAACAAATCCTATTTGATTTAATAATGAGGGTCTATTTTATTTAATTATTAATGGACCCTAAAAAAATATTTTGTTTTAAACAAGTTTCCAAGTATTCTTTATTTCCAAATAAAACCTACTGATTTGGTTTTGAAAATATTTGGATTTCAAATGGAGATTTTATTAAATAAATCAAACCCTATTTGATTAAATAACTAAAGGTCCATTTTATTTGGTAAATGAATGGACCCTAAAAAAAGAATAAACATATTATTTTATTTTATTTTTGGGATTTGGTTTATGTTGATAAACAGAACCAAAAACTCATTACAAGTTTGGAAGTGTTTGAATGGTTTGAATGTTTGGTTTGTTGTTTGAATTGTAAATTGAATTTCAAATTAGTAAATAGAAATAGAAAAGGATAAATCATTCAGATAGAAAAAAAATGAAAACGGACTGGCCCAACTACCCTAGCCCAACTCAGCCCAACTCAGCCCACCTCCCACTCTCAGCGAGTGAATCGTTTTCCACCGCAAAATCAACCCGCTAGGTCACTGACTCGTGGACGCTCGTTTACCCTTCCTTCTCTCGCTGCCAGAGGACCCCACCGCCACGTCCCCTTCTTCCCCACCCGTAGACTACGCCCACCCCTCACCGGCCGTTGCAGGCGAATTAAGCCCGACGTAATACGCGTTAACCACGCCGTTAATCAGCCCCTTGACCAAGCAAGTTAAAGCGCCTGCCCCTCCTCTCCACTTCCCCTCTGTCGCCCCACCTCGACGCGCCCCCAGGCTGCCAAAGTCTGCTCAAACACCGCCACCGTCCGACGATGCTCCGGCGAGGATTCCGGCCAGCACACGCCACCTCTTGCCTCCTCGAGCACGCAGCTGTGATCAGCATCCCCCAACGGACCTTTCTGCAGCCGCAACTCACTCGCGCGTGTCCCTGAGCATCGGCAACGTCTTCCCCGAGCCAGCGCCGCCGTCTTCTCCAACTGCGGCGACGTATCCCCGGTAAACCAGACCTCCCCTCTCTTCCCCGTGGACACTATGATGATCGCCATGCTCTTGCGAACCTAACAGTACCTCCCGTTTGTCCTAGGGTGCCCCTATCCTCGCCCCGACGACCTCCAGAGCCGCCCGAGGCCCAGCTCATCTCCGGCGAGCAATTAAGGACAACCACGTGCGCCCCTTCACCAACCAGTACCACGTTGAGCATCAGCAAGCGTCAACGATTCCGGTGAGCATCTTCCCAGCCACCCTGGCTTCCTGTATCGTCGGTGCCGCCACCATCTGGCCGCTCCGCCGCCAGCCACCGCCGCAGCGCCGCTCGTTTAAGGTCGAGCTCACAACAGCCGTCCGATCTTGATTTGGTGGATAGGATAGAACCACTTAACAGCAAAGGGGTACGTGTTCTGGGCCACGCGATCTGTTTTGATCCAACGGCTGCAACTGTGCGATCCACACGAACCGGTACCGTCCAATAGGAACTTGACGCATGTCCAGTTTCTGTTTAGAACAGATTTTGAAATCAGAATTAGATGCAATTTTGAAAACCTTGTAACCTTTAAACCACACGTCCAAATTTTGCAAATTTTATACCAATGGAATCAGCAAGACAAGCCCTAGCCAACCATGCCTTTTGTTTAGCAAAAAGCTTCTGGAAAAATGGCTGTTTTTGCAGAAACATTTGTATGCTTGTTAAGGGTGTAAAAATTGTTCAAAAGTGATTTTGAGGATAAAATATTTGGCAAATGATGTGATTTGAACCTACTGACCATAGGAAACACTTTGTGGATTCAAAAAATGTTTTTGGTGAAATAAAATAACGATTCTTTGATTTAAAACCATTTCTAGTCAAATAGAAATGTGGTTTATTTATTAAAAATAGTTTTGGAAGAAAACTTTTGGGAAATGTTTTGTTCTAAATTCTCTGACCCCAAACACCAAGTTTTATGGTTTGAAAACATATTTGGTGAACCCTATAGATTAATGCCTTAGTAAAAATATTTCTACACCACATAAAATGATACCTTGTTTTGAAAATGGTTTTTAAGGTGAAACCTTTTGCAAATGACTTTGCCACTTCATAGAATGACCAATAGGTGTTTTCAAATGTTTATGACCCATTAGGAACCATTTTGTTTTCAAATAAAACAAAGCTTTCCATGTTTGCATGCATTACCTTGACTTTGTTATTTTATGTGATGTTTTGCTTGAATGGTAGATTGAGTTTGTGCCTTGCTTGATTGATTTGTAGTGACTTGAAGAGTGTGATTGTTGCAAGGACAAGGAGTGAACCCATACTCTACCAAAAAGGCAAGTGATGCTTCATACCTTTTGTCCCATTACTTTCACTATGCATTAGTGATTTTCTCTAAGTAAAACTTGCATGGAATTTTGCTAAGTATAAACCTTGCTATAGGAAAACCTAGTAGATGAATCCTTAGTAGGATTTTTCCTAAGTTAAGATACCTACTACTATCATGCTTAGCCTAGCTAATAGAAAACAAGGGTGGAATATATATCCATACTATGAAAAATTTCTAAGTCTGAGGACTTGTGTTTTTGTTTAATAAAATAACTAAGTTAATGAATCACCTGGGTGGAATGGTAATTGCTTGGTGGATTTTGGTTGAGAGGTTCACAAGGCCCATGTCTATGGTTTACCTTGTGTATCTCACTTGTGGATGGCCACCCAGGATCAAAGAGATTTGAGATGTCAAATGTTGAGAAGCTTCAAGTGCAACCACTTGGCATTATGGGCTCTGCCTGGATCATATAGGTTGCAAGAACTTAGCCATATGGACAGTGGGTGGTAGTTTTTGATAGGTTGGAACGCGTCCATTTTGGTCTAAGGGAAGGCTTCTGAAAGATCTTGTCTTGGGAAACCAAGTCTTATGGGGAAAGTGCACCACCTCTGTAGAGTGTAAAATCTAAGTACTTAGCCATGTCCCTGGTAAAGGACAATTTGAGCATCAAGACATGGAAGCAATCAAGAATCTCATCATTCAAATTTCTAAGTTAAAAACTTGTGGTTTGAACAAGGGTTCAAGGATCTTCAATCTTTGATTGAGAAAATGTTTTTGTCAAACAAAAACTTAGTGTTTTCAAATGTTAAGAAAAAATCTATTTTGAGCAATGCAAGCCTCAACTCCACTTAGCCAAATGCATATAGATGATATACTCCACTATACTACCATAGTATCACTTGCCAATACAATTCAAATGTATTGATCCTTGTGGCTGTAACTTGTAATGTTGCAGGTTTGATTGATTTTAGTGAAGATTGATTGACTAGGATTACAAAGTCTACAACCAACATCTGCCTGTGGCACTTTGAAGATGAAGGACCCCATGACTATAGTTATTCCGCTGCAATGTAATGTAATAGCCAAATGAGCTATGTAAGATGTAATAATATTATGTTATTCCTGGTTATAAAGTTATAATATGACCTTTGTTTCTTGATATTACATCTTAACTGTGGATGCTAGCTATTGATCCAGGGACTAGCATTGTAAACACAGGGGACTCCACCTTATATGTTAATAAAGGTTGGGGCACTCCCTCTACATGCTATTAACCATTATATAATAAATTTCTACCAAGACATCAACCACACTTAAGAAGGTAGTGAACAACTAGTTTAAGAAATTATCCATGCTTATTTTGAAAATAAGTAGGATGGTTATGAATAACATTTTAGTGGAATTGAATAAAAGAAATTACAAATTTTAAGAACCCTAAAATTTAAACCATTATATATGATGCTAAGTATACAAAGATTCTATGGATATCATTAACCATCTTAAATCTTTAGCATTACACTAAGAAAAGAAAATCATTTTTATATAATAAAAAAACACTAAAACCCTAAAGGATAATTGTTACAACTAATAAAATACTTAACTAATAGTTTGAATTTTTAAAATAATGAAAAATATAGGAAACTCTTAGTTTCAAAGATCCCTACAGTATTTTTATTGTTCCGCAAATTTTATAGATATTTAAATCCTTGTAGAAATTCAAATTGAAAAAGAAAAGAGAAAACAAAAAATAGAAAAGGATAATAGAAAAAGAAAAGAAATCAACACAATTTAATATGGCCCATGGCCCATTTATTCATCTGTTTATCCACCACCTAGTGTTGTGGTAGCCATCCTCTCGCTCTCTACGCCATAGCCCACCTCGACCCAACAAAAGTCCCGGATCGGTCCGTACCCTTTTGGCCTTTCTGTTCATGTCGTCTTCCTCAATGATGAGAAGCAGCTTGGTGGCTTCTCTGCCACCGTCCACTGTCACCTGTGTTATGATTCACGCCGCCGCTTTGGATGAGGTGGATAAGGATGTCGTATTTCCCCGAAAACTGCTTGTGGCACCCGAGCAGTACTGATCTTGTTATTTGTGCCATACATCTTGGCTTCAACATCAGCACATGGTCCGTATCCAGTTCCCTTATCTATAGTATTTTGCTAAATATTTTTGTATTCATAAGTGTAATCATATTCCCGGTCCATGTTCAGTGATCCATGTTGGATAGCAAATGGACCACTGTCACACTGTGCCGCGCGACAGTCAACCTAACTCAAACCTACTCTTCCGTTTTATCAGAACCAAAGTCAGTAGCGTTATGCTCTCAACCATCACCAATGCCGCGCATCAGTTGCTTGAATTGATCGTTATGTTTTGAAAAAAAATGATGACGCGTTTAGTAAGATATTTGAAGGGATTAAATAATGTTTATGGGATAGAAGAAAGCATGTTCAGGGTGGTCAAAAAAATCAAAGTTTATTTAAAAAATTGTAATGGTAAAAATTAATAATTTCACAGGTTTCAAGAAAAAAATTTAAATGTTTAAATAATTCACGGGCGTTGAATAATGTTTATGGTTTTTTAAACATGGTTAACAAATAATAGTTTCTTTGGTTAAATTAAAGTTTACCGGTCCCAAAAATGTTTATGAGTTCATAAAATATTAACACTGGTTCAGAAACGTTAATGATTTTCAAAAAATTGTTCATGATTCAAGACTAATAGTTTCATGAATCTAAAATAAGTTTATCATTTAAAAAATGTTCACAGTGGTCCAACAAGTGTTCATCATATTTAACAAAATCGTTCATGGTACCAAAAAAATGGTTTCATAGGTTTCACAAACATAGTTTATTAAAAAATGTTGATGTGTTCAAAATAGTTTCATGGTTTTTAGAAAAATATCTATTAAAAAAGTTTCATGGGTTAAATAAAGTATACTAGCCTATTAAAAAAAGATAGCCAATTTCTAAAATGTTCACGGGGTTAAAAAAGAATCACGGGTTTGAAAAGAAAGCATGTTCACTGACTAAAAAAATCCCATTGGTAGTTCGAAAATAATGTCCGCTGATTATTTTCACAGGATTCAAAAATATTCGTTGTCCAAATATATGTTAACCACATTTAGCGAAAAATTCCACCGGACACAAAAAAATGTTCAGAGTTCGAAACAAATTTTATGAATCAGTAAACTGCTTTTATAAATTGAATGTAAACCTTATATTTAAGGATATGCCCTTCTTCTTCTCTGTTTTTTGAGCTGCTCTCTCCTACGTATAGTTTAAACTAGATTCTTCTTCTGGGTACACACATGCTTGAATGTACTCAAAAATGCCGCTAGGTGATCAAGTCCACAATTCCTGTTCTGATTGGGTTGGCATTCAAATTCAAAAAATCATCAAAAAATCTTCCTTTATTCATCAAATGCAAAATTGTTTTTATTAATTAGTTATAAATCCCAAAGACACTACCTATATAGAAAAAAGGCAGGATTTCATCAACTAACCTCGAAGAGATGAAAGGCTCCATGACATCGGAATCCACCATGACCATAGCTCCCATAGCTCTGTTCTTCAGTTCATGCTCAAAGTGATGCGCCAGTTCTTGCTCAACTAACCTGTCAACACCACCCCAGCCTTGTGATCTCAAAAAAACGACGCCCCAGCCAAGAGGTCAATCTGTGCACAGGACGTCAGTTCAGCTGGCCCTGCGATTAATTTCCTCTGAAGTCCCAGCTCCACGTGCTTAGCCACATGGCACAGTGGCACATTTCAAATTACTACTATGCCTATAACACTTCAGGTCTTTCACTCTTAGCCCATACATCGGCACATGTATACCTGCTTTTGCAAACAAAAGTATTTACATTTAGTTCACTGTGGCACAGATCATGATGAGACAGCGAACGACCATGATACCGAGAGCACTGCTGCTCGGGTGCCACAAATCCATGTCCGTGTTTACCTCTCTTTCTCCCTGGTTCTCTCTTTTCCCCTCGCACGCTTTCTTTCTTCCTCCCCGCAGTAGGAAGCTGAAACCCTAACCCTAGGCCTCGCCGGAGCTCGCTGTTATCGACCTCCCCATGCCTAGTTGAGTTGTCCAGGGGAACCGCCTCACCGATTCACATGAACCGGGGACTAGTCACCTCGCTGGAATCGAGTAAAACTCCTCCGCGGCCGCTGCAGTCGTTATCGTTGATACTCCGTTGTCCGAGCTCGCCTCGCCTCCCCGACCCTCCATCGTGCTCGTGGTGAGCTCCTGATCCTCTTGGTGCTTCCCCTTTCTTCGATTGCTTCCAAAATTCATGATGCCGACATGCACCTGCCATCGTCGCTGCAATCCGTCGCTATGATCCTTCTCCGATGACCACTTCTAAGCGTCGCTGCCACTAGCAAGCTCGCCTTGATCTCCTCTTTTGAGTGAGACAGGCCTTGCATCCCCCGCCCGCCTGCAATCCGCAGATCGATCGAGGATCTGCAAGGATTGCCCATGGCTAACGTCATCATGAAGTCATGCCTATGTCATAATTCTTTTAGCATTTCTTTTATGTAAGTAAATTCAGTAAATTAGAAATACATGATATGTGGGGTCCGGTTGTAAGATGTTTAAACATTTTCAGAAATGTATTCAGTCTATTAAAAAATCACTAATATGTTCCAATATTTTTTATATAATATTACCAAATAATTTAAAAGTGGAGTAAAATTAGGAAAAACCATAACTTATTCATTTCATAATAGAAAAATACAAATAATATATCGAAGAAATTAGAAAAATAAAATATACAACTCAAATCTATTATAATATATTGTTGAGTAATTATTAAAATGTTTTACTATTTGTTATATATTACATAAAATAATAAAGCTTAAAAATAATAATTTATTATTTAAAAATTAGAAAAATACATATAATATACCAAATTGATCACAAAAATAAAATACACACATAAAACATATAATATTTCACTTTTGAATTAAAATAAAATGTGAAGATTTAATAAACCTTATTTTAAACTATTTTCCTTTATTTTTAACTCATCTAAGATTATATAAAATTTTGTTATGTCTTTAAAATTATGAAAAAAACCTATTTCAAACCCTAAACTTGTAGTGGTCTAGCGCTTTGAACTCCAACTTCGACCGTTTACACCCTAAACTATTGAATCCCACTCTAATTTAAACCATGAACCGGTTTGATAAGTTGACCGATGCTACGCAGGCATTTATAACAAAATCGCTAGATAATTGTCTAGTCAACTCATAGGTCCGTAAACTATGGAAAATGATACTATGCCCCCGGGGGATCGCACGCGACGCGTCCCCCGGATCGCGCGAGCGACGCGTGTCCTGTGGCCCATCACGTCCTTATCCCTGCGCGACGGCACTTCCTTCCCCTTCTCTTTCTCATGGAGAAAGCCATGGCAGTTCCTCAATCCTTTACTGATTTCCCCCGTGGCGACCACCCCTGTTACTCCCAGCGCTGGCGACGCCCGTCTTTCCCCACACGCAGCATCTCCACGCTGTCCTTCCTCTTTCTTCCTCGTTTCTCTGGCCTCTCTCATCTTTCAACCTTCTCGTTCCAAAAAGATCTACTACAATCCCCTGACAGCCTGCTACAAGCACCTGACGGCGACCCGCTACACGCGCCCGGCGATGCTGCTACAAGCTCCCAGCGGCGCTGCTACAAGCACATAGCGGCGCCGCTACACGCACCCGGCGACGCTGCTACATGCGCGCAACAGCACTGCTACAAGCGCCTAGCGGCGGCGCTACTGACGCCCGGCGGCGGCGCTACATGCACCCGGCGGCCCCGCCACAAGCGCTCGCGCGTCCGGCGATGCTGCTACAAGCTCCCAGCGGCGCTGCTACATGCGCGCAATGACACTGCTACAAGCTTCTGGCGGCGGCGCTACACGCGCCCAGCGGTTCCGCTACAAGCACCTGGCGGCGATGCTACAGACGCCTGGCGGCGCCGCTACATGCGACCGGCGGTTTTGCTACATGCTCGCGACTGCGCTGCTACAAGCGCCTGGCTATAGACGCCCGACGACGCTGCTACAAGCGCACAACAGAGCTGCTACATGCGTCTGATGGGCCTGCTATAATGGCTTGACGGCTCTGCTACAAGCGCTACAGCCAGCTATGGGCCATCCCTATTGTCTTTGACTTGCGACAATGAACGCCGACGACTACTGCAGGACATGCCACCGCGTCGCCCGCCGTCTCCTCGGTTGCCTTCCTCTCTGTGCGAGAGCGAGAAGCTCGGTCCCTTGTTTTTTTGGGAGAGAGGAGAGGAGCACGTGCAGGACGCCGTAGTTGGCTTCATCTCATCCAGGGACACGTGTCAGCCTCCCGACCCAGGGGATCGGGTTTTTTAATCCCCGGGGGACGCGTAGCGCTTGCCTTTACCCGTGTTGTCTCTCGACTGCACTTGGGTACCAAGACACGCACACACTACATGCAAGTTTAACACGATCTGCTATTAGCAAACTTAGCAGGCACGCACGCACGCACGACCGATTCTGGCCCAGGGCAAAAGGGGCGACGGCCTGGGGCCCAACCAAACCTAGGGCCCATATCTGGTATGCACGTACGTAGAGGAAAGAGTAGAAAAAAGCCCATCTATATACGGCACAAGCAAGGTTGGTGCCCCTGTTCCACACAGAAAAAACTTGGTGTCCTGTTTGCTGCTGTTGATCGTACCACGAGGCCCCGACGTTTAGTTTTCTCTATAAACCTGCACAAGAGTTCTGGACTGTAGCATTCCAGATTTTTATATTAGAATATTATTAGTGGCATGCATCATTCTTGCATCGTTGCACCCTACAAATAATAATTTGCAACAAAATCCTAACACCTAAACCTATCAACACCCTAATAAAGAATTCTTTATGTAGGCATTGTTGTTGTTGTTGTACACAAGCTTGATCCTACTAAAAACCTTGTGAAACATCAAACCATGGTCCTATGTTGACCACCTTACTTTTATAAAAATTTAGAAACAAATTTCATCAAATTTGGACTTAGTATGCAAAGGTTAATTGGGTTTTACTAAAACAGAATTTGATAAATGTTAAAAGGAAAAAAAAAGAGGGCAACCTAACCTATCTGGGCCGCAGCGCCAGCCCACCCACGCCTGCGCGGCAGCTAGCCTACCCGCACCCGCGCCAGCCCACTCGCCCTCCACCACCGACAACCGGGCTCCACCTGGCATCCCTCTCCTCTTCCCCAACGAGAACGGGACAGAGACCCCGGGGGCACGTTTCCACGCCCTCCGTGTCCGTCCAGGACTTCCCCCAGGCCGTGTATAAGTACTCAACCCCGCCACCCTCGGCTCACCCCCCTGCTCGATTTTCTACTAACGAAAGCCCTAGCCATCGACGACTCGTACCGCCGCCGTCGGGTCGACCTCACCGAGACGGTTCGGGACCCCATCTTGCCCCTTCCTTCCTCTAAAGCTTCCTCTCGTTCACCACTGATTCGCCCCATGCAATTTTCCCTCTCTCCACTGCAGCAGCTCATCGGCAATTTCTCGCCGACGCGTCGCCGGAGACGGGAAGGATCGGCGGGGCCTTGCCATCGGAGGAGGAAACGAGGAGCGCAGACGAAGCTACGAGCGGGACCGCAGGGAGCAGACGTGCTCCGTCTACCACACCGCCGCCTCGGGGAGCCACCAGAGCACCACCAACCATCTCCACCGCCGCCGCCGCCACCCATCGCCGCCGCCGCCACGGTGAGTCGCCACGCCCTCTCGACCGTCTGATCTGCCACCTGCGGCCTAGATTAGAACCGATGCCGAAGGGGTATCGGCGAACCCCACGCTGCCGCCTGTCAAGCGCGTCGGCGCCAGCGCCCGCGCCGTGTCACCCTCCCCGCCTTGCCAGCTGGCCCAACCAAAAGCCGCCACTTGGCAATGTTTTAAGTTAGGGGGTCAGATCTGTTTGCAGATTCAATTTAAAACTTGCGAAATTCGTATAAAATTGAATATTTGGCCAAATTTAGCTTATAATATACCGTTGGATTCATAATTTTATGTAGAACCTAGATCTGCGATAATATTCCAAGTTTACAGTAAGGTTTTAGGTGTAGATTTTAATCATTAGACTAGAGTGTTTATTCTATAGAAAAATAATTAAAATTCTGTTTTAATTGATTCTTATTGCAATAACTTTGTTTCCACAATGCCAACTGGACAAAAATTATAAAACCTTGCTTAAGATCATTAGATATAGTTTGGGGCTAATTAGATGGTTTGATCTCCTTTTAACCCTAGGATTTATTTTAGTGACTCAATTAGATCTAAACCTCTGGGGAGTCAATCCTAGTGACACCCTTACACTATTGCAACACAATCTTGCTACCTTGGTCAATTTAGAAGAACCAACCTTGCATAAAATACCATGTGCATGCATGCATGATTATCTCTGTGATATGTTTTGAACAAGTTGTGATCAGATCTATGTTTGTGATTCGTTAGATTGTTCGGAGTGCGCTAAGGAGTGCTATTGTGTAGAGTGCTGCTCAGATCAAGGCAAGTTACACCACTTGTTCATAACTTTTGTCCCAGTTTTGATTCTATGCATGTGATCTTCAAAATTCTGTAGTATGCATGTGTAGGATGTTCTAGTAGAATTTTCCTTAGTATTATTTTGCTAGTGCGATGATTTTGTAGTATGCCATGAGTAGCTCTATACTTAGGATTTTCCCTCCTAATAGGTTACCCCTGTTTTTGCTAAGTATTGCTTGCTATGCTATATATACAAAGTATCGTTGGGGGGTTCGAAAGACAGAATTTTCTAAGTATAAAGGCTCTCTAGAGCAAACTTTTCTTCTCAAATCCACTTCAAAATAAAACTAAGTTTTCTTCTGGGCGGAATGGTTGTCGGGACAACGAATGAGATTTTGGTGGAGGACGGCCGCCCAGGAATCAAAGAAGTCTGCCATGTTTCAGAATTCAGAAGCTTCCAGTGCAACCACAATACATTATGGGCTCTGTCTTGGCCTAGTACTTAGTGGGAAACCTCACCTGGGTACCAACATTTGGAGGTTCTTGGCACGGTTGGATCCAGAAGGTAGAGGGGCTACTAAGGGAAAGCATCGCCATGGTCTTGTCTGTAAAAGGACTTGGTCGTGGATTGTGGATAAAGTGCACAAACTCTCGAGAGTATTGCAATCTGATCGATCAGCCGTGTTCACGGTAACAGAACAACAATGAGCGTTTGAAGGATGGAGCCTCTGAAGGATCTTCCTCTCTCTTTTCTAAAACAAAGTTTTAAAAACCCCAAGGCGTGAGTAATATCGCCAATGGGTGGGAATTTGGGAACTTGGTGTGTAATATCCAAGTGTCACTTGGTGTGTAATATCCAAGTGTTTGGTTGTTTGGACACTTGGTGCATAATATCCTCGTGTGCCACTCGACCTTATGTTATCAAGCAAATGTTTACAACGTAGGACAATCCTCTCTTCTTCTCTCTACTTAAGAAAACTAGCTTTGAGCAAATGAACTCTACAGCCTAAACTAGCCTTGCATGTAGAGATAGTTTTTTCTCTCCTCGGTGTAATTTGCCAATACATTCAAAGTATTGACCCAATTTGTTGGCTGCACATTTTATGTGCAGAGTCCGAAGATTGAAAGGTGCGTAGGGATCGCGAGTCTACACTCGACAAGCCTGGGGTTTCAAGTTGCTTTCTATGCTATACCCAATTGTTCCCTAAGCTCCTTCTTGAGTTCCTTTAACTCGTCCACATCCATCTTGTATGGTCTCTTAGCTATCGGCCCCGTTCCTGGCATTAAGTCAATGAGGAACTCGATATCACGGTCGGGTGGCATTCCGGGTAGCTCCTCTGGAAAGACATCTGGGTATTCCTTTACAATAGGTACCTCCTCCAAGCTAACCCCCTTAAGAGAGTTCACCATGGCTTCCTTGAGACTTGATGCGAATTCTCTTCCCTTCCGGTGTTGTGAGCATGACAGTTCTTTTGGCACAATCTATGACTCCCTCATATTCGGTCATCCAATTCATGCCCAAGATGATGTCTAATCCTTGTGGTTCTAGAACTACTAGACTTGTGGGAAAGATGTGTGTCCCAATCCTCGGTTCTAATTCCCGGCAACCGGAGTTTGCCACTATTTCTCCCCCAGGAGAGCTTACCCTTAGAGGAACTTTTGTAGTCTCCGTAGGTATCTTGCCTCTATCCACAAATACCCTTGATATGAATGAATGCGATGCACCAGTATCAAAAAGAACAACTGCGGGAATAGAATTGAGTTTGAACTTACCAATCACAGAGTCTGGCGCATCACAAGCATCCTCCATAGAAACATGATTTACCGTGGCTTTGACAAACGGATTTGGCTTCTTCCCGTTTCCATTGCCATGGTTGTGTCCATTTCCATTCCCATTGCCATTGCCATTCTTCTTCTTAGGGCAAGAGGTTGCATAATGCCCTGTCTTGTTGCACTTAAAGCATGTCACGTCACTGAGATCCTTTCCATTGCTGCCATTCCCGTTGCGGTTTTTATGCCCATTGTGTTTGTGGCCTCCATGGTTATGACCGTTATGGTTGTGACCATTATTGTTATAAGGTGGAGGTGAGGAATTGCGCTGCTTCTGATACGGAACAGAGTGCTTGTGAGGGTTAGACTTCCTCTTGCTGTTTTCTATGCTCTTCCTTTTTGATTCAACCACAATGGCTCTGTCCAGGAGTTCCTGAAAGTTTTCAAGTTTCTGAGCCACAAGATGAATGGATATCTCGTCACTGAGTCCCCTTAAGAATTCCTCCTGTCTCTTGGCATCGGTGGAAATGTCATCGGGTGCATAACGGGCTAGCTTGTTGAAAATCTCTCCATACTCGGTGACCGAACGGTGCAGCTGGTGTAGGTCGCGAAACTCGCGCCTCTTCAGAGTCATGACACCAGCAGCCACATGATGAGTGCGAAAAGCTAACTCAAACTGATCCCAAGTGATAGCATCAATGTCCGGGTGGGTGACCTGGTAGTTATCCCACCATTCTGCAGCAGGTCCTTCAAGCTGGTGTGCGGCGTAACGTACCATGTCGGCTCCGATAGCTTGAACGGTATCTAGCTTCTTGTTGATCGTACGCAGCCAGTCATCAGCGATGATTGGTTCAGTGCTGCTAGTGAAGGTAGGTGGGTTCAGCCTCAAAAACCGAGTCAAGCGATCCTGTTGAGGAGGTGGCGGAGGTGGTGGTGGCGGCGGGTTGTTGTTTTGCATGTTCTGAGTGAGCAGTTGGATCAGCTGGTTCTGAGTGGCCAAAAGTTGTGTTATTTCTGGCGGGATTTCGGAGTTCGCACATCTGGGCGGCATCTGTGGGGTTTAAGAGATTAGTTAAGAAATAGAAAGAAAGACTAAGTAGAAAACTCCTACCCTTCTGAAAACACACCAAGCACACAAGGCACACAAGACATAACAACACAGCTTAACACAGTAAACAACCATGTTTAACTAAACCAGATTTGTCTTGATATTTATTACAATTGCGAATAACGTTCTACTATAGAATTAAAGGTGGTCCAACTATTACACATCTTCCACGCCTTCCTCTTCCTCGTCCTCGAACGAGTAGCCTTCCTGCTCTAGAGTTGTGTTGTACAACTCCATCTCCTTTGTGGTGGCTTCAAGCTTCTCTTGGAGGTTCTTAATCTCATCTTGCAGCTTCTTGGTGGTGGCTTCTAGCTGCTCCTGAAGTCCCTCCTTCTCGCTTTGTAGCTCCTCCACTAGGCTTGACTTCTTCGCGGTTTCACTTGGTGTGTAATATTCAAGTGTTTGGTTGTTTGGACACTTGGTGCGTAATATCCTCGTGTGCCACTCGACCTTATGTTATCAAGCAAATGTTTACAAAGTAGGACAATCCTCTCTTCTTCTCTCTACTTAAGAAAACTAGCTTTGAGCAAATGAACTCTACAGCCTAAACTAGCCTTGCATGTAGAGATAGTTTTTTCTCTCCTCGGTGTAATTTGCCAATACATTCAAAGTATTGACCCAACTTGTTGGCTGCACGTTTTATGTGCAGAGTCCGAAGATTGAAAGGTGCGTAGGGATCGCGAGTCTACACTCGACAAGCCTGGGGCGTCGATGGACTCAAGCTGCCTTTATGTTTCCGCTGTTATTTGAGCTAGCATAATGCTAAGCAATTTTGTAATAAATTCATACTTTGGATTCTCCGTGTAATAAAGATTTTGTGTTTTACATGATATTTCATTGACTGTGAGTGCTAGCTATTGATCCAGAGAGTAGCATGTTAATCACAGGAACTTAGGATCCTTATCGATCCGAGGTCATTACATGGACAGTATGTTCTCTCTAGTCTAGATGGAATCGCCTCACCACGCCCTGATCACGGTATCGTGTACCGACGCATGGAGTGTCGCTGAGTGGGAGACGGACGGGGGAACGGAACGGCTGCTGCCATAGCCTACGACAAGAAATTTGCAAGTGAGATCAAGAGGCAACGGATCAAAAACTCTACTAGATCCGGCCAGATCTAATTTCTTTCATGATCTAAATTTTGAACCTACTCAATCTTTTACAACACTTGCAACTGATTGCTTTCATTAGGGATCGTCGGTTCGTTTCAAAAAAAAAAAAAATTAGGGATCGTCGGTTCGTGGATGTTCATTCAGATAGCCTGGTTTTGAAGGCTTTCAGTTTTGCTAATTTCTACAACGTTGAGGTGCCCACTCTCCTTTTTTTGTAAACATGTTTCCATGCCTAAAAATTCACGGAAGCCTCCTTCTTCAACATGATCACCGGATGTTTGCTATTTCTCTCTCTCTTTCTTGTGCCTTGTAGCTTCTATAATATCCTATCTACTCCCTCCGTTTCAAAATATAAGATGTTTTAGGTTTGTGAAGCAAATATATCTAGACTACTTTTAGTATATAGATTCATTTATGTTTGAAATGAATCTACACACTAAAACAAGTCTAGATACATTTTCTTCACAATCCTAAAACATCTTATATTTTAAAACAGAGGGAGTAGAACATAGGACAAAAATTTATCAGTTGTTGTATGCTAATGAAAAATCATCAGTATTTATGGCTTTACAATAATTTCATCGATTCATGTATGGAATCCACTTTTTTGTCTGTTGGACCCATTGATTGAGTTCGCCATGGGGCCTTTGAAAACCCAGAGCCGGCCCTGCAGGCACGCAGGAGACTAGCAGATGTGTCATGACACGCACGTACAAGTATAATGGCCAAGCCAAACTAGTACAGATTGATCAAGCTCGTTCTACGCCCATGTGCCGGCCGTCGAGCTGCACGTTTCATCCGCGTATGTCTGCACCAGTGCCTTCTGTATGCGCGTTGCTGCGCGATGTGCCAGCCGCCATGCCTGCCGCTTGCATGCGAGCCGAGCAATGCCCCTTCCCCGACAAGCTAAGTTGGCCGCGGCACCGCGCATGACCCGTGCCACGGGATACCACCCTGTGCCCTTGCGGCCCTTTTCGAGCCGTTGCGGCGGCGCCGCCCGGCCCGGCGCATCGTTTGCGCCTATCATGCGCGCGTAACCGTACACTAGGTTACTAGCACGATTATGAGTGTTGAAATTTGGTGTATATTGGGTTGTTGGTTCATTAGATAAATTCTAAAATTCTCTTTGGCCCACTTATATATGAGAGCATATGGCTGTGTTAGTGGTGCTAAAGGTTAATCTCATATTGCTAGTTGAAGGGGAGTTGGACCACCTTATACAGTAGAGTGTTGCACCACTCACTAAGTTGTGACAAGGAGAGAAGTCCTCACGCACTCCTCCTTCGACGCGCGCGCCACGGGTTGCGGGTTGCTGGTTGCGGAAATCTCGCCGCGCCGAGTTTTATTTTGCTGGTTGGAAAACTGATTATGAGGCATTAACAGACGCGTTAATTACAACCGTTTCCATTTTTATGGACGTAAACTGTTACCGACTCGGTTGTGGGCCCCACAATCTCCCTAACCTGCACTATATAAGCGTCTGTGCTAAACCTAATCGGTGAATCAATCCACACACGTGCCTACCTCCAGAACCTTGTGTCGTCGCTTTCGTCTTCCCCATCCCGGCTTGCGGCGTGCACCGCAGATCGAGACAGTAGGCCTCCGGAACCCCGCCTCTCGTGAACCTGTATGAGTGAGGGGCGATCGGGTTTTTGGGGAGCGTTCAAGCGCGACTACTGGCAACCACGACGTCGTCCGACGACGAGTTCCCGAACGACGATTTCTTCCTAGACGTCATCAATCTCTTCGACAACCTCAACATGGACGACACTGCTGCGGCTGATATTCAGCTTACACTCTATGTGATCCTCAACTGTCTTTTTTAGATTATGCTAGAGTTCTTTGTTCTAGCGTTTGATTAGATGTGATAGGTTTATCTCCTATAGATGTAATCTATTCATCTACTTTGTTGATCTGCATAATTGGTTTTAGTACCATTTGTATGATCATGCTTTATCAATTTATTATTCGGATTAAATCATATGGATTATTGCTTATATTTCCAACAATCCAAAAACCTGATTATAGGCAACTGAATTCCACTGGTGTAGCCGCGGCTACTAGGCCGCCTCCTTTTGATGGCATGCAATATAAGAGATGGCGCAAGAGAGCAGTCCTCTGATTTGAAAACCTAAACTGCTATAGCGTCACTCTTGGAAAGTCTGAAGGAGATCTTTCTGCTGAGCAGGAAGCGACCTTTAAGAAAGCAGATATCATGTTTATGGCGGCTTTGTTCAGTGTTCTTGGGGACAATATTGTTGACCTGTATATGTCATTTGATAATGGCAAGGACGCGGGAGAAGCGCTCGAGGTCAAGTTTGGGGTCTCAGACGCTGGCACTGAGTTGTATGTCATGGAGCAATTCTATGACTACACGATGGTTGATGAGCGCTCCGTCGTTGAGCAAGCTCATGAGATACAATCACTTGCCAAAGAACTTGAGAAATTCAAGTGTTCCTTGCCGAACAAATTTGTGGCCGGTGGCATTATTGCCAAGCTTCCTCCCTCGTGGAGGAACTTTGCTACTTCTCTGAAACATAAGAGACAAGAGTTTTCCGTTACCGATCTCATTGGGTCTCTTCATGTGGAAGAGAAGGCAAGAGCAAAGGACAAAATTGCTCGAGGGTTTGAGGGAGTTCTTAGTGCCAATTTGGTACAGAAGAAAAACTTCCAATCCCACAAGTTCAAAAATAAGAACAAATCTGAAGGCAAAGGGAAGTTTGATGGCAAGAACAAGGCCACACACTCAACCAACTTCAAGAAGAAAAATGGTAAGAGGAAAGGCTCTTGCCACATCTGTGGTGATCCTGACCATTGGGCTCCTAGCTGTCCTAATCTCTTTGACAAGCGTCAACATGGGAACAGTGGCAAGACCGCTAATGTTGTTATTAGCGATACTGAGATGAAGGATGCTGGTGTAACATCCCAGCATTAGAGCTTAAAAATAACCTGAACCCAGATGTGTGCATTGAATTCATGCATAGAAAATCTGAATAATTTTTGCGCTTTTAAAACAGAACTTGTCAAATTGAATGAAGCTTCTCTTAGCTTGATGGAATTGAAGTAGATCATCAAGTTGAATGCGATAAGTTTCAATAAGACATTTTCTAAAACCTTATTTGGGTAAGGGAGATTTGATCTAAGGGTAGATCAAATGTAATAAAAGTTAAACCCAGATACAATGTGAATTATACTTGATCATTAGGTGATCATATTATAGTATTCATTATAATCACTCAGGAGTACCAAGTTAGAGGATATAACACCAAATATGAATTTAACAACTATATCTTAATCTCATCTGCATATACCCTGAGTATCATGATAATATCTAACCCTACTTCTTAAGTAAGATTGATTAGGAAAGAAACCAAGTTTAGATCATGCACCTATACCTTTCTTTCCATATCAATCCTTATCATCCCTATTTAGTTATATTTCAATATATGTTGTTCATTAATGTTGAGGAATCAACTATTGATTCACCAGATCTCAATCTATCAACTCTTGACCATATCATAGTTTACACTTAAAGTGCCTATATAGAAACAATTAAGAACAGGTAAATAGTGATGTTAGCTTTAGAAATCATCTATAGGATGGGAAAGATTGAAAAGAATCCAATCAACAGGATAATTGATGAAGTTAAATTCCTCCTAGATAAATATAAGAACTATTTATATTATCTAATCCTATGGTAGTAAAGAAGATTACAAAATAAATACTAAAGGTAGTTACCAGGAGTAGTCCTATTGGATCAAGTAGGTATAGTCAATGAATTATATCTCTTAATCCAATAGAACTAAACAGAAGATAATTATCATACAACTGCAATGTTGTATGGATGGAAGCCTTGATTAGCCAACTGGAAACCTAAACCATAAAGGATCACAAGGTTATAATGATCAAGCCTTATTCACCAAGATTGAGTACTTATGTCATGTATAAGTGGTATTGGTGGATAAAACATGATTGAAACCCTAGTAGAGATAAGTTATCCTAGAGTAGTCATTACAAACCACATAAATATGATTTAGGGTTGGAGTGTGAGTTATTGGAGTAAAGTGAATATAGGATGACATTATTCAATTAAAGCTAGTGTAGCATAGAGTTTTAGAAGTGGTGTTAGTCATCTTAAAGGATAGTCAACTTTAGAGAAAGGTAGTTGGATGCATACAACTATTGGAGATACATTAGTAATGAATAATTAAGGAAGATTATGAGTAGAGTTTGAAGGAACTACTTGTTGGATGGAAGGCTATCAACATTTCAGTAGTAGATACAACCAAGCAAAGATATGAGGAAGTTATGAAATACTTGAGTATCAAACTCATTGGATGAGTTTAGAAGGTTAATCAGTGAATAAGAATATTTCTATGAAGTAAACCTCATCATAATAATCATGATGATAGATAGGAAAAGGTAGTATATCTAGGAAAGGAATTCCTTAATAAGAAGTCTAGAATTATGAATTATGAAAGAAAGTAATTCTTGCTAATCAATCAACTCTAAATCTTAAGACTAAACATAATATCCATTTCAGATTATTGACCCATCATCTTATATCTATCACACTTTATAGAAATAACTTCCTATATCAAATCACATAAGCACATCTCTGTCAATTCCAACCATCATAATTATATGTGCTTAGGAGTATTTTTATCCATTCCTTTCTATAAAACATTTTGAATATAACTTTCTACTCTTAAGGGTGATGTCATCAAATATCATAAACATAAGACAATATGCTTAGTCATTAAATCTTGACTCATATCCATAAAGGAATCTAAGTATATATAAAAAAACCCTAAAACCTAGGGTAATATTCATAATTCAAAACCCTAAACCTCTTTGTTTAGAATAACAGAATATATACATTGCCATTTTCCAAATTAATGGAAGTAGTAATAACCATACTAATTTCCTTTATATTCCATGCATCAAATAAGGATATAGGATCATTCTACATATAAAAACTTATATTCAAACTCTGAGTCAACTAGAGTTAAGTATTATAAACAAATAAGAATACATCATTCAAGAAATCCATAACTAAAAGAGGAGAGAAAAATAATAAGAAAGGTTTCTTCAAATTATTAAAATGGGTTCATATTGGGAAAATAAAAGAAATATAAAAAGATTATATAATAAAAGTTCACAAATGATACTAAATATATTTTAGTATTATTGCAATAATCCAGCAAATAAATCCTACAAATAAAAGTTCAAAATATAAATCAAATTCAAATCTGAAAAGGAAAACAAAAAATAGAAAAAGGTAAAACAAATAAAAACATTACCTGGTCGTGGCCCAACAACCCTACACTTATCTGATGCCATATGCATCCCACAAAAGCCCAGCACCTAGCCCAGCTCGTTTCCATCTGTGACTGACGAGTGGGGTCAGGAAAGGACCACGGGTTGAGCTAAAAGAATCGCCAGGGGATTATGCGCAAAACAGCCCATCGTCGTCATACTCACGCACACAGACAGCTCGTTGGAGGAGCTCGCCGCCGCCCGATGCCGTCATCGTTGTCTTTGCGCCAAGATCAACGCCTCCGTCTCCAGGAGAGGATAAGGAGGCCACCGCGACAACCCTGCTCGTCCTCATCCTCAATCTCGCTCTCCAGACTCACTTCCTCTCCTCACCCGAAAACCTAGCTCGTCGGAGTTCATCATTCCAGTCAACTCCGACCACCCCTCGCCTCGTGGTAGTCACCGTTGGACGCGCCGTCATGGACTAAACCATCTAGGACCAAGCACGGAGGCCGCTCGTCGGGAATCATGTGAAATCGAGCATTCCTTTTCCTCGGCCGCCGTGGCCATTACCGTCGATTCGTTGTCGTCATGCCTCCCCAAGCCTCCTCTACCGCTCTATCATCATCAAGGTAAGATTACACATCTCTAGACCCTAATTTCGCTTGCTAAATCTCACCGTAGGTCTAGTTTCGTAGAGCACCGCTGCTGGCCGCCGCAGAAGCTCGTCGCCGATAACCCTCTGATGACCATTAGATAGCGGCGCCACCATCAATAGGATCTCCTCGATCTCCTCTGTCCAACGAACCTAGCCACAGCCCCGCGCTTGCACTAGATCGATCGATTGATCCTCAACCAGTAAGGATCAATTCGAGTGACGTCATACTCACCTCAGGATCGAACCACGTCAGCTAGTTTGACTAGTCTTGTCTCACGTGGCTGATGACATGGCCTTGGGCCCATGTGTCATCGACTGAGAGTAGAGAGAGGGCCAGTAACAAATACATTTTCTAAACCTGAGAGCTGAGGTGGACAATGGCCCACTGAAAGGATACGGATGTCCCCTAGAGGGGGGTGGGGGGTGAATAGGCGATTAAAACTTTTCCTAGAGTGGCTCAACAAAGGCGGAATAAAACTAGTGTTTACTTTGTAAAGCACAACCTAGAAACAACTAAGGTTTACCTATGTGCACCAACAACTTATGCTAAGCAATACAAGCAACAAAGTGATAGCAAGATATATATTACTTCAAGCACGAAGGCTATCACAAATGTAAAGTGCATAAGTAAAGAGCTCGGGTATAGAGATAACCGAGGCACATGGGGACACTGATATTTTACCGAGTTCCTCCCAACATGGAGTACGTCTCGTTTGGAGAGGGGGTGGTATCAAACCACCAATGCCACAAAAGGCCCCCCTTATTCTCCGGTGAATCTCACCCCAATGGGATCGATCCACGCTTCCACTATCGGTGCACTTGTCGGTGGCAACCGGAACCTATCACAAGGTTGGGGCACAACTCCACAACTTAATTGGAGGCTCCCAACAAATGCCACAAAAGTCCACAATGCCACCAAGGCCACAAACCGTCTAGGGTTCCAAGAACCCAAGAGGGACAAGCTCCAATGAGCAATTCAAACCAAATCCTCTAAAGAGAACTCAAACCGATGCAACAAATGCAAATGGCAAGAACACCACAAAGATGCTCAAATCCCTCACTCTCAAGTTCCAACAAAGCTACTAAAGCTATTGGGGGAACAAGAGAGGAGGAATCAAAGAGAGACACAAAATCCCCAAAAATCTAGATCCCCAAAGATACACTCACAAAGAGATGTTTTGGTTTGGTCAAAACGTAGATCTAGATCTCCTCCAACTTGTTGGGCCACGCAGAGATAAAACAAAAACTTTTCCTCTAACGTGGTGATCCCAAGACCTAGCTGAGGTAGAAGGCCACGAGGTTTACCACTAGACGCGCGGTTGCGGATTACTGATGAAGCGCGTCAGTTGATGCAGTGCAGTCCTCACGATCCGATCGTCCTGGTGCTGATCGCATAGCACCTCTGCTGGTATCCACACGTACAAGGAGGAGCGCCGGCGGCGAACTGCTAGGTTCGTTACGGCGGCTGGACTGCTGTGGAGCTAGGGTTTCCAACACATGGAATGACCTAACCGAACAACGATTAACCTTTCTGGGTTACTGTGCTCCACTATATATAGGGAGTGAACGTGGGCTCTGCTCGCGCGACCCATTCACTAAAGCCCATATAACACTAGTCACCGTGAGTCCAACTCACTAACTCAGTCCTAATCCGGTTTAGGTCCAACCCAACCAGATTATATGTTCAGATCCTATCCGAACTTGCTCCCGCTCTTAAGTGTGTGACCCCGCAGGCTCATGGTTACTTGGACACGATTAGAGTCCGACTCACAATCGATCAATCGGCATCGGCTCCTAGCAGAACGTGCCGATTCCCAAGTACCAAAGAGTCATGACGACTTGCCTTTCCAATGCGACTAACGTCCGAGTCCCTTTTGCCTCACGATATACCTTGTCAGACTATAGGCGAAAATATGTCATCCCTTAAATAGTCTGACTCTCTTCTCGATCCGAGATAAGTGATTCACCCGACTAACTCTTAGCCGATCGCCTCGGTTAACACTTAACCGAGTCGTGCATGGCCATGCTTTCCGAATCATATCTCACGAGAGGGCCCAGAGAATATCTCTCCGAGTGGAGGGGCAAAATCCCATCTTGGTTATTCACATCACGCAGCTTGATTCTCAGTCGACCCGAACCCTGCCTTTATAACTGCCCAGTTACGGATCAGCGTTTGACAGAACCTAAGTCGGTGATCCTCAACTCGGACTATGCAACAACCTTAGGTCTAAGGATTACATTGATTGAGATATACAAATGACAACTTAGTTCGTTGTACCTCAATGTGGGTCAATCCGACTCGCTAAACTCTTTAGCCTAGTCTGTGTAAGTTGGAATAGCATCTCCATGCCCATGACAAGTGGAACCGAGTCATCAAGCCAACTTTCACATTGGTCTAAGTTGTGTGTCCAGCACAACCTCAATGACCAAGGATATTTAGTACAAACAACATGAATGCATAGTTCCACAACTGAATCACATATTCAATGATACACATCAGATGTTTATACAAGGACTACTTAATAACTTTATGAATACAATGGGAAATCTCATCATACATGATTGCCTCTAGGGCATATTCCCAACAGTCTCCCACTTGCACTAGAGTCAATCTTCCGACATCACATGTCTAAGCATCTAATGCCCATGGCTCTCAGGTGCGCCTCATGCTTCGGCTGGGGTAACGGCTTTGTCAACGGATCCGCAATATTTGCATCCGTGTGTACCTTACATAACTTGATATCACCCTGATCCACGAACTGGCGAATTAGGTGGTACCGCATGAGTATGTGCTTGTTCTTCTGGTCTTGTCTAGGTTCCTTGGCTTGTGCAATAGCACCATTGTTGTCACAATACACGTCCAACGGATTGGACGAGCCCTGAACCACACCAAGATCCATGAGGAAATTCCTCATCCAAACAGCTTCCTTTGCTGCCTCCAAGGCGGCAATATACTCAGCCTCTGTTGTAGACGCAGACACAGTCTCTTGCTTGGAACTTTTCCAGCTCACAGCACCTCCGTTTATAATAAACACGTATCCGGATTGCGAGCGAGAATCATCAGAGTCGGTGAGATAACTCGCATCCGTCTAACCCTTTACACTAAGTTCATCTTCACCACCATAAACCAAGAACATATCCTTAGTCCTTCTCAAGTACTTTAGGATATTTTTAGCCGCTGTCCAGTGGATCTCTCCAGGATCAGCCTGGTATCTGCTCACAACGCTTAGAGCATAGGAAACATCCGGCCTAGTACAAATCATGGCGTACATGATGGATCCAACTGCAGAAGCATATGGAATCGCACTCAACCGACTTCGCTCATCAGTTGTCGAAGGACACCGAGTCTTGCTAAGTTTTACACCATGGGACATCGGTAAGAACCCCTTCTTAGACGATTCCATGTTGAACTTTTTCAACACTTTGTCCAAATAAGTACTCTGACTCAATCCAATGAGCCTCCTTGATCTATCTCTATAGATCCGGATTCCGAGGATGTATGTTGCCTCACCCAAGTCTTTCATTGAGAAACTCCTTTCCAATGATTCCTTGGTTTCTTGCAACATCTGGACATCATTTCCAATCAGTAATATGTCATCCACATATAAGATTAGAAAATTTACTTTGTTCCCACTAAACTTCTTGTACAAACAAGAATCATGATCACTCTTGATGAAGCCAAACGATTTGACTACCTCATCAAAGCGAATATTCCAACTCCGAGATGCTTGCTTCAACCCATAAATGGATTTCTGAAGTTTGCATACCTTGTCAGCATTAGCTGGATCGACAAAACCCTCGGGCTGTATCATATACACGTCCTCGGTTAAATTTCCATTAAGGAAAGCCGTTTTGACATCCATCTGCCATATCTCATAGTCGAAATAGGCCGCTATAGCTAACATGATCCGAACCGATTTAAGCATCGCTACGGGCGAGAAGGTCTCGTCGTAATCAACTCCTTGAACTTGTCGGAACCCCTTCGCGACAAGGCGTGCTTTATAGATTGAAACATTTCCATCCATATCAGTTTTCTTCTTAAAGACCCATTTGCTCTCGACGGGTCTTGCACCGTCTGGCAGATCAACCAAGTTCCAAACTTGATTTTCATCCATGGACTTTATCTCGGATCTCATGGCTCCAAGCCATGACTCGGAATCAGATCCCACCATCGCTTCCGAATAATTTGCCGGCTCATCACTGTCTAACAGTAACACATCACGAACACTTCGTAATCTTGCCGATCTTCGTAGTACAGGTGCTGCTGTCGGCTCAGCTGCCACGATCGGCTCAACCTCCAAGGTTTTTGCCGATTCGCTATTAGCCGATTCCTCTCGAATGTCTTCGAGTTGCACCGTGCTCCCACTTACTCCCCGACTGAGAAACTCTTTCTCAAGGAAGACACCGTTCCGAGCGACAAACACTTTGCCCTCTTCTCGGTTGTAGAAGTAGTAACCCAAGGTTTCCCTCGGATACCCCACGAAAATACATTTATCCGACTTGGCCGTAAGCTTGTCCGACTGAAGTCGCTTGACAAAAGCTTCACAACCCCAAATCTTAAGAAAAGACAAACTCGGCTTTTTGCCTGTCCACATCTCATGCGGTGTCTTCTCTACCGATTTTGATGGTACTTTGTTTAGTGTGAACGCCGCTGTTTCTAGACAATAACCCCAAAATGATAAAGGCAGATCTGTCCGACTCATCATTGATCGTACCATGTCCAACAAGGTCCGATTCCGCCTTTCCGAAACACCATTCCTTTGTGGCGTTCCTGGCGGAGTAAGTTGAGGAACTATTCCACAACTTTTCAGATGGTCATCAAACTCATGGCTCATGTACTCGCCTCCTCGGTCCGACCGAAGAAACTTTATTTTCTTGCCGAGTTGATTCTGTGCTTCATTCTGGAATTCTTTGAACTTTTCAAAGGCTTCCGACTTATGTTTCATCAAGTAGATATATCCATACCTACTCAAATCATAAGTGAAGGTAATGAAGTACTCATAACCACCCTTGGCTGTCGTGCTCATTGGTCCACATACATCACTATGTACTAGTCCCAACAAGTCGGACGCCCTTTCGCAACTCTTTGCAAAAGGTGTCTTGGTCATTTTGCCGAGTAGGCAAGATTCGCATGTCTCGAATGACTCCAAGTCGAACGAATTTAGGAGTCCATCATCATGGAGCTTCTTCATGCGTTTCCAACTTATATGACCAAGCCGACAGTGCCAAAAGTAAGTCATATTCAGATCATTTGGTTTCAACCTTTTAACATTTATGTTATAAACCGACTCACCATCAAGATTCAAAATAAATAACCCGTCCTGGACGGGTGCAAAGCCGTGAAACATATCATTCAAATACAAAGAACAACCATTATTCTTGATATTCGACTCATAGCCTTGCCTCATCAAACATGAAGCAGAAATAATGTTTCGACTGAGCACTGGAACATAATAACAATTATTTAGTTCCATAATGAATCCGGAAGGTAAATGAAGTTGCATCGTTCCGACTTCCAACGCAGCAACTCTTGCTTTGTTGCCGACTCGAATATCAACCTCGCCTCTTGCTACGCTCCTAGTTCTTACCAGTCCCTGCAACGAGTTGCAGATGTGAATAACTGATCCGGTATCATATACCCAAGAACTATTAGGTGCATCAGCAAGATATATGTCTATAACATTGCAAACAAGTGTACCTGAGTCGGAAGTCATACCTCCACTCTTGGCTTTGTCGGCCAAGTACTTGCTGCAGTTCCTCTTCCAGTGGCCATCCGCCTTGCAGTAGAAGCAAGTGGATCCGGCTGAAGGAGATGGTTTAGTCCCTGAGGAAGCGCTTAGGACAGGGTCCTGAGCCTGCTTTCCTCCTGACTTAGCCTTCTTCTTAGTCCAAGAACTCTTCTTGAACTTAGCCTTATTCTGCACCATCAACACTTGACTGGTGCCCTTCTTGAGATCCGCCTCTGCCTGCTTGAGCATCCCATGCAATTCAGTGAGCTTCTTATCCATACCATGCATGTGGTAGTTCGAAATGAACTGCCCATATGCACTAGGAAGAGAGTTCAGAATTATATCTGTAGCGAACTCTTCGCTTATGGGGTAGCCAAGCCTCTCCAGAGACTGCACGTAACCAACCATTTTGATCACATGCGGACTCAGTGGATCACCATCCTTAAGCTTGCAACTCAGCAAAGCCTGAGAGACTTGATACCTCTCAGTCTTCGCCTGAGCCTGGAACATACTTTTGAGGCTTTCGATCATATCGTAGGCCTCAACATGCTCGAACTGCTTTTGCAAGTCCGGTTCCATGTGAGCAAGCATAAGACAGCTGATATCCGTGGACTCATCCTTAGCCCGACGGTAGGCATTGGTGGATGCGACAGTCGCATTCTCATTCGGCTCATCTGGAAGTGGGTTGTCTAGGACATGGTCCTTCTTTTCTTGTTTGAGAACAATTCTCAGATTTCGATACCAGTTGGTAAAATTAGTGTCGTTCAGTTTATCTTTCTCAAGAATGGTTCTCAACGCAAAACCGGATATCTGAGAGTGACTGCTACTTGGTGCCATGATCTACAACAGAAAATATGCAAAACACTTAAGACATGTATTCATAAAAGAGCAAGCATATTAAACATTTTAATATTTTATGCTCCCACTAGAACCAACACCCCTCCGATGGTTACTTAGTGATTCAGGATCCTAAATAAGCAAGTCGGCTAGTGAGCTTTAGCATCACCGCTAGCCGCCAAGTGATCTAGGTAGACAACTCCTTGTCAATCCCATCTCATGCGACTCCTGTTGGACGGGTGGCATCACATGCCCCGGCTCCCATCCGACCTTTCCCCGAGTCGCACAACCGTTGTGATAGACCCGTCTAGCTTACCGAGTGTTTCTGCAGTAAGAGTCCGACTCGAACCCACCTAGTCGGAAAGAATTGGCAGCACCTCAATTTTATGAGCCCACTACCAAAAATGTCCGACTTGTGATGGTGCAAACACTGGCGGGAAAACCGACTAGACCTTCTTTGAGGGATTAAATTTTACCGACTATCTAATAGAGGTAAAACTGAGACATAACAATAACACAAAATAAAGCAATTATAATGTGAAATGGTATGGCTCTCTTCATGGCGATCTCCATCTCCACAAAGCCTGTAATCCGACTCGTGCCAACTCTTGTCACTTGCCGTCTTACTCCATGTCGCCGACATGTATAACGCCTTGCATGCCTTCCGGGTTCTCTAACAGCTACACTGGCTTAGTAAAGTAAATTACATAGAGAATCCGACACGCAGGTCGTTATACAATAAAATGACAGCACCTAGGCTCCAGCCGGCTGACAAAAACCGTGATTCGCAGATCACGTATGGATTACACACATACATCACATGCACATGAACCATACCATTCACAACTTCCTGCAAAAACAAGTTATGCATAGATACAATATCTACCGGCGTTGTGAAACTCGCAACGACATCTAAGGCGCTACGACAGGGCGAAGCCGGTGGTCCCGCTAGCTGGATAGCGGGCGGGGATCGAAGGGGCAGCGCCCCTCGCGGGTGCGGGCAGCGCCCGACGATTTTTCCGAAAACATAGATCTCATCTACGATCCGAACATGGATTCCGACCATCGTTCCGATTCGATCAAACTTTTTGATCTTCGATCACCGCTTCTGGATTTACGTGTCACAGTCTACCCCGATGGCGGAAGCCGACCGGTAGGAGTATGTCGTTCCACGACCTCAGCAGTATGATCACGGAAATCAGATCTACCATTCCCCGAGTACAGTTGATCCAATCAACTTCATACAAAACCGATCTATCTCATAGATCGACCACCAAAACAGCACATAGATCTCATCTATAGCCTACCGCATATCTCATATGCGAGATCTCGAGCCTAAAACCAGAAGCTATCGCTCTGATACCACTGTTGGGCCACGCAGAGATAAAACAAAAACTTTTCCTCTAACGTGGTGATCCCAAGACCTAGCTGAGGTAGAAGGCCACGAGGTTTACCACTAGACGCGCGGTTGCGGATTACTGATGAAGCACGTCAGTTGATGCAGTGCAGTCCTCACGATCCGATCGTCCTGGTGCTGATCGCACAACACCTCTGCTGGTATCCACACGTACAAGGAGGAGCGCCGGCGGCGAACTGCTAGGTTCGTTACGGCGGCTGGACTGCTGTGGAGCTAGGGTTTCCAACACATGGAATGACCTAACCGAACAACGATAAACCTTTCTGGGTTACTGTGCTCCACTATATATAGGGAGTGAACGTGGGCTCTGCTCGCGCGACCCATTCACTAAAGCCCATATAACACTAGTCACCGTGAGTCCAACTCACTAACTCAGTACTAATCCGGTTTAGGTCCAACCCAACCAGATTATATGTTCAGATCCTATCCGAACTTGCTCCCGCTCTTAAGTGTGTGACCCCGCAGGATCATGGTTACTTGGACACGATTAGAGTCCGACTCACAATCGATCAATCGGCATCGGCTCCTAGCAGAACGTGCCGATTCCCAAGTACCAAAGAGTCATGACGACTTGCCTTTCCAATGCGACTAACGTCCGAGTCCCTTTTGCCTCACGATATACCTTGTCAGACTATAGGCGAAAATATGTCATCCCTTAAATAGTCCGACTCTCTTCTCGATCCGAGATAAGTGATTCACCCGACTAACTCTTAGCCGATCGCCTCGGTTAACACTTAACCGAGTCGTGCATGGCCATGCTTTCCGAATCATATCTCATGAGAGGGCCCAGAGAATATCTCTCCGAGTGGAGGGGCAAAATCCCATCTTGGTTATTCACATCACGCAGCTTGATTCTCAGTCGACCCGAACCCTGCCTTTATAACTGCCCAGTTACGGATCAGCGTTTGACAGAACCTAAGTCGGTGATCCTCAACTCGGACTATGCAACAACCTTAGGTCTAAGGATTACATTGATTGAGATATACAAATGACAGCTTAGTTCGTTGTACCTCAATGTGGGTCAATCCGACTCGCTAAACTCTTTAGCCTAGTCTGTGTAAGTTGGAATAGCATCTCCATGCCCATGAAAAGTGGAACCGAGTCATCAAGCCAACTTTCACATTGGTCTAAGTTGTGTGTCCAGCACAACCTCAATGACCAAGGATATTTAGTACAAACAACATGAATGCATAGTTCCACAACTGAATCACATATTCAATGATACACATCAGATGTTTATACAAGGACTACTTAATAACTTTATGAATACAATGGGAAATCTCATCATACATGATTGCCTCTAGGGCATATTCCCAACACAACTACCCCTCAAATATATGCAAGAATCAATGGAGGGATGAGTAGAAATCAAGTTTAAGGAGTAAGGCAAATAGGGGCAAAGCTTTAGATCCAAAGAGGAGAAAGAAGTTTCCCTAAAAGGCAAAGGGGCAAAGCTATTTATAGGGCTGGGCAAAATATGGCCGTTGGAGCCTGAATGAAGCGGTAGTACCGGTACTCAAGTGGTAGTACCGCTTGCAAGCGGTACTACTGGTCCAGTACCGGACCAGGTACCGGTGGTGACCTTGTTCTTCAGTGTTCTTCAGTCTTTGGGCGGTACGCCCTTGCGGTACTACCCCCGAGCGGTAGTACCGGAGGTAGTAAGCGGTACTACCGGTTCAGGCGGTAGTACCGGTCCCAAGTACCGCTTGGGACTAACCAAAATGGAGAGGGGAGGGTGCTAGTCAGTATGCAGTGGTACCGACGAGCGGTACGACCGCCTCAAGCGGTAGTACCGCTTGTGCCAAGCGGTACTACCGGTTGGGCCGGTAGTGCCGCTCCGTGGTAACGGTGGGTACTGACTAGTACTCACCCTTCTCTCTTTTGATCAGTGCCAACCGGTACTGGAACCGGTAGTACCGGTGTCAAGCGGTAGTACCGGTTGAAGATCCGGTACTACCGGTTGACACAGAAGATTTTGCAAGGGGAAAAGATAGGCCAATGTTCAAACGGCAATAACTTTTGACTGGAAACTCCTATTGACCCGATTCCAATTGTGTTGGATAAAGCAAATATTCAAACGGCCATAACTTTTAAACGGTATCTCCGATTGACCCGATTCCAATTGCGTTGGAAATATTGATTATCACCAAGTGAGAAAGTATCAAGTAGAATAATGTGATATACCTCACTTGGTGAGAAACCGAAAAGTCGCATAAATCAAAATCGCAACAAGATACAAATGGGAGATCCGATTTTGATGAACAAGAGCTTGTTATGGAGATTACCACAAGCTCTATATCCTCACATGGATAAGACCAAATAACAACCAAATACGATGATGCAAGTATGCAAAGGTTTGAGCTCTCTCCGAACGATGTGACCGAATTACTCATACGAGAGCCCCTCTTGATAGTACGGTTATCTATCCTAAACCCGGTCTCATACACACAACGTGAGACCGGCAAAAGGGAAAACCTATCAAGATTATACCTTTGCCTTGAGCATTCCACTTGAGCTTGATGTAGACGGTCTTGCCCTTCTCAAGATGGAACGCCTTTCTTAGTTCTCATCATCGACCTCGCATATTGAGCATGCCCAACATATCTTCTTTGCATTTCATCGACTTTGAAGGCAACACATGCTCCAAGCGATGCCAATGGACAAATCCTACAAGTATAACTTAATACACACATTAGTCCATAAAGATTGTCATTAATTACCAAAACCACACATGGGGGCCCAACATGTTGTTTCACCCACGGGTCAGTGACTCAGGCTAGCTCTAGGTGCGGTGTAAAAAGTATTTCCTGTTTAAGAAATAAATAAAATGTTATAACTCAATTAATAATATTTCAGAAATCAAATAAATGATTAAATCTTGTTTAATTAATAACTTTTGATTTATAATTCAGAAAAATGTGTATAATATATGAAAATTTGTATAAAAATAAAATATACAACTTAAAATTATTATCAAATATTATTATGATGATTATTTAAATAAATATTATTTAATAAAGGTTTTAGAAGTAATAAAACTTTGATAATTCATATTTTAATAATGGTAAATGTTAAGAATATAAATAAATACCAAAAATATTGGAAAAATAAAAAACAATACTTTAAAAACTATAAACTTGTATTATTATTTCACTTAATTAAATATTTATTATTTATTAAGTAATTATAAAGTAATAAAAAAATGGAAAATCATATCTTATTATTTATGAATCATAAAAATAAATGTAATATACCAAAATGATCATAAAGATAATGTTTACATATTAAAAATATAAAATTCCACTTTTGAGTTAAATAAAAAATTCAAATACTTTAATAACTCAAATTTAAACTTATTTACTTAATTAATAATTCATATAAGGATAAATAAAATCTGTTAATATTTTTAAAATGAGTAAATTAAGTTTAATAAATAGTATTAGTCTTAAATATTATTAATATGAAGCCCTAATGGTTTAAAACATTATAAATACCTTTTTATTAAATTATCTTCAACCTTAAATGAAGATTATACTCTAAAAGGATTCCTATTCATAATAAAAACCTTAAAGCACAACTTGTGAATAAATCAAATCCATTCTATCTACTTTACCCACCAGATTACAAAAACTACCCCAACATTATAGTAAGTCCACTAGTAGTGAAGTAATATTATATCTTGGTTTATAAACTATAACCCCTCATTTATAAAAGGTAAATGATACTACTCCATTATAAAATCAAGAAACCACCACACCAAGTAAATGTATAACCATTCTTAAGTAACCTTAAGGAAACATTACCAGGTACACAAGATACAAATATTATAAACATTATACTTTTAAAATATGTTTCTTTTAAAGTTAACTTTAGTCTATAAGAATCTAAATATAACACTATAAACATTGCTGTACATTTTATAGTTTACTTTGGTCTGAAGTAGTTAAATTATAAAAACATCTCAAACTCAAAGCATTCGAGCAAGCATAAATAACATCGACCAAACTCTATTAACCACAAAGCTTGTTTAGACCTTAGAAGAGAAACCTTTTCTTTGAAGGTTATTCTTTTTGCCACTTCAAACAAGAACTCTTATAACAACAATCTTAAGTAGCATTTCACCTTTTGTGTGTGCCCCATTTCTTATGATATTGTAATTATATGATTGTTCCACACATATTCACAAACCTTAATAAGAAGCACAAGTATGAAATCTATCTAAAAGGGATAACACATTCCAAAGTAACCATTTCTAGAATCCAAACCCTAGGACAACGTTATTCCCGGGATTCGCGTTTATGACGTTGATGATGACTCCACTAGATACTGCTATGTTTATCTTCTGAACTCTAAATATGAAGCATTGAACTACTTCAAAATCTATAAAGCTGAGGCAAAAAACCAACTTGATCTTAGAATCAAGCGGCTAAGGTCGGATCGTGGTGGAGAGTACTTTTCAAACGAATTTGATTTATTTTGTATGGAACATGGTATTATACATGAGAGGACGCCTTCCTACTCACCTCAGTCAAATGGGGTGGCCAAAAGGAAGAACCACACTCCAACTGATTTGGTTAACGCCATGTTAGATACATCGGGTCTTTCCAAGGAATGGTGGGGGGAGGCGCTAATGACTGTGTGTCATGTTCTAAACCGTGTTCCTGTAAAGGATAAAACCATGACTCCATTTGAGAAATGGGAAAAGAAAAGGCTTAAACTCTCTTACTTACGAACTTGGGGTTGTTTGGCGAAAGTCAATATTCCAATACCCAAGAAGCGAAAGCTTGGACCAAAAACCATTGATTGTGTTTTTCTGGGATATGCTTTTCATAGCAGTATATATAGATTTTTGATAGTAAAATCTGAGGTATCCGACATGCATGTTGGTACAATTATGGAGTCGAATGATGCGACTTTCTTTGAGGACATCTTTCCAATGAAAGGTATGTCTAGCTCATCAAATCAGGAGATGACTAGTTCGTCTAGTCAGAAATTTTCTATAATTCCTGAACCCACTATGCCGATAGAACACTCTGATAATCCTGTGGAGGACGACAATGAAGCTCCCAAAAGGAGAAAGAGACAAAGAACTGCAAAGTCATTTGGTGATGATTTCATTGTGTACCTTGTGGATGATACTCCCACTTCTATTTCAGAAGCCTATGCATCTCAAGATGCTGACTACTGAAAGGAAGCTGTCTGAAGAGAGATGAACTCCATCTTAGCTAATGGTACTTGGGAAGTCACTGATCGTCTTTATGGGTGCAAACCTGTAGGATGTAAGTGGGTGTTCAAGAAAAAGCTTAGACCTGATGGTACTATTGAAAAGTACAAGGCACGTCTTGTAGCCAAGGGTTATGCCCAGAAAGAAGGTGAAGACTTCTTTGATACCTAATCACCTGTATCCATATTGACCACTATTCGAGTAATACTATCCTTGGCTGCCTCACATGGTCTTCTCGTTCATCAAATGGACGTTAAGACAATTTTTCTAAATGGAGAGCTAGATGTGGAAATTTATATGGAGCAGCCTGACGGATTTGTAGTAGATGGTCAAGAAGGAAAGGTGTGTAAGTTAGTGAAGTCTTTGTATGGTCTTAAGCAAGCTCCTAAGAAGTGGCATGAGAAGTTTGAAAGAACTTTAACTGCTGAAGGCTTTGTTGTAAATGAAGCTGACAAATGTGTGTACTATCGCCATGGTGGGGGCGAGGGAGTTATTATGTGTCTCTACATTGATGACATATTGATATTCAGGACCAACCTTGCTGTTATCGAGGAGGTAAAAGAGGTCTTATCTCACTGCTTTGAGATGAAGGACTTGGGAGTGGCTGATGTAATTTTAAACATCAAGCTACTAAAGGATGACAATGGTGGGATTACACTGCTTCAGTCTCACTATGTGGAAAAGATATTGAGTCGCTTTGGGTATAGCGGCTGCAAGTCTTCTCCAAAGCCTTATGATCCGAGTGTGCTACTTCGAAAGAATCGAAGGATTGCTAAAGATCAATTGAGATATTCTCAAATTATTGGCTCGCTCATGTATTCAGCCAGCGCTACTTGACCTGACATCTCCTTTGCTGTAAGCAAACTGAGTCGATTTGTGTCAAATCCTGGAGATGATCATTGGCATGCTCTTGAAAGAGTTTTGCGCTATTTGAAAGGCACTGCGAGTTATGGTATTCACTATAATGGGTATCCATGGGTACTTGAGGATTATAGTGATTCAAACTAGATATCTGATGCTGATGAGATTAAGGCCACAAGTGGTTATTTGTTTACACTTGGTGGTGGCGCTGTTTCCTGGAAGTCTTGCAAGCAGACCATCTTAACTAGGTCAACAATGGAAGCAGAACTCATAGAACTAGACACAACCACTGTTGAAGCAGAGTGGCTTCGTGAGCTCTTGATGGACTTACCTGTGCTTGAAAAACCAATACCCGCCATCCCGATGAAGTGTGATAATCAAACTGTGATCGTCAAAGTAAATAGTTCTAAGGACAATATGAAGTCATCAAGGCATGTGAAGAGGAGATTGAAATATGTCAGGAAACTGAGAAACTCCAGAGTTATTGCATTGGATTATATCCAAACATCTAAAAACCTGGCAGATCCCTTCACAAAGGGTTTATCACGCAATGTGATAGATAATGCATCGAGGGAGATGGGTTTGAGACCCACACTATGAGTTGATCCCAGTGGCAACCCACTCTATGTGATCGGAGATCCCGTGAATTAGAGCTAGGAGACAAGCTGTTGGTCAGTTGAGAGGAGAGTATCCTCATACTATATTTACATCTCCATAAAGATGCAATACTCTCTTAATTTGCATGGCAGGTTGATATTTGTCTTAATGTGTTCCAAGTGGCTTTTATAAGCGGAGATGTTGTCCTGTAGAACATCTCTTCAGGAACACACCTATATGAGTCTGACTGTCAAACGTTGCAGTCCGTGAGAGTTGGGTGCTCTCTAATAAACTCATGAAAGGCCCTGGAGTATGACGCATAAGCTCTAAACCGCGGGGAAGCCGACGACAACCCTATACCGGTCTAGATTTTGTGTGAAACTATCGCGTAGAAAACTTGTAGTTCAAGGCATAGTCCACTATTCAAGTTGCTAGCTAGTGTAGCATTAAGTTTAACGTGGAAGTTCAACTTAATAGTCTCCACTACACACCAGTATATAAAACATTGTTCTGGAAGAAAAGTGATGTGATGTGCCAATGAAACTTTGTGGGAGATTGCTGGAATTTGGTGTATATTAGGCTGTTGGCCCATTAGACAAATTCTGAAATTCTCTTTGGCCCACTTGTATATGGCAGCATATGGCTGTGCTAGTGGTGCTAAAGTTTAGTCCCACATTGCTAGTTGAAGGGGAGTTGCAACACCTTATATAGTAGGGTGTTGCTGTAACATCCCAAAAATATTAAACTTGGATCATAAAACTCTAATCATCAAAATTAGGGTTAACAAAAACTTTCCCAACTAAAAATATGAAAGCATTCATATGTGTGTGTATTCAAAATTTGGATTCTTTTGAATTGCCATGGTTTTGTGTTTCTTTGCTTGTAAAATGATTCTTAGGTGAAATAAACATCATCTAAACAATCCCCAAACTTTTCCCAAAGACAAACAAGTCAAAACAAATAAATTAAGTGAATGGTCACTTTGGCCAAATTAACTCCCATGCCTACTTTGGCTATCCCTAACTTTCAGAACTTAATAGAAACATGTATGGATCTTTGAACCCCTTGATAGTACTCATAATAATATACCAAGGCCCACTTTGTGATCACCCAAATACATTTAAATGCTTAGTTTAAATGATAGTTTAAAATTGAATCTGTTTCATATGGGAAGATCCCACTATTTCAAAAACCACTCAAACAAGCTCAATTTTCAAAACCCAAGCATCCACAGAATCCTCAACACATGCCTAGCACACCCACCAAAAATATTTTCAAAATTCAAAACTTAAGTTCATGCGGCCATTTCATCAAACAGGTTGCAGATTCAAATCAACCAAATCAAAAACACTATGTTGAGCAGTGTTTTGGGCCAACCTTGTTCCCTCTCTGGATGCATACAGCCTTAATAGATCATCTAGCACCCTTGACTAACCTCTAGCACCACTGTGACCTTGCCATTGTCATCAATGGTGAGCAGGCCGAGCCTCACCATGTCACCCTCGTGTGGACAACAAGCTAGGAGAAGAACTAGCCGTGCCAACCTTGTCTGGGAGGTAGCCCATGCCTCACCGCCCCCTCTCGACCAGCCCTAGCTCAAGAACAGCAACCAGAACCGCCAGGAACGCCGTGCCCGTGCCAAGGTCGACCATGCCGATGCGCACCCCAGTGCACGCGCCGTTCCTACTCAACCCGACCACCTCGAGCCCACGCCGCCCGCCAGCATGCTCCCCACCGTCCCAGGAGACCACCAGACATATTCGTTTCACCTCCCGTACCCCGTAGCCGCCGCTCACCGCGGAGTTCGCCGCCTCTGCCTTGCAGAGCACCGCACGTTCCCGACCGATTGCCACCGCCCCTACACGTGCATTTAAGCTCTAGAGCATCGCCAGGAGACCACCCGTCGATCGCCAACCACAGCCATGCCGCTAGCCGCCCGTAGCCGTGTCGCCACCGTCGCCTGCCCATCCCTCTCGGTCTCGCCGTCAAGCCTATAAAAGGAGGCCACCCACACTCGATTTCTTCACACCATCTCACTCCCCACCTCTCACCGAGACTTCCCACTTCTTCCCGGAGCAAGGCGAGCAACACTTCGCCGGAATTTGGCCGGAGCATGCCGCAGCTGGAGAAGAAGGGGGGCATCGATTGGAGCCGCCCAGGAGGAGCTGCCGGTACCAGGAGGATCACTGTCGTCGACTCGTTCGTTTGCCCACATCGCCGACCCTCGCCTGAGCCCCGGTGAGCCTCCCACGACCCCCACTGAGCCGCTAGGGTTCGAGCTTGCTAGTGACCAGTTCATCGTCGACGACGACCCTCAACCGTTGATCTCACTTCTAATCCAACGCACCACATTGCCCCGTACCGCTTCGCATGTTATGAGCCACTGACGGGTGGAACCCCCCTATCAGCTGAGCCCCGCGCTGCGGAGTGACACCGGGCCGACCTATTAACCCTTCCCGCGCAGCCCAACCATTTGAATTTAGATTTTTCTATTTTCATTCAAACTCAGTCCTGTACCTAGTTTCAAAAATCAACCCAGATCGATTCAGTGAACCAAATTGCATGAAACCAATTTTGTTAGAAACATACTGAAATGCTTAATCCAAGCCCGTTGGATTCAAATCATTTAGATCTGTAGATCAACATTGGTAAAAATAACAAGTCAAAAGCTTTTCTGCATTCAAACATTTTTCAAATTTCAACCATAATAGCTTTTGAGTTGTTTCCAACTCTCAAAAATCACATTTGATCATACCTTTCAGAATATATAAAAACATATGGGTTTACTTACAGAAATAATGTTCAAGTAATAAAATAATGCCACATAGGAATTTTAGTCACTTTATTTATTTAAAATAAAAAGTTAAACCTTATTAAATTGTGACACCACTTTAAATCACATTCCCATGGACTGAAATATGTGGTGATGACATGTGTCAACATGATCCCATGTTTGGTTTGGAGAATATTAAATCTTAAGTAGTTTTTCAATGAGTAGAAATTACTTTTCTAAAAATAAATAAATAAGAAAAAGGCTTTAATCTTGTAATGTTAGTGATGATGCTAGATTATCTATAGTACCCCTTTGTGTGATGATTGAAAATAGTTAAGTATTGTTTGGTGATTGTGTACCTCATATTTATTCATAGACGCTAGTACCGACCAAGGATACGAGGAGGAAGAAGGATACTACGAAGAAGAAGCCGAGGAAAACTTCAACCACTGCTCTGCACAAGGCAAGCCTAATACTACTAGTTGATTGAGCAATACAATACTTGCAAGCTATTAACTTAGCAAGCTTATACTGATACTTATGCAAGCTAATACATGCTTGTTACCATGCCAACTAGACGCCTTAAGCATATGTGATCATACCCACTTGATAACCCAATCCTAGTTTTACTTGCAAGCTTTTTACTTTATTTCTTTATCAAAGCTTTCTTTTAGAGTTTGCTTAAGTGACTTGTAGATTCTAGTAAGAGAATTGAAGGTTGCATAAAGAGCATTAAATTTGGCCTAAGCTAGATAATCTTGATGTCATCCCAAGGCATGAGATTGAACTTAGTTAAACTCCACTTGTTTACCACCCCTCATTAGTACTTACCACCCTTGTAGATGCTAGTGCTAAGCATAAAACTCGATCAACTCTAGATGGGAATACTTGGTGGAAAATGGTTATGAAAACCTTAGAATGATGAGTCATTCTACTGAGATGTTTTGACATGTGTTTCCGAACACCAGATGATTTTGGATAGTGAAAATGTTGAGGCATGAGCCTTAGCCCTTTATAAAACTGATGGTTTTCTGGATGCGATACCATTCCAATTTTACCGTACAACCACAATACCCGAAAATTGGGTAGGGCTTGACTAGAAACTTATATACCTTAGTATGGGTTCCCTCACGGCCAAGGTCTGAGATGAGGCTACCTTGTGAAGATTGTCCACCTGTGCAGTACCCAAGATGAAAGTTGGTCATGGTTGGGAGGCCAAACTCACAGGAGAGGTGCTTATACTAGGGCGTGCAATCGAAAGGTTAGGATTGATTATCCGCATACTAAGTATGGTGAATTCAGGATTTGTTCTTGACGGATGTATCGAATATTGTCGTGAAAGTGTACAATCTCTGTAGAGTGTCAAACTATTCGAATAGCCGCGTCTGTGGTTATGGACAGTTGGAGTGGCCATACTGTTCCCCCGTCAGATGTTTTCAAAATGACTTGTGAAACGAATTGAGATTTTGACTTGACCACAACAGAGTTGTGACATGAAATTCAAGTTCCCACTTAGGTGTTATAACATTTCAATTAGCATTCTTTGCTCCATAACTTAGTAGAAGTAAATCTGGCTTTTTGCAAAACAACCCTAGAGCTTAGTGTCCTACTACAAAAACCCCCTTAACATGTTAGTATTAGTTTGCGAGTACTTAAAGAGTACTCATGACTTTGTCCCTGGCTATTCCCGTGGCCAGACTATGAAGAGGAGTACCAGGATGATGGACCCCAGGAAGGTTACGACAACTAGGATCATCTCCCATCGTCAGCATTGCCTGTGACCCCGAAGATGGAGCTTCGCCTACGCTACCTTTATTATTATGTATTTCCGCTGCTTGAGTTGTATTAAGAACTGGATCATGAGATCCTTATTTGTGTAAGACCTTATGTATGGTTTGTAATGGATGATGTACTGTGGTATCCAAATCTGTTATGTCTCGCAAAAATGGTAATCATGGGATTGCGATGTATGGCATAACAGGCATCTGGGATTAAAAATCCGGGTGTTGACAAGTTGGTATCAGAGCCATCCTGACCATAGGAGACCCTAGTTAGACTGGACGTTTGAATCAAAAACTTAGTTTCAAAACCCAGGAAAGTGAGTATTTACAAAAAATTATTCCCATTCTTATCACTTTGATTCTTTCATAAAAAGTCATGTTCCTAAAAACTCTTGCGAAATACATAAAAATTTGACACACTTGATCACTCTACTAACTTACTCATCCTATATTCTTAATAGATGGACGTGAAGTATAGCAAGTTTTATCAGTTGGGGAATGGAGGAGACCTCATCTTTGAGCGAGATTTGGACCAGCTTTCGGAACTCCTGGAGCGTCCGCACCCCGAGTTCTTCGGAGCTCAGCTCAATGATTAGGAAGGACAAGATCGTCAATGGCTAGTTGTTGCAAGTCTCCGAGGAAAGATTAAACCTCCCACTACCGAGGGAATTCAGTTCACCTTAAGAGAGAATAACTGGCTTGATGGACTTGCCAGGGCCATGCAGGAAGCTCTTGCCTGTCTGTGTGGGCAGAGTATCAACCAGATCAAGGGTACCCGCTTTGAGTTTTGTCCAAGGCGTGATGCTATGGGATAACCACTGGAAGCCCCATACCACCACGAGCTGAAGACTCAGTTGGACCACCTTAGCTTCATGATGTATGATCGTCAGCAGGAATTGGAAAATTGACGTGACTACTCCAACCACAAGTCCGCCATCATCAGGACGAAGGATCAGACCATCGCCATGCTAGCGAAGGATCGCAAGTCTCGTCGCCGTCAGCTTGACAAGAAGGAGCGCATCATTGCCCGTCTTCGCCACCGTATCTCGGATTTGGAGGAGACCATCCACGAGAGAGACATGCAGTTAGAGGAAAAGGAAAATTCTGGAGAAGATCTTTGTGGAGACCCCTACTCCTTTTTCAGCGATGATGATGATTTTCTGGAGGATCAGGCCATGGACTTCTTCACTGATGAGGAGGATTTCGCCTTCATCAATGACGATGAGGATGATGACTACACCGACTCCGAGGAGTAGTAGCACTTGTGCACTAGCGTAGTGAGTTGTATTCGGTCCCACTGTATCGTAGTTTCCAGAATGGTTCTTAAAACCATCTGTTTCCCTTTGTTGTGGTGTGTGTTGTATCGTGTGCTATGGATGAATGAATGAAAAGCAAGTTGCTATAAAATCTGAGTCAAACTTTAAAAACTCTTAAAAGTCCCTGAACCTTAGAAATTACCCTCTTCTCATGATCTATCTCAATCTTCAGATGCCACGCGGAGGAAGTGGTTCATCCCCGGACCCGATGTTGCAGATCCTGCAAATGTTGGTTTCTGACCACGAAGCTGAAAGGGCAGAACGTCAAGCCAACCTAGACACCCTTCAGCAGATAGCTCAGCTGGCCCACAACAATCAAGGCCAAGGAAATCAGGACAACCATGGATCTAAGATCAAGAATTTCCAGAACACCAACCCACATGTTTTCACTAAGTCGGAAGAGCCCTTAGACGCGGATGATTGGCTGCAGACCATGGAAAATAACCTGGAAGTCGCCGGAGTAGAAGCTAACGAGAAAGTTCTGTTCGCCACCCACTATCTAGCCGGATATGCAAGAGCATGGTGGAACAGTGTTCGTGCAATGACCGGAGGACATATGATGACCTGGGAGGAATTCAAAGTCAAGTTCAGCAGAACCCATGTGCGACCAGGTTTGATCAAGAGGATGAGAGATGAATTCAGAGAACTAAAGCAAGGAAGGATGACCGTAGTGGAATACCGTGACAAATTCTTGTAATTAGCTAGGTATGCCTCGGATGAGATCGACACTGAAGCCAAGAAGAAAGAGAGATTCCTAAATGGTTTGCATGATGAGATGCAGACTGTGTTGGTCAATATCCCCTTTGCAGATATTGAAGCCCTTGTCGACTCTGCCATCCAGATGGAATGAAAGATCAACCAATCCAATGAGAACTGCAAGCGTCGCATGATGCATCAGCCAGGAACCCATCATACCCCAAAGTATCACCCTAACCCATCTCCAGGATTTGCCCCGAGAACCAACAGACCCCCGATGAACCGCAACGGCCATCTTTTTCTCATGCATGCTGAAGAAGCCCAGGAAGCGCCAGACGTCGTGTTGGGTATGTTTTCTGTTAATTCAGTACTTGCTAGAGTGTTGTTTGATTCTGGTGCATCACACTCATTTGTAACCGAAGAATTTGCATGCACTAGTAAGATTCAACCCACCAAACTGAAGCATGTTATGATTGTTCAAATCCCCGGTTCAACCACCAAAGCTAGACAAATTTGCAAAGCCGTCCCTATCCGAATCCATGGCATAGATTTTTATGCTAATCTGATAGTACTCGGAACTAAAGGTTTGGAATTAGTTTAATACTAGGAGTGGATTGGATGTCCAAACATAAAGGATTGATTAAATGTGCCAAGAAAGCCATAACCATGACCAGTACAGACGGAATATCAGTCGAGCATATATCTGAAACCTTACCTCGTCAATTCAAGTGCAACGAGAGTATAGCCCAACCTACCATTGACCAAGTTCGGATAGTCTATGAATACCCCGATGTATTTCCAGATGTTTTGCCTGGTATGCCCCCAGATTGGGATATCGAGTTTATCATTGAACTAATCCCCGGAACAGGACCCATAGCTCAGAGACCATATAGTATGAACCCGTCTGAACTAGCCGAACTGAAGAAGCAACTAGATGCCATGCTGGAAATTGGATTGATTCAACCAAGTGCATCACCATGGAGATCACTTGTCTTGTTCGTGGATAAGAAGGATGGAGGTAATCGTTTGTGTACGGATTATAAGAAGTTGAATGATGTCACTATCAAGAACAAGTACCCACTGCCCAAGATAGAAGATTTGTTTGATCAGTTGACCGGTGCCAAAGTGTTTTCGAAGATTGATCTTAGAACTGGCTATCATCAACTCAAGATTCGCGCAGAGGATATTCCAAAGACTTCCTTTACCACCAGATATGGATTATACGAGTATACTGTCATGTCTTTTGGATTAACCAATGCCCCCGCTTATTTCATGAATATCATGAATAAGATTTTTATGGACTTCCTGGATAAGTTTGTCGTTGTTTTCATCGATGACATTCTGATTTATTCCAAATCGGAAGAAGAACATGAGCTACACCTAAGGACCATACTTGGAACCCTTAGAGAGCATCAGTTGTATGCCAAGTTTAGCAAATGTGAATTCTGGTTACATGAGGTTGGATTCCTCGGCCACATTGTATCAGCCGGAGGAATTGCCGTTGACCCTGCAAAGGTGAAGGATGTAGAAGATTGGCAAGCCCCAACCACTCAGACCCAAGTTTGAGCATTTCTCGGATTGGCATGATATTACCGCAAGTTCGTAGAAGGATTCTCGAGTATTGCCAGACCCATGACCCAATTTCTGAAGAAGGACAAGAAGTTTGAATGGACGGACAAATGTGAAGAGAGTTTTAAAGAACTCAAGAGAAGATTGATTTCAGCCCCAATCTTAATCATGCCAGATATCACGAAGCCCTTCGACGTGTATTGTGACACATCCAAGACCGGTCTCGGATGTGTGCTAATGCAAGAAGGCAAAGTTATATCTTACCTATCTCGACAACTGAAACAACATGAGCAAAATTACCCAACCCATGACCTCGAACTCGCAGCCGTAGTTCTAGCCCTGAAGACATGGAGGCATTACCTGATGGGAAACCATTGTGAGATTTATTCGGATCACAAGAGCCTGAAGTATATATTCACTCAGAAGGAGATGAATATGAGACAGAGAAGATGGATTGAGTTAATCAAGGATTATGATCTGGACATTCACTACGACCCCGGTAAAGCCAACATGGTAGCAGATGCCCTCAGCAGATTGCCGTGCCGCTTGAACTCCATGATTTTGAAGGAGCAACCAAGTATGCACAAAGAGATGGAAGATTTCCGAATGGAATTAGTGAGTGAAGGATTTTTGGGTAGCATAGAACTTCAACCCACTTTGATCCGCCAGATCAAAGAGGCGCAGAAAGGAAGTGCTAGTATCGATGGAATCAAGCGTCGTATCGGTACAAGCAAAGTACCCGGATTCACGGAAGACGAAGAAGGAGTTCTGTGGTACAAAGGATGCCTTTGTGTACCAGCAGACTCATAGTTGAAAGAAGTTATTCTGAAGGAAGCTCATGACACTCTTTATTCTATCCACCCCGGAGGAACGAAGATGTATCAGGACTTGAAAGAACAATTTTGGTGGCATAAGATGAAGAGAGAAATCAGAAGCTATATCGCCAAGTTGATATATGTCAGCGAGTCAAGGAGGGACATCAAAGACCCGCTGGATTGTTGCAACCATTGCAGATTCCGGAATGGAAATGGGATTCCGTTGGGATGGACGTTATCACCGGATTGCCTACTTCTAGTAGGGGAAATTACTCTATCTGGGTCATAGTGGACAGATTGTCCAAAGTTGCTCATTTCTTACCCGTCAATACCACATATCAGAGTTCGAAGGTACCAGAGTTATACATCGCTAGAATCGTCAGTTTGCATGGAGTCCCCAAGAACATCGTATCGGATCGAGGAACTCAGTTTACCTCGAGATTCTAGAAGAAAGTCCTAGAAGGTTTAGGAACCCGACTAGATTTCAGCACAGCTTATCACCCTCAGACCGACGGACAAACGGAGCGAGTAACTCAGATACTTGAAGACATGTTGAGAGCATGTGTGTTAGAGTACGGATCTAAATGGGAAGACTGTCTGCCGTTTGCAGAATTTTCGTACAACAACAGTTATCAAGCTAGTTTGCAAATGGCCCCATTTGAATTCATGTACGGAAGAAAGTGTCGCACCACTTTGAACTGGTCGGAAGTAGGAGAGAGTCAGATTTTCGGATCCGACATCCTACGAGAAGCAGAAGAGAAGGTTCACAAGATTCGTGAGCTCCTCAAGACAGCTCAGTCAAGGCAGAAGAGTTACGCCGACAAGAGTTTCGAGACCTCGCCTTCAACATCGGAGATTTTGTGTACCTAAAAGTGTCGCCATTGAAGGGAATGCAACGTTTCCAACTAAAAGGAAAGTTAGCCCCCAGATATATCGGCCCCTTCAAGATTCTAAACCGTCGAGGAGAAGTGTCGTATCAATTGGAACTACCCGAAGAGATGTCAACCGTGCATAATGTGTTCCATATCTCATTACTTCGCAAGTGCCTCGAAGTTCCGGAGAAGACTGAAGTGTTCAAGAACATTGATCACCGGACCATCGATATCAACGATGATCTGACCTATCCCGAAGTGCCCATCCGTATTTTGGAAGAAGCTTTCAGAACTACCAGAACCCGAAGCATCAAGTTTCTCAAGATTCAGTGGAGAAACCACACAGAAGAGGAAACTACCTGGGAGCGCGAAGATCACATCAGGACTGAGTTTCCCGATCTCTTCAAATCCTAGGTAATCTTTTTCGTCCCTTTTCAAATCTCGGGACGAGATTTTGTTTTAGGGGGAAGGTTTGTAACATCCCAAAAATATTAAACTTGGATCATCAAACTCTAATCATCAAAATTAGGGTTAATAAAAACTTTCCCAACTAAAAATATGAAAGCATTCATATGTGTGTGTATTCAAAATTTGGATTCTTTTGAATTGCCATGGTTTTGTGTTTATTTGCTTGTAAAATTATTCTTAGGTGAAATAAACATCATCTAAACAATCCCCAAACTTTTCCCAAAGACAAACAAGTCAAAACAAATAAATTAAGTGAATGGTCACTTTGGCCAAATTAACTCCCATGCCTACTTTGGCTATCCCTAACTTTCAGAACTTAACAGAAACATGTATGGATCTTTGCACCCCTTGATAGTACTCATAATAGGGTACCAAGGCCCACTTTGTGATCATCCAAATACATTTAAATGATTAGTTTAAATGACAGTTTAAAATTGAATCTGTTTATGGGAAGATCCCACTATTTCAAAAACCACTCAAACAAGCTCAATTTTCAAAACCCAAGCATCCACAGAATCCTCAACACATGCCTAGCACACCCACCAAAAATCTTTTCCAAATTCAAAACTTAAGTTCATGTGGCCATTTCATCGAACAGGTTGCAGATTCAAATCAACCAAATCAAAAACACTATGTTGAGCAGTGTTTTGGGCCAACCTTGTTCCCTCTCTGGATGCATATAGCCTTAATAGATCATCTAGCACCCTTGACTAACCTCTAGCACCACTGTAACCTTGCCATTGTCATCAATGGTGAGAAGGACGAGCCTCACCATGTCACCCTCATGTGGACAGCAAGCTAGGAGAAGAACTAGCCGTGCCAACCTTGTCTGGGAGGTAGTCCATGCCTCACCGCCCCCTCTCGACCAGACCTAGCTCAAGAACAGCAACCAGAACTGCCAGGAACGCCGCGCCCACGCCACCGTCGACCATGCCGATGCGCACCCCAGTGAACGCGCCGTTCCCACTCAACCCGACCACCTCAAGCCCTTTCCGCCCGCCAGCATGCTCCCCACCGTCCCAGGAGACCACCCGACATGTTCGTTTCACCGCCCGTACCCCGTAGCCGCCGCTCACCGCGGAGTTTGCCGCCTCTGCCTCGTAGAGCACCGCACATTCCCGGACGATTGCCACCGCCCCTACACGCGCATTTAAGCTCTAGAGCATCGCCAGGAGACCGCCCGTTGATTGCCAACCGCAGCCATGCCGCTAGCCGACCGTAGCCGTGTCGCCACCGTCGCCTGCCCATCCCTCTCGGTCTCGCCGTCTGTCAACACCCGGATTTTTCAATCCTCGATGCATGTTATGCCATACATCGCAATCCCAGGATTACCATTTTTGCGAGACATAACAGAATTGGATACATTAGTACTTCATCCATTACAAACGATACATAAGTTCTTACACAAATGGGGATCTCATGATCCAGTTCTTAATACAACATCAAGCAGCGGAATACGTAATAATAACGGTAGCGTAGGCGAAGCTCCATCTTTGGGGTCACAGGCAATGCTGACGATGGGAGATGATCCTAGTTGTCGTAACCTTCCTGGGGTCCATCTTCCAGGTACTCCTCTTCATAGTCTGGCCATGGGAATAGCCAGGGACAAAGCCATGAGTACTCTTTAAGTACTCGCAAACTAATACTAACAGGTAAGGGGTTTTTGGATAATAGGACACTAGGCTCTAGGGTTGTTTTGCAAAAAGCCAGGTTTATCTCTACTAAGTTCCAAGCTAGTCACAATTTTATAACTCCTAAGCGGGATCTTGTAATTCAAGTCACAACACTGTTGTGGTCAAGTCAAAGTCTCAATTCATTTCACAAGTCATTTGGAAAAGTCTGACGGGGGAACAGTATGGCCACTCCAACTGTCCATAACCACGGACGCGGCTATTCGAATAGTTTGACACTCTGCAGACATTGTACACTTTCACCACAACATTCGATACATCCGTCAGGAACAAATCCTGAATTCACCATACTCAGTATGCGGATAATCAATCCTAACCTTTCGATTACACGCCCTAGTATAAGCACCTCTCCTGTGAGTTTGGCCTCCCAACCATGACCAACTGTCATCTTGGGTACTGCACAGGTGGACAATCTTCACAAGGTAGCCTCAGCTCAGACCTTGGCCAGGAGGGAACTAATACTAAGGTATATAAGTTTCCAGTCAAGCCCTACCCAATATTCGGGTATTGTGGTTGCACACTAAAATTGGAATGGTATCGTATCCAGACAACCATCAGTTTTATAAAGGGCTAAGGCTCATGCCTCAACATTTTTATCACCAGAATCATCAAGTGTTTGGAAACACATGTCCAAAACATTTCAATAGAATGATCCATCATTCCAAGGTTTTCATAACCATTTTTCCACCAAGTATTCCCATCTAACAGTTGATCAAGTTTTATGCTTAGCACTAGCATCTATAGTTGGGGGTAGTACTAGTGAGGGGTGGTAACTAGTGGGGTTTCACTAAGTCCAATCTTATATCTTAGGTTGATATCAAGGTTTCTAACTTAGGCCAAATTGTATGCTCTTTATGTAACCTTCAGCACAACTGTCTAGTATCTACCAAACTCTTAGGTAGACTCTAAGTAAGCTTTGATAAAGAAATAAAGTAAGAAGCTTGCACATAAAACTAGGATTTGGTTTATCAAGTGGGTATGATCACATATGCTTAAGGCATATAGTAGTCATATCACAAGTATGGGTTTGTGGCATCAGTAGGGTATCTGGCAAGGGTTAGCTTGCATCAATATCAGTATAAGCTTGCATAGGTATAGTATCTTGCAAGTGTTAGCTTGCCTTGTGCAGAGCAGTGGTTGAAGTTCTCCTCGGCTTCCTCTTCGTAGTATCCTCCTTCCTCCTCGTATCCTTGATCGGTACTAGCGTCTATGAATAAATACGAGGTACACAATCACCAAACAATACTTAACTACTTGCAATCATCACACACAAGGGTCCTATAGATGATCTAGCATCATCTCTAACATTACAAGGTTAAGGCTTGGTTTAAAACTTTTTATTTTTAGAAAAGTAATTTCTACTCATTGAAAAATTACTTAAGATTTAATATTCTCCAAACCAAATATGGGATCATGTTGACACATGTCATCGCCACATATTGTAGTCCATGGGAATGTGATTTAAAGTGGTGTCACAATTTAATAAGGTTTTACCCTTTTATTTTAATTAATTAAAGTGGCTAGAAATGCTTATGTAGCATTCTTTTATTACTTGATCATTATTTCTGCAAGTAAACCTATATGTTTTTTTATATTCTGAAAGGTATGGTTAAATGTGATTTTTGAGAGTTGGAATCAACTCAAAATCTTTTATGGTTTAAATTTGAAAAATATTTGAATGCAGAAAAGCTTCTGCCTTGTTATTTTTACCATGGGTGATCTACAGATCCAAATGACTTGAATCTAATGGGCTTGGATTAAGCATTCACGGACCTTTCCAACAAAATTGGTTTCATTCAAATTGGTGCACTGGATCGATATGGGTTGATTTTTGAAGTTGGGTGCTGAAGTGTGTTTGAAATGAAATAGAAAAAGATTTAATTTGAATTGCTGGGCTGCGCGGGAAAAGTTACTGGGCCGGCCTGCTAAGCGCAGTGCTCCCGAGGGCTGCTTAAGTGGGTGTCCCCACTCATCAGTGACACGGGGCTGGGCGAAGCGGTATGGGGCAACGTGGATCGTTTGATCTAGTTCTAATCCAACAGCTGGGGGTCATCGTCGACGCGAGACAACTCCGGCGAGAACGAAACCTAGCGCGGCCAGTGAGGGGTGCTGGGGCTCACTGGAGTACGGGCGAGGGTCGGCGAGGCGGGCGAACGACGAAGTCGACGACGGCGAACCTCCTGATACTGGTGGCTTCTCCTGGGGCAGCTCCAATCGCTGGCTCCCTTCTTCTCCAGAGGCACGGTCAGTGAGGAGAGGGGAGTGAGATGGTGTGAAGAAATCGTGCGGGGGTGGCCTCTATTTATAGTCGAGCGAGGCGACCGTCGGGGCGCACGGTGAGCTCGTCGGGGGCGACGTTACAGGCGGCTAATGGCATGGGCAAGGGTAGGGGACGGTGCTGTGTCTCCCGGCGATGCTCAACGACATGGTCACGAGGCATGGGGAGGTATGGTTTGGTCTGGAACGGCCGGTGCTCTGCGCGACAGAGGCGGCGTCTTCGACGGCGGGCGGTGGCTGTATGGCACGAGGCGGCAAACGGGGATGTCTGGCGGCCTCCTGGGTCGGTGGTGATCATGCTTGTACGCGGTGAGGGCGGCGCGCGGTCTGTTGACGCTGGTCGAGGGTGGCGCTCTGGCGTACGCTTGGCATGGTCTGGGCGCGGCTTGTGCGCGTGGTCCAGGGCTTGGCAACGCTCGCGGCTGGGACAGGGAGTGGCGGTGGACGGTGGGCTGCCTCCCAGACAAGGTTGGCACGGCTAGTTCTTCCTCTAGCCTGTTGTCCACAATGGGGTGACATTGGGGTGCTCGGCTGTTCACCATTAATGGCAATGGCAAGCTCACAGGGGTGCTAGTGTTGGGCTAATCTTTCTAGATGATCTACTGAGTTGTGTGTGAGCTAACTAGGGAACAAGTTAGGCAAGAATCACTGCACACTATAGTGTTTGATGTTTTGTTTGATTTGTGTCTGCAACCTGTTTGATGAAATGGCCGCATGAAATCAAGTTTTGAATTTTGAAATGAATTTTGGTGGGTTTGCTAGATTGGTGCTGGTGAGTCTGCAGATGCTTGGGTTTTGAAAGTTGAGCTTGTTTGAGTGGCTTTTGGAAAAGTGGGATCTTCCCATATGAAGAAGATTCAATTTTGAATTGTCATTTAAACTATGCATTTGAAAGTTTTTGGATGAGCACAAAGTGGGCCTTGATACCTTATTATGAGTACATTCAAGGGGTGCAAAGATCCAGAAAAGTTTCTGTTAGGTTTTGAAAGTTTGAGACAGCCAAAGTAGGCATGGGAGTTAAATTGGTCAAAATGACCATTCACTTAATATATTTGTTTTGATTTACTTGTCTTTAGGAAAAGTGTGGGAAATGTTTTAGATGATGTTCATTTCACCTAAGAAACATTTTACAAGCAATGGATCACACAAACAAGGTGGTTTTTAAAGAAATTCAAAATCCATGCATACACATATACATGCATTTATGAGTTTATTTAGAAAAGTTTTTGTTAACCCTAATCTTGATGATTAGTGTTTGATGATCTAAGTTTGGTATCTTTGGGGTGTTACAAACCTTCCCCCTTAAACAAAATCTCGTCCCGAGATTTGAAAAAGGACGAAAAGATTACCTAGGATTTGAAGAGATCTGGAAACTCCGTCCTGATGTGATCTTCGCGCTCCCAGGTAGCTTCCTCTTCTGTGTGGTTGCTCCACTGAATCTTGAGAAACTTGATGCTTCGGTTTCTGGTAGTTCGAAAGGCTTCTTCCAATATATGGATGGGTACTTCGGGATAGGTTAGGTCATCGTTGATCTCTATGGTCCGGTGATCGATATTCCTGAACACTTCGGTCTTCTTGGGGACTTCGAGACACTTGCGAAGTAACGAGATATGGAACACATTGTGCACGGCTGACATCTCTTCAGGTAGTTCTAGTTGATAAGATACTTCTCCTCGACGGTTCAAAATTTTGAAAGGTCCGATATATCTGGGGGCTAACTTTCCTTTGAGTTGGAAACGCTGCATTCCCTTTAATGGCGACACTTTCAGATAAACAAAATCTCCTATGTTGAAGGCGAGGTCTCGATGTCTCTTGTCGGCGTAACTCTTCTGTCGGGATTGGGCTGTCTTGAGGTGCTCACGAATCTTGTGAACCTTCTCTTCTGCTTCTCGTAGGATGTCGGGTCCGAAGATCTGACTCTCTCCTACTTCCGACCAGTTCAAAGGGGTGCGGCACTTTCTTCCGTACATAAATTCAAATGGGGCCATTTGCAAACTGGCTTGGTAACTGTTGTTGTATGAAAATTCTGCAAACGGCAGACAGTCTTCCCACTTGGATCCATATTCTAGCACACATGCTCTAAGCATATCTTCGAGTGTTTGGTCTACTCGCTCCATTTGTCCATCGGTCTGAGGGTGATACGCGGTACTGAAATCTAGCCGGGTTCCTAAACCTTCTTGGACTTTCTTCCAGAATCTCGAGGTAAACTGAGTTCCTCGATCCGATACTATGTTCTTGGGGACTCCGTGCAAACTAACGATTCTAGCGATGTACAACTCTGCTAGCTTCGAACTCTGATAGGTGGTTTTGACGGGCAAGAAATGGGTGACTTTGGACAATCTGTCCACTATGACCCAAATAGAGTCATTTCCCCTACTAGAAGTAGGTAGTCCAGTGATAATGTCCATTCCTACAGAATCCCATTTCCATTCCGGAATTTTCAAAGGTTGCAAAAATCCAGCGGGTCTTTGATGTCCGGCCTTGACTCGCTGACATATATCACACTTGGCGATATAGCTTCTGATTTCTCTCTTCATCTTATGCCACCAAAATTGCTCTTTCAAATCTTGATACATCTTAGTTCCTCCGGGATGGATAGAATAAAGAGTATCATGCGCCTCCTTCAAGATAACTTCTTTTAACTCCGAATCTGATGGTACACAAAGGCGTCCTTTGTACCACAAAACTCCTTCTTCGTCCTCGGTGAATCCAGGTACTTTGCCTGTACCGATACGACGCTTGATTCCGTCGATACTGGCATTTCCTTTCTGCGCCTCTTTAATCTGACTGATCAAAGTGGGCTGAAGTTCTATGCTAGCCAAAAATCCTTCACTTACTAATTCCATTCGAAAATCTTCCATATCTTTGTGCAAACTTGGTTGCTCCTTCAAAATCATGGAGTTCAAGCGGCACGGTAATCTGCTAAGGGCATCGGCTACAACGTTGGCTTTACCAGGGTGATAGTGAATGTCCAGGTTGTAATCCTTGATTAGCTCAATCCATCTTCTCTGCCTCATATTCAGCTCCTTCTGAGTGAATATATACTTTAGGCTCTTGTGATCCGAATAAATCTCACAACGGTTTCCCATCAGGTAATGTCTCCATGTCTTCAGGGCTAGAACTACGGTTGCGAGTTCAAGGTCATGGGTTGGATAGTTTTGCTCGTGTTGCTTCAATTGTCGAGATAGATAAGATATAACTTTGCCTTCTTGCATTAGCACACATCCGAGACCAATCTTGGATGCGTCACAATACACATCGAAGGGCTTCGTGATATCCGGCATGATCAAGATGGGGGCTGAAATCAATCTCCTTTTGAGTTCTTGAAAACTCGCTTCACACTTGTCGGTCCATTCAAACTTCTTGTCCTTCTTCAGCAATTGGGTCATGGGTCGGGCGATACTAGAGAATCCTTCTACAAATTTGCGGTAATATCCCGCCAATCCGAGAAAAGCACGAACTTGGGTTTGAGTGGTTGGGGCTTGCCAATCTTCTACATCTTTCACTTTGGCAGGGTCAACGGCAATTCCTCCGGCTGATACAATATGACCAAGGAATCCTACTTCCTGTAACCAGAATTCACATACAGCTGATGCTCTCTAAGGGTTCCAAGAATGGTCCTTAGGTGTAGCTCATGCTCATCTTCTGATTTGGAATAAATCAGAATGTCATCGATGAAAACAATGACAAACTTATCCAGGAAGTCCATAAAAATCTTATTCGTGAGGTTCATGAAATAAGCGGGGGCATTGGTTAATCCAAAAGACATGACTGTATACTCATACAATCCATATCTTGTGGTAAAGGAAGTCTTTGGAATATCCTCTGCGCGAATTTTGAGTTGATGATAGCCAGTCCTAAGATCAATCTTAGAAAACACTTTGGCACCGGTCAACTGATCAAACAAATCTTCTATCTTAGGCAAGGGGTACTTGTTCTTGATGGTGACATCATTCAACTTCCGATAATCCGTACACAAACGGTTACCTCCATCCTTCTTGTCCATAAACAAGACATGTGATCTCCATGGGGACGCACTTGGTTGAATCAATCCGATTTCCAACATGGAATCCAGTTGCTTCTTCAGTTCTTCTAGTTCTGACGGGTTCATACTATAGGGTCTCTGGGCTATGGGTCCTGTTCCGGGGATTAGTTCGATGATAAACTCGATATCCCGATCTGGGGGCATACCGGGCAAAACATCTGGAAATACATCGGGGTATTCACAGACTATCTGAACTTGGTCAATGGTAGGTTGGGCTAGACTCTTGTTACACTTGAATTGGCGAGGTAAGGTTTCAGATATATGCTCGACTGATATTCCGGCGGTACTGGTCATGGTGATGGATTTCTTAGCACAGTCAATCAATCCCTTATGTTTGGACATCCAATCCATTCCTAGTACTACTTCCAAACCTTTAGTTCCGAGTACTATTAGATTAGCATAAAAATCTATGCCATGGATTCGGATAGGGACGGCCTTGCAAATTTGCCTAGCCTTGGTGGTTGATCCGGGAATTTGTACAATCATCACATGCTTCAATTTGGTTGGTTGAATTTTACTAGTGCAGGCAAATTCTTCGGTGACAAATGAATGCGATGCACCAGAATCAAACAACACTCTTGCAAGTACTGAATTAACAGAAAACATACCCAGCACGACGTCTGGCGCTTCCTGGGCTTCTTCAGCATGCATGAGAAAAAGACGGCCATTGCGGTTGAGTGAATTCCCCGGGGCAAATCTTCTCCCTGGCTGGACACGACGCTGCTGCTGAGCTGGGACATTGGCGTTGGGGGCTATAGCATTCTTCTTGTTGGGGCACTCGTTGGAATAGTGGCCTTTATTTCCACAGTCATAACTGGTCACTTGTGACTTGTCCTTGGCTGTGACAGGCACAACATTGCTTCCAGTCCTCGGGGCAGTGTTGGGGTTGGCGGTAGCATCGTTGGTGTTGAACTTGGGTGGGGCACGGGTGAAATTGCTAGAGTTGCCGGGGTTGTTGTGATTTCCTCCGGGTCTAGGTTTTCCACGGTTGGGATAGGTTGGACGGGTCATAGGGGTTCTGTTGGTTCTTGGGGCAAATCCTGGAGATGGGTTGGGGCGATACTTTGGGGTCTGATGGGTTCCTGGTTGATGCATCATGCGACGCTTGTGGTTCTCATTGGCCTGGTTGATCTTTCCTTCCATCTGGATAGCAGAGTCGACAAGGGCTTCAATATCAACAAAGGGGATATTGACTAACACTGTCTGCATCTCGTCATGCAGACCATTCAGGAATCTTTCTTTCTTCTTGGCTTCGGTGTCTATCTCGTCCGGGGCATACCTAGCTAATGACAAAAATTTGCCACGGTATTCCACTACATTCATCCTTCCTTGCTTCAACTCTCTGAACTCGTCTCTCATTCTCTTGATCAAACATGGTGGCACATGGGTTCTGCTAAACTTGACCTTGAATTCCTCCCAGGTCATCATCTGGCCTCCGGTCATGGCACGAACACTGTTCCACCATGCCCTGGCATCTCCGGCTAGATAATGGGTGGCGAACAGGACTTTCTCGTTGGCTTCCACTCCGGCGACTTCTAGGTTGTTTTCCATGGTTTGCAGCCAATCATCAGCATCTAGGGGTTCTTCTGACTTGGTAAAAACGGGTGGGTTGGTATTCTGGAAATTCTTGAGCTTAGATCCGCGGTTGTCCTGATTTCCGTGGCCTTGGTTGTTGTGGGCTAGTTGGGCTATCTGTTGCAGAGTGGCTAGGTTGGCTTGACGTTCCGCTCTTTCAGCTTCGTGGTCAGAAGTCAACATTTGCAGGATCTGCAACATCGGGTCCGGGGCTGAACCACTTCCTCCACGTGGCATCTGGAGATTGATATATATCATGAGAAAAGAGGGAAATTTCTAAGGTTTTTTTTTTGAAAAGTTTCTAGAGTTTGACTCAGGTTTTTCTAGCAACTTGCTTTTTTCATTCATTCATTCACTCGATACAACGCACACCACAGCAAGGGAAAACAGATGGTTTTAAGAACCATTCTGGAAACTACGATACAGTGGAACCGACTACTACTCACTACGCTAGTGCTCAGTGCTACTAATCTTTGGAGTCTGTGGCTTCAGCATCATCGATGAAGGCGAAATCATCCTCATAGGTGAAGAAGTCCATGGCCTGATCCTCCATGATGGGGATACGCCTACTGGGGTATACTCAGCAGGACGTTTCCGACTGGCCCGAGGGCTGGCGAGTGGGCCTACAGAACGGCGAGTGGATTGAAGCCCAGCAAGGTACCGAGCGACTGGAAGCTGAAGGCCCAGGCGAGTAGATAGGCCCAGTCGGACTAGGTTAAACGACTACCAAAGCTGTAACCGAATCGGTTGAGATATGTAAACCCTAGGGGAGGTGAGCCTATATAAACCTCCCTATGGGGTGAGTAGAGACACGTTCCCTCATACACCCAAGCGACTCGCCGCCTAGCCGCCGAGCTCGCCCATTGTAACACCTCCATAATACAATCTAGCAGGAGTAGGTCTTTACCCTCCGGGGGCCGAACCTGGGTAAACCCTGTGTCTTTGCCCTCATCTCGCACCGCAGATGGCTGGCCGCCCTTGCCCCTCGTTCTACTACTCGCTGCCGATTGCAGCGTCTGCCGTGACCATTCCCACGACAGTGGCGCCCACCGTGGGGCCTGGCCGGTGTTCTGCGGCGAGATCCAATCTGCCCATCAACGAGACGGTCGCCACCGGCCGCATGATAGCGATCGGCGAGATGCTCCAGATCTTGCCGAGCAGCTACGTCCCGGCGGCGCGACCCGTCACGCACAGCGTGATCCTGCCAATCGGCACGATCAGCCTCTTCGTCGGCCTCACCGACGTCATCGTCTCGGAGGACTCGGCTCGCATCCTTGAGTCGCCGCCACGCGATCGGCTCTCCGAGAGCCAGGTCCGCACGATCCACCGCCTTGCCTCCGAGTACAACTCGGCCCACAACAACGTGGCCGGGAATTCAACGGCCGCAGAAGATGCGGCCCTCACCGACGACGCCGACTCGGCGACCCCGGCGTCACTCGCCGGATCCATCACCGCGGCCTCATCCGCGGGCTCCATCGCCCAGGTCTCCAACGCGGGAGACTTCGAGGACCCCTCCATCCTCGGGATCTTCGAATTCGACTCCGGGTCGGAGAACTCCGCCGACCTCCGCGATGGAGCCAGTCGCCACGCCGCGGCTTACATGGCCACCGGCACCGATCCGCCGGAGGATCCTTTCTCCACCCTAATCCCTCCTAACGCCACGGCAACGAAGGTCGAGGAACTCCGCTTGAAACTGGCGGAGGTGGTACGCAAGGAGCAGGCCGAGCGCGAAAAATTTCGCCTCGAGCAGGTGACGGCGCAGGAGCTGTCATGCTACCACCAGCAGCGGATCAGGTCACGTTTGAACCCCACCGTTCAAGGGCGTGCCCTGAACTTCGACGACGAAAACGACCCGGCCCGCATAGCCGAGCGCGCGATCTGCGAGAACGCGCCACCAGGAGGAAGTGCCCGACCCCCGCCAGGATCGACGGCGATGGGTGCCCCCTCCACCACCCAACCGCACCCCTCCCAGGGACCAGCCGCGGATAGTTGTCTCCTCACGGGAGAGAGACGCAAACGGCCTCCCACTGTTCTCCACCCCGATGGACAACCTCGTGGCAGGCCGAGCAGCAGCCGATAGCATCACGGCCACTGGCGACGGCGCCTTACAGATCCAGTACGTCAAGGCCCTGCTCGCAAAGGCCGTGGAACAGCAAAAAGCGGGCGCCGACTCGCAAGGTCGAGTATACTCGCGGTCCTCGGGAAGCAGAGCGGCCTCCAGCGGCCGCCCAGCGGCGGCAAACACCCTCAATTGCCCGCCACCAGAGCCACTGCAGCTCCAACACCGACCCGCGAACGCGGCACTCTCCACCAACGATCCCAGGCCGGCGACCAACTTTGTCGCTGCTAACGGACAACCCATCGACGCCCGCACCCACATCATCAACAACCAAAGCTGGCGCGCACGCCAGCCGACGACTTGCGGCACACCCTAACTAATCGCCGCGATGGCGAGCCTATGGGGTCGCTCAGTCGACTTGGGCCTAAGTGCTTCGGACCAATGATCCGAGGCGAGAAGTACCCGCCAAACTTCAAGGCACCAAAGGAGATAGAAAAATACGACTCCTCGTACGACCCCGCAGTCTAGCTCGACACATACCTCATGGCAATGGGGATCGCGGGTCACACTGACCTACTCGCCGCCCGTTATCTCCCACTGATGATGGAGGGGACGTGCAGGCAGTGGATCAACACTCTCCCCCAGGACAGTATCGACTCCTGGGAAGAAATGCGCGACGCCTTCGTCAGACACTTCGAGTGCTCCTACACCCGCGCCACCACCATCGAGGACCTGGAACGATGCGTCCAGGGACCCCGTGAGTCGACCCGCAACTGGGTCCAACGGTGGCAAGAGCTCTGGTACAACGCGGTCGGCATCCACCCGGACACCGCGATCCATTGCTTCAAGACCTCGTGCCGCTACGAGCCTCTAGTCGCCAAGCTCAAGCGACATTCCCGCACACTCGACAACATCCCCGACCTCCTCGAGATCGCCAAACGGTACGCCGAGGAAGATCCAAACCAGGAAACTGACGACGAGTCAGGAGGGCAACGCCGCACGGGCGGCAACGACAGCGGACGCCGAACCGACCTACGCTACAGCGGCACCCGCCTCACTGGCAAGCGCCGCAGCGACGGGCGAGTCGACTTCGTCGCCAACGCTGGGCACGCACAGCGCGAGCCCAAGAGCTACCGCCGCGACGGAGGACAACGGCGCGACGGCGGCAATTACAAGAACAAGCCAAGGTTAGATCCCGCGGCCCTCCTTAGCCAACCATGCGCGTTCCATAGCAGGGAAGGGAAGCCCGCAACGCACACCACCGCCGACTGCCACACCCTTAGGGAAATCGAGAAGGCACGGCAAGCGCGGGAGGACACCGACAACGACCCGCCAAATGGCGGAAAGTTCGGCAAAGTAGCCGGCTCGCTCCACACCTTCACAGGCTTCAACACGAAGCGCGAGAACAAGGTCATCGCCCGCGCCGTCGCCGTCAATGCGGTGGCCCAAACAGACGTCCCCCAGTTCCTGAACTGGTCGGAACAGCCCATCACCTGGAGCCGGCAAGACCACTCGCCACGCATCGAGTACCCAGGACGAGTCGCCTTGGTGGTCAAGCCCAAGGTTGGCGACTACTGGCTCCCCAAGACACTGATGGACGGCGGCAGCTCCATCAACATCCTCTACCTCGACACCTTCAGGCGGTTGCGGCTCCCGCAGTCGATGATCGAGACAACCCACACCACGTTCCACGGCATCGTCCCCGGTCGGAAGGCGTATCTGATCGGCAAAGTCATGCTACCAGTCACTTTCGGTACTCCGGCAAACTTCCGCACCGAGCGGATCGTCTTCGAGCTGGTGCCCTTCGACAGCCCTTACCACTGCGTCCTGGGGCGCCAGGCGTTCGCTAAATTCATGGCAGCGCCCCACTACGCGTACAACGCAATGAAGCTCCCCGGGCCGTGCGGCGTCATCACCATCAACGGCGACCCCGACATGGCCGCCGAATGCGAGGCCAAAGGAGCCGAACTCGCCGACGCCGTCATCGCGGCAGAGACTAATCACGCCGACGAGCTCGCCAAATATGCGCGCGGGGTCAACAATGACGACCCCACAATACTCAAGAAGCCCAACTCAGAGGGCGCAAACACCTCAACCTTTGAGGCCACGACGCACACTCGCACCGTCGAGCTGGTCCCAGGCGACTCCAGCCAGACGGTGACGATCGGGACAGGCATGAGCCCAGCATAGGAAGGCGCGCTCATCGAGTTCCTCCGTGAGAACAGGGACATCTTCGCATGGAAACCCTCTGACATACCCGGTGTCCCTAGGGAGCTCGCTGAGCACAAACTAAACGCCGACCCCAAAGTGCGACCTGTCAAGCAGTCGCTACGGCCCTTCAATGAAGAACGCCGTCGAGCAATCGCCGAGGAAGTGCAGCGTTTACTCGCTGCCGGCTTCATCCGGCCAATCAAATACTCCAAGTGGCTGGCAAACCCAGTCCTGGTCGAGAAGAAAAACGGGACCTGGAGAATGTGTATCGACTACACAAACCTGAACAGCGCCTGCCCAAAGGAGCAGTTCGTCCTCCCGCGGATCGATCAGATAATCGATTCAACCGCGGGTTCGGAGTCGCTATGTTTCCTCGACGCCTACTCCGGGTACAACCAGATCAAAATGGCTGTCGAAGACGAGGAGAAGACGGCGTTCATCACGCCATTCGGAGCCTTCTGCTACACCGCCATCACCTTCGGCCTCAAGAACGCCGGGGAAACCTACCAGCGGTGCATGCAAGAATGCCTCGCGAGCCAAATTGGCCGCAACATCCACGTCTACATCGACGACGTGGTCGTGAAATCCGCTCGCCAAGGCGACCTACTCGCCGACCTGGCGGAAACCTTCGCCAATCTGCGAAGGTACAAAATAAAGCTCAACCCAGGCAAGTGCACCTTCGGTGTACCCGCCGGACAACTACTGGGGTACGTCGTCTCCAAACGAGGGATCAAGGCGAACCCAACAAAGATCGACACGATCGCCCGGCTCGGCAAACCCGAGTGCCTGCGTGACGTCCAGAAGCTGGCCGGGCGAGTAGCGGCTCTCAGTCGCTTCATCCCCCGCCTGGGCGAAAAGGCGATGCCCCTATACCGCCTGATGCGCAAGAACCCCACCTTCCAGTGGGACAAGGAGGCGGACGACGCACTCCGCGACCTCAAAAAGGTGCTACTCGCCGCACCACTACTCGCCGCCCCCACCGACAAAGAACCTATGCTGGTTTACGTCGCGGCGTCCGAGCGCGTCGTCAGTGCTGTGATGGTCGTCGAACGACCAGAGGAAGGAAAGGAGCGCCCGGTTCAGCGGCCGGTGTACTACATCAGCGAGGTCCTCACCGAGTCGCGCCAGCGGTACCCACAGTACCAAAAGCTAGTATACGCGGTCTTCAGGGCTCAGCGGCGCCTGCCGCACTACTTCCAGGAGCACCCAGTCACGGTCGTCTCCTCAGAGCCATTGCAAGACATCATCCGCAACCGCGAGGCGACCGTACGGGTCGCCAAGTGGGCCGTCGAGATCGGCGTCCACAACATTAAATACGAGCCACGAAGGGCGATTAAGTCGCAGGCACTGGCAGACTTCATCGCCGACTGGGAGGAGGCCCAGCAGCCAGAGAATCTGCCGTATCTCCATTACTGGAGCCTGCACTTCGATGGCTCCAAGAACGCGGATGGTGCAGGAGCGGGGATAGTGTTGACTTCACCAAAGGGCGACAAGCTCCGCTACATCCTCCGACTCGAATTCACGCCCTGCACCAACAACATGGCTGAATACGAGGCCCTACTCCATGGCATGCGAGCCGCCAAGGAGATGAACGTCAATCGCCTTCGATGCTACGGAGATTCCGACCTCGTCGCGGGGAAAGTCGCCGGCACCTGCGACGCCATCTCCCCTACCATGGCGGCGTACCGCCAAGAGGTGGACAAGTTGGGCGGCCACTTCACCGGCTACTCTGTCGAGTGGATCGACATGCGAAAAAACGAGGAGGCCGACGCCCTCTCTCGCATCGGGTCGGCTCGACTCGCACCACCCGCCGGCGTGTTCCTCGACACAATATCCAAACCATCAGTCTCTCCCCCGAGGGAGATCGACATCGGAGTCCCACTCCAACCAGAGGCAGCCTTGGTCGCACTCATCACCGATCCAGACGACTGGACCAAGCCCTACATCGCCTACCTGGAAGCCGGCACCCTGCCAGCAGACGAGACAGACGCTCGAATGATCGCTCGCCGATGCAAGTCTTACACCATCATCGACGGCGAGCTACACAAGCGCAGCGTCACTGGCGTGTTCCAACGTTGCGTCCAACCGGCTGAAGGACGCAAAATCCTCCACGACATTCACTCAGGTGACTGCGGCCACCACGCCGCCGCTCGCTCCCTGGTCGCCAAGGCTATGCGACACGGCTTCTACTGGCCCACCGCACACGCCGACGCTGTCGACATCGTCCAGCGATGCGCCGGGTGCCAGAAGTACGCCAATCAGATGCGCGTACCGAGCTCGGCGCTCAAAACGATCCCCATCACTTGGCCATTCGCCGTATGGGGCATGGACATGGTAGGCCCCTTCAAGAAAGCCCCCTCCGGCTACACCCACTTGCTAGTCGCCGTCGACAAATTCACCAAGTGGGTGGAGGCCAAGCCAGTCCGGAAATGCGACGGGAAGACCGCCACTAAATTCCTACGCGAGCTCATATATCGCTACGGGTTCCCAAATAGTATCATCACGGACAACGGCACAAACTTTGCCAAGGGAGCAATGGCCGAATTCTGCGAAGAGCACCACATCCAGCTCGATCTCGCGTCAGTCGCCCACCCGGAATCCAACGGCCAGGCGGAACGAGCCAACCAAAGCATCCTCCACGGCCTGAAGCCGCGACTCCAAGTACCACTCGAGCGCACCGCTGGGTGCTGGGTCGAAGAGTTGCCCTCCGTTATCTGGGGAATCCGCACCTCGGTTAACAGATCGACGAGATTCACTCCCTTCTTCATGGTCTATGGCGCCGAAGCAGTCATGCCCACCGACCTCGAACACGACTCGCCGCGGGTCGTCCATTATACGGAGGCCGCAAACGAGCTGGCCCGCTAAGATGGGCTCGACCAGCTAGACGAAGCACGCGACCTCGCTCGGTCACGCACCGCCATCTACCAGCAAGGACTCCGCCGCTACCACAGCCGACGGGTGAAAACCCGCACCTTCCAGGAAGGCGACCTGGTGTTACGCCTCATCCAGGACAAGAAGGGCATGCACAAGCTCTCCCCTCCGTGGGAGGGCCCGTTCGCTATCGGGCGCGTACTCGGCAATGACGCCTACTACCTCATCGACGTCCGCGGGGACGGCGAGCTCGACGTCAAGCGACCATGGAATGTAAACCTCCTCCGGAAGTTCTACTCCTAGAACCCCACACATGTACTCTCTAGTCGCTATGAAATAAAAGACACGGTTACCGCAAATTGCGCCTACTCTCCATGACTTGTGCCACTCGCACTCGTAATAACAGCGGTACGCTAAAATGCAGAAGTCAACCTTTGGTACAGCGATCGGCACGGCTACGTAGTGCGGTGTAAGAGCACTGAATCACTTCAGGTCTTGCATCGTCCACGAAAAACGCCAACCCGGAGCCCTAGTGGAGTCGCCTAGCTCGACTGGCTTTACGAGCCAAGACAACTGCCCTCGTTTCTCACAGCGACCTTGGTCCTCCGCATCCTCGGCATAGCGACTCGAACGGCTAAGTACCACGCTCGGGGACTGAATACCAGTTCGTATCGATCGGTCAGGGAAAACGCCAAGTAAGAGAGCATGCCCAGGACTCGCCACGCGACTGACCCCACGGGCCAGGCAGGAGTGACGCGTTCACACCAACGCGCTAAGTCCTCAACCACCCTTGAGTCGCGCCTAGAACTACCAAGTACCACGCTCGGGGACTTGGCCACCCGACCCCGTTCGCGTACGGGAAAACGGTAAAGTACAGAGCACTCAAGGGAGTCGCCATGCGACTGGCTCTCCGAGCTCGGGCGAGTCGACCCAATCAACAAAACACATGATAACAACACACATCATATACGAGGTAAACCCCACAAAAGGGCGAACGCGCTCGGGGACTCGTCCAAAATCAATCCAAAGCACACAAACAAATAGCAAAATAGATACGACGTCCCATTCAATCGCATATTGCATTGTCTTATGTTACAAAATATGCCCGCGTGGCAGAACTGCCGCTAACACTTCAAGGCAAACTACCCTACTCTGCAGGCTTCGATGACGACTCGCCAGCATCCCGGCGATTACGGATGAACGCGGTGTACGGGTTTTATGGATACGTCGTCAGTTCACCCGCCATCGCCGCGCGAAAAGGCTGCTCGACCTTGAAGTCACGATGCGGCGGCTCGGGGTCGTTCGGCGCGACGACCGTTTCCTGGTAGGGAAGGAGGTCGCCCATCGCCCAGACACGCTCCGAGTACGTGGCGGCACGCTCCTGCAACTTGAGAACCTCGGACAGATCCACCACGCCAGTCGACGATAGATACCCACTCGTCACATCGTCAAGGTCGAAATCTTCGGGGAAGTGGGCGAGTCCAAGGCTCAGTGCTGTCGACGCTCCACGCCGAAACGCCGACCGCGTCATGAACTCAACGACCGCGGGCGCCTTCTCCAAATATTCCCACACCTCAACGAGGTCGCTGGGAATAACCTCCGTGGGCGACATTTCTTGAAGGTAGGCGCAGATGCACGTCGCCGACAGCGTCGCCGAGTTGACAAGCATGCTTACGCACTGCCTCGCGTCGAGCGAGCTCGCTTCTTCTTGGCTACCAATAACGCGACCTGCGAGAAGGAGACAATGATGAGTACGACGGACACCACAAAAACCACAACTAACGGAAAGGGAAGATGCACTCACCAAGCAACGGGCGGGCGAGTCCCGTGATGAAGCACTGAAGCAACGTGTGGTCGTCCTGAAGCCCAGCAATAAGGACTTCCGACACCTTGCGATCCTCCTCCGCGGCCGCAATGGCGGCCTTAGCTCGCCCGTCCGCCGAGCTTGCTTCTTCTCTCGCCTCCCGCAGTTCGCGCTCGAGGTCGGCGACCCGCTGTTCAGCAGCACCCAGAGCAGATCGCGCCGCCACCAACTCACCAGCAGGGACAAGCTCCTGGCGAGCTTCCTCTGCCTTCGCAGCAGCAGCCTGAAGCTCCTTGTTCGCCTCCTGGATGGTGGCCAGCTCCTTCTCAGCACGCTGTTTCACGGCCAATCGGTCCGCCGACTCAAGCTGCAAACCCTGCATATCATCAAAAAATCAGTAAAAACGAACTTCCTAAGTGCCCACCCGCTGAAATTTAGCGAGTGCGCACTCGGGGACTGGCGATCAAGAAATTCCTAAGTGCCCACCCGCTAAAATTTAGCGCGTGTGCACTCGGGGACTGGCGATCAAGAAATTCCTAAGTGCCCACCCGCTAAAATTTAGCGCGTGCGCACTCGGGGACTGGATACGAAAACACAAGACGAGAAATTATAAGAATCAAGCCGCTGCAAAGCACCGACCTGATCCTCGGGGACTGGATGTACCTAGATGGCTGCACCAAGCATGCCATGGAGTTGTATCGCGTCCATGGACGCGAGCAACGCTAGCGTGTGCCCACGGCGCTGGTCGACTTCAGCATCGGCGGTCCCCGGAGCGAGGCTCGGGGGCGCAGCCCCGCTCGCCGTGGCCGCCTTGGTCACGAAGCGGGGGAAGGTAGCGATAGAGGCACCCGATCCAAAGGAAGTCGCCTCCTCCGTTCCAGGCAAGGAAACGCCCTCCTTCGTAGACGCGTCTGCCTCCACCGCGGGTCCGGCCAGCGCGACCGCCGTGTCGTCAGAGACAGTGACGATGTCGTCGCCCTTGGCCTTCTTGCTGCCATCCGCTGAGGCGACGACCTCGTCCGCTTTCCTCTTGCGGCAAGGATCCTCCTCGCTAGCGGCGGAGGGCACCTGGGCCACGGTCGGGTGGCCCATCCTTTTCACTCCGGTCCTGCACATCAATCGAATCAGTAAAGACAATCGAAATAGTTATGGAAAATAGGGAAGGGTGAACGCACTCACTTGGCGACTGGGATGAAACGTAGCCCTGTACGAAGGCCGGCCGGTTTTTCCAGTTCGGGGCCCAGTTGGCGACTGAGCCCCAGTTCCAAGACGTCGCGTGCCCAAGACACGGACGGCTTCTTCGTCGTTGAGGCCGCGGCTGGCGCCTCTGGGACACCCTCGGCGGGGGCTTCCTCGCGAATTGGAGCCGCTACAGCCGGAGCCTCCTTGCGGGGCGAAGCCGCCACAATCGGAACCTCCTTGCGAGGCGAAGTCGCCGCAGCCGGAGCCTTCCCTAGCCCAGAGACTGGCGCGAATGGCGGAGGCATCGAGGCCAGCGGCACTTCCACGGTCGGCGCGTCTAGCGCGGTTGTTGCTGGGGGCGCGCCGTCACCGGCCGAGCTGGAAGCATCGGAGCTGCTCGTCGAGTGCGGCGGCGAGGCCATCCTCGACGGCTTCGTTTTCCTCTTCGGGGGGGGGGCCCTTGCTTCCTTTTCCTTCTTCTTATTCTTCGAAGGAGTGGCCTGGCGGCGCGAGGTGGTTTCTGGGAGCTCGTCGTCGTCATCATGACACTCGAGGCTTCTGCTCGCTTCGATTTCGCGCTGACGTTGCCCGCGGGTTTTTCGGACCAGCGGGGCGATTTCCTCTTCGGACTCGTCCTCGTCGTCCTCGTTGCCCCTCACGGGTGGCGATTCGCCTATGTCCTGGGCGGATGGCCCCGGGCTCTCATCATCAGAAGGTGGGAGCCACCCTTCCACCACTTGGAATAGCTGCGATGAATACAAAACAGAATCAGAATTACCGCGACTGCATACGCTGCGACTGCGAACAAGGTAAAGAAATTACCGTTGGAGCCGGACGCTTCGCGGTGTAGGGGGCGACCCCGGCCTGTGCATCCAGGTACACCGCCTGGGTGATCTTCTTCAACGCTGGGATATAATCCTCCAGCTTCCACTCGTCGAGGCAGGCCTTCGTCGAGTCTCCCCGGCCCGTGTACTGATACATGTAGTGGTCGCGTTTGGCGAGTGGAACGAGCCGTCGCCCAAGCCAGCAATTGTACAAGTTTATCGTCTGAAGGCCCTTCTTTTTCAGACCACGGATGGCCTGGAGCATCTCGTCAACAACCATCCGCTGGTCGTCGGGAAGCTTGCCGACTTGGAGATGGCGCGGCTCGGAACGATTGGCCGAGTACCGCGGGATCGCCACCTCGTCTTCCGGGGTTGCCTCGGCCACGTAGAACCATGAATTCTTCCAGTCGCTCGCTGCCTTGGCGGGTAGCATCAGATCAAAGAAAGAAACTTTGGACGTGAGCTGGAACGTCAAGCCGCCCGCGGCTAGCATTGGGCCGCCTGCCTCCTCGTGGCTGATCCGTCCATGGAACAGATCCTGCCACAAGGGAAAGTAGGGCCGGCAGCCCAAGTAGCACTCACAGAACGCCACGAAGATGGCGAGCTGCTCAATGCTGTGGGGACCCAGATCTGAAGGCTGGATCCCGTAGTAGGCGCAAAAACGCTGGAAGAACAAAGACGTGGGAAACCCTAGCCCCCGCTCAAGATGACTGGTGAAACAGACGAATTGCCTCTCTCGCGGGTTTGGGGTCGTTTCTCCGGCTGCGGGGATACGCCAACAGCCGGCTCGCAGGATTCCAGCCTCCTCGAAAGAGGCCAGCTGCGCCCTCGTGCACTTGGACCTGCCCCATGGTTCGGTGGGAAGGGCCATAGCCGAGAGGTTGGTTGGAGATCGGAGGATTTCGGGTCGATTGGATCGCGGAGCAAAGGAAGGAAAATGCGCGCACTCGGAAGAAGTGGTGGGCAGTTGGCTCTACGATTGCCTGCCATTCCTCTTATATAGCGGGAGTTACCCGCCAAATCAGGGGGCCGTTACCGCGCGATGATTACGCCAAAAGTTACCGTTGGGTTACCCCAACGGCTAGTTTGACCACGCCTGACGGTCCAACTCCAGCCATTCGGCTCGCTAGGTCAATCACCACGACTGCGTTCCGCCGACTCGACTCGCCCAAGACGCGACTTGGGTCACCGGATTTTCTTCTTCATACAGGAGCCCGCCGACGATTCGACTGGATGCCTACTCTGAAGCCGTATACTCCGACTGTCAGCAGCCACTTACGCCCAATCGATGACGGCCTCGGGGACTACTGATGGGGATACGCCTACTGGGGTATACTCAGCAGGACGTTTCCGACTGGCCCGAGGGCTGGCGAGTGGGCCTGCAGAACGGCGAGTGGATTGAAGCCCAGCAAGGTACCGAGCGACTGGAAGCTGAAGGCCCAGGCGAGTAGATAGGCCCAGTCGGACTAGGTTAAACGACTACCAAAGCTGTAACCGAATCGGTTGAGATATGTAAACCCTAGGGGAGGTGAGCCTATATAAACCTCCCTATGGGGTGAGTAGAGACACGTTCCCTCATACACCCAAGCGACTCACCGCCTAGCCGCCGAGCTCGCCCATTGTAACACCTCCATAATACAATCTAGCAGGAGTAGGTCTTTACCCTCCGGGGGGCCAAACCTGGGTAAACCCTGTGTCTTTGCCCTCATCTCGCACCGCAGATGGCTGGCCGCCCTTGCCCCTCGTTCTACTACTCGCTGCCGATTGCAGCGTCTGCCGTGACCATTCCCACGACACTCCAGAAAATCATCGTCATCGCTGAGATAGGAGTAAGGGTCTCCATGAAGATCCTCTCCGGCATTCTCCCTTTCCTCTAACTGCATGTCTCTCTCGTGGATGGTCTCTTCCAGAGATGAGATGCGATGGCGAAGACGGTCAATAATGCGCTCCTTCTTGTCGAGCTGACGGCAGCGAGACTTGCGATCCTTTGCTAGCATGGCGATGGTCTGGTCCTTCGTCTTGATGATGGCAGACTTGTGGTTGCAATAGTCACGGCAGTTGTCCAATTCCTGCTGACGATCATACATCATGAAGCTAAGGTGGTCCAATTGAGTCTTCAGCTCGGGGTGGTATGGGGCTTCGAATGGTTGGCCATTTGCATCACGCCTTGGGCAAAACTCAAAGCGAGTAACCTTGATCTGATTGATGCTCTGCCCACACAGACGGGAAAGAGCTTCCTGCATTGCTCTGGCAAGTCCATCGAGCCAGTTGTTTTCCCTCAAGGTAAACTGAATTCCCTCCGCAGTGGGAGGTTCAATCTTTCCTCGGAGACTTGTAACAATTAGCCACTGCAGATCTTCGCCTCCTTGATCATTGAGCTGAGCTCCGAAGAACTCGGGGTGTGGACGCTCCAGAAGTTCCGAAAGCTGATCCAGATCCCTCTCAAAGATAAGGTCTCCTCCATTCCCCAACTGATAAAACTTGCTGTACTTCACGTCCATCTATAAAAATAGAGGATGAGTAGATTAGCAGAGTGATCAAGTGTATCAAAATATTATCTATTTTGCAAGAGTTTTTGAGGAACGTGAATTTTATTAAAGAATTAAAGAGGTAAGAATGAGAATAAGTTTTCGTAAATATTTTTGTTCTTTGGTTTTGAAACTAAGTTTTTGGTTCAACGTCCAATCTAACTAGGGTCTCCTATGGTCAGGATGGCTCTGATACCAACTTGTCAACACCCGTATTTTTCAATCCTAGATGCCTGTTATGACATACATCGCAATCCCAGGATTACCATTTTTGCGAGACATAACAGAATTGGATACCATAGTACTTCATCCATTACAAACTATACATAAGTTCTTACACAAATGGGGATCTCATGATCCAGTTCTTAATACAACATCAAGCAGCGGAATACGTAATAATAACGGTAGCGTAGGCGAAGCTCCATCTTCGGGGTCACAGGCAATGCTGACGATGGGAGATGATCCTAGTTGTTGTAACCTTCCTGGGGTCCATCTTCCAGGTACTCCTCTTCATAGTCTGGCCATGGGAATAGCCAGGGACAAAGCCATGAGTAATCTTTAAGTACTCGCAAACTAATACTAACAGGTAAGGGGTTTTTGGATAATAGGACACTAGGCTCTAGGGTTGTTTTGCAAAGATCCAGGTTTATCTCTACTAAGTTCCAAGCTAGTCACAATTTTATAACTCCTAAGTGGGATCCTGTAATTCAAGTCACAACTCTGCTGTGGTCAAGTCAAAGTCTCAATTCATTTCACAATTCATTTGGAAAAGTCTGGCGGGGGGACAGTATGGCCACTCCAACTGTCCATAACCGCGGACGCGGCTATTCGAATAGTTTGACACTCTGCAGAGATTGTACACTTTCACCACAACATTCGATACATCCGTCAGGAACAAATCCTAAATTCACCATACTCAGTATGCGGATAATCAATCCTAACCTTTCGATTACACGCCCTAGTATAAGCACCTCTCCTATGAGTTTGGCCTCCCAACCATGACCAGCTGTCATCTTGGGTACTGCACAGGTGGAGAATCTTCACAAGGTAGCCTCAGCTCAGACCTTGGCCGGGAGGGAACTAATACTAAGGTATATAAGTTTCCAGTCAAGCCCTACCCAATATTCGGGTATTGTGGTTGTACGCTAAAATTGGAATGGTATCGCATCCAGACAACCATCAGTTTTATAAAGGGCTAAGGCTCATGCCTCAACATTTTTATCACCAGAATCATCAAGTGTTTGGAAACACATGTCCAAAACATTTCAATAGAATGATCCATCATTCCAAGGCTTTCATAACCATTTTTCCACCAAGTATTCCCATCTAACAGTTGATCAAGTTTTATGCTTAGCACTAGAATCTACAGGTGGGGGTAGTACTAGTGAGGGGTGGTAACTAGTGGGGTTTCACTAAGTCCAATCTTATATCTTAGGCTGATATCAAGGTTTCTAACTTAGGCCAAATTTTATGCTCTTTATGTAACCTTCAGCACAACTGTCCAGTATCTACCAAACTCTTAGGTAGACTCTAAGTAAGCTTTGATAAAGAAATAAAGTAAGAAGCTTGCACATAAAACTAGGATTTGGTTTATCAAGTGGGTATGATCACATATGCTTAAGGCATATAGTAGTCATATCACAAGTATGGGTTTATGGCATCAGTAGGGTATCTGGCAAGGGTTAGCTTGCATCAATATCAGTATAAGATTTCATAGGTATAGTATCTTGCAAGTGTTAGCTTGCCTTGTGCAGAGCAGTGGTTGAAGTTCTCCTCGGCTTCCTCTTCGTAGTATCCTCCTTCCTCCTCGTATCCTTGATCGGTACTAGCGTCTATGAATAAATACGAGGTACACAATCACCAAACAATACTTAACTACTTGCAATCATCACACACAAGGGTCCTATAGATGATCTAGCATCATCTCTAACATTACAAGGTTAAGGTTTGGTTTAAAACTTTTTATTTTTAGAAAAGTAATTTCTACTCATTAAAAAATTACTTAAGATTTAATATTCTCCAAACCAAATATGGGATCATGTTGACACATGTCATCACCACATATTGTAGTCCATGGGAATGTGATTTAAAGTGGTGTCACAATTTAATAAGGTTTTACCCTTTTATTTTAATTAATTAAAGTGGCTAGAAATGCTTATGTAGCATTCTTTTATTACTTGATTATTATTTCTGCAAGTAAACCTATATATTTTTTTATATTCTGAAAGGTATGGTTAAATGTGATTTTTGAGAGTTGGAATCAACTCAAAAGCTTTTATGGTTTAAATTTGAAAAATGTTTGAATGCAGAAAAGCTTCTGCCTTGTTATTTTTACTATGGGTGATCTACAGATCCAAATGACTTGACTCCAACGGGCTTGGATTAAGCCTTCACAGGCCTTTCCAACAAAATTGGTTTCATTCAAATTGGTGCATTGAATCGATCTGGGTTGATTTTTTAAGTTGGGTGCTGAAGTGTGTTTGAAATGAAATAGAAAAAGATTTAATTTGAATTGCTAGGCTGCGCGGGAAAAGTTACTGGGCCGGCCTGCTAAGCGCAGTGCTCCTGCGGGCTGCTTAAGTGGGTGTCCCCACTCGTCAGTGACACGGGGCTGGGCGAAGCGGTATGGGGCAACGTGGATCGTTCGATCTAGTTCTAATCCAACGGCTGGGGGTCATCGTCGACGCGAGAGAACTCCGGCGAGAACGAAACCTAGCGCGGCCAGTGAGGGGCGCTGGGGGCTCACCGGGGTACGGGCGAGGGTCGGCGAGGTGGACGAATGACGAAGTCGACGACGGAGAACCTCCTGGTACCGGTGGCTTCTCCTGGGGCGGCTCCAATCACTGGCTCCCTTCTTCTCTAGAGGCGGCGGGCTCCGGTGAAATTCCGGTGAGGTGGTGCTCGCCTTGCTCTGAGAACGGTGTGGCACGGTAAGTGAGGAGAGGGGAGTGAGATGGTGTGAAGAAATCATGCGGGGTGGCCTCTATTTATAGTCGAGCGAGGCGACCGTCGGGGCACACGGTGAGCTCGTCGGGGGCGACGTTACAGGCAGCTAATGGCATGGGAAAGGGTAGGGGACGGTGCTGTGTCTCCTGGCGATGCTCAACGACATGGTCGAGAGGCATGGGGCGGTGTGGTTTGGTCTGGAATGGCTGGTGCTCTGCGCGGCAGAGGCGGTGTCTTCGACGGCGGGCCGTGGCTGTATGGCACAGGACGGCAAACGGGGATGTCTGGCGGTCTCCTGGGTCGGTGGTGATCGTGTGTGCACGCGGTGAGGGCGGCGCGCGGTCTGTGGACGCTGGTCGAGGGTGGCTCTCTGGCGCACGCTCGGCATGGTATGGGCGCGGCTTGTGCGCGTGGTCCAGGGCTTGGCAACGCTCGCGGCTGGGACAGGGAGTGGCGGTGGACGGTGGGCTGCCTCCCAAACAAGGTTGGCACGGCTAGTTCTTCCTCTAGCCTGCTATCCACAATGGGGTGACATTGGGGTGCTCGGCTGTTCACCATTAATGGTAATGGCAAGCTCACAGGGGTGCTAGTGTTGGGCTAATCTTTCTAGATGATCTACTGAGTTGAACAAGTTAGGCAAGAATCACTGCACACTATAGTGTTTGATGTTTTGTTTGATTTGTGTCTGCAACCTGTTTGATGAAATGGCCGCATGAAATCAAGTTTTGAATTTTGAAATGAATTTTGGTGGGTTTGCTAGATTGGTGCTGGTGAGTCTGCAGATGCTTGGGTTTTGAAAGTTGAGCTTGTTTGAGTGGGTTTTGGAAAAGTGGTATCTTCCCATATGAAGAAGATTCAATTTTGAATTGTCATTTAAACTATGCATTTGAAAGTTTCTGGATGAGCACAAAGTGGGCCTTGATACCTTGTTATGAGTACATTCAAGGGGTGCAAAGATCCAGGAAAGTTTCTGTTAGGTTTTGAAAATTTGAGACAGCCAAAGTAGGCATGGGAGTTAAATTTGTCAAAATGACCATTCACTTAATATATTTGTTTTGATTTACTTGTCTTTAGGAAAAGTGTGGGAAATGTTTTAGATGATGTTCATTTCACCTAAGAAACATTTTACAAGCAATGGACCACACAAACAAGGTGGTTTTTAAAGAAATTCAAAATCCATGCATACACATATACATGCATTCATGAGTTTATTTAGAAATTTTTTTGTTAACCCTAATCTTGATGATTAGTGTTTGATGATCTAAGTTTGGTATCTTTGGGGTGTTACACCATCGAGCCTATAAAAGGAGGCCACCCCCACTCGATTTCTTCACACCATCTCACTCCCCACCTCTCACTGAGACTTCCCACTTCTTCGCAGAGCAAGGCGAGCAGCGCTTCGCCGGAATTTGGCCGGAGTCCGCCGCTGTAGGAGAAGAAGGGGCCATCGATTGGAGCTGCCCTAGGAGGAGCTGCCGGTACCAGGAGGATCGCCGTCGTCGACTCATTCGTTTGCCCGCATCGCCGACCCTCGCCTGAGCCCCGGTGAGCCTCCCACGACCCCCACTGAGCCGCTAGGGTTCGAGCTCGCCAGTGACCAGTTCATCGTCGACGATGACCCTCAACCGTTGATCTCACTTCTAATCCAACGCACCACATCGCCCCGTACCGCTTCGCGTGTTATGAGCCACTGATGGGTGGAACCCCCCTATCAGCTGAGCCCCGCGCTGCGGAGTGACACCGGGCCGACCTATTAACCCTTCCCGCGCAGCCCAACCATTTGAATTTAGATTTTTCTATTTTCATTCAAACTCAGTCCTGTACCTAGTTTCAAAATTCAACCCAGATCGATTCAGTGAACCAAATTGCATGAAACCAATTTTGTTAGAAACGTACTGAAATGCTTAATCCAAGCCCGTTGGATTCAAATCATTTAGATCTGTAGATCAACATTGGTAAAAATAACAAGTCAGAATCTTTTCTGCATTCAAACATTTTTCAAATTTCAACCATAATAGCTTTTGAGTTGTTTCCAACTCTCAAAAATCACATTTGATCATACCTTTCAGAATATATAAAAACATATGGGTTTACTTACAGAAATAATGTTCAAGTAATAAAATAATGCCACATAGGCATTTTAGTCACTTTATTTATTTAAAATAAAAGGTTAAACCTTATTAAATTGTGACACCACTTTAAATCACATTCCCATGGACTGAAATATGTGGTGATGACATGTGTCAACATGATCCCATGTTTGGTTTGGAGAATATTAAATCTTAAGTAGTTTTTCAATGAGTAGAAATTACTTTTCTAAAAATAAATAAATAAGACAAAGGCTTTAATCTTGTAATGTTAGTGATGATGCTAGATCATATATAGTACCCCTTTGATGATTGAAAATAGTTAAGTATTGTTTGGTGATTGTGTACCTCGTATTTATTCATAGACGCTAGTACCGACCAAGGATACGAGGAGGAAGGACGATACTACGAAGAAGAAGCCGAGGAAAACTTCAACCACTGCTCTGCGCAAGGCAAGCCTAATACTACTAGTTGATTGAGCAAGCCAATACTTGCAAGCTATTAAATCATGATGTTTTGAATTTGTTGAAATTTGGGATGTTACATTTCGGGGTTCTTTTCTGGGTTTTTTAATCTTCTCCTTATGTGTTCTTCGTCCCTGCACTTTTTCTTGATTGTAACATCTAAAAAATATTATAATGATAATATCAATTTCCAATTATCTAAAATTAGGGTTAACAAAAGCTTTTAATTTTAAACTACAAATGCATGAGTGTTTATGAATGATGGTGAATGCTTGATATTCCATGATTTGTTTGTGGTAAATGACGGGGTTTGGTTTAAAGATCCAAACAATATCATCTAGGTCAAATCCAAACCAAATCAAAATAAAATCAAATGGTGAAGCATATGACCTAATGGTCATTTTTTCCAAAGTTAACACCTAGCCCACTTTGGGCATCTCTAGTAAATGATTTCAAACACAAACAATTCCATTTCTTTTCTCACCTTGCTAGACCAAGTAACAATGAACACAAGTAAGCTTTCAAAACTTACAGAAACAAATTCAAATACATTTGAGGGACTTTTAAAAATTGAATCTATCATAGGCATCAAGATGGCCACTTCTCAAAAACCATCCAAACTTTCTCCACATGACCAATCCTTGCAACCAGAGACTCCCAAGAACATGACCACTCAACCTACTAAACAGAATTTGAAAATTGAAATATTTTTCTCTTGCGGACATTTAATCAAACACTTAGAAGGCACAAGACAGGATTACCTACTCCCCACTATTTAGATGATTGGTGTGATCATCTTGGTACCTCACACAGCCTCCTCTACTCGCCCACACTCACCCCAGTACCAGCCTGTGCAGCTGAGCCTCTCTCACTCGCCAATTTGACTAGTGCCAACCGTACCCGAGATTGCCCCTGCCACCCTGACGTGAACTCACTGCTACAAGCCTCGCCGCCCTCGCCCACGATGTCTAAGGCTAGTCGTGACCTCACCGCAACCGTTAGTGTACGCCTCAACCAACGCCAGCCCATGGAAACGCCAGCTCGGCCGTGCCCATTTCTCTGCCGACCATGCCGAGCACCATGCCAGAGCGCCGAGCAATCCCAGGTGACCACACCGCACCTTGCTCTCCCCTTGTATCAATGCGTTCACCGCCTCACCAGCGACCTCCCAGACATGCCCGTTTGACCCCACGTGACGAGTACACGCCGCACGCCGTGACAAAAACCCGTTGTACCTGAGTAGAGCATGGACGTCCCCGACCAATGGAGACCGCGCCTCGTTGTGCCACTGTGCACATGACAATCGCCAAGGAGCCCTGCGTCGACCTACACCCTCCGCCATGCACATAGCACCCTGTAACGACGTCGCCGACGAGCCCGAGCCATGCCCCGATGCTCCCTTAGCTGGGGTATAAATAGACCCTTCCCCTGCCTCAAAACACACCCCACTCGACTCACCTCTCCCCCAGCAACCTCTCTGACCCACCCCCGGAGCAAGCCGAAGAGTGCAGTGTCGGAATTTCACCGGAGCCTGCTGCTGCAGTGATGGAAAGGAGCCATCGCTAGGAGCCACCCCAGGAGCTGCCGCGGCCACCGTTCGAACCACCGTCGCCGTCTACTTCATTTGCCCGCCTTGCCATACCTAGCTGGAGCCCTGGTAAGCCCCGACGATCCCCGCCGTAGAGCTAGGGTTAGAACCCCGCGCGCGCCGTGCGGGGGAGACGATGACGCCGAGCTGTTGATCATACTCTAATTGTGCAGCTAGGATTAGCGCATACCGCTTCGTTTTAGAACAGCCGCTGACGCGTGGGACCAGTCGCAAGTGTAGCCCGCTACGCGCGAGCTGCGTAGTTGGGCCGGCCTAGTATCGTTCCCGCGCACGCCCTGCAATTTAAATGTAGATTTTTATTTTAATTCAAAACCCTATTCTGTAGGCGAATTTGAAATTGAATTCAAGAAGATTCACTAAACCAAATTGCATGATTCCAATTTTGTTAGAAATGAAATGAAAATCTCTAAACACTCCCGTCGGATTCAAACAGTTTGAATTTATAGATCACCGAGAGTAAAAATAACAAGGCAGAGACTTTTACAACTTCAAACATTTTTCTAAAATCAACCATAAATGCTTTTGAGCTGATTCCAATTCTCAAAAATCACATTTGCCATGACCTACCTGAATATGTAAAAATATATGATTTTACATGCAGTAGTCATGGGCTAAGATTAAAAGAATGATGTATAGTCATTTCTAATCTTTCTTAATTATTTTAAATGACAATATTAAACTTTGTATTATATCCACTTTAAATCACATATCCAAGTATTGGAATATGTGGTGATGACATGTGTCAACATGATCCCATATCTTATAAATGGAGAATATTAAATCTTAAGTATTTTTCAATGAGTATAAATTGCATTTCTAAAACAAGATAAATAAGGCCATATTTCATGTAGTGATTGAGAGGATGCTAGATCATCTCGTGTGGATCTTTGTGTACAAAATAGAAGTAGTTAAGTATTGTTTGGTGATTGTGTACCTCGTATTTATTTATGGACGCTAGTGTCAACCCGGGGTACGAGGAAGAGGAGTTCTACGATGAAGAAGAGGAGAACTTCGACAACTGCACCAACCAAGGCAAGCTAAGAGTATGCAAGCTTTTGTGATGCAACCTTGATTATACCAATCCCAAATTTTACATGCAAGCTTTGTCTTTTCTTCCTTTTATCAGAGTTGCTCAAATAGTTAATTAATTGATGATTAGTAGAGAAATAGGAAAGATGCCATCAAGAGCATAAAACTAGGTGTAGATAGTTACACTTGAATAGTACCCCTCAGTAGTGACATTCTCATTGATAGATGCTAGTGCTAAACTAATCTTGATCACTGTAGATGGGAACACTTGGAGAAAATGATTATGAAAACCTTGGGATGATGAGTCATTATATTGAAATGTTTTGACATGTGTTATGGAACACAACGAGTTGAAGAGGATACTGAATGAAGCATGTGCCCTGATTTTGATAAAAACTGATGGTTGGGTTCGGATGCGATACCATTCCAACTTTACCGTACAACCACAATACCTGAGTTGGGTAGGGCTTAACTGGAATTTTATGTGTCTTAGTATGGGTTCCCTCATGGAAAGAGGTTGAGCTGAGGCTAACTCGTGAATATGAATGTCCACCTATGCCGTTCCTGAGATGGCGGATGGCTGGGAGGCCAAACTCATAGGGGAGGTGCCTATACTAGGGTGTGTAATTGAAAGGTTAGGATTGATTACCCGCATGCTAAGTATGATGATTCAGGGTTATCCCTGACGGATGTATCTAATGTTGTGGTGAAAGTGTACCACCTCTGCAGAGTGTCAATCTATTCGAATAGCCGCGTCCGTGGTCATGGACAGTTGGAGGGCCATACTGTTGCGTTGTCAGATATTTTTCCAAAATGACTTGTGACTTGAAATATGACTTGGACTTTACCACACAGGGTTGTGGACATGAAACTAGGTTCCCTCTTGATTAATCTAGATAACTAAAATAGGTTTTTACTACTAAGCACCTCTAAAATAAAACTGGCTTATGGCAAACAAACCTAGAGCTTAGGATTCCTACTAGAATTTTCTTACTTACTTTAGTGATAGTTTGCGAGTACTTTAAAAGTACTCATGGCTTTGTCCCAGGCTATTCCCATGGCCAGACTATGAAGAGGGCTATCCGTAGGACGAACAACAGGACATCTACGATAACTAGGATCATCTTCCATCGTCAGCATTGCATGTGACAATGAAGCTGGAGCCTCGACTACATTATTTTCTGCTGCTTTGATGTGTATTAAGAGTTGATCATGTGATCAACTATTTTTAAGACTATTTTGGTTTGTAATGGATGATGTACTGTGCTATGAATTCTGTTATGTCTCGCAAAAATGGTAATCCTAGGATTGTGATGTATAGAATAACAGGCATCTGGACTTAAAAATCCAGGTGTTGACTAGTTGGTATCAGAGCCATCCTTACCATAGGAGACCCTAGTTAGAATGGACGTCTAAAAAACTTAGTTTCAAAACAAAGGAAGTAATTATTTATGAAAACCTATTCTCACTTTTATCCTTGAGATTCTTTCCAAAAGAGAGTTATACGTTCCTCAAAGTGTTTGCAATCTTACATAAAATTTGACACACTTGATCACCTCACTAACTTACTCATCCTAATTGCTTATAGATGGAAGTCAAGTACAACAAGTTCTACCAGCTTGGAAACGGAGGGGAACTCATCTTCGAGAGGGACTTGGGTCAGCTCGCGGAGTTTCTTGGATGCCTGCACCTGAAGTTCTTTGGAGCGCAGCTCAATGACCAGCCAGGAGGAGAACTGCAGTGGTTGATCGTTGCCGATCTGAGGGACAAGATGGAGCCACCCACCTCGGAGAAGATACAGTTCAGCTTGAGGGAGAACAACTAGCTGGATGGACTAGCTAGAGCCATGCAGGAGGCACTTGGCCGTCTGTGTGGGCAGAACATCAACCAGATCATTGGCACCCGCTTCGCTCACTACGCAAGATGTGACTCCATGGGACAACCCTTGGACATGCCAGGACATATGGAGCTGAATAATCAAGTGGATCACCTCGCCTTCATGTTGCACGAGAACTAGAAGGAGTTGGACAACGCCCGTGCCTACGCCAACCAGAAGCAGCTTGTTGCAACCGAGAAGAACCAGACCCTCACCATCCTAGCTAAAGAGCGCAAGTCACTTTGTCGCCAGCGTAACAAGAAGGACCGCATCATCGCTCGCCTCCGCCAGAAGGTGGCAACCCTTGAAGAAACCATCCATGACTAGAAGATTCAACTCGAGGAGAATGAAGACAAAGGTGAAGATATTCGTGGGGATATCACTTCGTACCTCAGTGATGATAACGACTATCTTGAGGACATCAACATGGAGTTCCAGACTAATGAGGGGGATGCAGATTTCCTAGATGATGAAGAGCCCACCAGTTCTGATGATGAGTAGTAGCACTAGCGCATTGTCGTAGGTGTGAGTTTGTATCCGGTCCCACTATATCATAGAATGACAGAATGGTTCTTAAAACCATCTGCTTCGTAGTTGTGATGTGTTGTTTGCAATGTGATGGGGATACGCCTACTGGGGTATACTCAGCAGGACGTTTCCGACTGGCCCAAAGGTTGGCGAGTGGGCCTGCAGAACGGCGAGTGGATCAAAGCCCAGCAAGATACCAGGCGACTGGAAGTTGAAGGCCCAGGCGAGTGGATAGGCCTAGTCGGTCTAGGTTTAAACGATTGCCAAAGTTGTAACCGAATCGGTTGAGATATGTAAACCCTAGGGGAGGTGAGCCTATATAAACCTCCCTAAGGGGTGAGTAGAGACACGTTCCCTCATACACCCAAGCTACTCGCCGCCTAGTCGCCGAGTACGCCCATTGTAAACACCTCCATAATACAATCTAGCAGGAGTAGGTCTTTACCCTCCGGGGGGCCGAACCTGGGTAAAACCCTGTGTCTTTGCCCTCATCTCGCACCGCAGATGGCTGGCCGCCCTTGCCCTTCGTTCTACTACTCGCTGCCGATTGCAGCATCTGCCGTGGTCATTCCCACGACAGTGGCGCCCACCGTACTACATCAGCGAGGTCCTCACCTAATCGCGCCAGCGATACCCGCAGTACCAGAAGCTAGTATACGCGGTCTTCAGGGCTCAGCGGCGCCTGCCGCACTACTTTCAGGAGCATCCGATCACGGTCGTCTCCTCAGCACCATTACAAGACATCATCCGCAATCGCGAGGCGACCGGGCGGGTCGCCAAGTGGGCCGTCGAAATCGGCGTCCACAACATTAAATACGAGCCACGGAGGGCGATCAAGTCCCAGGCACTGGCAGACTTCATCGCCGACTGGGAGGAGGCCCAGCAGCCCGAAAAGCCGCCGTACCTACACTACTGGAACCTGCACTTCGACGGGTCCAAGAACGCGGACGGCGCAGGCGCGGGGATAGTGCTGACTTCACCAAAGGGCGACAAGCTCCGCTACATCCTCCGCCTCGAATTCACGCCCTGCACCAACAACATGGCCGAATACGAGGCCCTACTCCACGGCATGCGAGCCGCAAAGGAGATGAGCGTCAATCGCCTTCGATGCTACGGAGACTCCGACCTCGTTGCGGGACAGGTCGCCGGCACCTGCGACGCCGTCTCCCCTACCATGGCGGCTTATCGCCAAGAGGTGGACAAGTTGGGCGGCCACTTCACTGGCTACTCCGTCGAGTGGATCGACAGGCGGAAAAACGAAGAGGCCGACGCCCTCTCTCGCATCGGGTCGGCTCGACTCGCACCACCCGCCGGCGTGTTCCTCGACACAATCTCCAAACCGTCAGTCTCTCCCCCGAGGGAGATCGACATCGGAGTACCCCTCCAACCAGTGGCAGCCTTGGTCGCACTCATCACCGAGCCAGACGACTGGACCAAGCCCTACATCGCTTACCTGGAGGCCGGCACCCTACCCGCAGACGAGACAAGCGCTCGAATTATTGCTCGCCGATGCAAGTCCTACACCATCATCGACGGCGAGCTACACAAGCGCAGCGTCACCGGCGTGTTCCAGCGTTGCGTCCAACCGGCTGAAGGACGCAAAATACTACACGACATCCACTCAGGCGACTGCGGCCACCACGCCGCCGCGCGCTCCCTGGTCGCCAAGGCTATGCGACACGGCTTCTACTGGCCTACCGCACACGCCGACGCTGTCGATATCGTCCAGCGATGCGCTGGGTGCCAGAAATACGCCAACCAGACGCACGTACCAAGTTCGGCGCTCAAGACAATCCCCATCACCTGGCCATTCGCTGTGTGGGGCATGGACATGGTAGGCCCCTTCAAGAAGGCCCCCTCCGGTTACACCCACCTGCTGGTCGCCGTCGACAAATTCACGAAGTGGGTAGAAGCCAAGCCAGTCCGGAAATGCGACGGGAAGACTGCCACTAAGTTCCTACGCGAGCTCATATATCGCTACGGGTTCCCCAACAGCATCATCACGGACAATGGCACAAACTTCGCCAAGGGAGCAATGGCCGAATTCTGCGAAGAGCACCACATCCGGCTCGACCTCGCGTCAGTCGCACACCCGGAGTCCAACGGCCAGGCGGAACGAGCCAACCAAAGCATCCTCCACGGTCTGAAGCCGCGACTCCAAGTACCACTTGAGCGCACCGCTGGATGTTGGGTCGAAGAGCTACCCTCCGTCATCTGGGGAATCCGCACCTCGGTCAACAGGTCGACGGGATTCACCCCCTTCTTCATGGTCTACGGCGCCGAAGCGGTCATGCCCACCGACCTCGAACACGATTCGCCGCGGGTCGTCCACTATACGGAGGCCGCAAACGAGCTGGCCCGCCAAGATGGGCTCGACCAACTCGACGAAGCACGCGACCTCGCCCGATCGCGCACAGCCATTTATCAGCAAGGGCTCCGCCGCTACCACAGCCGACGGGTGAAAACCCGCACCTTCCAGGAAGGCGACCTGGTGTTACGCCTCATCCAGGACAATAAGGGCATGCACAAGCTCTCCCCTCCGTGGGAAGGCCCGTTCGCCATCGGGCGCGTTCTCGGCAACGACGCCTACTACCTCATCGACGTCCGCGCAGACGGCGAACTCGACATCAAGCGGCCGTGGAATGTAAATCTCCTCCGGAAGTTCTACTCCTAGAACCCCACATATGTACTCTCCAGTCGTTATGAAATAAAAGAAACAGTTACCGCAAATTGCGTCTACTCTCCATGCCTTGTGCCACTCGCACTCGTAATAACAACATCATGCTAACATGCAGCAGTCAACCTTTGGTATAGCGACCGGCACGGCCAAGTAGTGCGATATAGGAGCACTGATTCACCTCAGGTCCTGTATCGTCCACGAAAAACGCCAATCCGGAGCCCCATTGGAGTCGCCTAGCTCGACTGGTTTTGCAAACCAAGACAACTGCCCTCGCTTCTCACAGCGGCCTTGGTCCTCCGCATCCTCGGCGTAGCGACTCGAACGACTAAGTACCACGCTCGGGGACTGAATACCAGTTCGTCGCGATCGGTCAGGGAAAACGTCAAGTAAGAGAGCACGCCCTGGACTCGCCACGCGACTGACCCCCCGGGCCAGGCAGGAGTGACGCGCCCACACCAACGCGCTCCGTCCTCAACCACCCTCGAGTCGCGCCTCGAAATACCAAGTACCACGCTCGGGGACTCGGCCACCCGACCCCGTTCGTGTTCGGGAAAACGGTAAAGTACAGAGCGCTCAAGGGAGTCGCCTTGCGACTGGCTCTTCGAGCTCGGGCGAGTCGACTAAACTAACAAAACACACGATAACAATAAACATCATATACAAGGTGAACCCCACAAAAGGGCGGACGCGCTCGGGGACTCATCCAAATTCAATCCAAAACACGACAATTATTAGCAAAATGGACACAACATCCAATTCAATCGCAAATTGCATTGTCTTACATTACAAACTATGCCTGTTTGGCAGAACTGCTGCTAACTTATCTAGGTACACTACCCTATTCTACAGGCTTCGACGACGACGCACCAGAACCCCGGCGCTTACGGATGAACACAGTGTACGGGTTCGATGGATACGTCGTCATCTCACCCGCCATCGCCGCGCGGAAAGGCTGCTCGACCTTGAAGTCGCGATGCGGCGGCTCGGGGTCGTTTGGCGCGACGACCGTTTCCTGGTAAGGAAGGAGGTCGCCCATCGCCCAGACACGCTCCGAGTACGCGGCGGCACGTTCCTGCAGCTTGAGAACCTCGGACAGATCCACCGCGCCAGTCGACGAAGGATACCCACTCGTCACATCGTCGATGTCGAAGTCTTCGGGGAAGTGGGCGAGTCCCAGGCTCAGAGCTGTTGATGCTCCACGCCGAAACGCCGACCGCGTCATGAACTCCACGACCGCGGGCGCCTTCTCCAAGTACTCCCACACCTCAACGAGGTCACTGGGAATAACCTCCGTGGGCGACATCTCTTGAAGGTAGGCGCGGATGCACGTCGCCGACAGCGTCGCCGAGTCGACGAGCATGCTCACGCACTCCCTCGCACCAAGAGAGCTCGCCTCTTCATGACTACCAATCACACGGCCTGCTAGAAGGAGACAGTTGTGAGTACCACGGAAACCACAAACAATACAATTACAAGAAAGGGAAGACGCACTCACCAAGCAACGGGCGGGCGAGTCCCGTGATGAAGCTCTGAAGCGACGTATGATCGTCCTGAAGCCCAACAATGAGGGCTTCCGACACCTTCCGGTCTTCCTCCGCGGCCGCAACGGCGGCCTTAGCTCGCCCGTTCGCTGAGCTTGCTTCTTCTTTCGCCTCCCGCAATTCGCGCTCGAGCTCGGCGATCTTTTGCTCCGCAGTGCCTAACGCAGATCTCGCCGCCATCAGCTCGCCAGCAGGGACAAGCTCTTGGCGAGCCACCTCCGCCTGCGCAGCAACAGCTTGAAGTTCCTTGTTCACTTCTTGGAGAGTGGCCAGTTCCTTCTCAGCTCGCTGCTTCGCAGCCAATCGCTCTGCCAACTCCAGTTGCAGACCCTATATATCTTCAAAGTCAGCACACACGAAAACTACTAAGTGCCCACCCGCTACAATCTAGCGAGTGCGCACTCGGGGACTGGCGACCGCAAAAATTACTCAGTGCATACCCGCTAAAATTTAGCGCATATGCACTCGGGGACTGGACTCGAACGTACAAAACAAGAAACTATAAGAATCAAGCCGCTGCTACGCACCGACCTGATCCTCGGGGACTGGAGGTACCTGGATGGCCGCGCCAAGCATGCCGTGAAGTTGCACCGCGTCCACTGACGCAAGCAGCGCCGGTGTGTGCCCGCGACGTTGGTCAATTTCAGCGTCGGCGGTCCCCGGAGCGAGGTTCGGGGCCGCAGCTTCACTCGCCGTGGTCGCCTTGGTCATGAAGCGGGGGAAGGTAGCAATCGAGGCACCCGCCCCAAAGGAGCTCGCTTCCTCCGGTCTAGTCAAGGTCCCCTCCTTCGTGGACGCGGTCGCCTCCACTGCGGGCCCAGCCGGCGCGGCCGCTGCGTCGTCAGAGACAGCGACGACGTCGTCGCCCTTGGCCTTCTTGCTGCCTTCCGTGGAGGCGGCGACCTCGTCCACCTTCCTCTTACGGGAGGGATCCTCCTCGCTAGCGGTGGAGGGTACCTTGGCCACCGTCGGGTGGCCCATCTTTTTCACTCCGGTCCTGCATGTCAAGACAAATCAGTAAAAAACAATCGAAGCACTAAAAGAGAATGGTGAGGGCCAAATGCACTCACTTGGCGACTGGAATGAAACGCAGCCCTGTGCGAAGGCTGGCCGGTTTCTCCAGCTCAGGGCCCAATCGGCGACTAAGCCCCAGTTCCAGGACGCCAGGGGCCCAGGATACGGACGGCTTCTTTGACGTCGAGGTAGCGGTTGGGGCCTCCGGGGCGCCTTCGGCGGAAGCCTCCTCGCGAGGAGGAGCTGCCACGACCGGAGCCTCCTTGCGAGGCGAGACCACCGCGCTCGGGACCTCCTTGCGAGGCGAAGTCGCCGCAGCCGGAGCCTTCCCTAGCCCGGAGACTGGCGCAAAGGGCGGGGGCATTGAAGCCAGCGGCGCCTCCATGGATGGCGCATCAAGCGCGGTTGTCACCGGGGCCGCGCCGTCACCGGACGAACTATGAGCATCGGAGCTGCTCGTTGAATGCGGCGCTGAGGCCATCTTCGGCGGCTTCGTCCTCCTCTTCAGGGGGGCCCTCGCTTCCTTCTCCTTCTTCTTCTTCTTTGCGGGAGTGGCCTGACGGCGCGAGGTGGTTTCCGGGAGCTCCTCGTCATCGTCATGACGCTCGAGGCTCCTGCTCGCTTCGATATCGCGCTGACGTTGCCCGCGGGTCTTTCGGACCAGCGGGGCAATCTCTTCTTCGGACTCATCCTCGTCGTCCTCGTTGCCTTTGGCGGGTGGCGACTCGCTTGTGTCCTGGGTGGATGGCCCGGGGCTCTCGTCATCGGCGGGTGGTAGCCACCCTTCCACCACTTGGAACAGCTGCGTTAAACATAAAACAAAGTTAGAATTGCCGCGACTGCACATACTGCGACTGCGAATAATATAAAAGGATTACCGTCGGAGCCGGACGCTTCGCGGTGTAAGGAGGGACCCCGGCCTGTGCATCCGTGTATGCCGCCTGGGTGATTTTCTTCAGCGCCGAGAGGTAGTCCTCCAACTTCCATTCGGCGAGGCAGGCCTTCGTCGGGTCTCCTCGGCCCGTGTACTGGTACATGTAATGCTCGCGTTGGGCGAGCGGAACGAGCCGCCGCCCAAGCCAGCAGTTGTACAAGTTCACCGTCTGGAGCCCCTTCTTCTTCAGACCACGAATGGTCTGGAGCATCTCATCGACGACCATCCGCTGGTCGTCGGGGAGCTTGCCGACCTGGAGATGGCGTGGCTCGGAACGGCTGGGCGAGTACCGCGGGATCGCCGCCTCGTCCTCCGGAGTCGCCTCGGTCACATAGAACCATGACTTTTTCCAGTCGCTCGCTGCTTTGGCCGGCAGCATCAGGTCGAAGAAGGAAGCTTTGGATTTGAGTTGGAAGGTTAAGCCGCCCGCGGCTAGCATTGGGCCGCCCGCCTCCTCACGGCTGATCCGTCCATGGAACAGATCTTGCCACAAGGGGAAGTAGGGCCGGCAGCCCAAGTAGCACTCGCAGAACGCCACGAAGATGGCGAGCTGCTCGATGCTATGGGGACCCAGATCTGAGGGTTGGATCCCGTAGTAGGCGCAGAAGTGCCGGAAGAACAAGGATGTGGGAAACCCTAACCCCCGCTCGAGGTGACTAGTGAAACAGATGAACTCTCTCTCTCGCGGGTTCGGGGTCGTCTCTCCGGCTGCGGGAATACGCCAGCAGCCGGCCCGCAGGATTCCGGCCTCCTCGAAGGAGGCCAGCTGCGCCCTGGTGCACTTGGATCTACCCCAAGGTTCAGTGGAGAGGGCCCTGGCTGAGGATTTGTTCGGAGGTCGGAGGATTGCGGGCCGATGGGATTGCGGAAGTGAAGGAAATAAGATGTGTGCGCTCGGAGGAAACGGTGGGCGGTTGGCTTTGCGATAGCCTACCATTCCTCTTATATAGCGGAGGATGCCCGCCAAATTAGGGGGCCGTTACCGCGCGATGATTACGCCAAAAGTTACCGTTGAGTTACCTTAACGGCTAGTTTGACCACGCCCGACGGTCCGCCTCCTGCCACTCGGCTCGTTAAAGTCACTCGCTGAGACCGTGTCTCGTTGGCTCGACTCGCCCAAGACACGACTTGGTTCGCCGGATTTATTCTTTCATGCAGGAGCCCGCTGACGATTCGACTGGATGCCAACTTGAAGCCGTATACTCCGACTGCCAGCAGCCACCCATGCCTAATCAACGACGGCCTCGGGGACTACTGATGGGGATACGCCTACTGGGGTGTACTCAGCAGGACGTTTCCGACTGGCCCAAAGGTTGGCGAGTGGGCCTGCAGAACGGCGAGTGGATCAAAGCCCAGCAAGATACCAGGCGACTGGAAGTTGAAGGCCCAGGCGAGTGGATAGGCCCAGTCGGTCTAGGTTTAAACGATTGCCAAAGTTGTAACCGAATCGGTTGAGATATGTAAACCCTAGGGGAGGTGAGCCTATATAAACCTCCCTAAGGGGTGAGTAGAGACACGTTCCCTCATACACCCAAGCTACTCGCCGCCTAGTCGCCGAGTACGCCCATTGTAAACACCTCCATAATACAATCTAGCAGGAGTAGGTCTTTACCCTCCGGGGGGCCGAACCTGGGTAAAACCCTGTGTCTTTGCCCTCATCTCGCACCGCAGATGGCTGGCCGCCCTTGCCCTTCGTTCTACTACTCGCTGCCGATTGCAGCATCTGCCGTGGTCATTCCCACGACACAATGTGTGGTTTTTATGTGTTGTTTGGAATGAATGAACAAGAGTTGTGGTTTTCAAACCTTAGCCATACTCAAAGTTTAAAGCGTTTGAACCATACCCATAATCCATAGAAATTTCCCAATTGTCTTATGATCTACCTAAATCTTCAGATGACTCGCGGCAACCTCGGTAGAAGCAACTCATCCCAGGACCCGATGGTTTAGATTCTGCAAATGCTAGTGGCATATCGAGAAGACGGTAGAACCGAGCGTCAAGCCAATCTCGCCACTCTTCAGCAGATCGCCCAAATGGCGCATGACAACCAAGGCCATGGAAATCAGGATCACCATGGATCTAAGCTCAAGAACTTCCAAAACACCAATCCTCCTTTGTTTAGAAAATCTGAAGAGCCCTTAGATGCTGATGACTGGCTGCAATCAATGGAGAACAACTTATAAGTTGTAGGAGTAGATGCTGCGCAGAAAGTACTGTTTGCCACCCACTATCTGATAGGTTATGCAAGATCATGGTGGAAAGCACTCGTACAGTGAACGGAGGACAAATGATGACTTGGGAGGAATTCAAGATCAAGTTCAGCAGGACTCATGTGCCCCCAGGTTTGATCAAGAGGATGAGGGACGAAATCACGGAGTTGAAGCAGGGAAGAATGACTGTGGTGGAATACCATGACAGATTTATGTCTCTGTCTGGGTATTCCCCCGATGAGATTGGCACTGAATCAAAGAAGAAGGAAAGATTCCTGAATGTCCTGCATGATGAGATGCAGAAAGTGGTAGTCAATATTCCTTTTGCCGATCTAGAAGCTCTAGTGGATTCTGTTATCCAGATGGAAGGAAAGATCAATCAAGCCAGTGAGAACCGCAAGCGTCATATGATGCACCAGCCTGGACCACACCATACCCCGAAGTACCGCCTCGGCTCGTCTGCAGGATTTGCACCAGGGAACAACATGCCACCTATGTCCCTCCTGAACTTCCCCAATAGTGGCGGACGAAACCCGAGGCCCGGAGGCCACAACAACTACAACCCTGGTAACCCCCATAACTTCAACCGTGCACCGCTAAGGTCCACCACCAACAACAACAACAATACTGCCCCAAGGATTGGAAGCAATGTTGTGCCTATTGCCGGGAAGGACAAGTCAATGAGAACCTGCTTTGAATGTGGAATCACTGGTCACTACTCCAATGAGTGCCCCAAGTTGCTGCAGCACCCAATGCCACTGCACCCGCCCAGCAGCAGCGCCGTGTCCAGCCTGGAAAGAGGTTTTCCCCAGGCAACCTGCATAACCATACTGGCTGTCTGTTCCACATGAATGCAAAAGAAGCCCAGAAAGCGCCAGATATCGTGCTGGGTATGTTTTCTGTTAACTCAGTACTTGCAAGAGTGTTGTTTGATTCTGGAGCATTGCACTCGTTTGTTACAGAAGAATTTTCATGCACTAGTAATATTCAACCAACAAATTTGAAGCATATTAGGATAGTTCAAATATCTAGGTCAACTACCAAAGCTAGAAAATTTTGCAAGGTCGTACCTATCAGAATACATGTAATAGATTTTTATGCCAATTTAATAGTACTTGGAACAAAAGGTTTGGAAGTAGTACTAGGAATGGATTGGATGTCGAAACATTAGGGATTAATAGACTATGCCAAGAAAGCCATAACCATGACCAGTAGCACCGGAGTATCAGTAGATCATATGTCTGAGACACTGCCCCATCAATTCAAGTGCAACAAGAGTTTAGTCCAACCAACCCTAGACCAAGTCAGAGTAGTCTGTGAATACCCCGATGTGTTCCCAGATGAATTACCTGGTATGCCCCCAGATCGGGATATCAAGTTTATCATTGAACTAGTTCTTGGAACTGGATCCATAGCTCGGAGACTCTATAGTATGAACCCAGCCGAATTAGTGGAGCTCAAGAAGCAACTTGATGACATGTTGGGGAGAGGTCTGATACAACCAAGTGCATCGTCGTGGATATCCCCTGTTTTGTTTGTGGATAAGAAAGATGGTGCCACCCGTTTGTGTACGGATTACCGGAAGCTGAATGACGTCACCATCAAGAACAAGTACCCACTACCGAAGATCTAAGATTTGTTTGACCAGCTGACTGGTGCCAGAGTATTTTCTAAGATTGATCTTAGAACTGGTTATCATCAACTGAAGATCCGTGCAATAGATATCCCAAAGACTGCTTTCACTACCCAATATGGATTGTATGAGTACAATGTCATGTCATTTGGATTAACAATGCACCCGCTTATTTCATGAATCTCATGAATAAGATTTTTATGAACTTCTTGGATAAGTTTGCCATTGTTTTCATCGATGACATTCTGATCTATTCCAAGTCGGAAGAGGAACATGATTAGCACCTAAGAACCATCCTTGAAACCCTTAGAGAGCATCGGTTGTATGCCAAGTTTAGCAAATGTGAGTTCTGGTTAAAGGAAGTAGGATCCCTAGGACATATCTTGTCGGCAGGAGGAGTTGTCGTGGACCCTGCCAAGATTAAGGATGTTGAAGAATGGAAAGCCCCAACCACTCAAACCAAAGTCCATGCATTTTTTGGATTAGCAGGATATTACTGCAAGTTCTTTGAAGGATTTTCAAGCAACACAAGGCCGATGACCCATATGTTAAAGAAAGACAAGAAGTTTGAATGGACGGACAAATGTGAAGCAAGTTTTCTAGACCTCAAGAAGAGATTGATTTTAGCCCCAATTTTGATCATGCCGGATATCACCAAGCATTTTGACGTATATTGTGATGCATCCAAGATTGGTCTCATATGTGTGTTGATGCAGGAAGGCAAAGTAATATCATACCTATCCAGACAACTGAAGCAACATGAGCAGAATTATCCCAACCATGACTTAGAATTGGTAGCTGTAGTGTTAGCCTTGAAGACATGCCGTCATTACCTCATGGATAACCGCTGTGAGATTTATTCAGATCACAAGAGTTTGAAGTATATTTTCACCCAGAAGGAGATGAATACGAGACAAAGGAGATTGATAGAGTTAATCAAGGATTATGACCTTGACATTCACTACCACCCAGACAAGGGCAATGTGGTAGTGGATGCTCTTAGTAGACTGCCGTGTAGATTAAACACCATGATTAAGAAAAATCATCCAAGTTTGCATGAGGAGTTGGAGAATTTTAGAATGGAGATAGTTAGCGAAGGATTTCTAGCTAGTATCGAACTTCAACCCACCTTGATCAGTCAGATAAAGGAAGCTCAAAAAGGAAATGCTAGTATTGATGGAATTAAGCGTCGTATCGGTACAGGGAAGGTACCCGGATTCACGGAAGATGAAGAAGGAGCTCTATGGTATAACGGACACATCTATGTGCCAGCAGATTCAGAGTTAAGCAAGTAATTTTGCAAGAAGCCCATGATACTCTTTATTCTATTCATCCTGTAGGAACGAAGATGTATAAAAATTTGAAGGAGCAATTTTGGTGGCACAAAATGAAGAGAGAAGTCGGAAGCTATATCGCCAAGTGTGATATCTGTCAGAGAGTCAAAGCAGAACACCAACGACCCGCAGGACTTTTGCAGCCTTTGCAATTTCTAGAATGGAAATGGGATTCAGTTGGAATGGATTTCATCACCGGTTTGCCTACATATAGTAGAGGAAATGATTCTATCTGGGTCGTAGTAGATAGACTGTCCAAATTAGCTCATTTCATACCCGTCAAGACCACTTATCAAAGCTCGAAGTTGCTAGAGTTGTATATTGCAAGAATAGTCAGTCTGCATGGAAACCCCAAAGACAATTGTGTCAGATCGAGGAACCCACTTTACCTCAAGGTTTTGGAAGAAAGTCCAAGAAGGATTAGGAAGCAAACTGAACTTCAACACAACTTATCACCCACAGACCAACGGACAAATGGAAAGAGTAAACCAAATACTAGAAGATATGCTAAGAGCCTATGTACTAGAATACATATCTAAATGGGAATATTGCCTGCCTTTCGCAGAATTCTCATACAAAAACAATTATCAGGCCAGTTTGCAAATGGCCCCATTTGAGTTTTTGTATGGAAGAAAGTGCTATACCCCCCTGAATTGGTCGCAAGTAGGAGAGAGTCACATATTCGGACCAGAAATTCTACGAGAAGCCGAAGAGAAGGTTCACAAGATCCGTGAGCACCTCAAGACCACTCAATCTAGACAGAAGAGTTATGCTGATAAGAGACGTCGAGACCTGACCTTCAATATAGGGGACTTTGTGTATCTCAAAGTATCACCCTTGAAAGGAATGCAACGTTTTCAACTCAAAGGGAATCTTGCACCCAGATATATCAGACCCTTCAAGATTTTTAAGTCACCAAGGAGAAGTATCCTATCAGATAGAACTGCCTTAAGAAATGCCAGCCGTACATAATGTGTTTCATATCTCGTTACTTTGAAAATGCTTAGAAGTTCCGGAGAAGACCGAAGTTTTCAAGAACATCGATCACAGAGCCGTGGATATCAACAACGATTTAACCTATTGTGAATTACCCATTCGGATTTTGAAAGAAGCCTTTAGAACCACCCAGACGAGGAGTATCAAGTTTCTCAAAATCCAATGGAGCAACCATACTGAAGAAGAAGCCACCTGGGAGCGAGAAGATTATATTAGGACTGATTTTCCAAATCTCTTTAGTTCCTAGTTTTTCCTGAATCTCGAGACGAGATTCTGTTTAAGGGGGGGAAGATTTGTAACATCTCAAAAATATTATAATGAGAATATCAATTTCCAATTATCTAAAATTAGGGTTAACAAAAGCTTTTAATTTTAAAACTACAAATGCATGAGTGTTTATGAATGATGGTGAATGCTTGATATGCCATGATTTGTTTGTTGTAAATGATGAGGTTTGGTTTAAAGATCCAAAAAATATCATCTAGGTCAAATCCAAACCAAATCAAAAGAAAATCCAATGGTGAAGCATATGACCTAATGGTCATTTTTGCCAAAGTTAACACCTAGCCCACTTTGGGCATCTCTAGTAAATGATTTCAATCAGAACCAATTCCATTTATTTTCTCACCTTGCTAGACCAAGTAACAATGAACACAATGAGCTTTCAAAACTTACAGAAACAAATTCAAATTCATCTGAGGGACTTTTAAAAATTGAATCTATCATAGGCATCAAGATGGCCACTTCTCAAAAACCATCCAAACTTTCTCCACTTGACCAATCCTTGCAACCAAAGACTCCCAAGTACATGACCAATCTACCCACTAAACAGAATTTGAAAACTCAATTTATTTTCTCTTGCGGCCAATTAATCAAACACTTAGCAGGCATAGTACAGGATTACCTACTCCCCTTTGTTTAGATGATTATTGTGATCATCTTGGTACCTCACACAGCCTCCACTACTCGCCGACACTCACCCCAGTACCAGCCCGTGCAGCTGAGCCTCTCTCACTCGCCAATTTGACTAGTGCCGACCATACCCGATCTCGCCCATGCCACCTCGACGTGGACTCGCTGCTACAATCCTCGCCGCCCTCGCCCACGATGTCTAGAGCCTCGCCGTGACCTCACCGCACCCGTTTGTGTATGCCTGGACCAACGCCAGCCCGTAGAAACGCAAGTGCGGCCATGCCCATTTCTCTCCCAACCATGCTGAGCACCGCGCCAGAGAGCCAAGCAATCCCACGCGACCACGCCGAGCCTCGCTCTCCCCATGCATCAATGTGTTCTCCGCCTCACCAGCGACCTCCCAGACATGCCCGTTTGACCCCGCGCGATGAGTACACGACGTACGAAGTGACAGACACCCACGGTACCTGAGTAGAGCATGGATGTCCCTGACCGATGGAGACCGCGCCTCGCCATGCCACTGTGCGCATGACGATCGCCAAGGAGCCCTGCGTCGGCCTACACCATCCGCCATGCCCATAGCACCCTGTAATAACGTCGCCGATGAGCCTGAGCCATGCCCCAAAGCTACCTTCGCTGGGGTATAAATAGACCCCTCCCCTGCCTCAAAACGCACCCCACTCGACTCACCTCTCCCCCAGCAACCTCTCTGATCCACCCTCGGAGCAAGCTGAAGCATGCAGCACCGGAATTTCACCGGAGCCCGCCGCTGCAGTGATGGAAAAGATCCATCGCTAGGAGCCGCCCCAGGAGCTGCCGCGACCATCGTTCCAACCATCATCGCTGTTTAGTTCATCTACCCACCTCGCCGTACCTAGCTGGAGCCCTGGAAAGACCCGACGACCCCCGCCGTAGAGCTAGGGTTAGAACCCTGCGCGCGCCGTGATGGCGCCTCGTTGACGTGGGAGTTTCTTCTTCTTTGTTCCTCGGCAATGGCGCCAGAAAATCTTGATGGCTAATGTGAAGCCTGTTGGGAACCCCAAGAGCAGGGTGTGAAGAAGCACAACAGCAAGTTTTCCCTCATTAAGAAACCGAGATTATCGAACCAGTAGGAGGAAGGAAATGTCACACAGGTGTTGCAAGCAACGCGGAAACCTGCACAACACAGACTCAAGATTTTCCCCAACAAATCAGTGAGGTTTTCAAGCTCACCGGTTTGCTGTAACAAAGGATTAAACGTATGGTGTGGAAGGTAATGGTTTGCAGCAAGTAAACAAGTAACAGTGGAAGATGTATCAATGGTAAAGATTGGACCGGGGTCCATAGTTCACTAGAGGTGCTTTCCTTAGATAAAAAACATGGCATGAAGGGTAAACAAATTACAGCAGGCAATTGATAGGAATTGAGCAACGCAATACAATGCAATACCAGACAAAAAGATCCTATGAGATTTTATTGGGCAATGCAACAAGATACATAGACCGCCATCCAACTGCATCTGTGACTAGAAGTCCACCTTCAGGTTATCATCCGAACCCCTTCCAGTATTAAGTTGCAACCAACATACAATTGCTTTAAGCAAAGTGTGTAAGGTAAACAATCCACTTGTTCCATGAACAAGAGACCATTGTTTTCTCCCTAGTGGAAACATCACATCTACAACCGAAGAGATTTCTGTCATTTCCCTTGGAAACTAGAGGCATGAACCCACTATCGAGCATAAATACCCCCTCATGGAATCACTATCAACTACTTGGCCAAGATAGCTACTAACAACAGAGAGCATGCAAGATCACAAACAGCACATACATGATAGAATCATAAAGACAAAAGCATTAATCAATCTGACATAGTAATCTCAATATCCATCAGATCCCCGCAAACACAACATGCATGATTACAAATATATTAGATCTTGATCACGAACGAAGCTCACAAGATCTATACATGAAAGCACCAGGAGGAGATACAACCATCTAGCTACTACATGGACCCATAGTCCAAGGTGGAACTACTCACGCATCATACCGGAGAAGAAGGCCTCCAGGATGATCTCCCCTCTGGCAGGGTGCCGGGAAGAACTTCAGATCCCCCCGATCTAGGGACGATGGTGGCGACGGCTACATACGGTTTCGTGGAGTTTTGATCGGGTGCCTAGGGTTTCTGCATCGGGGGCTTCTTATAGGCGAAGAGGCGAGGCTGGGAGGCGACCAGGGGGTCCACACCCTGCCTAGGCGCGGGCCCACCCCTGGCCGCGCCTAGGGGGTGTGGCTGCCCTGGCTTGCCTCTCCGTCTCGTCTTCTGGATTCATGTCCCCCATGGTAAAATATTGACTCTGGCTTTTGTCCCGTCCAATTCCGAGATTATTGATTTTCCGCCTTTCTGGAACCAAAAACAGAAGAAAACAGGCAACTGGCATTGTGGCAACTTGTTAATAGGTTAGTTCCAGAAAAGATATAAAAACACCTCAAAGTGTAGACAAAGAAAATCAAAGTACATACAAAACAAGCATGGGACATCAAAAATTATAGATACGTTTTCGACATATCAAGCATCCCCAAGCTTAACTCCTGCTCATCCTCGAGTAGGTAAGTGATAAAAATAATAATTTTTGAGGTGACATGTACCATCAAAACCAAGATCAAACCATTTGCAAGCATTGAAAGCTGCGATCAAAGAACTCTAAACATGTGCATGAAAGATGGATTTATAACAGTAAGACAAAGTAACTATGCATGCAACATGAAGGGCTACAAACAAAGATCATGAATAACATGCATTGAAAAACATTTGTTTGTTTCACATACAGAAAACATGGCATAGTGGCATTCCGATTTTCCCTCATAGAGTAGCAAATAGATGCATAGGACACCATCAAAGTTCACAAGGGTGACTATAAACAAGTAGCACAAGATCATGTAATATCTCAATATGCATCAATCAATAAGCCTTGGGACACTGCACATAGAACTAAGAATGGAAACTATGCTCTCTTAATGGTGCCTAAAGGTAGAAGGTGGAGACTCAATAGTAGTGGGAGAAAGGCCCTTCATAAAGGGAAGCAGGGATTTCAAGTTTCAAAAAGAGCTTCCAAAAATTATGGCACTTGTTAGCTTTTAGCCCTCATTTCCCCTATCATAAGCATCCTGAAATGATTAAGGTTAAAGTGAACAAACTATGGAGTATATGCTTGACAAAGTATAAGTTGGCAATCTCAAGTCCCTTGAATACGAGGGCCACACCTCATACTACTCAACTTCAGTCACCTGTAAGTTCTTGTCATTGTAAGTACATGCGTATCATAGAGAACCTCCAACGGGGTACCCCTTGCACATGGTACAGGAGCTATCCCATAACCAAAATGAGAAGGCAAGCAAACAATGAGCATATCAGCGATCTTTTTATTTACTATGTGCATAGCTTTTTATTGAGGATGCTTCACAGATAGCTCACTATGGTGACGCTGCAAGTTTCCACCATGATTAGTCATGGCTTAGGCTAGCGGCCCAGGCGTTTCTCTAACACAGAATACAAACTCCATGGACTTACAAGTTCCCTCTTTATTTCACACCGGTGACATCCATAGACAAAAGAACATGATATCAACTGAGTACAAAGTACAAGTGCAATGTTGAAAACGTTCCCCATGATAGCATGGTTCTGCTAATTCCAACGTATAAGTGCAAGCATATACAACATAGACGACACAATGGTTCAAGTTTATTAGGGGAAAATAATATAAAGTGTTCCATCAAGTTTGTGAGGGATTTAATCACTAAGTTTTCACATAACAAAATAGTTTTTAATTGGAAGATAGCTGAAAACAAGAATATACTTGGAATGGTGTAACACACCATGCATAGGAATTTATAGTGGACACTTTGGAATAACTTGGTTTCTTGGAAGTTGGAAGCATGAGTAGAACTTACTCATACAAGTGGAGGCTAGCAAAAGACTGGGAGCAACCAACTAAGAGAGCAATAATGGCCATAATCATGGAGAGCGACAAAACATTACTAATCAAAGCTAGCATAGAGTGGTACTACAAGTCAATAACTAAATGATCATAGAGGCTATGGTGACTTGTTCATAGTCATAAAATGGTGTGAGAATGTGCCAAGTCAACCCAAACAAAGCATCAAAGGAGAATACCACAATACTATGCTTTTGCATGCTAAAACAACGCATAATTTCTTCAAGGCACACTAAGCAATCCCAGTTGTTTGGAACAAGACATGCCACAGCAATAATCACTAAGCATAAGGGCAAAATAACACCTAGCATGTCATGCTAAAGTCTAAGTCACAGTCAATGGAAGCTTCTCTTGCACTTTCAAGAAGGAACTTCCTACTCCTTTCCAACACCAAGCAACTTATTTGAAACAACACGAAGAGAATGGGGGTTCAAACTACTATATTCAAGCAAACTAAACAAAGCTAAGCAAAGCAAACGAAAACTAAGACGCTCCAAGAACAACACAACTATGCATGAAACAATAAAAACAAAGTGTCTAGAGAGACCTGAGCTTTTTATTGATGAAGAAGGGGATGCCTTGGGCATCCCCAATCTTTGACGCTTGTACCTCTTGGATATTTCTTGGGGTGATACCGGGGTGGCATCCCCAAGCTTGAGAATTTGTCCATTCTTCATCTCATTGCACCATTCTGTCTCTACACCTGTTTTTTTCCTTCATACAAAACCTTCACACAATCTTCATTAGCAACATTAGTTTATTCAAAAGATATTAGACCTTTGGCACAGAATTTTTTTTCACTAAAAACACAATCTACTGTAGAAAATCCTTCAAAAAGCTCAATTCCCCAAAAGAGAACTCAAAAAGGAATCAATAAGAAGCAAATGCAAATAATGGCAGAAATCTTTCAAAACAGACAAGCAGGCAGAAACCGTTTTTTTCGAAAATCTTCTGTTGATCAAATCAAAAAGTGTTGAACTAACGAAAGTTATCTAACATACTGGGGGACTTATTAGTAAATTATCAGCTCAATCTGAGTTACAGAGATTCCTCATGAATTTTTGTGGTGGAGGACAGAAATCTGTTTCGGGACAGCAACTCCCCAAATCTTACTTCCCTCTCATTAGAGGTCATTCTTGGCACAAAAAGCAAACAAAAAGGATAAGGATAGGTCATTACTGAAGTAATAACTTCCAAGACTCAAGGAAACTCTTGGGTTATCTCCCAACAAGTACTTTTCTTTATCGCCTTTAAGTTAGGCACAAGAAGCAAGAAGAATCAAGTATTTTCAAATGAGGCATTAATATCAATACTTGCAAAGTCTTCAACTATGAAAGGTATCTCGTCCAAATGGGTTTTGGAGGATCCCTTCTCATCTCTCTTTGGTTTACTACTTTCATCAAAAAGATTTTCAGGAGCAATCCAATCAAAATTCTTTTCAAAGGCTTCATGTATTCCAACAAGCTTAAAGGGTATGGGTATCTTAAATTCCTCTCTAGGCTTAGTCTTATCAGAAGTACCCACAACATCTACGCTTGAGCCTAGCATATTGAAACGCTCAAAGGCCTTTTTGGCTTCCCTAACAACATCGTGGAATTCTTTTAGTAAAGTTTCAAGGATGAATTATCTCTTTTCAGAATTCTTTTCTTCTTTTAGTTTTCGGAACAAGAATTGTATGAAGGGGTTAAGGCTAACAAACCTAGCCTCCAACATATGAACTAAAGAAGTTGCAACAATCTCATAATTAGGAGCAAGCTCTGCTATAGATTTATCCTCAATATCCTCATGCTTGCTAACATGATTAAAGAATTCTTCAATATTATCTTTCCCAATTATGGATCCACTACCTATTGCAAGATCTTTCAGGGCGAACTTGGGGAGCAACATGGTGGGCTAGAGCAAGGTGGCAACTAGATTAGGAACTAATTCTTTTGTGTTTTTGAATAAAGAAAGCAAACCAAAATAGACTAATTTTTTTGGAGTTTTTGAAAACAAGAGGCAAACAAAACCAAGCAAACTAAAAAAAAGTAAAGAGAAAGGAAGTGGAGGACTCCACGTGTGAAGACGCCCTTAGCCTCCCCGGCAACGGCGCCAGAAAACTTGTTGATGGCACCTCCTTGACGTGGGAGTTTCTTCTTCTTTGTTCCCCGGAAACGGCGCCAGAAAATCTTGATGGCTAACGTGAAGCCTGTTGGGAACCCCAAGAGCAGGGTGTGAAGCAGCACATCAGCAAGTTTTCCCTCAGTAAGAAACCGAGGTTATCAAACTAGTAGAAGGAAGAAAACGTCTCACAGGTGTTGCAAGCAACGGGGAAACCTGCACAACACAGACTCAAGACTTTGCCCCCAACGAATCAGTGAGGTTGTCAAGCTCACCGGTTTGCTGTAACAAAGTATTAAACGTATGGTGTGGAAGGTAGTAGTTTGCAACAAGTAAATAAGTAACAGTGGAAGATCTATCAATGGTAAAGATTGGATCGGGGTCCATAGTTCACTAGAGGTGCTCTCCTTAGATAAACAACATGGCATGAAGGGTAAACAAATTACATCAGGGCAATTGACAGGAACTGAGAAAGGAAATACAATGCAATACCAGACCAAAAGATCCTATGAGATTCGATTGGGAAAAACAGCAAGATACATAGACCGCCATCCAACTGCACTGTGACTAGAAGTCCACCTTCAGGTTCTCATCCGAACCCCTTCCAGTATTAAGTTGCAAGCAACAGACAACTGCTTTAAGCAAAGTGTGTAAGGTAAACAATCCACTTGTTCCATGAACAAGAGACCGTTGTTTTATCCCTAGTGGCAATAGCATATCTACAACCGAAGAGATTTTTGCCACTTCCCTTGGAAACTAGAGGCATGAACCCACTATCGAGCATAAATACCCCCTCTTGGAGTCACTAGCAACTACTTGGACAAGATAGTTACTAACAATGAAGAGCATGCAAGATCACAAACAGCACAGACATGATAGAATCATAAAGACAAAACCATTAATCAATCTGACATAGTAATCTCAATATCCATCGGATCCCCACAAACACAACATGCATGATTACAAATATATTAGATCTTGATCATGAACGCAGCTCACAAGATCTATACATGAATACACAAGGAGGAGATACAACCATCTAGCTACTACATGGACACATAGTCCAAGGTGGAACTACTCACGCATCATACCGGAGAAGAAGGCCTCCGGGATGATCTCCCCTCCAGCAGGGTGCTGTGAAGAACTTTAGACCCCCCAATCTAGGGACGATGGTGGCGGTGGCTACAGACGGTTTCGTGGAGTTTTGATCGGGTGCCTAGGGTTTCTGCATCGGGGGCTTCTTGTAGGCGAAGAGTGTTGGGCCACGTAGAGATAAAACAATTTTTTTCCCTCTAACGTGGTGATCCCAAGATCTAGCCGAGGTAGAAGGCAACGAGGTTTACCACTAGACGCGCAGTTGCGGATTACTGATGAAGCGCGTCAGTTGATGCAGTGCAGTCCTTTGCGATCCGATCGTCCTGGTGCTGATCATACAACACCTCTGCTGGTATCCACACGTACAAGGAGGAGCACCGGCGGCAAACTTCTAGGTTCGTATCGATGGTAGGACTGTTGTGGAGCTAGGGTTTCCAACACATGGAATGACCTAAAGGAACAATGATTAACCTTTCTAGGTTATGGTGATCCACTATATATAGGGAGTGAACGTGGGTTCCACTCTCGTGGCCCATTCACTAAAGCCCATATAACACTAGTCACTGCGAATCCGACTCACTGACTCAGTCCTAGTCCGGCTCGGGTCCAAGCCGTCCAGATTTCCGGTTCGGATCCAATCCAAACTTGCTCCCGCTCTTAAGTGTGTGACCCGCAGGCTCTTGGTTACTCGGATACGATTGGAGTCCGACTCACAATCGATCAGTCAGCAGCGGCTCCTAGCAGAACGTGCCGACTCCTAAGAACCAATGAGTCATGACGACTTGCCTTTCCAATGCGACTTGCGTCCGAGTCCCTTTTGCCTCACGATATACCTTGTCAGACTATAGGCGAATAATTCTCATCCCTTAAATAGTCCGACTATCTTCTCGATCCGAGATAAGTGATTCACCCGACTAACTCTTAGTCGACCGCCTCGGTTAACACTTAACCGAGTCGTGCATGGCCATGCTTTCTGAATCATATCATCCGAGAGGGCCCAGAGAATATCTCTCCGAGTGGAGGTGAAAAATCCCATCTTAGTTATTCACATCATGCAGCTTGATTCTCAGTCGACCCGAACTCTGCCTTTATAACGGACCAGTTACGGATCAGCGTTTGACAGAACCTAAGTCGGTGATCCTCAACTCGGACTATGCAACAACCTCAGGTCTAAGGATTACATTGATTGAGATATACAAATGACTACTTGTTTGTTGTACCTTAATATGGGTCAATCCGACTTGCTAAACTCTTTAGCCAAGTCTGTGTAAGTCGGAATGGCATCTCCATGCCCATGACAAGTGGAACCGAGTCATCAAGACGGCTTTCACATTGGTCTAAGTTGTGTGTCCAGCACAACCTCGATGACCAAGGATATTTAGTACAAACAACATGAATGCATAGTTCCACAACCGAATCACATATTCAATGATACACATCAGATGTTTATACAAGGACAACTTTATATCTTTATGAATACAATGGGAAATATCATCATACATGATTGCCTCTAGGGCATATTCCCAACAGTCTCCCACTTGCACTAGAGTCAATCTTCCGACATCACATGTCTAAGCATCTAATGCCCATGGCTCTCAGGTGTGCCTCATGCTTTGGCTGTGGTAACAGATTTGTCAACGGATCCGCAATATTTGCATCCGTGTGTACCTTGCATAACTTGATATCATCCTGATCCACGAACTGGCGAATCAGGTGGTACTGCATGAGTATGTGCTTGTTCTTCTGGTGTTGTCTAGGTTCCTTGGTTTGTGCAATAGCAGCATTGTTGTCACAATACACGTCTAACGGATTGGACGAGCCCTGAACCACACCAAGATCCATGAGGAAATTCCTCATCCAAATAGCTTCCTTTGTTGCCTCCAAGGCGGCTATATACTCAGCCTCTGTTGTAGATGTAGACACAGTCTCTTGCTTGGAACTCTTCCAGCTCATAGCACCTTCGTTTATAATAAACACGTATCTGGATTGCGAACGAGAATCATCAAAGTCAGTAAGATAACTCGCATCCGTGTAACCCTTTATACTGAGTTCATCTTCACCACCATAAACCAAAAACATATCCTTAGTCCTTCTCAAGTACTTTAGGATATTTTTAGTCGTTGTCTAGTGGATTTCTCCAGGATCAGCCTGGTATCTGCTCACAACACTTAGAGCATATGAAACATCCGGCCTAGTACAAATCATGGCATACATGATGGATCTGACTGCAGAAGCATACGGAATCGCACTCATCTGACTTCGCTCATCAGTTGTCGAAGGACACTGAGTCTTGCTAAGTTTTACACCATGGGACATCGGTAAGAACCCCTTCTTAGAAGATTCCATGTTGAACTTCTTCAACACTTTGTCCAAATAAGTACTCTGACTCAATCCAATGAGCCTCCTTGATCTATCTCTATAGATCCGGATTCCGAGAATATATGTTGCCTCACCCAAGTCTTTCATTGAGAAACTCCATTCCAACGATTCCTTGGTTTCTTGCAACATCTGGACATCATTTCCAATCAATAATATGTCATCTACATATAAGATTAGAAATTTTACTTTGCTCCCACTAAACTTCTTGTATAAACAAGAATCATGATCACTCTTGATGAAGCCAAACGATTTGACTACCTCATCAAAGCGAATATTCCAACTCCGAGATGCTTGCTTCAACCCATAATGGATTTCTGAAGTTTACATACCTTGTCAGCATTAGCCGGATCGACAAAACCCTCGGGCTGTATCATATACACGTCCTCGGTTAAATTTCTGTTAAGGAAAGTCGTTTTGACATCCATCTGCCATATCTCATAATTGAAATAGGCTGCTATAGCTAACATGATCTGAACTGATTTAAGCATCGCTACGGGTGAGAAAGTCTCGTCGTAATCAACTCCTTAAACTTGTCGGAACCCCTTTGCGACAGGACGTGCTTTATAGACGGAAACATTTCCATCCATATCAGTTTTGTTCTTGAAGACCCATTTGCACTCGACGGGTCTTGCACCGTCTGGCAGAGCAACCAAGTTCCAAACTTGATTTTCATCCATGGACTTTAACTCGATCTCATGGCTCCAAGCCATGATTCGGAATCAGATCCCACCATCGCTGCCGAATAATTTGTCGGCTCATCACTGTCTAACAGTAACACATCACGAACACTTCGTAATCTCGCCGATATTCGTAGTACAGGTGCTGCTGCCGGCTCAGCTACCACGACCGGCTCAACCTCCAAGGTTTTTGCCGACTTGCTACTAGCCCGTTCCTCTCAAATTTCTTCGAGTGGCACCGTGCTCCCACTTACTCCCCGACTGAGAAACTCATTCTCAAGGAAGACACTGTTCCGAGCGACAAACACTTTGCCCTCTTCTCGGTTGTAGAAGTAGTAACCCAAGGTTTCCCTCGGATACCCCACAAAAGTACACTTATCCGACTTGGCCGTAAGCTTGTCCGAATAAAGTCGCTTGACAAATGCTTCACAACCCCGAATCTTAGAAAAGACAAACTCGCCTTTTTGCCTATCCACATCTCATGCGGTGTCTTCTCTACCGATTTTGATGGTACTCTGTTTAGTGTGAACACCGTTGTTTCTAGACAATAACCCCAAAATGATAAAGGCAGATCTTTCCGACTCATCATTGATCGTACCATGTCCAACAAGGTCCGATTCCGCCTTTCCGAAACACCGTTACTTTGCGGCGTTCCTGGCGGAGTAAGTTGGGGAACTATTCCACAACTTTTTAGATGGTCATTAAACTCAAGGCTCATGTACTCGCCTCCTCGGCCCGATCGAAGAAACTTTATTTTCTTGCCGATTTGATTTTGTGCTTCATTCTGGAATTCTTTGAACTTTTCAAAGGCTTCCGACTTATGTTTCATCAACTAGATATATCCATACCTACTCAAATCATCAGTGAAGGTAATGAAGTACTCATAACCACCCCTAGCTGTCGTGCTCATTGGTCCACATACATCACTATGTACTAGTTCCAACAAGTCGGTCGCCCTTTCGCAACTCTTTGCAAAAGGTGTCTTGGTCATTTTGCCGAGTAGGCAAGATTCGCATGTCTCGAACTACTCCAAGTTGAACGAAGTTAGGAGTCAATCATCATGGAGCTTCTTCATGCGTTTCCAACTTATATGACCAAGCCGATAGTGCCAAAAGTAAGTCATATTTAGATCATTTGGTTTCAACCTTTTAACATTTATGTTATAAACCGACTCACCATCAAGATTCAAAATAAATAACCCGTCCTGGACGGGTGCAAAGCCATGAAACATATCATTCAAATATAAAGAACAACCATTATTCTTGATATTCGACTCATAGCCTTGCCTTATCAAACATGAAGCAGAAATAATGTTTCGACTAAGCACTGGAATAATAACAATTATTCAGTTCCATAATGAATCCGGAAGGTAAATGAAGTTGCATTGTGCCGACTTCCAACGCAACAACTCTTGCTTTGTTGTCGACTCGAATATCAACCTCGCCTCTTGCTACGCTCCTAGTTCTTACCAGTCCCTGCAACGAGTTGCAGATGTGAATAACTGATCCGGTATCATATACCCAAGAACTATTAGGTGCATCAGCAAGATATATGTCTACAACATTGCAAACAAGTGTACCTGAGTCGGAAGTCATACCTCCACTCTTGGCTTTGTCGTCCAAGTACTTGCTGCAGTTCCTCTTGCAGTGGACATCCGCCTTGCAATTGAAGAAAGTGGATCTGGCTGAAGGAGATGGCTTAGTCCCTGAGAAGCGCTTGGGACCGGGTCCTGAGCCTGCTTTCCTACTGACTTAGCCTTCTTCTTAGTCCAAGAACTCTTCTTGAACTTAGCCTTATTCTGCACCATCAACACTGGACTGGCACCCTTCTTGAGATCTGCCTCTGCCTGCTTGAGCATCCCATGCAATTCAGTGAGCTTCTTATCCATACCATGCATGTGGTAGTTCGAAATGAACTGCCCATATGCACTAGGAAGAGAGTTCAGAATTATATCCGTAGCAAACTCTTCGCTAATGGGGTAGCCAAGCCTCTCCAGAGACTACACATAACCAACCATTTTTATCACATGCGGACTCAGTGGATCACCATCCTTAAGCTTGCAACTCAGCAAATCCTGAGAGACTTGATACCTCTCAGTCTTCGCCTGAGCCTGGAACATACTTTTGAGGCTTTCGATCATATCGTGGGCCTCAACATTCTCAAACTGCTTTTGCAAGTCCGGTTCCATGTGAGCAAGCATAAGACAGCTAATATCCATGGACTCATCCTTAGCCTGACGGTAGGCATTGGTGGCAGCAACAGACGCATTCTCATTCGGCTCATCTGGAAGTGGGTTGTCTAGTACATGGTCCTTCTTTTCTTGTTTGAGAACAATTCTCAGATTTCGATACTAGTTGGTAAAATTAGTGTCGTTCAATTTATCTTTCTCAAGGATAGTTCTCAACGTAAAACCGGATATCTGAGAGTGACTGCTACTTGGTGCCATGATCTACAACAGAAAATATGCAAAACACTTAAGACATGTATTCATAAAAGAGCAAGCATATTAAACATTTTAATATTTTATGCTCCCACTAGAACCAACACCCCTACGATGGTTACTTAGTGATTCAGGACCCTAAATAAGCAAGTCGGCTAGTGAGCTTTAGCATCACCGCTAGCTGCCAAGTGATCTAGGTAGACAAATCCTTGTCAATCGCATCACATGCCCCGAGCCCCAAAACCGTTGTGATAGACCCATCTAGCTTACCGAGTGTTTCCACAGTAAGAGTCCGACTCGAACCCACCTAGTCGAAAAGAATTGGCAGCACCTCAATTTTATGAGCCCACTACCAAAAATGTCCGACTTGTGATGGCGCAAACACTGGAAGGAAAACCGATTAGACCTTCTTTGTGGGATTAAAATTTTACCGACTATCTAATAGAGGTAAAATAGAGACATAACAATAACACAAAATAAAGCAATTATAATGTGAAATGGTATGGCTCCCTTCATGGCGATATCCATCTCCACAAAGCCTGTAATCCGACTCGTGCCAACTCTTGTCACTTGCCGTCTTACTCCATGTCTCCAACATGTACATCGCCTTGCTTGCATCCGGGCTCTCCAAACAGCTACACTAGCTTAGTAAAGTAAATTACAAGGAGAATCCGACACACATGTCGTTATACAATAATATACAGCACCTAGGCTCCAGCCGGCTGACAAAACCATGATTCGCAGATCACGTATGGATTACACACATACATCACATTCACATGAACCATACCATTCACAACTTCCTGCAAAAACAAGTTATGCATAGATATGATATCTACCGGCATTGTGAAACTCGCAATGACGTCTAACACGCCATGACAGGGCGAAGCCGACAGTCCCGCTAGCCGGATAGCGGCCGGGGATCGAAGGGGCAGCGCCCGACGATTTTTCCGAAAACATAGATCTCATCTATGATCCGGACATGGATTCCGACCATTATTCCGATTCGATCAAACCTTTTGATCTTCAATCACCGCCTCTGGATTTACGTGTCACAGTCTACCCCGATGGTGAAAGCCGACCGGTAGGGGTATGTCATTCCACGACCTCAGCAGTATGATCACGGAAATCAGATCTACCATTCCCCAAGTACAGTTGATCCAATCAACCTCGTACAAAACCGATCTATCTCATAGATCGACCACCAAAACAGCACATAGATCTCATGTACAGCCAACCACATATCACATATGCGAGATCTCGAGCCTAAAACCAGAAGCTATCGCTCTGATACCACTGTTGGGCCACATAGAGATAAAACAAAAACTTTTCCATCTAACATGGTGATCCCAAGATCTAGCCGAGGTAGAAGGCCACGAGGTTTACCAGTAGACGCGCAGTTGCGGATAACTGATGAAGCACGTCAGTTGATGTAGTGCAGTCCTTTGCGATCCAATCGTCCTGGTGTTGATCGTACAACACCTATGCTGGTATCCACACGTACAAGGAGGAGAACCGACGGCGAACTGCTAGGTTTGTCGGTGGCAGGACTGCAGTGGAGCTAGGGTTTCCAACACATGGAATGACCTAAGCGAACAACGATTAACCTTTCTGGGTTATGGTGCTCCACTATATATAGGGAGTGAACGTGGGCTCCACTATCATGGCCCATTCACTAAAGCCCATATAACACTAGTCACCGTGAGTCTGACTCACTGACTCAGTCCTAATCCGGCTCGAGTCCAACCCGGCCAGATTTCTGGTTCGGATCCAATCCGAACTTGCTCCGCTCTTAAGTGTGTGACCCGGAAGGCTCTTGGTTACTCGGACACGATTGGAGTCCGACTCACAATCGATCAGTCGGCAGTGGCTCCTAGCAGAACGTGCCAACTCCCAAGCACCAATGATTCATGACGACTTGCCTTTCCAATGCGACTTGCGTCCGAGTCCCTTTTGCCTCACGATATACCTTGTCAGACTATAGGCGAATAATTTTCATCCCTTAAATAGTCTGACTCTCTTCTTGATCCGAGATAAGTGATTCACCCGACTAACTCTTAGTCGACCGCCTCGGTTAACACTTAACCGAGTCGTGCATGGCCATGCTTTCCGAATCATATCATCCGAGAGGGCCTAGAGAATATCTCTCCGAGTGGAGGGGCAAAATCCCATCTTGGTTATTCACATCACGCAGCTTGATTCTCAGTCGACCTGAACTCTGCCTTTATAACTGACCAGTTACGGATCAGCGTTTAACAGAACCTAAGTCGGTGATCCTCAACTTGGACTATGCAACCACCTTAGGTCTAAGGATTACATTGATTGAGATATACAAATGACTACTTGTTCGTTGTACCTCAATATGGGTCAATCTGACTCGCTAAACTCTTTAGCCGAGTCTGTGTAAGTCGGAATGGCATCTCCATGCCCATGACAAGTGGAACCGAGTCATCAAGCCGGCTTTCACATTGGTCTAAGTTGTGTGTCCAGCACAACCTCGATGACGAAGGATATTTAGTACAAACAACATGAATGCATAGTTCCACAACCAAATCACATATTCAATGATACACATCAGATGTTTATACAAGGACAATTTTATATCTTTATGAATACAATAGGAAATATCATCATACATGATTGCCTCTAGGGCATATTCCCAACAAAGAGGTGAGGCTGGGAGGTGACCAGGGGTCCCACACCGTGCCTAGGCACAGGCCCACCCCTGGCCGTGCCTAGTGGGAGTGTGGCCGCCTTGGCTTGCCTCTCCGTCTCGTCTTCTAGATTCGTGTCCCCACGGTAAAATATTGACTTTGCTTTTGTCCCGTCCAATTCTGAGAATATTGATTTTCTGCCTTTGTGGAACCAAAAACAGAAGAAAACAGGCAGCTGGCACCGTGGCAACTTGTTAATAGGTTAGTTCCATAAAATATATAAAAACATCTAAAAGTGTAGACAAAGAAAAGCAAAGTAGATACTAAAAAAGCATGGAACATAAAAAATTATAGATACGTTTCCGATGTATCACGTCGTGCGAGGGAGACGGTTGAGCCGTTGATCGTGCTCTAATCGTAAAGCTAGGATTAGCGCATACAGCTTCGTGTTAGAACAGCTGTTGACACATGGGACCAGCACAAGTGCAACCCGCTGCGCGCGAGCCGCATAGTTGGGCCAACCCAGTATCGTTCCCCCGCACGCCCAGCAATTCAAATGTAGATTTTTCTTTTAATTCAAAACCCTATTTTGTAGGCGAATTTTAAATTGAATTCAAGAAGATTCACTGAACCAAATTGCATGTTCAAATTTTGTTAGAAAGGAAATGAAAATCTCTAAACACTCTCGTTGGATTCAAACAGTTTGAATTTATAGATCACCTAGAGTAAAAATAACAAGGCGGAGACTTTTACAACTTCAAACATTTTTCTAAAATCAACCATAAATGCTTTTGAGTTGATTCCAATTCTCAAAAATCACATTTGCCATGACCTATCTGAATACGTAAAAATATATGATTTTACATGCAGTAGTCATGGGCTAAGATTAAAAGAATGCTATGTAGTCATTTCTAGTCTTTCTTAATTATTTTAAATGGCAATATTAAACTTTGTATTATATGAAATCCACTTTAAATCACATTCCCAAGTATTGGAATGTGTGGTGATGACATGTGTCAACATGATCCCATATTTTATAATTGGAGAATATTAAATCTTAAGTATTTTTCAATGAGTAAAAATTTCATTTCTAAAACAATATAAATAAGGCCATATTTCATGTAGTGATTGAGATGATGCTATATCATCTAGTGTGGATCTTTGTGTGCTAAATAGAAGTAGTTAAGTATTGTTTGGTGATTGTGTACCTCATATTTATTTATAGACGCTAGTGTCAACCCGAGGTACGAGGAAGAGGAGTTCTACGACGAAGAAGAGGAGAACTTTGACAACTGCATCAACTAAGGCAAGCTAAGACTATGTAAGCTTTTGTGTTGCAACCTTGATTATACCAATCCCAAGTTTTACCTGCAAGCTTTATCTTTTCTTCCTTTTATCAGAGTTGCTAAAATAGTTAATTAATTGCTGATTAGTGGAGAAATAGGAAAGATGCCATCAAGAGCATAAAACTAGGTGTAGATAGTTACACTTGAATAGTACCCCTCAATAATGACACCCTTATTGATAGATGCTAGTGATAAAGTAATCTTGATCACTTTAGATCTGAACACCTGGAGAAAATGATTATGAAAACCTTGGGATGATGAGTCATTCTATTGAAATGTTTTGACATGTGTTATGGAACACAATGAGTTTAAGAAGATACCGAATGAAGCTTGTGCTCTGATTTTGATAAAAACTGATGGTTGGGTTCGGATGCGATACCATGTCAACTTTACCGTACAACGATAATACCTGAGTTGGGTAGGGCTTAACTGGAAGTTTATGTGTCTTAGTATGGGTTCCCTCGCGGAAAGAGGTTGAGGTGAGGCTACCTCGTGAATATGAATGTCCACCTATGCAGTTCCCGGGATGGCGGATGGCCATGGCTGGGAGGCCAAAATCATAGGGGAGGTGCCTATACTAGGGTGTGTAATTGAAAGGTTAGGATTGATTATCCGCATACTAAGTATGATGATTCAGGGTTATCCCTGACGGATGTATCAAATGTTGTGGTGAAAGTGTACCACCTCTACAGAGTGTCAATCTATTCGAATAGCCGTGTCCACGGTCATGGACAGTTGGAGGGCCATACTGTTCCTTTGTCAGATATTTTTCCAAAATGACTTGTGACTTGAAATATGACTTGGACTTGACCACAAAGGGTTGTGGACATGAAACTAGGTTCCCTCTTGAGTAATCTAGATAATTTAAATAGGTCTTTACTACTAAGCACCTCTGAAATAAAACTGGCTTATGGCAAACAAACTTAGAGCTTAGGATTCCTACTAGAATTGTCTTACTTACTTTAGTGATAGTTTGCGAGTACTTTAAAAGTACTCATTGCTTTTTCCCTGGTTATTCCCATGGCCATACTATGAAGAGGGCTATCCGGAGGACAGACAACAGGACATCTACGATAACTAGGATCATCTCCCATCGTCAGCATTGCCTATGACAATGAAGCTGGAGCCTCGACTACGTTGTTTTCTGCTGCTTTGATGTGTATTAATACTTGATCATGTGATCAACTATTTGTAAGACTATTATGGTTTGTAATGGATGATGTACTGTAATATCAAGTCTGTTATGTCTCGCAAAATCGTAATCCTGGGATTGCGATGTACGATATAACAGGCACCTGGACTTAAAAATCCGGGTGTTGACATTGATATTCTCTTGAATAGGTTCAAAGGAAAACTCTACCATGGATGCAATTTCTCTTACACGCTTCTTTTCTTCGAGGGGTTTATAAGGTTCCCATTTGAAGGGAATATGCCCTGAGAGGCAATAATAAAATGTTTATTATGTGTATTCCGAGTATATGGTAGATGTTTATTTTGCATGCTATAATTGTATTAATACGGAAACGTTAATACATGTGGGTTTAATAAACAAAAATAAAGTTCCTAATTATGCCTCTCTCATAAACTAGTTCGTTGATTAACAAGATGATCACGGTTTCCTGATCATAGACATTAGATGTTGTTAATAACGTGATCACAACATTAGTGTAATGGTGTGATGAACATTCATCCGAAGTATAGCATTACGATCAAAGTCATTGAGTTTATATTGCTATAAACAAACTACGAAGTAGTCCTAATCCTTAGACCATGAGATCATGCCAATCACTAACACCTGAAGAGTTTCTTGTTGACATCACGTCACTCCATAACTGTGTGATTATAAAGATGGCTTCAAATCTACTAAAGTGTTATGTTGAGAATCATGGATCAAGAGTGGAATTTGTTCATCCCGATGATGGATAGATATGCTCTGGGCCCTCTCGGTGATATCACATTGATTAGCTTGCAAGCAAGTGATTTGATCACTAGAATGTTATATCACGGGAACGAGAAAAGAGTGCATGTCAGTAACGAGATCAAACTAGGTATGGAGATGTAGCATCCCAATTGTCTAACAACTGTAATGCTACTCGGTTTAGTAATAAAATGGCCACTTCCTACATATAATTGTTGCATCATCATCATATCATGCTCATGTCATCATGCCACCTTGTATTTGAGCATCATACAAAAACCCTTTTGTTTTGGTTCTTATCTCATATGCATTATTATTTGTACTTGCCTCTTGATATTGTATTTGGTTCTTGATATATTGTTAAATGCCCAAGTTGAGTTGGGGGCATATCTTATATCCAACTCCACCACCTTTCTTTCACCACCTTATAATTCCACCATCCAACTAAATATGAGCAATTGCAACTTATTTGGTTTTACCTCTAGCTCATGTGGGTTGGGATGGATCCAATTCTATCTCCACATGCTCCCATGCACATGTCTAATGTTTTGCATGGTCCATTCTTTAGGAGACCCCTTCTTCTTTTTCTCTTTGGTGTTGTTATTCAAATTTTTGGAGCTAGGTTTTAAAAATCCAAACCAATTCAACTTAATCTTCTCCACCCCTCTTTGGGTTCTACAAAGGGGGGCCCTTCTTGTTTAATGGGGAGCACCATTATTTTAAACTATAAATGTTTGATTAACATCATCCCTATTTTGTTTGCCAAAATCTCTTAATTCTTGTGTCATGTCCAAATAGGTTCATGGACATATCCTTTCTATTCTTCTACTTCCCCTTTTATCCATTTAAGTGCTAAAATCTTCTATTTGAAATATCTGGAAAAGAATTCAAAAGCAAGGTTATTTGAATTGAACCTAGCCAAACAAACAAACTAAATAAAACAAAATAGGAAAAAAATAAAAGGAAGAAAGAACATCCCTGGGCCTTACCTGGCCGCAGCACAGGCCCACGCGGGGACCCTTTTTCCCATCCGGCCCAACTCACCACCCCCGGCCCGGTACCCCTTCGCTCCCAGACGCCGTCCCTGTTCTTCTTCCGTTTCGCTTCTCTCGCTCTCTCTGTTCAGGTGACGGAACGCGGCAGGTAGGCGTCACCTGCCGTGATCCTCGTCAGCCCTCACGCCACGCTCGTGACCCCCCCTCCCTTATCAACCCTGGTTCCCCCCCTAGAACCCTAGCTTTCTTCCTCCCTCGCGCCGCAGCGTTTCCCTTTTCCCCACCTCTCTGTTTTGCTGCCATGGCCGCCACCTTGCGCCTGCCCGCTGACGCGTAGGTCGTCGCTGAGCACCGTGGAGTAGCGGAGGAGTACCGCCACTTCCGCCGCTTCGGAATCGCAGCAGGAGGAGGAGCCGGAGCTGCCGGCGTCTGCCTCCTCGCCTCCGTTCGTACGTGACCAAGCAGGCCGCCCCGTCGCCACCGCCCTGTCCATCTTCCTTTTTCCCCAACCCCAATTCCGGCGGGAATTGGTCGAGGTGAGTGCCACCTTCCTTTCCCCCTTCTTTTCCTCCTCCTTCCCGCGTCTTGCAGCCTGGAATCGCCGTCGCCGTCGTCGGGAGCCACTGCCGCGTGCGCAGCACCCGCAGTTAGCAACAGCATCAGCTCCTGGCAGCCGCTTATCTCCCTCTGTTCCTAGTGTGCTCGCGACCCCTATAGGTCGACTCCGGCGCCGAATCTCTTACTCACGCGTAGAGGGAACTCCCAGATTTCTGTAGGATCAAACGATGCTTGAAACGGGGCAGTAGATCTCTCGGAATCATCCTCCGAAATCGATGCAATCTCATAGGACATCCGTCAGAAAATTCAGTGAACTGTGCCTGCAGTTTATCCCTCATGTTCATCTCCTTGCCCCGTCCGCTGTAGTCCTCCGTTGGCAAAGCTCCAAACACGAAGGTCGTAGGCCTATGTCCCTTCTACAACATTGGTTTTTACGGCGTCCCAAAAATCCCGGTGGTTTGCTCGCCCTCTTCGACGCAAGTTTGACTCAACTCACAGTTCTTGGCCGGATCAAAATTCAGTTTCGTCAGTCTAAACCAACCCTCCTAGACGCTCTTCTAATTAGGCCCCTAGGTTTCCTTGTCCTCAACCCGCAGTCCCATAGGACCCCACCCGACAGCCTCTCTGTTGTTTTACACAAAGCCCCCCAGCTAACCATCCCCCTCAACCCGCGGTCCTGATGATGCCCGCGTGGCACGCCCCCGTGGTGTCCACTCGCGCAGTGGGCCGCGCCGCCTGTGGCCCCACTGGTCAGTGGCTTTGGGTAACTCTAGCCTGAGTAAGAAAAGTCCTCAGCCATTTTCTTAAATCAATTAAAATTTCAGTAAATGATTAATATCAAATAAATTCATAACTATTTAAATATTTCGAATTTGAATTCAAACCTTATATGAAAAATGTTTTGTTTTTGAATGTTAATTCAAATCTTTAATCAAATAATTTCAGAATTAATTTAATTAGTCAACCTTTGACTTTGACCCTATTTAATAAATTTTGACTATAAAAAAAATTTAAATTCATAATTCCAAATAATACAAATAATATATGTTTTTGAATCAGAAAAATGTGAGGAATTCAAATATGCCATTCAAAATATTATTGGAACACTTTAAATTTCAAGTTGAATTAAATTACAACAAAATGCCCCTCACCTTAATTAATTAATAACTTTTGTTTTATAACTCCAAATTTAACAAATGATATGTCTAAAATGATCAGCTCGACGAGACCTTTCTGTTTATGCTATCCATGACTTCAATTACAGCATGAATCATATAAATATATAGTATACATCAACTAATATTACAATAAAATGTGACCAAAACTCAATAAAATGACTTATTCTTGTATTCCACACCTCAACCATGCCATGCTACTTTAATGCCATGCAAATTGTGCATCATTCATCATGGCATGATTGTTTGCTTGTCGCATTTAATTCTTATGCTTGTGCACTTTATTTATGTTGGCCCTTGTTTGTTTGGTTCTTCTTCGAATAGACGCTGAGTAGGGGATATATCAAGAAAACCAGGAGCACTGCCTAGATCCGTCTCTCGCTTCAACTGATCTGACAGGCAAGCACTACCACATGATTGCATACATACAGTACCTATTTCCTCTATCTTATTCTTGCATCATTGAGTCGCGATTGCATTAAACTGAATCCCAAGTATTGCATAGCCTTTACTTTTAAACCCCACCAAGCTTGTTCCTCCATCCCATGAGCCATTACTACAGGAGTTGTTTGAGCCATGCGAGTCGTAGCACAGCATGTGTAGGGTATGTGAGAGTTTGATGGATAACGAGGTACCTAAACAACTTAACCTGAGTAGTAATGGGATAACTAATGAAAGTGGCACCGGTGAGCACTATCTTCTATTTGGTTTTTCCTGCTCACTTGTGTCCCGTAGGACACCGAGTACTTGAAACCTGTTCCTTGAATATTCGCGCTATCCACATCCGGGAGGCTTATGGGACCCCCCCTGAGCCAGAGCTTGATTCATTCTTATTTCTTGGGGCCACAAACTAGTTTGAGGTTTTATTTACTATCCTGTATTTATGCCATGCTTTACCGCTTTATTACGATTGTGCGAGGAGCACACTGTACTGTTTAGGTAAGCGGAATGATTTCGCGGCATCGACAAGCCCAGTCACATGTTCGGGTTCCCGGTCGTTTACAGCCATTGTCGCAAACCTTGAGTCCGTCTTGGAGTCAGCTAACTTCGTTGCGGGTCTACTCAATGGGGTGGCCCCCTGAAATATTTCTGAATCCTGTGATTGCTTTGTCGTGAAGGCCTCGTTGGGTTTTGATTTGGTTTTTCCGAGGTTGATCGAGTCTGTGTTGCTATTTGTGCACCCCTGCAGGGTAAAACTTTCTGAAAGCCGTGTCCGCGGTTATGGACGACTTGGAGCACAGTTTCTCGATCATAGACAAGTATAACTAAAGTACCTCTTTTAATTTGACTAAGTAACTAACTAGTAAATAGTGCAACACTCCTGGAATGGTTAATAAAACTGCCAACGGATGGGGGGTTGTTCGTCCGCTTCCTCGTTGGTAAGCGAGGAGGAGGATGGATCTGATGGTATTACCGTTATAACTGTTGTCATTAATTCACGGACATTCGTCTATGTTTGGTTAGGCGGATGGTTAGCGAGTATCTATAGAACTGTTAGGGTTTATCTTTTGCTGCAATTGCGTCACCCCAGGTTGTGTCCCCTTTAGAGGCATAAAGACTTGCTGAGTACCCCTAGGGTCTCACACGATAAATTATTGGTTCAGATGAACAGGTACACTCGCAGGATGGATACTGGGTGGAGGAGGCTGATGATGTGGGCAACGATCATTCGGTGTAGAGATTCCGGGAACGGGGATCCGTGAGATCTGTGGGCGGGATGTGCTTATTTTTGGGCATCTTATGCCGATTTGCTTCTTATCCGTACTCGGATCTTGTTTGCCGCTTCCGCCTGAAACTCTGATGTGTGATGTATGAGGAAATATCCTAAATTATTATATCTATCTAGGTCATTTGAATCTTGCCGTATGGCGTTGCTATATTTCCTTTCTTTTTAGATGGAATGGCTCTGATGTACTCTTGTATGGTGGCTTGCATACATACTCATTTGTGTATGTAGTTGATCCCTTCGCCTGCCGATTACGCCGCCCGTACTTGTCCCGATGAATGGAAATGGTTGGGACGGCCGAAAGGTCTACCTGTGAGTGGCATTTGGGCCCCACCGTACTATTTCAACCATTTCCGCTCATCCAGGCTTGTATCTAGGAGCGTAATTCACCGAGGTAGTTACAATTGGTATCAGAGCCATCCCGCCCTTCAGGGTCTCAGCCAAATGGTCCTTGTTAGTCTAGCAAATATTTTTGGTAGTTATGTATACTAGGGAAAAACAAAACGCGAGAGTAGGACTGCTTCCACTTTTCTTCTTACCCACCCACCCACCCTTTTCTGGTAAGGAAGTGTAACGTTTTCAATCCTCTTCTTAAAAGTTCAAACTAGGATTCACGTGTTCTGGGTTTCCGTAGTACCATAGGTTGTGTGTGTGTGTGTGAGTAATTCCTTGTCTATCTGTTGCATCCAAGTTGTTATCACAATCGGCCTTTTGGTTATCAACTGTTGGTACATTCCATACCGGCAGGCTTTGCAAACCGACGCGGTCTATCTGATTCGTTGTATACCGCCGCGATCTGCCTTACTCTTTGTTATCCGACGTTATCTTGTTTGGGGTGTTCGTTTCCATAGTTGCTAATCTTTAGGTTCATCGTGAGAAGAAGGGGTTAGGATATGTGTTTTACTTGTTCATGTGCGGAGTAATGATTTGAGTGCGGGATGGAGTCGCGACCATACCACTACTCTTATCATTCGCTTTTGTATATTGAATTGGTAGAGTCACTAATCTTGATTCGTTAAGTGATTTTGCGCATCTAGTGGTATTTTAATGCCGAAATTTGCGGAAAAATTTTCTTTGATATATCTGTGTACCACACTCCTTTTCAGTCGTGTGCGATATGCTTAATATCTTCTAGGTGCTTTGAACTTTGTTGATATTGTAATATCATCTTAGTAAATTGTATCCTTTAATCTTGGTTAATTCCATCTTGGTACTATTTTGCATTATTATTATTCTCCATTATAGTACTCACTTGTGTTTTATATCAATCATAGGATGGCGCCACCACGCCGTTCAGATGAGGACATACCACCTGAACTGGGGGCCGCGTTGTCAAACATCGCCAATGCCTTGGCAACAATGCAGCAGAACCAACAGTGTTTGGAAGAAAGTGTCAGGAGGAATGAGTTTGCTCCACTACCCCCACCTCCCAAGCGGGGTGACATCAAAAGCTTCCTGAAGTTCAACCCACGCCAATTTGATGTTTTTGATCAACCACTTGATGCTGATGATTGGTTGCGTGAGATGTCAAGGTTACTGGAGACTGCTGATGTGCCTGAGCAATAATGGGTAAAATGTGCTACTCACCTTCTGAAGGGAGATGCAGCTCTCTGGTGGGAGAATTACCTGAAGGCAAGCTGCACTGGTTTTCAGCCTACTTGGGAACAGTTCTCTGGAGCTTTCAAAGAGCAATTCCTGTCAGAGATTGTCATGGAAACGATGAAGGAAGTCTTTCTCAACCTCAAGCAGGGAAATGATAATGTCAATACCTACATCAGGAACTTCATGAAACTCTCTCGTTATGGTGGTGATGAGATCTCAGATGACAAGAAGAAACAAAAGAGGTTCCGACAAGGGCTTAATGCATCGATAAAATATGCAATCACACATGCAAGGCCGACATCTTTCCTGGAACTTCAGCATACAGCTCTGCAGGAGGAAGCCAGTAGGCAAGTGTTTGAGGAGTCAAAGAAACACAACCGTGACGCACCAAGCTCTTCAGCTATGTCAGCTCCTTCTAAGCGGCGTGTCTGGGTTCCTAACACCCCACCGTCGCTCCCGGCTTCACCAAGACCTTCAAGCTACGCGGCAAGGCCACCAAACTTCATCACTGCTGCTTCCAGGGGCTACAACCACCACTACCCTGGAGCGCCTGGTGGAGTCCCTGGCCACGTTGCACCACGTCCACCTGGTGCTTGTTTCACGTGTGGAGACCCTAGGCATCTAAACTGGAACTGTCCGTTGAAGAACAAAGCTCTTCCTCCACCCCCTCCAAGATCTGCGGCAAGCTCTCCTTTGGTTCGTGCACCACCACCTCGGGCTCTCAACATCAACACTAAGCCCAGGTCTACTGTTGCTCGTGCCAACTGTGTCAACGCCGCTCAAGCTGAGCATGCACCTGGAGTTGTGATGTGTATGCTTCCCGTTAACTCAGTCCCTACACGAGTTTTGTTTGATTCTGGTGCATCGCATTCTTTTGTTTCTATCAAGTTTGCAAGTGAGAATGGGTTAGCTTTGGATCCTCTCCTTAAGAAGTTAATGGTCCTTTCTCCTGGAGCAAATATGGTAGCTTCTAAAATCAGCCATGGCAATCAAATTGAGATTGGTGGCTCTTCGTTCTCGGCTTCCTTAATTGTTCTGGGCAATTCTGACATTGATGTCATCTTGGGCATGGATTGGTTGACAGCAAATGCAGCTGTGATTGATTGTGCTGAACACTCGGTTTCTCTGAAGATTCCTGAAGGCCATATAGTCTTTTCTCCAAGTTTGACTCCTGCTATCCAGCTTTTCTCTTTGGCGGCCCTGAATAATGATGCTATGGAAGCTATTCAGTGTGTTCCGGTGGTCTGTGAGTTCCCAGATGTCTTTCCTGAAGAGTTGCCGGGTATGCCTCCGGATCGTGAGGTTGAGTTTGTAATTGAGCTTGAACCTCGAACGGCTCCTATCTCCAAGCGGCCTTATAAAATGGGTCCTTCTGAGTTGGCTGAACTCAAACGACAGCTTGATGAACAAGAGAAGTTGGGTTTCATTCAACACAGTACTTCTTCTTGGGGTAGCCCAAAAATCTTTGTGAAGAAGCGTGACAGGACTGATAGACTTTGTGTTGACTATCGGGCTCTCAATGCTAAAACCATCAAGAATAAATATCCCCTTCCGCGGATTAATGATCTCTTCGATCAGCTAGCTGTTGCTGTGGTGCTCTCTAAGCTTGACTTGAGAAGTGGTTATCACCAAATCAAGATTCGCAAGGAAGATGTTCCTAAAACAGCTTTCACCACCCTCTATGGCCTGTATGAGTACACGGTCATGTCTTTCGGTCTTACCAACGCACCTGCTACCTTCTCGAGGCTTATGAACTCGGTTTTCATGGAGTACCTTGATAAGTTCATTGTGGTCTATCTGGATGACATCCTAGTCTATTCCAAGTCAAAGGAAGAGCATGAAGAACACCTTCGGTGTGTCCTAAACAAGCTTCGTGAGAACCGCTTGTATGCAAAGTTCTCAAAGTGTGAGTTTTGGCTGCCTCAAGTAACCTATCTTGGTCACGTTATCTCTGCCAAGGGCATTGCAGTCAACCCGGAAACTGTGAAGACAATTGTTGAATGGCTTCCTCCTGTAAATGTCAAAGAAGTGCGAAGTTTCCTTGGTTTGGCTAGTTATTGCCGTCGCTTCGTTCAGAACTTCTCGAAGATAGCGAAGCCTCTTACCGATCTCCTCAAGAAAGGCAAGAAATACCTTTGGACTCCTGCATGTCAAGCAAGCTTTGAGACACTCAAAGAGAAGCTCACTTCCACACCAGTCTTGGTTCCTCCGGATACATCTAAGCCTTTCCAGATATTCTGTGATGCCTCTTTACAAGGATTGGGTGCGGTCCTTATGCAAGAAAAACAAGTGGTTTCTTATGCCTCTCGACAGTTGAAGACGCATGAGATCAACTATCCCACACATGACCTCGAGCTCGCAACAGTTGTCTTTGCTTTGAAACTATGGAGGCACTACTTGCTTGGCAACCGTTGTGAGATCTTTTCTGATCACAAAAGTTTGAAGTATATCTTCACACAGCCTGATCTCAACCTTCGGCAGAGGAGATGGATTGAAGCAATCAATGATTTTGATTTGACCATCAACTACACTCCGGGCAAAGCTAATTTCATGGCCGATGCTCTCAGCCGCAAAGCTTACGTCAATAACCTCATGATGGAAGAACAACAACCTCTCTTGTGCGAGGAATTCCGTCAGCTCAACCTGGAAATTGTGGAACAAGGGCATCTCCTGAACCTTCTGGCTACTCCTCTCTTGGAAGAAAAAATTCGCTCTCGTCAGCTTGGTGATCCGCACACCAGAAAGATCATCTCCAAACTTCAGCTTCCGAAGTATGAGTCCTTCCACGTCGATGATCAAGGCACGCTTTTCTTTGAACACCGGATGTTTGTTCCGAACTACCCGGGTTTGAGAGAGCAAGTTCTCAAGGAGGCGCACGATTCTGTCCTATCTATCCACCCTGGCAGCACAAAGATGTACATGGACTTGAAAACACAATATTGGTGGCCGGGTCTGAAACGATATTGTGCCAAGTATGTCTCGGAGTGTGATGTCTGCCGCAGAGTGAAAGCTGTCCATCAGAAACCTTTCGGACTTCTACAGCCATTGAAACCTCCGGAATGGAAATGGGAGAAAGTAGAGATGGACTTCATTACTGGTTTTCCAAGGTCACAGAAGGGCAACAATGCAATCTTTGTTGTCATTGACATGCTCTCTAAAGTGGCTCACTTCTTCCCCGTCAAGGAAACAATTTCTGGGATTCAGTTGGCTGAGCTCTATATCAACAGAATTGTCTCTCTGTATGGGGTTCCGCTTGAGATCAGTTCAGACCGTGGGAGCATCTTCACTTCCAAGTTCTGGGAAAGTTTCCAAAATGCTTTGGGAACAAAGTTGAACTTTAGCACAGCTTACCACCCTCAGTCGCAAGGACAAGTTGAAAGGATCAATCAGATTCTGGAGGATATGCTTCGTGCTTGCGTCATCTCTTTTGGCATGAAGTGGGAAGAATGTCTTCCTTATGCTGAATTCTCTTACAACAATAGCTTCCAGAAAAGTCTGAAGATGGCACCATTTGAGGCTCTCTATGGTCGCAAGTGCAGAACTCCGATTGGTTGGTCGGGTGCAGGAGAAAGAATTTGGTTTGGCCCTGACATTGTAACTCAAGCGGAGGAGAAGGTGCATATCATTCTTGAAAACCTGAAGATTGCTCAAAGTCGCCAGAAGAGCAATTATGACAGGAAGCACACGGACATGGTGTATGCCCCTGGTGATCTCGTTTACCTTCGTGTCACTCCCATGAAAGGAACACACCGCTTTGGTATCAAAGGAAAGCTGGCTCCTAGATACATCGGTCCTTTCAAAATTCGTGGTAGAAGAGGAGAAGTTGCTTATGCTCTTGAGCTCCCGGAAAAACTCAAAGTTCATGATGTTTTCCACATCTCTCAACTCAAGAAGTGCTTCAAAGATCCCGGCAGAACCGTGGATCATGAGCTAATCGATCTCCAAGAAGACCTGTCTTATCAAGAACACCCCACAAAAATCCTTGAGACCGCAGAAAGAAGGACTCGCAACAAGTCCATCAAGTTCTGCAAGGTGTAGTGACCATTATGTTGATGAAGCCACTTGGGAGCGTGAAGATGAGCTCCGTGCCAATTATCCTACCCTCTTTGTGTCTTCTTCTTCTTCCTAGAATCTCGGGGCGAGATTCCTGTTTAGTGGGGGAGAGTTGTAGCATCCCAATTGTCTAACAACTGTAATGCTACTCGGTTTAGTAATAAAATGGCCACTTCCTACATATAATTGTTGCATCGTCATCATATCATGCTCATGTCATCATGCCACCTTGTATTTGAGCATCATACAAAAACCCTTTTGTTTTGGTTCTTATCTCATATGCATTATTATTTGTACTTGCCTCTTGATATTGTATTTGGTTCTTGATATATTGTTAAATGCCCAAGTTGAGTTGGGGGCATATATTATATCCAACTCCACCACCTTTCTTTCACCACCTTATAATTCCACCATCCAACTAAATATGAGCAATTGCAACTTATTTGGTTTTACCTCTAGCTCATGTGGGTTGGGATGGATCCAATTCTATCTCCACATGCTCCCATGCACATGTCTAATGTTTTGCATGGTCCATTCTTTAGGAGACCCCTTCTTCTTTTTCTCTTTGGTGTTGTTATTCAAATTTTTGGAGCTAGGTTTTAAAAATCCAAACCAATTCAACTTAATCTTCTCCACCCCTCTTTGGGTTCTACAAAGGGGGCCCCTTCTTGTTTAATGGGGAGCACCATTATTTTAAACTATAAATGTTTGATTAACATCATCCCTATTTTGTTTGCCAAAATCTCTTAATTCTTGTGTCATGTCCAAATAGGTTCATGGACATATCCTTTCTATTCTTCTACTTCCCCTTTTCTCCATTTAAGTGCTAAAATCTTCTATTTGAAATATCTGGAAAAGAATTCAAAAGCAAGGTTATTTGAATTGAACCTAGCCAAACAAACAAACTAAATAAAACAAAATAGGAAAAAAATAAAATGGAAGAAAGAACATCCCTGGGCCTTACCTGGCCGCAGCACAAGCCCACGCGGGGACCCTTTTTCCCATCCGGCCCAACTCACCACCCCCGGCCCGGTACCCCTTCGCTCCCAGACGCCGTCCCTGTTCTTCTTCCGTCTCGCTTCTCTCGCTCTCTCTGTTCAGGTGACGGAACGCGGCAGGTAGGCGTCGCCTGCCGTGATCCTCGTCAGCCCTCACGCCGCGCTCGTGACCCCCCTCCCTTATCAACCCTGGTTCCCCCCTAGAACCCTAGCTTTCTTCCTCCCTCGCGCCGCAGCGTTTCCCTTTTCCCCACCTCTCTGTTTTGCTGCCATGGCCGCCGCCTTGCGCCTGCCCGCTGACGCGTAGGTCGTCGCTGAGCACCGTGGAGTAGCGGAGGAGTACCGCCACTTCCGCCGCTTCGGAATCGCAGCAGGAGGAGGAGCCAGAGCTGCCGGCGTCTGCCTCCTCGCCTCCGTTCGTACGTGACCAAGCAGGCCGCCCCGTCGCCACCGCCCTGTCCATCTTCCTTTTTCCCCAACCCCAATTCCGGCGGGAATTGGTCGAGGTGAGTGCCACCTTCCTTTCCCCCTTCTTTTCCTCCTCCTTCCCGCGTCTTGCCGCCTGGAATCGCCGTCGCCATCGTCAGGAGCCACTGCCACGTGCGCAGCACCCGCAGTTAGCAACAGCATCAGCTCCTGGCAGCCGCTTATCTCCCTCTGTTCCTAGTGTGCTCGCGACCCCTATAGGTCGACTCCGGCGCCGAATATCTTACTCACACGTAGAGGGAACTCCCAGCTTTCTGTAGGATCAAACGACGCTTGAAACGGAGCAGTATATCTCTCGGAATGATCCTCCGAAATCGATGCAATCTCGTAGGACATCCGTCAGAAAATTCAGTGAACTGTGCCTGCAGTTTATCCCCCATGTTCATCTCCTTGCCCCGTCCGCTGTAGTCCTTCGTTGGCAAAGCTCCAAACACGAAGGTCGTAGGCCTATGTCCCTTCTACAACATTGGTTTTTATGGCGTCCCAAAAATCCCGGTGGTTTGCTCGCCCTCTTCGACGCAAGTTTGACTCAGCTCACAGTTTTTGGCCGGATCAAAATTCAGTTTCGTCAGTCTAAACCAACCCTCCTAGACGCTTTTCTAATTAGGCCCCTAGGTTTCCTTGTCCTCAACCCGCAGTCCCACCGGACCCCACCCGACAGCCTCTCTGTTGTTTTACACAAAGCCCCCCAGCTAACCATCCCCCTCAACCCGCGGTCCCGATGATGCCCGCGTGGCACGCCCCCGTGGCATCCACTCGCGCAGTGGGCCGTGCCGCCTGTGGCCCCACTGGTCAGTGGCTTTGGGTAACTCTAGCCTGAGTAAGAAAAGTCCTCAGCCATTTTCTTAAATCAATTAAAATTTCAGTAAATGATTAATATCAAATAAATTCATAACTATTTAAATATTTCGAATTTGAATTCAAACCTTATATGAAAAATGTTTTGTTTTTGAATGTTAATTCAAATCTTTAATCAAATAATTTCAGAATTAATTTAATTAGTCAACCTTTGACTTTGACCCTATTTAATAAATTTTGACTATAAAAAAAATTTAAATTCATAATTCCAAATAATACAAATAATATATGTTTTTGAATCAGAAAAATGTGAGGAATTCAAATATGCCATTCAAAATATTATTGGAACACATTAAATTTCAAGTTGAATTAAATTACAACAAAATGCCCCTCACCTTAATTAATTAATAACTTTTGTTTTATAACTCCAAATTTAACAAATGATATGTCTAAAATGATCAGCTCGATGAGACCTTTCTGTTTATACTATCCATGACTTCAATTACAGCATGCATCATATAAATATATAGTATACAGCAACTAATATTACAATAAAATGTGACCAAAACTCAATAAAATGACTTATTCTTGTATTCCACACCTCAACCATGCCATGCTACTTTAATGCCATGCAAATTGTGCATCATTCATCATGGCATGATTGTTTGCTTGTCGCATTTAATTCATATGCTTGTGCACTTTATTTATGTTGGCCCTTGTTTGTTTGGTTCTTCTTCGAATAGACGCTGAGCAGGGGATATATCAAGAAAACCAGGAGCACTACCCAGATCCGTCTCTCGCTTCAACTGAGCTGACAGGCAAGCACTACCACATGCTTGCATACATACAGTACCTATTGCCTCTATCTTATTCTTGCATCATTGAGTCGCGATTGCATTAAACTGAATCCCAAGTATTGCATAGCCTTTACGTTTAAACCCCACCAAGCTTGTTCCTCCATCCCATGAGCCATTACTACAGGAGTTGTTTGAGCCATGCGAGTCGTAGCACAACATGTGTAGGGTATGTGAGAGTCTGATGGATAACGAGGTACCTAAACAACTTAACCTGAGTAGTAATGGGATAACTAATGAAAGTGGCACCGGTGAGCACTATCTGTTATTTGGTTTTTCCTACTCACTTGTGTCCCGTAGGACACCGAGTACTTGAAACCTGTTCCTTGAATATTCGCGCTATCCACATCCGGGAGGCTTATGGGACCCCCCTGAGCCAGAGCTTGATTCATTCTTATTTCTTGGGGCCACAAACTAGTTTGAGGTTTTATTTACTATCCTGTATTTATGCCATGCTTTACCGCTTTATTACGATTGTGCGAGGAGCACACTGTACTGTTTAGGTAAGTGGAATGTTTTCGCGGTATCGACAAGCGCAGTCACACGTCCGGGTTCCCGGTCGTTTACAGCCATTGTCGCAAACCTTGAGTCCGTCTTGGAGTCAGCTAACTTCGTTGCGGGTCTACTCAATGGGGTGGCCCCCTGAAATATTTCTGAATCCTGTGATTGCTTTGTCGTGAAGGCCTCGTTGGGTTTTGATTTGGTTTTTCCGAGGTTGATCGAGTGTGTGTTGCTATTTGTGCACCCCTGTAGGGTAAAACTTTCTGAAAGCCGTGTACGCGGTTATGGACGACTTGGAGCACAGTTTCTCGATCATAGACAAGTATAACTAAAGTACCGCTTTTAATTTGACTAAGTAACTGACTAGTAAATAGTGCAACACTCCTGGAATGGTTAATAAAACTGCCAACGGATGGGGGTTGTTCGTCCGCTTCCTCGTTGGTAAGCGAGGAGGAGGATGGATCTGATGGTATTACCGTTATAACTGTTGTCATTAATTCACGGACATCCGTCTATGTTTGGTTAGGCGGATGGTTAGCGAGTATCTATAGAACTGTTAGGGTTTATCTTTTGCTGCAATTGCGTCACCCCAGGTTGTGTCCCCTTTAGAGGCATAAAGACTTGCTGAGTACCCCTAGGGTCTCACACGATAAATTATTGGTTCAGATGAACAGGTACACTCGCAGGATGGATACTGGGTGGAGGAGGCTGATGATGTGGGCAATGATCGTTCGGTGTAGAGATTCCGGGAACGGGGATCCGTGAGATCTATGGGCGGGATGTGCTTATTTCTGGGCATCTTATGCCGATTTGCTTCTTATCCGTACTCGGATCTTGTTTGCCGCTTCCGCCTAAAACTCTGATGTGTGATGTATGAGGAAATATCCTAAATTATTATATCTATCTAGGTCATTTGAATCTTGCCGTATGGCGTTGCTATATTTCCTTTCTTTTTAGATGGAATGGCTCTCATGTACTCTTGTATGGTGGCTTGCATACATACTCATTTGTGTATGTAGTTGATCCCTTCGCCTGACGATTACGCCGCCCGTACTTGTCTCGATGAATGGAAATGGTTGGGACGGCCGAAAGGTCTACCTGTGAGTGGCATTTGGGCCCCACCGTACTATTTCAACCATTTCCGCTCATCCAGGCTTGTATCTAGGAGCGTAATTCACCGAGGTAGTTACAATTGGTATCAGAGCCATCCCGCCCTTTAGGGTCTCAGCCAAATGGTCGTTGTCAGTCTAGCAAATATTTTTGGTAGTTATGTATACTAGGGAAAAACAAAACGCGAGAGTAGGACTGCTTCCACTTTTCTTCTTACCCACCCACCCACCCTTTTCTGGTAAGGAAGTGTAACGTTTTCAATCCTCTTCTTAAAAGTTCAAACTAGGATTCACGTGTTCTGGGTTTCCGTAGTACCATAGGTTGTGTGTGTGTGTGTGTGTGAGTAATTCCTTGTCTATCTGTTGCATCCAAGTTGTTATCACAATCGGCCTTTTGGTTATCAACTGTTGGTACATTCCATACCGACAGGCTTTGCAAACCGACGCGATCTATCTGATTCGTTGTATACCGCCGCGATCTGCCTTACTCTTTGTTATCCGACGTTATCTTGTTTGGGGTGTTCGTTTCCATAGTTGCTAATCTTTAGGTTCATCGTGAGAAGAAGGGGTTAGGATATGTGTTTTACTTGTTCATGTGCGGAGTAATGATTTGAGTGCGGGATGGAGTCGCGACCATACCACTACTCTTATCATTCGCTTTTGTATATTGAATTGGTAGAGTCACTAATCTTGATTCGTTAAGTGATTTTGCGCATCTAGTGGTATTTTAATGCCGAAATTTGCGGAAAAATTTTCTTTGATATATCTGTGTACCACACTCCTTTTCAGTCGTGTGCGATATGCTTAATATCTTCTAGGTGCTTTGAACTTTGTTGATATTGTAATATCATCTTAGTAAATTGTATCCTTTAATCTTGGTTAATTCCATCTTGGTACTATTTTGCATTATTATTATTCTCCATTATAGTACTGACTTGTGTTTTATATCAATCATAGGATGGCGCCACCACGCCGTTCAGATGAGGACATACCATCTGAACTAGGGGCCGCGTTGTCAAACATCGCCAATGCCTTGGCAGCAATGCAGCAGAACCAGCAGCGTTTGGAAGAAAGTGTCAGGAGGAATGAGTTTGCTCCACTACCCCCACCTCCCAAGCGGGGTGACATCAAAAGCTTCCTGAAGTTCAACCCACGCCAATTTGATGTTTTTGATCAACCACTTGATGCTGATGATTGTTTTCGTGAGATGTCAAGGTTACTGGAGACTGCTGATGTGCCTGAGCAAGAATGGGTAAAATGTGCTACTCACCTTCTGAAGGGAGATGCAGCTCTCTGGTGGGAGAATTACCTGAAGGAAAGCTGCACTGGTTTTCAGCCTACTTGGGAACAGTTCTCTGGAGCTTTCAAAGAGCAATTCCTGTCAGAGATTGTCATGGAAAGGATGAAGGAAGTCTTTCTCAACCTCAAGCAGGGAAATGATAATGTCAATACCTACATCAGGAACTTCATGAAACTCTCTCGTTATGGTGGTGATGAGATCTCAGATGACAAGAAGAAACAAAAGAGGTTCCGGCAAGGGCTCAATGCATCGATAAACTATGCAATCACACATGCAAGGCCGGCATCTTTCCTGGAACTTCAGCATACAGCTCTGCAGGAGGAAGCCAGTAGGCAAGTGTTTGAGGAGTCAAAGAAACACAACCGTGACGCACCAAGCTCTTCAGCTATGTTAGCTCCTTCTAAGCGGCGTGTCTGGGTTCCTAACACCCCACCGTCGCTCCCGGCTTCACCAAGACCTTCAAGCTACGCGGCAAGGCCACCAAACTTCATCACTGCTGCTTCCAGGGGCTAAAACCACCACTACCCTGGAGCGCCTGGCGGAGTCCCTGGACACGTTGCACCACGTCCACCTGGTGCTTGTTTCACGTGTGGAGACCCTGGGAATCTAAACTGGAACTGTCCGTTGAAGAACAAAGCTCTTCCTCCACCCCCTCCAAGATCTGCGGCAAGCTCTCCTTTGGTTCGTGCACCACCACCTCGGGCTCTCAACATCAACACTAAGCCCGGGTCTACTGTTGCTCGTGCCAACTGTGTCAACGCCGCTCAAGCTGAGCATGCACCTGGAGTTGTGATGTGTATGCTTCCCGTTAACTCAGTTCCTGCACGAGTTTTGTTTGATTCTGGTGCATCACATTCTTTTGTTTCTATCAAGTTTGCAAGTGAGAATGGGTTAGCTTTGGATCCTCTCCTTAAGAAGTTAATGGTCCTTTCTCCTGGAGCAAATATGGTAGCTTCTAAAATCAGCCATGGCAATCAAATTGAGATTGGTGGCTCTTCGTTCTCGGCTTCCTTAATTGTTCTGGGCAATTCTGACATTGATGTCATCTTGGGCATGGATTGGTTGATACCAAATGCAGCTGTGATTGATTGTGCTGAACGCTCGGTTTCTCTGAAGATTCCTGAAGGCCATATAGTCTTTTCTCCAAGTTTGACTCCTGCTATCCAGCTTTTCTCTTTGGCGGCTCTGAATAATGATGCTATGGAAGCTATTCAGAGTGTTCCGGTGGTCTGTGAGTTCCCAGATGTCTTTCCTGAAGAGTTGCCGGGTATGCCTCCGGATCGTGAGGTTGAGTTTGTAATTGAGCTTGAACCTGGAACGACTCCTATCTCCAAGCGGCCTTATAAAATGGGTCCTTCGGAGTTGGCTGAACTCAAACGACAGCTTGATGAACAAGAGAAGTTGGGTTTCATTCAACACAGTACTTCTTCTTGGGGTAGCCCAACAATCTTTGTGAAGAAGCGTGACATGACTGATAGACTTTGTGTTGACTATCGGGCTCTCAATGCTAAAACCATCAAGAATAAATATCCCCTTCCGCGGATTAATGATCTCTTCGATCAGCTAGCTGGAGCTGTGGTGTTCTCTAAGCTTGACTTGAGAAGTGGTTATCACCAAATCAAGATTTGCAAGGAAGATGTTCCTAAAACAGCTTTCACCACCCGCTATGGCCTGTATGAGTACACGGTCATGTCTTTCGGTCTTACCAACGCACCTGCTACCTTCTCGAGGCTTATGAACTCGGTTTTCATGGAGTACCTTGATAAGTTCGTTGTGGTCTATCTGGATGACATCCTAGTCTATTCCAAGTCAAAGGAAGAGCATGAAGAACACCTTCGGTGTGTCCTAAACAAGCTTCGTGAGAACCGCTTGTATGCAAAGTTCTCAAAGTGTGAGTTTTGGCTGCCTTAAGTAACCTATCTTGGTCACGTTATCTCTGCCAAGGGCATTGCAGTCAACCTGGAAACTGTGAAGACAATTGTTGAATGGCTTCCTCCTGTAAATGTCAAAGAAGTGCGGAGTTTCCTTGGTTTGGCTAGTTATTGCCGTCGCTTCATTAAGAACTTCTCGAAGATAGCGAAGCCTCTTACCGATCTCCTCAAGAAAGGCAAGAAATACCTTTGGACTCCTGCATGTCAAGCAAGCTTTGAGACACTCAAAGAGAAGATCACTTCCACACCAGTCTTGGTTCCTCCGGATACATCTAAGCCTTTCCAGATATTCTGTGATGCCTCTTTGAAAGGATTGGGTGCGGTCCTTATGCAAGAAAAACAAGTGGTTGCTTATGCCTCTCGACAGTTGAAGACACATGAGATCAACTAGCCCACACATGACCTCGAGCTCGCAGCAGTTGTCTTTGCTTTGAAACTATGGAGGCACTACTTGCTTGGCAACCGTTGTCAGATCTTTTCTGATCACAAAAGTTTGAAGTATATCTTCACACAGCCTGATCTCAACCTTCGGCAGAGGAGATGGATTGAAGCAATCAATGATTTTGATTTGACCATCAACTACACTCCGGGCAAAGCTAATGTCATGGCCGATGCTCTTAGCCGCAAAGCTTATTTCAATAACCTCATGATGGAAGAACAACAGCCTCTCTTGTGCGAGGAATTCCGTCAGCTCAACCTGGAAATTGTGGAACAAGGGCATCTCCTGAACCTTCTGGCTACTCCTCTCTTGGAAGAAAAAATTCGCTCTCGTCAGCTTGGTGATCCGCACACCAGAAAGATCATCTCCAAACTTCAGCTTCCGAAGTATGATTCCTTCCACGTCGATGATTAAGGCACGCTTTTCTTTGAACACCGGATGTTTGTTCCGAACTACCCGGGTTTGAGAGAGCAAGTTCTCAAGGAGGCGCACGATTCTGTCCTATCTATCCACCCTGGCAGCACAAAGATGTACATGGACTTGAAAACACAATATTGGTGGCCGGGTCTGAAACGATATTGTGCCAAGTATGTCTCGGAGTGTGATGTCTGCCGCAGAGTGAAAGCTGTCCATCAGAAACCTTTCGGACTTCTACAGCCATTGAAACCTCCGGAATGGAAATGGGAGAAAGTAGAGATGGACTTCATCACTGGTTTTCCAAGGTCACAGAAGGGCAACAATGCAATCTTTTTTGTCATTGACATGCTCTCTAAAGTGGCTCACTTCTTCCCCGTCAAGGAAACAATTTCTGGGATTCAGTTGGCTGAGCTCTATATCAACAGAATTGTCTCTCTGTATGGGGTTCCGCTTGAGATCAGTTCAGACCGTGGGAGCATCTTCACTTCCAAGTTCTGGGAAAGTTTCCAAAATGCTTTGGGAACAAAGTTGAACTTTAGCACAGCTTACCACCCTCAGTCGCAAGGACAAGTTGAAAGGATCAATCAGATTCTGGAGGATATGCTTCGTGCTTGCGTCATCTCTTTTGGCATGAAGTGGGAAGAATGTCTTCCTTATGCTGAATTCTCTTACAACAATAGCTTCCAGAAAAGTCTGAAGATGGCACCATTTGAGGCTCTCTATGGTCGCAAGTGCAGAACTCCGATTGGTTGGTCGGGTGCAGGAGAAAGAATTTGGTTTGGCCCTGACATTGTAACTCAAGCGGAGGAGAAGGTGCATATCATTCTTGAAAACCTGAAGATTGCTCAAAGTCGCCAGAAGAGCAATTATGACAGGAAGCACACGGACATGGTGTATGCCCCTGGTGATCTCGTTTACCTTCGTGTCACTCCCATGAAAGGAACACACCGCTTTGGTATCAAAGGAAAGCTGGCTCCTAGATACATCGGTCCTTTCAAAATTCGTGGTAGAAGAGGAGAAGTTGCTTATGCTCTTGAGCTCCCGGAAAAACTCAAAGTTCATGATGTTTTCCACATCTCTCAACTCAAGAAGTGCTTCAAAGATCCCGGCAGAACCGTGGATCATGAGCTAATCGATCTCCAAGAAGACATGTCTTATCAAGAACACCCCACAAAAATCCTTGAGACCGCAGAAAGAAGGACTCGCAACAAGTCCATCAAGTTCTGCAAGGTGTAGTGACCATTATGTTGATGAAGCCACTTGGGAGCGTGAAGATGAGCTCCGTGCCAATTATCCTACCCTCTTTGTGTCTTCTTCTTCTTCCTAGAATCTCGGGGCGAGATTCCTGTTTAGTGGGGGAGAGTTGTAGCATCCCAATTGTCTAACAACTGTAATGCTACTCGGTTTAGTAATAAAATGGCCACTTCCTACATATAATTGTTGCATCGTCATCATATCATGCTCATGTCATCATGCCACCTTGTATTTGAGCATCATACAAAAACCCTTTTGTTTTGGTTCTTATCTCATATGCATTATTATTTGTACTTGCCTCTTGATATTGTATTTGGTTCTTGATATATTGTTAAATGCCCAAGTTGACTTGGGGGCATATCTTATATCCAACTCCACCACCTTTCTTTCACCCCCTTATAATTCCACCATCCAACTAAATATGAGCAATTGCAACTTATTTGGTTTTACCTCTAGCTCATGTGGGTTGGGATGGATCCAATTCTATCTCCACATGCTCCCATGCACATGTCTAATGTTTTGCATGGTCCATTCTTTAGGAGACCCCTTCTTCTTTTTCTCTTTGGTGTTGTTATTCAAATTTTTGGAGCTAGGTTTTAAAAATCCAAACCAATTCAACTTAATCTTCTCCACCCCTCTTTGGGTTCTACAAAGGGGGCCCCTTCTTGTTTAATGGGGAGCACCATTATTTTAAACTATAAATGTTTGATTAACATCATCCCTATTTTGTTTGCCAAAATCTCTTAATTCTTGTGTCTTGTCCAAATAGGTTCATGGACATATCCTTTCTATTCTTCTACTTCCCCTTTTCTCCATTTAAGTGCTAAAATCTTCTATTTGAAATATCTGGAAAAGAATTCAAAAGCAAGGTTATTTGAATTGAACCTAGCCAAACAAACAAATTAAATAAAACAAAATAGGAAAAAAAATAAAAGGAAGAAAGAACATCCCTGGGCCTTACCTGGCCGCAGCACAGGCCCACGCGGGGACCCTTTTTCCCATCCGGCCCAACTCACCACCCCCGGCCCGGTACCCCTTCGCTCCCAGACGCCGTCCCTGTTCTTCTTCCGTCTCGCTTCTCTCGCACTCTCTGTTCAGGTGACGGAACGCGGCAGGTAGGCGTCGCCTGCCGTGATCCTCGTCAGCCCTCACGCCGCGCTCGTGACCCCCCTCCCTTATCAACCCTGGTTCCCCCCTGGAACCCTAGCTTTCTTCCTCCCTCGCGCCGCAGCGTTTCCCTTTTCCCCACCTCTCTGTTTTGCTGCCATGGCCGCCGCCTTGCGCCTGCCCGCTGACGCGTAGGTCGTCGCTGAGCACCGTGGAGTAGCGGAGGAGTACCGCCACTTCCGCCGCTTCGGAATCGCAGCAGGAGGAGGAGCCGGAGCTGCCGGCGTCTGCCTCCTCGCCTCCGTTCGTACGTGACCAAGCAGGCCGCCCCGTCGCCACCGCCCTGTCCATCTTCCTTTTTCCCCAACCCCAATTCCGGCGGGAATTGGTCGAGGTGAGTGCCACCTTCCTTTCCCCCTTCTTTTCCTCCTCCTTCCCGCGTCTTGCCGCCTGGAATCGCCGTCGCCATCGTCGGGAGCCACTGCCACGTGCGCAGCACCCGCAGTTAGCAACAGCATCAGCTCCTGGCAGCCGCTTATCTCCCTCTGTTCCTAGTGTGCTCGCGACCCCTATAGGTCGACTCTGGCGCCGAATCTCTTACTCCCGCGTAGAGGGAACTCCCAGCTTTCTGTAGGATCAAACGACGCTTGAAACGGAGCAGTAGATCTCTCGGAATCATCCTCCGAAATCGATGCAATCTCGTAGGACATCCGTCAGAAAATTCAGTGAACTGTGCCTGCAGTTTATCCCCCATGTTCATCTCCTTGCCCCGTCCGCTGTAGTCCTCCGTTGGCAAAGCTCCAAACACGAAGGTCGTAGGCCTATGTCCCTTCTACAACATTGGTTTTTACGGCGTCCCAAAAATCCCGGTGGTTTGCTCGCCCTCTTCGACGCAAGTTTGACTCAGCTCACAGTTTTTGGCCGGATCAAAATTCAGTTTCGTCAGTCTAAACCGACCCTCCTAGATGCTTTTCTAATTAGGCCCCTAGGTTTCCTTGTCCTCAACCCGCAGTCCCACAGGACCCCACCCGACAGCCTCTTTGTTGTTTTACACAAAGCCCCCCAGCTAACCATCCCCCTCAACCCGCGGTCCCGATGATGCCCGCGTGGCACGCCCCCGTGGCGTCCACTCGCGCAGTGGGCCGCGCCGCCTGTGGCCCCACTGGTCAGTGGCTTTGGGTAACTCTAGCCTGATTAAGAAAAGTCCTCGGCCATTTTCTTAAATCAATTAAAATTTCAGTAAATGATTAATATCAAATAAATTCATAACTATTTAAATATTTCGAATTTGAGTTCAAACCTTATATGAAAAATGTTTTGTTTTTGAATGTTAATTCAAATATTTAATCAAATAATTTCAGAATTAATTTAATTAGTCAACCTTTGACTTTGATCCTATTTAATAAATTTTGACTATAAAATAAATTTAAATTCATAATTCCAAATAATACAAATAATATATGTTTTTGAATCAGAAAAATGTGAGGAATTCAAATATGCCATTCAAAATATTATTGGAACACTTTAAATTTCAAGTTGAATTAAATTACAACAAAATGCCCCTCACCTTAATTAATTAATAACTTTTGTTTTATAACTCCAAATTTAACAAATGATATGTCTAAAATGATCAGCTCGACGAGACCTTTCTGTTTATGCTATCCATGACTTCAATTACAGCATGCATCATATAAATATATAGTATACAGCAACTAATATTACAATAAAATGTGACCAAAAACTCAATAAAATGACTTATTCTTGTATTCCACACCTCAACCATGCCATGCTACTTTAATGCCATGCAAATTGTGCATCATTCATCATGGAATAATTGTTTGCTTGTCGCATTTAATTCATATGCTTGTGCACTTTATTTATGTTGGCCCTTGTTTGTTTGGTTCTTCTTCGAATAGACGCTGAGCAGGGGATATATCAAGAAAACCAGGAGCACTACCCAGATCCGTCTCTCGCTTCAACTGAGCTGACAGGCAAGCACTACCACATGCTTGCATACATACAGTACCTATTGCCTCTATCTTATTCTTGCATCATTGAGTCGCGATTGCATTAAACTAAATCCCAAGTATTGCATAGCCTTTACTTTTAAACCCCACCAAGCTTGTTCCTCCATCCCATGAGCCATTACTACAGGAGTTGTTTGAGCCATGCGAGTCATAGCACAGCATGTGTAGGGTATGTGAGAGTCTGATGGATAACAAGGTACCTAAACAACTTAACCTGAGTAGTAATGGGATAACTAATGAAAGTGGCACCGGTGAGCACTATCTGCTATTTGGTTTTTCCTGCTCACTTGTGTCCCGTAGGACACCGAGTACTTGAAACCTGTTCCTTGAATATTCACGCTATCCACATCCGGGAGGCTTATGGGACCCCCCTGAGCCAGAGCTTGATTCATTCTTATTTCTTGGGTCCACAAACTAGTTTGAGGTTTTATTTACTATCCTGTATTTATGCCATGCTTTACCGCTTTATTACGATTGTGCGAGGAGCACACTGTACTATTTAGGTAAGCAGAATTTTTCGCGGTATCGACAAGCCCAGTCACACGTTCGGGTTCCCGGTCATTTACAGCCATTGTCGCAAACCTTGAGTCCGTCTCGGAGTCAGCTAACTTCGTTGCGGGTCTACTCGATGGGGTGGCCCCCTGAAATATTTCTGAATCCTGTGATTGCTTTGTCGTGAAGGCCTCGTTGGGTTTTGATTTGGTTTTTCCGAGGTTGATCGAGTGTGTGTTGCTATTTGTGCACCCCTGCAGGGTAATACTTTCTGAAAGCCGTGTCCGCGGTTATGGACGACTTGGAGCACAGTTTCTCGATCATAGACAAGTATAACTAAAGTACCGCTTTTAATTTGACTAATAACTGACTAGTAAATAGTGCAACACTCCTGGAATGGTTAATAAAACTGCCAACGGATGGGGGGTTGTTCGTCCGCTTCCTCGTTGGTAAGCGAGGAGGAGGATGGATCTGATGGTATTACCGTTATAACTGTTGTCATTAATTCACGGACATCCGTCTATCTTTGGTTAGGCAGATGGTTAGCGAGTATCTATAGAAATGTTAGGGTTTATCTTTTGCTGCAATTGCGTCACCCCAGGTTGTGTCCCCTTTAGAGGCATAAAGACTTGCTGAGTACCCCTAGGGTCTCACACGATAAATTATTGGTTCAGATGAACAGGTACACTCGCAGGATGGATACTGGGTGGAGGAGGCTGATGATGTGGGCAACGATCGTTCGGTGTAGAGATTCCGAGAACGGGGATCCGTGAGATCTGTGGGCGGGATGTGCTTATTTCTAGGCATCTTATGCCGATTTGCTTCTTATCCGTACTCGGATCTTGTTTGCTGCTTCCGCCTGAAACTCTGATGTGTGATGTATGAGGAAATATCCTAAATTATTATATCTATCTAGGTCATTTGAATCTTGCCGTATGGCGTTGCTATATTTCCTTTCTTTTTAGATGGAATGGCTCTGATGTACTCTTGTATGGTGGCTTGCATACATACTCATTTGTGTATGTAGTTGATCCCTTCGCCTGCCGATTACGCCGCCCGTACTTGTCCCGATGAATGGAAATGGTTGGGACGGCCGAAAGGTCTACCTGTGGGTGGCATTTGGGCCCCACCGTACTATTTCAACCATTTCCGCTCATCCAGGCTTGTATCTAGGAGCGTAATTCACCGAGGTAGTTACAGGAGATAACGATGATCAAATCTCAGACATGTAATATATCGTGAAACAAAGGGATTAAGATACGAGCGTAAAAGGTTCTGACGATCACAGGAAAAGTCATCGTTGAATGTGCGAGAGTCAGTATGGATCTCCAGGTCCCGCTACTGATTATTGATCGGAGAAGGGTCTCGTTCATGTCCGCATTATTCGCGAACCGTAGGGTGACACACTTAAGGGACACTGACATCCAGTTGGAGCAAATGTTTCATGCCGAAAGAATAAACAAGCGCAAGAATTTATTTCACTAGATACCGAAACAGGTTTTCGGGTGAAATTGCATAAAGAGGTTATGCATGTGAAATAGAATTCTAGCAAGGGGTTATTTGTGAATGTTTGTCATTAAAGTAATTGGCAAAATTCTGAATAAAATAAAAGAGTTTTATTTAATGAGAGTTTGCATTAAATTTGGTGGAAAATTAATGGGAATTTGAGTAGATTTTTTAGTGGAGAAAATTGAAGGGCCATTTTGTGAGTGGAGTGTCCACCCACATGAATGAAGGAGGAGAGGGGGCAGCCCCCATGGCCGGCGGCCACCCCCTTGGGTTCCCCCCTCCTCCTATAAAAGGAGACCCTCCTCTCACTTGTCTCTCACACCTCCTCGTGAAGGATCTCTCTCCCCCTCTAGAATTTATCCCCCATGGTCTCGGACTAGCGAGATACATGTTCCCGGTGGCTATTCGGCAAGAAAGGGTTGTGCTTCCGCTGCATTGCTGGAGCGAGGAGGCGGAGGTTGCTCGGTGTCTTGTACGTGTGTGCGAGCACGGATGCGCTGCTGCTTTGCGGCGCTAGGACTTCCTCTCGATCTTGAGATCGGCAAGAGATCGTCTACATCAACCACGAGTTGAACTCGTTAAGCTTTGTCGGTCTTCAAGGGTATGTTCTCTACGGATATACATCCGCCCGTTGTTTGTATCTAGTAGATAGATCTTGGTACATAGTTCCCATCGTAGGAAATTGTTTGTTTTCTATGCTGCGAACCCTACAGTGGTATCAGAGCCGGATCTATGCGTAGATACTTTACACGGGTAGTACACATATGAGTATGTGGGCGATGATGATCATGTTGTTGCTCCTTAGTTGTAATTTTGGATATTGGTGGCATAGTGGGATGAAGCGGCCCGGACAAACTTTACATGTCCTCGCACATGAGACCTGTTCCACGCTTGACATGCAACTAGTTTGCATAAGTGGCTAGCGGGTGTATGTCTCTCCTACTATAGTCAATATCTATTTTGCAACGAGTTGTCAAAAATTTGGTTATCCTCGTTGTGGTTCATGTTCGTAGGTAAGAACGGTTCTATCTCGAAAGCCCTAAGCCATGTAAAACTTGCAATGGATAAATTAGAGGCGTCTAGTTTAGATTGTTGCTAGGCTAGTGTTATGATATGGTGATGTTGTAAGTAGAAGTATGAGATGATACTCTTACAACATACATAACATGTAATCTCCATAGACCTTGGACTTACACATATAGGCATGATAGTGATCATACCACATGCACATGATGGAGATCATATGCGGGAACCATATCATTTCACTAATAAACATGCGATGTTTGATAGCATCTTATATTGCTTGTTTAGCGCTTTGTTAGCATAATAAGATGATCCCTCATTTAAATATCAAGATAAGAATGTGTTCTTCCTTTAGTATGCACCGATTATCTTTTCGTCGCTCCAAGACATCACGTGATTATCAGGTGTTCTTGGATCCACGACCATATTTCGGGTGCAAAACAGTTACACACGCGAATACTAAGGTTCTAACTTGGCGAGCCTAGCATGTACAGACATGGCCTCGGAACAAGGACCGAAAGGTTAAGCATGAGTCATATAGAAGATATGATGCCCATTTGATGCTCGCATTTGAAGCTACACCGACTCACGTGATGATCGGACTTGGTGTAGTGGATTTGGTTCATATAATCACCAAAAAGTCACGAGGGATGTCGTTTTTGAGTGGGAGTTCATTCGTAATATGGATTAGTTGAACTCAATCTATCATAAACTTAGTCTAAACTTTACAAATTCTGTTGTAGATGGCACCACCTGCTTTTAATTTCAATGTGTTCATGGAGAAAGAGAAACTTGCAACGAACGGTAGAAACTTTACCGAATGGGCCATGAATTTGAGGATTCTCCTCTCTGCTGCACAAAAGCAATATGTGCTAGAAGCGCCGCTAGGCCCCCCACCTTTTGAGGATGCCCCTGACGAGGAGAAGAATGTCTATCAGACTCGTCAGGAGGACCACAACTTAGTTCATTGCGGCATATTGTATGGGCTAGAGTCGGAACTTCGAAAGCGTTTCGAAAACGGCAATGCTTTTGATACAATGGGTGAGTTGAAAATGATTTTTGACACACATGCTGCTGTAGAGAGCTACAACGCTTCAGAAAAGTTCTTTAGCTGCATGATGGAAGAGCACAACTCCGTTAGTGAGCATGTACTCAAGATATCGGGTTACGCGGATAAGCTTGTGTCCTTGGGAATATCGATTCCCATTGACTTAGGCATCCATCGTGTTCTGCAGTCTCTGCCACCTAGATATAAGAGCTTTGTGATGAACTATAATATCCAAGGCATGAGAAGTCTCTCCCCGAGCTTCTGTCAATGCTTAAAACTGCAGAAGTGGAGATCAAAAAGGAACATCAAGTGTTGATGATCAATAGGAACACTGGTTTCAAGAAAGACAAGAAGGGAAAATGGAAGGGAAGTAAGGGCGGCAAGCCGGTTGCCGTGCCTGAAAAGAAACCCCGAGTTGGACCTAAGTCTGATACCGAGTGCTACTATTGTAAGGGGACTGGCCACTGAAAGCGCAACTGCCCCAAGTATTTGGCAGACAAGAAGGCCGGCAAGGCAAACAAAGGTATATATGATATACATGTTATTGATGTGTACTTGACTAGTGCTCGCAGTAGCACCTGGGTATTTGATACTGGTTCAGTTGCTAATATTTGTAACTCGAATCAGGGGCTGCGGAACAAGAGACCGCTAGCAAGGGGTGAGGTCAAGATGCGTGTCGGCAATGGATCAAGCGTTGATGTGATCGCCGTCGGAACGCTGCCTCTCCACTTGCCGTCGGGATTAGTAATAAACTTGAATAATTGTTACCTGGTGCCTACACTGAGCATGAACATTGTATCTGGATCGTGTTTGATGCGAAGTGGTTATTCATTTAAATCCGAGAACAATGGTTGTTCCATTTATATGAATGAAATATTTTATGGTCATGCACCGATGATGAATGGTTTATTTATTTTAGATCTCGATAATAATGTTACACATATTCATAATGTTGATGCTAAAAGGATTAAACTAAATGATGATATATCCACATATATGTGGCACTGCCGTCTAGGTCATATTGGCGTTAAACGCATGAAGAAGCTCCATTCAGATGGACTTTTGGAATCACTTGATTATGAATCATTTGATACATGTGAGCCATGCCTTATGGGCAAGATGACTAGAACGTCGGTTTCCGGTTCAATGGAACGGGCGACAGATTTATTGGAAATCATACATTCTGATGTATGTGGTCCAATGAGTGTGTCAGCGCGAGGTGGATATCATTATTTTGTTACTTTCACGGATGATTTGAGTAGATACGGTTATATCTATTTGATGAAACACAAGTCTGAAACCTTTGAAAAGTTCAAGGAATTTCAAAGTGAAGTGGAAAATCATCGTAATAGAAAGATCAAATTTCTACAGTCCGACCGTGGAGGTGAGTATCTAAGTTACGAGTTTAGCACTCACATGAAAGAGTGTGGAATTGTTTCACAACTCACACCTGCCGGAACACCACAGAGAAATGGTGTGTCGGAATGTCGTAATTGTACTTTATTAGATATGGTTCGATCTATGATGTCTCTGACGGACTTGCCGTTGTCATTTTGGGGCTATGCACTAGAAACTGCTGCATTCACTTTAAATCGGGCACCATCTAAATCCGTTGAAAAGACAACGTATGAATTGTGGTTTGGAAACAAACCTAATCTGTCATTTCTTAAAATTTGGGGATGCGATGTTTATGTGAAGAAACTTCAACCGGATAAACTCGAACCCAAAGCGGAAAAATGCGTCTTCATAGGATACCCTAAGGAAACTATTGGGTATTCCTTCTATCACAGATCCGAGGGCAAGGTTTTTGTTGCCAAGAATGGATCCTTTCTAGATAAAGAGTTTCTCGCGAAAGGTGTGAGTAGTCGGAAGGTAGAACTCGAAGAGGTTATTGAACCTTCTCTTCAAAGTATGGCGAGTAGCGCAGCGCCGGAAGTTGTTCCGGAGTTGGCTTCACCTGTTGAAGAAGGAACTAATGATAATGATCATGAAACTCCAAAAGAGAGTACTACCGAACCTCGCAGGTCTTGCAGGACGCGTGCAGCTCCTGAGCTGTACGGAAATCCTGTCATGAATTTCATGGTTGATGAAAATGATGACCCTGCGACGTATGAAGAAGCGATGATGAGCCCGGATTCCAACAAATGGTTAGAAGCCATGAAATCCGAGATGGAATCCATGTATGAAAATCAAGTTTGGAACTTGGTGGAATTACCTCACGACCGAAAGGCCGTGGAGAACAAATGGATTTTCAAAGGAAAACTGATGCTGATGGTAATGTGACCGTCTATAACGCTCGACTTGTCGCAAAGGGGTTTCGACAAATTCAAGGAGTTGGATACGATGAGACATTCTCTCCCGTAGCGATGCTAAAGTCAGTTAGGATTATGTTAGCAATTGCTGCATATTTTGATTATGAGATATGGAAGATGGATGTCAAAACCGCGTTTCTCAATGGTAGTATTGAAGAAGAGTTGTATATGATAAAACCAAAGGGTTTTGTCGATCCTAAGGATGCTAACAAGGTGTGCAAGCTTCAGCGATCCATCTATGGATTGAAGCAAGCATCACGAAGTTGGAATCTCCGCTTTGATGAGGTGATCAAAGAGTTTGGATTTGTCCAAACGTATGGAGAAGCTTGTATTTACAAGAAAGTGAGTGGGAGCAATGTGGCATTTCTGATATTATATGTGGATGACATATTATTGATCGGAAATGATATAGATCTTTTAAACAGTGTTAGAAGTTATCTAAACAGCAAATTTTCAATGAAGGACCTAGGTGAAGCGTCATACATATTAGGCATAAAGATCTATAGAGATAGATCTAGGCGCCTAATAGGGCTGTCGCAAAGTACATACCTTGATAAGATTTTAAAGATGTTTAAAATTGAGGATAGTAAGAAGGGGTTCTTACCTATGACACAAGGCACGACATTGAGTAAGACTCAAAGTCCGGCTTCGGCGGAAGAAAGAGAGATAATGGACAAGGTCCCCTATGCTTCAGCCATAGGCTCTATAATGTACGCCATGCTATGTACAAGACCGGATGTGGCACATGCTATTAGTTTGACTAGTAGGTACCAATCGGATCCAGGTTCAGAACACTGGAAAGCGATCAAGAATATCCTTAAGTACTTGCGAAGAACTAAGGATATGTTTCTTGTATACAGAGGTGAAGATGAGCTCGTCGCTAAGTTTTATGTCGACGCTAGCTTTGACACCGATCCGGATGACTCTAAGTCTCAATCCAGATACGTATTTCTCATGAATGGCGGTGCGGTTAGTTGGAGGAGCTCCAAACAACCTGTGGTGGCGGGATCAACAACGGAGGCCGAATATGTTGCTGCTTCAGAAGCGGCTCAGGAAGCAGTTTGGATGAAGGAGTTCATATCCGAACTAGGTGTGGTTGCAAACGCGTTGGACCCAATGGTGATCTATTGTGACAACAATGGTGCCATTGCCAATGCCAAAGAGCCAAGGTCTCACAAGCATTCCAAGCATATTAAGCGCCGGTTTCACTCCATCCGCGAGCATGTCAAGGATGGAGATATAAAGATTTGTAAAGTACATACGGATCTCAATGTAGTAGATCCGTTGACTAAAACTCTCCCTAGAGCAAAACATGATCTACACCAGAACTCCATGGGTGTTAGATACATCACTATGTAACTAGATTATTGTCTCTAGTGCAAGTGGGATACTGAAGGGAATATGCCCTGAGAGGCAATAATAAAATGTTTATTATGTGTATTCCAAGTATATGATAGATGTTTATTTTGCATGCTATAATTGTATTAATACGAAAACGTTAATACATGTGTGTTTAATAAACAAACAGAAAGTTCCTTGTTATGCCTCTCTCATAAACTAGTTCATTGATTAACAAGATGATCACGGTTTCCTGATCATAGACATTGGATGTTGTTAATAACGATATCACAACATTAGTGTAATGGTGTGATGAACATTCATCCGAAGTATAGCATTACGATCAAAGTCATTGAGTTTATATTGCTATAAACAAACTACGAAGTATTCCTAATCCTTAGACCATGAGATCATGCCAATCACTAACACCGGAAGAGTTTCTTGTTGACATCAAACGTCACTCCGTAACTGGGTGATTATAAAGATGGCTTCAAAGCTACTAAAGTGTTATGTTGAGAATCATGGATCAAGAGTGGAATTTGTTCATCCCAATGATGGATAGATATGCTCTGGGCCCTCTCGTTGATATCACATTGATTAGCTTGCAAGGAAGTGATTTGATCACTAGAATGTTATATCATGGGAACGAGAAAAGAGTGCATGTCAGTAACGAGATCAAACTAGGTATGGAGATACCGATGATCGAATATCGGACATGTAATATATGGTGAAACAAAGGGATTAAGATACGAGCGTAAAAGGTTCCGACGATCACAGGAAAAGTCATCGTTGAATGTGTGGGAGTCAGTATGGATCTCCAGGTCCCGCTACTGATTATTGATCGGAGAAGGGTCTCGATCATGTACGCATTATTCGCGAACCGTAGGGTGACACACTTAAGGGACACTGGCATCCAGTTGGAGCAAATATTTCATGCCGAAAGAATAAACAAGCGCAGGAATTTATTGCACTAGATACCGAAACAGGTTTTCGGGTGAAATTGCATAAAGACGTTATGCATGTGAAATAGAATTCTAGCAAGGGGTTATTTGTGAATGTTTGTCATTAAAGTAATTGGCAAAATTCTGAATAAAATAAAAGAGTTTTATTTAATGAGAGTTTGCATTAAATTTGGTGGAAATTTAATGGGAATTTGAGTGGATTTTTGAGTGGAGAAAATTGAAGGGCCATTTTGTGAGTGGAGTGTCCACCCACATGAATGAAGGAGGGGAGGGGGCAGCCCCCATGGCCGGCGGCCACCCCCTTGGGTGCCCCCCTCCTACTATAAAAGGAGCCCCTCCTCTCACTTGTCTCTCACACCTCCTCGTGAAGGATCTCTCTCCCCCTCTAGAATTTATCCCCCACGGTCTCGGACTAGCGATATACATGTTCTCGGTGGCTATTCGGCAAGAAAGGGTTGTGCTTCCGCTGCATCGCTGGAGCGAGGAGGCGGAGGTTGCTTGGTGTCTTGTTTGTGTGTGCAAGCACGGATGCGCTGCTGCTTTGCGGCGCTAGGACTTCCTCTCGATCTTGAGATCGGCAAGAGATCGTCTACATCAACCACGAGTTGAACTCATTAAGCTTTGTCGGTCTTCAAGGGTATGTTCTCTACGGATATACATCCGCCCGTTGTTTGTATCTAGTAGATAGATCTTGGTACATGAAGGGTTTCGCGGCATAGTAAATCAAAATTTTCTACGGATGCAAACAGAGGGAAAGACAAGATCTAATCTAGGAGATGCAAACAACGAGAGAGATTGGATTAGATCTTCATACCCTTGAAGATTCGCACAGCGGAACGTTCGTCGGAACGTGGGTGATGTAGTCGTACTCGCTTCTCCTTCTCGCGATCCGATCCGATCTAGCACCACAAGTGGCGGTGCCTCCGTGAGATGCACACGTGCAGCACCTCGACGTCTCCTCCTTCCTCGGACCAGAAAGTATGGTGGAGAGACGGATTGGATCTACAACACGACGGCGTGGTGTATATGGTGGAGAATTTCTGCAGCAGGGATTCGCCTACAAACAGTCGGGAGGGAGAGAGGAAGGGCAGCAGGGCGGCTAGGGTTGGAGGGGAAGGTGTGTGGGGTGGTGCGCCCCCAGCCCTCTTTATATAGAGGGGTGGGGCGGCAACCCTAGCCCCCTCCCCCAAGCCAAGTCCGGCGGCCAAGGAGGAGGAGTGGGGGGCAAGGAAACCCCCCCCTTCTAGAAGCTCTATCTAGAGTTTAAACCCTCTTGGCCGGCTGGGCCCTATGGGGCCTTGTGCCCCTGGCCCAATGCGGCCAGGGCACTCCCTCATAGGCCCATGCCCCCTCCCGGAAGGTGGGGCCACGTTGGTCCCCTTCTGGAAGGTTCTAGAAGCTTCCGGTACAATACCGATTAACCCGGAACAATTCCAAACTCCAAAAACTGCACTGCCTTATATGAATCTTATTCTCCGGACCACTTCGGAACCTCTCGTGATGTCCCGGATCCCATCCGAGACTCCAAACAAAAACTCATAAACCAATTATCCAGTCTATCCTAGCGTCGAGACACGTTAAGTGTGTGACCCTGCAGGTTCGAGAATATGCAGACATGATCTTCTATCAATAATCAACAGCGGGGTCTGGAAACCCATATTGACTCCCACACATTCATCGATGATCATATCGGATGAACCACGATGCCAGGATTCAATCAATCCCATATATATATTCCCTTCGTCTCGCGATATTTTACTTGCCCGAGATTCGATCGTCGGTACCGTCATACCTAGTTCAATCTCATTCACAGCAAGTACTTTACTCGTTCCGTAATCCGATATCACTTTGTGATTAACTCCTTAACCACATGCTTGCAAGCGGTGTTGATATCGATTACCGAGCGGGCCCGAAGTATATCTCTCCGACTTGGGAGGGACAAATCCCATCTCGATACATACAACCCAACAAATACTTTCCGATCACCTGAGAGACACCTTTATGATCACCCTCTCATAGGATGACGTTTGATGACCTCAAAGCTTTATTCCGATACCAGGGAGTTGTATTATCTCATGGTCTAAGGAATACAATATTTGACATAAGAAAAGCTTCGCAAAGACGAACACGATGACACGATCTAATTGCTTCGCTTAGTTTGGTTCTGTCCATCATATCATTCTCCCAATGATATGATCTCATTATTAATCGACAACTCATGTCCATGGTTAGGAAGCCTTAACCATCATTAATCAATGAGCTAGTCCTTAGAGGCGTACTAGGGACACGGTGTTGTTCACAAACCACACAAGTATTAAAGTTTCCGCTTAATACAATTCTAGCATGGAATATAAACATTATCACGAACAAGAATTATAATAATAACATCTTTATTATTGCCTCTAGGGCATAATTCCAACAGTATCCCACTTGCACTAGAGTCAATAATCTAGTTTACATTTGGCAACAATCTCACACCCATGGCACTGAGGTGCTGATCATGTTTTACACGTGGAAGAGGTTTAGTCAATGGATCTGCGACATTCAGATCTGTATGTACTTTGCTAATCTTCAGATCTCCATCTGCTATATAATCTCGGATTATATGAAACTTGCGGTTGATATGCTTGGTCTTTGGATGATATCTTGGTTCCTTAGCGAGTGCTATGGCGCCAGTGTTGTCACACAATATCTCTAGTGGGTCCAATGCACTTGGAACCACGCCAAGCTCAGTGATGAAGTTCCTGATCCAAACTCCTTCACTTGACGCTTCTGCAGCAGCCATGTATTCCGCTTCTACTGTAGATCCCGCGATCACGCTTTGCTTGCAGCTTCTCCAGCTCACAGCTCCTCCATTCAAAATATACACGTATCCTGTCTGAGATTTAGAATCATCCTTGTCGGTGTCGAAACTAGCGTCGACGTAACCTTTTACGACGAGCTGTTCATCACCCCCATAGACTAAGAACATTTCTTTAGTTCTATTTAGGTACTTTAGGATGTTCTTCACGGCTGTCCAGTGTTCCACTCCTGGATCACTTTGATATCTGCTCGTCAAACTAAGAGCATTGGACACATACGGTCTAGTACACAGCATGGCATACATGATAGAACCTATGGCCGAGGCATAAGACACTTTGCTCATAGCTTCCCTATCATTTACCGTAGCTGGACACTGAGCCTTGCTCAATATCTTATCTGACAACATAGGCACTGAACCTTTCTTTGCCTTATCCATTCTGAACCTTTTAAGAACTTTGTCTAGGTATGTACTCTGGCTTAAAGCTATCAGGCGTCTCTGTCTATCTCTATAGATTTTGATGCCCAATATATAAGCAGCTTCACCTAGGTCTTTCATTGAAAAACACTTGTTCAAATAACTCTTCACATCGTTAAGCATGTTGATGTCATTTCCAATAATCAATATGTCATCCACATATAGTACCAGAAACGTCACCGAGCTCCCACTCACTTTCTTGTAGATGCAAGCTTCGTAGCAATTTGGAACAAACCCAAAGCTCTTGATCACTTGATCAAAACGAAGGTTCCAACTCCGAGATGCTTGCTTCAATCCATAAATGGAACGCTGAAGTTTGCATACTTTATCAGAATCCTTAGGATCGACAAAACCTTCGGGTTGCATCATATACAACTCTTCATCAATGTTGCCATTGAGGAAAGCAGTCTTGACATCCATCTGCCATATTTCATAATCATGAAACGCAGCAATTGCTAATAAAATCCGAATGGACTTAAACATCGCTACGGGAGAGAAAGTCTCATCGTAGTCAACACCTTGAACTTGTCGAAAACCTTTCGCGACAAGCCGTGCTTTATAGACGGCAACATTACCATCCGCGTCCGTTTTCTTCTTGAAGATCCATTTGCACTCAACGGCCTTTCGGTCGCTAGGAGGGTCCACCAAAGTCCATACTTGGTTTTCGCTCATGGATCCCAATTCGGATTTCATGGCTTCTAGCCATTTCCCAGAGTCTAGGCTCATCATCGCTTCCTCATAGTTCGTAGGTTCACTGTCTTCTACTAACAAGACAGTCAAGACAGGGTTTCCGTACCACTCAGGAGGGGCACGCGACCTTGTCGACCTGCGACGTTCAGTAGCAGCATCGTCCGAAGCTTCATGATCCTTGTCATTAGCTTCCTCTATCGTTGGTGCAGGCGGCACTGGAACAATTTCAGGTGCTGCGCTACTCTCCAACTCAAGAGAAGGTTCAATAACCTCGTCTAGCTCTACTTTCCTCCCACTCACTTCTTTCGAGAGAAACTCCTTCTCAAGTAAGGAACCGTTCTTTGTGACAAACACTTTGCCTTCGGTTCTGTGATAGAAGGTATACCCAATAGTTTCCTTAGGGTATCCTATGAAGACGCATTTCTCCGCTTTGGGTTTGAGCTTGTCCGGCATCAACTTCTTGACGTAAGCTTCGCATCCCCAAACTTTAAGAAACGACAACTTAGGTTTAGCACCAAACCACAGTTCATACGGTGTCGTCTCAACGGATTTAGATGGAGCCCTATTTAAAGTGAATGCAGCGGTTTCTAATGCATAACCCCAAAATGATAACGGCAAATCAGTAAGAGACATCATTGATCGGACCATATCTAATAGGGTTCGATTCTGGCGTTCAGACACACCATTGCGCTGTGGTGTTCCGGGTGGCGTGAGTTGCGAAACAATTCCGCTTGCTTTAAGATGCGTGAGAAAATCATAACTCAAATATTCGCCCCCACGATCGGATCGCAGAAACTTAATCTTTCTGTTACGATGGTTCTCCACTTCATTCTGAAATTCCTTGAACTTTTCAAATGTTTCAGATTTATGTTTCATTAAATAGATATACCCATATCTACTTAAGTCATCGGTAAAAGTGAGAAAATAGCGATATCCACCGCGCGTCGAAACACTCATCGGTCCGCATACATCGGTATGTATGATTTCCAACAAGTCCGTTGCTCGCTCCATCATACCGGAGAACGGGGTTTTGATCATCTTGCCCATGAGGCATGGTTCGCATGTGTCAAATGATTCAAAATCAAGAGACTCCAAAAGTCCATCAGAATGGAGTTTCTTCATGCGCTTTACACCAATATGACATAGACGACAGTGCCACAAATAAGTAGTATTATCACTATCTACTTTGCATCTCTTAGCCTCAATGTTATGGATGTGTGTTTTATCCCTTTCGAGATTTAGAAGAAATAAACCATTCACAATAGGTGCATGACCATAAAAGATGTTACTCATATAAATAGAACAACCATTATTCTCCGATTTAAATGAATAACCGTCTTGCAATAAACAAGATCCAGAAATAATGTTCATGCTCAACGCAGGCACATAATAACACTTATTAAGGTTTAAAACTAATCCCGAAGGTAAAACTAAGGAGAGCGTGCCGACGGCCATCACATCAACTCTTGATCCGTTGCCAACGCGCATCGTCACCTCATCCCTTGCAAGCCGCCGTCTATTCCGTAGCTCCTTTGATGGTGCCAGCCTTTGTGGCATCCCGCAAAACCACTACTAGAAAATCGCGTTGAATTTGTGCATTGCATCGTCATCATCACGCATTGTTTGCATAAAACTATGTTCGCAAAGCCCGTTTTGTTTTTCTAAAACGCCCCGTCTTTTATTCAAACGCCAAACACCGGTTCTCCGGAATTATTTTGTTGTCGGCTATCGGGTTGTGAAAGCCGTGTTTTAAAATAAATAATATTTAAATTATTTTAGTGGGGGCAGTCGAACGGGCCGACCGACCCGAACGACCACCCCCAGAAACTAAAACGGTCCACCCCAAACCGGCCCACTCGTAAATCCTAAAACTACCCAACTTCCTACCCACCCTTGCCTCCACATCACTCTGGCCAATCAGAATGTGCCACCTCGCCTCTCCCCATCCCCCAACCAACCATGTGCTGCCACATCACTCCCTCTCTCCTCCCTCTCTCCACCTGCCCACAAACCCACACCCACCCACTCAGCACACAAGCCACACACGCACGCACACCACACTCAGCCACCCTCCCTGCCCCTGGGTTCCCACCACCACCTGTCCCCACGTCGGCCCCGCCCTGGACCCCGCTCGCCCCACTACCAGCCACCCCTGGGCCCGTACCCCTACCCCACCTGGCCCACCACTACCATCCCCCCCTCGCGCATCCCCCACCTTCCCCGCTCGCGGTCTTCTTCCTCCAGCGCCACCGCTCCCTCACCTCTCCTCTCCTCCGCCGCCCGCCTCTGCGGACTCCCTCAGCGATCCCGCGAGCCACCCGCGCCCCCCCCCCGCGGCCATCCCCTCCACCAATCGCCGTCATCCCTGCCGCTCGCGCCCGTGGCCACCGACCTCCCGCCGGCGTCCGCGCGCCCCCTCCTCCGGCCCAGCTCGCCGGCGGACCTCCCCGTCAAGCCCGGCCGCGCCCCCCGACGACCCCGCATCCCCTCCAGGTCCCGCCGACCGTCTCCTCCACGTCGCTCGCCCCCTGCGCCGCAGCTCGCCCCGACCCCGCGAGCTCCTCCCGCCTGAGCATCTTCCCTCCCGCCGGCCTTCTCCGCGCAGACCTCCTCTCCGCCCGCCTCCGCGCGCTGTCCGCCGGCGCGGCCTGCCTCCGCGAGCTCCGCCCGCGCATCGCGCGCGTCGCCGCCAGCCCCCTTCTCGCACCGCTCCGGTGCCGCCCCCCGACGCCGCTCTGCTTCGCCGCCCTCGCCACCTTCTCCCGCCGCCCCTCCGCCGCGCCTGCGCGCCCCCAGCGACCCGAGCGCCGCCCCGCTCCGCGCCGCCTCCGCGCCTGTTGCCCTCCCGCGGCCCCTCGCCGTCCTCTCTGCCGCTCGCGTCCCCGCGGCCGCGGTGTTCCTCCGCCAGAGCCGCTGCTCCCTCTCCGCGAGCCCCTCAGACCTCGCCGCCAGTGCCCTCCTGCACGTCGACGCCGGCCCGAGGCCGCCTCTCCTGCCACCCCGCGACGTCGAGCCCTGGGGGCCTCTGCCTCCCGTGCGTTTGTCTCTGTGTGCTCGCGTAAGGGAGCCAGGGGGTCTGTTTGTGTTCTCTGTGGCCGTCCTGAGGCACCCCAAGCTCGCCAACGACCTTCGGCGCCGAACCGATGACCGCCAAGTGCGCCACAATAGACAATCACTACACCGCGACAAGATCTTCCACACGGACGCCAAGAACCGTTCCCGGAGTCCGGTTGTCGAGCCGAACCCGTGGAACCCGAACCTTCCCAAGATCTGCGCTACGGGACGACAAGGCCCTTCCCGTACCGATGCCGACGATGTCGCACGCAAGTCCTTCACCCCGGGTGCCGAGACCCCGAACCCGAAGATCGATCCCGTACCCGGTGCCACGTCAAGGTCTCTCTTTCGGGCCCCGATGACGCTAAGTTCTTCGCCGTAGAGCAACAGGGTCTTCGACAAGACAAGGAACATCAAGAACTTCACCCCGAATGCCAAGACCGAACCGACACGAGAACCCGACAAGTTCGACACCGACCCGGAAGAATCCGATGCGCCCCGGCGCCGAACCAAGCCCTGCTTCCCGGATGCCGAGGACACCGACACAGAACAACAAGATCTACTTCGCGGACACCGTGCGACAAGATCTACCTCAGTTGTCCGAGAACGTTTCCGTCGAACCCTGAACCCTGAGACCGACCCGAACCCCGGAACACCAAGACCGTCGAACCCTAAAGTGTGACCCTTATCCGAACCCTTATTTTTATAAATGCTTAACATAAAACCTGTTGCATATGAAATTGTCATACTTGCATGCATCTTGTCATGTGGTTTGGGGGCCTTATGCCGATTCACCTAATAATTAAATATGGGGCCCATATGCGGGCAAATCTAGTCTCATATTGGCTTCATTTAAACTTGTGTAGCGAACCGGTGATATATTCTGGCTTGTTAAACAACAATTAAATTGCGGGGGTTCTAAATAAGTTGAACCATCTAATTAATTGTCGGGACCCCGGTTCCGCTTAATATGACCTAATCGCATCGCACCCTTGCCATGTCATGCATCATACATGCATCATGCCGATCTTCTGTCGTAGTATTAAATATTGCATCCGGTGTTTCTTCTAGTGTTTTGCTTCTTCGCGGATAAGGCCGTTGAGTTGATGTGAGCTTCGCCCCGATCTTCGGATGAACCCTTCGACAATGTTTTCAGGCGAGCATCTCCCCCTTTCTACCTATCTTCCTTTTATAGTATTTATTCCCTCCTGTTGATCTATTGCTATCTGTGTTGCGATGCTCTAGTGTTTCGTACCCGTGATATCCCTTGCAGCCTTATATTGCCTCGGACACATCCTATTACCTGTTGTTTGGTAGATAGTTGGACTTGCGCGCCGTAGTCGCTTGATCAAGTGCTGATGTGTGTCGTCATATGCCACAGTTGTTGATGTATTGCCGCATGTTGCTGTTGGAGATGATCATAGCTTTACTTATCGTTCACTTTAATTTCTGTTTAACAACTAAAATTGAAATAAGCGGAGGCATCGGTGGGTGATAGAAAATATTTGGTTTCCGAACGCCCACTTGTGTCCCGTAAGACCCCGAGTACTTGATACCTGTTCCTTGATTTATCGCGCTATCCACATATGGGGAGTATGGGCCCCCCTTAGCCAGAGCTTGATTCCGTCTTATTTCTTGGGGCCACAAACTAGTTTGAGGTTTTATTTACGATCCTGTACTTATGCCATGTTTTACTGCTTTATTTACGATTGTGCGACAGATAGCACCTGTACTGTTTAGGATCAGGACACGATTCCGCGGTGTCGACAAGCCCCGTTTGGGGTTCCCAGTCGTTCACAGCCGTCTACCCAGACCTTGAGTCCGTCTCGGAGCTAGCTTACTTCGTTGCGGGTAGCTTAATGGGGTGGCCCCCTTAAATATTTCTGAATCTTGTGATTGCTCTGTCGTGAAGACCTCGTTGGGTTTTGATTTGGTTTTTCCGAGGTTGATCGTGTGTGTGTTGCTATTTGTGCACCCCGGCCGGGTTAAAACTTTCTGAAAGCCGTGTTCGCGGTTATGGACGACTTGGAGCACAGTATCTCGACCATAGACAAGCATAACTAAAGTTTATTGCTATAAAATTGACTTTATAATGACTAGTAATCAGCTTCACTATAATGGAATGGCTAAATAATACTGCCCACAATTGCTTGTTTGGTTTGTCGCTTGCGACAATGGTATCTGACTAGTAAGTATTGCAACTACAACAGAATGGCTGAATAAAAGTACCAACAACTGCTGGGTTTTGGGGTTTACATCATGCTATCTGTATCTGATTAGTAATTGCCGCAACTACAACGGAATGAATAACTAAAAGGGCCCACTGCTTCTTTTACCAGGACAATTATCTATACCTGACTAGTAATTGCTGCAACGATAACTGAATAAATAAAACTGCCAACGGTGTGAGTTCCTCGGTTGACTTCCTCGTTTGGTCTCGAGGGGGAAACACCAGGATGGGTTTGTTTGGTGTTAGCTTCAGGTTGGAACCGGATAGTTCTATCTTACCCCTCCCTGACTGACGCCAGTTGTATCGAGTCTCTATAGGTTGTTCAGTGCATGCTGCCGCTGCCGCTTCAGTCCACCATACCTATGTAGGCGAGGACCGCCGAATTCTAGCCTCGCCGTGTACTGGCCTCAGTACGTACGCTCCTCTTTTTCCTTTGCCCTTTGTCGGCACCCCTTTTGTTTAAGCAGGTTTTGAGATCGACGTCGTTAGCAGGGTTACCCTTCCGGCTTGGCCTGGGCAGGGTTATGGACGCCATTGGTTATTCTTCAGGGCTCTTAGCCCCATTTGCATCTTGTCCGTAGTCGGACGCTCCATCTTTTCAAGGTGATTTGGATCTTTGTATATTACATCTGTATCCTTGACTCACGGAGTCGCTGTTATATATATATCTGTTCTGTGGGTCCCATCGAGGACTGTTGTGTAATGTTATTACTTCGTTTTCCACCCGCACGAAAGTGCCTGGTGGGCACCTTTGAATCGTTTCTATGCGGGTTTGGCGAATTTTGCTAAAACTTGCATAGGTCCGATTCTGAGGGTGTTACAGAGTGGTATCAGAGCTCAGCAGTTACAATACCCCCACAAGTCCAGCCTGTAGGATAACCTAGCTAACGGCCGAAGTAGAGTGTCAAAACTATTTTTGAAAATCGGTTGGATAGTTCTGATTAGGTCTAATTTTACTCCTTACCCTCTGCTGTTCTCCTCTTATCTCTACGTGTTTTGAATCCGCCCTCTTCTCTCTCTTCGATTCCAGGAATTCTCGTGGTTGGGTTTCCGTCGTACCTTCAGGGTTTCGCTTCCTTCTTTGATAACGGTGTTGCTTCATCTGGTCTTCATGCTATCCGGGGAATCCTTCGTCTGTGGTACCATTCTTTGTTCCTTGTTTGTGCCTTCCGGTGTTTTCCGACACGACGACATCATCTACGCCAGATCCGATGCAGAGTCTGCATCACTCCTTTGTTTCCTAACCTCGCTTGTCGAGATCTTCAGTCTGATTCCGAGAATGGTTGCACTCTTTTCTACTGATTGTGCGGAGTAATAGTTTGGGTGCGTGATGGATTGGCCCCCATGCCGACTACCCTCTCTATTCGCTTTTGTACATTGAAGTGGACGAGAATGCGTCGGTTCCCTCCTTCCATCGAAGCTAGAGGTGGCTTTATTTGTTGATACCCCTACCTTCGCCCTTTTTGTTTCCGGAGTGTTCCCTCGACGATCACGGGGACAACGACCTTTTGTTAGTGGTGTCGCGAGGATCTACCTGAAGCGAGAAGATTCAGTTCGCCGACCTTCCTTCCGGTACCATGAGGCGGATCTCGAGGGCGAGATCCATTGTTAGTGGTGTCGAATTGTGGCATCCCGCAAAACCACTACTAGAAAATCGCGTTGAATTTGTGCATTGCATCGTCATCATCACGCATTGTTTGCATAAAACTATGTTCGCAAAGCCCGTTTTGTTTTTCTAAAACGCCCCGTCTTTTATTCAAACGCCAAACACCGGTTCTCCGGAATTATTTTGTTGTCGGCTATCGGGTTGTGAAAGCCGTGTTTTAAAATAAATAATATTTAAATTATTTTAGTGGGGGCAGTCGAACGGGCCGACCGACCCGAACGACCACCCCCAGAAACTAAAACGGTCCACCCCAAACCGGCCCACTCGTAAATCCTAAAACTACCCAACTTCCTACCCACCCTTGCCTCCACATCACTCTGGCCAATCAGAATGTGCCACCTCGCCTCTCCCCATCCCCCAACCAACCATGTGCTGCCACATCACTCCCTCTCTCCTCCCTCTCTCCACCTGCCCACAAACCCACACCCACCCACTCAGCACACAAGCCACACACGCACGCACACCACACTCAGCCACCCTCCCTGCCCCTGGGTTCCCACCACCACCTGTCCCCACGTCGGCCCCGCCCTGGACCCCGCTCGCCCCACTACCAGCCACCCCTGGGCCCGTACCCCTACCCCACCTGGCCCACCACTACCATCCCCCCTCGCGCATCCCCCACCTTCCCCGCTCGCGGTCTTCTTCCTCCAGCGCCACCGCTCCCTCACCTCTCCTCTCCTCCGCCGCCCGCCTCTGCGGCCTCCCTCAGCGATCCCGCGAGCCACCCCGCCCCCCCCCCGCGGCCATCCCCTCCACCAATCGCCGTCCTCCCTGCCGCTCGCGCCCGTGGCCACCGACCTCCCGCCGGCGTCCGCGCGCCCCCTCCTCCGGCCCAGCTCGCCGGCGGACCTCCCCGTCAAGCCCGGCCACGCCCCCCGACGACCCCGCATCCCCTCCAGGTCCCGCCGACCATCTCCTCCACGTCACTCGCCGCCTGCGCCGCAGCTCGCCCCGACCCCGCGAGCTCCTCCCACCTGAGCATCTTCCCTCCCGCCGGCCTTCTCCGCGCAGACCTCCTCTCCGCCCGCCTTCGCACGCTGTCCGCCGGCGCGGCCTGCCTCCGCGAGCTCCGCCCGCGCATCGCGCGCGTCGCCGCCAGCCCCCTGCTCGCACCGCTCCGGTGCCGCCCCCGACGCCGCTCTGCTTCGCCGCCCTCGCCACCTTCTCCCGCCGCCCCTCCGCCGCGCCTGCGCGCCCCCAACGACCCGAGCGCCGCCCCGCTCCGCGCCGCCTCCGCGCCTGTTGCCCTCCCGCGGCCCCTCGCCGTCCTCTCTGCCGCTCGCGTCCCCGCGGCCGTGGTGTTCCTCCGCCAGAGCCGCTGCTCCCTCTCCGCGAGCCCCTCAGACCTCGCCGCCAGCGCCCTCCTGCGCATCGATGCCGGCCCGAGGCCGCCTCTCCTGCCACCCCGCGACGTCGAGCCCTGGGGGCCTCTGCCTCCCGTGCGTTTGTCTCTGTGTGCTCGCGTAAGGGAGCCAGGGGGTCTGTTTGTGTTCTCTGTGGCCGTCCTGAGGCACCCCAAGCTCGCCAACGACCTTCGGCGCCGAACCGATGACCGCCAAGCGCGCCACAATAGACAATCACTACACCGCGACAAGATCTTCCACACGGACGCCAAGAACCGTTCCCGGAGTCCGGTTGTCGAGCCAAACCCGTGGAACCCGAACCTTCCCAAGATCTGCGCTACGGGACGACAAGGCCCTTCCCGTACCGATGCCGACGACGTCGCACGCAAGTCCTTCACCCCGGGTGCCGAGACCCCGAACCCGAAGATCGATCCCGTACCCGGTGCCGCGTCAAGGTCTCTCTTTCGGGCCCCGATGACGCTAAGTTCTTCGCCGTAGAGCAACAGGGTCTTCGACAAGACAAGGAACGTCAAGAACTTCACCCCGAATGCCAAGACCGAACCGACACGAGAACCCGACAAGTTCGACACCGACCCGGAAGAATCCGATGCGCCCCGGCGCCGAACCAAGCCCTGCTTCCCGGATGCTGAGGACACCGACACAGAACAACAAGATCTACTTCGCGGACACCGTGCGACAAGATCTACCTCAGTTGTCCGAGAACGTTTCCGTCGAACCCTGAACCCTGAGACCGACCCCGAACCCCGGAACACCAAGACCGTCGAACCCTAAAGTGTGACCCTTATCCGAACCCTTATTTTTATAAATGCTTAACATAAAACCTGTTGCATATGAAATTGTCATACTTGCATGCATCTTGTCATGTGGTTTGGGGGCCTTATGCCGATTCACCTAATAATTAAATATGGGCCCATATGCGGGCAAATCTAGTCTCATATTGGCTTCATTTAAACTTGTGTAGCGAACCGGTGATATATTCTGGCTTGTTAAACAACAATTAAATTGCGGGGGTTCTAAATAAGTTGAACCATCTAATTAATTGTCGGGACCCCGGTTCCGCTTAATATGACCTAATCGCATCGCACCCTTGCCATGTCATGCATCATACATGCATCATGCCGATCTTCTGTCGTAGTATTAAATATTGCATCCGGTGTTTCTTCTAGTGTTTTGCTTCTTCGCGGATAAGGTCGTTGAGTTGATGTGAGCTTCGCCCCGATCTTCGGATGAACCCTTCGACAATGTTTTCAGGCGAGCATCTCCCCCTTTCTACCTATCTTCCTTTTATAGTATTTATTCCCTCCTGTTGATCTATTGCTATCTGTGTTGCGATGCTCTAGTGTTTCGTACCCGTGATATCCCTTGCAGCCTTATATTGCCTCGGACACATCCTATTACTTGTTGTTTGGTAGATAGTTGGACTTGCGCGCCGTAGTCGCTTGATCAAGTGCTGATGTGTGTCGTCATATGCCACAGTTGTTGATGTATTGCCGCATGTTGCTGTTGGAGATGATCATAGCTTTACTTATCGTTCACTTTAATTTCTGTTTAACAACTAAAATTGAAATAAGCGGAGGCATCGGTGGGTGATAGAAAATATTTGGTTTCCGAACGCCCACTTGTGTCCCGTAAGACCCCGAGTACTTGATACCTGTTCCTTGATTTATCGCGCTATCCACATATGGGGAGTATGGGCCCTCCTTAGCCAGAGCTTGATTCCGTCTTATTTCTTGGGGCCACAAACTAGTTTGAGGTTTTATTTACGATCCTGTACTTATGCCATGTTTTACTGCTTTATTTACGATTGTGCGACAGATAGCACCTGTACTGTTTAGGATCGGGACACGATTCCGCGGTGTCGACAAGCCCCGTTTGGGGTTCCCAGTCGTTCACAGCCGTCTACCCAGACCTTGAGTCCGTCTCGGAGCTAGCTTACTTCGTTGCGGGTAGCTTAATGGGGTGGCCCCCTGAAATATTTCTGAATCTTGTGATTGCTCTGTTGTGAAGACCTCGTTGGGTTTTGATTTGGTTTTTCCGAGGTTGATCGTGTGTGTGTTGCTATTTGTGCACCCCGGCCGGGTTAAAACTTTCTGAAAGCCGTGTCCGCGGTTATGGACGACTTGGAGCATAGTATCTCGACCATAGACAAGCATAACTAAAGTTTATTGCTATAAATTTGACTTTATAATGACTAGTAATCAGCTTCACTATAATGGAATGGCTAAATAATACTGCCCACAATTGCTTGTTTGGTTTGTCGCTTGCGACAATGGTATCTGACTAGTAAGTATTGCAACTACAACGGAATGGCTGAATAAAAGTACCAACAACTGCTGGGTTTTGGGGTTTACATCATGCTATCTGTATCTGATTAGTAATTGCCGCAACTACAACGGAATGAATAACTAAAAGGGCCCACTGCTTCTTTTACCAGGACAATTATCTATACCTGACTAGTAATTGCTGCAACGAGAACTGAATAAATAAAACTGCCAACGGTGTGAGTTCCTCGGTTGACTTCCTCGTTTGGTCTCGAGGGGGAAACACCAGGATGGGTTTGTTTGGTGTTAGCTTCAGGTTGGAACCGGATAGGTCTATCTTACCCCTCCCTGACTGACGCCAGTTGTATCGAGTCTCTATAGGTTGTTCAGTGCATGCTGCCGCTGCCGCTTCAGTCCACCATACCTATGTAGGCGAGGACCGCCGAATTCTAGCCTCGCCGTGTACTGGCCTCAGTACTGACGCTCCTCTTTTTCCTTTGCCCTTTGTCGGCACCCCTTTTGTTTAAGAAGGTTTTGAGATCGACGTCGTTAGCAGGGTTACCCTTCCGGCTTGGCCTGGGCAGGGTTATGGACGCCATTGGTTATTCTTCAGGGCTCTTAGCCCCATTTGCATCTTGTCCGTAGTCGGACGCTCCATCTTTTCAAGGTGATTTGGATCTTTGTATATTACATCTGTATCCTTGACTCACGGAGTCGCTGTTATATATATATCTGTTCTGTGGGTCCCATCGAGGACTGTTGTGTAATGTTATTACTTCGTTTTCCACACGCACGAAAGTGCCTGGTGGGCACCTTTGAATCGTTTCTATGCGGGTTTGGCGAATTTTGCTAAAACTTGCATAGGTCCGATTCTGAGGGTGTTACAGCCTTCTTGTCCGCTAAGTACTTCGGACAGTTGCGCTTCTAGTGACCCTTGTCCTTGCAATAGAAGCACTCAGTGTCCGGCTTAGGACCAGACTTGAGCTTCTTCTCGGCAGGGGCAACGCGCTTGCCGCCGCCTTTCTTGAAGGGCTTCTTTGCACCCTTACCTTTCTTGAAGGTGGGGGGCTTGTTGACCATCAACACATGATTATTCTTTTTGATGTCCACCTCCGCTACTTTCATCTTAGCGAAGAGCTCAGTGATCATATCAGTGGAACCAATTTGATTGTGAGAAACTACAAAACTTTTGTAGCTAGGAGGGAGTGATTGCATAACTCTGTAAATCTTGAGCTCCTCTGGAATCTTGCAGTCCAGTTTCTCAAGGCGTTGAGTGTAGCCCGACATCTTAATGGCGTGCTCACTAACGGAAGTCCCTTCCTCCATCTTGTAGTTAAAGAATTTCTTAGAGATCCCATATCTCTCAGAACGGGCCTGACTCTGAAACATAGTTTTCAGCTCCTCAAGAATCTCAAAGGGCCCGACGAACTCCTCAAAACAATTTTGAAGATCCGATTCCATAGAATACAACATGGCAATCTTAATCAAATCATAATCATCCTTGCGCGACTGATAAACAGCTTTCTCATCAGCCGACGCATCTATAGCAGGGGCATCACCTAGTGCTTTCTCAAGGACATAGTCCTTCTGTCCGCCAGCGAGAATGATTCTCAGAATGCGGAACCATTTGGTGAAGTTAGACCCATTGTTTCTAAGCTTTTCTATCTCAGCAAAAACATTGAATTTGAAGTTGGACTTAGCCATGTGATATACAGTATTTTGCAAGTACAATTTAGACTATGTTCATGATAAATAGTTCAACTTAATCAAATTACTAGATGAACTCCCACTAAATTTAACATCCCTCAAGTTGTTTAGTGAACATGATCCAAATTCACCACACCTAATCCGATCATCACGAGAAGAGATGTGGCTTCAATGGTGGACAACGAAGTGTCGATCATATCATTCATATGACTCATGCTTAACCTTTCGGTTCATGTGTTCCTAGGCCATGTCTGTACATGCTAGGCTCGTCAAGTTAGACCCAAGTATTTCCGCGTGTGCAAAACTGGCTTGCACCCGTTGTATGTGAGCGTAGAGTCTATAGCACCCGATCATCACGTGATGCTTAGACACGACGAACTTTCGCAACGGTGCATACTTGGGGAGAACACAGTTTTTATCTTGATCTTTAAGTGAGGAATCATCTTATAATGCTACCGTCGCGATCTAAGCATAATAAGATACATAAAAGGATAAACATCACATGCATATAACTTTATGTGACATGGTATAGCCAATCTTCGCGCAATGATCTCCATCTTGTGCGTTCTGGCATGATCTCCATCACTCCACCATGATTGCCTCCACCATGAATAGCAACTACAACTATTGCTAACTACTTATCGATAAAGTGAAACTATTACATGGCGCATAAGAAGTTGACACACAGGTCATACACAATTATAAAGACAACCATATGGCTCCTACCGGTTGTGTACTCATCGACATGCAAGTCGTGAAACATTACAAAACATGATCATCGCATACATTATACACATCACATCTTGGGCCATACCACATCACAGAAAACACTCCCTGCAAAAACAAGTTAGACGCCTCTACTTTGTTGTTGCATGTTTTACGTGGCTTATGGGAGTAGATGCTAAGAACGATTCTTACCTACGGAAAGCCACAACGGTGATATTATGGTTGCCAAACTCCGGTGTTAATCCCATGACAACTATAGTGAGAGAAACTGACATCCACCAGCCGCATGTGTGGAACAAGCCACACGTCAAGTGCGGAGCCGGTCTCGCGGACGACGTCGCGTAAGGTTGGCCTGGACCGCTTCAATCTCACTATCCCGCGTCATAAGAAGAACACAAACAAGAGGCTTGCAACAGAAAACATCAACGCCCGCAACAACCATGTTGCGTTCTACTCGTGAAACACATCTACGCATAGATCTAGCTCTGATACCACTGAAGGGTTTCGCGGCATAGTAAATCAAAATTTTCTACGGATGCGAACAGAGGGAAAGCCAAGATCTAATCTAGGAGATGCAAACAACGAGAGAGATTGGATTAGATCTTCATACCCTTGAATATTCGCATAGCGGAACGTTCTACTTTATAGTCACAGTAAGTGATATCATCCCTCCGTCTACCAACTACTAATCCCCTTCATCAAGTCCCCATAAGAGGCAAATATTAAAGAGGTGCACAACTCTCAACATCAAGATGAAGACAATTAACACATACACATAATGATGTATAACATAATGATCTCTATATCATGTCAATCATATACTAGGGTTTCTCCATCTCCCCAAGAACTAATGATCTACTCAGACATGGAAGAAAACAGCATCATTGCAATGGTAATGGAAACAATTATAGATGAATAGTTCTTGTATAAATCCACAAATAGTGCTAGAATTACAACAAGATCTAGATGGGATGGATGGAGATGATGGAGATGCAGCGGTTGATGAAGATGGTGATCGATGCCTTGGCCTCCCAGATCTGTTTAGGGCGAAGATGGATCCCTAGGGAAAATCCCCCTCTAGATCCCTTCTGGAGGTGAGGTTTTCGGTGATTTATGGGTGTTCTGTATGTCGTCTCCCCGATCTAGTTGCATGGGTTGAAACTATTTGAGGAGGTGGTGTCAGCACTAACTATACAACGGGAACTATACGGCCAAAAAAGTTTCTCCCGCCGTATAGTTGGTCGTTAAACCTTCCGTGTCCTCCAATCGCTTCGGGTTTTCTTCTCGTGTTATTGATATTTCCCAATTTATCGATTTACGTAGTTTTTGACTCCTTCTCATTCAAGTACAACTGGTCCAAGAGTTGTGTCTATTGTATCCATCATATGTCCTGATCCTGGTGAAAATAAACATAAAAGGTGGGTGCGAACACCGTAAAATACCAAGATCCTATCACTACAGTATAAAATAATAATATAAAACATGATGCAAATATGAACTCATCATCCATCATCATGGAGCTTCTTCATGCGTTTCCAACTTATATGACCAAGCCGACAGTGCCAAAAGTAAGTCATATTCAGATCATTTGTTTTCAACCTTTTTAATATTTATGTTATAGACCGACTCACCATCAAGATTCAAAATAAATAACCCATCCAGGACGGGTGCAAAGCCATGAAACATATCATTCAAATATAAAGAACAGCCATTATTATTAATATTCGATTCATAACCTTGTATCATCAAACATGAGGCGGAAATAATGTTTCGACTAAGCACTGGAACATAATAATAATTATTTAGTTCCATTAAGAATCTGGAAGGTAAATGAAGTTGCATCGTGTCGACTTCCAACGCAGTGACTCTCGCTTTGTTTTCGACTCGAATGTCAACCTCGCCTCTTGCTACGCTCGTAGTTCTTATCAGTACCTGCAACAAGTTGTAGATATGAATAACTGATCCGGTATCATATACCCAAGAACTTTTAGGTGCATCGGCAAGATAAATGTCTATAACATTGCAAACAAGCGTAATTGGGTCGGAATTCATACCTCCACTCTTGGCTTTGTCTGCCAAATGCTTGCTGCAATTCCTCTTCCAATGGCCATCCGCCTTGCAGTAGAAGAAAGTGGATCCGGCTGAAGGAGATGGCTTAGTCCCTGAGGAAGCACTTGGGACCGGGTTCTAAGCATGCTTGCCTCCTGAATTAGCCTTCTTGTTAGTCCAAAAACTTTTCTCGAACTTAGCCTTATTCTGCACCATTAACACTTGAATGGTGCCCTTTTTGAGATCTGCCTCTGCCCGCTTGAGCATCCCATGTAATTCATTGAGCTTCTTGTCCATATCATGCATGTGGTAGTTTGAAATGATTTTGAACCAGTGTGCTACAGGTCGCGTAGGTTGTGAAATGGAAGGACAAGGCAAGTCGACGCACGTGCGCAGCGCCACGTATTGGACGAGGGAGAGATCTGCTGGCCGGGGTGTGAGGATGCTGATGAGGAAGTGAAGGAGAGATAGAACACAATTTGTTTACTTATTACTCATCACCGTACGTCTATACCATGTACCTCGTGTTAGGAACCCATCACAGCTTTGCTCTGACATCTCACAACCTTTAAATCCTACTCTTCGCTCCTCTCGCGCTGCCTCCTATGTGCTCTCCGTCTTTTCTAGCTCACATATTTTTTTCAATAGGGGGGAAATCCTAGTGGCAATATTGTTTTTTTAGGAAAATAGTATCAATATTGTTCACCATGCCATGAGACACCCATGTACTTCTACCAAGTATGGTAACTCCACCGCGCAAAATTATTGCATAGCTAAGAACAAGATTTTTTCAGAAACTCTCGGTGTTTTTGATGTACTGAATTCCTAGTTAGCTTAGAAATATTTTTGGAAAATTTTAAGATCAATCTATCGCATTTACTTGTGCTCCGTAAAACAATCCCTTGTGCACCACTATCTTTTGAATAACCATCCCTCTGGTTGTTTGGGAAGGAAGTGAAAATTTCGAAATCGGGAATCTTTGAACTGCTAAGAAGTAGTAGGAGTACTACTTTTTGGTGCCAAGCCCCAAAATGGTTCCTTCTTATGCACACCAATGTCGGACGCAGCTGAGCGAGATACTCACACGGAGCCACCGACACAAGGTGGGTCCACACACGTGTGCATCGCCATGTTTTGGACGAGGGAGATATGCGCTGGCCGGGGTATGGGGTGGTGAGGAAGTGAAGGAGAGAGAAAACATAATTTGTTTTGCGTGCATATATAATATTACTACTAGTCCATACTAGTAGTACTAGTACTTCATTGTACCATGTACCTCGTGTCAAAAAGCCATCACAGCTTTGATCTAATACTTACTACACCGCCTTCAACTCCTCCTCTTCCCATTTAAAAAAACTCCTCTTCGCTGCTTTCTCGAGCTACCTCCACTTTGCTCATAGTCTCTCTTCTCACTCTTTCTTTTTTATACATATACATATTCTTCCTACACTCTTTACAGAAAATACACTCCCGTCCCCTAAAAAAATGATTTTTTATTTTCCTAATAGTTGGAAACTCCCAGTGGCAACACTATTTACCATGCCAAGATTTACCCGTCTACTCCCAAATATGGGAACATCACGAACCGGGTGAGTACATTTTACATGAAGGACCTAAAAAAGAAAATTACACGGAGGTCCATACATCTAGCATGAAGCACCATAAAATTAAGCAAGAAAAATAGTCAGGTCGGCTCCTTCTCGAGAGAGTAGCTCATCGAGCCATACTCTTCATACTACTTCCCTTTTGATTGGTTTCAAAATATGGACAAATTTGGCGGCATGCAAATTATTGGATATGGGATCATCATCGACATAAAGTATGATGTACATATGGCCATGACCTTGGTCGTTCGGCTCGAAATCCAAAAAGTTCATACTCGTTGACAACTAAGATTAAATTCGTTTAGATTTTACCACTTAATTTTAGGTTAATATTTTACATGGATGGTGTGTGTACATTTTACATCAAGACTAAAAAGGAAAATTACATAGAGATCCATACATTTACCACGAAGGGACCTAAAAGGGAAAAATTACACCAAGGTCCATAATACTATAGCATGAAGCACCATATAATTAAGCAAGAAAAATAGCCGGGTTGGTTCTTCTCGAGAAAAAACCTCATCGAGCCATACTCTTCATACTACTTCGCCTTCGATTGTTTTCAAATTATGGACAAATTAATTTGGCGGCATGAAATTTCTTGTATGTGGGATCGTCATCGACATAAAGTATGATGCACATATGGCCATGACCTTGGTCGTTCGACTCGAAATCCAAAAATGTCCATACTCATTGATAACTAATCTTAAATTCGTTTATATTTTACCATTGAATTTTAGGTTAAATTTTTACACGAGCGGTTGGAGTATGTTTTACTTCAAGGGCCTAAAAAAGTAAAATTACATCAAGGTCCATACATTTACCACAAAGGGACCTAAAAAGGGAAAATTACATCGAGGTTCATACATCTAGCATGAAGCACCATAAAATTAAGCAAGGAAAATAGTCGGGTCGGCTTCTTCTCGAGAGAGAGTAGCTCATCCAGCCATACTCTTCATACTACTTCCCTTTCGATCATTTTCAAAATATGAAAAAATTTGGCAGCATGCAAATTCTTAGATATGGGATCACCATCGACATAAAGTATGATGTACATATGTCCATGACCTTGGATGTTCGGCTCGAAATCCAAAAATGTTCATATATACTCGTTGACAACTAAGCTTAGATTCATTTAAATTTTACCACTTACTTTTAGGTTAAAATTTTACACGGGCGGTGTGAGTACATTTTGGATCAAGGGCCTAAAAAGGGAAAATTACATCGAGGTCCATACATTTACCACAAAGGGACCTAAAAAGGGAAAATTGCACCGAGGTCCATAATACAATAGCACGAAGCACCATAAAATTAAGCAATGAAAATAGTCGGGTCAGCTCTTTCTCAAGAAAGCACCTCATCGAGCCATACTCTTCCTACTCATTCCTCTTTGATTGTTTTCAAAATATGAATAAATTAATTTGACGGCATGCAAATTCTTGGATATGGGATCAACATTGACATAAAGTATGATGTACATATGGCCATGACCTTGGTCATTCGGCTCAAAATCCAAAAATGTCCATACCTATTGACAACTAAGCTTAATTTTTTTTAGATTTTACCACTTACTTTTAGGTTAAAATTTTACACGGGCGCTGGGCGTACACCAAGGACCTAAAAAGGGTAAAATTACGTCGAGATCCATACATTTGCCACAAAGGGACCTAAAAGGGAAAAATTACATCGAGGTCCATACATCTAGCATGAGACACCATAAAATTAAGCAAGGAAAATAGTCGGGTCGGCTCCTTCTCGAGAAAGCACCTCATCAAGCCATAGTCTTCATACTACTTACTCTTCGATTGTTTTCAAAATATGGAAAAATTTGGCGGCACGCAAATTTTTGAAAATTGGATCATCATCGACATAAATTATGATGTACATATGGCCATGAGTTTGGTCGTTCTGCTCGAAATCCAAAAAATATTCATACTCGTTGACAACTAAGTTTAAATTCGTTTAAATTTTACCACTGAATTTTAGGTTAAAATTTTACACGGGTGATGGGAGTACATTTTACATCAAAGGCCTAAAAGGGGGAAATTACATCGAGGTCCATACATCTAGTACGAAGCACCATAAAATTAAGCAAGAAAAACAGATGGGTCGAATCCTTCTAAAAAAAGCACCTCATCAAGCCATACTCGTCATACTACTTCCTCTTCTATTATTTTCAAAATACGGCTCAATTTGGCATCATGCAATTCTTGGATATGGGATCATCATCGACATAAAGTATGATGTACATATGGCCATGACCTCGGTCATTCGGCTCAAAATCCAAAAATGTTCATACTCGTTGACAACTAAGCTTACATTATTTAGATTTTACCACTTACTTTTAGGTTAAATTCTTACACTGGCGGTGGGAGTACATTTTACACCACGGACCTAAAAAAGAGATAATTACATCACGGTACATACAAATACCAAAAAGGGCCCTAAAAGGGAAAATTACATTGAGGTCCATATACATCTAACACGAGGCACCATAAAATTAAGCAAGAAAAATAGTCGGGTCGGCTCCTTCTCAAGAAAGCACCTGATCGAGCAATACTCTTCATACTACTTCATCTTCAATTGTTTTTAAAATATGGCCAAATTTGGCTGCATGTAAATTCTTGGATATGAGACCATCATCGACAGAAAATATGATTTACATATGGCCATGACCTTGGTCGTTCGGCTTGAAATCCTAAAATGTTCATACTCGTTGACAACTAAGATTAAATTCATTTAAATTTTACCACTCACTTTTAGGTTAAAATTTTACATGGATCGGATGAGTACATTTTACATCAAAGGGCCTTATAAAAGGAAAATTTCATCGACGTCCATACATCTAGCAGGAAACACCATAAAATTAAGAAAGTAAAACAGACGGGTCGGTCCTTCTCGAAAAAGCACCTCATCAAACCATAGTCGTCATACTATTTCCTCTTTGATTATTTTCAACATATGGCTCAATTTGGTTTCTTGCAATTCTTGGATATGGCATCATCATCGACATAAAGTATGATGTACATATGGACATGACGTCAGTCGTTCGTATCGAAATCCAAAAAATTTCATACTCCTTGACAACTAAGATTAAATTCATTTAGATTTTACCACTTACTTTTAGGTTAAAATTTTACACGGGCGATGGGAGTATATTTTACATCAAGGACCTAAAAAAGTAAAATTGCATCGAGGTCCATACGTTTAGCACAAAGGGCACTAAAATTTTCGTCTAACTTTTCATAGCTTGACTTTTTTAGAAAAAAAGGCCTTAAGCCTTGGGGCCGAGGGAGTACTAATAAAGGGGATAGAGGGTTACCATCTCCTCCCACCGTCCCCGCTCTCTATCACATTCCCACACTCACCTCTCAACTCTGAGTCATTAACCCACATTGCTACGGTGAAACAAATGTCGAAGCCTTTGTCTATGGTGGAGCTGGGTCCTCATCAACCTCTGCTTCGGAGCTGCAGGTGGCTTGGTCCATTCCTCTAGCCGTAACGCCTTTTATGAAGCGTCCTTCGCCGTTCGCGTGTGTGCAGGTCGTGCACAAGGTGAGGTGTCCGTCGCCCTTAGGGTTTCGGCCGGCCGTGCCAGAACCCTCATTGCCCACGGTTTCGTTGGGCACGAATGCTCGTGCGACGGCGGACGCATTCTCGTCGTCTACAAGTTGGACTCTCATTCCCAATGTGCCAAATTTCAGAGTGTATACGGCGAAACCCCTATCGGTGGACCACCCTTCATCCGCGATTGTCCGTGCTTTTTCGGTGTATGTGGCTGGTTCTTCGTCAGTGATGCCCTGTTCATTTTCTCAACTCATCGACCCCTATGCAGCAAGTTCGCCCCTCCCACTACAACGAGTTTAGATTTGGAGGATTGGGGCTTTAACCAAAATCCGACGTGCATCTATTCAGATTTTCGCAACGTATACTGCAGGTCCCTTGTTGAACTGCTTAGTTATATGTCATATTCTTGATAATTGTCTTTTGTGTTGTTCTTTATATATCATATTATTGACAATCGTATTTTGTGTTGTTCTACTTAGTTGTGATATATGCTTGATGATGATTATGCGGGGTTCTATTTTGGTACTTGATACGTCGTAAACGTATCTATAAATTTTGATGTTCCATGCTTGTTTAGTATCAACTTTGCTATGCTTTGTCTACACTTTGAGGTATTTCTATATGTTTTCTGGGACTAACCTATTAACAAGTTGCCGCAGTGCCAGTTGTCGCAGTGTCAGTTGTCTGTTTTCTGTTGTGTTTGGTTTCAGAAAAGCTAGTAAGGAAATATTTTCGAAATTGGACGGGACAAAAGCCAAAGTCAATATTTCACCAGAACAAACACAAGAGACCGAAGGGCAGCCGAAGGAGCGCCATAGGGCCGCCACACCCTAGGGCCGCACGGGCCCACTATAGGGCGCGCCGTCCTATGGTGTGGGCGCCCTGGCCGCCCTCCTGCCTCGCCTCTTCGCCTATATAAGCCCCCCGATGCTAAAACCATAAGCACCCGATCAGATCTCCATGAAACAGTTCATAGCCGCCGCCACTATCGTCCCTAGATCAGGGGATCTGAAGCTCTTCCCGGCACCCTGCCGGAGGAGAGAGATCATCCTGGAGGCCTTCTTCATCACCATGCCAGCCTCCGGTATGATGCGTGAGTAGTTCACCCTTGGACTATGGGTCCATACAATAGCTAGATGGTTGTTTCTCGTCCTTTGTGCTATCATGTTTAGATCTTGTGAGATCCGTTCATGATCAAGATCATCTATTTTGTAATCATACATGTTGTGTTTGCGGGGATCCGATGGATATTGAGATACTATGTCAGATTGATTATTGATCATATCATATCTGTGTTGTTTGTGATCTTGCATGCTCTCCGTTTCTATTAGCTATCTTGGCCAAGTAGATTCTAGTGACTCCAAGAGGGAGTATTTATGCTCGGTAGTGGGTTCATGCCTCTATTGAATCTGGGAAAGTGATAGAAATCTCTAAGATTGTAAATGTGCTGTTGCCACTAGGGAGAAAACAACAATCTTTTATTCGTGAAACAATTGTATTGTTTACTTTACATACATTGCTTAATGCAGTTATCTATTGGTTGCAACTTAATACTGGAGGGGGGTCGGATGATAACCGGAAGGTGGATTACTAGTCATAGATGCAGTTGGATGGCGGTATATGTATATTGTTGTAATGACCAATCAAATCTCATAGGAATCATGAATGTCTAGTATTGCATTATTATGCCTTGCTCAGTCATGTCAATTGCCCCGCTGTAATTTGTTTACCCAACATGTTATGTTATTTATCTTAAGGAGAACACCTCTAGTGAACTGTGGACCCCGGTCCAATCTTTACCATTGTTACATCATCTACTGTTACCGTTTACTTTCTGCAAGCAATCATTACCTTCCACACTATAAGTTTAATTCTTTGTTTTTAACAAACCAGTGAGATTGACAACCTCACTGTAAGTTGGGGCAAAGTCTTGAGTTTGTGTTGTGCAGGATTCCAAGTTGCTAGCAACACCTTGGAGTTGTTTCCTTGCTCCTACTGTTTCGATAACCTTGGTTTCATAACTGAAGGAAAATTTGCTACTGTGCTCATTATACCTTCCTCTTTGGGTCTCCCAACGAAGCTCTACTATTGAGCCACGTCAGTACTTAGATGATGCTTTGTGCTGTTTAGGAATTTTCCATGACGAGTTGTGGTGTTTTTGTATTTTTTTTATGATGCATTGTGTCCTGTCTCCTCATTGTGTCATTTCGTCCATTTTGATCCGTGTTCTGCTGTTTAAGATTAAATGATATGCCTTCTAGCTGTTCACATTATTTCAATGACCCGCCAGTTTAGGTAATTTTGATTATGTTGACACTGTTTATTAAATTAATTATATGATGCCTTGTGCTGTTTTGGTATTTGTGCTGCTTAATCAATCTAATTAAATGGTATGCCTTCTAGTAGTATTTTTGATGATGCATTGCATATATGTTGTTTTGTCTATCCAGACAATTCATTGTGTTGTTTTATCCATACAGATTATTCATTATGCTGCTTAATCAATCTAATTAAATGATATTACCTTCTAGCTGTTTAATCAATCTAATTTTAAAGACCCACCGGGTTAGGTGATTCTAATGATACATCATGCATTTTAAGCAACTAGCACAGTGGCCCTCACAAATACGAGGGCATCGTATTAAAGGTGTGTAACATATATTTTTGTTTTTTCATAATTTCCTACCATGGGATTAGAAAAAAATAAGGTTTTGTAGCTGGCTAATATTACACAAAGTGAAACCAACATATGTAGTATAGGTTTGACCATCCTTAATTTGAAGGTGCACCATTGTAATGTCACTTTCAAATAGCAATATGTTATATTACCATGTGTATCTCGAAGGTATATATTTTTATTGTCTCATCACGTGCAACGTTAAAATTTATCCTTCATGTTCATATGGTTATACAATTATTGATAACATTGTCGAAATAATATTTAGAATCCACCAGAGCAATAGACTGATGTTGTTTGCACACATATACAAAAATATTGTTGATTGTGGTTTGTTACAATTTATATGTTACAAAAGATCAACACATTTATGAATATGTGTTCTACTATGATAGTTTTTCTTTATGGAAATATACAAATACTTATGTTCTTCTTATATATATGTAGATTATCATGGTTAATAAAACATAGTGAAAAAATGGTAGCTGGCCACAAAAAAAAATAAGAAAGTGGTTTTACCTCCCTGTGTCCATTTACTATCTCCTTTACAAAATACATGATATTGTAGTCATGGATATGCATGGTCTCTAAAGATGCAACTTTCAACTTTACACTTTGCAAATGAGATCATTCTTATGGCCAGTTTCAATATTTTGTATTTTTGATACTTAACCTTTGAACAATGATATTTCTAGAATGTCATCTTTTAACCCTATTTTTCTGTTTTGCTCCAACTTTCTTCACTATACCAGTTTTTTGGCATTTTCGATGACTAATAGTTCCAAATTTTAATGAATTATTGATTACCGTGTGACTTCACCCATGTGTTCTAATCAAATGTCATGGCACCAGCACATATCGTTTCAATTGGTGATCAATAATCCTTGGTATCTTGCGAATATCACCACAATATAATGACCTCTTAATCTATAACCAAATATCCAAAATAAGAAAATATGGGTTTTCATGGGAAGAAATCTCATAATTCTTTGTTTTAATCAGCTAAATCAAGAAAAATTAAATCATGGAATAAGTTCAATAAAAGCACCCTATTGGGAATTTCTGATTTTCCATTTGTCTAATTTTCTTTCTTGTCTTAAACATCTCAAGAATTTGTAAAAAATCAAGAGACCTTTTCTTAGTACCTTCTATTTATGTTCTAGCTATATTATTGAATTTTTTACACCTTTTTAAGCTAATTAATTAATTGAATTTCTAGAATAATCTTGGTTATGATTTTGTTTTTTAATTTAGCATGTGGAAAAAGTTGGACGACAAGAAAAAATATACATCACACTTTCTAGGGAACTTAGCTGAATGGAGATTATGTGATGATACCTAACCGAGTAATCTTAAAGGAGCCAATAACAAATTCATATTTATTACCTAGTGACAACGTCGTGTTGTGCTAATTCATCGTACTTCTACCTTGGTTGTACAACACGGTTATCCTAAAAAATAGATAATCTATACTATTAAAAAGATTGGGACCGTCCGTCAAAATTTTTGTTTGCCTTGAAAAGACCGTTTTACCCCTGGCTTTTTGGACATATTACAAGCTGTGCCACCGCCAAGTTGGTCAACCTACTTTCCTCTCGATTCCGAAGCCTCCCGACGCTGGCCCGAGCCCCCTCCCCCGCGACGCTGGCCCAAGCCCTCCCAGGGCGATGGAGGGCGCTGGAACGGTGGAGAGCTCCTCGGTGTGGGCGACACACTGTGGAGGCAGGCCGGCGGCTCCGTCGGCTAGGGACGGATTGTCAGCACTCGAACGGGTGGCACGGCTGGGGATGGTCCGGTGGAACGCGTCCGGGGTTTAGTCCCACCTCGCTAGTTGAAGGAGGCCGACACCAGCTTATATAGCTGGGCAAAACTCTCCCTTTAGTCGCGGCTTTTGGGCTGAGAGAGGCTTTGGGCCTCCAAATACATTGGTTGAGCGTGGGCTGGCCTTTGGGTCGCTAACATCTGGTATCAGAGCCAGCGTGCGCACCGCTATTAGGTGTGTGACGATCTGCATCGCTCCTGTTTAGGAGGATGTGATGTCAGCACTCGAACGGGTGGCACGGCTGGGGACGGTCCGGTGGAACGCGTCCGGGGTTTAGTCCCACCTCGCTAGTTGAAGGAGGCCGACACCAGCTTATATAGCTGGGCAAACCTCTCCCTTTAGTCGCGGCTTTTGGGCTGAGAGGCTTTGGGCCTCCAAATACACTGGTTGAGTGTGGGCTGGCCTTTGGGTCCCTAACATCTGGTATCAGAGCCAGCGTGCGCACCGCTATTAGGTGTGTGACGATCTGCATCGCTCCTGTTTAGGAGGATGGGATGTCAGCACTCGAACGGGTGGCACGGCTGGGGACGGTCCGGTGAAACGCGTCCGGGGTTTAGTCCCACCTCGCTAGTTGAAAGAGGACGACACCAGCTTATATAGCTGGGCAAACATCTCCCTTTAGTCGCGGCTTTTGGGCTGAGAGAGGCCTTGGCGTTTGGGTCGCTAACACGGATGCAGGGGGCGCGTCCGGCGTGAGTGGCCGTCGAGCGGTGGCTCATGAGCAGCGCGGCCTCGGAGGAGCCGGATGACCTGTAGCGCCAGGATGAGGACCGTCAGAGTCGAGGAGCAGCAGGGGAGGTCCCGGTCGATGGAAGGGCTCTAGATGCGTGGGGGCCCCCTTCCCCCGCAGGCAGTGCCCCCACCGGCGCCCCTCTCCGCGTCCCCGTCGTCTACCGCCCCGAAAAGCTCGAGCCCGCCTCCACCGCTTCGCGCGTGCGTCCTGCTTCTCTCCCAACAACTCAACCCAATAGGCTGAAGGTCGCGCGTCAGCGTCGATGGAAACCACGTCGACGATGGAGCCTGGCGCGCGCACCGGCCGTCGCCTCCCTGAGCACACCGGATATTTCTGCCCTGGATCCCACCGTCTGCTGCCGCCCAGGATGCCCCCAACACCGATGCCCCCTGATGCCCCAGCGCTGACGCCCCTGATGCCCCCGCGCCTCTGGTTCCCTCCTCCAGCCGCCCCCTCCGGCCGCCGGCCACGCCTCGACCTCCCCTGTTCCCGCAACTCTGGTGAACGGACAAGAGCGCAAGAAGGGACCCGATTGCGAAAGTGAGCGCGGCTAATCGGGGGAGGAGTCCTATGCAAGTTCTGATCTCATCGAGGAGAGGACGGAGACAGGGGGCTCTCTGGCGGTGCGAACGGGAGCGGGACGGTGGTGCTCGGTGACAAGGCAGGCCCGGGCGGCAGGGTGGTGGTTGCAGGTGGCGGCGAGATACGGCGGTGCCTGCGGGAGGTGAGCGGCGGTGGCTTGGCGCGAGCGCAGGCTATGGATTGGCGCGAGCGCGGGCGGGGCTTGCGGCCTCAGGCGAGCAGGGCCGAGGGAGAGCGGGACGACGGCGGGGTCGTGCTGCGGTGGTTAGAGAAAAGAAGGCGCGGGGTGGATTGGTGGCGCATCGGGGGAGAGGAGCGGCGGTCGGGATGGGGCCGGGGCTCAAGCGGCTTTGCGAGCGGGGATCGAGGCGAGCATTGTGTCGCGTTGACGCAAGGGTGGGGAGCGACGCGGGGTGAGGAGCGGTGCGTGCACGGCAACAAGGGTGTGTGGCCGCGCGCGAGGAGAGTGGAGGAAATAGCATGGCGTGTGTTCCCGCAGTGTGTGCGTCGCGATTCAGGTGGTGTGGGTCGGTGTGTGGTGTTGGGCGAGCTAGGATCTAGACAGTTTCCAATTTTTTTTTTTTTTTTGAAAGAGGAGAGCCCCCGAAGGGGCAGGAAGCCATATATTAAAATAAAACGGTGGAGTTACAGATTTTCACGTCGGACCCTAAAAGAAAAAGAATTACAAACAAGCCCAAACGCTTTGCACAAAGAACCCTACAGAAGATCAGAAGAAAGCAATCAGGTTCATCATCCAGACCGCCTCTGCAACAGGAGGGCCTCGCAACGGAGGTTGAAGAGACGCCGGAGCTCGCCGGCGAGCATGATGGCCTCGACCTAGCCAAGATAATCGGGTGGCACAAAGCTTCCGATTTGGATCTGCAGAAGAAAAGATTGGCTTCACATCTCCAAGACTGATCATCGTCGTTGCACCACAGGGATCCAATACCTCCTGCCAATTGGTGATGAAAAATGAGAAAGAAGTCATGATTTAGTCTTGATCCATGTGGTAATTAAAACATGATATGAGGAGAAAGTCCATGCATCGATGGTAGATTAGTTCCGATTGGTTTCATGCAACCGAAAAAAATAGTTAGCCAAATGTATTTTTTTACGAGGAAAGGGGCCACACAGGATAGTTAATTGGGGTTAATTAATACACAATTTAGCCTAATAAACGGTATATTTATAAAAGGGGTATTAACCCAATAATCTGGTATGAAGGGAGTAGCGGATTATTCGTCTCATTAGGACAACTATTTTACCAAGGAAAAAATATAAAATGCTGCCATTAAAATTGTAAGATTATGTGCAATGGGAAAATCTCCGTGGCAACGCACTGACATTTAGCTAGTATTTATACTTTTGAGGGACAATACCTATCTACCCATGAGAGTATTAGACGATGATCACCTATTAATCATTGCTAGCAAGGTCAAACTTTTGGAAATTACCATGGAAGAAGCTAATGATATGTTGGACAAATCGTAGATATAAAATCAGAAATCTGATCACCTAGCGCTAGAACCTTCCAGTCTGCTTGTTCCATCAACGAATATTTGGAACAATATAACAGTAGCCAGAAGGTGTAGCTGGATGACATAAATCGACACGTTGCAGATTTGCAGACCCTTTATTAGAAGTGCAAAAATGTTGCAACCCCAGGTCTCTTTTTTTAGACGCGCACACATCACACATCATGCTAGCTCAACCTCACCTCTCCTTGTCGGGCACCGTAATCCAAAAATTTGCCAATCGAACTTTTTGTTTCTGGCTGTACCTCGTGCGGCAGGCGGTGAACATAGCAAAGATGGCTGTGCGCGCATGCAAAACCAAATTGACCCGAGGTGAGCCCATGGTTTACAAAGAGATCGGAAAGTTAATTGAATGCATACAAATCTCGATCCTAATTCACACAATCCTTGACACACACGGTACTACCTGAAAAGTTGTCGGCTTGAGGGGAGGCAGCTCGTGCATGCATCGCATATTCCTGACTGAAGGCGCTGGAGTACTCCGGTGGACGCTTCGGGGGAGATTGAGAACGGTGGCGGCTCGGAACGGGAGAGATTGAGAACGGGAGGGTTCTATTCCGTGAAACGAACGGTTTTTTATAATGGCACGCGTGGGTAATTTATTTTACCCAGATGCTAAAAAACATCCGGATGGTGGCGACACGACCGAGCACTCGTCGTTAGACCGTCCATCGCGCACGAATCTGGAAGCAAGGCCAACCACCCCGGGGAGCCGTTGCGCGCGGGGCCTCATTTCCGTCGTTCCCCATTTCACCGAGGGATTCAACAACGACGACGGGGAGAGAGGCTGCGCCCGCATCGGCAGCTGGCGGAGGGAGGGGGCGGCGAGGTGCTCTGGCGAGAGGAGCGACTCGGCGAGATTTTTTGGCCAAGAGAGGCGTGCGGTGAGGCTCGGCGGATGGAGCGGCTCGACGAGATCTGCGATGGGGCGACGATCTCGTCGGTGGAGGCGTCGGCGAAGGGAGGATCCAGTGGAGCTCGTCGGCGCATTGAGCACCGCGTGTCGAGCACCCCGCATCGGAGCACCGCGCATCTAGCACAGTGAGATAGACGATCTCGTCGGGGGGGGGGGAGGGGAGGAATCGTGGTGTTCGTCGACGGATTGGAAGGGACTCGCATCGTGCACCGCGCATCAAGCACCTGCATCGAGCACGGTAAGAGAGACGAGCTCGTCGGTAGAGGCGTCGGGGGAGAAGGATTCGGTGGAGCTCGTCGGCGAATCGGGGGAAGGGCCTCGCGTCGAGTACTTCGTATCAAGCACCTACATCGAGTATGAGAGTTTCCGCCTTGAGGTAATCCATGCAAATCCCCCCCCCCCCCCAATTTGATTTGCACGAACCCATGTCTTGTTATCCTATCGATTCCTGTCTCATAGGTAAACCAGCACTCGATCCATATGATGATGGATTAAACTCGTGTAGGGAAATTAGAAACCTCTGAACTCGTTGCAAGTCCGGTAAAACGTTATCACTCGCTGCATATATGACGAGTGTTGTTTTTTCCTATGTTTCCGCAGTAGGGGGAATTAGCAAGGACATGGGAATTTTTTGCTTTTGCCTCGGAACTTAGTGTTGATCTTGGGTATCTACTGTAATTGTTGACCGTTATCGTCGCTCGGAAATTTTTGCTTTTATATGAACGATCTTTTTTTTGTCTTTTGCTCGTGACCTCGTGCATGGTCTCGCTCTCGCGAGGTAGCTGGCAGCAGTAGCACACAATATAGTATAGCCAAAGAAGCGATCACTGCCTACCTGCACCTGCAGACAAAACAGGTGTTGACAGACGACAGTAGAGTAGTAGCAGGTTGTTTCTAAAGACTCAAAACTAGTGTTCATCACAAGATTCCAGGCTTTTTTTGTTTTTTTTAATATTTACTTAGCTTTTACACAACCAGATTTAAGTGCTTTTTTGTTTTTTGCTGACTGCAATATGATCAAGTTTTTATCCCATAGTTCATCATTAATTCTTTTGGAATCTAATTAACCAAATTGAAATTCAACTTAGTTGGGGTCCTAGAAATAACTAAGTTGGTTTATGTAAATAAGTAAGTTGGGTCCTAGAAATAATTAAGTTGGTTTCTGGAGAGAACTAAGTTGATTTCTTGAAAAGAGAACTATATTGTTTTTCTGGAGAGAACTAAGTTGTTTTCTGGAGAGAACTAAGTTATTTTCTGGAGATAACTAAGTTGTTTATTTTTTGGAATCTAATTAACCAAGTTGAAATCCAACTAAGTTGGGTCCTAGAAATAACTAAAGTTGATTCATATAAATAAGTATGTTGGGTCCTAGAAATAACTAAGTTGGTTTCTAGAATCTAACTAAGTTAACTTAGTTGAAACACTAAGTTGGTTGTTTTTTTTTCTCGAATATAACTAAGTTAACTTAGTTGCTTGCTGCAGAATACTTAGTTGTGTTCCTAGAAAATAACTAAGTTGATATTTGATGAACATAACATATTTTTTGCTTTTCCCCTCGAAGTCATAAAAATGACGAAAGATAATGTCAAGCGCGCCCGCCTGCGTTTACCAGCTGCACAAACTAGACAGCAGGTAAACGAGATCCTCTTGTCCTTTTCCAGGATACAACTGATTTTCTTGTTCCAGTGCTAACTGATTTTTTTGACGGGGGTAACTTTATGCAGTCATCTTCAGGAATAAATCCTACAATTGCGGATACAACTGCTGCGCAACATGCGGTGCCAGCAGCAAGACCTGTCCGCGTACGACGAACCACGGTGCGCCCTTTCTTTTTTCCTTTTTATGTTCTATTTTTTTCACGCAATAAAACAGGAACCAACTTAGTTATCTTATGCACACGACCTCTTCTTTTTGTTATAGATAGGAAGGAATCGCGCTTCTCCGGCCAGGTTGTTCAAACTAAACCAACTGCTAGTACAAGATCAGAAAGATCTGATAGAAGATTGGGAATGGGGAGACATGCTTAAGATGCAGGCAAAAGAGATGCCCATAAACCTTAGTATGCGGGTCTTATCATGTTTTGAACCCATACGGAGCGAGATTGTTATACCAGAAAGGGGGAGTATCCCGGTCAATGCAGACAGCTACACCAAAGTGTTTGGGATAAACAACGAGGGGAGCCCTGTTAGATATGAAATGAAAACAGAGGCAATTGAGTTCTTTAATAAAGAGTACAACATAGAGAGTGGCACAACACCCGAGTGGGCCGATTGGTGTGCGATGATAAAAGGAATGGGAGGGGCTGCGGACATGAAGTTTCTGCGTGCATATTTGCTAGCGTAATCAGCTGCTTTGTGATCCCTACAACAACATCCAGCATCAGCCCCAGGTGTTACCAAGCATTAGTAGACCTTAACCAGTTTCGGCGGACAAACTTCGCCCAATTTGCCATTGATCAAATAATCACAGAAGTAAAGAAAATGGAAGTAAAGAAGAAATTTGTATGTTGTTGTCTTCACCATATCGTGGTAATTTTTGCGTGGAGACACCCTCTTTTTTTGTACACTAAAACTAACACTATTCGGCAGAATGTAATATCATTTTTTTAACTTACTTTTTTGTCCTTATTTCCAATGCAGATTCTTTATCTTGATTCCCTAGAGGTTGACGAGGTTGTGGAGTCCGAAGAAGTCTGTCCAATACGGGCTGCAGCATGGAACGACAAACTCATGCAGGATGTCATGCGGAAGGATGCAAAAGGTGATGGGGAGTTTGGAAAGTTGAAAGTAAGCACTTTCTGCCTATACAAAAAAAAACCTAAAAGCCGAATGTGTTTTTGAATTTACTCCATCTGTATACATTTTTTTAACACGGCTTATTTTTGTTTTTAACAACATACAACTCAAAGAATCTGTCGGGGCTTATATTAGAGACAGTCTTTTTGTGGGCATGACAAGAACCGAAGAATTCGTATCTGCGAAGCTTCCACAGAGCTTTTCAAACGAGGTATAATTCGTTTTTCTAGGTGGCTGCTCGATGTTACCAAGTTGTTACCTCTATATACTTTAAGTATACTTTATTTAAAAACACTTTTAAGTTTTGAAGCCAACTTAGTCATCTACAGTAGCCAACTCAGTAAACTTCGGCCAACCAACTTTGCTTCATTTAAGTCCGTCTCATTAAGTTGGTTCATTATCCAGGTTAAGTTGATTTCATAATTAAAGCTAAGTTGACTTCATATTGCATCTAAGTTGGCTCATTATAATATGAAATAATTTGAGTTCATATTTTATAGCTAAATTGAGTTCATATTGGAGCTAAGTTGATTTCATATTAAAGCTAAGTTGACTTTATATTGCAGCTAAGTTGGCTCATTATACTATAAAATAATTTGACTTCATATTATAGCTAAGTTGAGTTCATATTAGAGCTAAGTTGATTTCATAATACAGCTAAGTTGGCTGCAGCCCGATAACTAAGTTGGTTTATTAAAAAGTTTTTTAATTTTTTTAATGAACCAACTTAGTCATCTATAGTAGCCATCTTAGTTAACTTTAGTTGCTTTTTCATTAAGTTGGTTCATTAAATTTGAGTTCATTTTTGCATTTGGTTCATTAATATGAATAAATTTTGAGTTCATTAATATGAACAAATTTGAGTTCATTTAGGTTTGGCTCATTAAGTTGGTTCAATAATATGAACTAATATGAACTAATTAGTTAGCTAAGTTGATTTTCATATCACATGCTAAGTTGATTTTCCTACTTTGTAAAATCTTTTTCCTTTTTCATTCTTTTTTCTTTTGAAATGTTGGCTGCTGGAAGTTATTAAATTTGGCTACTGAAGTTACTAAGTCGGCAAATGAAGTTAACTAAGTTGGTTGCTGGAGTTCTACTAATTTCTTTCTATAACTTTTTTGATTTATGCAGAGAAAAAGGAAATTTGCCATCTGCGTGGGCGAGCTATGCACAGACATATCCAACAGGATCGGGACATTTATCGATGCTATTGGGAATATATACAATGAAGAAAGGTCTAGCTGTGTTGAGGGGAGAAGAAAGAAGCAAAGGACTGATGGAGAATTCGACAATGAAGAAGATGACAACGACCCTGATGATGGTTCTGATGGTGATGGCGACAATGACGATGAGGATGAGGAAGATGGCGACAGCAAGGAAGATGAAGAAGATGGAGCTAACAGAGATGCAAACAACGGGAATGGAGGAGGGGGAGAAGATGAACAAGAGGAAGATCCTGGGTGCAATTTGACCAAGATGCCAAGAAGATCAGCTAGACTGACACCAAAGGAAAATCGATATTGCCTAGCCAGTAACCTCAGGGAGAGGGGCACTGACATAGAAAATCGGGACGGTGATTGTGGGAGCAAGCCCGATGAATTATCAGTGCAGGGCTTGATTCAAAGAATAAGAAGGAAAGCGAAGGAAGAACGGGCAGCAAGGTTACATGCAGGTCAAGGCCATCAGACAGAAGACCAAAACTCATTTTCAGAGTTAATAGGAATGGTTGCAGTAGAAACAAGGAAAAAAGTTGGCCGCCTGCACATTGAAGATCCTGTTTTTGATGATGATGATGATGATGATGGCAAGAGTGATGCCAATGATGTCTTCCATTTGGTGGTAGACAGGGAGCTGAGGGCACGCACTGCAAATGTCCCTGTGGTAGATATGATTGGAAGCGAAGACGCAATACACAAGCTAACAGTAGAGTGCTTCAACCTTCAGAAACTGGATATAAGAGATGACCTGCAGGCATAGGGGACTAGGAGACAGAAGATGGCAGCACAACGTGGCCGCCCAGAAGGGGATCCAACAAACACATCAAAAGTAACTAAAACACCAAAGGCAAAGCCCAAAACAGTCGTTACAGCTGCTGCCGCGGTCCAAGCCACCCAACCGTGTATGCCTAGCCCACAGATACTGCAACAGCCAGTGAAGGGATTGCCACTTCAGTAGGGAGCCCCTACGGTCATACCAAAATGCCCTCGCCCCCTCCAAAAACTGGCAGCACACAGCTGAAGGTGACCGCAACTACACCGCTGCATCGCGCAAGTACTGAAACTGTAGGGTTTCGTAGCATGGAAAACAAAAAATTTCTATCGCATACAAACAAACAAGCCAAGATCTATCTACTAGATTGTAGCAACGAGTCGATGGAATAACTCACCCTCGAAGATTCCAAAATGTTTAACGAGAGCGGATTCTCGTGGGTGATGTAGTCGTACTCTTCCCGATCTCAAGATCGCGTAGACGATCCTTCCGGCGCTGTGTTCCGGCAGCGCTCCCGCAGTCGGTCACACGTTCGGTACTCGACGAAGACCTTCCTCTCCCTTGTTCCAGCAGGCAGTGGAGGTTGTAGCACTCTCCTCGCGATTCCGGCAACACAACAGCGTGGTACCGGAAGTAGAGGGGAGATCTCGCAGGGCTTCGCCTTAAGCCGGAGAGAGTATGGTGGAGTATGAGAGAGTCCCTCGACGATCTAGGGTTTAGACACGCCGAGGAGGGGCAAGCCGGCGGCTAGGGTTTAGCTAGGCGGCGGCGACGGTTTGCCCTAGGGCCGGCGGCGGCTATGGAGGCGGCGGCGGCTTGGTACTAGGGTTTAGAGGTAGGAACTTGTGTGTCTAGGAGGGGAGCCCTGCCCCTCCTTATATAGGTGGAGGGGGCCGGCCAAGGGGAGGGGAGTCCCTCCCCAACTCGGCTTGGTGGTGCGCCGGCGGTGGGAGGAGGAACTCCTCCCCCAAGTCGGTTTCCACCTCCCTCTCCACTTCCCAAAACTAGTCGTTTGACTTTCAAACTTTGCGTTTGACTTTTCAAACTAGGATTTGAATAAACCCTCTATTTTGTTCAGCAATGACACCGAGTACATGATGCAATCATATCAACTTGATATAACACATTCATGTACCCTTCCCCTCCGGAGTGTCGGACATTCCGGAACCTTCTAGAACATTCCCGATGAAAACACCGGAACTATTCTCCAACTCCGAAACGGGACTTTCCTTATATGAATCTTATTCTCCGGACCATTCCGGATCTCCTCATGATATCCCGAATCCCATTCGAGACTCCGAACAACATTCGGACTCTTTCTCATCATTCCATAACTACTCAAACAACGTCGAATCCTTAAGTGTGTCTCCCTACGGTTCGTGAATTATGCGGACATGATCGAGACACTTCTCCGAACAATAACCACATATTTCAACGATTACTTTGCGATCGAATGAACCACTTACATACGATATCAATTTCCCTTTGTCTCACGATAGTTTACTTATCCGAGGTTATGATCGTCGGTATCTCTGCATACCTAGTTCAACCTCGTTACTGATAAGTACTCTTTTCTCGTTCCCGTGATATGTGATCCCTTGTGAGCCAGTCACATGCTTGCAAGCTAATTGGATGACATTTCACCGAGAGGGCCCAGAGTATATCTATCTGTCATATGGATGGACAAATCCCACTCTTGATCCATGTGTCTCAACCAATACTTTCCGAACACTCAATGCCACCTTTATAGCCACCCAGTTACGGTGTGGTGTTTGATGTCATCAAAGCATCCATCCGGTAAAGGTGATATGCATGATCTCATGGTCGAAGGAATTAGATTACTATGTATCAGAAAGCATATAGCAATTGAACTATTAAAATGACTTGATCTTTATGCTACGCTTATCTATAGGAGTATGTCCACCATATCATTCTCCTAACGATATGATCTTGTTGTTAATAACATCTCAATGTTGATGATAGGGAAACCACAATCATCTATTAACCAACAAGCTAGTATTATATAGAGGCTTTACTAGGGACTCTTATTTTAGTCTACAAATCACACAAGTATTAATGTTTCCTTGTTAATACTATTATAGCATGAATGTAAACATTTATCATAAACACAAAGATATAATAATAACTATATTTATTATTGCCTCTAGGGCATATCTCCAACAGTCTCCCACTTGCACTAGTCATCTAATCTAGATTACATGGTAATATACCGAACACCCATGGCAGTTTGGTGCTGGTCATGTTTTGCCCTCGGGAGAGGTTTAGTCAACGGATCCGCCACATTCAGATCTGTGTGTACTTTGCAAATCTTTATATCCCCATCTTGGATATGTTCTCGAATAGCGTGAAAACGTAGCTTGATGTGCTTCAGCTTCTTGTGTGACCTTGGTTCTTGCGCATTGGCTATGGCGCCCATGTTATCACAGTAGATAGACATTGGGTCCAGCGCACTAGGAACCACAATGAACTCTTTCATCCATATCGCTTCTTGTGAAGCCTCCGAAGTAGTCATGTATTCCAATTCAGTTGAAGATCTCGCCACAACGCTTTGCTTTGCACTCCTCCAACTAACTGCTGCACCATTCAAAAAAATACGTATCCAGATTGTGATTTAGAATCATCCGAATCGGTGTTCCAACTAGCATCGGTGTAACCATTAACAACGACCTGTTTATCACCTCCATAAGAAAGAACCATATCCTTAGTTCTTCTCAAGTACTTAAGGATGTTTTTGACCGCTGTCCAATGATCCACTCCTGGATCACTTTGATATCTGCTAGTTAAACTAGCAGCATATGCAATGTCGGGTCTAGTACATAGCATGGCATACATTAGAGATCCTATGGCTGAGGCATAGGGAGTCTTACTCATCCTTTCTCTATCTTCTACCGATGTCGGACTTTGAGTTTTACTCAAGGTCGTATTGGGCAACATGGGCAAGAACCCTTTCTTGCTATCTTCCACCAAACCTCTTTAGAACTTTGTCCAAATATGTACTTTGTGACAATGATATTTGGCGTCTTGATCTATCTCTATAAATCTTTATGCCTAATATGTAAGCTGCTTCGCCAAGATCCTTCATTGAAAAACTATTATTCAAATAATCCTTGACACTATTAAGAAGGTCTACATCATTCCCAATCAACAATATGTCATCTACATATAGTATTAAGAATGCTACAGAGCTCCCACTCACTTTCTTGTAAATACAAGCTTCTCCATAAGTTTGTATAAAACCAAAACTTTTGCTCACCTTATCAAAACGTTGATTCCAACTTCGGGATGCTTGCTTCAATCCATAGATGGACCGTTGAAGTTTGCATACCTTGTTAGCATCTTTAGGATCGACAAAACCTTTGGGTTGCATCATATACAACTCTTCATCAATGTCTCCATTGAGGAATGCTGTTTTGACATCCATCTGCCATATCTCATAATCATAATATGCAGCGATTGCTAACATAATCCTCACAGATTTTAGCTTCGCTACTGGTGAGAAAGTCTCATCGTAGCAACTCCTTGAATTTGTCGAAACCCCTTTGCGACAAGTCGAGCTTTATAGACAGTAACATTACCATCAGCATCTGTTTTCTTCTTGAAAATCCATTTGTTCTCGACAGCCTTCCGGCCATCCGGTAAGTCCACCAAAGTCCATACTTGGTTTTCGTACATGGATCCAATCTCGGATTTCATGGCTTCTTGCCATTTATTGGAATCTGGGCTCATCATCGCTTCCTCATATGTCTCAGGGTCATCGGTGTTGTCCACCAACATGACACTCATAACGGGATCATACCAATCTGGAGTGGTACGAGTTCTCGTTGACCTGCGAGGCTCTGTAGCAACTTCAACCGAAGTTTCATGATCATCATCATTAGCTTCCTCTCTAACTGGTGCAGGCACCACAGGAATTCTTCCAGTGCTGCGCTACTCGCAATTTCGACAGAAGGTTCGACAACCTCGTCGAGTTCTACTTTCCTTCCAGTCACTTCTTTCGAGAGAAATTCCTTCTCTAGAAAGGATCCATTCTTAGCAATGAAGATTTTGTCTTCGGATCTATGATAGAAGGTATACCCAATAGTTTCCTTCGGGTATCCTATGAAGACGCATTTTTCCGCTTTGGGTTCAAGCTTGTCCGGCTGTAACTTCTTTACATAGGCTTCGCAACCCCAAATTTTAAGGAACGACAATCTAGGTTTCTTCCCAAACCATGATTCATACGGTGTCGTTTCAACGGATTTAGATGGTGCCCTATTTAAAGTGAATGCGACTGTTTCTAATGCATAACCCCAAAATGATAGCGGTAAATCTGTAAGTGACATCATAGAACGAACCATATCAAAGAGAGTTCGATTACGACGTTCGGACACACCATTATGATGTGGTGTTCCCGGCGGTGTCAATTGTGAAAGTATTCCGCATTTCTTCAAATGCTCGCCAAACTCGTAACTTAGATATTCACCTCCAGGATCAGAACGTAGAAATTTAATCTTCTTGTTACGTTGATTCTCTACCTCACTTTGAAATTCCTTAAACTTCTCGAAAGTTTTGGACTTATGTTTCATGAAATAGATATACCCATATCTACTCAAGTCATCCGTGAAGGTAAGAACATAACGATAACCACCGCGCGATGCTACACTCATTGGACCACACACATCGGTATGTATGATTTCCAATAAGTCCGTAGCTCGCTCCATCATACCAGAAAATGGAGTCTTAGTCATTTTACCCATCAGACATGCTTTGCATCTTTCAAGTGATTCGAAATCAAGTGATTCAAGAAGTCCATCGGAATGGAGTTTCTTCATACGCTTCACTCCAATGTGACCAAGACGACAGTGCCACATATAGGTCGTGTTATCGCTCGATTTCAAACGTTTAGCCTCAATGTTATTAATATGTGTATTTCCACTATCGAGATTCAACAAGAATAGACCATCTATCAAAGGTGCATGTGCATAAAACATATTACTCATATAAATCGAACAACCATTATTCTCTGACTTAAACAAGTAACCGTCTCGCAATAAACAAGATACCGATATAATGTTCATGCTTAACGCAGGCACCAAATAACAATTATTTAAGTATAGAACTAATCCCGATGGTAGATGAAGGGGTAGCGTGCCGACCGCGATCACATCAACCTTTGATCCGTTTCCCACGCGCATCATCACCTCGTTCTTCGCTAGCTTCCGTTTATTCTGCAGCACCTGTTTCGAGTTACAAATATGAGCAACCGAACCAGTATCAAATACCCAGGCACTACTACGAGTACTAGTGAGATACACATCAATAACATATATATCGGATATACCTTTCTTCTTGATGTTGCCGTTCTTCAAATCCGCCAAGTACTTTGGGCAATTCCGCTTCCAGTGACCTTCTCCCTTGCAGTAAAAGCACTCAGTATCAGGCTTAGGTCCAGCCTTGGTCTTCTTCGTCGGTGCGGTAACTTTCTTACCACCCTTCTTGAAGTGTCCCTTTTACTTAGACTTGCCTTTCTTGAATTTGGTGGTCTCATTGACCAACAACACTTGGTGCTCTTTCTTGATCTCCACTTCTGCAGACTTCAACATAGCAAAGAGTTCTGGCAACGTCTTGTTCATGTTCTGCATGTTGTAGTTCATCACAAAGTTCTTGTAACTTGGTGGTAGTGATTGGAGGACGCGGTAAATCCCCAAAGCATTAGGAATCACTATACCCAAGCTTTGAAGTTTGTTTGTGTGCCCAGACATCTTAAGCACATGCTCACTGACGGAGCTGCCCTCTTCCATCTTGCAGTTAAAGAACTTTTCAGAAGCCTCATAGCTTTCAATTGTCGCATGAGTCTCAAAGATCAATTTGAGATCCTCGACAATATCATATGGGTCTGAATTCTCAAACCTTTTCTGAAGCTCCGATTCTAAACCATACAAGATAGCACACTGAATTGTGGAGTACTGAGTCTTCTGAGTGAGGTAAACATTCTTTACTTCATCGGCAACTTCAGCTGCAGGTGGGTCACCCAGCGGTGCATCCAGCACATAGGTCAAATTACCAGCTGTGAGGACAATCCTCAAATTGCGGAACCAATCCGCGAAGTTGCTTCCATTGTTTTTCAACTTTTCTTTCTCTAGGAACGCATTAAAATTGATGGTAGGGGCTGCCATTGATCTCCAACATATTTGCAATAGTTTAGACTAAGTTTATGACAAATTGAGTTCAAATTAATAATAAAATTAATCTAGGTGAACTCCCACTCAAAACAATATCCCTCACATTGTTTTAGTGATCACACGAACCAAATCCACCACATCAACACCGATCATCACGAGAGTTGATATAGTTTCAATGGCGAACAATCGACATGTTCATCATATCTACTATATGATTCATGCTTTACCTTTCGGTGATCCGTGTTCCGAGACCATGTCTGTACATGCTAGGCTCGTCAAGATCAAACCTTAGTTTCCGCATGAGCAAATCTGGCTTGCTCACGTTGTATACACTTGCGGAATCTAACACACCCGATCATCACGTGGTGCTTCGAAACAACAAGTTTTAGCAACGGTGCTAACTAAGGGTGAACACTTTATGACTTGAAATTCATGTGCATGAGGGATCATCTTATAATGCTACCATCGTCTACTAAGCAATACAAGATGCATAAAGGATTAACATCACATGCAATTCATAATATGTGATATGATATGTCCTTTCTTCTTTGTTCTTCCGATCTCCATCTTCTAGCACGAACATGATCTCCATCATCACCGGCATTGCATCAAGGTCAATGACGCTTCTCCATGGTTGTCGTCCACCGGCTTCAACTATTACAACTACTTTGAATAGACACGCGGGTCTTAACATAAATTAAAGACAACCATATGGCTCCTGCCGGTTGCCAACTTACAATAAGGAACATTGCATACATCAAATATAATCACAATCATGGCCATATCACATCACAACACACCCCTGCAAAACAAAGTTAGACGCCTCTACTTTCTTTGAATGTTTTACGTGGTTTGGGGCTTTCAATAAGTGTCGTTCTAACTTACGAACATGAACCACAACATTGATACTAGTATTGTTAATCACCCGTTGTAAATTGGATCTTAACTATGCTAGGAGAAACAGGCACCCGCAAAGCCACTTATGCAATACAAGTTGCATGTCAAGCTTGGAGCAAGTATCATGAACGATGTCATGTAAGGTTAGCCCGGGCAGCTTCATCCCAACATCCCGCAAGGTGCAAAGTACACAAGAAGCAATCGACAATAAAAGCATCAACGCCCACAATGACCATTGTGTTCTACTCGTGCAACAGATTTACATATAGACACGGCTCTGATACCACTGTAGGGTTTCGTAGCATGGAAAACAAAAAATTTCTATCGCATACAAACAAACAAGCCAAGATCTATCTACTAGATTGTAGCAACGAGTCGATGGAATAACTCACCCTCGAAGATTCCAAAGTGTTTAACGAGAGCGGATTCTCGTGGGTGATGTAGTCGTACTCTTCTCGATCTCAAGATCACGTAGACGATCCTTCTGGCGCTGCGTTCCGGCAGCGCTCCCGCAGTCGGTCACACGTTCGGTACTCGACGAAGACCTTCCTCTCCCTTGTTCCAGCAGGCAGCGGAGGTTGTAGCACTCTCCTCGCGATTCCGGCAGCACAACGGCGTGGTACCGGAAGTAGAGGGGAGATCTCGCAGGGCTTCGCCTTAAGCCGGAGCGAGTATGGTGGAGTATGAGAGAGTCCCTCGACGATCTAGGGTTTAGACACGCCGAGGAGGGGCAAGCCGGTGGCTAGGGTTTAGCTAGGCGGCGGCGGCGGTTTGCCCTAGGGCCGGCGGCGGATATAGAGGCGGCGGCGGCTTGGTACTAGGGTTTAGAGGTAGGAACTTGTGTGTCTAGGAGGGGAGCACTGCCCCTCCTTATATAGGTGGAGGGGGCCGGCCAAGGGGAGGGGAGTCCCTCCCCAACTCGGCTTGGTGGTGCGCCGGCGGTGGGAGGAGGAACTCCTCCCCCAAGTCGGTTTCCACCTCCCTCTCCACTTCCCAAAACTAGTCGTTTGACTTTCAAACTTGGCGTTTGACTTTTCAAACTAGGATTTGAATAAACCCTCTATTTTGTTCAGCGATGACACCGAGTACATGATGCAATCATATCAACTTGATATAACACATTCATGTACCCTTCCCCTCCGGAGTGCCGGACATTCCGGAACCTTCTAGAACATTCCCGATGAAAACACCGGAACTATTCTCCAACTCCGAAACGGGACTTTCCTTATATGAATCTTATTCTCCGGACCATTCTGGATCTCCTTGTGATATCCCTGAATCCCATTCGAGACTCCGAACAACATTCGGACTCTTTCTCATCATTCCATAACTACTCAAACAACGTCGAATCCTTAAGTGTGTCTCCCTACGGTTCGTGAATTATGCGGACATGATCGAGACACTTCTCCGAACAATAACCAATAGAGGAATCTGGAAATTCATATGGCTCCCACATATTTCAACGATTACTTTGCGATCGAATGAACCACTTACATACAATATCAATTTCCCTTTGTCTCACGATAGTTTACTTATCCGAGGTTATGATCGTCGGTATCTCTGCATACCTAGTTCAACCTCCTTACTGATAAGTACTCTTTTCTCGTTCCCGTGATATGTGATCCCTTGTGAGCCAGTCACATGCTTGCAAGCTAATTGGATGACATTTCACCGAGAGGGCCCAGAGTATATCTATCCGTCATATGGATGGACAAATCCCACTCTTGATCCATGTGTCTCAACCAATACTTTCCGAACACTCAATGCCACCTTTATAGCCACCCAGTTACGGTGTGGTGTTTGATGTCATCAAAGCATCCATCCGGTAAAGGTGATATGCATGATCTCATGGTCGAAGGAATTAGATTACTATGTATCAGAAAGCATATAGCAATTGAACTATTAAAATGACTTGATCTTTATGCTACGCTTATCTATAGGAGTATGTCCACCATATCATTCTCCTAACGATATGATCTTGTTGTTAATAACATCTCAATGTTCATGATAGGGAAACCACAATCATCTATTAACCAACAAGCTAGTATTATATAGAGGCTTTACTAGGGACTCTTATTTTAGTCTACAAATCACACAAGTATTAATGTTTCCTTGTTAATACTATTATAGCATGAATGTAAACATTTATCATAAACACAAAGATATAATAATAACTATATTTATTATTGCCTCTAGGGCATATCTCCAACAGAAACTACAGGAATATGCAGCACACACAACACAAAAAGGAGTGATGCATGTCCACTACCACCAGTACCAAAGTTCACACCACCAGATAAAAAAATCTTGGCAAGATATTGTGGATAAAGCGTGTGATCCACCATCTTCCGACCTGGGTTTTAACAGCCCAGAGGAGGACGAAAACAAGTGCATAATTCCAGGCCATTCAACTTCAACAAGCATAACACCGGTCAACCTGAACGATGAAAGTCTACACGATGATTGGGCGTGGGATGAGGAAACAATGAGAGAAGCGTGTGCCGCAGCTGACAAGATGGAAAAAGAAAGGGCTTCTACAAAGGATGCCCCTAAGGCTGCAGTTGTTGAGCAAATACAGAGCGGTTTCCAGACGCCAGCAAGGGTGGGAAGTGTCATTGTATTGGACCCTGATTCTTCTAGAAGCACAACTGCAGGAGATCGCCCACATGTACAAGAAAGAAGAAACATTAGGCAGGCTCCTGCAGTGAAGTCACCCTACTTTGCATATGTCGATCAAAGGGTGTACACATGTTCAGCTGATATGAAAGAGCTGTACACCACAGTTACTGCACATGGAAAAAGAACCAAAAGGGGCCAAGACATCGATAATACACCAATAGTTGTATCATATGAAAAGTATTTTGTTACACTCAGAGATCTTGCAAACTCCATGATGCTCTGCGGACAGTTGTCGAATACTGTAATGGAACTCGGAATAGAGTCCATAATGTTACGGAAATTTAAGAAGGTTAAGAATCTTGTCATGCCTCTGAGGGTCACGGTAATGACCCACTTACAAACAACACATTTTCCTAGCATGGTATCATTCACCATTTTAGGTTTCTATTTTTTTGCATGTTGCATCTAATGCCTCTCTCCTGTGTTTTTTAGAGTCTACTTAAAAATCTGGAATGCAACAAGAGAGAGCTGAAAAAGCACTTCGGCCCCCATCTCGACAGGAAACATAGTGTAAGTTATTTCTTCAAACTTCCAAGTTGGCCACACCCTATAACTAAGTTGATTCAAACTAAGACTAAGTTGGTCCCACCCATATAACTAAGTTGATCCCAACTTAGTCTAAGTTGGTCCCACACCCTATAACTAAGTTGATTCCAAAATAAGACTAAGTTGGTCCCACCCATATAACTAAGTTGATTCCAAATAAGATTAAGTTGGTCCCACCCCCTATAACTAAGTTGATTCCAAAATAAGACTAAGTTGGCCCCACCCCCTGTAACTAAGTTGGTTCCAAATAAGACTAAGTTGGTCCCACCCGATAACTAAGTTGATTCTAAAATAAGACTAAGTTGGTCCCACCCCCTGTAACTTAGTTGGTCCCACCCATGTAACTAAGTTTATTCCAAAATAAGACTAAGTTGCTTTTCCTACTGGTTTTGTTCCTTTTCTACTCACTTTGTTTATCCGTTTTTCCCACTAACACCTTCCCTCCAAAAACACACACCATAAACTTTTTTGTTTTTTTTGAAAACACAGGTTATGTCAACACCTGGATTTTTAATCCCAGATGCCTGTTATGCCATACATCGCAATCCCAGGATTACCATTTTTGCGAGACATAACAGATTTGGATACCACAGTACATCATCCATTACAAACCATACATAAGGTCTTACACAAATAAGGATCTCATGATCCAGTTCTTAATACAACTCAAGCAGCGGAAATACGTAATAATAAAGGTAGCGTAGGTGAAGCTCCATCTTCGGGGTCACATGCAATGCTGACGATGGGAGATGATCCTAGTTGTCGTAACCTTCCTGGGGTCCATCCTCCTGGTACTCATCTTCATAGTCTGGCCACGGGAATAGCCAGGGACAAAGCCATGAGTACTCTTAAGTACTCGCAAACTAATACTAACAAGTGAAGGGGGTTTTTGTAGTAGGACACTAAGCTCTAGGGTTGTTTGGCAAAAAGCCAGATTTACCTCTACTAAGTTTAGAAACGAAGAAAGCTAGTTGAAGTTTTATAACACCTAAGTGGGAACTTGTATTTCATATCACAACTCTGTTGTGGTCAAGTCAAAATCTCAATTCATTTCATAAGTCATTTTGAAAACATCTGACGGGGTAACAGTATGGCCACTCCAACTGTCCATAACCACGGACGCGGCTATTCGAATAGTTTGACACTCTACAGAGATTGTACACTTTCACCACAACATTTGATACATCCGTCAGGAACAAATCCTGAATTCACCATACTCAGTATGCGGATAATCAATCCTAACCTTTCAATTACACGTCCTAGTATAAGAACCTCTCCTGTGAGTTTGGCCTCCCAACCATGACCAACTGTCATCTTGGGTACTGCACAGGTGGACAATCTTCACAAGGTATCCTCAGCTCAGACCTTGGCCGTGAGGGAACCAATACTAAGGTATATAAGTTTCCAGTCAAGCCCTACCCAATTCTCGGGTATTGTGGTTGTACGGTAAAATTGGAAAGGTATCGCATCCAGACAACCATCAGTTTTATAAAGGGCTAAGGCTCATGCCTCACCATTTTCATCACCAAAATCATCTGGTGCTCGAAAACACATGTCAAAACATCTCAATAGAATGATCCATCATTCCAAGGTTTTCATAACCATTTTTCTACCAAGTATTCCCATCTAAAGTTGATCAAGTTTTATGCTTAGCACTAGCGTCTACAAGTGGGGGTAAGTACTAATGAGGGGTGGTACACCAATGGAGTTTAACTAAGTTCAATCTCATGCCTTAATATGACATAAAGATTATCTAGCGTAGGCCAAGTTTTATGCTCTTTATGCAACCTTCAATTATCTTTCTAGAATCTACAATTCACTTAAGTAAGCTCTAAGTAATAGCTTTGATAAAGAAATAAAGTAGAAACTTGCAAGTAAAACTAGGATTGGTTTATCAAGTGGGTATGATCATATATGCTTAAGGCATATAGTTGGCAGGGTAATAAGCAAGTATTTGCTTGCATAGATATAGTCTCTTGCAAGTGTTAACTTGCACAATCAACTAGTAGTATTAGGCTTGCATCATTATCATTATAAGCTTGCTAAATTGCAAGTGTTAGCTTGCTTTGTGCAGAACAGTGGTTGAAGTTCTCCTCGGCTTCTTCTTCGTAGTATCCTCCTTCCTCCTCGTATCCTTGGTCGGTACTAGCGTCTATAAATAAATACGAGGTACACAATCACAAAACAATACTTAACTACTTTTAATCATCACACAAAGGGGTACTATAGATGATCTAGCATCATCACTAACATTAAAAGATTAAAGCATTTGTCTTATTGATTTCATTTTTAGAAAATTAATTTCTACTCATTGAAAAACTACTTAAGATTTAATATTCTCCAAACCAAACATGGGATCATGTTGACACATGTCATCACCACACATTTCAGTACATGGGAATGTGATCTAAAGTGGTGTCACAATTTAATAAGATTTAACCTTTTATTTTAAATAAAATAAGTGACTAGAAATGCCTATGTGGCATTCTTTTATTACTTGAACATTATTTCTGCAAGTAAACCCATATATTTTTATATATTCTGAAAGGTATGATCAATTGTGATTTTTGAGAGTTGGAATCAACTCAAAAGCTATTATGGTTTAAATTTGAAAAATGTTTGAATGCAGAAAAGCTTCTGCCTTGTTATTTTTACCAAGGTTGATCTATAGATTCAAATGATTTGAATCCAACGTGCTTGGATTAAGTATTTCAAATCCTTTCTAACAAAATTGGTTTCATTCAATTTGGTTCACTGAATCGAGCTGGGTTGATTTTTGAAACTAGGTACAAAACTGTGTTTGAATGAAAATGGAAAAAACCAAATTCAAACGAGTGGGCTGCGCGGGAAGAGCAAATGTCCCGGCCTGCTATGCACAGCGCTTACACGGGCTGGTTAAGTTGCTATCCCCACGCGTCAGTGAGACAGGGGGTGCGAAGCGGTACGGGGCAACGTGGTGCGTTGGATCTAGTTCTAATCCAGCGGCTCTGGTTCATCGTCCACGTCGGGCAGCGCCGGCGAGACAGAACCCTAACGTGGTAGGTGGGGGTCGTGGGAGGCTCACCGGGGCTCAGGCGAGGGTCGGTGAGGCGGGCGAACGACGAAGTCGACGACGGCGAACCTCCTGGTACCGGCAGCTTCTCCTGGGGCGGCTCCAATCGCGGGCTTCCTTCTTCTCCAGCAGCGGCGGGCTCCAGCCAAATTCCGGCGATGCACTGCTCGCCTTGCTCCGGGACTGAGGCGGGGTGGTTCTGGGTGAGAGGGGAGTGGAAAGGTGTGAAGAATTCGAGCGGGGGAGGCCTCTATTTATAGTGGCGAGAGGGGACCGACGGGCGCAAGCTAAGCTCGTCGTGGTCGACGGCACAGAGGGCTATCGGCGTGGGCGACGGTAGGGGGTGGTGCTATGCTCCCTGGCGAAGCTCAACGGCACAGTGGCGAGGCGTGGGGCGGTGCGGATTGGTCGGAACGCTGCGGTGCTCTGCGCGTGCCCAACAGAAATTTTAATGACGCACAGCTCGCGTGGTCCACGCGGCGACGAACGGGCGTGTCTACGGGGTTGCTGGGACGATGGTGATCACGTATGCACGTGGCGAGGGCGGCGCGCGGTCTGTGGGCATCGGTCTAGCGTGGCACACGGGGCGCGCTCTCGGGATGGTTGCAGAGCAGCTTGGCATGGTCTGTGCGTGTGGTCCAGGGGCTGGCATCGCTCGCGGCTGGGATGGGGAGTGGCGGTGGGGTGTTGGCTTGCTCCCAGACATGTTGGCTAGGCTTGGTGCTTCTCCTAGCTCGCTGTCGACATGTGGGTGGCAAGGTGAGGCTCGGCCTACTCACCATTGATGACAATGGCCAGCCTATTGTGGTGCTAGAGATTAGTTAAGGTTGTTAGATGATCTACTAAGTCTAGTGGTGCCCAGAGAGGGAACAAGTTTGTCCCAAAACACTGCACACTAGTGTTTTGATTTTGTTTGATTTGAATCAGCAAGGTGTTTGATGAAATGACCGCATGAATTCAAGTTTTGAATTTTGAAAAGATTTTTGGTGGGTGTGCTAGCCATGTGCTGGTGAGTCTGTAGATGCTTGGGTTTTGAAAGTTGAGCTTGTTTGAGTGGTTTTTGAAAAAGTGGGATCTTCCCATATGAAATAGATTCAATTTTAAACTGTCATTTAAACTATGCATTTGAATGTTTCTGGATGATCACAAGGTGGGCCTTGGTACTTTGTTATGAGTACTATCAAGGGGTGAAAAGATCCAAACAATTTTCTGTTAAGTTCTAAAAGTTAGAGATAGCCAAAGTAGGCATGGGAGTTAATTTGGCCAAAGTGACCATTCCCTTATTTTATTTGTTTTTATTTATTTGTCTTTGGGAAAAGTGTGGGGATTGTTTAGATGATGTTTATTTCACCTAAGAATCATTTTACAAGCAAGGAAACACATAATCATGTCATCCAAAAGAATCCAAATTGTAATGCATACACATAGGAATGATTTCATATTTTTAATTGGAAAAGTTTTTGTTAACCCTAAATTTGGTGATCAGAGTTTGATGATTCTAGTTTACTATTTTTGGGATGTTACAAACCTTCCCCCCTTAAACAAAATCTCGTCCCGAGATTTGAAAAAGGACGAAAAAGATTACCTAGGATTTGAAGAGATCGGGAAACTCCGTCCTGATGTGATCTTCGTGCTCCCAGGTAGCTTCCTCTTCTGTGTGGTTGCTCCACTGAATTTTGAGAAACTTAATGCTTTGGGTTATGGTAGTTCTGAAAGCTTCTTCCAAAATACGGATGGGTACTTCGGGATAGGTCAGGTCATTGTTGATCTCTATGGTCCGATGATCAATATTCTTGAACATTTCAGTCTTATCCGGAACTTCGAGGCACTTGCGAAGTAATGAGATATGGAACACATTGTGCACGGATGACATTTCTTTGGGTATTTCCAATTGATACGATACTTCTCCTCGACGGTTCAGAAACTTGAAGGGTCCGATATATCTAGGGGCTAACTTTCCTTTGAGTTGGAAACGCCGCATTCCTTTCAATGGCGACACCTTCAGATACACAAAATCTCCTATGTTGAAGGCGAGGTCTCGACGTATCTTGTCGGCGTAACTCTTCTGTCTGGACTGGGCTGTCTTGAGGTGCTCACGAATCTTGTGAACCTTCTCTTCTGCTTCTCGTAGGATATCGGGTCCGAAAATCTGACTCTCTCCTACTTTCGACCAGTTTAAAGGGGTGCGACACTTTCTTCCGTACATGAATTCAAATGGGGCCATTTGCAAACTAGCTTGATAACTATTGTTGTATGAAAATTCTGCGAACGGCAGACAGTCTTCCCACTTAGATCCGTATTCTAACACACATGCTCTCAGCATATCTTCGAGTATTTGATTTACTCGCTCCGTTTGTCCATCGGTCTGAGGGTGATAAGCGGTACTGAAATCTAGTCGGGTTCCTAAACCTTCTTGGACTTTCTTCCAGAATCTCGAGGTAAATTGAGTTCCTTGATCAGATACGATGTTCTTGGGGACTCCATGCAAACTAACGATTCTAGCGATGTATAAGTCCGCTAGCTTCAAACTCTGAGATGTGGTCTTGATGGGTAAGAAATGGGCGACTTTGGACAATCTGTCAACTATGACCCAGATACAGTCATTTCCCCTACTAGAAGTAGGCAATCCGGTGATAAAGTCCATTCCAACGAAATCCCATTTCCATTCCAGAATCTGCAATGGTTGCAACAATACAGTGGGTCTTTGATGTCCTGCCTTGACTCGCTGACATATATCACACTTGGCGATATAGCTTCCGATTTCTCCCTTCATCTTATGCCATCAAAATTGCTCTTTCAAATCTTGATACATCTTAGTTCCTCCGGGGTGGATAGAATAAAGAGTATCATGAGCTTCCTTCAGAATCACTTCTTTCAACTCAGAATCTGCTGGTACACAAAGGCGTCCTTTGTACCACAGAACTCGTTCTTCGTCTTCGGTGAATCCGGGTACCTTGCCTGTACCGATACGACGCTTGATTCCATCGATACTAGCATTTCCTTTCTGTGCCTCTTTGATCTGGCTGATCAAAGTGGGTTGAAGTTCGATGCTAGCCAAAAATCCTTCACTCACTAATTCCATTCGGAAATCTTCCATCTCCTTGTGCAGACTTGGTTGCTCCTTCAAAATCATGGAGTTCAAGCGGCACGACAATCTCCTAAGGGCATCTGCTACCACATTGGCTTTACCAGGGTGATAGTGAATGTCCAGATCGTAATCCTTGATTAACTCAATCCATCTTCTCTGCCTCATATTTAGCTCCTTCTGAGTGAATATATACTTTAGGATCTTGTGATCCGAATATATCTCACAACGATTTCCCATCAGGTAGTGCCTCCATGTCTTTAGGGCTAAAACTACGGCTGCGAGTTCGAGGTCATGGGTTGGGTAATTTTTCTCATGTTGTTTTAGTTATCGAGATAGATAAGATATAACTTTGCGTTCTTGCATTAGCACACATCCGAGACCGATCTTGGATGCATCACAATACACGTCGAAGGGCTTCGTGATATCCGGCATGATTAAGATTGGGGATGAAATCAATCTCCTCTTGAGTTCTTGAAAACTCGCTTCACATTTGTCTGTCCATTCAAACTTCTTGTCCTTCTTCAGCAATTGGGTCATGGGTCGGGCGATACTCGAGAATCCTTCTACAAACTTGCGGTAGTATCCCGCCAATCCGAGAAATGCACGAACTTGGGTTTGAGTGGTTGGGGCTTGCCAATCTTCGACATCTTTTACTTTTGTTGGGTCAACGGCAAAATCTCTGGCTGATATAATGTGGCTGAGGAATCCTACCTCATGTAACCAGAATTCACATTTGCTAAACTTGGCATACAACTGATGCTCTCTAAGGGTTCCAAGAATGGTCCTTAGGTGTAGCTCATGTTCTTCTTCTGATTTGGAATAAATCAGAATGTCATCGATGAAAACAACGACATACTTATCCAGGAAGTCCATAAAAATCTTATTCATGAGATTCATGAAATAAGCAGGGGCATTGGTTAATCCAAAAGACATGACAGTATACTCGTATAATCCATAATGGGTGGTAAAGCTAGTCTTTGGAATATCCTCTACGCGAATCTTGAGTTGATGATAGCCTGTTCTAAGATCAATCTTATAAAACACTTTGGCACAGGTCAACGGATCAAACAAATCTTCTATCTTGGGCAAGGGGTACTTGTTCTTGATGGTGACATCATTCAACTTCCGATAATCCGTACACAAACGGTTACCTCCATCCTTCTTGTCCACAAATAAGACAGGTGATCTCCATGGTGACGCACTTGGTTGAATCAATCCAATTTCCAACATGGCATCCAGTTGCTTCTTCAGTTCTGCTAGTTCAGACAGGTTCATACTATATGGTCTCTGGGCTATGGGTCCTGTTCCGGGGATTAGTTCAATGATAAACTTGATATCCCGATCTGGGGCCATACCGGGCAAAACATCTGGAAATACATCGGGGTATTCACAGACTATCCGGACTTAGTCAATGGTAGGTTGGGATATACTCTTGTTGCACTTGAATTGACGAGGTAAGGTTTCAGATATATGCTCGACTAATATTCCGGCTGTACTGGTCATGGTTATGGCTTTCTTGGCACGGACAATCAATCCTTTATGTTTGGACATCCAATCCATTCCTAGTACTACTTCCAAACCTTTAGTTCCAAGTATTATCTGATTAGCATAAAAATCTATGCCATGGATTCGGATAGGGACGGCTTTGCAAATTTGCCTAGCTTTGGTGGTTGAACCGGGGATTTGAACAATCATAACATGCTTCAGTTTGGTTGGTTGAATCTTACTAGTGCATGCAAATTCTTCGGTGACAAATGAATGCGATGCACCCGAATCAAACAACACTCTTGCAAGTACTGAATTAACAGAAAACATACCCAACACGACGTCTGGCGCTTCCTGAGCTTCTTCAGCATGCATGAGAAAAAGACGGTCATTGCGGCTGAGCGAGTTCCCTGGGGCAAACCTTCTTCCTGGCTGAACACGACGCTGCTGCTGAGCTGGGGCATTTGCATTGGGGGCTGCGTCATTCTTCTTGTTGGGGCACTCGTTGGAGTAGTGACCCTTATTTCCACAGTCATAACAGGTCACTTATGACTTGTCCTTTGCTGCAACAGGCACAACATTGCTTCCAGTCCTTGGGGCAGTGTTGGTGTTGGCGGTAGCACTGTTATTGAACTTGGGTGGGGCACGGTTGAAATTGCTAGAGTTGCCGGGGTTGTTGTGATTTCCTCCGGGCCTAGGGTTTCCATGGTTGGGATAGGTCGGACGGTTCATTGGGGGTCTGTTGGTTCTCGGGGCAAATCCTGGAGATGGGTTGGGGCGATACTTTGGGGTCTGATGGGTTCCTAGTTGATGCATCATGCGGCTCTTGCGGTTCTCATTGGCTTGGTTGATCTTTCCTTCCATTTGGATGGCAGAGTCGATCAGGGCTTCAATATCATCAAAGGGGATATTGACTAACACAGTCTGCATCTCATCGTGCAGACCATTCAGGAATCTTTATTTCTTCTTGGCTTCGGTGTCGATCTCATCCGGGTTATACCTAGATAATGATAAGATTTTTTCACGGTATTCCAATACGGTCATCCATACTTGCTTCAGTTCTCTGAACTCATCTCTCATTCTCTTGATCAAACCTGGTGGCACATGGGTTCTGCTGAACTTGACCTTGAATTCCTCTCAGGTCATCATCTGTCCTCCGGTCATTGCACGAACGCTGTTCCACCATGCTCTGGCATCTCCGGCTAGATAGTGGGTGGCGAACAGAACTTTCTTGTTAGCTTCCACTCTGGCGACTTCTAGGTTGTTTTCCATGGTTTGTAGCCAATCGTCGGCATCTAGGGGCTCTTCCGACTTAGTGAAAACAGGTGGGTTGGTGTTCTGGAAATTCTTGAGCTTAGATCCATGGTTATCCTTATTTCTGTGGCCTTGATTATTGTGGGCTATCTGTTGAAGGGTGGCTAAGTTGGCTTGACGTTCGGCTCTTTCAGCTTCGCGGTCAGAAACCAACATTTGCAGGATCTGCAACATCGGGTCCGGGGATGAACCACTTCCTCCATGTGGCATCTGAAGATTGAGATAGATCATGAGAAAAGAGGGAAATTTCTAAGGTTCTAGGGCTTTGAAAAGTTTTTAAGGTTTGACTCAGATTTTCTATTAACTTGCTTTTCATTCATTCATTCACACGATACAACACACACCAGAAAACAAGAAAAACAGATGGTTTTAAGAACCATTCTGGAAACTACGATACAGTGGGACCTCTATGCTAGTGCTCAAGTGCTACTACTCCTCGGAGTCGGTGTAGTTGTCATCCTCATCATCCTCATCGTCATCGATGAAGGCGTAATCATCCTCATCGGTGAAGAAATCCATAGCCTGATCCTCTAGAAAATCATCATCATCGTTGATATAGGAGTAGGGGTCTCCACGAAGATCCTCTCTGGCATTCTCTCTCTCCTCCATCTGCATGTCTCTCTCATGGATGGTCTCCTCCAAGTCCGAGATACGGTGGTGAAGATGAGCAATGATGCGCTCCTTCTTGCCGAGCTGACAGCGGCGAGACTTGCTATCCTTTGCTAGCATGGCGATGGTCTGATCCTTCGTCTTGATGATGGCGGACTTGTGGTTGGAGTAGTCACGGCAACTATCCAAATCCTGTTGACAATCGTACATCATGAAGCTAAGGTGGTCCAATTGAGTCTTCAGCTCGTGGTGGTATGGGGATTCCAGTGGCTGTCCATTAGCATCACGCCTTGGGAAAAACTCAAAGCGGGTACCCTTGATCTGGTTGATAGTCTGCCCACACAGACGGGCAAGAGCTTCCTGTATGGCCCTGGCAAGTCCATCGAGCCAGTTGTTCTCTCTTAAGGTGAATTGAATTCCCTCAGTAGTGGGAGGTTCAATCTTTCCTCGAAGACTTGCAACAATTAGCCACTGCAGATCTTCTCCTCCTTGATCATTGAGCTGACGCAACAATTAGCCACTCGGGGTGCGGACGCTCCAGAAGTTCCGAAAGCTGGTCCAAATCCCGCTCAATGATAAGGTCTCTGCCATTCCCCAACTGATAAAAATTGCTGTACTTCACGTCCATCTATAAGAATATAGGATGAGTAAGTTAGTAGAGAGATCAAGTGTATCAAATTTTAAGTATTTTGCAAGAGTTTTTGAGGAACGTGAATTTTTATGAAAGAATCAAGGTGATAAGAATGGGAATAAGTTTTTTTGTAAATATTTGCTTCCTTTGGTTTTGAAACTAAGTTTTTGATTCAAACGTCCAGTCTAACTAGGGTCTCCTATGGTCAGGATGGCTCTGATACCAACTTGTCAACACCTGGATTTTTAATCCCAGATGCCTGTTATGCCATACATCGCAATACCAGGATTACCATTTTTGCGAGACATAACATATTTGGATACCACAGTACATCATCCATTATAAACCATACATAAGGTCTTACACAAATAAGGATCTCATGATCCAGTTCTTAATACAACTCAAGCAGCGGAAATACGTAATAATAAAGGTAGCGTAGGTGAAGCTCCATCTTCGGGGTCACAGGCAATGCTGACGATGGGATATGATCCTAGTTGTCGTAACCTTCCTGGGGTCCATCCTCCTGGTACTCCTCTTCATAGTGTGGCCACGGGAATAGCCAGGGACAAAGCCATGAGTACTCTTTAAGTACTCGCAAACTAATACTAACAAGTGAAGGGGGTTTTTGTAGTAGGACACTAAGGTCTAGGGTTGTTTTGCAAAAAGTCAGATTTACCTCTACTAAGTTTAGGAACGAAGAAAGCTAGTTGAAGTTTTATAACACCTACGTGGGAACTTGTATTTCATATCACAACTCTGTTGTGGTCAAGTCAAAATCTCAATTCATTTCATAAGTCATTTTGAAAACATCTGACGGGGGAACAACATGGCCTCTCCAACTGTCCATAACCGCGAACGCGGCTATTCGAATAGTTTGACACTCTGCAGATATTGTACACTTTCACCACAACATTCGATACATCCGTCAGGAACAAATCCTGAATTCACCATACTCAGTATGCGGATAATCAATCCTAACCTTTCAATTACACTCCCTAGTATAAGCACCTCTCCTGTGAGTTTGGCCTCCCAACCATGACCAACTGTCATCTTGGATACTGCACAGGTGGAAAATCTTCACAAGGTAGCCTCAGCTCAGACCTTGGCCGTGAGGGAACCAATACTAAGGTATATAAGTTTCCAGTCAAGCCCTACCCAATTCTCGGGTATTCTGGTTGTACGGTAAAATTGGAATGGTATCGCATACAGACAACCATCAGTTTTATAAAGGGCTAAGGCTCATGCCTCAACATTTTCATCCCCAAAATCATCTGGTGCACGGAAACACATGTCATTTTTCTACCAAGTATTCCCATCTAAAGTTGATCAAGTTTTATGCTTAGCACTAGCATCTACAAGTGTGGGTAAGTACTAATGAGGGGTGGTACACTAATGGAGTTTAACTAAGTTCAATCTCATGCCTTAGTATGACATAAAGATTATCTAGCTTAGGCCAAGTTTTATGCTCTTTATGCAACCTTCAATTATCTTTCTAGAATCTACAATTCACTTAAGTAAGCTCTAAGTAATAGCTTTGATAAAGAAATAAAGTAGAAACTTGCAAGTAAAACTAGGATTGGTTTATCAAGTGGGTATGATCATATATGCTTAAGGCATATAGTTGGCAGGGTAATAAGCAAGTATTTGCTTGCATAGATATAGTCTCTTGCAAGTGTTAACTTGCACAATCAACTAGTAGTATTAGGCTTGCATCATTATCAGTATAAGCTTGCTAAATTGCAAGTGTTAGCTTGCAAGTATTGGCTTTCTTTGTGCAAAGCAGTGGTTGAAGTTCTCCTCGGCTTCTTCTTCGTAGTATCCTCCTTCCTCCTCGTATCCTTGGTCGGTACTAGCGTCTATAAATAAATACGAGGTACACAATCACCAAACAATACTTAACTACTTTCAATCATCACACAAAGGGGTTCTATAGATGATCTAGCATCATCACTAACATTACAAGATTAAAGCATTTGTCTTATTATTTTCATTTTTAGAAAAGTAATTTCTACTCATTGAAAAACTACTTAAGATTTAATATTCTCCAAACCAAACATGGGATCATGTTGACACATGTCATCACCACACATTTTAGTACATGGGAATGTGATTTAAAGTGGTGTCACAATTTAATAAGATTTAACCTTTTATTTTAAATAAAATAAGTGACTAGAAATGCCTATGTGGCATTCTTTTATTACTTGAACATTATTTCTGTAAGTAAAGCCATATATTTTTATATATTCTGAAAGGTATGATCAATTGTGATTTTTGAGATTTGGAATCAACTCAAAAGCTATTATGGTTTAAATTTGAAAAATGTTTGAATGCAGAAAATCTTCTGCCTTGTTATTTTTACCAAGGTTAATCTATAGATTCAAATGATTTGAATCCAACGGGCTTGGATTAAGCATTTCAAATCCTTTCTAACAAAATTGGTTTAATTAATTTGGTTCACTGAATCGAGCTGGGTTGATTTTTGAAACTAGGTACAGAACTGTGTTTGAATGAAAATGGAAAAAATCCAAATTCAAAGCAGTGGGCTGCGCGGGAAGAGCAAATGGGCCGGCCTGCTACGCACAGCGCTTACGCGGGCTAGTTAAGTTGTTGTACCCACGGGTCAGTGAGACGGGGGTGCGAAGCGGTATGGGGCAACGTGGTGCGTTGGATCTAGTTCTAATCCAACGGCTCTGGTTCATCGTCCACGTCGGGCAGCGCCGGCGAGACAGAACCCTAACGCGGCAGGTGGGGGTCGTGGGAGGCTCACCGGGGATCAGGCGAGGGTCGGCGAGGCGGGCGAACGACGAAGTCGATGACGGCTAACCTCCTGGTACCGGCAGCTTCTCCTGGGGCGGCTCCAATCGCTGGCTTCCTTCTTCTCCAGCAGCGGCGGGCTCCGGCCAAATTCCGGCGATACGCTGCTCGCCTTGATCCGGGACTGAGACGGGGTGGTTCTCGGTGAGAGGGGAGTGAAATGGTGTGAAGAATTCGAGCGGGGGAGGCCTCTATTTATAGTGGCGAGAGGGGACCGACGGGCGCAAGCTAAGCTCGTCGTGGTCGACGGCACAAAGGGATATCGGCATGGGCGACGGTAGGGGGTGGTGCTGTGCTCCCTGGCGAAGCTCAACAGCGTGGTGGCGAGGCGTGGGGCGGTGCGGATTGGTCGGAACGCTGCGGTGCTCTGCGCGTGCCCGACGGAAATTTTAATGACGCACAGCTCGTGTGGTCCACGCGGCGGCGAACGGGCGTGTCTGCGGGGTTGTTGGGATGGTGGTGATCACGTATGCACACGGCGAGGGTGGCGCGCGGTCTGTGGGTGTCGGTCGAGCGTGGCGCACGGGGCGCGCTCTCGGCATGGTTGCAGAGCATCTTGGCATGGTCTAGGGGCTGGCATCACTCGCGACTAGGACAGGGAGTGGCAGTGGGGTGCTGGCTTGCTCCCAGACATGTTGGATAGGCTTGGTGCTTCTCCTAGCTCGCTGTCGACATGTGGGTGGCAAGGTGAGGCTCGGCCTGCTCACCATTGATGACAATGGCCAGCCTACAGTGGTGCTAGAGATTAGTTAAGGTTGTTAGATGATCTACTAAGGCTAGTGGTGCCCAGAGAGGGAACAAGTTTGGCCCAAAACACTGCACACTATAGTGTTTTGATTTTGTTTGATTTGAATCAGCAAGGTGTTTGATGAAATGGCCGCATGTATTCAAGTTTTGAATTTTGAAAAGATTTTTGGTGGGTGTGCTAGGCATGTGCTGGTGAGTCAGTAGATGCTTGGGTTTTGAAAGTTGAGCTTGTTTGAGTGGTTTTTGAAAAAGTGGGATCTTCCCATATGAAATAGATTCAATTTTAAACTATCATTGAAACTATGCATTTGAATGTTTCTGGATGATCACAAGGTGGGCCTTGGTACTTTGTTATGAGTACTATCAAGGGGTGCAAAGATCCAAACAAGTTTATGTTAAGTTCTGAAAGTTAGAGATAGCCAAAGTAGGCATGGGAGTTAATTTAGCCAAAGTGACCATTCCCTTATTTTGTTTGTTTTGATTTATTTGTCTTTCGGAAAAGTGTGGGGATTGTTTAGATGATGTTTATTTCACCTAAGAATCATTTTACAAGCAAGGAAACACATAATCATGTAAATCCAAAAGAATCCAAATTGTAATGCATACACATAGGAATGCTTTCATATTTTTAATTGAAAACTTTTTGTTTACCCTAAATTTGGTGATCAGAGTTTGATGATTCTAGTTTACTATTTTTGGGATGTTACAGGTTATGATGCCCGTGCTCGAGAACTTGGCACCGGGCGAGCCCGACCACGTCAATCATTACTGGATGTTTGTCATCAACATAAGGGATAAAAGGTTCGAAGTTCTTGATTCGATCGGGTTATTATCAGACAAGAAGTTCAATGATATTGTCGACGAATTAGTTGCTCCCATCAATATCTTATGGGAAGAAAACTATGCAAATTCAGTAGTGCAGACCAGAGATTACAAAGTTGAAGACATCAACCCTCCAAAGCAGTCGACAACATGAGTATATCCAAAACACATGATGTTTTCCAGGATGACAAGTTGCTATTTTTCACGTACCATCTAATCACTGTCATTGTTTTACTACTAAATCATGCAGCTATGATTGTGGTGTATGCACTTTTTTCAATGCTGAACATTGGAACGGGAGGATCTTACCGGTGTATGGACCAGGGAATTTGCCAAATATAAGAAAAGTGCAGACCCACACACGGGTTACCTCGCTGAAAAACAACAGCAACTAGAAAACCATACTCAAGAATAAAGCACTATGCAAAACTGGGGTCATATAGATGGATGCACTTTTGTCTCGAGGACAGATGACATATATGACTCCACACTCCAGGAACCAAATCTGTTTATATGAAAACAGTAGCCCAAATCTGGTTATATGTTTTAGGAACAAACTTGGTTACCTCCAGGTAACCAACTTGGTTATGTTCAGGAACCAAGTTAGTTATGTTCAGTAACCAAGTTGGTTACCTCCAGGAACCAACTTAGTTATATATGTCTTCTAATATATTTATGCAAAACTGGGATACATACAACTGGGTTATAAACAGGCAAACTTGGTTATATAAATACGAACTCAACTTAGTTATAAACAAGGAACCAACTTACATATAACAAACTTACACCTTTTTAGTCAAAACACAAACCACATAAGAGAGCAACGACCCCCCCTATATAAAAATCCGCTGCTTATGGCCCAACCCAGAAGTACATGTAGCAGCGTTATGTCTAGACTCAGAACACAAACCACATAGGTTGATTTTTTTATCTTGCAACTCAATGCCAAATGGTATCCTTCCTTTCTTTCATCCTTTAGTGTTAGACCTAGGAGGGTTTAGTGTTACAAAATGTTCTCTATTCGGCTCAAACACACCACCCGAGTGCTGAACAGGAGACGCACCCGCCCCCGATGTTGTTTGTCTGGCACGGTCTAGTTGTCGAGCAGCAGCGGGGCCAGGTTGCGTTGCAGTCGCTGGAGGAGGTGTTTCATGCATCACCCCCACACACTTGATGATGTTTACTATGCTGTAAATGGAGGTGGCGGCGGGGCTGGCATAGGGCCTGAATTACCTCGGTGATTGCCGGGAGGTTTCGGCTGCGGCCCTGTTGGCAAAGGCCCTGCTGTCATTGATGGGTGCATGTTAGGATCTGAAGAAATGGGGCGATGCACATTAGGGGTTGATGTTTGTTGCGGTGCATTAGGAGTTGTTGTTTGTTGCGATGTGCTAGGAGTTGCAGTGTCATGCTGCGCATTAGGGGCGTTGTTTGTGCGGGCTGGTTTCTTCTTTTTGCAAACTTTGTTCAATTGCGCAAACTCAGATTTCATCTCCTTGATGTGCCTACGAGCAATAGCTTATGCCTGATCTGATTCACTAAGAATTTTAGCCATTTGCACAAACGATCTAGACAAGTTTGCAAACCTTAGCTTCTGCCGAGACTGTTCAGGCATCACATCATCTTCTAACTTCTCAGCAGGTAGCACCATATCCTCAACTGCTTGGTGAGTCCACTGTTTAAGAATGAACCTTTCTGGTAGTGCATCAATACCTACATGCATGAACACTTTCAACACATGGCAGCAAAGGATACCATCACCCTGGTACTTGCAACAATCGCAGTTGAATTGTCCAGCATTTGCATTAACCATGTAGGTCCTAGATCCATAAGGGTAGCACTTGACATTGTTAGGAACCAACAAGTACATGTTCTGCACTTGTGCTTGCACATTGTAGCGCCCAATAAGCTCGAATTCCACCCTGAACCTCAAGTAGATGTTCCTTGTGTAAACAGCCAGTGCATGCTTCTCTATTAGGAATGGGGACCATGGCCTCACCTCAAGTTCATCCGTCCGGTAATCATTGCATCCCTCTCTACCCAAAATCTTGCCTTGAATCTTCTCATACTGCCTTACAAAGTGCTTGATAGAGTTCTGGGGATTGATGTACCTTTTTAGGACAGCGTTGAATCCCTCACTCCTTTGAGTTGACTTCAAAAAAGGGAAGAAGCATTCCCTGAAATAACATGGAACCCATATATGAGCATACTTTTTTGACCAAACAAAAGTTTCATTCCCGGACAATCCCCACTTCACAACCATTGCTGCCCAAGTTGCTTTGAACTCTTCAACAGTCATGCTATCATCAATGCACTCATTGAACTCCTCCGCTAGACTAGGATGACGCCCAAGGAAGGACCCTAGCTTCTCATTGGCTTTTTTAATCACGTGCCAACGACAATTTCTGTGCACACTATCGAGGAAAATATCTTTAATCGCATTCTTGATATCCTAGTCCTGGTCTGTGATTATGTTGGTGGGCTGCTTCCAATGCATTACTTCGAGGAACTGTCTAAAAAGCCACTTAAAGCTATCCTCTTTCTCATCTCTGAGAAAACCACAACCTAGCAAAAAAGACTTCCTATGCCTATTTATACCAATAAACGGTGCAAAAGGCATGTTGACACGATTTGTACAGAAAGTTGTGTCAAACGACACACAATCGTGATATGCTTCCACATAAGCTTTTCTTGCCAAACCATCAACCCAGTATATATTTTCAACTCTGTTCTCTGAATCAAAGGAAAATTTGTAGTAGAATTCGGGGTGTTTTGCCTGCAGCTCTTTGAAGTTCTCAAGTGTTTCACCAATGTCAAACTCTTTGTTTTCACTCCTGAATTCAGACCGCAAATTTGATATATGTCTTGGGGCCATATGGTACAAAAGCATTCTCGCCATAAAATTCATACATGACCTCCATCATGCGACCCGCACATTAGGAAAACAACTTAGGAGGATGCCCTGAAACAACTTAGCATAATAGCAGCAGCAAGTTAGCTAACATTCAGAATCCAACTTAATAACAGTCAGACGTCACAAACCTGTTTCCAAGTTGCAATTATGCAGACACTTCAGGAACTCTGTCTCATCACGGGGGATACCCCTATGCGATCTCAAGTACTTCGCGAGCGATGGCCTTTCTATCAAAGGATGATTGTGTTCAGCGATGAAGTAGGTCACCTGCCACTTGTTATCAATGAGTTTGACAAACATTCTAGCTGGGCAATTTGTTTGTTTGATACTTTTCCTCTTGCGCTTAACACCAAATTTGCTGCTACTTTTTTTTTTGATGAATCACTCTTCCAAGCTTCAACATTTCCATCATCAAGCTGAACATGGCTGATATCTTCTACAATAGTCATACTCTCCTGTTGCTCCTCCTCCTCTGTTTTAGGCCTACGAAACTTGTTTCACATAAACTGTTGCTTAATGACCTGATCTGTGTTTCTCCCTTTCTGAGATATGTGAGCTTTGATAGAAAAACCCAGCTTGAGAGCATAAGCATTATAATGTGCTTTTGCACTCGAAATTGTGTCAAACCTCATCCCTAGGAAAGGCTCCTGTGGACTGGATGCAACTTCCTCGTTCATGCCAGCTCCATCAACATCACCTTCCCCCAAGTCAGGGTAGGTGGTCGAATCCGTAGGAATAGTAGACGCGGGAATACCATGGTCACCAGCAGGGGGCAACTCTCTGTTCTGTTGCGGGCCCCTACCACTTTGTTCATCAGACTGACCGCCAAGAGTCGATGCCCTCTCATCAACCACTGGATCTGGAGATTCTCCAACAAACTCTGTTGGACCTGCCTGAGTGCAGTATAACGGCTCCATGTCAGGAACATCACCATCTTCCGTTAGTTGGGCATTAAGATCCAAAGTTGACATCTGATACAAAAAAATCGTGACGGTTAGTATTTTTCTTTGTTGCCTCTGTAATCTGTTATTTTTCTACATGCACATCCATGCTATTCTTTTTCTGGATACTTTTCTGATTTGGTTCCTATTTTATAACTAACTTGGTTCTTTTTTATAACTAAGTTAGTCCCTTCTATATAACTAACCTGGTTCCTTTTTCTTACCAGATTACTGCACAGGAGAGAGGATAGTGTGGGAGGCGAAGCAAATCAAAGATGCAAAAATCCAGAGGGAGCTACCAAAGGATGAAAAAAAGTAAAAAATGACAAAACCTAATCAGCAAGTTGAAAAAGTCACAGGAACCCACAAAAAAAGAACTTTTTTTTGTTGTACACTGTTAGAAAGCTTCTTTTCTGTTGTTCACTTTTGGTGTCCTTTTCATCATAGGTATGGATGTGATAGACAAAAGTTTTGCCCAGGCAGGATCTGGGGGATGGCTGTGCTTTTGTTTGTGGATGTGTTTGAATTGTGTTTGATTTGTGTGCAGGATTGTTGGATACTTTCTGAGAGAATGGGAGGGGGAGATGGAGAGGGGGAGATTTTTACCTTTTTTCTTCTGTCTCTCTGTCCTCTTTTTTTAGAGCTAGAGGAGTTGCATCTGGGGGATGGAGAGCTGGGAGGAGATCTGGAAGCCATGGAGAACTGGAGGAGGAAGAAAGAATAGGGGGAGGGTGTGTGGGAGGAAGGGGAGGAGATCTAGTTTCTTTTACTTGCAGGTAAAGAAGATGGAGAGGAGGGGGAACCTGGGTGTGACGGGGGGTTGGTTTTTTTTTCGTTAACCTGGGTGTGACGGGGGCGCGCGGGGGGTGGGGACTTCCGGATTTTTTGGCGAGTGCTGCCTAGTACGGATGGGCATCCGGATGCTGGCTAGCGTCATCCTTTATTTTAACTTATTTTAGACCGCAGATCTAATGGTTGTGGTTTATTGCTTTAGAATATCAAATATAAAATATCAAAGGCCAGATGTTTTGCTTTTTTGTGGGATTTTTTTTGGGTTTCTATCTTTTTCCTGGTTAGCCCGTCATGTACTTTTAATACATATAATAGATTTAATTTATCTGATATCTTGTGTTGTTTAGGTAATTTTGATGGTGCAATGATGCATTGCGATCTTTAGTCAATTTATACGATGCATTGTGGTGTTTTGGTAATTAAAAAGGTCTGACACAATAGTAATTTTTATGTAGGACGACCCAACTGTAATGCCGAAATTAGACTACATTCTTGATCAAACTGCTCCTACTCCAGGTGGCTATGAAGTTGCTCTCCCCATCATACCAAGGGAGTTGAAGCTGCCGGGCAAGAGAGTGGAGGCCTTGGCAAGGACGAGTTCTGCAAGGTCGGTCGCTAGTTCTGCCAAACCAAGAGGACGCCCTAGGTCAGTCGAACACCATACCACCATGCATCGTCTTAGGCGCTTCTACATCCAGTTAGTCCAGCATGACTTGTATATGCTTATCATCCCGCCTTACTTCAAGCCTTACGTGAAGGTACACCCCTACCCGCAGCTACTAGTGGTCCAAGCGTGCGAGGAATACGAGTGGGTTGTCCATGCCAACCGCAACAAAGATCAGATCATCCTGGAAAAAGGGTGGGCTACCTTTGCTGGTTTCCATGAGTTGAAGGAGGATGACTGCCTTATGTTCAAGGTCACTGCAGATGGGTTCAAGATGAAAGTCTATGACCGCATCACCTCCTGCCGGAAGGTGTTCGTCTGTCGTGAGCACGCTCAGCTTAATTAAGGGCCTCTTTGGATCGAATGATTTTCGAAAGAATTTTGAAGGCATTCAAGCCATAGGATTTTTGCATAGGGAAGCCATTTGGATGAAATATATGATACCTCCAAAATTCGTATGAATTGCAATCCTACACCCCAATCCCATAGGAATCTTAACATCTAGTTTTTTACACTGATTTGCATAGGATTGATGCACTTTTTCTGTGTGTTCAGTGTGTTTCAAGCCTGTGGATTTGCTATATTTTGCAATCTTCTGTTTTGTACATGCGATCCTGTTAAATTTCTATGTTTTGAAATCATGTGATCTAAAAAATCCCTAAGTTCTCTTTAAATTTGTCGTTTGATCTTTTGGTGAGTGTTTGTGATGATTAGGCGTCAAGCCCTAAGTATATTTAATTTAATGTGACTACTACTACTACTAGTACTGTACTACTATTACTACTCTACATGGGATAGTTCTATGGAGTACAAGTACTAGTATCTTTTTTATGTGGCGGTACGAGAGATTTAGAAGCCTGATCACAAATAAAAATAGAAGCCTCCGGGTTACGTAATTCCACTCTAGTTTTTCCTCGCTCGGATGGAATCTTGCCCATTACTTTGACAAGACATTACTACATATCTTTGATGGGTCATAAAAATATTTACAACTACTTTCTCGATCGCTAGCATGATGTCTTACACATAGTCTACTCCGATAGATCTGCATTTTCCTTCCTATCGCGGTAGAGCATTCATCCTACCCGGTGGGTCTTTAGATGGACCGACGAGATTGCTCAAAGGGCGGCAACAAGACCCAGACCTTGACATCTTTCTTCCACTATTCACTCTCTTCCTACAAGTACTACCTCTCTCCGCCTTTGCGGAAACCATTTCCTTCCCCACTGCTCCTCCCTTGATTCTTTACTTCTTCATCCACCGATGTCACAAAATAACCTGTCTCTTCAGAAGAATAGCAAGACGGCGATGGAGAAACCCCGTCGGCAGGGAACCTACAGGCTGGGACCGAGAAACATGACCAGCAATGGGGAGAGGCCTCCTCCTCGTGCATGTATCCGAAGAGCGGCTATTACCAGGACCAAGAGTCCGGGTAGGTGTTTGTACTTTCGTTAATTTCTGGGTTGTCTGCTCCTACTACATGTCTACATCTTCTAGGACAGGCGGCTCGAGCGTCGAATTTTCCACCCACGGGTCGATAGCACGGCGGATATCTCTGACTTGTATGATGACATCATGACCGCTCTCCGTCGAAAAAAGAGGTAGGCACTATACATGTCGTAGTGGCATTTTTATGTTCTTCTCTGCATGCACTCATGCATGCTCTGTTACTGATGATGGATTTTTCATGCAGGAAGTCACGACGATATCTCAGCCAAAGTAGATGAAATCAACAGACATAATATCAAAATTCTATAGAAAAACTTTGATCTCAACCTAGAGTGTGATCGCCTCTGAGCCGATCCGGCTTTTCAAAAGAGGCTCGCACAATCTTATGAGCATGACTTCTCAACCCTTCGCGCTGAGTGCAGTAATTTGAAGAAGGAAGTCACCGAGCTCCGCAGCCAGCTTCTACCATTGGGGAGGCTATCGAGGTCACGCCCCGCTAAGTAAGGAAGTGAGAAGCCTTCTCATGTTGGCCGTCGAGCTAATGACCATTGTGGAGGTCGTGCCCTCCGAAGGGCGACCACAGTGTTGCAATCTCCGAATCTGAGACAGTGAAATGTTTAGCTTTGGAGTAGGAATTGGTAGGAAGGAGAAGCCTTTCACTAGCCTTTTTTTGGTTTCTCATCCGTCTTCGCATAATTATATTCCACTCTTAATGGCAATCGAATGCGCTCTATGGAGCTTTTTTTTAACGATGGTACTAGTTACTAGCTAATTGCTTGTATAATATCTCACTAAATTATTATTTCCATTCTTGTTGTATTCATGGGAGGATGAGATGGTTGGCTTATAATTGTTGCATGCTCTGCTTCTACTCGACTCGAATTTTTCCTATACGATGCACATAGCTTATCATCATATTGATTCATGCAAGATAGGGGATAGAGGGAAAATAATTTTTATATTCTTCACGGGCAAATTATCTGTGTTGATTAGCGAGAGTCATTAGCTGATGGTGCAAAAAAAAAGGTCTGTCACTCAATCAACAAAAGAAATGGAGCTTGTGGGCACATGCATGCAACTAAGTAACTAGACTGTGATGAGATCAACAAATATACGGAGAGTACGAGTAATATGATCAACCCAATAGAATCCACTTAATACACGATGCATGCAACTCATTAACCAACTACTATCATGCATGTAATCACGATGCATGCTAGTGACATAGTATATTTTTTTGAGCTTCATATATTCACTCATGAAAATGGAGTAACCAACTAGTACTATCATGCACGTAATCAAGATGTGCTGACATAATAGCAATAAGGTGCGTTAGTACCTTTTTTAAGATGCATGCATTCACTCCTGCAAATGGAGTACACAAAAACTTTGAACTCATGGAGCGCCAAATAACCTGGCCTCCAGCTAGCCTGATTAATGGTGTTCTACTATGATATTGTGGCCTATACATCTACCTCTATAGTCTACTATGGGACACCTAGAGATTGCTTGCATAGAAGTCCATGCTAGAGCCTTTGTAGGGGAGGTATCGGCTCTGGCCCATTGATTTTGGATGGACGGACAAGATTGCTAGACAGCCAAAATCACGTGGTCAACTCCCTCGTGCCCCTCTATTTCTAACACTGCGAAATTTCTCGCGCCCCTCCGTTTCAAACACTTCAAAATTTCTCGCGCCCCTCTTTTTCAAACAAACAATACTAATCAATAGTATTTCCCTCTCGGATCGGTACTACATTAATACCAATATATTTTAAAAAAGATTCTTCCCCACACAAACAAAGAAAAATCCTCAGAAAAACCCTTAGCCCCTCTCACACTCTCTTTCCTCTTGGACCACCGGCTCCGGCGGCAGAATGTAACATCCCAAAAATATTTAACAAGGTTATCAATTCCAATCATCCAAAATTAGGGTTAACAAAAACTTTTGTTAATTAAATGATATGAATGCATGTGTGTATGTGATGATTGTATGAATGCATGAATGGACTTGTGTGATTGTTGTGAATATCACGGAATGGTTTAAAGATGAAAACAACATCATCTAAAACATTTCCAAGCAGAAACAAATCAAGAGAAAAATAAAAAAACAAATAAAGCAAATGGTCATTTTTTCCAATCTTGCTCACTAGGCCACTTTGAGTGTTTCTAGTCCAAGATTTCAAACAGAAACAATTCCATTTATTTTCACCCCTTGCTAGACCAACTAAAAGTGAACCCAAGCCCACCTTTCAAACTTACAGAAACATTTGGCAACTTGATTCAAATGACAATTCAAAATTGAATCTTTAACATATGTGAAGATCACCAATTCTCAAAAACCAACCAAACCAATTCACCTTGACCTTTCCAACTAACCAGAGACTACCTAGAGTGTAACTAATACTCCCACCAAGTTTGAACCAAAAATTCAAATTTGAATCTCTTTCGGCCATTTCATCAAACACCTTATAGACACAAATCAAACAAACATCAAACACTATTGTGAGCAGTGATTTGGCCTAACTTGTTCCCTCTCTAGCTCACAGCAGACATTTAGTAGATATATAGCTTAGTTAGCAAGCTCTAACACCACTGTGATCTTGCCATTGCCATCAATGGTGAGCATGCCGAGCCTCACCTTGCCACCCCATTGTCGACAGCAAGCTAAGAGCAGCACCAAGCCTAGCAACCTTGTCTAGGACATTCACCACCGTCCATCACCAGCCCCTGTCCAACGCCAACGACCAGCAAGCCACTGGACCACTCTAGAAACGCTGCGCCCTATGCCTCTGCGCCATGCCGAGAATGCGCCAACGCACCGCCCTCGACACGCACCCACAGACCGCGCGTTGCCCTCGCCGCGTGCAAGAATGATCACCACCGTCCCAGGAGACCTCCAGACAACCCCGTTCGCCGATGCGTGACCCGTAGCCGCGGTGCGCCATTAAAATTCCCATCGGACCCGCTGAGAGCACCGCAGTGTTCCGACCGTCTCGCACTGCCCCACTCCGCGTAACCATGCCGTCGAGCTTCGCTAGGGAGCACATCACCGCCCCTATCATCGCCCATGCCTTTAGCTCGCTGTGCCGGCGACCACGACGAGCTCCATCCGCGTCTGTCGGTCCCCTCTTTGCACTATAACTAGAGTCCACCCTCGCTCGATTTCTTCACACCAACACACTCCCCTCTCTCTCAGAACCACCCCACCTCACCCATGGATCAAAGCGAGCAGCACATCATCGGAATTTGGCCGGAGTCTGCCGCAGAGGAGGAAGAAAGGAGCCAGCAATTGGGTCCGCCCCAGGAGAAGCCGCCGGTACCAGGAGGTTCACCATTGTCGACTTCGTGTTTGCCCCCGTCGCCGACCCTCGCCTGAGCCTCGGTGAGCCCCCGTAGACCCCCACTGGCCGCGCTAGGGTTCTGTCTCGCCGCAGTTTCCCGACGGAGACGATAGGTCTCAGCCGTTGGATTAGAGTTTGATCGCACGGCCTAGATCACCCCGTACCGCTTCGCACCCCTGTCTCGCTGACTGGTGGGGACACCCACTTAAACTCACCCGCGCGTGCGCTGTGCATCGTGGGCCAGCCCATTTTCATTCCCACATGATCCAGTAGTTTGAAATTAGGTTTATTCTTTTAGTTTCAAACTCAGTTCTATACCTAGATTCAAAAATCAACCCAGGCCGATTCACTGAACCAAAATGCATGAAACCAATTTTGTTAGAAAGGTACTGGAATTATTAATCCAAGCCCGTTGGATTCAAACCATTTGGAATTGTAGATCACCTATAGTAAACATAACAAGGCAGAAGCTTTTCTGCATTCAAACATTTTTCAAAATTCAACCACAAAAGCTTTTGAGTTGATTCCAACTCTCAAAAATCACATTTAGCAAGACCTTTCTGAATATATAAAAATATCTAGGTTTACTTGCAGAAATAATGGACAAGTAATAAAAGAATGCCTCATAGGCAATTCTAGTCATCTTTATTTAATTAAAATAAAAGGGTTAAACCTTATTAAATTGTGACACCACTTTAAATCACATTCCCATGTACTGAAATATGTGGTGATGACATGTGTCAACATGATCCCATGTTTTAGTTGGAGAATATTAAATCTTAAGTAGTTTTTCAATGAGTAGAAATTACTTTTCCAAAATAAAATAAATAAGACAAGTGCTTTGGTGATTGTAATGTTTGTGATGATGATAGATCATCTAGTAAAAACCTTGGTGTGATAAATAGAAGTAATTAAGTATTGTTTGGTGATTGTGTACCTCGTATTTATTTATAGACGCTAGTACCGACCAAGGATACGAGGAGGAAGGAGAATACTACGAGGAAGAAGCCAAGGAGAACTTCAACCACTGCTCTGCACAAGGAAATCTACCAACTAATCAAGTTTCACCATGCAAGTTATCTTAGCAAGCCTATACTTGCAACCTTGCAAGTCTCACTATACAAGTTGACTTAGCAAGCAAATCCTTGCAATCTTACACCACTTGGTACCTAATCCTAGTTTTACTTGCAAGCTTAGTATTTTATTTCTTTATCAAAAATTTCTCTTTGAAGTTTACTTAGTGATTGGTAGAATTTGGAAGGATGTTTAAAGGTAGCATAAAGAGCATAAAACTTGGCCTAAGTTAGATAATCTTGATATCATCCTGAGGCATGAGATTGAACATAGATCATTCACCCTTGTTTACCACCCCTCATTAGTGTATATCCCCACCTTGTAGATGCTAGTGCTAAGCATAAAATTTGATCAATTTAGATGGGAATACTTGGTGAAAATGGTTATGAAAACCTTAGAATGATGAGTCATTCTACTGAAATGTTTTGACATGTGTTCTTAAACACTATATGATTTTGATGATGAAAATGTTAAGGCATGAGCCTTAGCCCTTTATAAAACTGATGGTTGTCTGGATGTGATACCATTCCAATTTTACCGTCCAACCACAATACCTGAAAATTGGGTAGGGCTTGACTTGAAATTTATATACCTTAGTATGGGTTCCCTTGCGGCCAAGGTTTGAGCTGAGGCTACCTTATGAAGATTGTCCACCTGTGCAGTTCCCAAGATGATAGATGGTCATGGTTGAGAGGCCAAACTCACAGGAGAGGTGCCTATACTAGGGCGTGTAATTGAAAGGTTAGGATTGATTATCCGCATACTGAGTATGGTGAATTCAGGATTGTTCCTGGTAGATGTATCGAATATTGTGGTGAAAGTGTACCACCTCTGCAGAGTGTCAAACTATTCGAATAGCCATGTCCGCGGTTATGGACAGTTGGAGTGGCCATACTATTCCGTCGTCAGATGTTTTCAAAATGACTTATGAAATGATTCATGACTTTGAATTGACCACAACAGAGTTGTGATATGAAATTCAAGTTGACACTTAGGTGTTATAAGACTTTCAACTAGCTTTTCTTGCTTCTGAACTCAGTAGAGGTAAATCTGGATTTTTGCAAAACAACCCTAGAGCCTAGTACTCCCCACTCAAAAACCACTTTACTTGTTAGTATTAGTTTGCGAGTACTTAAAGAGTACTCATGGCTTTGTCCCAGGCTATTCCCGTGGCCAGACTATGAAGAGGACTATTAGGAAGACGGACAGCCGGAAGGTTACGACCACTAGGATCATCTCCCATCGTCAGCATTACCTGTGACCATGAAGATGGAGCTTCGCCCACGCTACCGTTATCATTACATTATTCCGCTGCTTGAATTGTATTAAGACTGGATCATGATATCCTCTATTTGTTGTAAAGATCTTATGTATGGTTTGCAATGGATTATGTACTGTGATATCCAATCTGTTATGTCTCGCAAAAATGGTAATCTTGGGATTGCGATGTATGGCATAACAGGCATCTAGGATTAAAAATCTGGGTGTTGACACAGAACCTCCCACGGCACTTCTCATGCTGGCTTTACCCGCTTGAACTCAACACCATGGACTCCTCACCCACCAGTATGACGGAGCTGCATCAGCTGTGGTCTCATCCAACGCACCATTGCCTCTTCACCGACGTCCAGCGCACCCGATCTAGGTCACCTCACCTTGCTTCCTTTCCCGTTTTTCCTGTGCACGGCGCCGAATCCGTCAATGACCGACCAAGATCTGCTTCCGTGCCACCGGCATCCACCCCAACCGTACCATACCGGAGCCGCCATGTAGTGCACTGTTTCTGCCTTAGTGGCATGCTCATCCATTGCGCTCAAGCCAGCATCGACGGCCCAAGATCTGCTTCCCCGACGCATACGGCCACCACAATCGCAGCACCCTCGATGACCTGGACGTCACCCGCGTGGGTACAAATGATGGTTAGAAGCCTATCCGACCATGGTAACCAAATCTCCTAACTCTTTTTTTGTTTTGTCAGTAGCATAGTAGGTTCAAGCTTGTCGCAGTGAACTAGGAAAGCCTAGATCTTAGGCGCCTGATATTTAGTTATGTCTAAGTCGCTGACGTCGTCCTACTATTTTGTGCTACCAATTATTAGTTGCAACATAGATGCAATTCATTAAATTCTTAGTTACAACCTAGTTGCAACTCATGTGTAATTCGTATATTGCACAAATCACGAGGTATATTCAATGATAAGAGAGGCGACTAAGACATAGCTAAAAATCAGGCGTCTGATTTCTATCAAAACCGAATTTTCTAATCGTGCTACACACCAAGTCAGTGCGCACACCTGTTCTTTGTGCTACATAAACGTCACTAGACATGTTGTCTTGCATTCGCTGCTCTACAAATTTTTAAGTCATGCACACATAGTTATTATTATATCTTTGTATTTATGATACATGTTTACATTCATGCTATAATTGTATTAACCGGAAACTTTAATACTTGTGTGATTTGTAAACTTGTTAGAGTCCCTAGTAAAGCCTCTTATCATACTAGCTTGTTGGTTGATAGATGATCATGGTTTCCTGATCATGAACATTGAGATGTTATTAACGACAATATCATATCATTAGGAGAATGGTGTGATGGACATACTCCTATAGATAAGCATAGCATAAAGATCAAGTCATTTCAATAGTTCAGTTGCTATAAGCTTTCAGATACATTGTAACCTAATTCCTTCATCCATGAGATCATGCTAATCACCATCACCGGATGGATGCTTTGATTAAATCAAACACCACTTCGTAATTGGGTGGTTATAAACGTGGCATTGAGTGTTCAGAAAGTACGTGTTGAGGCACATGGATCAAGAGTGGGATTTGTCCATCCATATGATGGATAGATATACTCTAGGCCCTCTTGGTGGAATGTCATCCAATTAGCTTGCAATCATGTGACTGACTCACAAGGGATCATATATCACAGGAACGAGAAAAGAGTACTTATCGGTAATGAGGTTGAACTAGGTATGCAGAGATAGCGATGATCAAACCTCGGATAAGTAAAATATCGCGAGACAAAGGGAAATTGATATCGTATGTAAATGGTTCATTTGATCGCAAAGTCATCTTAGAAATATGTGGGAGCCATATGAATTTCCAGATTCCTCTATTGGTTATTGATCAAAGAAGAGTCTCGGTCATGTCTGCATAATTTACGAACCATAGGGAGACACACTTAAGGGTTCAATGTTGTTTAGTATATATGGAATGTGAGTAAGAATACCGAATGTTGTTCGGATGCTTGGATGGGATCCGGGATATCACGAGGAGATCCGGAATGGTCCAGAGAATAAGATTCATATAAGGAAAGTTCAATTCCGGAGTTCGGGAATGATTCCAGTGTTTTCACCGGAATGATCTAGAAGGGTCTAGAAGGTTACCGATCCGGAAGGGGAAGGGTACATGAATATTTCATGACTAAGTGGAATGATTGCATCATGTACTAGGTCACTTGGCAGTGTGTTTAATATATATACCTTAGTATGGGTTCCCTTGCGGCCAAGGTTTGAGCTGAGGCTACCTTATGAAGATTGTCCACCTGTGCAGTTCCCAAGATGATAGATGGTCATGGTTGAGAGGCCAAACTCACAGGAGAGGTGCCTATACTAGGGCGTGTAATTGAAAGGTTAGGATTGATTATCCGCATACTGAGTATGGTGAATTCAGGATTGTTCCTGGTAGATGTATCGAATATTGTGGTGAAAGTGTACCACCTCTGCAGAGTGTCAAACTATTCGAATAGCCATGTCCGCGGTTATGGACAGTTGGAGTGGCCATACTATTCCGTCGTCAGATGTTTTCAAAATGACTTATGAAATGATTCATGACTTTGAATTGACCACAACAGAGTTGTGATATGAAATTCAAGTTGACACTTAGGTGTTATAAGACTTTCAACTAGCTTTTCTTGCTTCTGAACTCAGTAGAGGTAAATCTGGATTTTTGCAAAACAACCCTAGAGCCTAGTACTCCCCACTCAAAAACCACTTTACTTGTTAGTATTAGTTTGCGAGTACTTAAAGAGTACTCATGGCTTTGTCCCAGGCTATTCCCGTGGCCAGACTATGAAGAGGACTATTAGGAAGACGGACAGCCGGAAGGTTACGACCACTAGGATCATCTCCCATCGTCAGCATTACCTGTGACCATGAAGATGGAGCTTCGCCCACGCTACCGTTATCATTACATTATTCCGCTGCTTGAATTGTATTAAGACTGGATCATGATATCCTCTATTTGTTGTAAAGATCTTATGTATGGTTTGCAATGGATTATGTACTGTGATATCCAATCTGTTATGTCTCGCAAAAATGGTAATCTTGGGATTGCGATGTATGGCATAACAGGCATCTAGGATTAAAAATCTGGGTGTTGACACAGAACCTCCCACGGCACTTCTCATGCTGGCTTTACCCGCTTGAACTCAACACCATGGACTCCTCACCCACCAGTATGACGGAGCTGCATCAGCTGTGGTCTCATCCAACGCACCATTGCCTCTTCACCGACGTCCAGCGCACCCGATCTAGGTCACCTCACCTTGCTTCCTTTCCCGTTTTTCCTGTGCACGGCGCCGAATCCGTCAATGACCGACCAAGATCTGCTTCCGTGCCACCGGCATCCACCCCAACCGTACCATACCGGAGCCGCCATGTAGTGCACTGTTTCTGCCTTAGTGGCATGCTCATCCATTGCGCTCAAGCCAGCATCGACGGCCCAAGATCTGCTTCCCCGACGCATACAGCCACCACAATCGCAGCACCCTCGATGACCTGGACGTCACCCGCGTGGGTACAAATGATGGTTAGAAGCCTATCCGACCATGGTAACCAAATCTCCTAACTCTTTTTTTGTTTTGTCAGTAGCATAGTAGGTTCAAGCTTGTCGCAGTGAACTAGGAAAGCCTAGATCTTAGGCGCCTGATATTTAGTTATGTCTAAGTCGCTGACGTCGTCCTACTATTTTGTGCTACCAATTATTAGTTGCAACATAGATGCAATTCATTAAATTCTTAGTTACAACCTAGTTGCAACTCATGTGTAATTCGTATATTGCACAAATCACGAGGTATATTCAATGATAAGAGAGGCGACTAAGACATAGCTAAAAATCAGGCGTCTGATTTCTATCAAAACCGAATTTTCTAATCGTGCTACACACCAAGTCAGTGCGCACACCTGTTCTTTGTGCTACATAAACGTCACTAGACATGTTGTCTTGCATTCGCTGCTCTACAAATTTTTAAGTCATGCACACATAGTTATTATTATATCTTTGTATTTATGATACATGTTTACATTCATGCTATAATTGTATTAACCGGAAACTTTAATACTTGTGTGATTTGTAAACTTGTTAGAGTCCCTAGTAAAGCCTCTTATCATACTAGCTTGTTGGTTGATAGATGATCATGGTTTCCTGATCATGAACATTGAGATGTTATTAACGACAATATCATATCATTAGGAGAATGGTGTGATGGACATACTCCTATAGATAAGCATAGCATAAAGATCAAGTCATTTCAATAGTTCAGTTGCTATAAGCTTTCAGATACATTGTAACCTAATTCCTTCATCCATGAGATCATGCTAATCACCATCACCGGATGGATGCTTTGATTAAATCAAACACCACTTCGTAATTGGGTGGTTATAAACGTGGCATTGAGTGTTCAGAAAGTACGTGTTGAGGCACATGGATCAAGAGTGGGATTTGTCCATCCATATGATGGATAGATATACTCTAGGCCCTCTTGGTGGAATGTCATCCAATTAGCTTGCAATCATGTGACTGACTCACAAGGGATCATATATCACAGGAACGAGAAAAGAGTACTTATCGGTAATGAGGTTGAACTAGGTATGCAGAGATAGCGATGATCAAACCTCGGATAAGTAAAATATCGCGAGACAAAGGGAAATTGATATCGTATGTAAATGGTTCATTTGATCGCAAAGTCATCTTAGAAATATGTGGGAGCCATATGAATTTCCAGATTCCTCTATTGGTTATTGATCAAAGAAGAGTCTCGGTCATGTCTGCATAATTTACGAACCATAGGGAGACACACTTAAGGGTTCAATGTTGTTTAGTATATATGGAATGTGAGTAAGAATACCGAATGTTGTTCGGATGCTTGGATGGGATCCGGGATATCACGAGGAGATCCGGAATGGTCCAGAGAATAAGATTCATATAAGGAAAGTTCAATTCCGGAGTTCGGGAATGATTCCAGTGTTTTCACCGGAATGATCTAGAAGGGTCTAGAAGGTTACCGATCCGGAAGGGGAAGGGTACATGAATATTTCATGACTAAGTGGAATGATTGCATCATGTACTAGGTCACTTGGCAGTGTGTTTAATAGAAAGAAATTAAACTCCAGAATTGAAAGTCAAAAGGCAAGTTTGAATAGTCAAACTGGGACAATGGTTCCTGGTGGAGGGAGGAGAGGAAACCTCCTCTCCCTACACCGTGCACGCCAAGGAGAGGGAGTTGGGGGGGGGGAGGGTACGACCTCCCCCTCCCCTAGCTGCACCTCCCTCTCATAAATAGAGGGGAGGGGGCAGCCCCAAAGACCACAATCACAACCCCACCCCCAGAGCCAGCTGCCGCACTAGCCGCCGTCGGCCCCACCTCCTCCTCTCCAGTATCTAAACCCTAGACGCCGGGGAACCCCTCTACTCCATCCTACCCACTCCGGCTTAAGGAGAAGCCCTGCAAGATCTCCCCTCTACTTCTGACACCACGCCGTCGTGCTGCCGGAATCGCGAGGAGAGAACTACAACCTCCGCTGCCTTCTGGAACAAGGGAGAGGAAGGTCTTCATCGAGTACCGAATGTGTGATCGACTGCGGGAGTTCTGCCAAAATGCGGCACGGAAGGATCGTCTATGCGATCTTGAGATCGACAATTGAACGACTACATCACCCACGAGAATCTTCTCTCGTTAACTGCTTTGGAATCTTTGAGGGTGAGTACTCTATCGACTCGTTGCTACAATCTAGTAGATAGATCTTGGCTTGTGTGTGTTCATGCGGTAGAATTTTTTTGTTTTCCATGCTATGAACCCCTACATCCTGCTCTACAAGTTCTCGTATGATGTCGTTATAATTTTTGTCTGGTTCATTCTTAGCTACGACAGTAACTGCATGCCATTGTGTAGTTCACCGCAAATTCCGAGTCACCCAATGTCTCTTGCATTATAGGATACACAACTGCTTCCATATATATTTGTTGAAATGACCTGGCTAGTTTATATTTGCTAAAATTCTAAGAAACACTGTTTGATTGCTCAATTCATTTGGCACTTCTAGAATGCTTGATTATCCTGATCTATAGGTTCACAATTGCTGCCATTATATTGCGTATCGAATGGTTCATCATAAGCAACGAGATAACTATCCTCTAATATATATAGTTCATTCGTGGTTTCCATTCCTACTCTACAAGTTCTGGTATGATCCTGTTACAATTCATTCGTGGTTTCCATTCGCGCTTCCGTGTTTCAAACTTAGCAATGTCTCTCGATATATAGTTCATTTGTGGTTTGCATTCTTGCTCTACAAGATCTCTTATGATGCCTTTATAATTTCTATGCGGTTCCTAGCTACGACAGTAACTGCATGCCCATTGTGTAGCTCAGTGCAAATTCTGGATCACCCAATGTCTCTTGCATTCTAGGATAAATGACTTCTTCCATATTTATTTGTTAAAATGACTTGGACAGTTTATATTTTCTAAAATTCTAAGAAACACTTTGATTGATTGCTCATTTCATTGTAGGAACACTTGTATAATGCTTGCTTATCCTCTTCTACAGGTTCGCAATATACGCTATTATATTTCTAATATGGTGCTGGTTCATCCAAAGCAACAACATAACTCTCCTCTACTGTGTAGTTCATTCATGGTTTGTGTTCCTACTCTACAAGTTCTCACATGATGCCATTATAATTTCTGTGTCGTTCATTCTTAGCTCTAAAAGTAACTGCATTCCCATTGTGTAGCTCACCACGAATTCTGAGTCACCCAACATCTCTTGCATTCCAGGATATACTATAGCTTTCATATGTATTTGTTGAAATGACCTGGCTAGTTTATATTTACTGAAATTCTAGGAAACACTCTGTTCGATTTCTCAATTCATTTGTAGGAACACTTGTGTAGTGCTTGTTTGTCCTATTCTACAGGTTGACAAGCAATGCCATTATATTTCATATCTAATGGTTCCTCCTAGGAAGCGACATAGCTATCCTCTACTGTATATATAATTTATTCGTAGTTTGCATTCTTGCTTTACAAGTTATCTTATGATGCCTTTGTAATTTCCATGCGGTTCCTAGCTACGACAGTAACCGCATGCCCATTGTGTAGCTCACGGCAAATTCTGGTCACCGAACGTCTCTTGCAGTCCACGATAAATGACTGCTTCCATATATATTTGTTGAAATGACCTTTCCAGTTTATATTTTCTAAAATTCTAAGAAACACTTTGATTGATTGTTCATTTCATTGTAGGAACACTTGTCTAATACTTGTTTGTCCTCTTCTACATGTTTCGCAAGAGACGCCATTATATTTCTAATCTGGTGCTGGTTCATCCAAAGCAACAACATAACTATCCTCTACTGTGTAGTTCATTCGTGGTTTGCGTTCCTCCTCTGCAAGTTCTCGCATGATGCAATTATAATTTTTGTCTCGTTCATTCTTAGATACAAAAGTAACTACATGCCCATTGTGTAGCTCACCACAAATTCTGAGTCAACCAACATCTCTTGTATTCCAGGATATACTACTGCTTCCATATATATATTTGTTGAAATGACCTGGATAGTTTATATTTGCTAAAATTCTAGGAAACACTCTATTCGATTGCTCAATTCATTTGTAGGCACACTTGTGAAATGCTTGCTTGTCCTGTTCTACAAGTTCACAAGAAATGCCATTATATTTCATATCTAATGGTTCGTCCTAAGCAGCAACATAGCTATCCTCTATATATAGTTCATTTGTGGTCTGCATTTACAAGTTCTCTTATGATGCCATTATAATTTCTATTCGGTTCCTATCTACGATAGTAACTACATGCCCAATGTGTAGCTCACTGCAAATTCTGGGTCAGCCAATGTCTCTTGCATTCCAGGATAAACGACTGCTTCTATTTTTTTTAAATGACCTAGCTAATTTATATTTGCTGAAATTCTAAGAAACACTTTGATTGATTGATCATTTCATTATAGGCACAATTTTCTAATTCTTGCTTGTCCTCTTCTACATGTTCGCCAGCGACGCCATTATATTTCTAATCTGGTGCTGTTTCATCCTTAAACAACGACATAACTATCCTCTAGTGTGTAGTTCTTTCATGGTTTGCATTCCTGCTCTAGAAGTTATGGTATGATGCCATTATAATTTATATATGGTTCATTCTTAGGTACGACAGTAACTGCATGCCATTATGTAGCTCACCGCAAATTCCGAGTCAACCAACGTCTCTTGCTTTCCAGGATATACAACTACTTCCATATATATTTGTTTAAATAACCTAGCTAGTTTATATTTGCTGTAATTCTACTTTGTTTGACTGCTCATTTCATTGTAGGCATACTTGTCTAATGCTTGCATGTCCTATTTTATAGGTTCACAAGCAACACCATTATATTTCGTATCTAGTTCTGGTTCGTCCTAAGCAACGACCTAACTATCCTCTACTGTATAGTTCATTTGTGGTTTGCATTCCTGCTCTAAAAGTTCCAACATGATGCCATTATAATTTATGTCTTGTTCATTCTTAGCTACGACAGTAACTGTATGCCATTGCCTGGTTTATTCTTCTAGTTTATTCTTCTATATATATATTTGTTGAAATGATCTGGCTAGTTTATATTTGCTGAAATTCTAAGCCACACACATTGTTATATTTCTCATTTCACGGTAGGCATATTTGTCTAATGCTTGCTTATCCTGTTTGTTTGACGTGATGGTCAATATATTTGAACCTTTGACTAGTGGTAAATTCCAGTTCATAGCTTATGTCATATCAATTAAATGAGTAGTTTGCCTTGTTTTATGTATTAACTTGTCATTTCTTAGTTTCAGACTGCAATTATTGCTATCGCCACCAAAGAGGGGGCTGCAAGATCATCTCTCAAGTTTGTTTTCCAATGTATATGTCACACTCAAAAGGGAGATGCAGGTGATGGAGAAAGAAAATTGAGGACTGCTATCAACTCGATTGTCAACTGAAATGCCAATTTTTCTTTCCCTTGAGTTGATAATATATAATAATTTTAAGTATTTAGCAGTTGATGTAATATCTAGACTAATTGCATAGGCCGTGTATGCATTTAGTTGATGCCATCTGAACATAGGGGTAGGCGGTACTGTACCTGTGCTAGCCAGGTCGATTAGGGTACAATATTGTGCTTTGTATTTGCCTGTCTTGTATTAGGTCGATGATGGACAGTAAAAATGCTCACAAGTGGTACACCTTTTATGATATCAAAATGGGCTCCAGAAATGCAGAAACTGTAAAAGACCGTAAAAGTAATGGGGCCTACCCACAGGTGAGATTAGTAACAGTAACGTTTGGTAATAGTGGCAGGCCGTAATAGTGGCAGGCCGAAATAGTAACAGACCGAATCAGTAACATGTCGAAAGAGTAACAACTATAAACAGTAACAGGCTAGAACAGTAATAGGTCAAAACAGTAACATGTCAAAATAGTAACACTCAAAATAGTAAGGGAATAGAAAAGTAAAGGGCCAGAACCTTAAATGGCCAGAACAGTAACGGGCCAGAATAGTAGCATGCCAGGCCAGAAAAAGGGCAGGATTGCAGCAGGCCAGAACAGTAACATGCCGAATTTGCATCAGTCTAGAACAATAACAAGCCGAGAAACTTACCAGGTTAGAACAGTAACGGGCCAAAACATGGGCTGGACATTTACGGGCCTGAACAATAACGGGCCCAAAGTATATGTGCCCGTTTTGAACAATGCATAGCTATACAGTAACGGGTCAGAAAGGTTATGGGCCAAAGCGTACTGGCCAAACAGGACCATTTCGAACAGTGTATGGCGAAACACTAACGGGCCCGGAAATTGATGGGCCGTGCAAACGGGCCAATTTCAAACAGTGTATGTGGAAACAGTAACAGGACAGAAAGTTTACGGGCCGCCTACGACAGCACCTGTGGGCCCATTTGTAATAGTGCAAGACAAACCAGTAATGGGCCATGATACTATTGGGATCTCTTAATGGGCTGGCACACATAATAATTACCAGGCCTTTGCTGGGCCTGGCTTCTACCACGGTTTTATTGATAGTTAACGGCGCTAAATGGACATTAATGGCCTTTTCCACATGGCAGTTTGCATGAGGCCAGTAGTCAACATGGCTGGCGAACAGATCTACGATAGAACGACTTTTCGTAGCTAAAGGGTGTGATCCGCCACGGTCGAAAAAAAACCATGGTAGAATCATTTGTGACTGGGCTTCTACTATGATGATCATCCGTCGTAGAAGGCTTTTCAACCACGAAAAATGGACCTTCAACCACGAAAATTGTTTGTTATAAAAGGACATTTTTCTTGTAGTGGTTTAAAAACATGTTGATATAATTTTCACACAATATATCTTCATATTACTAGCCCATCGAACCACACCTAGTTCCTTTGCTGCTACAATAGCAGTATTATACTTAGCCTTTTGTTGTAGTATTCGCTATAATGTCCATAACTTTGGAACTCATTGATGACTGCAAGTGCACAGATCGTTTGTAGCTAGTTTCGAAATAAGGATATCGATCCCACAGGGAGCGGGAGTTCTGATGTCTAATAACTCTTGAATTAAATACTAAAATAGTAATTCTAAATAATGTTCTAAGTAACAAGATAAAATGCGAGTTTTATGTAAAAAAGGTATTTTTGGTTATTGTATAAGAGAACAATAAGTAAACTAAAACAAACTAAATACAGAAAGTAAGTATCACGTATGTAAAAGATATGTGAAACTGCAATGGGGAAAAGTGTTCTCAGGAAGTTGCAGATACACCGCTAGCATTATAAAGGGTTTAAGGTAAAGATTATTATTATGAACATTATCAACTATATATGTGTGGGAGGAACTTCGTAATTGGATGAATAGGCAGTAACCACTGATCACATCATACTCATAACCACAACAGACAAGCAATCGACATCAATCGAATTACTGTGCTATTAAGGGACTTTATCCTGTAGGATGTATCCCATGGCATGGACAATGGTCCGTGAGTTTCCTCGGTTCCCAAGTTGATACGTAAGGGCTGCCAACAGCTTTATAGTCACCATAAGTGCTAGCACACCTCCGTCTACCAACAAGTAGTTCCCTCCATCAAGTCCCCAAGAGGTAAATATTAAGAGGTCGACTTCTTCCAACATCAAGATGAAGACAATCTAACACATGGTCACAACGATGAATATCATAATAAACTTTATCTTATTTCAGTCTCATGCTAGGGTTTCTCCATCTCTCCAATAACTAATGATCTACTCAGACATGGAGGCAATCAACATCATGGCAAAGACAATGGAATCTATCATAGATGAATAATACTTGTATAAATCCACAACAAGTATGGAAATTACAACAAGATTTAGACAAGATGTAGAGGGGATGGATGGAGATGGTGGTGATGCAGCGGTTAATGACGAAGATCGATGCCTTGGCTTCCCGTATCTGCGTAGGGTGAAGATGGATCCCCGGTGGATGAGTTCCCCCTCCAGATCCCTTCTAGAGGTGAGGTTTCTGTGATTTTCGGTCGTTCTGTATGTCGTATCTCTGATCCGATTACACGAGGCAAAAGTACTTGAGGAGGCAGTGACGACAACTATACGGTGGGAACTATACGTTCATACAAGTATTCCCGCTGTATAGTTGCTCGTTAAAGCTTCTACCTGTTGCGATCGCCGTGAGTTTTCTTCTGATGTTATTGATATTTCCCAATTTAGGGATTTACGCTGTTTTTACTCCTTTTCGCTCCAGTACAACTGGTCTAAGAATTGTGTCCATCGTATCCATCATCTGTCCTGATCCTGGTGAAAATAGACATAAAAGATGCGCGTGAACGTCGTAAAATACCAAGATCCTACCAGTATAGTGCAAAATAATAATATAAAACATTATGCAAATATGCACTCATCAAATTCCCCAAGCTTAGACACTTGCTCGTCCCTGATACGTCCAAAACGTATCTACTTTCCCGAACACTTTTGCTATTGTTTCTCCTCTAAACTTGTGTGATTTTGTGCAGAATTACCTTGGTGTCTAGTTTTTGTGCAGAAAATCAACTATCAGGAAAAATCCGGGAAAATATGCCAAAAATCCTATTTCACCAGAAGATCCACGGATCCAGAAGACGGGACGGAGAAGGGGCCTGGGGGGGCACACCCCTGCCAGGCACAGTCCCACCTCTGGCCGCGCCTAGGGGGGTGCAGCCACCCTAGGCATAAAATTGGTCTTATTTTCATACTTTGTTTTGAAAACTTTGCCCAAGCTTTTGAAAGCACTTAAGTTTGAACTCAAAACTTTACTGAATGAAATAAATACTTTTCTCATTAAAAGTAGCACTAAGGCTAGAGCATACTTACAAAAAATAATGAGCAACATATGCTCCTGATTTTGAAATGGTTTTGAAAAGGAACCTTAATTTATCATGGATGCATGGATGATATGCATGAGTTTTGAAACATGGTTTTAGGGATGTTACAAAATGTGTTCGTGAAAGTTCTTTTATCGCACTCATCTTTCAACTAATTTGCTTGAGGACAAGCAATAAGCTAAGCTTGGGGGGAGTTGATACATCCAAAACGTATCTACTTTCCCAAAAACTTTTGCTATTGTTTCTCCTCTAAACTTGTGTGATTTGGATACAACTAACACGGACTGACACTGTTTTCAGTAGAATTACCTTGGTGTCTAGTTTTTGTGCAGAAAATCAACTAACAGGAAAAATCAGGGAAAATATGCCAAAAATCCTATTTCACCAGAAGATCCACGGAGCTAGAAGACGAGACGGAGAAGGGGCCTGGGGGTCCCACACCTCTGCCAGGCACGGGCCCACCTATGGCCGCGCCTAGGGGGTGCAGCCACCCCAGGCACCCCCTCAGCCTCCCTCTGCGCCTATAAGTTGCCTCTCGACCTAAAAACCTAGGGGGGGTTCGATAGTTTTCCAGAAAGAGTTCCGCTATGCTGCCGCCACCAGAAACCAAGATTCGGATCCAGAAACTCCGTTCTGGCACCCTACCGGGACGGGAAATTTGGAGAGGATCATCGCCATCGTCATCACCAACGCATCTCCATCAACCATCCATGTTTCCCTCATCCATGAGTGAGTAATCCCCCGCTGTAGGCTTGGGGATGGTAGGGATTGGATGAGTTCTATCATGTAATCGAATAAGAATTGTTAGGGCATATTGCCTAGTATCTATATTAGTGTTATTTGACTTTGTTGCAACTTGTTGTGCTTAATGCTTGTCACTAGGGCCCGAGTGCTATGATCTCAGATCTGAACTTATTATTGAATCATTATGATAGTATTGTTTGTGATATTATCTGCAAGTTGTGTACACATATCAGTGTCCGAATCCAAAGGCCCCAAAGTGACAATAATTGGGACAACCGGAGGGGATGGTTGTGGTGTGAGGATCACATGTGTTCACGGAGTGTTAATGCTTTACTCTGGTTCTCTATTAAAAGAAGCACCTTAATTGCCAGTGCTGCCACGGGCTGACTAGACAGAAGATGTTGTGCAAGTTCTCAATGCGAGCACGTATGACTATATTTGGAGCACATGCCTAGGATTGTTTAGTACTTTGATGCTTGTTATTATTTATTTGCAATTCCCTAGATCTTAAAGTTACATGTTTAGACTCGTCCATGCAACGCCCATCCATCCATCCCTATGCCTACCGCACTCGAATCCCACTGTTTACCGTTATTGTTAATATTGCTCTTGTTCTACTGTTGCTCTTGCTTTGCTGTTGCTACTACCAAACTGTTGCTACTGATAAACTTCTGTGAGCAAAAACTATTTCTAGGTGTAGCTGAACTGACAACTCAGTTGTTAAGGCTTGCAAGTATTCTTTGGCTCCACTTGTGTCGAATCAATAAATTGGGTAATACTACCCGCGAAGACTGTTGCGACCCCCTACACTTGTGGGTCATCAAGACTATTTTCTGGCGCCGTTGCCGGGGAGCATAGATTTATTTGTAAGTTCACTTGGATCTATTATTGTTCACTGCTACTCCTTTCATCATGGGGAAGACTCGTGATGGGAAGTTCCCTATTTTACCATCCACTACAAGAAGAGGTACAGTCATAAACACCTCTTCTGCTCTTGATTCACCGTCTGTTATAAGTAAGCTTGTTACGCCACCACCACATACTCATGCTACGCACACTTCTACTACTGCTGAGTCTGAAACTGCTTTTGATACTCATGATGTTACTTCTACTGTGCGTGATGCGAGTGGTTCATTAGGTTCTTTCCTAGATGCTACTATCGCTAGTCTAGGAAATACCGAAACTCCTAGTGAAGACACTGTTACACCTGTTAGCTCACCTAAGTCTAGATAAAGTTATGATATTAATGATGGTTGCATTGAGTTCACTGATGAATTTGTTGAAGAGTGCCGAAACACACATGGTACTAGTGCTATTAAGAGTCTCCTTGCAAGACGCACCATTATTCCTAAGTTGTCCTTTGATCCTAAGTTTTCCACTTCTCCCATAGATATTAAAGATAAAGTTTATGATTTTTCTCTTGATTTATCCTATTTGGAAATTGTTGAGATAGAGCCTTTTTGTGGGATTGAAACTGAGAGTGCTGTGGCTCATATGAATGAGCTTTCTACTATGAGTGCTTTATTCTCTGATGATTTTAAGATGCGCAAGTACTTTGTTACTAAGATCTTTCCTTTTTCACTAAAAGGAGAAGTTAGGGCTTGGTTTAATAGATTACCTCCTAGTTCCATTGATAGTCCTGATTGTTTGATTGCTTCTTTCTTCCAAAAATATTTTCCTCCTAGTGCTAGACATGCTGCTTTGTAGAGAATTTTTGATTTTAAATAGGGAGAAGAAGAGAAATTTCCTGAGTCATGGACAAGGTTCTGTGCCTTGATTCATGCTCATCCTGGATGTCCATTACCTAAGAACGAGCTTCTTGATATTTATTATAATGGACTAACTGATGATTCTAGGACATACCTAGATAGCTTTGCTAATTGTGTTTTCAGGAAAAGAACTCCTACAGATGCTGAAGAATTAATGGCTAAGATAAGCAAGAATTATGATGATTGGACTTCAACTGAGCTAAATACACCTGAGCCTATTACTCCTGAACCAGTTGTGCCTAAACCAGTTCCAACACCAACACCAAAGAAGAGAGGAGTTACTTCATTAAATGATGAAGTGATGAAGGAAGCTAAGAAATGTCTAATGGAGAAAGGTATTAGAGTTGAAGATGTGAAGAATCTACCTCCTATAGAAGAATTATGTAAGCCAATTCATCACCCATCTACTATTGAGGTACACTCTCTCCAACACTTTCATGAAGGTGATATTCCCTATGGTAAGCCTCCTGATCAATGTTTAGAGGAACTTGACATTTTTATTGTTAAGCAAGGTAATTTTAATAAACAAGTTCAGAATCATTTATTGAAAAACTCTAGAGCAATTAAAGAGTTGAAAGATATTGTGGAAAGAAATTCAAATGATATTAATGCTTTGTAAACACTTTCAAATGGTTCAAACCCAACTTGATCAACTTGCTAAGGTGCAAAAGGATATGCTAGTTAATGCCTTAGGAGATAAACATGCTTATGGAATTAGAACTAGGAGTGGTATAGATACTCAAGACCCTTTATATCCTGTAGGACACCCTAAAAGAATTGAGCAGGATTCTCAACAAGGTGAAGATAGTGGTAGCCCCCATAATAGAAAGAAAAATAAACATAGAATAGTTGAGGAACCACTTGAACCTGCTGTAGATCCTAATAGTATATTTGTCTCTGGATAGTTGAGGAACCACTTGAACCACATGAAGCAAATGTGTAAGATCCCTCCTCTGTAAAGGAAAGGATCCCTGTGATTGCAATGCTAGTCCCTGGATCAATGCTAGCATCCACAGTTTAAGATGAAGTACACAGAAACAAAGGTCATTATTACATATCATTCCAGAGACAAACATAGTCTTTTACAAACTCCATGGCCACAGGTCTAATACAAGAGTTCAAAATATATAATAAGATAGATAAGTCTTCATCTTGATGTGCCACAGGCAAGCATGTTGAGTGTAGACTCATGACTCCTAATCATCATCAGAATAACCTACAACATCACAAGTTACAGCCACAGTGGGTCAATACATTGGAATAGTATTGGCAAGTGATACCTTAGTAGAATATTGGTGGACTAATTATTATATGCATTTTGGCTAAGTGTAGCTTAGGCTTGCTTTGCT